>CP136055.1:535941791-537162706 GCA_032464435.1 Aegilops umbellulata
CGAGTGGGACTTCTCCCGGGGGACGCCTTTAAATAGCGCCGCACCCGAGCCCCAGGCCCATCAGCCGCTGCCCGAGCCCACCCGCCCGAAACCCTAGCCGCCGCCACCGCCGAAGCCGCGCGTCGCCCGAGGTTCGCCGTCGCCTCGAAACCCGTGCTAGTTTTTTTTAAAAAAAAACCGATTGGTTTTCGTCGGTTTTATTTTCGTTTTTTTTGTTTTTTTATTTTATTTATTTTATTATTTTCGGATTAGGTTAATTAACGAATTAATCTGTTCGTCGTTTTTCTTTTTCGTCGGATTTTCCGTGGTTATTTTCTGATCGCGATTTCTGATCCGATTTTCGTTTTAGTATAACTTTTCGCTCGTTTATCGGAATCAGGCGATTCAAGCGCCTGGAGTTTTGTCTCAAAACCCTCTATCCGATTAATCAACTTAAACAAGTTTTTGCTACTGTAAAATTTGACTTAGATCCAGATTACTAGAACGAAGTTGTTTTCTTTCGCCGTTTGACTTTCGTTGCTTCGTTCGATTTGATTCTTTTTTGCAAACCAGAGTTCTTAAGTTGAACTTTGTGGTTAGATCTCTTATTTGATTTTTACCTGTGCATTAGATGAGTACTTATGGTATGCTTGTTGTTTGTTTGCGATAGAACACCCGGAGTGCGCCGCCTGTTACTTCGAATCTCTAGGTTTCGCGGATCATCGGCAAGGCAAGTAACACTTTGATCATACCTCTTTTACTACCCAGTTTTATTGCATTAGATCAATCCTCAAACACTGCATGATTAGGATCTAATTTAAATTGTGGGATGGGAAGTAGTTGAGGTAGTACCTATTACCTATTTATTTATGAAACCTTTGGGAGTTACTTCTATGTTTGCTTATTATGCCATGCTATGCTAGTAGACGTGGATTGGGTGAGTGATAATCCATGACAGATGTGTGATTGTTAATTAATGGTTTATCTAAGGTGGCAACGTAAACACACATCTGGGTGGATTGAGGCACCTGGGTATTCCAGGATTGCCTATTTCTTTTTGGACCGCCACCCAGGCTCAAAGGGATCATGAGATTTTTCAAACTAGAAACTTCCATGTGCGGCCACAAGCCATTATGGGCTCTGGCATAGTTGATTAAGTCGTGCAAACTCTTACAGGGTAGACTAGCAGATGTAGGGGAAAGTAGGTGTACCGGTCTATCCAACATAAGGTGCTAGCGCTTCTGAAAGACTGTGTCTCGGTCATCCGTTTCTCAAACACCATGTAGTGCGAGAAATCAAACGGAGACGATCGAGTCTTGTGGGGAAAAGTTCGCAAACCTCTGCAGAGTGTACAAACTAATCATGGTTAGCCGTGTCCCCGGTTATGGACGTTTTGAGTATCGAGTACTTGGATATCATGTGAATCTCATCATGTTACTTCTAAATTAATATTGTTGGGTTTCTAATGTTGATTATTATTAACTGGGATTGAGGATGCTGTCAACCATTCTCAATGTTTAACAACCACCATGATAGTTAAATAATTTTATTCCTTTGCAGTAGGGAAAATTGGCTTTATGCAAAACTGTAACCATAGAGCTTTCCACCAGCCATATATGCATGTAGTATAGGCTTAATCATTCATTACTCTCTATGTGTTACATTGCCAGCATATTCCATGTGCTGACCCGTTTTCGGGCTGCAACGTTTCATGTTGCAGACTTTTCAGACGACGAGTAAGGTGCCTTCTAGGTCGTGGTTCTATACTCAGTGATGCCGTTGGAGTTGATGGACTCACTTATCTTCCAAGCCTTCCGCTGTTATTGTTATTAGATGGCCTTAAGCCATATTTATTGTAATAAGTTCTCTTTGAGATATCGATGTAATAAGTGTGTGATTGCTACTCTGTTATAAATCCTTCGAAGTACTGTGTGGTGTGAGCATTAATGATCCAGGGATGACACCTGAGCACAGAGGTCAGACTGTTTGAGGTCTGGTCGCTACAGAGATGGTATCAGAGCACACGCTGACTGTAGGACACGACCACTAAGCTAAAGCCCTAGTTCACTACTCTCTTCTCATTTCTGACTCCTCATCTTTTCTACTCTTTTAGGATGACGGAAGCGAGGATCAAGTTCACCCAGCCGGATGAAGATACACCTTTTGGACGACACTTGAAGGAAGTCACTAGGTACCTCGACATTGGAATACCAAGCTTCACCGGGACGTACAACGCCACTTTACCCGAAGAGGAGCATTGGAAGATTCAAGCTCTAGTTCCAGGAAGGACGTTCGCGCCAATCACGGAGCCCATAGAGTGTGTTTTCAATGCACCAACATGGAGTCTGGGAAAGAGCATGGCAGCTCATATCACCATGGGACGCATTGGAGAAGTTTACCAAGAAGACCTCAAGGATACTATTTACCAGATTTGCGGACGCCGAGATGAACAATAGGAGATAGTTAGCACCAAGAAGGATAGATCCATTGCAGCTTTCATCCAGGAGTTAAATCAGCACATTCGACGTCAGGAGAACCAGATGTGCGCTGACATGATGGAGTTAAAGGAAGCAAAAGCCAAGATTATTGAGCTAGAGGGAGAACTGAAGGCCACTCGCAAGGATTACATGGATGAGATAGTAGCTCTAGTGAGACAAAACGGCGATCTTAAGGAGAAGATTGAAGAACTCAAGGGGAATTCAGCACCCGGAGGAGAAGATGAAGATTGCACCTGTCCAGATAACTACATCATCATCGACGACACCGATTCCGATCCTAGTGATGATGACTTCGAAGATGAAGCTGGAGCAGATATCATGGAGTCTTCATCGGACCAGTTTTTGTAAATAGACCACCATAACAGTAGTAGTGTTCCACCATGTAAATATTATAGTCCAAGCACTTTTGCGATAGTTCTAGACCGATTGTATGCCCTTGTTTGATTGAATGAAGTGATTTTGTGTGTATTTGTCTCATGTGCATGTGGGTAGTGTTTTTCTCTTTAGACCTCATTCTATTCTTAAATCTCATCTTTTCTAAACCCTCAGATGTCACCGAGACGTGACAATGGATTTGCTTTCCCACCGGAGCTCACTCAGTTGATCTAGCAGCAGAATGCATTGATGCAGTTGTTAGTCCAGAACCAGAACAACACCAACACCACCACCACCACCACCACCACCACCAACAACAACAACAACAACAACAACAACAACAACAACAACAACAACAACAACAACAACAACAACAACAACAACAACAACAACAACAACAACAACAACAACAACAACAACAACAACAACAACAACAACAACAACAACAACAACAACAACAACAACAACAACAACAACAACAACAACAACAACAACAACAACAACAACAACAACAACAACAACAACAACAACAACAACAACAACAACAACAACAACAACAACAACAACAACAACAACAACAACAACAACAACAACAACAACAACAACAACAACAACAACAACAACAACAACAACAACAACAACAACAACAACAACAACAACAACAACAACAACAACAACAACAACAACAACAACAACAACAACCCACCGCCACCACCACCAGTTGATCACTTGACCCGTTTCCTTAGGCTGAATCCGCTGGTGTTTTCCAGTAGCAACGAGCCAATAGTAGCAGATGATTGGCTCTGCAAGACAGGGAGAGAGTTGACCACTGCAAGATGTACAGATGAGGAAAAGGTGAAGTTTGCCGCACATCAGCTTGAAGGACCCGCAGCAGCATGGTGGGAGAATTTTACAGCCACTTACCCTGTAGACACTGTCACGTGGGACCAGTTTCAGCAAGCTTTCCGTACTGCCCATGTTTCAGCAGGAGCTATGGCCATGAAGAAGCGTGAGTTTCGCAACTTGCACCAAGGAGGACGGACAGTTGGCCAGTATGTGGATGATTTTAGTAAGCTAGCACGTTATGCCCCAGATGACGTTGCTACGGATGCAGCTAAACAGGAGAAGTTTCTGGAAGGACTGAATGACGAGCTGAGTATGTAGTTGATGGTAGCAAGTTTCAACAACTACCATGAGTTGGTAGATCGTGCTCTAATGATTGAGGGGAAGCAGCAGCAGATTGAAAACCGCAAGAGGAAGTATGGGCAGGGGAAGTATAACTCAGGAGCCCAGCAGAAGCCCCGTCTTACCCCTAAACCGGGAGTTCACTTTCAGCATACCCATGGAGGAGGTAGCTCGCACAACCATAATGGCTCCAAGAATGGTAATGGGAATGGAGGAAGCAACGGCCAGAACCGCACCACCCCATAAACCCCAGCCAAGAGAGATCTGAGCCAAGTCACCTGTTTCAAGTGTTCCAAGACCGGACATTATGCCAATGAATGTCCTGAAGGCCAGAATGGCAATGGAAGCTCTGGAAAGAAGCCGAACCCTTTCAACAGGGGACAGGTGAACCACGTTGAAGTGGAGGAGGTAGAAGCTCAGCCTGATGCAGTAATCGGTAAGTTTTTGGTTAAGTCATTTACTGCACTCGTTCTTTTTGATACGGGTGCATCGCATTCATACATATCAAGGGGATTTGTGGAAAAGTATAGCCTGCCCACTAGGGTTCTCAAAACACCTATGCTAGTAAGCTCACCAGGAGCAGAATACATGGCCAGACAAGGATGCTTTCAAGTGCCATTAAGTATAGGACGGCATGTTTTTCCCAACGGATTTAATTATTCTGGAATCTCAAGGTTTGGATGTAATACTCGGTATGGATTGGTTGTCGATGTATGGAGGAAACATCGATTGCGCCAGTAAGACAATTTTGCTTACAACGCCAGAAGGAAGAAGGATCAAGTATGTATCCCGGCATGCGCCAAACAGGACACAAGTAAATTCCTTATCAGGAGATGTGCAGGAGGAAGTACCAGTGGTAAAGGATTTCCCTGACGTATTTCCAGAAGAGTTGCCAGGAATGCCACCGGATAGAGATATTGAGTTTTTGATTGAGCTTTTGCCAGGCACAGGGCCAATATCGAAGAGACCATACAGGATGCCCGCACAAGATTTGGTGGAAATTAAAAAGCAGATTAAGGAGTTACTGGATAAAGGTTACATTTGCCCAAGTTCTTCGCCTTGGGGATCACCAGTACTTCTAGTGGAGAAGAAGGATGGATCGTTAAGGATGGTTGTTGATTACCGCGGATTGAATGAGGTAACGAGCAAGAACAAGTACCCACTACCGATGATCAATGATCTGTTTGATCGATTGCAAGGAGCTAAAGTGTTTTCCAAGATCGACTTGCGATCAGGGTACCATCAGTTGAAGATTCGGGAGCAGGACATACCCAAGACAACATTCACCACCAGATATGGACTGTATGAGTATACAGTTATGTCATTTGGACTGACTAACGCACCCGCCTATTTTATGAACATGATGAACAAAGTGTTTATGGAGTTTCTAGATAAGTTTGTCGTGGTGTTCATTGATGAATATTCTGGTTTATTCGAAGAATGAAGAGGAGCATAAAGAACATTAGCGATTGGTACTTGAGAAGCTCAGAGAACATCAGCTATATGCCAAGTTCAGCAAATGTGAGTTTTGGTTGAAGGAAGTAGGATTCCTCGGACACGTTATATCCGGAAAAGGAATAGCAGTTGACCCCACAAAGGTTATCACCGTTACCAACTAGGAAGCACCAACAACAGTTGGAGAGATCTGGAGTTTTCTTGGACTCGTAAGATACTACCGGAGATTTATTGAGAACTTCTCGAATTTTGCAAAGCCTATGACGGAGTTGCTGAAGAAGGATACTAAGCTCATTTGGACTAAGGAGTGTGAGTCTTGTTTCCAGGAATTGAAGAAACGTTTGGTTACCTCACCCGTGTTGATTTTGCCAGATCAGATCAAGGATTATGATATGAGATTGCATTACCATCCCGGAAAAG
The DNA here is from genome assembly GCA_032464435.1 of Aegilops umbellulata. NCBI lineage: Eukaryota > Viridiplantae > Streptophyta > Magnoliopsida > Poales > Poaceae > Aegilops > Aegilops umbellulata. The sequence continues at coordinate 535,947,704 of CP136055.1, forward strand.
CTAATGTAGTAGCTGACGCATTGAGCCGTAAGAGCCATGTCAATACACTAATGACGGGAGAAATACCAAAGGAGTTAGCCGAGGATCTTCGTGAGCTATGTTTGGAAATAGACCCGAGAGGCTATGTAGCAGCATTGGAGATTCAATCAACGCTGATGGATAGAATTAGAGAAGCTCAGAAGACTGACAAGGAGATTGCCACTATAAAGGAGAAAATGAACGAAGGAAAAGCTAAGGGATTTCATGAGGATGAGCACGATACCCTATGGTTGAAGACCGTGTTTTTGTGCCCAATGATCCGGAGATCAGGAAGTTGATTCTGCAAGAGGCACATGATTCACCCTATTCGATTCACCCAGGAAATACCAAGATGTATTTGGATTTAAAGGATACTTTCTGGTGGACCGGAATGAAGAAGGATATTGCGGAGTATGTAGCAGTTTGTGATGTATGTCAGAGAGTAAAGGCAAAGCATCAGAATCCCGCAGGATTGTTGCAGCCATTGCCGATACCCGAATGGAAGTGGGATAAGTTAGGCATGGATTTTATCACGGGATTACCAAGGACTCGTTCCGTCTATGACTCGATCTGGGTTGTAGTTGATCGATTGACGAAGGTAGCTCATTTCATCCCAGTAAAGACCACCTACACCAGTGCTAAGTTGGCAAAGATATACATGACCAGGATTGTATGTCTGCATGGAGTTACGAGGAGTATCGTATCAAATAGAGGAACCCAGTTTACCTCAAAGTTCTGGAAGCAGTTGCATGAGACTTTGGGTACCAGGCTAGAATTCAGTACAGCTTTTCATCCACAGACAGATGGACAGACCGAGAGAGTCAATCAGATTTTGGAAGATATGCTGAGAGCTTGTGCGCTAGACTATGGATCTAGTTGGGACGACAATTTGCCATATGTAGAGTTCTCTTACAATAACAGCTATCAGACCAGTTTGAAGATGGCCCCTTTCGAAGCTTTGTACGGAAGGAGGTGCAGGACACCGTTATCATGGGACAAAGTTGGAGACTGCCAGTTGTTTGGACCTGATTTGATTAAGGAGTCTGAACAGAAGGTGAAGTTGATTCGCGATAGGCTCACGGTAGCCCAGTCCAGGCAGAAGAGTTACGCAGATTCTAAACGCAAGGAGACAGTTTACGAAGTCGGAGACAGAGTTTATCTCCGAGTATCTCCACTCCGAGGAATTAAGTGCTTTGGAGTTAAAGGAAAGTTAGCGCCACGATTTGTAGGACCATATCGAGTTTTGGAGCGTATGGGAGAAGTGGCCTACAAGTTGGAATTGCCTGAAGGATTGTCAGGAGTTCATGATGTATTTCACGTTTCTCAGTTAAAGAAGTGTCACGCGGATATGGCTGACATACCTTTCAGAGATACAATGCCATTGGAAGCAATTCAGTTGGATAACAATTTGACCTATGAGGAGAAACCAGTTAAGATTCTCGAGTTTGTGAGCCGAGTCACTCGCAGCAAGGTTATCAAGTTTTGCAAGGTTCAGTGGAGCCACCACACGGAGGATGAAGCCACCTGGGAGCGAGAGGAGGATTTGCTCAAGGACCACCCCCACCTATTTTCTAGCCAACCCGAATCTCGAGGGCGAGATTCATCTTAAGGGGGGTAGGTTTGTAACATCCCAAATTTTCAATTTGGAATGTTATACATTAGATCATCATGCATATCATATTTTATTTGCTTTTGGTTTTGATCCTATAAAAATCCTAAGCAACTCAAGGACCCACGGAGAGAGTTGGCGATTTCGTTATTTTCATATTTGAGTTTTCTCAAATTTTGAGAATAGGATCATTTGATTTTATTTATTTTATCATCAGTTATTTCTATTACAAAAATATGAGAGAGGGAATAAAATGACTTTCCCAAAATATAGAAATATTGAGGATTTAATAATAAAATCAAATAAGAATTTATTTCGGAGTTTTTCGATATTTTATATGAATTTAGGAAAAATATGCGTTTTCCAAAATTGCATTTAGGGCCCAAATAAATGTTCACTTTGTCAGGCTTGATTTTAGAAGCCCAGGAAAATTTATTTCGGGATTTTTGGAGTCCGTTTAGTACTTCTTTTTATTTTTCTTCCGAGCGTAATTATTTAAAAAACGAAACCGACCTTGGGCCGTGCCCGAGCGGGACTCCGCCCGGGGGACGCCTTTAAATAGTGCCGCACCCGAGCCCCAGGCCCGTCAGCCGCCGCCCGAGCCCACCCGCCCGAAACCCTAGCCGCCGCCGCCGGAGCCGCGTGTCGCCCGAGGTTCGCCGCCGCCTCGAAACTCGTGCCGTTTTTTTTTAAAAAACGATTGGTTTGTGTCAGTTTTATTTTCGGTTTTTTTTATTATTTTATTTATTTTATTATTTTTGGATTAGCTTAATTAACGAATTAATCCGTTCGTCATTTTTCTCTTTCGTCGGATTTTCCGCGGTTATTTTCTGATCGCGATTTCTGATCCGATTTTCGTTTTAGTATAACTTTTCGCTCATTTATCGGAATCAGGCGATTCAAGCGCCTGGAGTTTCGTCTCGAAACCCTCTCTCCGATTAATCAACTTAAACAAGTTTTTTCTACTATAAAATTTGACTTAGATCTAGATTACTAGAACGAAGTTGTTTTCTTTCGCCGTTTGACTTTCGTTGCTTCGTTCGATTTGATTCTTTTTTGCAAACCAGAGTTCTTAAGTTGAACTTTCTGGTTAGATCTCTTATTTGAGTTTTACCTGTGCATTAGATGAGTACTTATTGTATGCTTGTTGCTTGTTTGCGATAGAACACCCGGAGTGCGCCGCCTGTTACTTCGAATCTCTAGGTTTCGCGGATCATCAGCAAGGCAAGTAACACTTTGATCATACCTTTTTACTACCCAGTTTTATTACATTAGATCAATCCTCAAACACTGCATGATTAGGATCTAATTTAAATTATGGGATGAGAAGTAGTTGAGGTAGTACCTATTACCTATTTATTTATGAAACCTTTGGGAGTTACTTCTACGTTTGCTTATTATGCCATGCTATGCTAGTAGACGTGGATTGGGTGAGTGATAATCCATGACAGATGTGAGATTGTTAATTAATGGTTTATCTAAGGTGGCAACTTAAACACACATCTGGGTGGATTGAGGCACCTAGGTATTCTAGGATTGCCTGTTTCTTTTTGGACCGTCACCCAGGCTCAAAGGGATCATGAGATTTTTCAAACTAGAAACTTCTGTGTGCAGCCACAAGCCATTATGGGCTCTGGCATAATTGATTAAGTCGTGCGAACTCTTACAGGGTAGACTAGCAGATGTAGGGGAAAGTAGGTGTACCGGTCTATCCAACGTAAGGTGCTAGCGCTTCTGAAAGACTGTGTCTCCGTCATCCGTTTCTCAAACACCATGTAGTGCGAGAAATCAAACGGAGGCGATCAAGTCTTGTGGGGAAAAGTGCGCAAACCTCTGCAGAGTGTACAAACTAATCATGGTTAGCCGTGTCCCCGGTTATGGACGTTTTGAGTATCTAGTACTTGGATATCATGTGAATCTCATCATGTTACTTCTAAATTAATATTGTTGGGTTTCTAATGTTGATCATTATTTACTGGGATTGAGGATGCTGTCAACCATTCTCAATGTTTAACAACCACCATGATAGTTAAAGAACTTTATTCCTTTGCAGTAGGGAAAATTTGGCTTCACGCAAAACTGTAACCATAGAGCTTTCCACCAGCCATATATGCATGTAGTATAGGCTTAATCATTCATTACTCTCTATGTGTTGACCCGTTTTCGGGCTGCAACGTTACATGTTGCAGACTTTTCAGACGACGAGTAAGGTGCCTTTTAGGTCATGGCTCTATACTTAGTGATGCCGTTGGAGTTGATGGACTCACTTATCTGCCAAGCCTTCCGCTGTTATCGTTATTAGATGGCCTTAAGCCATATTTATTGTAATAAGTTCTCTTTGAGACATCGATGTAATAAGTGTGTGATTGCTACTCTGTTATAAATCCTTCGAAGTACTGTGTGGTGTCAGCATTACTGATCCAGGGATGACACCTGAGCACAGAGGTCAGACTGTTTGAGGTCTGGTCGCTACACATCCGTCATGAATACTCTCAAAAAACCCAATCCACGTCTACGAGCATAGCATGGCAATATAAGCATAACGTAATAGTAACTCCCAAGGTTTGAATGCAGGGCAATAGGTTTCTACCTCACCAACTACTTCACAGTACCCACATGTTATCAATCCTACTCATGCAATGTTTGAGGGTTGAAACTAATGCATAAAACTGGGTATGAAAAGGGATATGATCAATGTGTGAACTTGCCTGCGATGTTGATGAAGATGATTCGCAGTCAAAACTCTTGGTAGATCTATTCGTCACACTCCGGTCAATCTATCGTAAGCAATCAATAGTAACCACACATAAGCAATCACTCAAAAGATCAGAAAGATCGGAGAAGACGATTCGGAAAACATCAAAACCAAGCAAATAACTCTTGCAACATAAAAAAATTTCTAACTGTACCAAAATTATGTGAATTTGGCCTTATCAGAATGTTTAGGTCAAGAGCTTCGGTTTGCAAAATGAATCAACTCAAACGGAGCTATGAAACTCAAGTTATGATCAAACGAAGTTTGAATTCAAATCTGATCTAATTCAAATTTTAAAACTTTCAAAAACATGTTTGAGTTGGATTACTGGATAGAGGAGATCATAACGAAGAAGTGGGCATTAGTTTCGTTGAATTTGGATAAACGGTTGAAAAGTTGTGAGGGTTTGAAAACCAGGGGCTAAACTGAAAAAAAAACTTATTTGCAACTGGGTCCCTGGCCACGTGATAGCAAGCTAACGGACGAACGTCCACTACAGAAGCTTATGTGACGAAATTCGTTCACTTTAAAGACTAAAACATCGAACGTTCACTACTTAAAGAAAAACAGTTTGCAAGAAAAAGAAAAGAAAAAAACTAGCAGATCTAATCTAGAGCGTCGAAACTAGATCGGACGGTCGAGGATTACCGCGGCGGTGAGAGGAAGACGACGGAGAGGTCAGCTCCTGTGGTCGACGTGGCGATGTATCTGGCGATCGCCGGCGGTGACGGAGGGGTCATGCGGACGCGACGGAGAAAGGCGAGTCCGGGGGTGGTCTCGGCGGGACTCAGGGACGTCGGGACGAGGCGAGGTGGTGACGGCGGTGCTCGCGGGCTCCGGCGACTCGGGAGAGCTCGAGGGCGGTACTCCGGTGGTTCTGGGGCTCAGGAGAGTGTTTGGGTAGGTGTAGTAGAGGGAGGGGAGTACGATGATGGTGTGGGCGGGTCTTGGGGAGGTCGGAGGCGACGGCGGCGAGCAATGGCGCGCGGCGGCAGAAAGCTTCTCCGGCGAAATCGGGAGGACTCCCTAGGGCACGGTAGATCGAGGTTTTTCGCAAAAATCGGACGGCGATGAGGTGGGAGTATTTATAGGGGGTTGGGCTTGCGCGAGGGGCCATGGAAACAGCGCCACGGGAGGATTTGAGCGGCAGTCCTCGGCGTCGTGCTCGGGCAGGAGTCCTGCCTGTCGTGGGGAAGAAGAAGACGCGGGCCCCACTGTCAGGGAGACAGGGCGAGCAGGAGGGGATCGGGCGACCGCGGCGGAGGCGGTTCGCGCGAGGGAGAGAGGCCATGGGCCGATTCGGCTGGCTGGCTGGGCTTCGGCCCAGTCAGCGGAGAGTTCCTTTTTTTTGTTTAATAGAAACAGCCTAAATAAAAATAATAAAGAAAACCTTAAATAAATAAAAGTAATATAGGCATATAATATATCAAAATTTTAAGAAAAAGATTGTCTACAACGTGAACATTTTCCTAGAGTCGAATAAAATCCACACAAAATTAAATAAAGCAAAGAGTGCTACTTTTGCAATAAAACCCAGTAAAAATCATTTTAAAAATACCAAAATTAACTCAAATTTATTTCTCACCAAATTTCTGATGTAGGGAATCATGTTACCCTATTTTCCATTTATTTTATTTTGGAGAAAAATAATTTGAATAAAACTCAAATAACTCCAAATTGGAAATAAACTCAAAGGGGTTTTGAATTTAATTCTTTGAAACTCCCAACTCATATTTCATATGTTTTGAAGAAGTCATTTTATCTTTGCTCTTGAAAATCATTGAGTTGCATAAAGTTTCTGGATTGGAAATGTTTTCCAAATGGAATTCAAATATTTTCAAACACCCTTCTCATTTATTTAAATGGAAGAAGTCATGTCATCTTCTCTCCAGGGTTTTGTGGTGAAAAGAATTTGAATTCATGGGGATCATAAAAGAAAAATGAAAGTTTGGGAAAGTCCTTTTATTCCCTCTCATTTAACTTTCAAAAAGTTTCGCATTTCACTCAATCGCACTCAATCAATCAAACAATCAATCAAATCTATCTATTGTTTATAACATTCCAAAATTTAGAATTTTGGGATGTTACAAACCTACCACCCTTAAAATGAATCTCGTCCTCGAGATTCGGAGAGGCTAGAAAGAAATAGGTTTGGTTCAGGCTCTTCTCAAATCCATCGATCGTCTTCGGGGTCTGGGGTGCTACCACCCTTAAAATCATTGTTACGGTTCCATCAAAACTCATATACTCCATCCTTATTCTCGACAGTGCCGGTCTTCTCAGATCGTAAGGATAATTCCTTCTCCGGTAGTGGCATAACCTTTTCCTCAATTCTTCTGTCCTTTCATCTTGGTAAGGTTATTCCGAGACTGGGTCTTCTTAGCTGACGGGTCTGGCGCCAATACTAAACAACTATTGATATCTCATGGTGGTCAATAATTTATGGTTTCTCATGCAGGAAATGAGTCTGGGTTGATCCTCACCATATATCCTACGGTTGGCAAAAGCTGCCTTGTACAAGGGAAAATTGCTATACCATTCTAAGGTTCAAACAAGGTTTAGATCGTCGTCACTCTACTATAGGTAAGTCACTCATATTTACCATCCCATATAGCAAGGCGAATAATAAGAGTAAGTCGGTATGGTGATCAATCCATCCCGCACCCAAATCATTACCTTGTATACGGTGTAGCAAATCTCGCATTCTAACACTCAGTCATCCTCACAAGCATTGCAGAATTTCTCTTGTCAACGAACCAAGTTCGGATAAATCCATGGATTCTACAAGCCAAATAAACATCTATCGTTCCTTCACAACTCTCAGGTTTGCGGTAATCCTATAAGATCGTCTATCGATAAAATCGTAACTTCTTCCAGGGTTTTTCCTTCACCAAGAGTGTGCTTGCTTCTTGGCAGGTCCTGGGGCCTGTGGGTTATGGCCCATCTCATCACTTGTAAACCTTGAACTCATCATCGGGGCAACTGATCCTTATTCCAACATCCAGCTTCCTGGCATTCTTAAATCCATCCAATTATACTGTCTTCCTTCCTTATTTTGGCACCAAACTCAGACGGGATTACTCAGACTCATCATGGAATTTACTTTGATCCATATTTCCAACATCATACCTCCTTTATATCCAATAGTAATTCATCTCTTCAGCCTCGTGGGATATCCCACATACCAAGATAAAAACTTATACTTATGAAATCCATACTCCACTTCGTGGAACATCATTATCCTTTCCAGGGTCAAGCATCCTTACAGGGGAATATTGGCCATCTCTGCATGGGACTTCTTCAACTGGGAAATGTAAAACACATCATGAACTCCTGACCGTCCTTCGGGTGACTCCAATTTGTTGGCCATTTCTCCCATACGCTCCAAAATTCGGTATGGACCTACAAATCTCGGGGCTAACTTTCCCTTAACTCCAATCATTTACATGCTCTGTCTCCAATTTCATAGACTACCTCCTTGCGTTTTTGAGTCTGCATAACTCTTCTGTCTGGACTGATCTACCTTCAGTCTATCTTGAATCAACTTAACATTCTCTTCTGACTCCCTGATCACATTTGGTACAAACAACCGGCGGTCTCCAACTTCATCCCACATCAATGGTGTCTGGCTCCTTCTCCCATACAAAACTTCAAAAGGGGCCATCTTCAAACTGGCTTGGTAACTGTTTGTTATATGAGAACTCCGCATAAGGTAGATTATCATCCCTACTAGATCCATAATCTAGTGCACACGCTCTCAATATGTCTTCGAGAATCTGATTGACTCTCTCGGTCTATCCACCTGTCTGCGGATGAAAGGTTGTACTGAACTCTAGCCTAGTACCCAAAGCCTGGTGCAGCTGATTCCAAAACTTTGAGGTAAACTGCGTTCCTCTATCTGATATGATGGTCCTCGGAACTCCATGCAGACATACGATCTTGATTATATATATCTTGGCCAACTTTGCACTTGTATAAGTTGTTCTCACTGGGATAAAGTGAGCCACTTTGGTCAAGCGATCAACTACTACCCATATAGAATCATATCCCGATTTGGTCCTGGGTAATCCGGTGATAAATCCATGCCAAGTTTATCCCATTTCCATTCAGGTGTCGGCATAGGCTGTAGTAATCCGGTTGGCTTCTGATGCTCTGTCTTTACTCTCTGGCATACATCACCTACGAATACATACTCGGCAATATCCTTCTTCATCCCCGTCCACCAGAAACGTTCCTTCAAATCCAAACACATCTTGGTGTTTCCGGGGTGTATCGAGCATGGTGAGTCATGAGCCTCCTGAAGTATTAACTTCCTGATCTTTGCATTGTTGGGCACATATACACGGTCCTCAAACCATAAGGTGTCATGCTCATCCTCGCGAAAACCTTTGGCCTTTCCTTTGCTCATGCTCCCATTTACCTCAGCAATCTCTCTGTCATCCTTCTGAGCTTCACGGATCTTTTCCAACAATGTAGACTGAACTTCCATTACTGCAACGAAACCTTTGGGAACAATCTCCAACCGAAGCTCCCTGAGATCCTCGGCTAACTCCTTTGGTAATCCTCCGCTTATGAGGGTATTCGTCCTTGTTCTCTTTATGGTTGTGTCCTATTTCTCCACAAAGCTTGTATGCACAAGGTTTCTTCATATCCTTTCCCTAAGGCCTCAACTTCTGGGACACAAGACGAGATCTTTGGCAAAGTCCACTTAAATTCCTTCCAAGTGGTTACTCCTTGCCATCCATTGATGGTTTGGTACATCCTCCACCAATTAGCAGCATCTCTTTCAAAGCACTCAAGAGCATGATGGGTCATATCCTTTCCGGCTATAGGGTTATTCTCCATGTGATCATCCATGTTCTGAATCCATCGGTCCGTCTCCAATTGACTCATCGATCCAAAAAATATGGTTTCATCTCCATTCATCCTCTATTGGGTCCAGGGGTTTGGGGTGGGGTAAGAGAGATCAAGAGGGATGCACACAATACAAACCAAAGTTTTGAAAAGGCAGATTTTATTTGTGGCTATTGGAAAAACATCAAACAAATGACAGCTCACAAACGTCGCATCTAACGTAGCTATAATAGGGGTTTGGTCTTCTAAGGGTCAATAAATCTTCAAAGTCATCAAACTCTTCAAGTCTTGCTCATGCCTCCAATGGCTTCTTCTGATCATGCTGGTCATTCTCAAGTTCTTTTGCCAAATCAACTCTATTGACGCGAAGTCTCTCATGACGTCCTTTAATATTTTGGAGTTGCATTCCAAACTTCTGGGTTTCAACATCCTTGGTATGAACCATGGTCCTACTGTCCTTCAGTTCCTGACGAATCTCCTGTATCTCGAGGTTTTGCTCCTCCAGCTTGGCTACACTCATCTTCAGGGTCCAGAGTTCTTCATGAAATACTTCCTTGTCAAATATAGCTTCTTGTAGGTCCATCTTAACTTCTTGATGTAACATTCCAAATCCTGGTGATACACCGGCTAAGGATAAAACTTCATCCTGTTGATAGATGCTCCATCAGCCTTCTACCATCCAATCCTTCCATGCATATGCATGCTTAACTCAGCATCGTGACAAATAGCATAAGTGGGCGATAACATCATGGATAGTCATGTTTTTGCTCTTGTCATTTCCATGAGCTATCAGTCCGTAGTTGATATCTCCTGTCTTAGGGTTTTCTTGACAAAACTCTGAGTTTTTAATTAACTCTCCGTGTTCCGTTCTTTCTCCAACACACCTTGATCTCGGGTATTGACAACTTCCATAGTCTGCCAAGTTCCATAAGGGTAGCCTTCCTAGGTCATTCAAATCTGGGAATTCATTCAGAGCCTTTCAAATTCTCCTAGTCTTCGGAGTCATCAACAGTTGTAGTTTCCATTATTCAGATGCACGGTAAAATCTCCTTCATTCCGAAGTGGTCTTAATTGTCCGATATATTTTCCTTCCTGGAGTGGTCTCATCAGTCGAATCTTCGAGTGGTCAAAAGGGGAAAAAGGGGGTATGGTCTCACTAAAAGGGAATATTTGAATAAGCTCAGAAGAGAAGAGAGGTAAAAGATATTTTTGAAAAAGAAAGTTTAAAAGAAAATCCTTCTTATGGGCTTGCCAGTTTCTAGGGTCACGTCCTACAGTCAACATGTGCTCTGATACCATCTTGTAGCGACCCGACCCGAATGGATCAAGTCTCTGTGCTTAAGTGTCATCCCTGGATCGGTATGCTGACACACACAGTACTCGAGGATTTATAACAGAGGTAAATCACATGTATAAAGTAACATAAAATACTATTACCTCAATCCAAAATATAGCGAAAGCAACAAGGTTGTGGATTCCCATCAACACCAACGGCAAAGTTAAGTGTAGAAATCGTAACCCTAACATATCACTTACTCGTCGTAAGAAGTCCTGCAACATGAGACGTTGCAGCCACAAAGGGTCAGTACATTGAATGTACTGGCAAATTCACACCATAGAGAAATGATGAACAATGTCTATCACTACATGCATATATGGCTGGTGGAAAAGCTCTATGGTTATAAGGTTTTGCGAAAAGCCAATTTTTCCCTACTACAAAGGAATAAATTTTATTTAACTATCATGGTGGTTGTTAAACATTGAGAATGGTTGACAGCATTCTCAATCCCAATTAAGCATCATCATTAAAACCAAACAAAATTAATTAAAGTAACGTGATGAGATCAACATGATAATCCAAGAACTAGATACTCAAGATGTCCATAACCGGGGACACTGCTAATCATGATTAGTTTGTACACTCTGCAGAGGCTTGCGCACTTTTCCTCACAAGACTCGATCTCCTCCGTTGGATTTCTCGCACTACATGGTGTTTGAGAAACGGATGACCGAGACATAGTCTTTCAGAAGCGTTAGCACCTTACGATGGGTAGACCGGTACACCTACTTTCCCCAACATCTGCTAGTCTACCCTGTAAGAGTTCGCACGACTTAATCAACTATGCCAGAGCCCATAATGGCTTGTGGCTGCACACGGAAGTTTCTAGTTTGAATAATCTCATGATCCCTTTGAGCCTGGGTGGTGGTCCATAACAAAACAGGCAATCCTGGTCTACCCAGGTGCCTAGACAGGCAATCCTGGAATAACCAGGTACCTCAATCCACCCAGATGTGTGTTTAAGTTGCCACCTTAAGTAAACCATTAATTAACAATCTCACATCCGTCATGAATACTCTCAAAAAACCCAATCCACGTCTACGAGCATAACATGGCAATATAAGCATAATGTAATAGTAACTCCCAAGGGTTGAATGCAGGGCAATAGGTTCCTACCTCATCAACTACTTCCCAATACCCACATGTTATCAATCCTACTCATGCAATGTTTGAGGGTTGAAACTAATGCATAAAACTGGGTATGGAAAGGGATATGATCAAAGTGTGAACTTGCCTGCGATGTTGATGAAGATGATTCGCACTCAAAACTCTTGGTAGATCTATTCGTCACACTCCGGTCAATCTATCGTAAGCAATCAATAGTAACCACACATAAGCAATCACTCAAAAGATCAGAAAGATCGGAGAAGACGATTCGGAAAACATCAAAACCAAGCAAATAACTCTTGCAACATAAAACAATTTCTAACAGTACCAAAATTATGTGAATTTGGCCTTATCATAATGTTTAGGTCAAGAGCTTCGGTTTGCAAAAAGAATCAACTCAAACGGAGCTACGAAACTCAAGTTATGATCAAACAAAGTTTGAATTCAAATCTGATCTATGTAACATCCCAAATTTCCAATTTGGAATGTTATACATTAGATCATCATGCATATCATATTTTCTTGCATTTTGGTCGATCCTAGAAATTTCACGCAACTCAAGGACCCTCGGAGAGAGTTGGAGATTTCGTTATTTTCACATTTGAGTTTTCTCAAATTCTGAAAAGAGGATCATTTGATTTATTTATTTCATCATCAAATTATTTTTCCCAATATCAAAAATATGAGAGAGGAATAATATGACTTTCCCAAAATTTAGGAAAAATGAATATTTAATAAATAAATCAAAATTTGGATTTTTCCGGAGTTTATTTGCATTTTATTTGAATTAGGGAAAAATGCGTGTTTTCAAAAATTGCATTTAGGCCCCAAGAAAAAGTTCATTTTGTTCAACTCATTTTTAGGAGTCGGGGAAAAATTACTTTGCAAATTTTGGAGCTCGTTTAGATTTTCTTTTATTTATTTTTTTTTCTGCGCGTGAATTTATTTGAAAAAAAAACAGCAGCGCCGACTGGGCCAAGGGCCCAGCCAGCCGGCCCGCCCCGCCTCCCTCCCGCGTGCGCGCGCGCCTGCGCGCCGCCGCGCCGACCGAGTCCGAGGAGGACTCCTCCTCCTCCCTTGCTTGCCCCCTCCCCCAAGCAACCCCCCTCCCTCTTTATATATACCCCCCCTCTCCTCTCCTCCTCACCCCAAGCCGCCGCCGCCCCACGCAGCAGCAGCAGCCAGCGCCGTAGTCGCCGCCGCCGCCGCCCGCGTCGCCCCGCCGGAGCCCCGCCCCGACGAGGTAGCCGAGCCGCGCCACCCGCCCCTCGCCCGGTTCGGTTTTCTAATAAAACCGTTCCGGTTTATTTTTCGATGTTTCGGTTTTTTTTCAAAACCCTAGATCGGTTTTTTTCGGTTTTGTTAATTAGCGAGCGTTCACCGGACCGTTCGTCTTAACGAACGCGATCACCGGTTAGTCTCGGTTAACGAACGTCCGTTCGTTTAACCGTTCGTCATTTTACTTTTTCGTCGGATTTATTCCGCGATTTTTCTGATCGCGATTTCAGATCCGATCTTCGTTCTAGTTTATCTTCTTGCTCGTTTATCGGAATCAGGTGATTCAAGCGCCTGGAGTTTCGTTTCGAAACCACCGTTCCGATTAATCAACTTAAACAAGATTTTTCTACAATAAAATTTGACCTAGTTTCAAATTGCTAGAACTGAGTTGTTTTCTTCCGCCGTTTGTTTTCCGTTGCTTTGTTCGGTTCGTTTCTCTTTGTAACCGGAGTTCTTAAGTTGAACTTTCTGGTTCGATCTTTTGTTCGAGTTTTACCTGTGCATTAGATGAGTACTTATTGTATGCTTGTTGTTTGTCTGCGATAGATCACCCGGAGTGCGCCGCCTGTTATTTCGAAGCTCTAGGTTTCGTAGATCCTCAGCAAGGCAAGTAACACTTTGATCATACCTTTTCTACTACCCCGTTTTTATTGCATTAGACCAATCCTCAAACATTGCATGATTAGGATCTAATTAAACTGTGGGATGGGAAGTAGTTGAGGTAGTACCTATTACCTGTTTTACTTATGAAACCTTGGGAGTTACTTCTACATTTGCTTATTATGCCATGCTATGCTAGTAGACGTGGATTGGGTGAGTGATATCCATGACAGATGTGAGTATTGTTAATTAATGGTTTATCTAAGGTGGCAACTTAAATACACATCTGGGTGGATTGAGGCACCTAGTTTCTATCAGGACTTGCCTGTTTTTCTTTGGACCGCCACCCAGGCTCAAAGGGATCATAAGATCATTCATGCTAGTAACTTCTGTGTGCAGCCACAAGCCATTATGGGCTCTGGCATAGCTGACTAAGTCGTGCGAACTCTTACAGTGGTAGACTAGCAGATGTAGGGGATGTAGGTTGGTACGGTCTATCACAACGTAAGGTGTGAGCGCTTCTGAAAGACTATGTCTCGGTCATCCATTTCTCAAACACCCTGTAGTGCGAGAAACCAAACGGAGGCGATCGAGTCTTGTGGGGAAAAGTGCGCAAACCTCTGCAGAGTGTACAAACTAATCATGATTAGCCGTGTCCCCGGTTATGGACAACTTGAGTATCTAGTACTTGAATATCATGTGAATCTCATCATGTTACTTCTAATTAATATTGTTGGGTTTTAATTGTTCACTTAATTGGGATCGGAATGCTGTCAACCATTCTCGATGTTTCAACCACCATGATAGTTAAATAAAATCTATTCCTTTGTAGTAGGGAAAATTGGCTTTACGCAAAACTGTAACCATAGAGCTTTTCCACCAGCCATATATGCATGTAGTATAGGCTTATCATTCATTACTCTCTATGTGTTACATTGCCAGCATATTCCATGTGCTGACCCGTTTTCGGGCTGCAACTTTCATGTTGCAGACTTTTCAGACGACGAGTAAGGTGCTTTTAGGTCGTGGTTCTATACTCAGTGATGCCGTTGGAGTTGATGGACTCACTTATCTTCCAAGTCTTCCGCTGTTAATCGATATTAGATGGCCTTAAGCCATATTTATTGTAATAATTCTCTTTGAGACATCGATGTAATAAGTGTGTGATTGCTACTCTGCTATAAATCCTTCGAAGTACTGTGTGGTGTCAGCATTACTGATCCAGGGATGACACCGGAGCACAGAGACTTGACCATCTGAGGTCGGGTCGCTACAATCTAATTCAAATTTTAAAACTTTCAAAAACATGTTTGAGTTGGATTACTGGATAGAGGAGATCATAACGAAGAAGTGGGCGTTAGTTTCGTTGAATTTGGATAAACGGTTGAAAAGTTGTGAGGGTTTGAAAACCAGGGGCTAAACTGAAAAAAAAAACTTATTTGCAACTGGGTCCCTGGCCACGTGACAGCACGCTAACGGACGACGTCCACTACAGAAGCTTATGTGACGAAATTCGTTCGCTGTAAAGACTAAAACAGCGAACGTTCACTACTTAAAGAAAAACGGTTTGCAAGAAAAAGAAAAGAAAAAAACTAGCAGATCTAATCTACAGCGTCGAAACTAGATCAGACGGTCGAGGCTTACCGCGGCGGTGAGACGAAGACGACGGAGAGGTCAGCTCCTGTGGTCGACGTGGCGACGTCTCCGGCGATCGCCAGCGGTGACGGAGGGGTCATGCGGACGCGGCGGAGAAAGGCGAGTCCGGGGGTGGTCTCGGCGGGACTCGGGGACGTCGGGACGAGGCGAGGTGGTGACGGCGGTGCTCGCAGGCTCCGGCGACTCGGCAGAGCTCGAGGACGGTACTCCGGTGGTTCTGGGGCTCAGGAGAGTGTTTGGGTAGGTGTAGTAGAGGGAGGGGAGTGCGATGATGGTGTGGGCGGGTCTTGGGG
Organism: Aegilops umbellulata; assembly: GCA_032464435.1. Taxonomy (NCBI): domain Eukaryota; kingdom Viridiplantae; phylum Streptophyta; class Magnoliopsida; order Poales; family Poaceae; genus Aegilops; species Aegilops umbellulata. The sequence continues at coordinate 535,963,213 of CP136055.1, forward strand.
AGGTCGGAGGCGACGGCGGTGAGCAATGGCGCGCGGCGGCAGAAAGCTTCTTCGGCGAGATCGGGAGGACTCCCTAGGGCACGGTACATCGAGGTTTTTCGCAAAAATGGACGAGGATGAGGTGGGAAGTATTTATAGGGGGTTGGGCTTGCGCGAGGGGCCATGGAGACAGCGCCACGGGAGGATTTGAGCGGCGGTGCTCGGCGTCGTGCTCGGGCAGGAGTCCTGCCTGTCGTGGGGAAAAAGAAGACGCGGGCCCCGCTGTCAGCGAGACAGGGCGAGCGGGAGGGGATCGGGCGACCGGGGCGCAGGCGGTTCACGCGAGGGAGAGAGGCCATGGGCCGATTCGGCTGGCTGGCTCGGCTTCGGCCTAGTCGGGGGAGAGTTCCTTTTTTTAATAAAAACAGTGTAAAGAAAAATAATAAAGAAAAATAATAAATAAAAGTAATATAGGCATATAATATATCAAAAAAATTAGAAAAAGATTGTCTACAACGTGAACATTTTCCTAGAGTCGAATAAAATCCACACAAAATTAAATAAAGCAAAGAGTGCTACTTTTGCAATAAAACCCAGCAAAAATCATTTTAAAAATACCAAAATTAACTCAAATTTATTTCTCTCCAAATTTCTGATGTAGGGAATCATGTTACCCTATTTTCCATGTATTTTATTTTTGGAGAAAATAATTTGAATAAAACTCAAATAACTCCAAATTGGAAATAAATTCAAAGGGGTTTTGAAATTAATTCTTTGAAACTCCCAACTCATATTTCATATGTTTTGAAGAAGTCATTTATCTTCGCTCTTGAAAATCATTGAGTTGCATAAAGTTTCTGGATTGGAAATATTTTCCAAATGGAATTCAAATATTTTCAAACACCCTTCTCATTTATTTAAATGGAAGAAGTCATGTCATCTTCTCTCCAGGGTTTTGTGGTGAAAAGAATTTGAATTCATGGGGATCATAAAAGCAAAATGAAAGTTTGGGAAAGTCCTTTTATTCCCTCTCATTTAACTTTCAAAAAGTTTCGAATTTCACTCAATCACACTCAATCAATCAAACAATCAATCAAATCTATCTATTGTTTATAACATTCCAAAATTTAGAATTTGGGATGTTACAGAGCGTCATGTCATTTTCTTTAGCTTTGCTCTGTTTGAATAAAGTATCAAGATCTGAAATTCTTAAATGTTAGAGAGTCTTCACATAGTTACATAATTATACAACTACTCATTGATCTTCACTTATATCTTTCGGAGTAGTTTGTTGTTTGCTCTAGGGCTTCACTTATATCTTTTAGAGCACGGCGGTGGTTTTATTTTGTACAAATAGATGAACTCTCATGCTTCACTTATATTATTTTGAGAGTCTTAAATAGCATGGTAATTTGCTTAAATAATCCTAATATGCTAAGCATACAAGATTTGTAAGAATTCTTATGAGTGTGTTGAATACTAAGAAAAGTTTGATGCTTGATGATTGTTTTGAGATATGAAGATAGTGATATTAGAGTCATGCTAGTTGAGTAGTTGTGAATTTGAGAAATACTTGTGCTAAAGGTTGTGATTCCCGTAGCATGCACGTATGGTGAACCGTTATGTGATAAAGTCGGAGCATGATTTATTTATTGATTGTCTTCCTTATGAGTGGCGGTCAGGGACGAGCGATGGTCTTTCCCTACCAATCTATCCCCCTAGGAGCATGCGCGTAATACTTTTCTTTGATAACTTGTAGATTTTTGCAATAAATATATGATTTCTTTAGGACTAATGTTGAGTCCATGGATTATACGCACTCTCATCCTTCCACCATTGCTAGCCTCTCTAATACCGCGCACCTTTCGCCGGTATCATACACCCACCATATACCTTCCTCAAAACAGCCACCATACCTACCTATCATGGCATTTCCATAGCCATTCCGAGATATATTGCCATGCAACTTTCCACCGTTCTGTTTATTATGACACGCTCCATCATTGTCATATTGCTTTGCATGATCATGTAGTTGACATCGTATTTGTGGCAAAGCCACCGTTCATAATTCTTTCATACATGTCACTCATGAGTCATTGCACATCCCGGTAAACCGCCGGAGGCATTCATATAGAGTCATATCTTGTTCTAAGTATCGAGTTGTAATTCTTGAGTTGTAAGTAAATAAAAGTGTGATGATCATCATTATTAGAGCATTGTCCCAGTGAGGAAAGGATGGAGACTATGATTCCCCCATAAGTCGGGATGAGACTCCGGACTAAAAAAAGAGGCCATAAAAAAGACCCAAATAAAAAATAAAAAAATGAGAGAAAAAGAGAGAAGGGGCAATGCTACTATCCTTTTACCACACTTGTGCTTCAAAGTAGCACCATGATCTTCATGATAGAGAGTCTCCTATGTTGTCACTTTCATATACTAGTGGGAATTTTCCATTATAGAACTTGGCTTGTATATTCCAATGATGGGCTTCCTCAAAATGCCCTAGGTCTTCGTGAGCAAGCGAGTTGGATACACACCCACTTAGTTTCCTTTGTTGAGCTTTCATATACTTATAGCTCTAGTGCATCCGTTGCATGGCAATCCCTACTCACTCACATTGATATCTATTGATGGGCATCTCCATAGCCCGTTGATACGCCTAGTTGATGTGAGACTATCTTCTCCCTTTTTGTCTTCTCCACAACCACCATTCTATTCCACATATAGTGCTATATCCATGGCTCACGCTCATGTATTGTGTGAAGATTGAAAATGTTTTGAGAATGTCATAAGTATGAAACAATTGCTTGGCTTGTCATCGGGGTTGTGCATGATTTAAATACTTTGTGTGGTGAAGATAGAGCATTGCCAGACTATATGATTTTGTAGGGATAACTTTCTTTGGCCATGTTATTTTGAGAAGACATGATTGCTTTGTTAGTATGCTTCAAGTATTATTATTTTTTATGTCAATATAAACTTTTGTCTTGAATCTTTCGGATCTGAATATTCATACCACAATTAAGAAGAATTACATTGAAATTATGCCAAGTAGCACTCCGCATCAAAAATTCAGTTTTTATCATTTACCTACTCGAGGACGAGCAGGAATTAAGCTTGGGGATGCTTGATACGTCTCCAACATATCTATAATTTTTTATTGCTCCATGCTATATTATCTACTGTTTTGGACAATATTGGGCTTTATTATCCACTTATATATTATTTTTGGGACTAACCTATTAACCGGAGGCCCAGCCCAGAATTGTTTTTTTTTGCCTATTTCAGTGTTTCGAAGAAAAGGAATATCAGACGGAGTCGAAACGGAATGAAATCAACCAGAGAAGTTATTTTTGGAAGGAAGCTACCGGAAAAGCTTGGAGTGCACGTCAGGAAAGGAACGAGGGAGCCACGAGGGTGGGGGCGCGCCCACCCCCCTAGGGCGCGCCCCCCTGCATCGTGGGCCCCTCGTGGCTCCCCTGACGTACTTCTTCCGCCTATATAACTCCACATACCCTAAAAACTTCGAAGAACAGAATAGATCGGGAGTTCCGCCGCCGCAAGCCTCTGTAGCCACCAAAAACCAATCGGGACCCTGTTCCGGCACCCTGCCGGAGGGGGGAACCCTCACCGGTGGCCATCTTCATCATCCCGGTGCTCTCCATGACGAGGAGGGAGTAGTTCACCCTCGGGACTGAGGGTATGTACCAGTAGCTATGTGTTTGATCTCTCTCTCTCGTGTTCTTGATTTGGCACGATCTTGATGTATCGCGAGCTTTGCTATTATAGTTGGATCTTATGTTTCTTCTCCCCCTCTAGTCTCTTGTAATGGATTGAGTTTTCCCCTTGAAGTAATCTTATCGGATTGAGTATTTAATGACTTGAGAACACTTGATGTATGTCTTGTCGTGCGTATCTGTGGTGACAATGGGATATCACGTGATTCAGTTGATGTATGTCTTGGTGATCAACTTGCGGGTTCCACCCATGAACCTATGCATAGGGGTTGGCACACGTTTTCGTCTTGATTCTCCGGTAGAAACTTTGGGGCACTCTTTGAAGTACTTTGTGTTGGATTGAATAGATGAATTTGAGATTGTGTGATGCATATCGTATAATCATACCCACGGATACTTGAGGTGACATTGGAGTATCTAGGTGACATTAGGGTTTTGGTTGATTTGTGTCTTAAGATGTTATTCTAGCACGAACTCTAGGGCTGTTTGTGACACTTATAGGAATAGTCCAATGGATTGATTGGAAAGAATAACTTTGAGGTGGTCTCGTACCCTACCATAATCTCTTCGTTTGTTCTCCGCTATTAGTGGCTTTGGAGTGACTCTTTGTTGCATGTTGAGGGATAGTTATATGATCCAATTATGTTATTATTGTTGAGAGAACTTGCGCTAGTGAAAGTATGAACCCTAGGCCTTGTTTCCTATCATTCCAATACCGTTTAAGCTCACTTTTATCATTAGTTACCTTGCTGTTTTTATATTTTCAGATTACAAAAACTTATATCTACCATCCATATTGCACTTGTATCACCATCTCTTCGCCGAACTAGTGCACCTATACAATTTACCATTGTATTGGGTGTGTTGGGGACACAAGAGACTCTTTGTTATTTGGTTGCAGGGTTGCTTGAGAGAGACCATCTTCATCCTACGCCTCCCACGGATTGATAAACCTTAGGTCATCCACTTGAGGGAAATTTGTTGTTGTCCTACAAACCTCTGCACTTGGAGGCTCAACAACGTCTACAAGAAGAAGGTTGTGTAGTGTACATTAATAGGCATCACGTCCGAGACAAGTAGACCGACTCCTGCCTGCATCTACTACTAGTACTCCACTCATCGACCGCTATCCAACATGCATCTAGAGTATTAAGTTCATGAAAACAGAGTAACGCCTTAAGCAAGATGACATGATGTAGAGGGATAGATTCATGCAATATGATAAAAAAAGCCCATCTTGATATCCTCGATGGCAACAATACAATACGTGCCTTGCTGCCCCTACTGTCACTGGGAAAGGACACTGCAAGATTGAACCCAAAGCTAAGCACTTCTCCCATTGCAAGAAAGATCAATCTAGTAGGTCAAACCAAACTGATAATTTGAAGAAACTGATAACAAATCATACATAAAAGAATTCAGAGAAGATTCAAATATTGTTCATAGATAATCTTGATCATAAACCCACAATTCATCGTTCTCAACAAACACACCGCAAAAAGAAGATTACATCGAATAGATCTCCACGAGAGAGGGGGAGAACATTGTATTGAGATCCAAAAATTGAGAAGAAGCCATCTAGCTACTAACTATGGACCCGAAGGTCTGAGGTAAACTACTCACACTTCATCGGAGAGGCTATGGTGTTGATGTAGAAGCCCTCCGTGATGGATGCCCCCTCCGGCGGAGCTCCGGAACAGGCCCCAAGATGGGATCTCGTGGGTACAGAAGGTTGCGGCGGTGGAATTAGGTTTTTGGCTCCGTATCTGATCGTTTGGGGGTACGTAGGTATATATAGGAGGAAGGAGTATGTCGGTGGAGCAATAGGGGGCCCATGAGGGTGGAGGGCGCGCCCTAGGGGGTGGACACGCCCCCCTACCTCGTGGCCTCCTCTCTTGTTTCTTGACGTAGGTTCCAAGTCTCTCGGATCATAATCTTTCTAAAAATCACGTTCCTGAAGGTTTCATTCCGTTTGGACTCCGTTTGATATTCCTTTTCTGCGAAACTCTGAAATAGGCAAAAAAAATAGCAATTCTGGGTTGGGCCTCCAGTTAATAGGTTAGTCCCAAAAATAATATAAAAGTGGATAATAAAGCCCAATAATGTCCAAAACAGTAGATAATATAGCATGGAGCAATAAAAAATTATAGATACGTTGGAGAAGTATCAAAAAGCATGTCACTTACCTCTCGAACTAGAGCATAAGGCATATTGGGCCATTAAAGAGCTCAATTATGAGTTGAAACTTGCTGGTGAGAAGAGACTATTTGACATTAGATCACTTGATGAATGGAGAACCCAGGCCTATGAGAATGCGAAACTGTTTAAAGAAAAAGTTAAAAGATGGCATGACAAAAGGATACAAAAACGTGAGTTTAATGTAGGTGATTATGTATTGTTATACAACTCTCGTTTAAGATTTTTTGCAGGTAAACTCCTCTCTAAATGGGAAGGTCCTTACGTTATCGAGGAGGTCTATCATTCCGGTGCCATCAAAATCAACAACTTCGAAGGCACAAATCCGAAGGTGGTGAACGGTCAAAGAATCAAACATTATATCTCAGGTAATCCCATAAATGTTGAAACCAATGTTATCGAAACTATAACCCCGAAGGAATACAAAAGGGACACTTTCCAGAACGTTTCAGACTCCAAAAAGGAATAGGTATGTGGTACGGTAAGTAAACAGATTCCAAAACAGTTCTAATGGCAATTTTTCTCTATTTTGGAATATTTAAGAAAATAGGAAAATAAGAAGTAGTCCGGGAAGGACACGAGGCATCCACGAGGGTGGAGGGCGCGCCCTACCCCCCTGGGCGCGCCCCCTTCCTTGTGGGCACCTCGTGTGCCCTCCGGACTCCGTTCTCTTGCACGATACTTCTTTTGGTCAGTTAAAAATCATTATATAATCTCCCGAAGGTTTTGACCATCGTATCACGCAAATATCCTTTGTTTTTATTTCGAGCTATTTTTCTGACAGATCTAGATCACCATGACATCTCCAAGTGCCCCCAAGGACAATTTCTTCGAGAAGGTCATCAACCCCTACCTCGCGGAAGTGCTGCAACATCCTCAAACCATTGAGATGCGTGAGGGGTTGCTGCACATCCGCGATGTTGAGGGACCAAGGAGGACCGGGAGCGTGGAGACAAGGCTCGAGGCAATGGAGCAACAAGTTTTCAAGTGCCAAGAGATAGTGGAGCATGGACTCGACGCCAATCACATAATGATCACGGAGTTCACCAACAACCACAAGCTGGATGCCAAGAACATTGGGGAGGCCATCTTCAAGCTTCTTGAGAAAATTGAGTGCCTCCAAGCCTAGATCTATGAACTGTAAAACCAAAACTGTGAGTATGAATATAGATTCAAGAGGATGAGTTTGGCTGCAGATTTGAGGATCAGGAGACTCGATCATCCTTTTACGATGGTGATCCTATGCCTTGGAAGATGGACGACAAGCCTACATCATCAACAACTCCACCATCTCCTTCACCTCCGAAGAAAGAGTCATAAACACATGGCTATGGGCACTCCCCTTGGCAACTGCCAAGCTTGGGGGAGTGCCCCGGTACCGTATCACCATCACACTTCTATCTTTACCGTTTTTCTTAGTTCAATCCTTTTGGTAATATCTTGATCTAGTAGAATAAAGTTTTAGTATGATTTAGTTTTGAGTTTTGCTTTATGATCCTTCTATGTAATCGAGTACGCGAGCTATATATAATAAATATTAGTTATGAGTCATGGGCCTGATTATCTTGCCATGATCTTGAGGGAATAAAAATAAACGAGAAGAGATAGAATAAAAAGAAATAAAGAGATTATATGGATCTTATGGAGAGTAATGACTTCACATATAAAGAGTATGATGAATAAAAGTTGTTGAGAGTTGACAAACATAGTTTTGGTCATCATTGCAATTTATAGGAAGTAATAAATAAAGAGAGGTTTTCACATATAAATATACTATCTTGGACATCTTTTATGATTATGAGCACTCATTAAAATATGACATGCTAAAAAGTTGATGTTGGACAAGGAAGACAACGTAATGGCTTATGTTTTCTTACATCTGAAATAAATTATATTGTCATGGATCATCCAACATGTTGAGCTTGCCTTTCCCCCTAATGCTAGCCAAATTCTTTGCACCAAGTAGAGATACTACTTGTGCTTCCAAATATCCTTAAACCCAATTTTGTCATGAGAGTCCACCATATCTACCTATGGATTGAGTAAGATCCTTCAAGTAAGTTGTCATGTTGGACGCTATAAAAATTGCTCTCTAAATATGTATGCTTTAGTAGTGTGGAGAAAATAAGCTTTATACGATCTTGTGATGTGGAAGAAATAAAAGCGATGGACTGCATAATAAAGGTTCATATCACAAGTGGCAATATAAAGTGACGTTCTTTTGCATTAAGATTTTGTGCATCCAACCATAAAAGCACATGACAACCTCTGCTTCCCTCTGCGAAGGGCCTATCTTTTATTCTTGTCTTATACTTCATACAAGAGTCATGGTGATCTTCACCTTTTGTTTTTACATTTTATCCTTTGGTAAGCACAATGTGTTGGAAAGATCCTGATATATATAGCTAATTGGATGTGAGTTTTCATGAACTATTATTGTTGACATCACCCCTGAGGTAAAAGATTGGGAGGCAAAACTATAAGCCCCTATCTTTCTCTGTGTCCGATTAAAACTTCATACCCATAAGTATTGAGTGAGTGTTAGCAATTGTGAAAGACTAAATGATAGTTGAGTATGTGGACTTGCTGAAAAGCTCTTATATTGACTATTTCTGATGTTATGATAAATTGCAATTGCTTCAATGACTGAGATTATAGTTTGTTAGTTTTCAATGAAGTTTCTGATTCATACTTGGAATTGTGAATGAATTGTTACATTAGCATAAGAAATCATATGACAATATATATAGGACAGCACTATTCTAATCCTGGGATTAGCATAGTTATTTGGATCACAACTGCTCTATATAGGCTCGATCAACACGTTCCCGAACTCCCGAAACGCACAAAAAAAACCTTCCATCTCTCCCCACCCTGTCAACCCACGCCCGTCGACCTCCCCCAGACCCGCGCGCCCTGCCACCAACCACCTCCCACCGGCGGCCATCGGCCCCAATGCCTCACCCGCCGCCGCCACCCCCTTCCCCCGGCCCAACACGCCTCCTGGCGCCGCCGAACCCCCGCACCACCGCGCGTCGCCAGATCCCCGAAGTCCCGCGCACCATCGAGACCCAACATCCTAGTGCGACACGGCAGCCCCTAGATCCCCGTGTGTTGCCGCCGGCTGGGGATCCACTCAAGAAATCGACAAAGGCAGCAACAGTGCGCCGGATCCCCACTTCACGCCGCCGGAGCCCTACTTCGCTGCGCCGCCAAGTGCCTGCATCCCCGGGCGCCACCAACCTACGACGGGGCTCCCGTCTTCCGCCGGAGCCCTACTTCAGTGCACTGCCAAGTGCCTGCATCCCCGGGCGCCACCAACCTACGACAGGGCTCCCGCCTTCCGCCTCCTCCTGGCTATCCCCTTCTCCTCCCGCCTTCGGCCTCCTCTCGGTGGTGCTCCACCGCTGCAGCACGGATGACGCTCGTCACCGCCACACTCCGGCCGTTCAAATACATGCCCCCTGGAGTTCACAGCCGCAGCGCCCCCTGAATCCCACTACTGTTATGCATCTCACCCTGCTACCACATCCTCGCCCCCATGTACTGAATCTGCAACATCTATGCTGTTATCTGAATGCGAACAGGAGGAGCTGGAGTACGCGGAGCAGGGCAGCACCGTATGTTGGGGCAGGGTTGTGGCGACGCGCACCTCCCACCTCTGCCTGCCTACTTCCTCACCTGACCCCGGCCGGCGGCCAAGCTTGCACCTCCCACGGCCGCACGCGCTCAACACATACTGCCCCTCTGCTTGCGCAGTGCAGCTTCAGCTTCTTGCGGTGACTTGGACTTGGCATGCCGATGGAGATGACCTGCACTCCAGTAGGATGGGACCTACCCACGTCGAGGTCGTAGAGATGTACAACTCATACGCTCCTTCCCACATTTGGTTGCATGGAACGTGTTCGTGCAAATGCTCATGTGAGCATTGTATTTGCTACAGGGTGATACTTCTTGGTCAACAATGATATAGCACTAATGTATAGCGTTATAATGTCTCATTTTTGTATGATCGGTCTGTACTAGAACACCTGTAAATTTTTGGAAAATATTCAGATTGAAACCTGAGAAATTCGTTGGTAAACAAATCATGGAAAAATGGAGAAACAAAAACAAGTAAAAACACATGGAGAAAAGTTTCATGAGTACATGGGAAAAATGGTTCAAATGAACGTGTGAAGAAGTTCAGGTTTCAAAAGTTGGTAAGTTTGAAAACAATAAGCCAAATAAAATAAGTGCAGAGGAAAAGAAGTAACATCCGAAAAACAATAAAGAGACCATGATAAAAAATTCCTCAAGAAAAAGAAAGGGACAAATGTGGTGTGAACTAAGAAGAAGAAGAGAGAGAGAGAGAGAGAGAGAGAGAGAGAGAGAGAGAGAAGTTGCAAAAAGTTTGTAGTCGAGCGTTGCGAAGCTTAAAAAAAGAACACTAAAGCATCATTATAAAAAGTTCTCTTGCAGGGTTTTTTTTTGACAAAACCCAGACGGAATTCCCACAATTTTTTCGAAGTTTGAATTAAAAAATTTAAGTGAATAGAATCAAGAAGTTTGAATTAAAATAACAAAGCAATTTGATGTTTATATACCAACAAGAAAACATGCCACACCTAGAAAATGTTACCTTTGGAAGTGCAAAATCAAAAAAGGTTCACTACATGAAACATAAAAAGTTCGGAGAATAACACAGCATTATATTTTTTGAGTAAGATTAACCAGTCAATCCAAAAAAAGTTTGATGAAAATAAAACTTCATAAAAAAGGGATTCTGTGCTTCTAAATAAGAAAAACATGAAGTTCAAATTTAAATAACCAAGAAATTGGAAAGGTGAAACTAAAAATATAGCGTGGTTTAAAATGTTTTTGAAAAAAATCCCGTTTCTAACACACCTACATGTTCAAATTAAAAATAACGGAGCGATTTAGTGTTTATAAAAGAAACTTGGATTTCTCCAGTTCCTAAAGAATAAAAACAAACAAGTTCAAATTAAGATAACACGGAAGTTCGGTGGTTATTTACCATGAAGAAAAACAAAGCTTCAACTATAGAAGTGTTACTTGAGAATTTCAAATTTGATAAAATAGAGAGTTCGAAGAAAACGTTATCACTGTACTAAAATAATTCCCATGGATTTTCCCACTATTAAAAAAGATTAACCAAAAAGTTCAAATTAAAATAACAAAGTTGTTCAATATTTGTAATAGAAAATACTTTTTCATGGTTTTAAATAACCCTGAGAAGGTCAAATTAAAATAACAGAGTAGTTCGAAAATAGTTTCTAAAAAACAGATTTTTTTCTGTTTCTAGGAAAAACCTGCAAGTTCAAATTTATAAAATGAAGTGGTTCAATGTATATTTACAAAAAAATACATTGTTACCAAATAATAAAGCCAAGAAGTTCACTTTAAAAAGCAGAGGGTCATATGTATACAAAAAAGTCAGTTCTTCTCGTTTCTCGAAAAAGTAAATTATGAAGTTCAAGTAAAGTATAAAGGATTTTCACCATTTGTAAATAAAAAACTTTGCTTGGGTTTCTAAATAAAAATAATAAAGTGGAAGGAGCGGATTTGCAGCAACTTTTCAATGCCATGTTATTTATCTCATTCCGATAAACGGTTTAGAAATGCGATCAAAAATATGATTCACGTTTTCGGTATGAAGAAAAAACCGTTTTCAAAATTGCTCTTTAACCACTTAGGTTTTGCCGAAAATTTAACTTGGGTCATGCTACTCGTGTCCATAGCTTTCCAACGGTATATCGCAAGCCCCATTTGGGCAATGTTTGCGGAAGTTCAATCTAACAATGGGGGGAGTTCAACTACTACTGTTGCGACAAAAAGAAAGGAGAAGTTCAATTTCTAAAGATGACCCGGTTCGACGTGCTAAACAATATTGTAAGAAAACAAAAATAAAAGAAGAAGTTCAATTTCAGAAGATGACACGGTTTGATGTGCAAACCAATGCAAACACACACACAAAAATGTTGTTTGGGTGTCTTAAAAATATTTTTATTCATAAAAAAAGGATTAAGAAGAAAACCAGGAAGTCCATATTAAAAATATGGAGAAGTTCGATGATTATAGAAAACTCAAATTTTCCTCGTTATTAAAGAATAGAAACAAGAAATTCAAAAATAAAATAACAAGAAGTTCAACTTTTAAAACTAGAGCGCTTCAAAATTTCATAAAAAAGATTAAGAAATAAAACAAAGAAGTCCATATTGATGGAGAAGTTCGATGATTATAGATAACTTTGATTTTTCCTCGTTATTAAAGAATGGAAACAAGAAGTTCAAAAATAAAATAACAAGAAGTTCAACTTTTAAAAATAGAGTGCTTCAATATTAATAAAAAAGGGTTAAGAAAATCTGATAAAAAATTCATAAAAAAACTCAGATATATTCACGTAACCGAGAGAAGTTCAGATTGATAACTGCAAGAAGTTCACGTACTACACGATGTGCATTTTGTGTTAAAAAATAAAAAAGCAAAGGCTAAAAGTTTTGTTGTAATAAGTTCAAGTCCTCCGTCGGAGAAACTTAAAAAAATTATCGTGAGAGAGGTTTGTACAAAAGGAATATCATTTGTGTAACACTGACGAAATGGATGAGAAAATTACAAACGAAAATACGTCACGAAAATTCAACGTGAAAACAACACGAAGTTCGACTACTATAGTGAATGAATTTGAGATGAAAAACTTTTAAAATTGTCGCAAGTATGAAAAAACGATCAACATGGGAAAGTTGCGTGTTTACGGCAGCTTTCCACCGGTATATCACTTGCTCAATTCCAGTGAGTGTTTCGGTGAGTGAATGGAGAGCTACGGCAAAAAAAGCACGTGAAAAACAGAGTGAAGCTCAAGTAGACATGCCGAGAAGTTCAAGTTCTTCACGCGGTGCATTTTCGAAAAATCTGTTTCGTGATAAAGGCAGAACAAATGATCTCGCCCTTTTCCAAATTACTTGAAAATGGCTATCAATCAGAGAAAACCATCAACATGAAAAAGTTTCGCATTTCCCATTACTTTTTAGCGGTATATTATTTGCCCCATTCCGGTAAAGTTTGTAGAAATTACAGTGAAAATACGTTTTTAGCCATTTTCAAAATTGACTTAAAAACATAGGGAATTGGGAGAAACAATATATACCAAAAAGTTTCACATTTCCTCAAGCTTTCCAATGCAATGTCATTTGCTGCATTTGGACGTATGGTTAAAAATTAGCTCGAAAATACGAACTCGTTGGAACTTGTACCGTTTTCTAAATTACTCTTAAACCGTTCAAAATTAGAAAAAACTTTCTACATGAAAAACTAGCGCATTTTCATAAGCTTTCCAATGCCATATCATTTGCCTCAATTGGTTTAGCCATTTAGAAATAACATTGAAAATACGAACTCGGCTGTTCGGTTTGCGAAATTTTACGATTTTCCAAATTACTTTTTAACCGTAGGGAATTAGAGAAAACTTTCAACATGTGGAAGGAGCGGTTGTGCAGCAGCTTTCCAATGCCATATTATTTGCCTCATTCTGATAAACGGTTTTCAAATGCGATCGAAAATACGATTTACGTTTTTTGTATGAAGAAAAACGGTTTTCAAAACTACTATTAAACCGCTTACATTTTGCCAAAAATTTAACTTGGGTCATGATACTGGTGTCCATAACTTTTCAACGGTATATAGCAAGCCCCATTTGAGCAAAGTTGGCAGAAGTTCAACCTAGCACACGGGAAGTTTAGGTCGAACAACTCAGGCAGTAAAATTGCAGAAAACGTGAGTTCATCACGACCCGAGTGCAAAATCCGCCTATGAGTGAGATTCCTATTTAAAACCGGTATTTAGTTGCTAAGAAACATTTCTAGATTACACTAACATCATATAGAACATGACTAACTAGAATAATTCGCGGGAGAAGCCACGGTTGCGGAGATAGCCCGAAGGTCGGGTTCGTACAGAGAGAAGTCTAGGAGCATATATATATATATATATAGGGATTGACTGTTCGTCATCCTGGGTGAGGAATAGTTATTCTTCACCCCCCCCCCCCCTCTATTTTACCATCAATACATCGTAATTTTACGTTTCGTAAGTTTTGGCTTATTTCCGGCGTAAAAAGAGACCGTAAGAAAATATATAATCGTCGTAAAAAATATTTTTTGTTATGTTAAATTACAAACGTAAAAACATAGTGTAAAATACACATAAACTGCCAATTTTTTTATCTTATGATCTATATTTTTATTTTTCTTATGCCAAATTTTACGTAGTGAATCAATATGAATGTAACTATTTGAATTTCAAACGTAATTTAATTATGAAATGATCGTAAAATTACCTCGGGTGAAGAATAACTTATTCTGCATCCTAGGTGATGAATAGCATCACTATATATATATATATATATATATATATATATATATATATATATATATATATATATATATATATAATAACTATTCGGATCACGGAGCGTCTATATAGGGGCGAGCGACACGTTCCCGAACTCTGCGAACTGCTCCCACCAACGTCGTCTAGATAAAAAGGCCACAAGCCCACGACCAGGAACCGCACCAGCTCTCCCCGATCTCCAAGCTTGCCACGAACCTCCCGGCCGCCGGTGCCGCGCGGACCCCCCACCCCCTGCCGGTGTCGCGCCCTGCCCCAAACCTCCCCGCTAACGGTGCCGCGCGGACCCCCCCACCCCCACCCCCACCCCGCCGCCGGTGTCGCGCCGGCCTTGAACCCGGTGAAGCGCCAGCAGACAGCTCCCTCCCTGGATCTTGCGCCACATACGCCTTCCTCCCTCCCTCCCCTGCTTCGATCGCGGCAGCCGTCTCCACCTGCTTCAACCATTGTCTCGCCCTGCCCTGGGATACATGTACCGCCGTCCCTGGATCCGCCCACTGCACCGGCCCGCGTCACCACCTCCGGCACCACCGGCGTGTCCCGGGGCACTGGATCCCAGCCCCTCCCCCGCCGCACATACCCAAGCATCGTGAGATCCCTGCCCCACCGCGTGGCCGAGATCCTCCAGTCGCCGCCATCGAGCTCCTCCCCCGCCGCCCAAGCCTGACGCCATCCGCCTACCACCGCGGGGCCGAGTGCTTCCCCGCCCTAATCCAGCACAGTTCCCCACCCTGCTTTCTTCCCCATTTGAACGAGTCGAACTGCATGTGCATATGGCGGTTACCATCCCTTCTCTGTTCAACTTCGTTTCGCGTTCTGTGTGGGCATGTGCATGGTGCCTGGAAAAAGAACGCCAAGTGCCAAGCTCATTGGCGATTCTAGGCAGGCAAAATGCCTGTAGTGAACAGAGGGTACTCGAGGTTATGCCTCAGTGCAGTTTTCTGAAAACTTTTCATTCCTCAAACGCGATACATCCGAACCTCATGCCTCCAGCAGAGCGTGAGCTCGTGCTCTGAACATGGCAATGGTGCTGGTTGCTGCTTCTTACACTACATCTTCAGATTCAAAGAAGTTCAGCTTGGCACCGGATAAAAGTCCAATTTTGCTGTGCCTGCTAGCGGCCTCCGCCATTCAATGTTTGTGCATTTTTTCCAGCGAAACGTGCACTGTTTGTTTTGTAAAAAAAGATAGAAATAAAACAACAAAAAATTCACAAAAAAATGCAACTTTTCACACTGCAAAAAAATTGAACTTCTCACTGTACAATACAGTTTTTATTTCTCTTATCCAAAAAAGGAATAAAAGTAATATGTTGAATCTATTTATAATAAAAACTAGAAGTTCAAATTTAAAAAACGAATAAGTTCAATATATATTACAAAACCAAGAAGGTTAAAGAGAAAAATAGAGAAGTTCAAAAAAGTTTACCAAAAAAGAGTTTCACCGTTACTAAATAAAAAATTCCGAAAGGTTAAACTTAAATAACGAGCGACGGAGTTCAAAATAGTTATTCATCTTTCTAAAAGGACAACCAAGAAGTTCAAAATAATTTGAGCTTGTATTCAAAATAATTCAACACTGATGATTATATACGCCCCGAAGTATATTTCTAAAAAGCTAAACCGTTATGTTTTAGAAATTCATGGTTTAGATATAAATGTGAAGTTCATGTTTTAGAAATTCACAAGCTCACGTGGACCATATACTGAAGAAAATCATCAATGAAAAAAAAGGACCGTCTAGGCCATTTCACTGACAACAAACAAATGCCTAAAAATGTCGCGGGACAAAAAAATAAATCATAGAAAGTGGAAAAAATTGTAATTTTGTTTTGTAAAAAGTTAGAGTGGATAGATGTCTATAAAAACTCAGATTTTTTTTCCATTACTAACGAGAAACAAAAGAGAAGTCCAAAGTGATAACTGCCAGAAGTTCACGTACTGCATGGTGTGTGTTTCGTATTAGAAAAATACAATAAAAGGGCAAAGTCTAAAAGTTTTGTTGGTAGAAGTTCAAGTGCTCGGCCCGGGAAAGTTCAAAAATTCTTCTCACAGAGGTTCACCGTGTATTTAGATGTCCAAATGGAAAAAGAAAGTATTTCAAATAAACCATGAAGTCCAAAATATAAAAATAGAGAAGTTCAATATTTATTAGAAAACAGCTTTCTCTTCGTCACTAAAGAATAAAATTAAAGAAGTTGAAATTAAAATAAAAGGAGTAGTTTGATGTTTATGGGAAACTCAAATTCTTTCCATCCCTAGGAAAAATAAATGTGTGAGGTTCAATTTAAAAAAAATGTTTGATGCTTCTTTGAAAACATATTTTTCTCTAAGAAATAAGACTAAGAAGTTCAATTCAAAATAACAGAGAAGTTCGAAGTATATAAAAAACTCAGATTTGTTAAGAATGAAAACAAGAAGTTCAAAAATTAAATAACAAGAAGTTCAACTTTTAATAATACATCGCTTCAAAATTTCATAAAAAAGATTAAGAAAATAAAACTAGGTAGTCCATAATAAAAAGATGGAGAACTTCGATGATTATAGAAAACTCAGATTTTCCTCGTTATTAAAGAATGGAAACAAGAAGTTCAAAAATAAAATAACAAGAAGTTCAACTTTGAAAAATAGAGAGCAAAATTCATAATTTTTTTAGTAAATTCAAATTAATATTCATGAAAAACAAAATATATTCACGTAACTGAGAGAAGTTCCGAAAGATAACTGCGAGAAGTCCACGTACAACACGATGTGCATTTTGTATTAAAAAAGAATAAAAAAGTAAATACTAATTTTTTTTTGTTATAAATTCAAGTCCTCGATCGGAGAAAGTTAAAAAAAATATTGTTAGATAGGTTTGTACAGAAGGAATATCATTTGTGTAACACGGAGGAAATGAATGGGAAAATTACAAACGAAAATACGTCACAGAAGTTCAACGTGAAAACCGCAGGAAGTTCGACTACTATAGTGAATGAATTTGAGATGAAAAACTTTTAAAATCGTCGCGAGTATGAAAAAACGATCAACATAGGAAAGTTGCGTGTTTACATCAGCTTTCCACTGGTATATTACTTGCTCAATTCTGGTGAGTGTTTCAGCAAGTGGATGGAGAGCTACGGGCAAAAAATCACGTGAAAAACAGAGTGAAGTTCAGTTAAACGCACCGAGAAGTTCAGGTTCTTCACGCGGTGCATTTTCGAAGAATTCGTTTCGCGATAAAGATAGAACGCATGATCTCGCTATTTTTGAAGTTACTTAAAAACAGCTAGGAATCAGAGAAAATCATCAACATGATTCGCATTTTCCGTAGCTTTTCAGCGGTATATCATTTGCCCCATTCCGATAAAGTTTGTAGAAATTACAGCAAAAAAACGTTTTTATCCATTTTCAAAACTGACATAAAACAGTAATAAATTAGGAGAAACAATATATACAAAAAAGTTTCGCATTTCTTCAAGCTTTTCAACGCCATATCATTTGCTGCATTTGGACATACGGTTAAAAAATTAGCTCGAAAATACAAACTCGGTGGAACTTGTACCGTTTTCTAAATTACTTTTAAACCGTTCAAAATTAGAAAAAACTGTTAACATGAAAAAGCAGCGCATTTTCATAAGCTTTCCAACGCCATATTATTTGCCTCAATTGGATTACCAATTTAGAAATGACATCGAAAATACGAACTGAGGTGTTCCGTTTGCGAAATTCTACGATTTTCCGAATTACTCTTTAACCGTAGAGAATTAGAGAAAACTTTCAGCATGTGGAAGGAGCGGTTTTGCAGCAGCTTTCCAACGCCATATTATTTGCCTCATTCCGATAAACAGTTTAAAAATGCGATCGAAAATACGATTCACATTTTTTGTACGAAGAAAAAACGGTTTTCAAAACTGCTCCTAAACCGCTTACGTTTTGCCAAAAATTTAACTTGGGTCATGATACTGGTGCCGATAGCTTTCCAACGGTATATCGCAAGCCCCATTTGGACACCTTTTAGCTGAAGTTCAACCTATCACACGGGGAAGGTCAGGCGCGTTACTCGGAAAGTTCGGGTTGTGATCAGAATATTATTCTTATATATATATATATATATATATATATATATATATATATATATATATATATATATATATATGGTGCAGAATAAGTTATTCTTCACCCGAGGTAATCTTACGATCATTTCATAATTAAAGTACATATGGAATTCAAATAGTTACATTCCTATCGATTCACGGCGTAAAATTTCACATAAGAAAATAAAAATATAGGTCATAAGACAAGAAAATTTATAGTTTATGTGTATTTTACACTATGTTTTTACATTTGTAATTTTACATAACATAAAATATATTTTTCGACGATTATATATTTTCTTACGGTCTCTTTTTACTTCGGAAATAAGGCAAAATTTACGGAACGTAAAATTACGGTCCATTGATGGTAAAATAGAGGGGGGTGAAGAATAAACTATTCCTCACCCAGGGTGACGAATATTATAAGAATGATCATGATGCCCTCATGTCCGTATTTTATTTTATCGACACCTTTATCTCTAAATATGTGGTCATATTTTTCGTTATGGGCTTCCGCTTGAGGACAAATGAGGTCTAAGCTTGGGGGAGTTGATACGTCCATTTTGCATCATGCTTTTATATCGATATTTAGTGCATTATGCGCTGTTATTACACATTATGTCACAATACTTATGCTTATTCTCTCTTATTTTACAAGATTTACACGAAGAGGGAGAATGCCGGCAGCTGGAATTCTGGGCTGGAAAAAGAGCTAATATTAGAGACATATTCTGCAGAACTCCAAAAGTCCTGAAACTCCAAGGAAGACAGTTTCAGAATATATAAAAAATATTGGGCGAAGGAAGCACCAGAGGGGGGCCACCCACCATCCACGAGGGTGGGGCGCGCCCCCTGCCTCGTGGGCCCCCTGGCTATATGGAGTCTTTTGCCCTGGAAAAAATTATAAGCAAGCTCACGGGACAAAACTCCGCCGCCACGAGGCGGAATCTTGGCGGAACCAATCTAGGGCTCCGGTGGAGCTGTTCTGCCAGGGAATCATCCCTCCGGGAGGGGGAAATCATCACCATCGTCATCACCATCGATCCTCTCATCGGGAGGGGGTCAATCTCCATCAACATCTTCACCAGCACCATCTCCTCTCAAACCCTAGTTCATCTCTTGTATCCAATCTTTGTCCCGAAACCTCAGATTGGTACCTGTGGATTGCTAGTAGTGTTAATTACTCCTTGTACTTGATGCTAGTTGGTTTATTTGGTAGAAGATCATATGTTCAGATCCATTATGCATATTAATACCCCTATGATTATGAACATGAATATGATTTGTGAGTAGTTACGTTTATTTCTGAGGACATGGGAGAAGCTTGCCATAAGTAGTCATGTGAATTTGGTATTCGTTCGATATTTTGATGAGATATATGTTGTCTCTCCTCTAGTGGTGTCATGTGAACATCGACTAAATGACACTTCACCATTGTTTGGGCCTAGGGGAAGGCATTGGGAAGTAATAAGTAGATGATGGGTTGCTAGAGTGACAGAAGCTTAAACCCTAGTTTATGCGTTGCTTCGTAAGGGGCTGATTTGGATCCATATGTTTCATGCTATGGTTAGGTTTACCTTAATACTTCTGTTGTATTTGCGGATGTTGCAATAGGGGTTAATCATAAGTGGGATGCTTGTCCAAGGAAGGGCAGTACCCAAGCACCGGTCCACCCACATATCAAATTATCAAAGTAACGAACGCGAATCATATGAGCGTGATGAAAACTAGCTTGACGATAATTCCCATGTGTCCTCAGGAGCGTTTTCCTTTATATAAGAGTTTGTCCGGACTTGTTCTTTGCTACAAAAAGGATTGAGCCATCTTGTTGTACCTTATTTACTTTTATTACTTGTTACCCGTTACAAATTACCTTATCACAAAACTATCTGTTGCCGATAATTTCAGTGCTTGCAGAGAATACCTTACTGAAAACCGCTTATCATTTCCTTCTGCTCCTCGTTGGGTTCGTCACTCTTACTTATCGAAAGGACTACGATAGATCCCCTATACTTGTAATGACATCAAATGCTACTAGTAAGTGAAAAAAGGGTTCATTTTTGCTTCAAGTGGTTGGGCGTCGACTTTGGTTCATGTACAACTATACCCTCACAAAACAAATGCACACAAGTCAACCCGGCAATTTTACCCTCCAAGAAAAGGCTCAATACGGAGACGGAGGCGGAGAAAGGACAACCTTTAGATTAGAGTTAACGGTGGATCAAGCTAGCTACAGTACCCGTACAGTGATAACTTAACTACAGAGGAGCCAAACCCCCGTCCCCCTTCCCCTCACACATATATGGTTGATATTTGAGGGCGGGATCTCCAAGAAATATCTCCACTTTATGGTGTGACTCGACTGACACATCATCCGCATTGTCCCGCTTAGTTCTGTAGCTGACACCGCATCCTGCCCCACTTGTAACCCTTAGGTATTTTCGACAAAGGTGGCCTTCTGGACTTGAACCTTTCATCTAGCTGTCACTAGAGTTGGTCTTCACATGAGCATAGTGAAGGTGACCTTGAAATTTACTCCTTGGTGTGGAAACTTCATCCACTAGGCACAAAATACCCGGCTACAATCATTTGAACCCTACCCGTTTGGTGTGTTTCGGTCGTACACTTGTATCTTGGATCCCATGAGCGCTCTAGGAAGCGACCGACAAAACTTCCATGGATTGCGACCAAACATAGGTGGACTAAAAGGGAAAAAAGAGAGAAAATTGCACAAATACAGAAACATTTGGCGCTGAGGTAACAAAAAACTACAACTCTAGGGGATTTTAACAAAAAACCAAAAATCTAGGAGTAGTCAGTAATAAAAACACAAATTACTCTAACTAATCACTTAATGAGAAATATGAAGGGCTCCTCCTCTTCCACAAAAAAAGCTAGGTTTCTGGCTCCCGCCGCCGCCGCAGGTCCGCCTCCTCTCCGGTGGCCCTAGGGCCATGGAGGCGCGGTGGATCTCGGCAAGGGCAGGCGGGAGGGCTCCGTTTTTTTTCGTTTCTTTTAGTTTTGTTAGGGTTTCTGTCCTGCTCAGGAAGACGAGACGGCGGCGGCTCCCTGAAGATGGAATAAAGGTCTCCCCGCCTAGCCCCCGTTTCGGCGGTGCGTCTAGCTTCGTTGGTGGGCTTGTGGAGGTGTGTCTCCGGCGGATCTATATTTGGTGGATTTGCTCGGATCTCGTCGTTGTTCGTCTACGTTCGTGTGTCTTTGGATTGGATCTTTCTAATCTACGATATTCTTCATCTACGGCGGTTGCTGTTCTGGTGCGCTGGTCCTACGGGGCCTTAGCACGACGACTTCCCGACTGTCTACTACAACAAGTTGTGCGTGACTTCGGCGATGGAGGGGCGATGACAGCGGCGCGCCTTCGGCTCGCTTCAGTGCTGGTAGTCTTCGTTAGGCGGTCTACGGATCTGGATGTAATTTCTATTATTTCTGGTATTTGTTGTACTGCCATGATTGAAGATGAATGGATTGGAAATTTTATCGCAAGAAAAGAGAAATATGAGTTGTGCACCCCGTGTGTTAAGTGACCAGAGGGACAGTTTGGCTTGAGCCAAGCTGAGCCGAGCTCAGCTCTCTAAAAAATTACAATCAAAGTAACTAAAGTTGATATTTTGTAAATGTTAATAAATAAATAAAACTGAAAAAATTGTAGTAATTTAGTTCATCTTGGTTGATCAATCCGGGGAATTTCCACCCAATTTTATTTAGTCGTTTTAAA
This sequence comes from Aegilops umbellulata, assembly GCA_032464435.1. Taxonomy (NCBI): domain Eukaryota; kingdom Viridiplantae; phylum Streptophyta; class Magnoliopsida; order Poales; family Poaceae; genus Aegilops; species Aegilops umbellulata. The sequence continues at coordinate 535,985,342 of CP136055.1, forward strand.
GTTTGGACAGTTTTTGTACTATGTACGTGAATGAGTTGATCTACAAAAATTGTCCAAACTTTAAAATGGCTAAGCAAAATAAGCTAAACAACCCGAGTTTGACTAGTGAAGATGGATTAAATCACTTGAATCGTTTCCAAGTTAAAAAAACAGATTTGTCCCATCATCTCATTTTTTAAAGATTTTTTAATATTTTTAATATTATAATTTTTTCAGAGAGCTCAGCTCGGCTCGGCTCAACTCAAGCAAGTCCTCCTTCTAGTCACTTACCACATGCGACCCACACGATCATATTGCTCGTTAAGTGACTAATCAAAGCAATTTGTATTTTTTTGTTATTGATTGGTCCTACAGTTATGGTTTTTTGTTAAAGTCTCTTAGAGTTGTAGTTTTTTGTTAGCTCAGCCCAAAATGTTGTGCTTGTGCAATTTCCTTAGAAAAAAATGCAGAATCAAGAAGAAGCAATTAGCGACCATGTACACTTGTTACACATTAACCATTGGAGAATTTTGACTAAAACCCAATTGGAAAATAGTCGACTGTTGTCAATATCTATACCTACTAATAAAGGAAGAAACGTTTCTATCCGTTCGTCCTGAAGTTGCCCGGGAAGTTGCCACAAATGACATCCAATGACACTGATAAGTGAACAAAAAGATTCATTTTTTTCTTAAGTCGTTGGGCATCGACTTTCGGTCCATATACAACTATCCCCTTATAAAAGAAATACACACAGTCGATCAAGTGGGTAGAGCCTCACTCCTCCATCCGGAAGACCTGAGTTCCAATCCCAACTACTCCTCAGTTACTATCTGTTTAACCTTCTTTCCTTAGCAGATTCAGTAGTTTTTAAAATATTCATATCTTTTGAACACTAACTCCAAATTAAACATGTTGTATATGGAAATCGACCAGAAAAATGTGTAGATTCCAAATATGCTTATCATGCATATTAATTATTTCTAAAATTATGGTTAGGATGCAACCTTAATTAATATATCTTTCTTTTTACGATGTATTTTGAAAATGCCTACTACATATTATTTCTATCCATTTAAATTGACTAGATATGATAGTTTGATGCTCTCAAAAAAAAATTTATTGGCACCATAGGCCTTGTACTCCCTCTGTTTTGAATTATAAGATGTTAAACTTTGTTTGAAACAAATGTATATAGACAAATTTTACTATGTTTGTTCACTCATTTCAGTAGGTAAATAGTCCATATTGAAATATCTAAAACATCTTATAATCTGGAACAGAGGGATTATATGCTAAAGGTTACAACATGCACATATCATCCTCTCTATTTCGCTCAGTGCACAATAACCAACCCATATACGATGACGTACACTAGACTACTAATACGAGCTTCATGTAAACCAATGGCTTAATACTAATTTTCATATTATTTAAAAATGTGCCCATAAAGATAAAAAAACTAGAATAATGCATGTGTGTTGTAATGGAATATAATGATTTACCTGTGTATAATAATGCGATTGCGTAAATAGATGATCAAATTATGTCCATGAATTATGTTATATTTTGATCTGAAGTTTGGTAAGTAAATTAAAATAGAATTGGTGCAGAAGGTAAGTAAATTAAGTTGATTTATTATCGTATAAGAGCATCTTCAGCCACGTACCTCTAATTCAACCCCTCAAACGCACGCGGATGCGCCCGATCAGTGACCGGACGTGTCCGTTTTAAGCCCCTATTTATCCATCCGCGCAGCCACAATTCTCATTTTCTTCCTCACATGTCCAGTCACTTGCACGTGATTGATGGAAATGAAGAGCGAGAAAGAAAAGAATGACTAAAGAAAGAGAAAAGGTGGTCCGGGGTGGGGCCGCGTCTTATGTGGCGGATTGACCGGGCGCGCCCAGGCGTGTCCGCGAGCCCTCATATCCTCCCAATATTTGAGATGGATATAAGGGTTCGCGGACAGCCTGAACATATAGAGAAGATATAAGGGGTCCGATTAGGTCACTTTTCTCCTCCTCTCTCATGTCCGGTCACTGACCTGGCGCGTCCGCGGGCATATGAGAGATGGTTTGAGGGATTCGGATGTAGATGCTCTAAGGAAGGTTGGACAAAGGGGTGATGAGAAGAAAGGTGAAATATGAACCTTACGTTTTTTTTAAGTAGTAGAGATAGAGATATCAATGTTGATATGCATCCTTGAACATTTATTATGCATGTCTTTACGGATTGATTATATTTGGTGGAGATGTCTAATATGTGCTCTTATGCACATGCTATGATTGAGAATTAAAATGTACTTCTACATTTATCCTAATGCGCTATCTTTTGGGCATTACCGAGGAGGAACACCAGCAAAGGCTTGAATTGATACCAAAACCTAGATAGATATTTTTTTTGTTTTCTAATAATTGGACACACCTTTAGTACACTGAAAAAATCGTCTAGCCTTTATGTTTTTGCACAACATCATTTATCATGTTGTTTCTCGTATGACATCGTGAAATATTTGAAGAGATTTGCTGATGTCGCCAAGTGTGTGTATGAGGGATGCTTTTTATTTTGCAACGGAAACATTTGCTAGTTTATTATAACTCTTGCATTTTAGGATACATGTGAGTCACCCTCTTTGTCTACCTCTTTTGTGCAACTACTTGAAAGAAAGTTGTGATGTGCCTCTTCTCCCACCGTCACACACACCATCTTCCCTCGCGTCTTTTTTTATAAGCTCCCCTGCCTTCTCCATACGTCTCTGCCATCCGGCCCTGTCCACTCCACCAAACCACCGGATCACCCGAGCCCATGGCCGGCCCCTCACCGTCGCCCTCCGGCAGCAGCCGCCGCCTGTCGGAGCTCCTGGAGGAGCAGCAAGAGCCCTTCTCCCTTCACTTCTACCTCCTCGAGAAGGGCTGCTCCCCCACCACACTGGACGCGGCCGGAGGCTGCGGCGTTGCGTCCTTACCTTGCTGGCCGAGGAGCAGAGGCACCTCCCCGGCGCCGAGGCGGGTGACGGCTAGCAAGAGAACGCCCGCCACCGCCAGCGGCCTCCTCTCCAAGCTCCTCCGCAGCTCGGCGGCGCCTGCGTCCACGAAAAGAAAGAAGAGGCTGCGGTCGGCCGCCATTGGCCCGTGCTCCGTCGAAGGCGAGAAGGCGGCGAGCAAAAGAAAGAACGCCGTCGAGGCACACGGCGCTGAAGCAGCGGACGACGAGGGAGGAAGCTACGACGACGACGACTCGTCGAAGCAGCTGAGCCCTGTGTCCGTCTTGGAGCACCGGCCATTCGAGAAGCCGCCGCGGGCGTACGCCGAGAGTAAGCAAGCACGCAGCCCCCATATCTCTTCCTCCGCGCCATTGGTCGCCGATCATGCACTGTCGCACTGAGCTCACGCAGCAATACTTGGACCATCGCAGAGGCCATGGTGGTCTTGAGGGAGCTCCTGGACGCGGCACGCAGGCCCGCATTGCTCCAGCGGAAAGTTGCCAAAGAAAGCAGCAAGTCCGACGATGTCATCACGGAGACTCCAACGACGACGGCAGCGCACCCCGCGGCTACGCCCACGAGGACCGACCGTGCCACCAGCATTGCACATTTGGACGAGATGTTTGAGGCCAATGGGCACGACCTCGTACCGTTGGACATGCCCGGCGAGAGGGGGGATGCTGGGCTGGGGCGGTGGGACGTCGGTGCCGAGCTAGCGGTTGCTGTGCTCGAAGAGCTGACGGAGGAGGTGGTGGCGGAGCTGATGGGGATGGTCCACCATGAAGATGCCAATGCCATCGACGGGAAGCAGTGTTGGTTGCTACTGAACTGCTGATGTTGTGGATATATTGTTCATTATATGCCTTGATGTTGGTGTTCTGATTATGATGTTTAACAATATAGTACTGTACTTGCTAATATTACTGTAAATAAAGATTCGCTAACCGGTCTTTAATGGAGTCAACTGTATGTGGATTAAACTAAAAAAAATGTTGCTAATTTTCTGAAAATCACCAGTGTGTTGAGTAAGAAAACCATAGCAATCTCAAGGGCCACTCTATCGCCGACGCGGTTCACCTTTGCGATAGTGCATTGGGGAATAAGGCTCAAGATCATCAAAGCCTCTCTTCAAATCGACAAAAAAGCTGACCTGCCTAGGGAAGCATTAGACAAGTAATTCTTCACAAACAACCAGTGAGTCTCGAGGATGATTGTCTTGTGCATAGCATGGGAATGGCGACATAAAACCTGCTAAAGAGGACTGAAGTTCCGCTTTTGTACAAAACTCCTCCGTGATATCTAGCCACAACACCGGTGCTAGCAAAAGATTCTTCCATCACATAACTAGTACTCCCACTATTCCAAAATATAAGTCTTTTTAGAGATTTCAAATAGACTACCACATACAGATGTATATAGACATATTTTATAGTGTAAATTCACTCATTTTGTTTCGTATGTAGTCACTTGTTGAAATATTTAGAAAGACAAATATTTAGGAACGGAGGGAGTAGCATCCACATTAATCTTGATGGTCCCATCGTGTGGCATCACCCAACCTGTTACATGCGCAAGTAAAGCCACGAGAAGAATTATGGAACGAAGGGATTAATAGAAAGCCGCACTTGAAGCCTTACCATCACCGAAAATCTCATCATCACCAAAAAAAATCTTGCTATACACTGTTCTACTAAACCCTCTCAGCATTTTGGTGAAAGCTAGTTGATGAAGCTTGTGAAAGCGTCGACGACATTGGTGCATGACACGGTAAAAAGAATTCATGTGTGGATTGGCACAATAGGAACCCACATTGATGAAGACAGAAGATCACACAATATGTTAAAGAGCGATGCTATGCGGATGCCAATTTTTAGACAATTCGCTCGCGACGGTTAAAACCAGCCGGGGAATCTCGTCCTGAGCAGAGCAACAGCCGCTGGATTCTTGGTCGTCCAAAGATCATCTAGGCTTTTTTTTCATCTATGAAGCGGTCAGTTTCGTATGTTAAAATATGTGTCGAATATTACGTGCACGAGTATTAGACTTGTAATTTGCGGAGGGTTAGGCGCTTGAGTCGAACACGCGTAAGCAGGGCCGTTACAACTTTCATGCATTGCAACTTCTTGTAAAGAAACTTTTGCGCCTTTTCCGTGCACGATCAAACATACTACATTCATGCAAATCTATAGTGCTCCGCGTGGCACTATATATGCTTGTTTTAAATTCTTGAACTTGCGTTGTACGGCCGTGAGCGCACGTTCCAACCTTTGGCTTGAAGGAAGCCACATACGGGCGCACTGCTCCGCTCCACGCCCCGTCCATGAGAGGTCGCGTACGGGTGTACGATGAGCTGGGCGCACCCGAGGAGTACTGCTCATCACTTATTGCCCGGCCGCGATTTACCAACAGCAAGCAAGGAGACCAAACTCTCCTGTCTTCGACCAGTGAAGCGTCCTCCGTCGCTCTCCGCGATCAGGCCGGCCGGCCGGCGAGAGGGACGCCGGAGCTGCTAAACTAGCTCCCGTACGTGGCTTAGACCACTAGATGTTTCGTTACATCATTGGACTTGTTCCCTTTCGCGCCACTTTGATCATTGGACGTGTTCCCTTTCGCACCACTTTGATGCTTACTTTCCATCTCTTTCATGTGCCCGTGGATGGAAGACTCCCATCAAACAATAATCCCCTGCTCCTTCTCACCTCCCTATTCCTCCTCCACTTCTCCCAATCTCCTAAATCAATATGTTTTTCTCCTATCACGCAATCAAACAAACTCAGACTCTATAGGACTCAAACGAGCATGATGTTCCAATCATGTGTATTTACCTATTTCTGCAAATCAAAGGACATCTCCAACGCTGACCCTCAAATCAGCCAGACCGTAAATTGGTCCGGACTGGGCATTGATACTGAAGCCGGCCATCCAAATCCTATACTTCAAAACAATAATTTTTCTCGGCCGTGCAGCCCAGCTTCCGCCATCGCATAAGTATCACGTGCACCTTCCGCCATCCATGTTTGTGCACACATACACCTTCCGCCATCCATGCTCCATGCATATAGTACCATTCCGCTAGATGATGCACCTAGCACATACAGGAACTGCGTTGGATGGCAGAAGCGTCCAAACACTTGCAGGAGGTTTAAGGGTCCGCTTTGAAGATGTCCTAAATGTTTATGATTTACAGCACTGCATTGGATGCAGACGCGCGTCCAGACACTTGCAGGAGGTTTAAGGATCCGCTTTGAAGATGTCCTAAATGTTTATGATTTACAGCACTGCGTTGGATGCAGACGCGTCCAGACACTTGCAGGAGGTTCAAGGATCTGCTTTGGAGATGTCCTAAACATTTATGTATCGTAAGAGCTCCTGACTGTAGTCAACAATGTCCGTCCTTCATCACAGAATATGACCACACAACTTCACAACACACGACTCATCTTACATACATACAGTATATATTAGCATAGCATTCGATACGTCAATCCCCTAAGCATACGATCCTTCTAGTTCCGCTTTCGAACAAGTCTCGCGGAACATAATAAGCGCCACCGTGCAGCACAGCACGTAATGGCTTCATTACAATAGCTGCGTGGAGTTTTAGTTTTAGCTTTGGTGGTGCAACACCCAATACATATGCACTGAGTACCTAGCAGGTCCCAAAGGATCACGCGATCTACCGTTAGGGTCACTCGGCAGCAGCATCCGCTTCCACTGCTCCATCTTCCGCCATGAGAGTCCTGTAAACCCTTCTAGAGCATACTGGTCCCAGCCTGCGGCTTTCCTCGCCTACGCGGTCCTCGCACTTAAGGTCCTGGAGCAGAAGCTCCTTCTCACGAACCTGTTACATGCACAGGTTAAGAGTTGAGAAGTGCGCAAGGAGGAACCAGTTAAGAGTGCGCGAACGTGGTAAAAACAGCGGCACTCACAGTTTTAGTGGAATCCATATATACTTTCAGAAGGGATCTCATGGTACTGTACTTCTTCCAGATTGCCAGGGCAAACCTTGGCTGGACTTTGGGGATAGCTATAAGAGCCTTCATCCTGCCACAAATAATTTATGTGAAGAGTTAGATAGGAGAATGCAATTCTGATTTGGAAGCTGGAATTTAAAACATTGTTCTACACATGGATGCCTGGTTGGATGCTTCAAAAAATGAATGACTTGATTAGAAACAATATAATATAGAATTACCATCACCATGGCCAACAGTTTCATCAAAAGAGCAACTGCAATATTGCAATCCTGTTGCTCAGATTTGGTTAAACATCATGATCATTTATAAGGTGGTTTCTTTAGTATAACACTTAGCATGAAAAATAAAAAATCAAAGCCAGTCCAACCAAGAGGTCCAAGGCTGGCTTACATGTACGAGTTGAAGCCAACTCACCCACATATATAATTATTTTTTTCCATTTCATAGGATTCAACTTGCTAATTTTGATGGGGAGCACTAGGCCGTAATACTAATAGAGTTTAGAACTCAGGTACCGAACAAACTAGGCTACACAGCAGAGGAGACTCGTCGGTGCAGCAACAAGCAACTCGTGTTTTATTACTCTACGACTCTAATAAAACTCCTGCAGAAGGAAAAATAAGGCAACAACCAAACTAAGTGCAAGTAGCCTTGCACAAAAAGAAGAATACTGGAAATGCACAGTTTATAGTATATGGAAATGCACAGTTTATAGTATATGCAAAAACAGGAACAATTTACAGTTTGATAAAATAGAATAATCAAGAGGAAGAAAACCAAATGGAGATCTGATTCAGTATATGTTCCAACTTACCAGGTATCTTTCTTAGCCAGATCTTTATCAATGAAATTTTTAGGGATCACTGCACCATTAGCATGGACAGATAACCATGACAGTGGTTTCCTGCACAAGTCCATGGGGAAAACATTAATGAAACATGGAGCTGCTTCTAGATTCAGTAAGACACTTAAGACTATATATGTCCAACAAATGGGGACCAAAATAAAAATCATATCGCTGAATATGTGCAACATTAATAATGATGGCCATCGAGGACCAAACCTAGCTCAGGTGGCAAATTGGTTGAGACCAACAAGCACACCTCCGGTCAAGGCTTTGCCTCCACGGTGCGCGCTCATATTCAGTTGGAAATATCCCCAGTGACACCAAACATATAAATATCATTGGATAAAACTACATGACAACTATTTTATAACATATTAGGCATTAGGAGGTACAAACACCATAATTCTACCTAGGGGTAAACCAGCATTGATTACAAACTGGCTGCTAAATAAAACATCAGCGCTATAAATGGAAGAGTAACAGAGGTCCAAAGTAATGTGATTTTTAGACTTTCGACGGAAAGTTTACAGTATTAGAGGTGTGATTTCAGTGGGTATAGGAACCTTGGCACATTTTCCCCTGGTTTGGTGAGTGCGAAAGACAACTGCAAGACCAATACGGTACCCACTGGAAAATTAACATGTGAACTGAACTCGATGCGCTGAAGTCAAATCAAGTATATCCATCTAGCATAATCATGCACATCAGCTGTATAAAAGGGTGCTTATATGTAATTCATACTCCCTCCGTCCACATATAAAAGGCCACGTTGAAATTAGGCTAACTTTGACTAATAAAATATAAGTCATATGACATATATCATTGGATTCGTATTTGAAAGAACAATGGCGTTATTTTTGTAGAATATATAAATCATATTTTGTAAGTCAAATTCATGGTCAAAATTGAGCTCAGAATTCTAGGAGGGCTTTTGTTTAGACTGGGGGAGTATTTTTGCTTCATATACCAATGATCAATGTTATAGGCTACTGTTCAATTTCAGTCCGAATTCAGTATAAATGACTGCACAAATCAATTAGCGTACAGTGGAATAGAACCAGGAAAAACTAGAAGGCAACAAAAAGAAAGCACAGACGACCATTGGTGATATAATTCTGATCTAACAAATCTAGCTCACCTGAATTTGCAATTTGCAAGACTAGATGTCAAGCCAACAACATGCTCGGCTACTTCAGCTTCATCTGCGCATTGCCTTGAGTGAACTTTAACATGGTGTGTTGCTAATTTGCATAAAACCTGAAAAACCAAATCCATTACACATTCTAAAAAAGGATAGTTCAGGAAATTTTTGATAAGGTTGAAAATAGACCTCTTCCACTGGTGGGCGCTTCCAGCTATTAGAATTGGGTGCGTTCCTATACTGAGCCCGCTCGCTAACACACCAGAAAAAAGAAAGGACATTTTAGCATACTTCAAATACAAAATATAAATACATTTCCTATTGCTTACAAGTTGTAACATTACAGGAAAATTAAAAATATCATGCAGAACTATCATGCAAGTCAGATTTTTCTCGCATAATGTTCCAGGCTTGGGTGTGTTTGTGTGTTGGTTATGACTTACACAATAAACAGGACAAGATGACATCACAATGTAGCAGTGAGTGGCATGTAACAGCAGTCGGAAACTCTGTAGTGGGCATAGTTTAGGTGAACGACAATAAAGAGTAGGAAAAAATAGCACGCCAAAGTTATAAATAATGTTGTCGGCTACTTAGCACTAGCGCACGAAGAACAAAATGGCATCCGGAGACAGCGAACGTAAGACGATCAACAGAAAACAGCAGAAGGTAATTCAGATTTTAAAGAACCAACCATTTATTTATGTAGTTCATCAATTTATTAGTGATGTAGCAAACAGTGAATGTTGGATAGCGATCTTGAACAAGGCGAACATGATCCCAGAAGAACCCACTGCTGATAAGATCGCAGAATTCCTCAGCTTGAAGCACAAATAAAATATACGGCACTTCTGCCACTGAAGCTGGGTCCTGCACATAATAATGTCACTTAGAAGTTAGGATATATACAAAGTCATGGTGCTGGTTATGCAGAAAGATATGCCAGTTAACTACTTAAGGATATTTATAGCGTGGTACTAGACTAAATGTGCTGCCTTTTGTATGTCAAAATGGATCTATATCTTACAGTAACTTTGTGTCATAAAGATACTTTTTCGATTCCTGGAAGCTTAACAAAAATGACACATCAGGAAAGTGCTTTAACTTACACCCTACTTCTCCATGACTTGGAATGTATATAGATATTTCCTTTATATTATGGCATACTGTATAACATTGGTAAATCCTAACAGTGTAGCACCTCTGTTGATAAGCTAAAGGCCAGAATTTTCACTCATGTGTGTGTGTTTATTTGTAGATTATCAAGGATTAGGTGACAAAACACTAGCACTTGGGCTGTTCCAAAGAAGCTGTTCAATCAATTGTTCCCTTTTATCATCATTTTTTTCCAGGAATTTAAGTTGTCTCACATAAAAAATTATAGTAGAATGCTAAGGGCCCCTTGGAACAGAAGAATTACGGAGAGAAAATGGAGGATTGCAATTTCTAAAGGCTAAACCAAAAGAGAGGAAGCATTCATCGCTAATATGACAGCTATTGTTATGACCAGCAAGCACCTGGCCAATTTGAGGAACCTCCATCTTCCACAAAATCGATCCCCTGATTGGATTAGCCTGAACTCGATACTTAAGTCCCTTCTCCGCAAACCTCGTTAGAAGGGTACCTGTTTGCAAAGGTCCAAATACCTCAGCAACAGAGAAAGATGGAGACAAAATCACGATAACTGAGACTAAATTGATAATTTGATGCAACTAATTAATTGGCCAGGGTTTAAATTTTAAAATACCTCCAACTGAACCAGTTTCAATGATTGTTGAGTCGATCTCAGCCACAATAGATTTTAAAGCATGTTTTCCTGATTCCCACTCGTCTTTTTCTTTTGCATATTTCTTCTGCTCTGCCTTTTGAGCTTTAATAGCTTCTTTCATGAGCTTATTTTCCTGCAAAGTAAACATCACCCTCTTATATTCTGTACTCCCTATCATGCAACACGGTACACATTGGTTTGTAAAATGCTTAACAAGACAGACCTCCCGCTGTCGTTTCTTTTCTTCAAGCATTTTCGCTTTCCCTTCCTTTATTAGTCGCATCCTTTCCTATATAATGAAAGAGAGGTTTATTGCTGAAGTTGCATCTATTGTGAAACTTGAATTGAGAAGTTTGTTTATTGTGAGGCTTTGCTACTCAGCCAGACCTGCTTTGTGTTTCCTTCTTCTGTGTTGTCGTTTCGCTCCTCTTCCTGCATGGGCTCTTCACAGGGTAAAATCAAATTGTCCGATGGCTCCTTGTACCCAAAGTCATCCAGCTCATCATCACTGTCCAAAGATATCGGGGAAGAAGCTCCTGAAAAGGCACAAATTAGAGTTACTCAGTTACTCCTACCTACGTGAATCCAAGTTATAATGAGTCCAGAACATGCCCCCGTCTAGTAAATACTCCCTCCGTAAAGAAATATAAGAGCATTTAGATCACTACTTTAGTACAGAGGGAGGAGTAATTAATGAGGAGGCATAGGTCGCCTCCACACAAGAATCAAGAGAATATAAAACTAAAAACTAAACCTCTCTAAGATGCAAGAGCTGAAGTTCTAGATTTTCGTGTTAAGAAAAGCTTATCTCTGAAGAAATCTAACATGAACAATGCATTAGTTCAGGCTCGATATACAGTGAAAGTGTTATCCAAAATAGTAGTTGAGATGAACTTGAGCGATACAGAAGTCATTTGTTCTACACGAGCTGAAGGATCGAGATTATGCCGTTCTCAATAAATAAAAGTTGCATTTTGCTTTGCAGTTCACAATTCCAAATGTTCTTGATCATTTAATTTAAGTCAACAAATGAATTTGCACTTGGCCTGCATCTACAACAGACGCCAAAACAAATACTATCAAGTAACAATTTGCGCATAACGATACCTATCTTGTCAATCTTTTTCAAGAAACAACACCTACTTCACCTTGCTTGACACAAACATAAGGAGAGCTAAATGCCTTGCAACCTAAGCATGACCAAAACCAATACCCATCTATCTTCTTGCCATGGAGCAAATTTTATAGATGAAGCCAGTGTACACAGTGCTCACTTCTTGGCAACATAACCATTGTTCGGCTCTCGAGACTAAAACAAAAGGCAGCTACTACAAGCCTACTAGTTAAGAACTTCACCAAAGAATGTATTTGCAGGGGCAGCAGAAGAGAAACCTCGAAAAGTGGAGGGGCCTGCCACATCCAAGCGCGAGTTGGTGAAGAAACGTGCTTCAGCGTTGGGGGCGACAGATCCGGGGAAAGCCGGCCCAGGGATCCCCAAATCAGCAGCGTCGAAGTCGAACGAGCGAGGTAGAACAGGCGTATTAGGAACCGCAGCACCACGGGATTGGGGGGCGAGCGAGCACGGAACGAACGACGGGGGAGTCCCGACTGGGACGCTGGAAGGCCCGTCCGGGCGCGAGGTGGTGAAGCCCGGGGTCTCCAGGACAAGAATGTCGGGGTCGGCAGAGCCGGGGGAAGCCGACCCGGGGATCCCCAGATCAGCAGCATCCTCGAAGTCGATATTGCGCCGGAGAACAGAATCAGGCGTACGCGGACCATCGCCGCCGGAGCGAGGGCTGAGCGAGCACGGGACGAACCCCGGGGAGGCCCCGACCCGGCGCACGGGGGTGTAGCCCGGCGTCTCCAGGACAACAATGTCCGGGTCGATAGATCCGGGGGCAGACGGCCCAGGGATCTGCAAAGCAGCGGCGCGGAACGGGCTCGGGAAGAAAGAACCGGGAGTGGCGGCGCGGGGGCGGGGGGCGAGCGAGCACGGGACGAACGACGGGGGGGTCCCGGTCCCGGGCGCGGCGGATCCGGGCTCCCGGCGCTTCGGCGGGGGCGGAGGGGTGTCGTCGTCGATGCAGATGGGGGACATCGGCAGCCGCCGCTTGGGGAAGGCCGGGGAGGAGGAGGAGGCGTCGAGGAGGCCCCGGGAGGCGCGGGAGCGTGGGGCCGGGGCGGGGGTGGAGGCGGCGGTGTCGTCGTCGTCGTCCTCGAGCTCGACGACGGCGATGCGGGCGGCGGAGACCCGCGAGGCCATGGTCGGCGCCACGGCGCTGTCCCCTAGGGCGTCCTCCAGCGAACTCATTTCGGAGTGGGGAGTGGGGAGTGGGGTGGGGGTGGAGAATCGAGGGTTTCCGCCGGAGGCGGGCGAGGGTTTCGGTTTTGAGGTCTGCCGCAACGGGAATGCCGCGTCGGCTGAAGGTGTTCCACCTGGGCTGCATTTAGTGCGGCCCATCAGCCAGCACACCTTTTACTTTCTACTACTGCACCAAAAAAAATCAAGTTTCATAATAGAAAAATTACGTGTCCCAAAAACTAAATCTCAAAAAATAAAACGTGTCCCAAAAACTTTATACATGCAAAAAATTTCCACGTGTAACCAAAAAATAGGTTCATACATTTGAAAAATGATCATGACATGTGACATGCTAAAAAAATATTCATATCTTTAGAAAAATGGAAATTATTAATGATACTAAATATAGTTGTCATGTACTCCCTCCATTTCAAAATAGATGACCCAACTTTATACTAACTTTAGTACAACAGAATTAATATTCATGTCGATGAAAAAACTATACATACATTTAATTGTTTATGTATTATGAAAAAATGAAATGACAAAATTAAAAATATCAGAAAAAAGGGACACTAATAAATATAGTAAAACAGAAGCCGAAAATGAACATATAAATGTAAAACATATTTGGCCAACCCCCCCAAGAAATGCTTCAAGGGTTGCTATTTGCCGCAGCGGGTCAATGGATGCATTGCACGAGATGGTAGTTTGGCCATCTTAGCCCGATGTTTCCAGTGTGCGCTGGTGACAGCATTGATGGGATTTTTTTTTTTTGCGGGAGGTGTTGATGGGAATTAAATTATGTAACATACATCTCTATCCTCTTTTAACTTTTATATAAGATGGATACTTTTTACATAGTGTATATTGGAGAGACATTGGTGTTTTTGCCCCTCAAATTGACTGGATTGTCATTCGGCACTTCGCCTTACCCGGTGGGGCGACTTAAAATTTCCAATGAAATGAAGCAGGTCTTTTGTAGGTCATTGCGAGTTTAAAAATCAGGTCCCTCGCCCATGGTGTGCTCATTGTTGGCCTTAGATTCCCATCTCCTAGGACAACGCCATGCCACCATGCAAAATGACAAAAGTATTCCCGTCTCCTCAAGTTTCATTTTGTGGTACCTCAAAATTCTCAAAAGTATGGATCTCATTTATATATGTGTATTGTAAGCTAGAACTTGCAATTCGATATCCATCTAAAACACATCATTGTCATATGGTGCATAGGTCACGGATGCATTGAAATCTTCCAATTCCAAATGACACAACTTTTCCATAATATTTTTAAAAATGGAGAAGCTAATTTCCTGCCGGCAGGAATTTAGCGACAGGCACGTACGACTCGGGCCTTGTCTGATTAGCATCCCGTGATCGCGATTCATCCTTCGACTGTGCGAGAAAAAGAAGCATTCGACTCTGCGAGAAAAAGAAAAGGCAGTCAGGACAGGATTCAAACCCCCAACCTCCTGCAGGTGCACCACCACATTAACCAACTCACCCACTCTTTGTAGTTGTCAAAGTCGTCCAGACTATGAATGTATAGTGTAGTGGTTCTTTGTTCAAGATTAAATGTGAACGACCTGCTAACTTGATGGCGAATTTAGTGGGAAGAATTCGAAGACTATGGAATTGACTGCGGTGATTTTTTCTCTGGATTGGATCTGTCATTTTTTGGGGTGCTAGATCTATTTGGCACACCCTGGTTACATTTTTTAGTCCAAAAAAATGACGCTGAATATGGGATTTGAACACACACCAAGCAACTAATGTGAAACACACACTAATCAGCTCAGCTAGACTATTAGTTGTGCAAAAGAAAGCACTTCATACTTCTTGACCATTCCCTTGTTGATTCCTTTTTTTTCTTTGAGGAGTTGATCAAATATCCTCCGGTAATTTTTCTGTGAATAGCATGATAATTCACACATTTGTAGACCCGATAACTTATTTACCCCTGTCTTGATAACTTTGGCGACCGAAGGGGAGGGGGGAGTTGACGAACTTTTGTGTGAATAGCATGGTACTCACACATCGCAGACCTGATAACTTATGCACCTTATCCTGGTAACTTTGGCAATGGGGGGGGGGGGAGTTGATGAAATATCGCCTCGATAGCTTTTGTGTCAATAGCATGGTAACTCACACATCGTAGACCTGGTAGCTTATGTACAAATATCGTGGTAGCTTTTTTTACCCAAAAAAAGCCAGTGTAAACATACCTTCGATAATTTTTTGTATGAATAGCATGGTAACTCACACATCGTAGACCTGGTAGCTTTTTTGACCAAAAAAACTAGCGTAAACATACCTTCGATAACTTTTTGTATGAATAGCATGATACCTCACACATTGTAGACCTGGTAGCTTATGTACAAATATCGTGGTAGCTTTTTTGACCCAAAAAACACTATTGTAAACATACCCTCGATAATTTTTTGTATGAATAGCATGGTAACTCACACATCGCACCCTGTCCTGGTAACTTTGGCAACGAGGGGGGGGTTGATGAAATATCCCCTCGATAACTTTTGTGTCAATAACATGGTAACTCACACATCGTAGACCTGATAATTTATTTACCTCGGTCCTGATAACTTTGGCGATGGGGGTGGTGGGGGCGGGGGAGGGATAAACATCCCCTCGTTGTGTGAATAACATGATAACTCACACATCGCATATCTGATAACTTATGTACTTGACCCTGATAAAAAGTCATAGAGGAGCCCCTCTATACATTCACACATATAGTACATCATCATTTATGCAGTGGAAAAAATTGAGGAAAATACATTTCTTTTTGTCATTTGACAATGGTGAGAAAGAGTTTTAAAAGATTTTGTTTTCAAGTATTGAACAATATTGTAGGTTGGTGTAATGGTTGTTGGTATTGGCATTTGGTGTGTCCTTGCTACCTGACCCTGACGCGTTTATGAACGGGGGAAGCGGGAGCCATCAAAGGGGATCGTGCGGATCTGTCGCTAAAATCCTGCCGTACGGTTGATAAGTTACATACTGCATGCGTGATAACTTATGTAGTCCAGCATGGTAACTTTCGACCTGAAAAAAAAGTCATCGAAACATACCAACATGGGATCTAGTTTCGAAGCTCTCGTCACGACGATTTTTGATGTAAAAACAGTTTTCCAATCCGCCCGACGGTTTGACATATAAATCATTTTGAAGTTTGTTTTTTGAAGGAATGTTTGCTGACATCATCAAATTTATTGGTATATGCATGCATGTTAAAAAATGAGGTGCTCACTCGCGCCTCATGCTGGGTCACATGCATGCCTGAGCCTCATCCTTCTCTTACATGCAACAGATCAAAGCTAGTACGGATCGTCCGTATCTTTTCTTAAAATCAGTACGTATGGAAGTTAGTCACATCCTTTTAAAAAAGGATTTCCCATAAAAATTATTTTGAAAATAAGAGCAACTATATATGCTCCCAATGAAAAGAAAATGTAGTGTCACTTGTGTCCCTTTCCTCTTTTTGTTGAGTGAAAGGAGGCTCAACATAATTCCATTTAAGGGGACATAGTCAATTTGCAAAACCATCACATACCCATTCCCTGCAGAAAAATAACTTGACATTCATCCTAGAGAGCATCAAACCATATGCAGATGTTGAGGGGACAACCTGAGGGTAACGTGTGTCCCTCCTGTTAAGAATTAAATAACTTTAGTTAATTACTAGGGATAATCCATGCCTCACCCTTACCCACCGTCGATTGCTAGGCAATAGACATGAATTTTGGCTCGCGTCCTTCTCAAAAACACCTCTTGTAACACACCCTTTGAGGAAGTATAAATACCCACGTCGATGTATAACCTGTAATATTTTCACCTCCCTCCAATTTTCTTTGTGGAAAAAGTCCATTTTAAACCGTGCATTCGTACAGGATAGGCGAAACGAACCCCACATTAAAATCCCTGTCAATTGCACTTGCTATACAATTCCGGTTTAAAACAAACCCTGGGGTCGTTTGGAACACGGGGGTTATGGACGTGGCCAGGATTGGTCACGCGCGGGAAAAAACTGGAAAGAGCCCAGTCTGGCCCAGCCCACTGTCCACTTTGTGCAGTCTGTGAGGCCCAACAACCCACGGAGAACTCAAAAGAAAAAATTGGTCAACTATTAATTAAATTGCAAGTACTCTCTCGATCCCTTCGGTCCTTTTTAGTCTGTATATAAGTTTTGTTCAAAGTCAAAGATTCACAATGCCAAATCAACATTATTAGATTCATGATGAAACGTAGTTCACAATGCCAAATCAACATTATTAGATTCATGATGAAACGTAGTTTCATATTTTATATATTTGGTATTGTAAATGTTGATATTTTTTAAAATAAATTTGGTCAAACTTTCTAAAGCTTGACTTGGCCCATTTCTAATACGAAGTTTTGTTCAAAGTCAAAGATTCACAATGCCAAATCAACATTATTAGATTCATGATGAAACGTAGTTCACAATGCCAAATCAACATTATTAGATTCATGATGAAACGTAGTTTCATATTTTATATATTTGGTATTGTAAATGTTGATATTTTTTAAAATAAATTTGGTCAAACTTTCTAAAGCTTGACTTGGCCCATTTCTAATACGAAGAGTAAAAAGGACCGAAGGAAGTAGTAAGAATCGAACTGCAGTGCTGTACGTTGACAGATGTAGCCATTAACCACTACGTCAACTTCACTTAGTTGTATACTGCTGCAAACATATGACTATTTGACCGTTCTTTAGTTCACGAAATGAAAAAAAGAACTGCAGAAATTTGAAATAGTTCAGGAAAATAAAAAGAGAACATGAATTTGGCAAAAACAATACGACTTTGAAAAAAAACATGGATTTAAAAAAGTTCACGGATTATAAAAATTCCATGAGTTTTCTAAAAAAGTTCACATATTGAAAAACATTTCACGCATTAGATAATTATTTTACGGATTATATGAAAAATAAAAAGGAAACAAATCACTCATTAATTTGTTTTCACGGATTATATAAAAATAAAAATAAAAAAGTTTCCTGCATTAGATATTTTTAGCAGTGTAACAGACAAAATGGGCCGGCCCAGCATGGGGACAGGTGCACACCGTGGTCAACACTGCGGCTTAAGTTCATGATGTTCATCAATTTAAAAATGTTAATTGAGTATAATTTAAAATGTTCATCGTATATTAAGAAAATATTCAATGGATATTGCAAAATCTTTAGTCTATAATATTCACAAATGTTCAAAAGAAGTTCGATACATAACGTTTCACGCCGTGAATCACTAGTTTGGTTGGCAAGTTTCGGTAGCTAACAAGATTGAGGTCGCGAGTTCAAGTGGCTCCCGCAGAAATTTTCCAGATTTTTTTGCCCGCCTGCTATTCAAGTAGCTCCAAATGGGCAGTTTTTTATATACTTTAAAATAATTTGAGCATTCAAAAAAATATTTACGGGATTTGGAAACAATATGGGAATTTGAAAAAAGTTCATAGATTTCAGATAAGATGTCCTGGTGGTTTGTTGCTTCGATCAACAACAAGTGATTTTCTGTTCGAGCTACCACCACGCACTAATTTTTTAACAAAAAAAACTAAAGCGGGCCAGTCCAGCAGCTAGCAGGATGTGCGCCATTTGGAATTTTTGTTTTTGAAGAAAAAACACTCTAGCAGGACGGCCCACCGGACGAATCCCAGTTCAAACGATGTCGGGGTTCGATTTAGACCGGGATTGCAGACTTCAGGGCGCAATCGACTAGGATTCCGACTTGTCGGTTCATTTCGCCCGACCTGTACAAATTCAAGGTTCTTGGTTCATAGGATAGGATTATCACAAAAATAGGAAACTCGTAGGAAATAGGATGACATATATCTCAAATCATATGAGTATGATTAGGAAAATAGACGTCATTTGGTTCATCATATGAATTTTTCCATTGAGTTTATGCCCATGTTTATTTATCTTTGAAATGTGGAGGATAGGAACCAAGGAATTCATTGAACCAAATGGCTTTAAAGGAAAAAATTCCTACAAGAATTCTATCAACTATTTGACAAAAAACTACCACATTAGGGGTTACCGTTCCACCAGGGGCGATTTTACCGTAGGGGCACCCTGGGCACGTGCCCGGGCTCGTCGCCGCCATTCACTTGAACTCCAGCGAGCAGCCCAAGCCATCAAAATCGTCAAAATCCTTAAAACACGTCGGAAAAATCGCGAAATGGACACTGGAACTGGGCTGTTTTGAGCGTTTCCTTGCCTTTTGGGCCTTCCTCGCTATAACCAGGCGGCCATAGGCCCATTCACTTGTTTCCTAACATGCGCCATAGGCCTTGCTCGCCTCGTGAATTGATTCTGAGCGATCGATCCAAGAAGCCATATCGAGATTTGCGAGTCGCCATACGGAACTGACGCTCCCGCGGCTCACCCATTGCCCAGCTACTCCGGGAGACCTCGGGACCGGCCACCGGCGAACTGCAGAGTGCCGGAGAGCGGCCTACAATAGATATGGCGCACGGCAGGGCGTCGACTCCGGCGGTTGACGGTTGCAATCCAAAGTGCATGGTGGAGGGTCAAAGCGGCGACTCCTCCCATGGAAATTCCATCCAGGCTCCAACAGCGCAGGACAACTAGGTAAGTTGTCTTCTGTAATTAATCAACAAATTTTGTAATTCATCGTTGATTGTCCTTGATTTCAGTTATGCTTGTTAAATTTTAAGAATTGAGCATATTTTTTGTTGACACTACCAAGTGATGAACATGAACATAAACATTAGATTTGAAATTTTCTCATTAAAACATCGGAAGGTTTGACTGTGTGGCTTGTGTTTAGGAAATTTTTTGGTACTATATCTCATTATTTTCTTCTATTATCTATGAACAATAGTGTGTATAATGAGTGTATATAATGTACATGGCGTTTATCTAAATATGATACTTCTAGTGTTCAGTAGACCAAAGTAATCTTTAGCTTATCACGTGCCCAGGCTTTGGCAATCTGCTAGCTCCGCCACTGCGTCCCACAGAACTACCACATTCAAAAAAGTGACTGATAACTACCAAAAAATTCTAATTTTGTGACTAAAAACTACCACTTTTGAAAAACGACCGGTTTAGACGATTTAAACATGTTTATGATATGCGGGACCCATCTGTCAGGGGTGACGTGGCGGCACGGTCAACCTTGTTTATTTTGACCGTTAAGTTGAGCGTTATGACAAGTGGGGCCCACACGGTATTCTTCTTCCTCCTCTCTGTATCTTCCTTTGGCATTTTATCAAACACCTCCTGTGCAGCTTTCAGTGGGCGCCCAGTCGCCCCCTCATGCTCCGGTGGCCTTTGCGCGCGAAGCCGACGCAACGCCCAAGTACGCGCGGCGTCGCAATCGGCACGCACGGGCACGGCGCCACTAGTATAATAAAACTGTGCACATCGGCAGCGGCACTGAGCCACTGACAACGTAGGCAGGCAGGCCACAAAGCAGAAGTCGGTCAGAGAGAAGGTGCCAAGGCACGTTACCTACCTCTACGCAGCGACGCATAGGAGGCACGGGCGGCGAGACGACGGGAACCAGAAAAGGCCTCGCTAAAGTGTTTGTGGTGCACGCCCGTGGCACCTGCGTGCCAACCCCAAAATGCCAAAGGCGTAGGTGTAGCATGCATGCATGCACGTCCGCCCAGGCTTTTTCATGCGGCTAAATAATTGCTCCTCACGGCTTTCCACAGCTCTCGGCGTCGACCATGGTGGTCTAGGCCTGGATCGGCCTCTCCTTTCCGAGAACCCGAGATATGCCATGCCTGACGGGCACGCACTGCGCAGTGCGTGGTTTCCGTGGAAAACTCCAGGGAGACCAATGGCCAATGGGATAAGTGTAGTAGTAGTGGAGCATAGTTGTGTGGTCGACGGAGGGTGAACATTTTGAGAATTGGCAAGTCCTCTTTTTCACCAAGGCATTATTCAGAGGAGTGTTTCACAAGAGTAAAGCTTACACTGCCCCCGGTCAGGGAACAGTTTTAGGCCGCTGGATTGGACCCGCTGACAAAGCAACAGCCACTCTGGTCGAGCTCGAGCACCACAACGGCTCCCTACTGTATCAGTCCTCGGACTCTCTCTGACACCAGCTCTGAACAAAAGTCCGTCTGAAGAACAGTGCAAAACTGAGAACGCTCTCTAAATACTAATTAATCTTCAGTGGAGTAGTTGCAATCTTCAGTATATCAGTACATTGGAGAGTTGTTACCTTTCTTTATCCAAGAAAAATCAAAGAAATATGAGCACTGATCATTGGCATCATCAAAGCCTCGTTTCGCAACTCGATGCTCTGAGTCACAACTTGGTTTCATTTGCCCAGAAAGAGAGAGAGAGAGCTTGATTTTTGAGCATTTTGGCCTAGAGTGAGAGTAGGGAGTTTTGTGTAGATCAAACATGGAACAGAGTTTTTGGTTTTGCAACCAGATACTGATGCATCATCTAGACATAGATCATCAAGTGGGGTACACTCTCCTGGCAAAAACAAGTGCAAAAAGCCAAAAACTAGCAAATCCAACGAACAACAGAACCGAGGAGCCAGAGTAAAACGATGAATGGAATCAAGATCTAGCTAGGGCTTACATTACTCAGCCACACTCGACTGCATCAGAAGAGGTCTGCTACTCGGGCGACTACGAAGAGAAGAAGCGCGCGGTAAAGTTGGACGACGACGACGAGGCCCGGTTGGCGTCGGCGACCGTGCCGGGCCACAACGTCACCGGCGGCCGGCCGTCGAAGACCGCAGGCGGGGGGCACGCCAGCACGCCCAACGGCGGCAGCTTCCTCATCATGGGCAGCGGCGGCGAGAACGCCCCGTCCTCCCGCTCCTCCTCTGTGATCCCGTACCGCGACGGCGATGCCTCCGGCGTCTCGAACGGCGTGTCGTGCCCGGCGGGGGCTCCCCGCTCGTACACCGGGTTGGAGATGTACATGAGGCCGTCGCTTTGCGCAGAGGAGGAGGAGCCGCGGGCGGTGGGCTCGTCGGACCGCGGCGGCGAGGGCGACGGCGAGGAGCGGCGCGCGGGCGACCACCGCCACACGGCGGCCTCCAGCCTGGGGATGGCGAGGAGCAGGTCCTTGCGGGCGGGCGCGCACATGACGCCGTGCGCGTAGTAGAAGGGCGGGGTGCTGGTGAGCGCCTCGCGCGCCGTGGTGGTGGCCGTCGTCGCCGTGGTGGACACGGACGCGTCGTCCGCAGCCGTGCCGGCGGCGTGCGGCGGGGAGAGGGACCCCGCGCCCCCATGGCCGTGCTTGGGCCATTTGTGCGGCGGCGCCTCCATCGCGTCCTCGCGGAGGCGGCGGCGGCGGAGGTGGGAGCAGAAGAGGTCGGCGAGGAGGAGGACGACGATGGTGAGGAAGACGGCCAGGCTGAGCGCCACCATGACGCTCACCCCCACGCTCAGCCTCGACACGCCGTCGGTCGCCATCCCGGCCTCCGCCCTCCGCCCTCAGCTCGCTCGCCGCGCTCCCAGCCTCAGTGGTCAGCTGCTGCTGTGGCGACCGGCGAGTGTGAGTGAGTGCGCTGGACTTGCAACGAGTGTAGTGCTCTGCTCACTGGTGAGTCAAGCTCTGGTGGCAACAAAATAGAGGACTAGCCTCTCGGTTAGAGCGGCTATCTCATTGTCTAATCAAAGTTGCC
The DNA here is from genome assembly GCA_032464435.1 of Aegilops umbellulata. NCBI lineage: Eukaryota > Viridiplantae > Streptophyta > Magnoliopsida > Poales > Poaceae > Aegilops > Aegilops umbellulata. The sequence continues at coordinate 536,008,008 of CP136055.1, forward strand.
TAATCTAATCCACAGTTTGTCTCGTAACGATCAACTGCCGTCGGCGTCGCCGAGGCGAGCCAGCCCTTCCAAAAAGCTAGGGCCTAGTGCGCTTAGCGCCATGGATTAGGGCGTTCTTAATTGTCTGCACAGGCCTGCCACGAGGTACCACGGCGTGGCCGAGCCCTTTCGGTGGCGACGGGGCCCGTGCGCGGCGTGGGGCGGAGTTGTCATGGAGAGCAGAGGCGGTTGTGCGGGGTGAGCAGCCCAAAGGAGAAAGGAGACGGTCGTGTGGAGAAAAGGAGGGGGGAGATGGGGTGGTTTTGGCGGGAGAGCTGAGGGAGGTCGTCGGTCTGTTTGCTTGGTGCAGGTGCGGATCCAAAGATTCTGTGGTTTTCTGCTCTGACCGCACGAGGCACGGGTCGTGTGTGCATCATTAGAGGGGCCGTGGGCATTGACCGTCGACGTGTCCCTACCGCATGACTGGCATTTGGCAAAGTCACAGCCTTGGTCGTGCTCGCGGTCATTCTTCAAACACTAGGTAGAAAGTGCGGCTTGCCGCACCCGACAGCGGTGCTGCCGGATACAATTATTGCTGATCCAATAATATAATCATTGAATTATTGTAAATATACAAAAATAACATAATATAGTTGTGTTTAACAATCTAATCTATCAGGTTTCTATTAGAAGCATTGCATCGATACATACACGCTTAGTACATAGATATTGGTCCAGGAAACAACAAAAGGCTTCAGCCGCGCTTATTGCCTGGCTCAATACATTGCCTGGGCGCATAAACAAAGTAAGAGTAATTGCCGAAAAATGGACCAGCTCAATGTAGAGAAACGTGACATTGCCTTTATATATAGGGTGGGAATGCGCCTTGGCGCATGCTGGATCCATTCCGTTGGTCCAGTAGCCAAATACAATCCAATGATTAACAACAATCGTAAACCATCACATAGATCCTTGGTTTTAAGATTGTATGCTATTGCAAACCAAATTAAAAATGATAGAAGAACTCTGAATAGTGCTATCAGGCTTGAGTTAATTGATATGCTATTTCATCACAAAGCATAAAGACCCAATTCATACCATATAAGCAGGCCATAATGAACATCCACAACAATAAGTTCATTACAAAGATCTAACATATACCAAAAGCACGGCCGATTGATAGACCATGATAAGAAACCTACATGATCCTATTACGACGTAACATTATTAAACTATATATATGGATAGAGATAGTTTAATCTGAATTATTTTTCGTGAAACTCTTCCATCCTTGTGTTGTAAACACCTGTTGATGTACATGTTGTTCAACAAAGAATTGAGTGTGCCATATCTCAATGAAGTTCTTTTGGACTGACACTGAGTGTGAGTCGTCCATTTCGATTTGCATAAGACACATTTGTACTCGAAGGCTGCACCATACTGCACATGTGGTCCTATGTGCTTAGCGTAAGATTTCAGTTTAACATGAAAACTAATCTGTTTTACAATAGCTTAAGACCAGCGTGTTACCAGTTGTTAAGGTCCTATTAGTCATAGATTGATGCATGCAGCTCGAACACTTGGCTTTTTGGCATGGCGGTATCTCCCTAGAAATTTAATAACCATACAAAGAGACAAACATAGATCAATGGATAGAAATGTTGGAAATATGCCCTAGAGGCAATAATAAAAGCATTATTATTATATTTTCTTATTCATGATAATTGTTTTTATTCGTGCTATAATTGTGTTATCCGGAAATCGTAATACATGTGTGAATAACAAACAACAATATGTCCCTAGTGAGCCTCTAGTTGACTAGCTCGTTGATCGATAGATAGTCATGGTTTCCTGACTATGGACATTGGATGTCATTGATATCGAGATCACATCATTAGGAGAATGATGTGATGGATAAGACCCAATCCTAAACATAGCATAAGATCGCATAGTTCGTTTACTAGAGTTTTCCAATGTCAAGTATCCTTTCCTTAGACCATGAGATCGTGTAACTCCCGGATACCGTAGGAGTGCTTTGGGTGTGCCAAACTTCACAACGTAATTGGGTGACTATAAAGGTATACTACGGGTATCTCTGAAAGTGTCTGTTGGGTTGACATGGATCGAGACTGGGATTTGTCACTCCGCTTGACGGAGAGGTATCACCGGGCCTCTCGGTAATGCATCATCATAATGAGCTCAATGTGATCAAAGTGTTTGATCACGGGATCATGCATTACGGTACGAGAAAAGTGACTTGCCGATAACGAGATTGAACGAGGTATTGGGATACCGACGATCGAATCTCGGGCAAGTAAAATACCGATTGACAAAGGGAATCGTATACGGGATTAATTGAATCCTCGACATCGTGGTTCATCCGATGAGATCATCGTGGAGCATGTGGGAGCCAACATGGGTATCCAGATCCCGCTGTTGGTTATTGCCCGAGAGCCGTCTCGGTCATGTCTGCATGTCTCCCGAACCCGTAGGGTCTACACACTTAAGGTTCGGTGACGCTAGGGTTGTGAAGATATGTATATGCAGTAACCCGAATGTTGTTCGGAGTCCCGGATGAGATCCCGGACGTCACGAGGAGTTTCGGAATGGTCCGGAGGTAAAGAATTATATATAGAAAGTGCTGTTTTGGCCATCGGGACAAGTTTCAGGGTTATCGGTAATGTACCGGGACCACCGGAGGGTCCCGGGGGTCCACCTGCCTCGGAGGGGCCCCATGGGCTGTATGAGGAAGGAAACCAGCCCAAAGTGGGCTGGTGCGCCTCCCCCCAAAGGCCCATGCGCCTAGGGTTGGGGGGGGGGAACCCTAAAGGGGGCGCCCCCCTTGCTTGGGGGGCAAGTCCCCCTCCCTGGCCGCCGCCCCCCAGGAGATTCCATCTCCTAGGGACGGCGCCCCCCCAAGAGGCTATATAAAGGGGGGAGGGGAAGGGGGGCTGCGCACCCTTTGCCCTGGCGCCTCCCTCTCGCTCTCCAACACCTCCTCCTCCTCCGTAGAGCTCGGCGAAGCCCTGTCGGAGTACTGCGGCTCCACCATCACCACGCCGTCGTGCTGCTGCTGGAGTCTTCTTCCCCAACCTCTCCTTTGCCTTGCTGGATCAAGAAGAAGGAGACGTTACGCTGACCGTACGTGTGTTGAACGCGGAGGTGCCGTGCTTTCGGTGCTAGGATCTCCGGTGATTTGGATCACGGTGTGTATGACTACTTCATCCCCGTTCGTTGAACGCTTCCGCTCGCGATCTACAAAGTGGTATGTAAATGCAATCTCTCTCTCTCTCATGACTCGTTGCTAGATGAACTCATAGATGGATCTTGGTGAAACCGTAAGAAAAATTTTAATTTTCTGCAACGTTCCCCAACAAAAAAGACAATCAATGTGTCGAATATCACATCGCTATCATACAAACGGGCACAAAGGTCAAACAGGACATCCGAGACAACACTGCTACATAGTGTATATGGATAAAGTATAAAATCAAATTTAAACACTATAAAGACTGGTATCAATGCAGCCATAGAGAGAACGAGCCAAAACAGATTCGATTGGTTCTTTCATTAGTCTTTGTGCATTTGATTCTTAATGTGGTCATAAACTGTAGAGGCGACATGACATTGTATTTTTACTGAATTAAACATTTGACAGTGTGTCAACAACTAAATCAGGAGTTAACCGGAATGTCATAGCTGAAACTATACATGTACCCAAAAATCATTATCCATATGAAATCAGAGATAAGTAACCCTAGATCCTAAATCCACTGTTTTTATTAGTAAGAAAAACATTATTAGACAATTAAGCACAACAAATTCATCATGACAGCATCGGCCGCCTCAGATTGCCTTCTAACAAGGAGCAGCCCACTGGCGTCATGGCTCTGGCCTCTTACATTGTGATCTACATCGGAACAAAGGTGCTCTTGATTGAACCAAGATAGGTAGGGGGGCTTCCGTGTAGATACAACAGATGAGATCGATCTGAAGCTGACTCCTCTTTGCAATCACGTCGTTCAATTTTTGCTAGATTATCTGCAACAAGGAGTCCACACATACAACAAAAATAGCTACTTCCCATTATTTGATGTTGCGCAAAAAATTAGAACTGCATAAATTGCATTACTGGCATTATAAAAGGGAATCCATGTATACACATTAAGCATACAAAGACCCATTTGTTGGAAGTGGCATTAATTTGTGTAACACTACCCCCACTCGAGCAATAGGAGCATACATAGCAAATTATTAGCAAAAGATCCAAAAGCAAGTAAGTACCAACTATTAGCAAAAGCAGCATCAGTTTTATATCTGTTTTCATAATTAATCGTCACTGAGAAGCAATACAATAGGATATCATGCAGTGCAGCAATCATGTACATAGTTGTTCTTATAAGTGAATTAACACAGCAGAAAACTCTTCAAACATGAGATTAATTTCAAGCTAGATATCCAATAAAATAATCAATGTATCACCCTCCAGTTCGTGAGGTTTTAATTTTTGTGATTGAATATTGAATGGAACACAAATGAGAAAAAACAGGGTATTACCTGCACTTATGTTCCAAAAGTTATGAATCCAGTAATGGAATTATCTTCCAATAGCTCTAGTGCACACTCCAAATAACCAAATTCTTCCTCCGTCACGCAATACAGAAGGAAACAACAGAATAAGAAGGAAGCAAACGCCAAAAATAAACAAATAGGATCACCAGTCGCACCACAGTAAAGCGGTAATACAAATAAATTCATAAATAGACAGCATGATTACATGGACACAGTATTTGGTCCACAGAACGATGTCTGTAATACCTATGTTTTTATTATGAACGACTAATGAGCAAGACAGACCATGTACTTAATCAAAGGGTGACAAGATATGATGTAGAAGCAACCCTAAACTGCTAAGCATACCCCTACATGATGTCACCTACCACAAGATGCAGGAGACAAGATTTTAGGCTGGGTATAAACATACATGCACACCAGCTGAATTCAGATTTCAGTGCAAGGTAAAAACAGAGGATAAATCATTGTGCAATGTTTAAATTCAATAGAAATAAGGGAAATGATTGAATTTAATGGCCGTGCCTATACCCAAAACTAAATATGTTAAAGAAAATAGGAAAAAGAATATACTATATACTCACAGCTACCATTCTTTGTAATGCCAACAAAAAAATAACATTCTTCTCTCCCCCTTGGAAATAGCCTGATGCCAAAGGGATCATAGCTAAGCACCATAATGTAATAACAGTAATAATCTTTACTGAAGGATCAAAAGCACCATACCCAGGGCAGGGGAATCTCTGCAAATTTGACATAAGATAGTGTAGACTTGTCTTAAATAAAACAATTATATTAGATGTGCCTTCTTCCTCTTGTCATTCAGTCAACCATGTCGCCACTGTTGACTGTCCTCACAAACTGGAACTCCCCTTCCTCCCTTTTCCAATCATACATGACCGAAGAAAACCATGAACGTAACCAAACCAGATCAGATTCGGGCTCAAATCACGCGAATGCATATACAAAAATCATAAGAATGCACAAAGAGCTTTTAGATATGCACCACTTGGGGGCATTCATAGAAGGTGTGGTTTTGAGATAGACTTAGAAACTAAGCATCTGAGATCAGCAATAACATAAACAAAATTCATAATCTAATTAACTGGTCAGCAAGAGAATCACCTGCGATCTGTGTGAGCCACCTTTAATCGATGAATTAGGGAGAGCTTCCATGTTTGCTTTTAGCTAGTTCAGCAAATGCTTTGCTGTATTGTTCGGCAATGCTCAGGCTGGCAGCCTACATTAGAAGCAGCCATATATGTTTTGTTAGGCAAAAGGGAAAAAGAAAGTCAAAATTTTATTTGAAGGAATAACGCTTCCATCGAGATTTTAGAAGAAATATGTGATACCTTGGCATATCAGTCCTTCGTCCCGCAAATCTTTGTGCATTTAAGGACTCATCTGAATTCTGCATCATATGATAGATATATAGTCGTACACCTCCCTGCATCACCAGCCAAAAAAACCACAAATCATGAACATCTAGCTCACAGTCACATACACTTGAAAGTGAACATCTAGCTCACAGTCACATACACATGTGGTGGAACTTGCTGCTACATACCTCCATCGACGCGCTTATTAACTTAACTGAAAGCTGCATTTCTTGGGATAAGCCCATAATGTCCATTTAGGTATTCCTTTTAATTATCCCGCTGAGCCGTGGCCAACAACAAATCATGGCAGGATTTGCTCACCTGATAGAGATCACAATCGAGTCCCAATATACTTGAGAGGCATGTTGGTTAACAAAAATTTAGGCATGAGCTCAGAAAAGGGGATCCGAACTGCGAGAGGGAGAGGGGGGGGGGGGGGGGGACCTGAAAGAACGCCTAGGCAAAGAGCTTCCGCGTGAGGAATGACTGGGTGCAAGCAGTTGTGACGTCGCCCTGGTGAAGTCGACCGGGATCTCCTCTCTCTCTCTCTCTCTGCTTCATCCTCGTCCTGCCTCATGGTCTCAACAGCAGCGACACACAACAATCAGCACCACCTAGGCCCATGATAATGCATGAAAAGGAGGAGGGGCCTCACCTTTCCTAGATGTTGGCAGATGGGGTGGCGGAGGCCAAGCAGCGCGGGCACCATGACCGGGCGGCGAAGAGGAGCACGAGGTGGGGGCGCAGCGAACGCGCCTCTGTGCCTGCTGCTCCTGGGTCAAGGCGGCAGGTTCAGCACGCCTCCCTGCCGCCAACAACGGCCGGAGTAGCCTTCGCCCAGCCGCATCTGTCCCACTGGCGGCTCGAGAGGAGGGGCGGAGGAGGGAGGCGGCGCGTGAGGGCCGGCGGCGAGCCGTGCTCTTCTTGCTGAGCAGCGAGAGGACGAGAAGGAAGGGAAGGCGCGACGGCGAGTGGGCATGGTGGCGGCGCCAGGGGACGGGAGGCGGCGGCGGCGCGGAGAATGGGCTAGGGTTAGGGGATGAGGAGCGGGGGGAAGTGAGGAGACGAGGAGAGGACGACGCTGTCGGCGCCCTATCGACCCCCTCTCCTGCGAGGTGAAATGACGAGAATACCCTCGGTGGGGCACGGAATTTACAGGTGGTGGCATGGCGACTCCGAGCGGACGGCCAGGGTCGCTGCGGGCTCGATTGGACGGCCTGGATCGGTCCATCCGGAGATCCGACGGCCAGGACGCGCTCAGGAAGACGATCCGACGGCTGAGAGGGCACATGGCCTGAGATTGCCTCATTTTTCTTCAGACTCTAACAAGGGGATGCATGTTTGCTTCAAACTTTGAGGCGGGCCAGTAGGTTCTAGCCTAGAAGTGCCACACTTTTGTCATACAATGTTACCAAACTTGTTTAAGGTTAGTTTTTTAAAATGAGAGCCACAAGTTGTCAAGCCTAAGAAAATTTTGCCACACTTTTTATGTGTATGTGATGTGGGACCATATTATGGCTTGCCTAATATGTGGCTTGAACCAAACACACACCTAAGTTGGTCAAACTTGGCTAACCTTAGGTGTGGCAAGCTTTGGTAAAATTTAGTCTCAAATCAAACAACCCCTCAGTCCCGGCGCAAATAAGAGTTTTCGTTTCAGGCAAAGGCAAATACTAGTACTACTATACTTCCTTCGATCCAAATAATTTTCACAAATCGGTTTTTGGATGATTTTCCGTAAATTAGCTTGACAATTCTCTTCTTCTTGATTAATTGATGAGACAAATCTTTCGCCTCCATTTTAGAAATAAGTTTCCAATTTTGGACTAAGGTCGACCTAACTTAATTCAAAACTATGAAACTAACTATGGATCGGAGGGAGTACTATACAACACAGGCGAACAATACTACATGCACACACCACGCGGCGAAGCATGAATGGTGAAACTGTGTAAACCATTTGTATTCTATGAATAAATAGCTAAAAACTATCACAATTAAGGCAAACCTTAAAAATAGACTACCACTCTCATGGCAATTCATCGCAATTGGTAGTTTTTTTTTGTTATGATTCTGAAAAGTGGTACTTTTTTTGGTAAGGGTCATCCCAGTTGTGATAGTTTTTAGCTATTCACTTTTTTTCTACAGATCATTCAAGTCCCTTAGAAAAGCTAAAATCTTACAAAGATTAAAGTTTGGTTATGGATGATTTTCTACAATGCCAACCAAACATGTTCATTACTTCTGTACTCTCTCCTCAAAATAATTGAATTTTTCAGGTTCGTTCTAAGTCAAACTTAATTAAGTTTGACCAATTATATATGAAAAAATGTCAACACCTACAACAACAAATTGTTTCATTTGACTCATTATGAAATACCATTCAACGTTAAATATTTTGAGATTGTAAATCTCAGTTGATTTTCCTATAGACTTGGACAGACTTAAACAAGTTTGATTTAGAACAATCATCATATAAGTTATTTTGGAGCGGGGGGAGTAGATTATGTAACAAGGATGAGATTATTCATCATCTCTTTCTTTGCTTGCTCGACATCCTCTTATATGTGGAGTGCTATATGCAGTACCATGACGACGGATGATAGGACCGGTTGTTTTACCCCATTTCTTTTGTGGGTTGTTGACTTTTGCACGGCAATTTGGAAAACCCGCAACAAAGCTTTGCTTCGAGAAAAAGGATTTAATATCATCTCTCGTTGATATGATTTGTTATGCACATGTTTCTTTTGTTTGCGGGTAAGTTTGCAAAAGGACGCGAAGAAACTTGGCGAAGAGGCAACAACACTCTAGCGCAAGGTGGTGCAAAAGTCCCCTACAAACCATGGAGGTATGCGGAGAAGCTGCTTAGGTATCCTAGTCCATCAAGGTTCAAGTCCTGATGCTCGCATTATTTCTGAATTTATTTTAGGATTTTCGGCGCGCTTTCTGTGGGAGGAGACGTTCCCGTCGATGACGAGGCGCCTACGGTGATTTTATAAATCTTAAGATGATATGCCGGCTCAGTCTCTCTCGAAAGTGCTCATAGGGATAGGGTGTGCGTATGTGCGTTCATAGGGGTGAATGTGTGCACGTTATGTATGACTGCTTACGTCTGTACTGTGTTAAAAAAAGACGAGTATGCACGTAAATATAAATAACCACTATATAGTGGGGTTTAACTATAAGAGAAAGGCAAGATCATACAAAGCCGTGGGGGGCGAGGGCGAAAGAGTAGGAAGAATCGTCGAGAGAGAGGAATCAAAACCTAGCCGCCGCCAACCCAAACGATCGATCTCGGGCTTCTCATGACGCTGCGCTACCTGACTACGAGGATGCGGACCCCGATCACCGCTGCTCTCCGGACCTCGCCGCCGGCGTCCCGCGTTGTGTCTCCGGCGGCGCGCTGTCGGCCCTTCTCCGCACCCGCCCGACAGCATGGCAGAAGAATTCTAGATCTTGAATCGGCCACTAGAGAGGATTTCATCCGCGAGTCGGAATTGCTACGTAAAGAAGCCGATGAAGTTCCGGCACGTGTGTGGGAGTACAACGAGAAGATCATCCCGGGAGTTGAGCAGGAAGGACAGTCAAGGTCATGGCTAGTGTTTGGGCCGCAGTCGAGCTCCTAGACTGGGCGATCTCTTCTCTTCATACTACGGTTAGACAGTCCGAGTGATGGCACTTTGTTGCTCGTGTTGCTGCATTGTCTCCAAATGGAGCTCGCTATATGCAGTTATCCATCTGTTTATGATGGTTAAGATGTAGTCTCTTTGTTGCATATTAGTTGTCGCTGATTTAATATAATACTAAATTTGTATTGAATCAACAACAACTAATATGAAATGAACAGAGTACTATTTAGTTTATACTAGTAAGCATGCACGCGCAACGCACGTCTCGATCAAAGCATCTATGAAATTCGTGTGGGTACTGAATTCTGAATTCATATTGAAATTAATTAACTTCTATGTAACGGAAGATCTCCTCGATGGAATGAAGCTTACTGTATACTACTCCCTCCGTAGACAAATAAATGAGTGAGTTCTATTTTCAACAACACATGAAAAATCGTAATAAATCCATGTAATAGTAGCATCTATGACAACCATATAGAGATTTGAATAATAAAAATGAATGATAAAAAGTGCCTGAAGCATTACACTGCTATACGATATTGGAGAAGAGTAAACATATTTGTGATCTTTTTTTTTGCGCAAATCGAACCTTCCATTACTTAACCAGAATCATTACAGTCTTGTTGACATAAGAAGTCAACCTCATCAGGAATACTACGCAGCCAAACAACAGTTTCAGTGGATTGTGCGGGTCATCTTCTTGATTAGGAACATTTGGAGCCTTCAACTCTTCACCACAAACCATTTTCTTTTGTAAATAATCTGCAAAAGAAAGACCGAATTAGGTTGATAAAATCAAACCACATAAAACAGAACGCCAGAACTATCAAATGTGTCATCTAAAGATAAGTGCTTACCAAAGAGTGAATAAATCAATTTTGATTTATATATCACTAAAATCAGATATAATCCAGATGGATCTCAGATTGATACAAAGGAGAACTGGTTTACATAGTAGGTTGAAGATTTTAAGAAAAAAACAATCTATTTTTTTAGCAGGTGTGCTTCCAAACCAAATGATTTATATTGCGATTAAACTTGCCATGAGCATCATTGGTTCAGTTGCTACCACAAAATATATATTATGAACACATGATGTTCTCAATTAGGAATCCCATCCTCGTGTTGATGCCACAAAAAAAGAAATTAGTTGCTAAACATCCTTGGTTCAGTTCGTGCAGCAATGGGACATCCACAAACCCTTTATGCTGGATGCTCTACTACTGATGTTTGTAGTTCAGTTTTATATCCTTCTTTCCTAGGGTAGCAAATATGAACATGATTCAACGTTTTGGTGGATCAAGAGCTTTCCTATGTGAGATAGAGTAAACAAACAACAGAAAGAGGAGATTGAGAGGGGGAGAGACATGAAGGAGTAGACTGGTGCAGTGGAGACAGGAGGGCGTCGCTGGCAGCAGGGAGGACGACAACGGCAGGGAGGAGACCAGTGCTCCACGCGGACTCGACCTCGTTTGCCAGCGACTGACGCACCCAATGGGTTCTTTGTTATGCTGCCGGAAGAAATGTTTGCAATGTTATTATTTTATATTTAAGATGGTGCCCAACCTTGGCACAAACCACAAGAATACTTTTGTCCAACAAACTGTTATATACTCATGGTCAGTGACAACACAACATAAGTACACCAATGACTGAGAAAACAACTGTTCTTTTAAAATGTATGATAAGGCAAGATGGAATTTGGAAAGATATACAGAGGTACAGTATATACACAAACGCTTCCATCTTATATCTCCATGTCCAATCCTTCTATAATATACAACTAAAAACAATATATTAAAAGAAAACAAGATAAAAGTGAAAAAAGGGAAATTCCCTTCTCCGATGACACAACCAGGTCAAGGACTACCATATGGTGAGAAAGAAAACCCATGAGAAAATATGTATCGACTGTCGAAAGAGTGTGACCAGATCAGACCACCATATAAAAGAGTGTGACCAGCAGCAGACTTCAGAGAGAAGTTGATTTTACCCCTAAATAACTTGTACTTCCAATTGACATGCTCTAAATGGACTAATGAAATAATGTAGAACTCCTCTGCAACTCTGGGGATTTAGTAATTAACTGCAGATTGTACAAAGTGTCAAATATGTGATTTAAGTAAAATGTAGTGCAATGGAAGTACAAGTTATATACGCCTGAATAAAGCATAACCTACAAGAATCACAAGGGCTAAAAATTCAGAACGCGGAAAATCTACATATGCCAAGAAGGCCACTGACCAAATAAACCATGTGTACTTCCATACTGCGCAAACAGGGGATAAAAATTGTTTGATCTGCAGTTAATCACCTAAGCATTGGGTTAACACTCTGGTGCTACTTTTCTTTTTCGTCCCAAACGGAACCATCATGTCTTTAGTTTCCTAAACAGCAGTAGACATGCATAAGAATCCTAGTACTAATTAACAACTGATAAAAGATGTCGATCAAGCTTCAGAAACTTAGCAACTGCATATTGAGTTCCATAATTGTTTTCCTCGAAACCACAATCCATAACACCTGCATATATCTCACCTGGAGTATTATTAAATACCCGTCTTCATGCCTTCGAGTATATATCACCTGCAAAATAGGACATGTGCTACTTAGAAAGATTCTATTTTTGATCTGACAAAGCACTGAATCAAATAACTCCTTTGCCCATGAGTCTAGGTTTCTAACAATTTACTGAGAAGGGCAAAAAAAGTGCAGCTTTTGTAGGACATGCCAAAACAGAAAAGTAAACATGTAACAGAAGTGGGAAGGAGGGAACAAGGATGATGGTATTTATATATGGAGGTTAGGGAGCTGATTTCTAACTCTGCGTCTGGTTATGGGATAACCAATCTTCAGTCATTTGAAAGAGGGGCCTCTGTTCTGCCGTTTGTTGGGAAGATTTGCTCTTATGTAAGAAGGCAGTTAGATTAAAAATTGTGAACACAACTTACCGCAGAGCTTAATCCATGTTTTGCCGCAGAACAAAATACGTAGCCTAGCATAGGTGTTCTAGAGTACATAACCTACCAGAAAAAAAATTGGAGGCAAAGAAGAAAGGATCAGACATTAGCGAAGAAAAGGGGCTAACCATAGAATCCTGTTTTTTCAGTTGAAGTTTATCTCATGATTCATACTCATCATCCTGTGTCTCCTGCCTGGTTCACCACACTTATGATTACTGCAACTTCTTCCTTCTTCTCCCTGCCCACTAATCTAGCAGGAAGTGGCAGCCGCGATCTAGTAGGAAAACGTGGCCACGAACCCGCAAAATAGGACGGCGGCCAGCCCGGATCGCAGCAGCCGCAGCGGTGATCTGGTCCGGAGGAAGGTTGGCAGTCGCGATGGAAGGTCCGGCAGAACTTTCGTCCATCACCATGCCGTCCTACACGGGAATGGAGAGAGGGAGAGAGATCAGCGAGGAGAGGGAGAGAGAAAGGAGGAGGAGGGCGTTGGGCGGCTTGCAGTAGCACAGGCGGCGACCGGAGGTGGGGGTGGATGGGGGGAAGCGCACGGGAGAAGGGGAAGGGAGGAGCGGCGACACGAGGTTTGCTGCTGATTCTTTCTTCCTTGTCCGGTGGAATCGATCCGGAAATCAGGGAGTTGCGGGCGAGGCCGCGGGGATCTGCGGACGCGGAGCGCGAACGATGGGCAGACGGCGACGTCTTTTTAGAGAAAAGGCATAAAACCCGACTTCAAATTAATGAAGACATCAACCGGCTAGGGATATAGTGGTGTTGATACAAGGATACAAACTTGAGACAAGTAAGAAAAGTAGACAACAAGAACTAAGATGCTATAGGCCCTAGCACAGCTACCACCGAAGAAAACACCAAGCTCAAGTCTAAGGTGAGCTCCACGCCGAAGAGGATCATCGCGAGCAGAGGCCGTAGAGGCGCACCAGACGAAGGGTGAGAAGGACACCGCCACAGGGATGAGCCTCGTCGCACATGTCAGGCCAGCCAAGCTGAGAACGGGGGAGAGAGCACCATCTCTCCACACAAGTTGCCGGAGGGGAGACCACCATCTCCACTCGCCCCAACCGGAGCACCACCACCGGCCAGCAACCTCTCAGCGGCGCCGAACAGCGAACCACGACAACGGAGGCGGGACTGCGATCTCACACCCAACACCGATGGCGCCCCAGCAGGAAACACACCGCCGCCGCCGACGCAGACGACTCAGAGCACATCCACTATGCTCCACCCATCCCAAGGCGCCGTCTTCAAGAAGATCACGACGCCGGAGCGCCGCCGTCGCCCGACCACAAAAGGCCAAGGTTTTCACCCGGGATTTGGGGGAGGAGGAGGTGGGGGAGGAGGGGAATCGAGCGCCCCCTCAAGAAGGGAAACGGGGCCGGAGCCGCCGTCGGCGTCGAGGTCGACGGGAGGTCGACCAGAGGTTTCTCCCATCCCAAACCAACCCCCACCACGCCCACAGGCCGGTCGACTCGGCAGCCGGCGAGGACGGATGGCTCCGAGAAGAAACGCCGGGATCCAGATCTGGCGCACCTACCGGAGCAGAGCACGCCACGAGGAACCACCGCCGCCCAACCGCCGCCCATGCGACCGAAAGAGCCGGCCAACACCTGCAGCGCCACCCGCCGGACGAGGTCGACGCCGCCATCGCACCCGGGGCCGCCGCCCCGGCGTCCAGAGCTCCCTGAAGAGAAACAGGGCAGCGCAAGCCTCGCCGCCCCCTTCATTAGCAGCCACGCAGGGCGCCGGCGATTGCCTCGGGGGGCGGCGGGAAGGGAAGGGAGGGAAGGAGGGGGGCTAGGGGATCTAGGGTTCGTCGCCCTCGAGTCGCCCGCAAAGGGGCGACGCGAGAGCCTGGGGGGGGGACAAAGAACATACTCAAGCTCAGACGGCGACGTCTGCTAGGCAGAACATTTGATCTCAGACGTTGATTGAGATGGCAGATTATTGATGTAATACGGTCAGTAGGATGTGTTTAAGTTGATTTGATCGGAGGGTCCGGGTTATCCCGTGTACAGTTTGTTGTGTGGCTTTAGACAAAATTATGTTTGCTCTTTTAATAGTAGTATAGATATAGATATAGATATGGCTTGACTACCAGCTGTGTGTTTATGTCTGATGTATCGAAACTCTTCTTATAATGTGTTGGGTTATACTTAAAAAAGAGAATAACCCGCATTCAAGGTCATGGTTTCATGTCAAAATAGTGACTCGGATGTGTTTGTTCTTCTTTTGGTTAATAGATGTTGGAAACCATATTGCCTGCCCCCCCTTGGATTTGCCTTTTGTACATTTGATTGATGGTACTTGTTTGGGGAGTTAAGGTCTAGTGGTTTCTCTGATGTATCTTATTTTTGGCTGACGTTTTGCTTTTTGTTTGTACTTCGGGTTGTTGTTTCGTTATGAAATGTAATGGAAGTCACCCCCCCTTTGGGAGACGTATGAAGGAACAAGTGGCGAAACATTGAGATTGTGAAAATCACTAATGGTGTCATAGTTTATCTCGACCAGGCATGACATGTGAACACACGACAGTTCCTTGTCACCAAGTCTACCCTCTCATTCGCTAACCCACATCTTCATTATTGCATTTAGTAGGGTGAGGTTGGCATGGTGAAAATGAGGAATCCATGGAGTGGAATGCGATTGTTGATGTCGTCGCAATGCTCCAATCGAGTTTCGTACTTACATCCTAGCATTACCGTCCTCAAAACAATCACGCTTGATTTAGAATAGAGTTATGAGTACTCATGGCGAATTGCGACAGCCTTGTGTTTTGGAGAGAGAAAGCATAAGTAGATTTATGGATCTTACATATACCATATACTATCTTGTTTGATGATGGGTGACCATTCCATACAACGGCGGGGTTGCATCGTCGACTAGCAGCTCGGGTGGCGGAGGTTCAACAATGCTCCCCCTTTGGCGTTGGATTGGCATGCGCTTGTTGGCGTCCTCGGGCAGGCAATCATAGGCGGTATCTCGAACCTAGTTGGTTGGCAAGGTGGTCCTAGGCGTCTCATTATTCGGTTGGGGCAGTGCATGCTTGTTCCAACCGGGGCTTGGCGTTGAGCTGCATCAACAACATGTATGTGGGTTGTGCATTTCCGAGTGAAAACCTAGCAACAACCTTGTCGATGCATGCGCTAGCGGCGTCCGTGGACATCGTTTTCCTCCTTGGGGGTGCCGCCACAAAGATTTTCACATCCCTAGCCTCAGGCTCTGGGTGGGAATCTTAGATCGGTCATTCTTGACACCTAATCTTAGATCAATCGTTGCCATGTAGGGTGGCACTGGTGTCCTCAACATCGATTATTTCCTAGTCACCAATTTTGGAGTGCCTGATGTCGTTTGTTGGGTGTTTGGCTAAAGGTCAAGTTGGTTTTGTGGTGTTGTTGGTGGAAGGGGTGATAGGGCATGTGTTCAGTTACTAGTGGCGGAGGAAGTGCTCTGCATCTTCTTGTCAAGCTATGTTTTTGGTCCTCTCTCCAACATTGGTTGGTTCTCGTAGCCATGTTTGTGTCACGGCAAGGTCTCACAGATTGAAGTCGTCCGATGGCATTTGGGTCTTATTGCCTTGAATATGCTTACAGTCACTCATATGGTGATGATCGTCGGTGGAGGCCAAGAGGAGGTGCAACATTATATTGTCTCGATGGAACATCGCCCTTCGGTAGCGTCAGTGGCTTTTCTATGTCGCGCGTGGCCTCGGTGGTGTGTTGTCCCTCTAAGAGGGTCGTGCTACTTGTGAGCTGCGTTGGGATTTTCCTCGAAGAGGAGAGGAGATGCGACACAGTATAGATAAATATTTCCCTCAGTGATAACCAAGGTATCAATCCAGTAGGGGAATCACGTAAAACCTCGTGAACAACACCTGCACACACAAAAGCAAAATACTTGCACCCAACATGGGAAAGAGGGTTGTCAATCCCCTTGAACTCGTTACTTGCAAGGATCAAATCTTGTGTAGGTAGATGGACTCGCCACACCCTCTCCCTTCACAAATTGCCTACGCTGCCACCAAATATACCAAGCCCCAACCGAAATGGATTCCTGGAAACCAAGATGATCTAGTACGTCAGATCTTCGCCTTTTGTCCCTTAGGATGTGCTCAAGGATCACACTGCCCAAACGGTCAAGATCCATTGCCTATGCAATTACCTCATGAAGACCCATTGCCTTCCAAACTTCTCTGGCTCGGTCACATGTGAACATGAGATGTTTCAAATCTTCAGTTCCCTTCTTACAAATAGGACAGTGCCCCGAGACTGGAATGTGACGGTTTGACAGAACTGCCATACCTGGTATCATCCCATGTAGTGCCTTCCAGCTGAAGATTTTAATTTTGCTAGGTACGCTTAGTTTCCAAAGAATCTCCCAAACCGGGTTCAAAGATGAAGGGCCATCCTCACCTCTTCTGATACGGTCTTCAAAAGGATGAGCCCATTCAGTGTAGTATGTTGATCGGATCGAGAAAGAAAAGGACCTAGTCTTATGCCAAGCAATAAAGTCTTCTATCAAGTATGCACTCAAAGGGATCTTTAGGATTCCGTCAACATCAATTGAGATGAAGTTATCTCGCAATAAAGCTTCATCACGTTTCCCTGTCCATGGGTTGATCAATTCATCAACTGTTTGTAGAAGGCACATTCCTTTCCTCATGATTACTTTCCTTGATGGGCTGCATGGGATCCAATGATCTTCCCATATGTTTATGCTACTTCCCGGACCAACCCGCCAAATATGCCCCCTTTTGAAAGTCTCAAGTCCAGCCACAATGCTTTGACATGTAAAGGAGGAACCTTTCTTTGGTCCAGCTTTCAATAGTTTCCCATGACGATAGTACTTAGCTCGTAGAACTCTAGCACACAAGGTTTCAGGATTTGAGACCAATCTCCAGCTGTTTTAGCAAGTATAGCTAAATTAAAAGTGTGTAAATCTCTGAACCCCATACCACCATATTTTTTGGGAATACACATCTTCCACCACGCCCACCAATGCATCTTATTATGTTCCTCCGTATCACCCCACCAGAAACTAGAGATAGCATCACTTATTTCCTTGCAAATTTTGTTTGGAATCTTAAAAACAGACATAGCAAAAATAGGGAGGGACTGAATTATAGCTTTAATTAGGATCTATTTACCACCAATGGACAAGATCTTCTCCTTTGAACCCTGTAATCTGCTTATCACTCTATCAACCAGATACATGAAACTATCACTTTGGTCAACCCCCACCATTGCAGGGAGCCCAAGATATCTGTCAGCCATAGCCTCGGTCATTATGTCGATCTCAGTACATATATTAGCTTTGTCCTCCACCTCCACATTTGGACTAAAGAAAATGCTACACTTTGATTTGCTAATTAATTGACTAGAATTTGCACAATATTGATCAAGTACTTGTCTCAACGAGGTTACATTAGTCATGTCAGCTTTCATGAGGATTACAGAGTCATCAGCAAATAACAAATGTGAAAATTGATGGTGCATTTCTGCATACTCTTACCCCTCGATGTCACGAACCTCCTCTGCGTGAGCTAGTAAACTTGACAAACCTTCGACACACAACAAAAATAAGTATGGTGAAAGCTGGCCCCCCTGCCCGAGTCCCCTAGATGGGGCGATCTGTTCGATTTCCTGATCATTAAATCTCACATTGTACTTAACAAATGAAACACAAGCCAAGATAAGGTCTACAAACTCCTGTTGGAACCCCAGCCAAATCATCATTCTCTGAGAAATACCCTATGCATATCTAACTTGATTGCACAATAGCCATATTTTCCCTTCTTATTTTTGATGGCGTGGATGCTCTCATAGGCGACCAAAATATTATCCGTGATCAGTCATCCTAGAACAAAGGCGCTTTGAACATGAGATATAAGTTCATCCAATATTCTCTTCAACCGAATGGCAATCATCTTAGAAACAATTTTATATAAAATAGTGCATAAACTGATAGGCCTGTATTGCGTTACCTTCTCTGGATCATCTATTTCCGGAATGAGAATGATAATAGTATCGTTCCAACCTTCGGGAATAAGTTTTGATTAATTGCTTGGAGCACCTCTTTTGTAATAGAGTCACCCAAAATGTTCCAACATATTTTAAAGAATACGCATGAAGACCGTACTTACCAGGGGCCTTTAAATCCCTAATAGAAAAAGAGCACGTTTACGTCTTCAGCTGAGTACGGTTGGTTCAGGTTATCATTCATTGACTGGTTCACCCGTGGCACCACCTTCTCTAGTAAAGTAGGATAAACATCATCTACCTCTGACGTGAACACGTTCGTGAAGTGATTGGAAACCAAACGATTTAATTGAGCATGCCCCTTTTGCCAAATTCCTTGGTTGTCCTCCAGTTTCTTAATCTTTATTTCTATGATGCCTCATGCTAGCATAGTTTTGGAAATACGTGGTGTTTCGGTCCCCAAACTTCAGCCAATTGAGCATACTAAGTTGAGACCAGTATACCTCCTCTTACTCAAGAAGCTTTTCAATTCCTTCCGATAATTTCTTTTGCTTTGCCAAGTTAGTTTCATTTAAATCCATACGGGTTATTTTCTCAAGTTCCCTCTACATAGTTCTCCACTTGCGCTTGGGGCTTTTCAAGACTGCTTTGTCCCAGTGGTGCGGCTGATTATGAACGAAGTTCAATTTTTCTACTAGTCCCGCACCCTGCACTTGCGGATCCGCACGATCCAAGCGTCCTGAACCACATCTCTGAATCTGTCCTGTTTCAACCATCGGGCTTCGAAGCGAAGAATGGCCGATATATTTGTATCAGTTATGCCTCCCTCTGACATACACATTATGATAGGACCATGATCATGAAGGAAATATGCCCTAGAGGCAATAATAAAGTTGTTATTTATTTCCTTATTTCATGATAAATGTTTATTATTCATGCTAGAATTGTATTAACCAAAAACATAATACATGTGTGAATACATAGACAAACAGAGTGTCACTAGTATGCCTCTACTTGACTAGCTCGTTAATCAAAGATGGTTAAGTTTCCTAGCCATAGACATGAGTTGTCATTTGATTAACGGGATCACATCATTAGGAGAATGATGTGATTGACATGACCCATTTCGTTAGCTTAGCACTCGATCGTTTAGTGTGTTGCTATTGCTTTCTTCATGACTTATACATGTCACTATGACTATGAGATTATGCAACTCCCGTTTACCGGAGGAACACTTTGTGTGCCACCAAACGTCACAACGTAACTGGGTGATTATAAAGGAGCTCTACAGGTGTCTCCAAAGGTAGATGTTGGGTTAGCGTATTTCGAGATTAGGATTTGTCACTCCGATTGTCGGAGAGGTATCTCTGGGCCCTCTCGGTAATGCACATCACATAAGCCTTGCAAGCATTGCAACTAATGAGTTAGTTGCGAGATGATGTATTACGGAACGAGTAAAGAGACTTGCCGGTAACGAGATTGAACTAGGTATTGAGATACCGACGATCGAATCTCGGGCAAGTAACATACCGATGACAAAGGGAACAACGTATGTTGTTATGCGGTCTGACCGATAAAGATCTTCGTAGAATATGTGGGAGCCAATATGAGCATCCAGGTTCCGCTATTGGTTATTGACCGGAGACGTGTGTCGGTCATGTC
Source organism: Aegilops umbellulata (assembly GCA_032464435.1). Classification (NCBI taxonomy): domain Eukaryota; kingdom Viridiplantae; phylum Streptophyta; class Magnoliopsida; order Poales; family Poaceae; genus Aegilops; species Aegilops umbellulata. Next base: position 536,028,185 of record CP136055.1, read on the forward strand.
TACATTGTTCTCGAACCGTAGGGTCCGCACGCTTAAGGTTTCGATGACAGTTATATAATGAGTTTATGAGTTTTGATGTACCGAAGGAGTTCGGAGTCCCGGATGAGATCGGGGACATGACGAGTAGTCTCGAAATGGTCGAGACGTAAAGATCGATATATTGGACGACTATATTCGGACATCGGAAAGGTTCTGAGTGGTTCGGGTATTTTTCGGAGTACCGGAGAGTGGGAATACGGGGGAAAAGTATTGGGCCTTATTGGGCCATACGGGAAAGAGAGAGGGGCTTCCTAGGGCAGGCCGCGCGCCCCCCCAAGGCCTAGTCCTAATTGGACTAGGGGGAGGGGCTACGCCCCCTCCTTCCTTCCCTTCTCCTTTCCCCTTCCTTGTCTCCTACTCCTACTACATGGAAGGACTCCTAGTTGGACTAGGAAAGGGGGAATCCTACTCCCGGTGGGAGTAGGACTCCCTAGGGCGCGCCATAGAGAGGGCCGGCCCTCCCCTCCTCCACTCCTTTATATACGGGGGCAGGGGGCACCCCATAGACACACAAGTTGATCTTCGTGATCGTTCCTTAGCCGTGTGCGGTGCCCCCCTCCATGATATTACACCTCGGTCATATTGTAGCGGTGCTTAGGCGAAGCCCTGCGACAGTTGAACATCAAGATCGTCACCACGCCGTCGTGCTGACGGAACTCCTCCCCGAAGCTTTGCTGGATCAAAGCCCGGGGTGCGTCATCGAGCTGTACGTGTGTCAAGAACTCGGAGGTGCCTGAGTAACGGTGCTTGGATCGGTTGGATCAGGAAGACGTACGACTACTTCCTCTATGTTGTATCAATGCTTCCGCTTCGGTCTAGGAGGGTACGTAGACAACACTCTCCCCTCTCGTTGCTATGCATCACCATGATCTTGCGTGTGCGTGGATTTTTTTTGAAATTACTACGCTCCCCAACAATGGTATCAGAGCCTAGGTTTTATGGTTTGATGTTATATGCACGAGTAGAACACAAGTGAGTTGTGGGCGATATAAGTCATACTGCCTACCAGCATGTCATACTTTGGTTCGGCGGTATTGTTGGATGAAGCGGCCCGGACCGACATTACGCGTACGCTTACGCGAGACTGGTTCTACCGCCGTGCTTTGCACACAGGTGGCTGGCGGGTGTCAGTTTCTCCAACTTTAGTTGAACCGAGTGTGGCTACGCCCGGTCCTTGCGAAGGTTAAAACGGCATCAACTTGACAAACTATCATTGTGGTTTTGATGCGTAGGTGAGATTGGTTCACTAGTAGAAAACCGGCCTTTTGTCCTGTTTCGTAAGGGCCTTTAGTCCCGGTTCCCGAACCGGGACTAAAGGGTCGTTACTAATACCCTCACCCTTTAGTCCCGGTTCAAACCAGAACCGGGACAGATGGGCCTCCACGTGGCCGCTGCCGGCAGCCCAGGCAGGGGCGCCTTTCGTCCCGGTTTATGACATAAACCGGGACCAAAAGGGTTCCACGCGTCAGCAGGAGGTTTTTTTTTTAAAAGAAGTGGCTATTTTAGGGGTTTAGGGGGTTATTTTTAGGTTGTTATTAGCTAGCTAATAGAGAGAAGTGTCCTCTCTTATATGTAGTCCTTGGTTTACGTACCTACGCTACTGCTATTTTTCATTTCACCCGCAGATATATATAATAACTCATGCATGCTCGCATCATACATCATCATATATAATAACAAGTCCTACTAATTAATCAAGCATCACCATACAACTTCTATTCGTTATTAATAATAAGTCATACGATCATCATCCTCATAGTCATCGAACCCAACCCTACATAATTGTTCTTAGCACATGATCATCAAGTATCAGGTAGGATCGGACCTAAACACACTTAAGGTAAAATAGCATAAAACAATATAGACCCTGACTCTCCATTATGAAGAATGGAGATCATCCTGTCTCCAATTCTTGCGCCTCGCTTCCTTTTGCTTCCAAGAAGCTCCTTACGACTGTCCATACATTTTTTCCATCCTTTGACTGTCATGTCTCCACTTCTTTTAGAAAATCCGGTATTGACAGTTGAGATTCATAGGATGACCTGGATATATGTTCAAAACATGAAGGCTGCCGCCATTCTGATACATCAAATGAGGCACACAATCCTCTGGGATAAGCTGTTGAAAAACATAGTAATAACTTCGTAGTTAGCAATGATGTACTAGTTTTAGAAGTATGCAAAAAGATGGACGGATGTCGTAATAGTAAAAAAAACTTACCAGGGTATCTCCATGGTAGTTACCGTAGTTCAACACGTGCACTAGTGGCACGTATTGACCATAATGTTGAGGAGTTCGATTGTAGATATTGTAATTCTCAATATCATTACAAAATCCAACCAGATGAGTTTTCTCCTTGTAAGTTAACTCAGAGCCATCGGTGTAGTAAGTTCTATCTACCATCTTCTGCACATTCTTTGATACTTCAAAATAAGCTGTCAATGGAAATAAGCCGTCAACTATTTTGAAATGAACAATATAAGTTCTATTAATAATTAACTATGTTTGAGAAACTCACATAGCGGTAGAACTGGAGGAGTATCAACAAGGACCCAAATGTCCATATTGTCTTGCTCGATTTCAGGATCACCAAGATCCATGGTGACAAGCATACCCTCATCAAAACCATACAATTTGCAAAATGCTTCCCAATTTTTGCAACCAAAATGGGTTACGCTCTCAGCATTATACAACTTTACTTCAAAATCCACATCATGATGGGTCATTAGGTGAACTTTCTTCGTTTCAAAATTTTCATGGTCTTCAAAATCCATCCTCTCCAAGACATAGCGTCTTGCATGGCATGGGATCAACTATACTTGAATTGTAAAAGATGAAAATTACACGTTGAAATAGTTCAAGTCATGCTTAATTATGAAAAAAAACACTTGTCGTCGTTGCGTACCGTTTCAACTTCGAAGGTCTCCTCGAGCTTAATGCTGAAGCGCCGACCATCGTCCAGGTGAGGCCTGTCGCACTCACCTCGATCGCCGTGGCACCAGTCGCACTCCCCCGGGAGACTTTCGTCGTCCGATGATGACATTTCCTATACGTTCATAATTCAAAGACTAAATTAGATCATTATTATTCAACTAATCATATGCATATGCCTTGCATAGTGCTCTCCAATTTGAGCATTCAATAAGAAAAATCAAATCGCAAAATTAAGTAGTATTCAAATTAGGATGCCTTCAATTATAAGAAAAACTACATCATCTCCATTTGTCCGTACATCGAATATTATCACTAATACACGTCGAATACTATATATCATACATATCGCCAGTACACCTAGAACAGTAGCGCCCGACGGGTATCGGCGCGGGCGGTGGACACCCAAAGGGAAGGAACCATCACAGGATCATAGCTCCAGTGAGATCCGTGAAGAACCTGCCAGGTATTCTCGAACCTGCCCTCCAACGCAACCATGTACCGACGGACGTGCTGGTCCTCCTCGCTGACACGGTGACGTACCACCTCCGCGGTGTCCGGAAGTCTCTGCACCGTCACTGGCCCACGCGACCGCCACCAAACAAGGATCGGGTCAACGACGGGCTGGCTCCTCACCAAGCTACGCCCCCCGGAAGGTAGCGCCTCCCAGTACCACCCCGGCGGAGCCCAGTCCCGGACATGGCCCATCTGGTCAAGCAGGTGTCGTCCGCCCCCGACTCGACGACGAGGATGCGGGATAGGCATCGTCCACGTCGATGCGGGAATAATTGCTTTAACTAAAAAAATAAACTAGTTATATTAATTTTTTTGCTAAAAATAAACTACTTTCTATAGTGAAATAAACCAGTTTTATTAAATCAACTAGCTAGTTCAACTACTAAGCACTTACTATAAATAAAATAAAATAGTATGACTTACTAAAAATAAACTAGTTTAACTATAGTTCTATTATTTTTCTAACTAATTATATTAAACACTTTCTCTTCTTATTTTTTTCCTTTTTCCTCTATTCTAAATATAAACATATTCATAAATGACATATATCATTCACAATTTTCCTATACATACACAATAAATTGACAAAGAAAATACTAACACAAAAAATCATTAATAAATCTAAATTACAACAGAAAAAATCATAAATAAATCTAACACAATATGAACTAATTAATTACACAATATGAAAAAAAATCTAACAGAAAAATCTATGAACTACACATCTAACAAAAAAATCTATGAACTACACATCTAACACATCTAAATTGCTCACGGCGACGGTGTCGGGGACGGCGACGGCGACGGCGACGGCGAGGTGCAGCGCGGGACGGGGCGGGGCGGCTCGGCGATGGGCAGGGGCGGGGCGGGTCGGGGCAGGTCGGGGCGGCGTCGCGGGGCGGGGGGTGGCGACAGCGTCGATCGGGGCGGCGTGGGGCGACGACGGCGACGACAGGGCGGCGCGGGGCGACGACGGCGATGACGGGGCGGCGCGGGGCGACGACGGCGACGACGAGGCGGATACGGCAGGCAGCCTGGCGGCGTCGGGAGGGCGGGGAAGAACGAACTGAACCAAAATTTCACGAGTGCTGCTTATATAGTCAGCGCATTGGTCCCGGTTCGTGGCACAAACCGGGACCAATGCCCCCCTTTAGTCCCGGTTGGTGCCACCAACCGGGACCAAAGGCCGCCGCTTCCTGCCAAAAAGAGGCCTTTGGTCCCGGTTGGTGGCACCAACCGGGACTAAAGGGTGGCATTGGTCCCGGTTTCTGTCACGAACCAGGACCAATGCCACCCTTTGGTCCCGGTTCGTCCTACGAACCGGGACCAAAGGCCTTCTACTGCCCCGCGCCCAAAAGTTTAGTCCCACCTCGCTAGTTGAGAGGGCTCGGGAGTGGTTTATAAGCGCTGCTGCTCCCACCCTCTCGAGCTCCTCTCAACTGCAGGCTTTCGGGTCTAATCTGTCACTGCAATGCCTGTGGGCCTATTGGGCCTGCTGCGGTCCTGAATCCTGGCCCATAGTTGGGTTTCTAGTCGTATTCAGGCCGTGGTGGCCCAGTAGGTGGCATTTTGTTTTTGCTATTTATTTTTTCATTTCACTTAGAACTAAATACTTATAGTTTTTTAGTGATTTCTTTTTTCTTTTAGGTCACAAAATTTATAAACTTTCTGTTAGTGCCATTAGCTTTAAAATTTGAATAGTTTAAATTTGAATTTTTTAAAATTTGTGTGAATCACTAGTTTACTAAATTTGTGTGAAAACACTTTGTGTATTATATTTACTATGTACAATCTTTCTGCACAGAGATACCAAAAATTATAAACTTTCCGTTAGTGCCATTAGTTTTCAAATTAGAATAGTTAAAATTTGAATTCTTTGAAATTTGTGTGAATCTCAAGTTTGTGATTAACTTTACTAGTGCCATTATTTTTTCATTTCTACTTAGAACTAAATACTTATAGTTTTTTAGTGATTTCTTTTTTATTTTAGGTCACAAAAATTATAAACTTTCTGTTAGTGCCATTAGTTTTAAAATTTGAATAGTTTAAATTTCATTTTTTTAAAATTTGTGTGAATCACTAGTTTATGAATAACTTTACTATAAACTTTCTGTTAGTGCCATTATACTCAATTTGGTAATTTTAGTTAGTCATAACAAATATTATAGGCATTTTTTCTTTTTTGCTATTAATTTTTTCATTTCTACTACTTAGTGTGAATCACTACTTAGTGCATATAGGCATTTTTTTTCTTTTTCTTTTTTAGTCATTTCTATTTATACTACTCCCTCCGTTCCTTGATATAAGGTGTATAGATTTTTGAGAAAAAGTCCGAAATATAAGGTTTATTGCGTTGCACCACTTGTTTGGATAATTTCTTAAGGGATTTGGTTACATTTCCTTATATAGGGCAAGCTCCTTTATTTTCTCATGTCAATTAGTCAGGTGTAATCTCTCACAAAACTTGTGAAATTTTCCCTCCACATGCGTTCTTTAATTTCCGTGCCAAAAACTATACACCCTATATTGAGGAACGGAGGGCGTAAATACTAATAGTTTTTTAGTGATTTCTTTTTTCTTTTAGGTCAAAAAAAATAAAAACTTCTCTGTTAGTGAACATAGATGCACTTATAGAGAAAATTAAACATAAATTCATAATCAATTTCTATTTATGAATTTATGTCCAATTTTCCTCTATAGGTGCATCTATTTTCACTTTGAGAGAAGCTCAACAATGCAGAGAGGGACGGGCTTATAAATAGGTGTCGGCGCCCTTCGGTTGGCGAGGTGGGACTAAACTGTGGGTGCAGCGAGGGCCGACTTTTTAGTCCCAGTTCGTGGCATGAACCGGGACTAAAGGGCAGCCTTTGGTCCCGGTTCAGGCCACCAACCGGGACCAATGGTGGTGGGCCAGTAGCCAGGCCCATTGGTCCCGGTTCGTCCCACCAACCGGGACCAAAAGGTCCAGACGAACCGGGACCAATGGCCCACGTGGCCCGGCCGGCCCCCTGGGCTCACGAACCGGTGCCAAAGCCCCCATTAGTCCCGGTTCTAGACTGAACCGGGACTAATGGGCTGCCCCGGCCTGGACCATAGCCCCCTTTTCTACTAGTGGTTCTTGCTTAAGCCCGTAGCAGCCACGTAAAACTTGCAACAACAAAGTAGAGGACGTCTAACTTGTTTTTGCAGGGCATGTTGTGATGTGATATGGTCAAGACATGATGCTAAATTTTATTGTATGAGATGATCATGTTTTGTAACTGAGTTATCGGCAACTGGCAGGAGCCATATGGTTGTCGCTTTATTGTATGCAATGCAATCGCCTTGTAATGCTTTACTTTATCACTAAGCGGTAGCGGTAGTCGTAGAAGCATAAGATTGGCGAGACGACAACGATGCTACGATGGAGATCAAGGTGTCGCGCCGGTGACGATGGTGATCATGACGGTGCTTCGGAGATGGAGATCACAAGCACAAGATGATGATGGCCATATCATATCACTTATATTGATTGCATGTGATGTTTATCTTTTATGCATCTTATCTTGCTTTGATTGACGGTAGCATTATAAGATGATCTCTCACTAAATTATCAAGAAGTGTTCTCCCTGAGTATGCACCGTTGCCAAAGTTCGTCGTGCCCAGACACCACGTGATGATCGGGTGTGATAAGCTCTACGTCCATCTACAACGGGTGCAAAACAGTTGCACACGCGGAATACTCAGGTTATACTTGACGAGCCAAGCATATACAGATATGGCCTCGGAACACGGAGACCGAAAGGTCGAGCGTGAATCATATAGTAGATATGATCAACATAAAGATGTTCACCATTGAAAACTAATCCATTTCACGTGATGATCGGTTATGGTTTAGTTGATTTGGATCACGTGATCACTTAGAAGATTAGAGGGATGTCTATCTAAGTGGGAGTTCTTAAGTAATATGATTAATTGAACTTAAATTTATCATGAACTTAGTCCTGGTAGTATTAGCATATCTATGTTGTAGATCAATAGCTCGCGTTGTTGCTTCCCTATGTTTATTTTGATATGTTCCTAGAGAAAAACTATGTTGAAAGATGTTAGTAGCAATGATGCAGATTGGATCCGTGATCTGAGGTTTATCCTCATTGCTGCACAGAAGAATTATGTCCTTGATGCACCGCTAGGTGACAGACCTATTGCAGGAGCAGATGCAGACGTTATGAACGTTTGGCTAGCTCAATGTGATGACTACTTTATAGTTTAGTGCACCATGCTTAATGGCTTAGAATCGGGACTTCAAAAACGTTTTGAACGTCATGGACCAGATGAGATGTTCCAGGAGTTGAAGTTAATATTTCAAGAAAATACCCGAGTTGAGAGATATGAAGTCTCCAACAAGTTCTATAGCTAAAAGATGGAGGAGAATCGCTCAACTAGTGAGCATGTGCTTAGATTGTCTGGGTACTACAATCGCTTGAATCAAGTGGGAGTTAATCTTCCAGATAAAATAGTGATTGACAGAATTCTCTAGTCACCATCACCAAGTTAGTAGAACTTCGTGATGAACTATAATATGCAAGGGATAACGGAAACGATTCCCAAGCTCTTCGTGATGCTAAAATCGATGAAGGTAGAAATCAAGAAAAACATCAAGTGTTGATGGTAGACAAGACCACTAGTTTCAAGAAAAGGGCAAAAGGAAGAAGGGGAACTTCAAGAAGAACGGCAAGCAAGTTGCTGCTCAAGTGAAGAAACCCAAGTCTGGTCCTAAGCCTGAGACTAAGTGCTTCTACTGCAAAGGGATTGGTCACTGGAAGCGGAACTACCCCAAGTATTTGATGGATAAGAAAGGATGGCAAAGTAAACAAAGGTATATTTGATATACATGTTATTGATGTGTATTTTACTAGTGTTCATAGCAACCCCTCAGTATTTGGTACTAGTTCAGTTGCTAAGATTAGTAACTCGAAACGGGAGTTGCAGAATGAACAGAGACTAGTTAAGGGTGAAGTGACGATGAGAGTTGGAAGTGGTTCCAAGATTGATATGATCATCATCGCACACTCACTATACTTTCGGGATTAGTGTTGAACCTAAATAAGTGTTATTTGGTGTTTGCGTTGAGCATGAATATGATTTGATCATGTTTATTGCAATACAGTTATTCATCTAAGTGAGAGAATAAATTGTTGTTCTGTTTACATGAATAAAACCTTATATGGTTACACACCCAATGAAAATGGTTCGTTGGATCTCGATTGTAGTGATACACATATTCATAATATTGAAACCAAAAGATGCAAAGTTAATAATGATAGTGCAACTTATTTGTGGCACTGCCGTTTAGGTCATATTGGTGTAAAGCGCATGAAGAAACTCATGCTGATGGGATTTTGGAATCACTTGATTATGAATCACTTGATGCTTGCGTACCATGCCTTATGGGCAAGATGACTAAAACTCCATTCTCCGGAACAATGGAGCGAGCAACTGACTTATTGGAAACAATACATACTGATGTATGCGATCCGATGAGTGTTAAGGCTCGCGGCAGGTATCGTTATTTTCTGACCTTCATAGATGATTTGAGCAGATATGAGTATATCTACTTGATGAAACATAAGTCTGAAACATTTGAAAAGTTCAAAGAATTTCAGAGTGAAGTGGAAAATCATCGTGACAAGAAAATAAAGTTTCTACGATCTAATCGCGGAGACGAATATTTGAGTTACGAGTTTGGCCTTCAATTAAAACAAAGTGGAATAGTTTCACAAACGCATGCCACCTGGAACACCACAGAGTAATGGTGTGTCCAAACGTCATAACCGTACTTTATTGGATATAGTGCAATCTATGATGTTTCTTACCGATTTACCACTATCGTTTTGGGGTTATGCATTAGAGACAGCTGCATTCACGTTAAATAGGGCACCATCTAAATCCGTTGAGAGGACACTATATGAACTGTGGTTTAGCAAAAAACCAAAGTTGTCGTTTCTTAAAGTTTGGGGTTGTGATGCTTATATGAAAAGGTTTCATCCTGATAAGCTCAAACCAAAATCGGAGAAATATGTCTTCATAGGATACCCAAAGGAGATAGTTGGGTACACCTTCTATCACGGATCTGAAGGCAAGACATTCGTTGCTAAGAATGGATCCTTTCTAGGGAAGGAGTTTCTCTCGAAAGAAGTGAGTGGGAGGAAAGTAGAACTTGATGAGGTAATTGTACCTTCTCCCTTATTGGAAAGTAGTTCATCACAGAAATATGTTCCTGTGACTACTACACCAATTAGTGAGGAAGATAATGATGATGATCACGTAACTTCGGATCAAGTTACTACCGAACCTCGTAGGTCAACCAGAGTGAGATCCGCACCAGAGTGGTACGGTAATCCTATTCTGGAGGTCATATTACTTGACCATGACGAACCTACGAACTATGAGGAAGCGATGATGAGCCCAGATTCCGCAAAATGGTTTGAGGCCATGAAATCTGAGATGGGATCCATGTATGAGAACAAAGTATGGACTTTGATGGATTTGCCCGATGATCGGCAAGCCATAGAAAATAAATGGATCTTCAAGAGGAAGACAGACACTGATAGTAGTGTTACTATCTACAAAGCTAGAATTGTCGCAAAAGGTTTTCGACAAGTTCAAGGTGTTGACTACGATGAGAGTTTCTCACTCGTATATATGCTTAAGTCTGTCCGAATCATGTTAGCAATTGCCACATTTTATGAAATCCGGCAAATGGATAAACAAAACTGCATTCCTTAATGGATTTATTAAAAAAGAGTTGTATACGATGCAACTAGAAGGTTTTGTCAATCCTAAAGGTGTTAACAAAATATGCAAGCTCCTGCGATCCATCTATGGACTGGTGCAAGCATCTCGGAGTTGGAATATACGCTTTGATAAGTTGATCAAAGTATATAGTTTTATACAGACTTGCGGTGAAGCCTGTATTTACAAGAAAGTGAGTGGGAGCACTACAGCATTTCTGATAAGTATATGCAAATGACATATTATTGATCAGAAATAATGTAGAATTATTCTGCAAAGCATAAAGGAGTATTTGAAAGGAGTTTTTCAAAGAAATACCTCGGTGAAGCTGCTTACATATTGAGCATCAAGATCTATAGAGATAGATCAAGACGCTTGATAAGTTTTTTCCAATGAGTACATACCTTGACAAGATTTTGAAGTAGTTCAAAATGGAACAGTCAAAGAGAGAGTTCTTGCCTGTGTTACAAGGTGTGAAATTGAGTAAGACTCAAAACCCGACCGCAGCAGAAGATAGAAAGAGAATGAAAGTAATTCCCTATGCCTTGGCCATAGGTTCTATAAAGTATGCCATGCTATGTACCAGATCTATTGTATACCCTACACTGATTTTGGCAAGGGAGTACAATAGTGATCTAGGAGTAGATCACTGGACAGCGGTCAAAATTATCCTTAGTGGAATAAGGATATGTTTCTCGATTATGGAGGTGACAAAAGGTTCGTCGTAAAAGGGATACGTCAATACAAGTTTTGGCACTGATCCAGATAACTCTAAGTCTTCATCTGGATACATATTGAAAGTGGGAGCAATTAGCTAGAGTAGCTCCGTGCAGAGCATAGTTGACATAGAAATTTGCAAAATACTTACGGATCTGAATATGACAGACCCGTTGACTAAAATTATCTCACAAACAAAATATGATCACACCTTAGTACTCTTTGGGTGTTAATCACATAGCGATGTGAACTAGATTACTGACTCTAGTAAACCCTTTGGGTGTTGATCACATATCGATGTGAACTATGGGTGTTAATCACATGGTGATGTGAACTATTGCTGTTAAATCACATGGCGATGTGAACTAGATTATTGACTCTAGTGCAAGTGGGAGACTGAAGGAAATATGCCCTAGAGGTAATAATAAAGTTATTATTTATTTCCTTATTTCATGATAAATGTTTATTATTCATGCTAGAATTGTATTAACCGGAAACATAATACATGTGTGAATACATAGACAAACAGAGTGTCACTAGTATGCCTCTACTTGACTAGCTCGTTAATCAAAGATGGTTAAGTTTCCTAGCCATAGACATGAGTTGTCCTTTGATTAACGGGATCACATCATTAGGAGAATGATGTGATTGACATGACCCATTTCGTTAGCTTAGCACTCGATCGTTTAGTGTGTTGCTATTGCTTTCTTCATGACTTATACATGTTCCTATGACTATGAGATTATGCAACTCCCGTTTACCGGAGGAACACTTTGTGTGCTACCAAACGTCACAATGTAACTGGGTGATTATAAAGGAGCTCTACAGGTGTCTCCAAAGGTAGATGTTGGGTTGGCGTATTTCGAGATTAGGATTTGTCACTCCGATTGTCGGAGAGGTATCTCTGGGCCCTCTCGGTAATGCACATCACATAAGCCTTGCAAGCATTGCAACTAATGAGCTAGTTGCGAGATGATGTATTACGGAACGAGTAAAGAGACTTGCCGGTAACGAGATTGAACTAGGTATTGATATACCGATGATCGAATCTCGGGCAAGTAACATACCGATGACAAAGGGAACAACGTATGTTGTTATGCGGTCTGACCGATAAAGATCTTCGTAGAATATGTGGGAGCCAATATGAGCATCCAGGTTCCGCTATTGGTTATTGACCGGAGACGTGTGTCGGTCATGTCTACATTGTTCTCGAACCGTAGGGTCCGCACGCTTAAGGTTTCGATGACAGTTATATAATGAGTTTATGATTTTTGATGTACTGAAGGAGTTCGGAGTCCCGGATGAGATCGGGGACATAACGAGGAGTCTCGAAATGGTCGAGACGTAAAGATCGATATATTGGACGACTATATTCGAACATCGGAAAGGTTCTGAGTGGTTTGGGTATTTTTCGGAGTACCGGAGAGTTACGGGAATACGGGGGAAAAGTATTGGGCCTTATTGGGCCATACGGGAAAGAGAGAGGGGCTGCCTAGGGCAGGTCGCGTGCCCCCAAGGCCTAGTCCGAATTGGACTAGGGGGAGGGGCTGCGCCCCCTCCTTCCTTCCCTTCTCCTTTCCCCTTCCTTGTCTCCTACTCCTACTACATGGAAGGGCTCCTAGTTGGACTAGGAAAGGGGGAATCCTACTCCCGGTGGGAGTAGGACTCCCTAGGGCGCGCCATAGAGAGGGCCGGCCCTCCCCTCCTCCACTCCTTTATATATGGGGGCAGGGGGCACCCCATAGACACACAAGTTGATCTTCGTGATCGTTCCTTAGCCGTGTGCGGTGCCCCCCTCCACGATATTACACCTCGGTCATATTGTAGCGGTGCTTAGGCGAAGCCCTGCGACAGTTGAACATCAAGATCATCACCGCGTCGTCGTGCTGACGAAACTCCTCCCCGAAGCTTTGCTGGATCAAAGCCCGGGGTGCGTCATCGAGCTGTACGTGTGTCAAGAACTCGGAGGTGCCGGAGTAACGGTGCTTGGATCGGTTGGACCGGGAAGACGTACGAATACTTCCTCTATGTTGTATCAATGCTTCCGCTTCGGTCTACGAGGGTACGTAGACAACACTCTCCCCTCTCGTTGCTATGCATCACCATGATCTTGCGTGTGCGTAGGATTTTTTTTGAAATTACTACGTTCCCCAACAGATCATATCGGTTGTTCTAGGTTTTGGTAAGACAACATCTCCAAACTTATTGTTCCATGATTCATTCGTCAAGGCCTTGTCCGACCTCTCTCTGATGTTCCCTCTTTTCCATGTAAATTTGTCACCTATGAAGCCAATGTCCTCTAAATTGCAATCATCTAGTGCTTCACGAAACATATTCAGAAATCTTTGGGGCCTAAGGTTACCCCCTCCTTTTCAAAGCAGTATAATACTTCATTTAGATCCCCCATTATCACCCATGGTAAGTTACTAGTAGTGTTCAGATCACGCAATGTTCGCCAGGTTTGATGCTTTTCTGCCAGTTTGGCTCGTCGTACATGCCCGTGAACCTCCATACCTCATCTATCCCAGAGTCCACCAAGACATCAAATAAACTTGTGTGACTTAAACCACAACAAAATATTGACATCTTTCTTCCATAACAGTAACATACCATCACTTCGTCCATCACTATGGACGACTTCTTTATGATCTATCTTCAACCTCCTCGTCAAGCAATCTGCCGGATAATCATCCAAGTGTGTTTCCTACAGAAAAAGAACATAAGGTTTTGAGTTAAATGCGCCAGAGGTCCTAAAAGTTTCATCGTTTTGTCACTTTAGTCCTAATTCTTCCAAAATGCACCTTTAGGTCCTAATTCTTTAGTAAGTGGTTCATACGAGGTCCCTTTTTCACAAGTGCTCGCTGGCTTGCCCGCGTGGCGCATTGAGGTCCCAACCACTAGGCGAGAAAAATACACTAGAGGTCCTAAAGGTTTCTTGGCAGTGTCACTTTAGTCCTACTTATTTTGAAATGCACGTTTAGATCCTAATTCTATAGTAAGTGGTTCACCCGAGGTCCTGTTTTGCTCAATCATTCGCTGACCTGCTTGCGTGACTGTAGGATCGGAAGTATGTCTAGAGGGGGGTGATTAGACTACTTGACCAAATAAAAACTTAACCTTTTCCCAATTTTAGTTCTTGGCAGATTGTAGCAACTTTTAGGACAAGTCAAGCAATCATCACACAATTCAAGCAAGCATGCAAAGAGTATATGAGCAGCGAAAAGTAAAGCATGCAACTTGCAAGAATGTAAAGGGAAGGGTTTGGAGAATTCAAACGCTATTGGAGACACGGATGTTTTTCCCGTGGTTCGGATAGGTGGTGCTATCCTACATCCACGTTGATGGAGACTTCAACCCACGAAGGGTAACGGTTGCGTGAGTCCACGGAGGGGTCCACCCACGAAGGGTCCACGAAGAAGCAACCTTGTCTATCCCACCATGGCCATCGCCCATGAAGGACTTGCCTCACTAGCGGTAGATCTTCACGAAGTAGGCGATCTCCTTGCCCTTACAAACTCCTTGGTTCAACTCCACAATCTTGTCGGAGGCTCCCAAGTGACACCTAGCCAATCTAGGAGACACCACTCTCCAAGAAGTAACAAATGGTGTGTTGATGATGAACTCCTTGCTCTTGTGCTTCAAATGATAGTCTCCCCAACACTCAACTCTCTCTCATAGGATTTGTATTTGGTAGAAAGAAGATTTGAGTGGAAAGCAACTTGGGGAAGGCTAGAGATCAAGATTCATATGGTAGGAATGGAATATATTGGCCTCAACACAAGGGTAGGTAGTTCTCTCTCAGAACATATGAGTTGGAAGTGTAGATGTGTTCTGATGGCTCTCTCCACGAATGAAGAGGAGGTGGAGGGGTATATATAGCCTCCACACAAAATCCAACCGTTACACACAATTTACCAATCTCGGTGGGACCGAATCAACAAACTCGGTCGGACCGAAATAGTAAACCTAGTGACCGTTAGAGATTTTCGGTGGGACTGACAAGCAACTCGGTAGGACCGATATGGTTAGGGTTAGGGCATAACGTAATCTCGGTGAGACCGATTACACAAACTCGGTGAGACCGATTTGGTAATAGGCTATCCAGAGAGTTGGTCAGGTAAACTCGGTGGGACCGATTTGCTCTTTCGGTGAGACCGAAAAGTTACAAAAGGGAAACAGAGAGTTTACATTGCAATCTCGGTGGGACCAATCCGCTCTTTCGGTGAGATCGAAAAGTTACGAAAAGGAAACAGAGAAATTGCAATCCCATCTCGGTAAGACCGGGATCCCTATCGGTAGAACCGATTTGCTAGGGTTTGGCACTGGCTTATGACATGTGAAACTCGGTGGCGCCGGATAGAAAGAATCGGTAGGACCGAGTTTGGCTTTGGGTTTAGGTCATTTGTGGATATGGGAAAGTAGCTGAGGATTTTGGAGCATATCATTAAGCACATGAAGCAAAAGGCTCATTAAGAAACACCTCATCCCTCCTTGATAGTATTGGCTTTTCCTATGGACTCAATGTGATCTTGGATCACTAAAATGTAAAATGAAGAGCCTTGAGCTTTTGAGCTTGAGCCAATCCTTTGTCCTGAGCATTTTGAGGGTTCCACTTTCACCATCCGTGCCATGCCAATCATTGAGCTTTCCTGAAATAATATTCTTGAAATAGCATTAGCTCAATGAGCTATATGTTGTTATGAATTACCAAAACCACATAGGGATAGTTGCACTTTCAATCTCCCCCTTTTTGGTAATTGATGACAACATATAGATCAAAGCTTCGACAAATGATAATAAGAATGAATTATATCGTCGCTTTGAGAAGTATGTGATAAGTAAGAGCTCCCCCTAAATTTGTGCATATTTAAAATTTGCTTTGGACTGCAAATGCACAAAGAGTTAGAATTATGGGTTACTCTTCCATGTCACATACATCTTGGTGGAGCGCTCAAAATGATAATAACAAAATACATGCACTCATCACCAAGGAAAAGTGAATGATCACATAAGATAGATAAGATATATCAAGCATGCATAAGTGTAGCTTATGATCAAACACATGATCATCAATGTCTCGCAAGCATATCAAAGTGTCTCGACCAAAAGCAAACAATGTTTGAAAAACCACCAAATAAAGCAAGAGAGAAAAACAACACTCTCTCTCTCGAAGCCTATGATCTATACATTTTTCTCCCCCTTTGGAACAAGTTACCAAAAAGTTCCTAGAAAATGCATAGTGCTAAATCGACACTCAGGCTTGATCTTCTGGTGGTGGTGGAGTCTGGATCACTCCAAGGACGAAGGCTTTTGTAGACGTGGTTGGAGTTGGAGCTGAAGTAGATGCTGGAGCTGGTTGGGCTGGTGCTGTGGCTGGAGCTGAGGCGGTGGCTCTTGTGTTAGGACCTGGCACTGCAGACGACCTCGGACCTCGTGGCACTCTAGCAAATGCATCAGTGGTAGTCTTCCCTTTCCTCTCCTACATATCATCTTGAAGTTGCTCCACTGCAGACTGAATCTCTGTCACTTTGACATCCAAGTCATAGAACTTTTGTTCTACGATCCTCTCTAAGCTCTCCTGATTCTGATTGAGGGTGGCCAGTCCTTTCTCTATCCTCAGGGTGGATGCAATCAAGTAACTGAGCTGCTCTTGTTTGGTTTTCAAGAAATATTCAGATGCCTCCTCTTGAGGTGGCATCCTTGCAGCTTTCTCCTTCTATGCTTGTGCATGGGCTGAAGATGGTTCATCCTTATTCATCACAACTTCATTATCTTCAAAATCTGGATGAATAGGCAAATGTTCCTTGTCCAAGAGGTATATGCCTGTACCTATCTTGGAGTTAATCAGCTCCTGGATCTGAGGGGCATATCCACAGCTCCTCTTCTGGTCTACTGCAGTCCTCTTGATTGTTTCTACCATGAGGCTCATGACTTTGAATTTTTGCGGCACATCAAATATATGAAGCAGGTTGATTGCATGGCCTCTGATCATCTTGTGATCACCTGACTTGGGCAAAAAGGTGTGCCTCAGTATCCAATTGATGGTTGGCAATCCTGACAGAAGATAATGTACTGATCCAAACTTGAAAGTGTCAAGTGCCTTGTTTGGGATCTCTTTGTACATATTTGACATAGAGTTGTGGTCCATCTTCTTCTTGGCATAAATGTCTAGGTCATCCTCATGCTCCTCTGGGGCATTGATAAGCTGTGCCCATTCAGCAACTGTTGATTGGTACCTCGTACCTTCAAACATCCATACAATTCTGCCATCTGGATAAAAATGTGATGTGGAGTAGAACTGCATGATCAGCTCTTCATTCCATTTTGTGAGCTTCTGCCGAACAAAGTCAGCTACTCCACATGCTTTGAAGCTGTCTTGCACTCCAGGGTAGTGCTCTTCATTGTCCTTGATGTACTCCCAGTCGACCCATCTCATATCACACACAATGGGCTTCTTATCAAGAAACACTGTCTCATAGAAGTCCTGCTGTTCCTTAGTGTGGAACCTGTAGTCAACAGTAGTCCTCCTCCTGGTAGCATATGGATCCTCTGCTCTCCACTTTATCAGTCCTGAGTCTCTTCTGATCTTCATATCCTCAGCCACAGGATGAGCATCATTGTGGTCTGGGATCTTGGGCTTCAATTTTCTGAGAACTTGGCCTTCCTCTTCTTCTTCAATGTTAGGCACTGGGGCCTTGTTCTTCTCAACTGCTGGGATGCTCCTTGTATTTCTCTTTGGAGCTGTCTTGGCCTTTGATGCTGCCTTGGGCTTAGATGCAGTAGCCCCTGATTTGATAGCATCACCCATTAGCTTGGGTGCCTTAGGTGCTGGTGCAGCAACCTCTTCTTCTTCTTCCTCATCAGAAGAATGCTGTTCAAATTCAGCCATGGGATCAACTTTCTTGCACCATCTTCCTCTTTTCCTTTCCTTCTTCCCTTCAGCAGCAACTGTCTCTTTGGGTGCAGGCTTCTCAGGAATCTTTGTTGAGGCTCTGGCCTTTGCATGGGCTGCCTGCCTGCTGGCCTTTTGACCTTTATGCCTGGCTTGGTGCTCTGTCTTGAGCCATGCTCTTTCTTGAGCTCAACTTTCTTGTAAGTGGTTTCCTCTTCTGCCACATAGTCCTCATCCTCTGATTCTGAGGTTCTCTTCTTCCTATGTCTGGTGGCAGCTTTTGGCAGATTGCTGGGAGTGCTCCTGCTACCTTCATCTGAAGAACTGGAGGGACTAGTGCCCTCACTCATCTGCACTGGCTGTTCTGACAAGTTCCGGCTATCACTCTGGTCTGACATGATGAACAAGCTGACTGCTGACCCTGTGAATAGTTTATAGATGAGGTAGACTGGATGAGCATCACAAAATGCAGAGATTTTTGCAAAAGAATGATTCAAAAACTTAGTTTTAGTTTCCCACAGAAATCATTTCGGATCTACCGATTTTTAAACTCGGTGATACCGAAGCAGTTTTTGGAACCTAAACTGGTGAACTCGGTCAGACCGAGTCATAGTTCGGTGGCACTGAGACTGCTAGGGTTTCACAAAGTTCCAAAATCGGTCACACCGATTAGCAATACTCGGTCAGACCGAGTCTCACTTGTGCAATGGCATAAGCCAAATCAGTGGGACCGAGTTTTTCAACTCGGTGGGTCCGAGATGGTTTCGGCGGAAACCTAACCCTAAAATTTAAGAATCAAACCTATTCTACGGATTCATTTACTGGATAGGAGTTTATCAAACGTGGCTAGAATCAATATGATCACAATGTGCTAGGAATCGGATTGGGGAATAGCACAAAGATCGAGTCCATACCCTAGTTCGGCGGAGACTCGCTACGGCGGCAACGACGGGGTTGAATCCCGTTGACGGTGATGTAGACCAGCGACTGGAGGCGGCTGGCGGCGAGGAGACGATCCAGAGACCACGTAGGCAGAGCGAGCTATCGCGCGGCCGAAAGGGTTCGGAGAAATTTCCAAATTTTTGCCCGTGTCTATATATAGCCCGACCCTGTCGGTGTGACCGAGTGGAACAACTCGGTGGCACCGAGATGCAAAACTGTATACAGTTACTGCAACTCGGTGTGACCGAATGGTTCAAATCGGTTGCACCGAGATCGAAAACATAGATCAACTTAATGATCTCGGTAAGACCGAAAGTGGGGTATCGGTCAGACCGAGAATCACAAAGAGGTTTTGGAAGTTTAAGTCTATGACGAATCGGGGACTCCGAGTGCTCCTCACACAGAGTGGTTCGAATCTGACTTGATCAATTTTGTGACGTAGCATGAATAGAGTTTGAGACGAGAAAAGCATAGATAGCTAGAGAAGGTTCTTAGGCATTCTTGTCCATCCACTTGGCAAAAGAAAAATAAAGCCAAACAATCAAAACAACAAGTGGATGTCCTCGAATGAATAAAATATGCAACCAATATGCTCACACAATAAAATGGCAATTGAAATATGTGACAAAGCATGCACAACCAATTCTAGCATCTATCAAGCAATTGGCGATGACTAGGTCATCTATATATGAGTATATTGACTTAGGAGTCAAATGAGAACACTTGATCATAGGTCATACTCATCGTTTAAGCTCAAGTGGGGTTACCACTTTTACATAAAGCATTGTTGTGTTCACATCATTAGAGATGCCTTAACTCAAGTCTTAGAGTAAAGCTCCCCCTAGATGTGATATCCCCCCTAAGAGGGATGAGCTAACCTTGGGTTTTGTCGATGATGACTTCATGTAGATGTTGAAGATGTGGATGCTCAATGTTGATGTAGATCACTTGGAGCAATCCTTTTGAGTGAATTGCACTTTCAATACCTACATGGGTTAGTCCCACAAGGAACAAGCAAGGATATCCATAGACATAGAGTGATGCACACACAAGATGATGTCTATGAAAGCTTTTAGGTTACCTTGTCCCTTGACTTACCAACAAGAGGGTTTGTGACTCCTTGAACTAGTGCAAGATGTGGAAGTTGATTGCACTTGTTCTTGCCAAAATGATAAGAGTGAAGCATGTTGGCGGAGTCACCCTCAAGAACTCTCTAGTTCTTCTTCTTTTGGATCCACACCATCTTGATGGGAATCCTTGGAGTTGTAGTCGTACTTGATGAAGTGGAACTTGAAGTAGTCTTGGGAATCCACTTGACTAAGGTCTTAGGAGCTTCTTCAAATGCATCAATTTCCTCTTGAAGCTTGTCCTTGCCTTTTTGCTTGTAGTCTTGTGGTGGAAGATCATCTTGAGTTTGTGTCCCCTTGAAAGAAGTAGGATCATACTTCTCTTGTTGTGGAACAAACTTTGTCTTGGGGTATTGATCTTCTTCCCATTCAACTCCATTGGCATTGAACTTTCATTCAAAGCCAACACCTTGATTTTTCCGGTGCCTTCCTTGCTTGCGTACAATTTCCTCGAATTGCTTACTACCGGCAAGGCTTTTGTACACTCCTTTCTCTATGATTCCCTTCAAAAAGCTATTTTCTTGCTCAAGTGTAACTTGGCTAAGAGAATCATTAGTGGAATCAAGAGAACTACTAGAAGCAACAATATTGGATTTAACATGATCATTGTTACTACTAGAGGAAGAATCTTTCTTGTTCTTGTTACTAGACTTGACTTGAGGCATGTAAGTGGATAAGAGTAAACGCTTGGCAATGTAAGAAGAACTTTTCTTGCGGAGATCATCATTGATTGCCTTTAAAAACTCATGCTCTTGCTCAAGATTGAGCTTTTCAAAGCGTAACTTCTCATGAGCTCTTAAAAGTTCTCGATGATCTTCGAAGATAGTTTCATGAGCTAACTTAAGAGTGTTTAGTTCTTTAGTTAGGGCCTCAATTTTCTCCTTATCATTGTCATTCGTTTTATCTTGATTAGCATGATTAATTGACGTTTCATCATAGTATTCATCACTAGAGTTGTCAACAAGTAAATCATCATCACCTAACAAGTCATCTTCATCACTATTAAAATCAACATACTCAGGGTGAGTTACCTTAGGACCTTTGGCCATGAAGCATCTTCCAATTCCTTCATTTGGTGAGTCAAATATGTCGTAGGAGTTGGTTGACACAAGTGCTAGACCGGCAACACATTCATCTTGAGTATATTCGGAATCGGAGTGATAACTTCTCTCGGAGTGGTTGTCGGAGTCGGAGCCGGATACCCATTCACCAACATGAGCTTGATGTCTTCGTTTTGTGTAGCTCCTTGATGATTTTTCCTTTCTTTCCGAATCCTTGCTTCTCCGTGAGTATCTTCGTTCATAACGATCATCTCTACTCCTTCTCTCTCCTGATGGTGATTCTTCTCTTTTGCTTCTTCTTTTTGGAGAATCCTCTCTTCTTTTGTAGGGAGCCGTACACTCATTGGAATAGTGTCCGGGTCTTCCACAATTGTAGCAGTTTCGCTCTCGACTAGAAGATCTTTTGTCATTGTAGGACCTTGACTTGGAGCTTCTATCTTTGCTTCTACTCTTGTAGAACTTGTTGAAGTTCTTCACCATTAAGCTCAATTCTTCATTGAAGTTTTGTTTCTCACTTGATGACGTGGGAGCTTCACATGAGGCTTTGTAGGCACCACCTGATTTGTTGTGACTCTTTATCCTTGAGCGACATCTCATGAGCAACAATTCTTCCAATGACCTCCGTTGGCTTG
Source organism: Aegilops umbellulata (assembly GCA_032464435.1). Classification (NCBI taxonomy): domain Eukaryota; kingdom Viridiplantae; phylum Streptophyta; class Magnoliopsida; order Poales; family Poaceae; genus Aegilops; species Aegilops umbellulata. The sequence goes on from CP136055.1 coordinate 536,049,816, forward strand.
AGATCTTTGTAATTGGGCATCATTTGGATCAATGTGCACACGGTATCATATTTTCCATCCAAGGCTCTTAGGATCTTCTTGATGATGAATCCATCGGTCATCTCTTCACTCCCTAAGCCGGCAATCTCGTTTGTGATGAGAGCAAGCCTAGAGTACATTTCAGTGACACCTTCACCATCCTTCATTTTGAACTTGTCAAGTTGACTTTGAAGCACATCCAATTTGGATTCCTTGACAGAGTCGATACCTTCGTGCATATCAATCAAAGTATCCCAAATTTCCTTTGCATTCTCAAGACGGCTGATTTTGTTGAATTCTTCGGGGCACAATCCGTTGAAGAGAATATCACAAGCTTGAGCGTTGTATTGTAGCATCTTCAACTCATCCGCGGTAGCTTCACGGTTTGGTTCTTTCCCATCAAAGAAGTCACCTTGCAAACCAACACACACAATAGCCCAAACGACGGGGTTATGTCCAAGAATATGCATTTTCATTTTATGCTTCCAACTAGCAAAATTAGTACCATCAAAGTAAGGACCTCTACGGTGATAATTTCCCTTGCTAGACGCCATACTCTCCTAGGTTGTGAAACCAAGGCTATGACCACCAAAAGCTATGGAAATCAAAGCAAATGGAGACCAAAGATCTGATACCACTTGTAGGATCGGAAGTATGTCTAGAGGGGGGGGTGATTAGACTACTTGACCAAATAAAAACTTAACCTTTTCCCAATTTTAGTTCTTGGCAGATTGTAGCAACTTTTAGGACAAGTCAAGCAATCATCACATAATTCAAGCAAGCATGCAATGAGTATATGAGCAGCGGAAAGTAAAGCATGCAACTTGCAAGAATGTAAAGGGAAGGGTTTGGAGAATTCAAACGCTATTGGAGACACGGATGTTTTTCCCGTGGTTCGGATAGGTGGTGCTATCCTACATACACGTTGATGGAGACTTCAACCCACGAAGGGTAACGGTTGCGTGAGTCCACGGAGGGGTCCACCCACGAAGGGTCCACGAAGAAGCAACCTTGTCTATCCCACCATGGCCATCGCCCATGAAGGACTTGCCTCACTAGCGGTAGTGTTGGAAATATGCCCTAGAGGCAATAATAAATGCATTATTATTATATTTCCTTATTCATGATAATTGTCTTTATTCGTGCTATAATTGTGTTAACCGGAAATCGTAATACATGTGTGAATAACAGACAACAACATGTCCCTAGTGAGCCTCTAGTTGACTAGCTTGTTGATCGACAGATAGTCATGGTTTCCTGACTATGGACATTGGATGTCATCGATAACGGGATCACATCGTTAGGAGAATGATGTGATGGACAAGACCGAATCCTAACATAGCATAAGATCGCATAGTTCGTTTGCTAGAGTTTTCCAATGTCAAGTATCCTTTCCTTAGACCATGAGATCATGTAACTCCCGGATACCGTAGGAGTGCTTTGGGTGTGCCAAACGTCACAACGTAACTGGGTGACTATAAAGGTATGCTACGGGTATCTCTGAAAGTGTCTGTTGGGTTGACATGGATCGAGACTGGGATTTGTCACTCCGCTTGACGGAGAGGTATCACCGGGCCCTCTCGGTAATGCATCATCACAATGAGCTCAATGTGACCAAAGTGTTTGATCACGGGATCATGCATTACGGAATGAGAAAAGTGACTTGCCGGTAACGAGATTGAACGAGGTATTGGTATACCGACGATCGAATCTCGGGCAAGTAAAATACCGATTGACAAAGGGAATCGTATACGGGATTAATTGAATCCTTGACATCGTGGTTCATCCGATGAGATCATCGTGGAGCATGTGGGAGCCAACATGGGTATCCAGATCCCGCTGTTGGTTATTGCCCGAGAGCCATCTCGGTCATGTCTGTATGTCTCCCGAACCCGTAGGGTCTACACACTTAAGGTTCGGTGACGCTAGGGTTATAGGGATATGTATGAGCGGTAACCCGAATGTTGTTCGCAGTCCCGGATGAGATCCCGGACGTCACGAGGAGTTTCGGAATGGTCCGGAGGTAAAGATTTATATATGGAAAGTCATCATACGGACATCGGGACAAGTTTCGGGGTTATCGGTATTGTACCGGGACCACCGGAAGGTCCCGGGGGGTCCACCGGGTGGGGCCACCTATCCCGGAGGGCCCCATGGGCTGTATGAGGGAGGGAACCAGCCCATAGTGGGCTGGTGCGCCTCCCCCCCATGGGCCCCATGCGCCTAGGGTTTTGGGGGAGGGAAACCCTAAAGGGGGCGCCCCCCTTGCTTGGGGGGCAAGCCCCCTTGCCATGGCCGCCGCCCCCCCTAGGAGATCTCATCTCCTAGGGCAGGCGCCCCCCCTAGGGGGTTATATAAAGGGGGGGGGAGAGGGGGCTGATCACCCATTGCCCTGGCGCCTCCCTCTCCCTCTCCAACACCTCCTCCTCCTCCATTGAGCACGGCGAAGCCCTGCCGGAGTACTGCAGTTCCACCATCACCACGCCGTCGTGCTGTTGTTGGAGCCTTCATCCCCAACCTCTCCTTTGCCTTGCTGGATCAAGAAGGAGGAGACGTCACGCTTTCCGTACGTGTGTTGAACGCGGAGGTGCCGTCCGTTCGGCACTAGGTCATCGGTGAATTGGATCGCGGCAAGTACGACTACCTCATCCACGTTCACTCGAACGCTTCCGTTGCGATCTACAAAGTGGTATGTAGATGATATCTAATCTGAATACTCGTTGCTTGATGAACTCCTAGATGGATCTTGGTGAAACCGTAGGAAAAATTTTAATTTTCTGCAACGTTCCCCAACAGTGGCATCATGAGCTAGGTCTATGAGTAGTTCTTCTTGCGCGAGTAGAACACAATTTGTTGTGGGCGTAGATGTTGTCAACTCTTCTTGCCGCTACTAGTCTTATCTTGCTTCAACGATATTGTGGGATGAAGCGGCCCGGACCAACCTTACACGTACGCTTACGTGAGACCGGTTCCACCGACGAACATGCACTAGTTGCATAAGGTGGCTGGCGGGTGTCTGTCTCTCCTACTTTAGTTGGAGCGGATTCGATGAAAAGGGTCCTTATGAAGGGTAAATAGAAGTTGACAAATCACGTTGTGGTGGTTTTAACGTAGGTAAGAAAACGTTCTTGCTAGAACCCTAATTCAGCCACGTAAAACTTGCAACAACAATTAGAGGACGTCTAACTTGTTTTTGCAGCAAGTGCTATGTGATATGATATGGCCAAAGTTGTGATGTATGATGAATGATCTATATGTGATGTATGAGATGTTCATGCTATTGTAATAGGAATCACGACTTGCATGTCGATGAGTATGACAACCGGCAGGAGCCATAGGAGTTGTCTTTATTTTTGTATGACCTGCGTGTCATTGAGAATCGCCATGTAAATTACTTTACTTTATTGCTAAACACGTTAGCCATAGTAGTAGAAGTAATAGTTGGCGAGCAACTTCATGGAGACACGATGATGAAGATCATGATGATGAAGATCATGGTGTCAAGCCGGTGACAAGATGATCATGGAGCCCCAAGATGGAGATCAAAGGAGCTATGTGATATTGGCCATATCATGTCACGTTTATTATTTGATTGCATGTGATGTTTATCATGTTTTGCATCTTGTTTACTTAGAACGACGGTAGTAAATAAGATGATCCCTCATAATAATTTCAAGAAAGTGTTCACCCTAACTGTGCACCGTTGCTACAGTTCGTTGTTTCGAAGCACCACGTGATGATCGGGTGTGATAGATTCTAACGTTCACATACAACGGGTGTAAGACAGATTTACACACGCAAAACACTTAGGTTGACTTGACGAGCCTAGCATGTACAGACATGGCCTCGGAACACGGATGACCGAAAGGTCGAGCATGAGTCGTATAGAAGATACGATCAACATGAAGATGTTCACCGATGTTGACTAGTCCGTCTCACGTGATGATCGGACACGGCCTAGTTGACTCGGATCATGTAATACTTAGATGACCTGAAGAGGGATGTCTATCTAAGTGGGAGTTCATTAAATAATTTGATTGAATGAACTTTATTATCATGAACTTAGTCTAAATATTTACAATATGTCTTGTAGATCAAATGGCCAACGTAGTCCTCAACTTCAACGCGTTCCTAGAGAAAACCAAGCTGAAAGACGATGGTAGCAACTATACGGACTGGGTCCGGAACCTGAGGATCATCCTCATAGCTGCCAAGAAAGATTATGTCCTAAGAGCACCGCTGGGTGACTCACCTGTTCTCCCTGCACAACAAGACGTTATGAACGCTTGGCAGTCGCGATGCGATGATTACTCCCTCGTTCAGTGCGGCATGCTTTACAGCCTAGAGCCGGGGCTCCAAAAGCGTTTTGAGAGACATGGAGCATATGAGATGTTCGAAGAGCTGAAAATGGTTTTCCAAGCTCATGCCCGGGTTGAGAGATATGAGATCTCCAACAAATTCTTTAGCTGTAAGATGGAGGAAAATAGCTCTGTCAGTGAGCACATACTCAGAATGTTTGGATTGCACAACCGCTTGACTCAACTGGAAGTTAATCTTCCGGAAGAAGCGGTCATTGACAGAATCCTCCAGTCGCTTCCACCTAGCTACAAGAGCTTTGTGATGAACTACAATATGCAGGGGATGGTAAAGACCATTCCTGAGGTATATGCTATGCAGAAATCAGCAGAGGTAGAAATCAAGAAGGAGCATCAAGTGTTGATGGTGAATAAAACCACTAAGTTCAAGAAGGGCAAGGGTAAAAAGAACTTCAAGAAGGACGGCAAGGAAGTTGCCGCGCCCGGTAAGCAAGTTGCCGGGAAGAAGCCAAAGAATGGACCCAAGCCCGAAACTGAGTGCTTTTATTGCAAGGGAAGTGGTCACTGGAAGCGGAACTGCCCCAAATACTTAGCGGACAAGAAGGCCGGCAAAACCAAAGGTATATGTGATATACATGTAATTGATGTGTACCTTACCAGTACTCGTAGTAGCTCTTGGGTATTTGATACCGGTGCAGTTGCTCACATTTGTAACTCAAAGCAGGAGCTGCGGAATAAACGGAGACTGGCGAAGGACGAGGTGACGATGCGCGTCGGGAATGGTTCCAAGGTCGATGTGATCGCCGTCGGCACGCTGCCTCTACATTTACCTACGGGATTAGTTTTAAACCTCAATAATTGTTATTTAGTACCAAGTTTGAGCATGAACATTGTATCCGGATCTCGCTTAATTCGAGATGGCTACTCATTTAAATCCGAGAATAATGGTTGTTCTATTTATATGAGAGATATGTTTTATGGTCATGCTCCGATGGTTAATGGTTTATTCTTGATGAATCTCGTACGTGATGATACACATATTCATAGTGTGAGTACCAAAAGAGTTAAAGTTGATAACAATAGTCCCACATATTTGTGGCACTGCCGCCTTGGTCACATAGGTGTCAAACGCATGAAGAAGCTCCATGCAGATGGACTTTTAGAGTCTCTTGATTATGAATCATTTGACACGTGCGAACCATGCCTCATGGGTAAAATGACCAAGACTCCATTCTCAGGAACAATGGAGCGAGCAACCAACTTGTTGGAAATCATACATACCGATGTGTGTGGTCCAATGAGTGTTGAGGCTCGCGGTGGCTATCGTTATGTTCTCACCCTCACTGATGACTTGAGTAGATATGGGTATATCTACTTAATGAAACACAAGTCTGAAACCTTTGAAAAGTTCAAGGAATTTCAGAATGAGGTTGAGAATCAACGTGATAGAAAGATCAAGTTTCTACGATCAGATCGTGGAAGAGAATACTTGAGTCACGAATTTGGCACACACTTAAGAAAATGTGGAATAGTTTCACAACTCACGCCGCCTGGAACACCTCAGCGTAATGGTGTGTCCGAACGTCGTAATCGCACTCTATTAGATATGGTGCGATCTATGATGTCTCTTACCGATTTACCGCTATCTTTTTGGGGCTATGCTTTAGAGACTGCCGCATTCACTTTAAATAGGGCTCCGTCAAAATCCGTTGAGACGACACCGTATGAATTATGGTTTGGGAAGAAACCTAAGCTGTCGTTTCTAAAAGTTTGGGGATGTGATGCTTATGTGAAGAAACTTCAACCTGAGAAGCTCGAACCCAAGTCGGAAAAATGCGTCTTCATAGGATACCCGAAGGAAACTATTGGGTATACCTTCTACCTCAGATCCGAAGGCAAGATCTTTGTTGCCAAGAATGGATCCTTTCTAGAGAAAGAGTTTCTCTCGAAAGAAGTAAGTGGGAGGAAAGTAGAACTTGATGAAGTGTTACCTCTTGAACCGGAAAATGGCGAAACTCAAGAAATCGTTCCTGAGGTGCCTGCACCGAATAGAGAGGAAATTAATGATTATGATCAAGATACTTCTGATCAAGCTCCTACTGAAATTCGAAGGTCCACAAGGACACGTTCCGCACCAGAGTGGTACGGCAACCCTGTCTTGGAAATCATGTTGTTAGACAACGGTGAACCTTCGAACTATGAGGAAGCAATGGCGGGCCCGGATTCCGACAAATGGCTGGAAGCCATGAAATCCGAGATAGGATCCATGTATGAAAACGAAGTATGGACTTTGACTGACTTGCCCGTTGAACGGCGAGCCATAGAAAATAAATGGATCTTCAAGAAGAAGACAGACGCGGATGGAAATGTGACCATCTATAAAGCTCGGCTTGTCGCTAAGGGTTATCGACAAGTTCAAGGAATTGACTACGATGAGACTTTCTCACCGGTAGCAAAGCTGAAGTCCGTCCGAATCATGTTAGCAATTGCCGCATACTATGATTATGAGATATGGCAAATGGACGTCAAAACGGCATTCCTTAATGGTTTCCTTAAGGAAGAATTGTATATGATGCAGCCGGAAGGTTTTGTCGATCCTAAGAATGCTGACAAGGTATGCAAGCTCCAACGCTCGATTTATGGGCTGGTGCAAGCATCTCGGAGTTGGAACATTCGCTTTGATGAGATGATCAAAGCGTTTGGGTTTACACAGACTTATGGAGAAGCCTGTGTTTACAAGAAAGTGAGTGGGAGCTCTGTAGCATTTCTCATATTATATGTGGACGACATACTTTTGATGGGAAATAATATAGAACTCTTGGACAGCATTAAGGCCTATTTGAATAAGAGTTTTTCAATGAAGGACCTTGGAGAAGCTGCTTATATATTAGGCATCAAGATCTATAGAGATAGATCGAGACGCCTCATAGGTCTTTCACAAAGCACATACCTTGATAAGATATTGAAGAAATTCAATATGGATCAATCTAAGAAAGGGTTCTTACCTGTGTTACAAGGTGTGAAATTGAGCTCAGCTCAATGTCCGACCACGGCAGAAGATATAGAAGAGATGAGCGTCATCCCCTATGCATCAGCCATAGGTTCTATTATGTATGCCATGCTGTGTACCAGACCTGATGTAAACCTTGCCGTGAGTTTGGTAGGAAGGTACCAAAGTAATCCCGGAAAGGAACACTGGACAGCGGTCAAGAATATCCTGAAGTACCTGAAAAGGACTAAGGAAATGTTTCTCGTTTATGGAGGTGACGAAGAGCTCGTCGTAAAAGGTTACGTCGACGCTAGCTTCGACACAGATCTGGATGACTCTAAGTCACAAACCGGATACGTGTATATTTTGAATGGTGGGGCAGTAAGCTGGTGCAGTTGCAAGCAAAGCGTCGTGGCGGGATCTACATGTGAAGCGGAGTACATGGCAGCCTCGGAGGCAGCACATGAAGCAATTTGGGTGAAGGAGTTCATCACCGACCTCGGAGTCATACCCAATGCGTCGGGGCCAATCAAGCTCTTTTGTGACAACACTGGAGCTATTGCACTTGCAAAGGAGCCCAGGTTTCACAAGAAGACCAGGCACATCAAGCGTCGCTTCAACTCCATTCGTGAAAATGTTCAAGATGGAGACATAGAGATTTGTAAAGTGCACACGGATCTGAATGTTGCAGATCCGTTGACTAAACCTCTCCCTAAGGCAAAACATGATCAGCACCAGAACTCTATGGGTGTTCGATTCATCACAATGTAACTAGATTATTGACTCTAGTGCAAGTGGGAGACTGTTGGAAATATGCCCTAGAGGCAATAATAAATGCATTATTATTATATTTCCTTATTCATGATAATTGTCTTTATTCGTGCTATAATTGTGTTAACCGGAAATCGTAATACATGTGTGAATAACAGACAACAACATGTCCCTAGTGAGCCTCTAGTTGACTAGCTTGTTGATCGACAGATAGTCATGGTTTCCTGACTATGGACATTGGATGTCATCGATAACAGGATCACATCGTTAGGAGAATGATGTGATGGACAAGACCCAATCCTAACATAGCATAAGATCGCATAGTTCGTTTGCTAGAGTTTTCCAATGTCAAGTATCCTTTCCTTAGACCATGAGATCATGTAACTCCCGGATACCGTAGGAGTGCTTTGGGTGTGCCAAACGTCACAACGTAACTGGGTGACTATAAAGGTATGCTACGGGTATCTCTGAAAGTGTCTGTTGGGTTGACATGGATCGAGACTGGGATTTGTCACTCCGCTTGACGGAGAGGTATCACCGGGCCCTCTCGGTAATGCATCATCACAATGAGCTCAATGTGACCAAAGTGTTTGATCACGGGATCATGCATTACGGAACGAGAAAAGTGACTTGCCGGTAACGAGATTGAACGAGGTATTGGTATACCGACGATCGAATCTCGGGCAAGTAAAATACCGATTGACAAAGGGAATCGTATACGGGATTAATTGAATCCTTGACATCGTGGTTCATCCGATGAGATCATCGTGGAGCATGTGGGAGCCAACATGGGTATCCAGATCCCGCTGTTGGTTATTGCCCGAGAGCCATCTCGGTCATGTCTGTATGTCTCCCGAACCCGTAGGGTCTACACACTTAAGGTTCGGTGACGCTAGGGTTATAGGGATATGTATGAGCGGTAACCCGAATGTTGTTCGGAGTCCCGGATGAGATCCCGGACGTCACGAGGAGTTTCGGAATGGTCCGGAGGTAAAGATTTATATATGGAAAGTCATCATACGGACATCGGGACAAGTTTCGGGGTTATCGGTATTGTACCGGGACCACTGGAAGGTCCCGGGGGGTCCACCGGGTGGGGCCACCTATCCCGGAGGGCCCCATGGGCTGTATGAGGGAGGGAACCAGCCCATAGTGGGCTGGTGCGCCTCCCCCCCATGGGCCCCATGCGCCTAGGGTTTTGGGGGAGGGAAACCCTAAAGGGGGCGCCCCCCTTGCTTGGGGGGCAAGCCCCCTTGCCCTGGCCGCCGCCCCCCCTAGGAGATCTCATCTCCTAGGGCAGGCGCCCCCCCTAGGGGGTTATATAAAGGGGGGGGGGAGAGGGGGCTGATCACCCATTGCCCTGGCGCCTCCCTCTCCCTCTCCAACACCTCCTCCTCCTCCATTGAGCACGGCGAAGCCCTGCCGGAGTACTGCAGTTCCACCATCACCACGCCGTCGTGCTGTTGTTGGAGCCTTCATCCCCAACCTCTCCTTTGCCTTGCTGGATCAAGAAGGAGGAGACGTCACGCTTTCCGTACGTGTGTTGAACGCGGAGGTGCCGTCCGTTCGGCACTAGGTCATCGGTGAATTGGATCGCGGCAAGTACGACTACCTCATCCACGTTCACTCGAACGCTTCCGTTGCGATCTACAAAGTGGTATGTAGATGATATCTAATCTGAATACTCGTTGCTTGATGAACTCCTAGATGGATCTTGGTGAAACCGTAGGAAAAATTTTAATTTTCTGCAACGTTCCCCAACAGGTAGATCTTCACGAAGTAGGCGATCTCCTTGCCCTTACAAACTCCTTGGTTCAACTCCACAATCTTGTCGGAGGCTCCCAAGTGACACCTAGCCAATCTAGGAGACACCACTCTCCAAGAAGTAACAAATGGTGTGTTGATGATGAACTCCTTGCTCTTGTGCTTCAAATGATAGTCTCCCCAACACTCAACTCTCTCTCATAGGATTTGTATTTGGTAGAAAGAAGATTTGAGTGGAAAGCAACTTGGGGAAGGCTAGAGATCAAGATTCATATGGTAGGAATGGAATATATTGGCCTCAACACAAGGGTAGGTAGTTCTCTCTTAGAACATATGAGTTGGAAGTGTAGATGTGTTCTGATGGCTCTCTCCACGAATGAAGAGGAGGTGGAGGGGTATATATAGCCTCCACACAAAATCCAACCGTTACACACAATTTACCAATCTCGGTGGGACCGAATCAACAAACTCGGTCGGACCGAAATAGTAAACCTAGTGACCGTTAGAGATTTTCGGTGGGACTGACAAGCAACTCGGTAGGACCGATATGGTTAGGGTTAGGGCATAACGTAATCTCGATGAGACCGATTACACAAACTCGGTGAGACCGATTTGGTAATAGGCTATCCAGAGAGTTGGTCAGGTAAACTCGGTGGGACCGATTTGCTCTTTCGGTGAGACCGAAAAGTTACAAAAGGGAAAAAGAGAGTTTACATTGCAATCTTGGTGGGACCGATCCGCTCTTTCGGTGAGACCGAAAAGTTACGAAAAGGAAACAGAGAAATTGCAATCCCATCTCGGTAAGACCGGGATCCCTATCGGTAGAACCGATTTGCTAGGGTTTGGCACTGGCTTATGACATGTGAAACTCGGTGGCGCCGGATAGAAAGAATCGGTAGGACCGAGTTTGGCTTTGGGTTTAGGTCATTTGTGGATATGGGAAAGTAGCTGAGGATTTTGGAGCATATCATTAAGCACATGAAGCAAAAGGCTCATTAAGCAACACCTCATCCCTCCTTGATAGTATTGGCTTTTCCTATGGACTCAATGTGATCTTGGATCACTAAAATGTAAAATGAAGAGCCTTGAGCTTTTGAGCTTGAGCCAATCCTTTGTCCTTAGCATTTTGAGGGTTCCACTTTCACCATCCGTGCCATGCCAATCATTGAGCTTTCCTGAAATAATTGTCTTGAAATAGCATTAGCTCAATGAGCTATATGTTGTTATGAATTACCAAAACCACCTAGGGATAGTTGCACTTTCAGTGACGTGTTGACCCATGCCACGTCAACTTAGAGGATGCTGCAGTTGCTCTTTTTTGATACAAAGCCCCTTGTAATCGTCCCCCCTCTTGACATTTCTTGGCCCCTACCTATTCTCTCTCTCTCTCTCTCTCTCTCTCTCTCTCTCTCTCTCTCTCTCTCTCTCTCTCTCTCTCTCTCGTGCCCACAACGTTGCCATGGCCAGGGCAGCAGGGAAGCGGGTGACGAAGAGGAGCATTGCAACATCCTTAGCGGGTCAACGCGCAACCAAGCATGTCAACGAATGATCGTGCAAAAAAGGACCTCTTGTGAACCAATTACTTTAGAATTAGGACCTGAGCGTGCATTTTGAAAGAAGTAGGACTAAAGTTACACTGCCCAGAAACTTTTAGGACCTCCAATGTATTTTTCTCGCCAAGCGGCTGGGCCCTCTGTCGATGTGGCATGGGTCAACGTGCCACGCGGGCAGGTCAGCGAGCGCTCGTGAAAAAAGGACCTCAGATGAACCACTTACTAAAGAATTAGGACCTAAAGGTGCATTTTGGAAGAATTGGGACTAAAGTGACACCCGGATCAAACTTTTAGGACCTCCAATGCATTTAACTCTTAAGGTTTTCTTCGAGATTTAACATTAAAAAGGGCCCTCACAGCCGCATCCTGAGGAGACCACGACAATTCCAACTAAGAAGTTTCATCAGCGTGAGATTGATTGGAACTCAACTTCTCCTTGTTGAGATCACAAACTCATACACAACATATACTCCTTCAATCAAGACGATGGAGTAGAGAGACACATCTACTATGAGAGACCTGTCGCGGAGATGACCAAGACCTCCTAGTAGAGAGAGAAAGAGAGACGAGCCACGACGTCGAACCGCGCCATCCTAGGACAACAATCGCCGGCAGCCGTGCCGCCGCCAAGGAGGCGGTTGGCGGCGGGCCAACAAAACCATAGTCGCCTGGGTGCTCTCCTAACCAAATTGAGACCGAGCGTAGTTAGTTAGGGAGAAAGAAATATTAGCCTGCCTACCCGGAAACCATGGATTTTTGTAAGACATGATTGATGACGATCAATCTAATTGATTGATCAGGTGTCCGTCTCTCCCTACTACTTCTCTATCCGCGAGCCTACCTAGAAGCGTCTCAACGTTGGAGACTTGGAGTCCTATTTCTATGATATGCCTCAATGGACGCGCTTCGCATAAGAAATATACCAAGTTTGTTGAAGATCTTAGGCATCACGGCACGCAACTTGATTAATTTAAAAATAACATTTTGTCAGACAGCTTATAAATAACAAATAGGATTAAAAAAACCAGATCTGATTATTATTTTCAGATGAAAATGCCCCTGACACGACCGAGACTCCCAGCAAACCAAAACATGTTCAGCCTTCGAATCCAGTCCGTCGAGTTGCCCGACGCCCTCGCCGCCCTCACCGTCTCCGCCGCCGACGATGTGGGCACCAGCAGCTCCGCCGCCGGCGGCCCAGCCGCATCCAATCCCATCTCCCCGCGCTCCAGCAACCCTCTCCCCTCCGCCACATCCGCCACAAGTCCTCTCGAGCTGCCCGGCGTGACGTCCGCCGCGCCCGCACGGAACCCTAGGATCCACCACACCCGCGGCATCCTCCACCTCTACCGTTCCTCTTCCTCCTACGCCTCCGCCGTCGCCGCCACCGCCACCCCCTCTTCCTCCTCCTCCGGGCCCGCCGCCCCGCCGCTCCCCTGCGACTCTCTGCTCCCGGTAACGACCCCGCCTTGATTTCTTACTAATTTGTTCGTTTTGGCTCGTGCTCACGCCTTGTTTCCCCTCACTCGGCAGTCATGGCGCGGCACGCGGCTCCTGGTCCTCGCCGTCCCAACGCGCCTCACGCCGGACGACTTCGTCCGCTTCTGCGGCCCCTACGTCGAGCACGCTTCTGAGATCCGTGTCATCAGGTGAATTTCCAGACGCATTTAGAGTTGATTGCATTTGATTATGCGCACATAACACTTTGGATGCGATCGTAGCGACGATGGGGTGGAGGACCGGTACAGCGTGCTTGTTGAGTTTGAGGATCAGAAGAGTGCCGACGGATTTTACCTGGATCTCAATGGCTGGAGGTTCTCGTCCTCAGAGGTTGTAAGATCGTCAATTTGGCGCTGATTGGTTAATCCATTCTGTCCTTTGCTGCTGCTAAATTTGGGGAATGTGCTTGTTGTTCCATTGCGCAGGTAGAGGTGTGCCATGTTCTGTTTATAGTTGCTGTGCAATACACATCATCCACTGAGTTGGCCGTCATTCCACCGGTTGGATCTACCGAGCTTCCGACTTGTCCTGTTTGCATAGGTTAGCTCCTTTGAGGCATACATACAAGCTAGTATTGTGTTAACATTGGATATGAACTTCGTGCAAAGTGTACTTCTGATTATGGCTGCATTGCTGGAGAAAACCCCAGTTTGTAATAATCTAATAAAAAGATTAGGCACTTTTATTTCTCAGAAATACCATCTGCAAACATGAAATTTACATCTCTGTGGAGTTTTTACCCTCACAAAATCCAGATTACCTTATTTAAGGGCAGCCCACAATATTAGGCAAATCAATTTTCATGCTGTCTCTCTCTTACAGACAGCTTCTGGAGGCAACCTTTTAAGCTACCATGTAGTTTCTATCAAATTGCAGAACTGTGTCTGTGGGGTAAAATATAATGGCTTATGCATGCATTTCTGTTGTTTAACTGTAACCATCCACAGATACACCCACTTGTTTTCTGGCTACAGTTTGGAAATCATATAATTAGATCTACTAATATTCCATATCTTCATCTTCAATTTTTAGAATTTTTTGCTCGTCACTTTAGTTATGTATCTAGTGTAAGGTATTACATGCCCAGTCTGTTCCTTGACTATCTCTTGTGTGTGATTCAGAAAGGTTGGATCAAGACATCAGCGGAATTGGGGCTACTAATTGTGACCATTCTTTCCAGTGTTCGTGCGTTTCAATGTGGGTCAGTTCATCTTGTCCGGTAAGGAAGGTTCTTCTTAATCACTGTTTCATTGCGTGCTAACGGGGAAACTAGGAATCACTTTGTTTCAGATGGAAGTCATCTTTTCTTGTTTTGTCTTTACACTACATCTGGGTTGCCATTACTCATTTTATATAAATCTTCTCATGTGTTCACTTTTAATATTCTTCAGTAGGACTGGTTAGTGAAGTAAAAGGAATTCCATAGCAATGTCGAATGTGCAGTCATCGGGTGACTGATATCACACATTGGGCTTTATTTGTACTCTTGGACACTCGGAACCTACTGAGGTTCAGGGGTATTTGCAGTGTTAAATATTAAACTTTGTGTCTGTTGCTCATAAGAATAAATTCCACTCGGTATAGAGTATTGAATGTTCAAACCAACTGTTTGAATCTAATTATCTAAGATACATATTGACTTAAATATTAAACCTTGTGTCTAGTGCTCATATGAATATATTTTTACCTGGTATAGAGTATTGAATGTTATTGCCAGCTGTTTGAATCTAATTATCCAAGTTACATATTGATTTTCACTTCAATTGACTAGATCATAAAATTGCAAACGAGTAAATGCTGCTTTATAGACACAAACATTAGTTGCAAGTTTCCAACACTATAACCACATGTATGTGTAGCGTTAAATTGTCTGTGTATTTGGTTCCATCGTAGTTTGCCTTTATTTATTGTTGTTTCCATTTCAGGTTTGTCAGTTCTGTCAGAAGCTGTCTGAAGCTCCTACAAATCCTACATGTTCTGTTTGCCAGACCTCTGAAAACCTCTGGATCTGTGTGATATGTGGTTTTGTTGGATGCGGAAGGTATGCTAACACCGACTGACTGAAAGTGTACCAGAACTCGTAGTCGTCCTACTATGGCAGGAATGCTTAAACATCTCATACCTTTACAGAATATGCTGTACTGGTGCACTCAGTAGAAGTTAGGAAGAAAGGAAACCTACATTGGAGCTTAACTATATCATCACTTGTACTACTCCCAGACTCCCTGATATGTGGCTTTTATATGTAGTAAAAGTAGGAAACCTACATCGGAACTTTACTATATCATCACTTCTATTTCTCCCAGACTACCTGATACATGTCTTATATGTAGTAATAGTTATTTCCTTTTGACCTTTTCTCATCAGAAGTTCAGAACTAATAGTCACTCTGCTATGTGCTATTCCAAAGCATTTAACATGAAACTTAACTATATCATCGCTTTTATTTCTCCTAGACTCCCTGATACGTGTCTTTTATGTAGTAATAGTCATTTCCTTTTGACCTTTTTTATCAGATGTTCAGAACCCATAGTCGCTCTGCTATGTGCTATTTTGAAGCATTTAACATGATTATTTAAAGAAAAACTATGTCAGAGGTTAAATATATGATTAGTTCTACTTTTGTCAACATGCCCAAATCAACCTTTAGTTTATTAATTTGCCGTTTATAGGTATAAAGAAGGGCATTCAATCAGGCACTGGAAAGGCACTCAGCACTGCTATTCTCTCGATTTGGAAACTCAGCGTGTTTGGGATTATGTTGGTGACAGTTATGTCCATCGACTCAATCACTCAAAAAGCGATGTAAAGCATGCTAAGTTCAGTTCAAAATGTGAATATCCCGGGGACAACTGTGTAAACTGCATGCATGATGACTCAGATATGGGTGGAGTTATGTTTAGCAGCAAAGCGGACACAGTAAGAGATTTAAGTTTCTTTGTTTTGATTCTCTGTAACACCTTCTTGGTATTCTTGCTTCTCAAAATCATGTGCCCTGCTCTTCTTAACAGATTGTGGATGAATACAATCGTCTTTTAGCAAGCCAACTTGAAACTCAGCGAGAGGTGCAGTGCTCTTTCCTTTGTAGCACTATTTTTTTGTATGGTCACTGTCCATTGTATTGTTCTAGAGCTTCTCATATAGTTTTTCCTGGAGATAAATTTTGTTATAGTTATTTACTATTCTGATCCATTTATATGCCTGTGTTTGTTCATATTGACAGTATTACGAAGCTCTTTTGTCAGACGCCAAGAAAGAAAGGGAACACCACATTTCTGTTGCTGTGGATAAAACTATAAATGATAAGCTTCAAGAGCTGCAACTTAAGCTTGAAAATACAATGTTGGAGAAAAAGAAAGTTGCTGAAGTGAGTTTATTTAAATCACGCTGCTTTTCTGTTATAATGTACAGCCAGTTTGCCTGTTGATGTAACTGATGCCCTATGCCTTCTCCTGTAGATGAATGAAAAACTCACGAAGAGCCAGGATATATGGCGCCAGACAGTAAAAGGAATAGAGGAAAGGTATGTTTTGATCTTTCCACCCGGAAATGGTAGTAGCCGTGCAACATTCAAGATGTGTCATGTGAAAGAACTCAAATAATGCATTTTTGGGGGCACATTATGAACATAGATACTTGAAATGATTTGCTGAACTGTATACTTTATGTCATGTTCAGTCTTATTTAGTGGTTGTTTGAATATTTTCATATCTATTCCATTCTAAAATGCCACAATTTTCCTGTATCATTTTTTGATGATTCTGCATTCACAGGGAGAGAGCACAGTTGAAGCTGAAGGATGATACGATTCTTGACCTGGAAGAACAGGTGCCTATATTTTTCATTGCTGTTTCTTGTAAAAGCTATAATATCTGGAGGTGGGTTTCAGTACTAGGGGCATTCGTTAACATATCCTATATAATCCATGCAGATAAAAGACTTCAGATATTCCATTAAGTTACAAAAGTCTATTGCGAAGAGTTCACATGCTGATGATCTCAAAGGAGGTATGCTGGTGCCACTGGCCATGGAATCAGATTCTGGAAAGGGGAAAAGGTCGTCAAGAACAAGCAAGAGAAGGAATTAGTGGCGACTTTGCTAGTATGAATGCATGAATCTTCACCATTTGTTGTACGTATATGCTAAGATTCTGCATATTAACTTCTGACTTTGTGTGAGAAGCCAAACGTCGCTCTTTCTTTGGAGTCTCTCTCACTGTACTAATCATGTTCATCTGATACACTCAGCGAGAAAAGGTAGAATCTACTACAAAATACAATTACATTACGTACCCAGAAAGAAATTCAGGAGTGCACAGTACATAACTGTAATATTGTTTGCATTACACAACTTACAATTTATAATTGTTCAGGCAACTATGGCTTGAGAATTACAGATCTTCTGCAAGGATGTGTAATTGCTCAAGCACTATCAATAAACGACATTTTGCTGAACTATCTAAATCTCAATGTTTTAGATAAATTCCCTTTTACGGACTATTACAGAGATAAAATGATTTTAGCAAAAGTTCAAAAATAGAGGAGACTGATGATCTGAAAGGAGGTATGCTGGTGCTACTGGCCATAGATCTGTTACTGGAAAGGGTAAAAGGTTGTCAAGAACAAGGACGAGAAGGATTTAGCGGCGACTTAGCTAGCATGGACATCCATTATTTGCTGCATATGTAAAGTGTCTGATACATTCTCTTTAATAAATAGTACAAACTGTTACAATTACATTACAGAGCCAGAAAGCAATTTAAGGAAGCTCCATGGATCTTACATTTAAAGTATACATATCTAGCATGTAACGCTGAAGTAAGGTTCACGTTACATAACTTGCAATGTGTAGTCCCTCAAGCACTACTGTTTGAGTATTACAGATCTTCCGTAAGGATGAAAAAATGAGAACCCAATGGTGGCCCAAAATGCCAACACAAAAGCGGCAGCCGTGACCACATATAGAACTGGGTCACTGTGTGTCTCTCCCCCATCTTGCTCCGTAGCAGGTTCTGGACCGGGAGCAGCACAAGTATTCGCCTGAGTAGAATTGTGAAGGTTGGTGTTAGGTAGGTAGCTGTCCATGCTGAATGAGCTGAGCTGACCAGAGTTTGGTATGCATCCTGACAAGTTGTTGTATGCCACAGAGAACGCCCCCAATGATGATAATTGATCTAATTCCCAAGGTATTGTTCCACTCAGATTGTTGTGGGAGAGGTCCAAGCTTTCTATCTCCTCCATGCCGCCAAAGGTCATTGGGATTGGACCAACAAATAAATTGTTGGACAGGTTCAGGGATTTGATATGGCTCAGATTTCCAAGCTCCCAAGGAATTTCTCCATCCAGCATGTTTACGGACAGGTCAATCCCCGACATGGAAACAAAGAAGCTTCGCCCATATGTGTAGAGATTACCTTTGGTAGCAAAGGTGAAATCCCTTAGGTCATAAGAAGTGTGATAAGAGTAAGTTGTAAACCAATCGACCGAGTGGAAAATTTGATCATCTATGTCACCTTTGAAAGAGATGTTACCCATACATGATGGTAACGAACCTGAAAGCATGTTGTGTGACAAATCAATTATCCTCAAGTACAGAAGTTTGCACAGGTTTGGAGTAATCTGCCCTTCAAACTTATTTCTGCCCAAGGAAAGTAGCCTAATGTTATCAAGATAACCTAGCCAATGTAGATTGCCAGTGAACTGATTATGTCTGATATCCAAAGAAATCATATTTGATGTGTTGAAAAGGGTGTAAGAAAAATCGCCAGATAAGGAGTTTCCCGACAGGTTAAGAAACTGGAGTTCTATAAAGCTGCAGTTCGGTAGAGACCCTGTAAGGTTATTGCTTGATAGATCTAAAAGGCGAATTTCTGAGAGTCCACAAATTTTCTGATGAATTTCACCAGTTATACGGTTGCCAGCAAGATTCAAGACGGCCAAAGAAGATAGATTCCACAATGAAGCGTCAAGTCTTCCAGATAGGTTGTTATCATGCAAATCCATGACACTGAAATCACCTGACAGATTATGGGGTATTGTTCCTTCAAATTTGTTCCTATCCATGTACAATTGATATGTTGTGATCCGACTGTTAACCCCAGCAAAAATCAGACCACCAAGTTTGTTGTTTGAGACCCTGAAAACGTACAGTTCTTGATGACTAGAGAACACACAAGCTGGAACTTCCCCAGAAAGTTTGTTGTTTGATAAGTCTAAAATCAACATGTGCGTCATCTCGCACAACGATGATGGTATGTGCCCAGAGAGGTTGTTACTAGAAAAATCTAGAATACTCAAACTTGGAAACAACGAGCTGATGTTGATCGGCAATTGTCCCGTAATATGGTTCATCTGTATTTCAATAATCTCGAGAAAAGATTGGGGAAGCCATATTGGGTGCAGCGACCCAGTTAGCGAGTTATTTCCAAGAAGCAGATACTTCAGTGTTGCTTCCTCAGTAAACAACCAATTGGGCATGGCACCTGACAAATTATTGTTGGACAAATCAAGCAACTCTAGACGATGTTGTGTGCGTAAAAAATGTGGTTCTGCAATGATGCTCTTGTCAAGGTCACACCCAGAGAGCAGTAACTGTTTCAATTGGAACATAGGTGTCCATCCAGGAATATTGACATGGACAACTAGATTTGCATTGTCTGATAGGTCTATCTCTTCGAGTTTTGTGAGGCTTTGAAGCGAAATGAAAGAAAGTCTACCACTCAAATTGTTTTGAGAAACCCGAAGACTCTTAAGCGACAATGAAAGATTTGACGACGGATTTATCGGAATTGATCCTCCAAGGGAATTTTCTGAGAGGTCTAGTTGTTCAATATGTGGAAGTGAAAACAAGAATGATGGAATGTTTCCGCTGAATTGGTTTGAACTCAAATACAACTCTCGTAGGTTCTGAAGACTTACAAAAGCTGTGAACATAGGAAAATTATGATGGTTAGCAATGGTGGCAACATTACTTTTACTGATATAGGCAGGAAATGCTCATTCTGTACCTTGTTCAGCAGGAAGAGCTCCACTCAACTTATTATACTCCAGATGTAACACTTCAAGCGGAACTGGTTCTGAAGACAAACTAATAGGAAAATGTCCCTCAAAGTTGTTATGTGAGAGATCTAGGGACTTCAGATGAGGAAGTGCAAATAATGGCACAGGGAGAGATCCACTAAACTGGTTGTGACCCTTAAAAGCTGCCATACATACAAGTGCAATAATTATTACAGGTGGCATAAGCTGAGGCATGAAACATGAAATCCGTTTTTCGAATGTAAGATATCTTTACCTCTAACCGGGAGAGTTCCGTTGAGGGAATTGAAACGTAGATCTAGGACTTCAAGTGAAATTGGTCCTGAGAATGAGCCTATGGGAATATGCCCATCGAATTTATTAGAGAAAATTGCTTCTATACCATCGACAACCTCTGCAATGGCTTATTTACCATCCAACAAAGCTTCAGTGCTTATATACCAAACACAAACAAAATCTATTGCTTATTTGCCATCGCCGTTAGTCTCCCGTTACCAAGTCTCTGTTTTCTTGTCAGTTTTCTTGCAAAATCCAATTTTACCCTCGCTGCAGATAAAAAAAAAACAACTCGCCCCCGCACCTGACTCTCCAAGACCACGACTCAACGCACGCACACCTGACCCTCCCCATCCCCACGCACGCACGCGCAGCGGCAATGGCAGAACCGCCGCCGGCGCCACCATCGCCCCTGCCGCCGCTCCCCCAACCCCCGCTGTTGCCGCAGAATCTCGACGCCGCTGCGCCTCAAGGCTACTCGCCCACCGCATCTTCGACCCTATCCAGGCGACGCTTAATGGCGGAACCGCCGCCGGCGCTTCCCCAGCCCCTGCCGCATGGTCCCGCCGCCGCCGCGCCTCTATCCCTCTCGTCTACCGCGTCTTCGATGGCCTCCGCAAACGGGCTAGCAGTGGCAACCTCTCCCAGCGGCCATGTCGCCCAGAACCCTAGGATTGGGGATTCCGGCGAGGTGGAGAGTAGGGCAGTGGCGCCGACGGCCGATGCTCTTCCCAAGATCAACTCTTCTGTGGGCGCACTCGCAGCAGCCCTTCCGCCCCAGATTTCCATGCCCGACGAGGAGGAAGGCATGGCAGACGAATGCGGCTCAACCTCTCTCTCTGCTATTTGTGCTAGGTAATTTCTCGGGCTCTCTCTCTCTCTTTTTATGCAGTTTTTGGTAGGAGAATACACAATTGACATGGTTTGCATCATCCACAGGATGATCCAGTCTTGTACTTACACAATAGAGGTCAAGGTTTGTGCGATGGGTTCTTGGCTGGCTGCAGACCTTACTTGGCGATAGATAGCACTCATTTGACAGACAAGTATAGAGGCCAATTAGCTACTGCTTGCGCTATTGACGGGCACAATTGGTTGTACCCTGTACTCTATGGAGTTATCGACTCGGAAACTACTGAAAGTTGGGTGTGGTTTATGGAGAAGCTTCGTGAAGCTATTGGTTCTCCCCCCGGTCTAGCTATATGTTCAGATGCAGGAAAAGGGATTGACACTGCAATCGAACAGGTATTTGGGTATGCTGAACATAGAGAATGCATGCGACACTTGGTTGTGAACTTCAAGAAAAAATTCCATGGTAAAATTTTTGATGATCATTTGTGGCCAGCTGCTTATTCATGGACTCCTCGAGGGTTTGACTATCACATGGCAGCCATAGAGGAGAAAAAGGCTGCTGCAATAGCATACTTAAACAAGTACCACACCAGGCTATGGTCAAGGAGCAAATATTCAACCTCCTCAAAAGTGGATTATGTGACAAATAATTTGGCCGAGTGTTTCAACAACTGGATCCACAAGCACAAAGGTTTAATGTTGTTTAAGCTCATGGACAAGATAAGGAGAAAGATTACGGTTAAGTTTGAGAAGAGGAGAAGGGTAGCTAGAAAATTTCAAGGTCGGCGTATACTTCCAAGTGTCATGAAGGAGTTGAATGACATAAGCAGGGGGCTGGACATTGAATATGAGAGAATAGATGACATGGTTGCAGAAGTGAGTGAGAGTGTTGTGCTAGGTGGCAAGCGCCATGTCACTGATCTAGCAAACAAGACATGCACATGCAGGGCATTTCAAGTCTCCGGGAAGCCTTGCAAACATGCAATTAGCTTTATTACTGGAATTAGGGGGGTCACAATAGAAGACTTCGTTGATGATTGTTACAGCGTTGCCAAGTTTGCTGCAGCTTATGCTCCTATTCTTCCTGGCCTAACCGACATGTCTCAATGGCCAAGTGTGAACAAAGAATTCTTCTTGAACCCCCCAATCCTTAGGAGGGCCCCTGGGAGGCCAAAGGTACAGAGGCACAAAAGTGGTGCTGAAAATAGCAAGGGAAAGGGAAAGAAAGGCCAGCACCAATGTCCAATTTGCAAAGCTTATGGACATAGATGGCAAAGCTGCAAAGATGCTGCTCCTGAAGCACTAGAAGCCTATGCAGAAGTAGCAAAGCAGAAAAGGTACTTTCTATTTCAATATGAGATTTCTGTTCCACCTTACTCTTGTCTTAATTAAGCTATAATATGTGAAACTCATGTAGGGACAAAAGAAAGAAAAAACCCATTACAAAAGCTATTTGTACAACAACAGATCAAGCAACTGATTGTACACTACCTCTACTTCTGTGTCCAAGTGAAAATGAAACTGCACTAGCTCTACTTTCATGTCCAAGTGATGCAATTCAAGGCGATGTTGCCACGTCGACATCATCAAAGACTACCTCTAAATCTAGAAGGTATGAAAACTGCACCAAATTTACTTATATTCTGTGAGTGTACCATAGTATGTAATCAACTTTTTTTATGTAGATCAAAGGTGATATCTGCTGCGCCTGACAGCCCTGCAATGGGAACTCGAAGTAAGAAGAGAGCTGCGCCTAACAACCAAGCAATGGCCAGTCGAAGCAAAAAAAGTTGAAATTGTGAAATGCTCTAAAATCTTGCGTATTATTTCTGTATCGCAGCTCTTCATGTGTATGCTATTTTATTTAGAGACTTGCTTGTGTGAACAACATATTTTGGTTGTGGTATTTTGGTTCTGGACGATGCAAACTTGGTACTGATTGTGTGAGAATTAATATGGTGTTTCATGAATGTCTTCTAAATGATGTGAATTTTCTTGAGTATATTACTCTGTTGCTGGAATTTTTTATATCCTGGAATTGTTAGATAATCACTATAATTTTGCTGGAATGCTGAAAATAGAGGAGGAATGTTGTCAAATTTTTTATGTTCTACAGTTGTTTGCTTATTTGCCATTGAGGGCAAGATGGTCATTTTGGGCACTTAACGGATTGAGTTAACACTAGACTAACTGCTAGTGGTATATAGGCAATAGATTTTGTTTGTGTTTGGTATATAAGCACTGAAGCTTTGTTGGATGGCAAATAAGCCATTGCAGAGGTTGTCGATGGTATAGAAGCAATTTTCTCAATTTATTATAGGAGAGATCTAGGATCTTTAGCTGAGGAAGTGCGAATAGCGAAGCTGGGAGGTTTCCGTTGAAGCTATTCATAGACATAATCAATTCTCGCAAGTTTCGAAGATTTTCAACAGCTGCAAAGTGTTTATGTACGTGGGATGATTATGGTTATGAAAATTTTGATGCCTGCCTTGGTACTATAAGAAGTATAATTTTGTATTACCTCCGGCTGGAAGGCTTCCGTTCAGGTTGCTATAGCGGAGAGCCAAGACTTCCAGAGAAACAATTTTCCCGATAAATTCCGGGAAACCCCCTCCCAACCAAGTGAAACTGAGGTCGAGATATCGAAGCTTGGCTAGCCCAACTAAACCTGCAGGTGTTTTTGTTTGTACAGCAATGAGAATAAGTCATCATGCATACATATATTGTTCTAAAGAAAAGATAATTTGAAGCACAAACGTCAAATGTACCTTTGGAGGCTAGCGAACATCGACGATTGAATGATAGATCAAGGTATTTAAGCTCATGTAACGCAGAAAACATAGTCGAGTTTAAATACCAACGATCGTGTGAGTTAGTTACAAATATGTTCGAGAGGTTGAGATGAGACACCCGTTGGGTGCTATTGTGGCATTTCACACGCTCCCACGAGCAGCAGTAATCATCATCCTGCCTCCATGAATCAAGTGCAATCAGGTAATTCGCTCTTACCAGAGAAGATCGGATGTCCAGTAGAGCAGCCCTCTCCTCCACGAAGCAGCCAGAGGACGAATGAAGCATGGGCTGCAACAACACAAATAGTATCAAAGACAATAATCCCCATCGCAAGCAGCTACCCATATCTGAATAATCAGCTTTTCCTTGTCCCTTAGGTTGGGCTCGTAGGTAGCTAGACTAGAGAGAAATTGTGAGTGGTTTTACAGCTCTGCAGGCTTTGCTTTTATCTTCCGCTAGCTTCTTGGTATTAACTATAGACAAGAACATGTCAAGAATACGAGACAAGGAGCACAGCTTGGCACACGTGGTCAATTTACATGGACCGAGTCATTGGCAATCATCATCATCCACCAGAAATCTTGTTGTAAATATATTTCGATGCACTCTTGACCAGGTGGATGGCCAATTACTTGCAGCCGGCATTGGGTGCCGGCTAGATTTTTTTTTTGACAGCAAGTGCCGGCTAGACATTTCAAGTTCTAAAGACGCCATATGGGGGTCCAAGGGAGACAGGGGTACGCACATATGTTTCCAAGGATACTATACCAGGCTCATGAAAGGACCAGACGTATTTTTTTCCGATAAAGAAATATATTAATATCAAGAAGATATTGTACATGCATTCAATATGTACACCAACACAATATAAAAAGCTAGTCAAGACATCGAGAATGCACACAGTCAAAGTGTTACAAAAAGGAAAAGAAAGCGATTAATGTTTTTTTTGAAATATGTAGCAATTTGCTGGCTTCATTTGATTTAGCAGATAGCACATGGGAAAATATGGCATTGATCAAGTGATGGTGGTAGAGGGGAAAGAAGAGAATGAAAGGGGAAAAATCAGAGAAAGGAGAAGAGGGGAAACATGTGCCCTCTATCTCACAACGTCAACCAGAATGCTTGCAACTCTAGAGTAAGAGCATCTCCAGCCGTTGGCCCCCCAGGGGGCTCGGAAAATCGCCGCCTGGGGGCGATCTGGTGCTAAAAATCGGCATGGGGGCGATCGGGTTCCCAACCGCCGCCCCCAGGGTTGCCCCCAGTCGCCCGTTTTTTAATATTTTAGAAAATAGATTCGGCTAAAATTCGGCAAAACATTACAAAGATTCGGCAAACATGACACAAATTTCGGTGTTCTACATTTTTTTTACATAGAAAACTTAAAAATTACTAAATAAAAAACTCGCAGAGCGCGGCGTAGTCGCCGTCTTCGCCACCGTTGTCATCCTTCCCTTCTTCACGCTGCTGGACCCCTGCCCAGGGTCGCCCTGGGGGACAGGTTTGGCCGGTGGCGACGCGTCGTCGACGCTGTCTTCAAGCACGATGACGCCCTCTTCCTCGCGCCCACGTTAGCACGCGGCGATCTCTGCCAGGGCGTGGCGCTGGCGCTCCATCTCCAGCCGCGCCCAGTCTTCCGGCGCCCACTTCATGGCCGCCTCGTCGTCGAACTCCAGCTCCGTCTTCACGGCGGCGAGCCCCGGCTCCGTCTTCGGTTTGATGAAGGGGGGAGGAGCCGAGGAGGAGGAGGCAGGCCCGCCCTCGCTGATGACGATGCCAACGCTGCGGGTGCGCCGGCCGAGCGGCGTTTCCGCGGGCTCGGCCTTGACGCTGAAGAGCGCCAGCGACCCGGAGGAGTGGGAGGAGTGGGAGGAGGAGGAAGAGGAGCCGGTCCTCCTCGGCATCCATTGGCCGCCACTCCGGCGAGGGACGGGGGAGGCTGGGTACATCAGCGGAGGCTCGTTGCCGCCCTCGAGGTGCTCGAGGACGGCGTGGAGCGTGCGGCCGGGGGGGCGCCACCACAGGCGGCGGCCGTCGCTGTTTTTGGTCCCCCGCACCACCGGCGCGTTGTTGGTGGAGGCTACCCGCTCCGCCTGCCGGCGTTCGAAGTACGCCCCCACGCCTGGTGGTTGCCCACGTCGTACTCCAGGAGGGCCCGCTGCTCCCCCGTCAGAGATGCCTACGCACGCTCGATCTCGGCGCGGAAGTAGTCGGGACGCGTGACATCGGGCAGCGGGGGGACGGGGACGGCCCCGACGCTGAGCCTCCACCACCCCGACGCGGATGTCGGGAGGCGCCGGATAGTTGGCTTCGTGCAGGAGATGGGCTTCCCACTCGTGCAGAGAGCGGCGGTCGAAGCCATTCATCGCCGCCCCATCGCCGGGTAACCATTCACCCATCGTCTTCGGTGGCTGTGAACGGGGAGATAGAGGAAATAGGGCTCGTCGGCGGTGTCTGTGCACGGGGAGAGAGGGGCTACGGGCGGGTGTGTCCACCGGCGAGGGAGGCGCTGCTTTATATAGCGGCCGTGGGGGGGGGGGGGGGGTTGGTCGCGCCATGTGTACACGTGGCGGGGAGGGGGTGCGTCGCCGCACAGCGCCGCCTGTGAGGAATCAATGGAAGGCTGACTGGCGGCAGCCTTGGCATTGATTCCCCACGGGAAACCGAGGCGATGTGAGGTCGACGACGAGGCGTGGGTCGCTGACTCGGCGAGCCTGTTGTTCTTCCGCGCCAAAAACGATCGCCCCGGCGCCCCCAGCGCGTTGGGTTCGACCTGGGTCCGTCGGTGCCAGTTTCGGCCCTAACCGGAGAAAACTGGGCTCCTGGGGACGCGACTGGGCCGTTTTTTGGGCGCCGGCGCCGAAAAAGGGGTCTGGGGGGGGGGGCTATTGGGGGCGCGGCTGGAGATGCTCTAACAGGATTGGTGCTCCATTTCAAACAAGTGACACATCAAAAAAGAGAACAACCCATGAGCGGTGCACCGTCGCAGGATACAACCACTGAGATGAGATCAGATCATGGGTTTCGCCCCGAAGAGAAGTCTGAGAAAACTCCAGGAAATGTCTTCGACAAGAGAATGTCGCATGAAGACCACCATACCCAGGTTCTACCATGGAAGGCCGGACATAGAGTTTCCTCCCTAGAACCCAACACTCAAAGAACACCACCTAACAGAAATCGCCCTGTGATGCCACCACATGCTGATCCATCAACGCATAGCTGCACACACCTGCAAAGTACAAACGTGGATCTCATAACACAATTGGGACCGTGCCCGTGAAACACATGTTATTGTGTTGTGCCTAACGAAGTCAGATATCAACGTCGATCCCATGACACCTAGTCCAAGCCGCCCACATAGAGACGAATTAGGTTAGTTACGCGGGGCACCTCCGATGAGGGCCAAACCCATGCATGGTACCCAAAACCAACACACGTAATTTTTTAAACTCTAAAGACCGTTTTGCAAACAGACTGGAGAGAACTGGTTGGTTTTTGTACAAACTAGGAGAAAAACCAAAACCGATTGAACCGGTGACAGTCACATTGTTAGTTTGAAAGAGAAAAACAAATTGCAAAGGCTAGGTATATCAAACCATGGGCGCCAGGGGAACATGCGAAGCCTTCGGCTTGGCCCAGGAACCGCTTGGCTTCGATCGATTATGTGTCAAGATTAAGGAACTTATCTTATTTGCCCTCGTCGCATTACTATATTAGCCTACAAAACAATTTTTTATACCCTAATAAAAACCTAGCAAACGAACCAGTGAACAAGTGGTCTGACTGGTGAAAACCTGGACCGACAGGCTCACCAGTTCGTTCACCGATCCGGTTTGTAAGACTATGCTTATGTGCAGAGTGATATATATGCACTACCATGGGGGTGTATTATATACATTTGTTTACCCAATTTTTTGGTGGGCTGCAAGAAATATATCCTTGTGGGGGTGATCTTTCATGTTCTGGGGATTGCTGACTTTTCCTGGGCAATGTGGAAAACCCGCACCAAAACTTGCTTTGGAAAAAATATTTTAACATAAGCTCCTGTTGAGCTGATTTCTAATATGTATGATATTTTCATCCATGGGAAAGTTTGCAAATGGATGCTGGCAAAAGAAACTTGCTTGAAGGGGTGACGCACCTCAGCACACATGGTGTAAGCTCACAAAGCGGCGTATGCATCAATAGCTGGTACAACCTTCAAATAGGCAGACGAAGAAACTTCATATGAGGAGTATGATGAGGATCAGGTTCTTCAGCCATGGTGTCATGATGGAAGAGTGACCGGTTGCGTTCGTTGCTTCGGCCCAGTTCTTTTGAACAGATTGTGAAGAATCTCGCCCTGGAAAATCCTGAGCGAAAAGAACTCGATTTGCCTTCCAAAATCTCAAGCGGATTCTGCAGAACCCTAGTGCAATTCAAAATCCTCTAAAAACATGGATTTTCGCAGAATCTCAGGATTCTGGTAAGTCCCACCAAAGAAAACGTTTCGAATATGAGAATACCCCTATTGGAGGGATAATTTACAGTCAAACCGCCCCTTTCGCAGGACCGAGCGGCCCAGCAACCGCTCAATCCCCACGAGCGCTAGCCGCCGCTCCGCTCGACGCCGCCGGACGGGAGCTCCACCAGCCCGCGACCGGCCACCCTCTAGCCGCCCAGCCTACACGCCGGTTCTCGCCTCGGGGCGGCCCCTCTCCTCACGACAGCTCGCCTCGTCTCCGCCGGACGGGAACTCCGCCAGCGCCCCTCCTCACGACGCCGTCGGACGGGAGCTCCGCCAGCCTCGTTCCTCGCGACCCCGCTGGACGGGCGGCCCGCTGCCTCTGGTCGCCTATGGCCGCCCTGCCTAAACGCCCGACGGGAACTCTTCTTCTTTGTCTCGTCTATCTTCTACCTATGTAATCTTCCCTGTTTCTCTGTCAACATCTGGGTGAATAGATGGATGAATAGATGCATGGGTTGATGAATAAATGGTACTGCTAATGCATTCATGTATGTTTAAATTTGTATTTGTTGCTTGACAATTTCAGTTTGGTAATTGCCAATTTGGTACTGCTACTTGGTGCTTGGTAATTTTGGTATGTGCTGATGAATAGATGCGCCGATGGCTGTATGTTTTAGATAGAGAAAGTCAGTGCAACTAAAGCTAAAGTGTTAACAATTTAATCAAACATTTTCTGTCTAAGGGTAGTACAAACATTTCGCCACACAACTGAATCGATAATCTCAAACTACAATCTTAGAAAAGAACTGGGCGGCAGATTCTGTGGGAAGCAGATTCTGTGAGAAATTTCTAGAATCTTGATCCTGCAGAATCCACCACGAAAAGAACTGGGCCTTCTTGTGGTTAATATCTGTTGGGGGCCATGTGCCCTCCCATGTTCCATCCCTCATCTTAATTATCGCACTTGTAGGGTGAGAATTGACACGACGATGTCAATGTTGGAGATGTCTTGAGATAAAGTGCACGACACACCATTTTGCTTGCTATAAGCATTGGATGCGATAAAAAAACTTGGTAGTGACAGTTTAGAGGATTTACAGTCGAACAAATATATCATGTCAGTCACGTTCATAAGACAAGGTATCAACAAACGAGGAGCATCTTGGCTGCTTGTTCTGGCGGCAGTAGTGGTCATTCAGTGATCTCAGAATCTCCATGTAATTTTTATTATGTTTGAGATGGTTTGTACTTCCGGTGAACTTTTATAATAGATCTTGTTTTTTTTTGCAAAAAAATGTACACATATGGCAAATTGAGAGAGCCTTTGTGTTTTGGAGACACAAATCATGTGAAGAATTATTGAGCTTACATATACCATTAACCGTGTTCATTTGGATGATATAAGTGGTATGTTGTTAGCTAATGTCCCATTTGAGCAACCCTTGCTAACTATGCTCACACTCTCTGGCTGAATCACCACTCTAATGGGTGGAAGTTTTTTTGTCTTAAACAATTTTTCAGAAGCCTGAAGTTGCGTCTTAAGCTGGAAAGTGAGTTAGAATTACAAGTTCAAGGATGAAAGGTGGATCTTTCACTCCTCTCTTACTCTTGTTTTTCAAATGTATAACCATGACATAGCAATGAAATCAATGATTTTTTCCTAGGGCGCTTTCGAAATATCTAAAGGAATGATAACATAAAAATAGTACAAAAACCAATACACACGGTAGAGTTAGTTATATTGATATCTCATTATTAGAACCATCCTTCCAAGTTATTTTCCAAACCATCCAAACATTGATAAAAAAATATTCAAATAAAATGATCCTCGCCTTATATTATTTTTCGTCTATATACAATTTTCAACTAATGGAAATCATGTAAATTCTGCAATTGAAGTTTTTGACGATTTTCGTCAACGTGTATGTTTTCACAACTCATATTTTAAAAACAACATGTAGCCTGGCCAAGGAAATCTAGGGTTCCTTCTCCGCTGTCACCCATCCGTCGCCTGTAGATCGTCGACCTCCGCCAACTCTGTTGGTGGGGGTGTGCCGAGGGAGGCCTGAATATACCGATTGGAGGTGTGGTCACCCTCACTTTGGGGGCATTAGGACCCTACTTGTCCACCACTTCACCTCTTTCGATGATGGTCATGGCGATGTTTAATAATGGTTTCTCTGACTTCTTTTTCAACCCTGGCGATGCATGCGTCGTCGGATCTAGCAATGAGATCGTCTGGATTATTTTTCATCATATTTAACAATGAGATCAAGTGTTCATATTTGATCTAGTAATGGTTGGTTGGTTGTGTATTTGCCGGGTTAGTGATGCTTCTGCAGTAATGGCACCGATCTGGTTATTCCATCTGACTAGCGGACATGTAGGTATGATCCATTATCATTTTCTTATTTGAAGGGTGTATCCTTTAGAATTGGCGTCATTGGCCTTTCAGGCAGTCCGACGACATCATGTAACTCTAATGACACCAACATCAACACGCATTGGCGTGTGTGGAATAGAGTGGATGGAGGACTCCTCATGACTAACAGTCTGTTTGTTCGGATGCCCTTCGCTTCGTCAAATCTTTGACTCACTCCATGCTCCTAGGTTGGTAACTCCCCACGACAAATCGGGAGTTGAGAACTTGTTTGGCAGCAAACTCCACTCCGTACTGGCTGGCTTCCCATGATGTGCCAATTTTGTTGTCCGTCTTTTTAATTTTTGTCTTTTAATACAGTATAGACGCAAGCGCTTATACATACGTGCATACACTCACCTTTATGAACGTATGCGTACACCCTATCTCTGTGAGCACCTTCAAAAGAAGGAGCCGGCATATCATCGTGAGATTTTTGAACCCTGACGGGCTGGGATATCACTATCCCTCCAATCATCCAACCACTGGTTAGTTCGCCCTAATTTTTGTTGTTGATCCTAGGTATCATAGCACGGTATCATAGCACGCAACTTGGTTAATTTTGTATTCTAGAAAAATTGGTAAATTTTGAAATTCAGTAACATTTTGTCACACAACTACTCCCTCCGTTCCTAAATATTTGTCTTTTTAGAGGTTTCAACAAGTGACTATATACGGAGCAAAATGAGTGAATTTACACTCTAAAATATGTCTATATACATCCGTATGTGGTAACCATTTGAAATATATAGAAAGACAAATATTTAGGAACGGAGGGAGTAGTAATAAGTACAGTAACAAATTGGATTATTTTTAGATGAAAGTATGCTGAGTTCCTGACACGACCGACACTGTTCAACCTTCGTTATCCAGTCTGTTGAGTTGACCTACGCCCACGCCGCCGCCGACGATGTCGGCACCAGCAGCTCCGCCGTCGCCGACGATGTCGGCATCCAATCCCATCTCCCCACACTCCAGCAACCCTCTCCCTGTCCCCTCCACCACCTCCGCCACAACACCTCTCGAGCTGCTCGGCGTGGCCTCCGCCGCGGCCGCACGGAACCCTAGGATCTACTACACCTCCGCCGTCGCCGCCACCGCCACCCCCTCTTCCTCCTCCTCCGGGCCCGCCGCCCCACCGATCCCCTGCATCTCTCTACTCCCGGTAACGATCCCGCCTTGATTTCTC
Source organism: Aegilops umbellulata (assembly GCA_032464435.1). NCBI lineage: Eukaryota > Viridiplantae > Streptophyta > Magnoliopsida > Poales > Poaceae > Aegilops > Aegilops umbellulata. Next base: position 536,081,737 of record CP136055.1, read on the forward strand.
ACTAATTTGCTCTTTTCCGCGTGCCGCGCCTCCTGGTGCTCGCCGTTCCAACCCGGGTCACGCCGGACGACTTCGTCCGTTTCTGCGGCCCCTACGTCGAGCACGCCTCTGAGATCCGTGTCATCAGGTGAATTTCTAGACGCATTTAGTCTTGATGATTGCATTTGAGTATTCACACATAACACTTGTATGCGCCGTCATGATCATAGCGATGATTGGGCAGAGGACCGGTACAGCGTGCTTGTTGAGTTTGAGGATCAGAAGAGTGCCGACGGATTTTACCTGGACCTCAATGGCTGGAGGTTCTTGTCCTCAGAGGTTGTAAGATTGTCAATTTGGTGTTGATTGGTTTATCCATTTTGTGCATTGCTGCTGCTAATTTGGGAAATGTGCCTGCTGTTCCATGGTGCAGGTAGAGGTGTGCCATGTTCTGTTTATAGTTGTCGAGCTTCCGGCTTGTCCTGTTTGCATAGGTGAGCTCATTTTAGGCATACACACAAGCTAGTATTGTGTTAACATTGGATATGAACTTCGTGCTGCAAAGTGTACTTCTGATTATGGCTGCATTGCTTGAGAAAACGGCAGTGTAATAATCTAGTAAAAAGATTAGGCATTTTCATTTGTCAGAAACACCATCTGCAAACATCAAATTTACATCTCTGTGGAGTTTTACCCTCACAAAATCCAGATTACCTTATTTTAAGGGCAGCCCACAATATTAGGCAAATCAATTTTCATGCTGTCTCTCTCTTACAGACAGCTTCTGGAGGCAACCTTTTAAGTTGCTTGGACTTCTCCGATGTAGTTTCTATCAAATTGCAGAACTGTGTATGTGGGGTAAAATATAACGGCTTATGCATGCATTTCTGTTGTTTTAAGTATGACCATCCACAGATACACCCACTTGTTTTCTGGCTACATTTCGGAAACCATTTAATTAGATATACCAATATTCCATTTCCTCATCTTTAATTTTTAGATTTTTTTGCTCGTCACTTTAGTTATGTATCTAGTGTAAGGTATTACATGACCAGTCTGTTCCTTAACTATCTTTTGTGTGTGATTCAGAAAGGTTGGATCAAGACATTAGCGGAATTGGGGCTACTAATTGTGACCATTCTTTCTAGTGTTCATGTGTTTCAATGTGGGTCAGTTCATCTTGTCCGGTAAGGAAGGAACTTCTATTTACTGTTTCTTTACGTGCCAATGCGGAAACAAGGATTCACTTTGTTTTGGATGGAAGTTATCTTCTCTTCTTTTGTTTTTTCACCGCACCGAGTTTCCATTAGTCATTTCTACATAAATCTGCTCGTGTGTTCACTTTCCTTTTATTGTTCTTCAGTAGGATTGGTCAGTGAATAATAAGAATTCTATAGTAGTGCCAAATATGCAATCATCTAGTGACTGAGATCACACACTGAGCTTTATTTGTAGCCTTGGACACTCGGAATCTACTCAGGTTCTGGGTTATTTGCAGAGTATTAAATATTAAACTTTGTGCCTGGTGCTCATATGAATGAATTTCACCCAGGCATAGAGTGAGCCTTGAATGTTCATGGTACCTCTTTGAATCTAATTACCTAAGAGGTTAAGTAGACTTTCACTTGAATTGTCTGGATCATAAAGTTGCAAACAAGTAAATGCTTATTTATAGACACAAACATATTCATGCACATGTAAGTATAGGGTTAAATTTCCAGTGTATTGGGTTCTGTCGTAGTTTGCCTTTATTCATAGATGTTTCCATTTCAGGTCTGTCAGTTCTGTCAGAAGCAGTCAGAAGCTCCAACAAATCGTACATGTTCTGTATGTCAGACCTCTGAAAACCTCTGGACCTGTGTGATATGTGGTTTTGTTGGATGTGGAAGGAATGCTAATGCTGGCTGACTGAAAGTGTACCAGAAGTCGTAAACGTCCTACTATGGCAGGAATGATTAAGCATTTCACACCTTTACATAATATGTGCTTTACTGGTGGTCTGGTGCACTCAGTAGAAGTTAGGAAGAAAGGAAACCTACATTGGAACTTAACTATATCATCACTTCTACTACTCCCAGACTCCCTGATATGTGGCTTTTATATGTAGTAAAAGTAGGAAACCTATGTTGGAACTTTACTATATCATCACTTCTATTTCTCCCAGACTACCTGATACATGTCTTTTATGTAGTACTCCCTCCGTCCGAAGTCCCTCAAATGGATGTATCTACCACCAAGTTAGTGCTAGATACATCCATTTGAGGGACAAGCTTTGGGCAAGCTTTTTCGGACGGAGGGAGTAACAATTATTACCTTTTGACCTTTTTCCATCAGAAGTTTATGAAAGTGCGTTATATCGACTAGAGGGGGGGGGGGGGGGGGGTGAATAGGCGATTTTTATGAAATTCTTCACTGAGGAATTTGTTCGTGAGGAAATTCCTTAGCGAAGAACTACTAGCAGTGGAATAAGTACTCAGATGAAAACCTAACAGAATCTAAGCTTAGTCATCATGATGAAATGAAGACAAACATAGAGTACAGAAAGCGTAAACACAGGATAACACTAGATGAAGACAAAACAGACTGAAGAAATTGAACTGAGGAAATTGAGAAAGTCTTCAGTCAGAGTCTTCAGACACAGATATGAGCAAACACACAACACAGTAATGAGGAAATGAAAGTGTTGAGGAAATGGAACCGGTAAGCTTAGTGAAGACAATGATTTGGTAGACCAGTTCCAACTGCTGTCTCAGTTGTACATCTGGTTGGAGCGGCTGAGTATTTAAACTCGAGGACACCTAGTCCCGGACACACAGTCCTCACCGTATTCTCCTTGAGCTAAGGACACACAGTCCTCGCCCAATCACTCGTGGTAAGTCTTCAGGTGACTTCCAAACCTTCACAGACTTGGTCACTCAGCGATCCACAATTCCTCTTGGATGCTCTAGACCTTGACGCCTAACCGTCTGGAAGAAGCACAGTCTTCAAAGGTAACAAGCGTCGGATCCACACAGGATCAATCTCTTCAGTGGTGCTCAATCACTTTCGGTTTGTAGGTGTTTGGGTTTGGGTTTGGATTTTCCTCACTTGATGATTTTCGCTCAAAGTCCTCGGAGGATGGGTTGCTCCCAAATAACAAGTGTCAAGTTCTCTCGGAGCAGCCAACCAGCTAGTGGTTGTAGGGGGCGGCTATTTATAGCCTAGGGAGCAACTCGACATGATAAGACATAAATGCCCTTCAATGATATGACCGTTGGATGGATAAGATATTTTGGGACAGCTGGCGTGTAGCACATCAACGGTCGGAAATTTGAGGTTCAAATTCCTCAGGGCTATCATGTTCCTCACTGTGTAGGCAATTCGCACTGGCGAATTCCTAACTCCTCAGTCAGAGCAAAGTCCTCAGTGACCAGAAGAACTGCGTCTCTGTCACTGAAGAAATTGATTAAACTGTATGAGATTTCCAATGGCTTCACTCGAAGGGATTGGTAGGTGTAGGATTTGAGATGAGCATCACATGGAAATTTTCTCCTTAGTATTTCCTCGACCCCCTTTAACAGTACGGTGTTTCCTATGACTCAAGAAAGAGAAAATGAAACTACGAAAACAAAAGTCTTCACGCTTCATGTTTCTCGAATGAATACCAAGTCTTCAAGGTCACACCAATTTCTTCACTTTCAAAGTCTTCAGAAAGTCTTCAGTATATCAAAGTCTTCAGTCGAAGAACTTCATTTTTAGGGGTCGACTTTCTCTGTAAATATCAAACTCCTCATAGACTTATAGACCTGTGTACACTCATAAACGCATTAGACACTTAACCTATAAGTCTTCAATACACCAAAATCACTAAGGGGCACTAGATGCACTTACAATCTCCCCCTTTTTGGTGATTGATGACAACATAGGTTAAGTTTTCAACGGGGAAAAATATATGAAGTGTAAATACTGATATTGAGGAATTTGATTGCAAGATATAGAAGAACTCCCCCTGAAGATGTGCATAGTGAGGAATTTTCTTTTGAAGCAATGCACACTTGAAGAGTTGAATCATGGAGATCTCCCCCTATATCTTGTAATTCATACACGCATTTGATATATAATATGAAGAATTTGAAATGCATGATGAAATATGGTGCCTGATGTAATTCAGCATGCGTGCGATAATATTAATGAGGAATAAGCATGCAGAATAACGCATCAAAAGTATCAGAGCATAGTGCAACAAAAGTATCAGCGCACCATCGGGTTTAAGATTACAACTCGATCCAATAAAAGTTTCGGAAGAACGAGAGTTGTAACTTAAAAAAAATATGCCCTTATTATAGACCCGCTTGAAGACTAACTCAGAATTCTCCCCCTTTGCCATCAAATGACCAAAAGGATCGAAACTGAGGACTAACGCCCCTGAAGATATTCAAGTTGATGAAGGAGCGCCAGTGTTGTTGGGGTCGGTTGTTGAAGTAGGGCCTGCCGCAGTGTCGTCCAAGTCTTCATGTTCATGAGTGTCGCGTGATGAAGAATATGAACTGGTCACCAAAGAAGGAACTGGGACCTTCTTGTATTTCTTCGGAGGAGGTGCAGACCAGGCAAATTCTTCATTGAGACCCATGTTCTTCAGATCATCAGCGCTGTAGACTTGAGACAGAACAGCCCAGGTGCGGTTGAGGGTTTCATGGAGGTAGTAGTGGTTTTTCTTCACTGCATTATGTGTTGCAGTCATGTTGTGAAGAATAGAACCAAACTGACGCTTGACCCATTTGTGATTGGGATCAACCTTTTGATGAAGACTGAGGAGTAACTCACGATCAGTCATCACCCTGGGTGCTGTGGCTTGAGGATTTGGCTTGGCAGTGTTGGCGGCAGTGTCATGTGTGGCAGAGTCATCATTGGTGGAATAAGATGAGGCCTTGCGAAATTGACCATCCAATGGACGAATGCCTTCATCTATCACAGAAGTAGCCTTGCCCTTTTCTTCAGCTGAGGAAAATGTCCTTTTGAGGACTTCAATGGGAGGCAAGTAGCTGCAGCGGTTGAGAGTTTCAGCTTTGTAGTTGAGTGAAGACCTTGTCCTGATGAATCTCATAATCCAAGGTGCATAAGGCTTCAGCTCAAATGGTGACATAGCGATATTTGCCAAAGTTCTCATGAAGAAATCATGAAAGTTGACGGGAACGCCGTGACAGATGTTGAAAAGCATGTTCTTCATGATGCCAATGACTTCTTCATCACTTGAGTCGTGGCCTTTGATGGGACTCATTGTCTTCGTCAGAATCCGATAGACAGTCCAAGGCACATACAATAGTTCCTTGACGAGGAATGTGGTTCGAGGGGCCTGCCCTGGCTTCAAAGGCTTCATCAGCACTTGCATATAGTGATTAGAGAGCTCAGGTTCGTTGTAAACACAACGTGCATCTTCAGTGGGTGGACTCAGAGGAAGGGCACGAAGCAATTCAGATGCTGGGGCCTTATAGTGGGTGTTCTCAGTCATCCAGTCCAGAACCCATGAATTGACATCTTCAGAGTTGCCGGTGATGTGCAATGTTGCATAGAACTGAAGAATGAGTTCTTCATTCCAATCGCATATGTCAGTGCAGAAATTGAGCAGTCCAGCGTCGTGAAGAACACTGAGGACTGGTGTGAAGCACGACATGGACTCCATATCCACATGAGGAATATGTGCATGGTCGAAGACTTTGTCCTTGTTGAAAAGCACTGAGGAATAGAAATTTGCGTGACTTGCTGTCCAGAAACGCCTCTTCCTTATGCGAGCAGAGTCATAAGGAAGAATGAGTTCTTCATTCCAATAGAACTGAAGAATGAGTTCTTCATTCCAATCGCATATGTCAGTGCAGAAATTGAGTAGTCCAGCGTCGTGAAGAACACTGAGGACTGGCGTGAAGCACGACATGGACTCCATATCCACATGAGGAATATGTGCATGGTCGAAGACTTTGTCCTTGTTGAAAAGCACTGAGGAATAGAAATTTGCTTGACTTGCTGTCCAGAAACGCCTCTTCCTTATGCGAGCAGAGTCATAAGGGTTGTATTCACTGAAGAACACATGCTCACCAAAGAAGTCTTCAGCCTTGAATTTTTGCTTCCTTGAGAACGGATCCTTTGGCTTTGGCAGAGGAGTGTCAGTGAGTTGCATCACTACCTCAGGAATCACGATCTCAGTTTCTTCAGGCTGAGGAATTTCTGGTTCCTCCTCAGGTGCAGTCACCTTTTCAGCTTCAACAACAGTTTCTTCAGCACTAGTGGCTGGAATTTATTCATTCACAGATGCAGTGGATGAGTTTCTTCAGAGCCCATTTGAACAGTTTGTGCAGGGGAGTGAGGAATTTGCTGCAGTAGGGTGAAGAGTGGGGAATTTGGATGCTGACTTTCCCAAAAGTCGTCATTCATCAACGGAGTTGTGCTCACAATATCCACATCTTCATCATCAATTTCTTCAACACCAGCCTCTTCAGCAGTAAACTGAGGCATTGGTGATGAGACCACTGGGTTGAAGGGATTCCGTCCACTTCAATTTCTTTATCAATCCGCTCTGAGGAAGTAGCAGATTGAGTTTCTTCATCTGATCCACTTGGGATCTCATAGTCTTCACCAAAAGGAATAAGGTCCTTTGATGGCATGGATGAGATAGGAACAGCATTAATGGGATTTGGAAACGAGCTGGTCATCGGCTTCATCTTCTTGGGAGCTGAAGATTCTGAAGCATTTGATGCTTTCCTTTTCTTCACTGCAGCTCGCTCTGCAGCCTTAGTTTTCTTCACATCCAAAGCAGATGGAAGGATAGGAGTTGGTGTAGGCGCAGGTGGAGCTGAGGAATCTGGTTGATTTTCCTCAGGAGCAACTGATGCAGTTGTCCTTTCTTTTTTAGTTTCTTCAGGCGCACCACTAGTGGATGCCCTGGCAATGTCTTCAGTGGCTGGAGTGGAGTCATCAACCCTGGAACTAGCATTTTCTTCAGCAGCCTGAAAGTCATCAGCAGTGCTGGCATGTTCTTCAGTGGGCTGTGCTGAAGGTTCAGCTTGAGGAATTCCTTGTTGCGATGGGGCTGCAACATTTGTGAATTTCTCAGTCAGTTGCATAAACCTGACTTTTGCTCCTTTCCTGTCAGCATAGTATGCATCAAAGTCATCGCTGAGGGCTTTGATGTCAGCTTGCATCTTGATGAGTTCTTCAGGTTTCATGGTGAGAACATTTTACCTTAGCAGTTTCTCTTTCCTGTACTGCGATTTCTTGATCTGCCTGGCCCTATCATATTTCCACTTCTTCTCTTGGATGTTGGATGAAGTGAGTCAGCATGTGACTTTGGCCAGGAGTCAGTTTGAAGTCAGGCATAGGTGTGTTTGGATCCTTATGCCAGATGATGTAATCAAGGATCGCCCTTGGATCCAGCAGTAGGGGCACAGGTGTGCCTTTGGCTTTAGCAGCCTTTTCTTGGCGGTCTCTGATGATTTCAGCAAGTTCTTCTTCATCAGCTTCATCATCATCAGATGGTACAGTGAAGACTACCTGCTTTTTCTTAGGACTTGGGCGAGTGCCGCGTCCAGCAGTAGCCTTTTTCTTCAGCAGAGAGGGTCCAGCTGAGGAACTAGCTGAGACACCAGAGGCAATTGAGATGCCAGTAGTCCTTTGGCACGAGGCCAGATGCACAGGTGCTGAGGACTTTGTCAGGACAGCTGAGGATTGTGGAGGAGGTGCTAAGGATTTTGGTGGAGCAGGAGCAGCATGAGGAATTTGCTTTGAAGATTTTGAGGTGTCTGGCCGTGAGGGCATTGCAGAGGAACTTGGCCGTGAGGGCATTGCTGGTGAAGCACTTGGTTTGCGAGCGGGCTTCTTGAGCATCGCTTTCCTCGGCTTGACAGAAGCCTAAGTGGCAGCAGCAGCAGAGTTTTCATTAAATTTCCTCACTGCTTCTCTGGCTTGCCTTGTCAATTTAGCTTGGCGCTTGGCCCATTCCTCAGGAAAGTCCTCACCGCGCTTGATGCTAGTGGGATCAGCCTCTTGGCCAGGTGCCAATGGGGCTCTTGGGCATGGAGGGTTCAGTGCGAATTTCTTCATGTACTTTGGAGTGACATATCTGTACTCCCTCCATTCACGTGCCCATCTCCGTTCAATCCTTTGAATGCGCACCTTGCGCTGATTTTTATCTTCTTTGCCAAATTTGGGTTCATCAGGCGTGCAGTAATCTTTATAAATATCCTCAGGGATTTCAAATGCAGTCATAACCTCAGGCTTCTTTCCTCCTTTCTGAGGCCTTTTACCTTCAACCATTTTCTTTAGTTGAGGAATTTGAACAATTGAATTCTCTAAAGAAGTGTGCAACTTTTCTTCGAGGAACGCTGCAAATGAGTTAAGTTGATGAGAACCTAATGATTCAGCAGCGGACATGTGTACCTGTGAACAGAGTATAGTTGCGAGGAATTTGGAGAGGTCATATGTGTTCTCAGAGGGGTTTTCATAAAGAACAAGTTTGAGAAATTTGACCGGATGCGTCTTAAAGAATTTCATTGAGCGCGCTTTATCTTAGGTTCCAGAGTTGTATAGATCGAAGATCCACACAATTGAGGAATCTTAAAGAAAATGATGCTTAGGGAAATGAATCAAGAACAGATAACATGTGAGGTGTTTTGTGTGGGAGGATTTGAAGAAGAAAACACCTTTGAAGATTTTGTAGAAAAGTTTTAAATCAAAGAGGGCAGTAAAAGTAGCTTTTAATTACCCTGAAACGAAGAACACGACGAACTATGAGTTGAAACAGGGAAGTTCGTCGATGCAGATCTTCCACGCCCTAACTTGGCGGAGGAAGACGTCTACGGCGGCGGCGGAGGTGAAGATTTCTGCAGTCGGCGCGAGTACGACGACGACGAGGTCGAGGCAGTGAAGATCTTCCCCACCGGCGACAATGGAGTAGCGGCGACGCTAGGGTTCGGAAGCTCGAGCGGGGGGAGTGAAATCGAGCGGGGTAAAAGAAGTGAGGAAGGGGGCATGGGTATTTATAGCCACGGTGAAAATCTGTTCGCCCGAAGATTTGGGATGAACGTGCCCCTGCCCGTTCTCCTTCTCACGACATGTGTCACCCACGTACTGTGTAGTGGAGATCGTGTAAGATCGTGGGTGAGTAAAATAATGCATCGTGGGATGCGGAACGGTTTGAGCGGCAAAACCGAAAGTTTGGATAAGATCAGCTTTAACGTTCCGTTCGCAATTTCTTCAGCTGACAAGGACACAATGAAGAATTTGAACGAGTTTCAAATAGAACGCACATGAAGAATTTGTGAACAGATTGGATTGAGTATAGCATAGAGGGGAAGGGTCCGATCACATTCACTTAGCAGAAGACCCAACTTGAAGAAATAGCTATAAGTGAATGCTGTAGAGGACATAAACTCATATATATATATATATATATATATATATATATATATATATATATATATATATATATATATATATATATATATATATATAGCCAATGAAGAAAAACGACGGCACAAGTGAAGATTTTGCAAGTTGAAGAATTTGAACAACTGAGGAATTTCAAAAGCTGAGGAAAAACTCAAATTGAAGATTTTCAACCTTTGTGGTGGCGTGACCCACCGTATAAGAATGATGATTTCAGACACCGCGTACAATTGTCGTAGGGTTCTGAGAATCAAATTCTTCATTAATTTCTTCACACTTAGAGTGTTATTCTTCATTGATTGAAGAAAAACGTTTCTTCATGTGTTGCACATCCGAGTCATCAATTTTGCATAAGTGTTAGGATGAGTGCCTTTTCAAAGTACATTCGAAGATTCTAAGATATTTAGCTCACACCGCAACTTGCTAAATCTCTTCTCATCCAAGGGCTTAGTGAAGATATCAGCTAGCTGTTCTTCAGTCTTCACATGCTCAATAGAAATGTCGCCCTTCAACACATGATCACGAAGAAAATGATGACAAATCTGATTGTGCTTTGTCTTCGAGTGCTGAACTGGGTTGTGAGCAATCTTGATGGCACTCTCATTGTCACAGAGGAGAGGCACATTCTTCACGTTGATGCCATAGTCCTTGAGTGTTTGCTTCATCCATAGTAGTTGAGCACAGCAAGAACCAGCAGCAATGTACTCAGCTTCAGCAGTAGACAGTGATACGTAGTTCTGTTTCTTCGAGGACTAACAGACCAAGGATCGTCCGAGGAAATGACAAGTACCAGATGTTGACTTGCGGTCCACACGGTCACCAGCATAGTGAGAGTCAGAATATCCAATGAGATCAAAATCTGAGCCCTTGGGATACCATAATCCTAGTGTTGGTGTGTGAGCTAGATATCGAAGAATATGCTTCAGAGCCTTATGGTGTGATTCCTTCGGTGCAGCTTGAAATCGGGCACACATGCAAACACTAAGCATTATATCTGGCCTAGATGCACATAAGTACAATAAAGAGCCAATCATGGAGCGGTATACCTTATGATCGAAGTCAGTACCATTTTCATCAGTGCATAAATGACCATTTGTGGGCATTGGAATTTTGATGCCTTTGCAATCTTGCATGCCGAATTTCTTCAGGACATCCTTGAGGTATTTCTCCTGAGATATGAATATGCCATTGCGCTGTTGACGAATTTGAAGACCTAAGAAGAATTTCAACTCTCCCATCATAGACATTTGATATTCTTCACTCATCATATAGGCAAATTCATCACTATAACGTTGGTCAGTACAGCCAAAGATGATATCATCAACATATATTTGGCACACAAACAGTTCACCATCATAAGATTTAGTAAAGAGAGTGGGATCGAGTGAACTGGGTGTGAAGCCTTTCTTCATGAAAAATTCCTTCAATGTATCATACCACGCCCGTGGGGCCTGCTTGAGGGCATAGAGGGCCTTGTTAAGTCTGAAGACTTTGTCAGAATGTTTTGGATCTTCAAAACCTGTGTGTAGCCTTGAGCTACTAGTCGTGCCTTATTCCTCACCACAACGCCATTTTCATCTTGCTTGTTGCGGTAGATCCACTTTGTGCCAATGATGTTATGTTTGCGAGGATCGGGACGATTGACTAGTTCCCATACGTTGTTGAGCTTGAGCTGATTTAATTCTTCTTGCATGGCCTGAATCCACTCAGGCTCCAGAAATGCTTCATCTACCTTAGCGGGCTCTATGATAGAGACAAAAGCAAAGTTCCCACAAAAGTTAGATAGATGTGAAGCTTTTGAGAGGGTGAGAGGACCTGGTGCTCTAATGTCATCGATGATCTTCTCCACTTGCACTTCTTTTGCAACGCGAGGGTGAGCTGGTTGTCGTTGAGGAATTTGATCAACATTTTCTTCAGCATCAATTTCCTCAGCATTTTCTTCAGGTGCATCAGCTCGACGTTCTTCCCGTTTTGGAATGAATTCTTCAGCAGATTCTTCAGTAGGAATGACATCTTCAGTAGCCTTGTGTTTGATAGAATCCTCAGGTGCTGGTTCATCTAACACAGAAGGTAGGTGCTCTCTTTGCGATCCATTAGTTTCATCGAACCGCACATCTACAGTTTCAACAATCTTGTGAAGAACATTGTTGAAGACTCTGTAGGTGTGCAAGTCCTTTCCGTAACCAAGCATAAAACCTTCATGTGCTTTCGGTGCGAATTTAGAGTTGTGATGAGGATCTCTAATCCAACATTTAGCACCGAAGACTTTGAAATAACTCACATTGGGTTTCTTGTCAGTGAGGAGTTCATAGGCAGTCTTTTTGAAGAATTTGTGAAGATATACTCTATTGATGATGTGGCACGCAGTATCAATTGCATCAACCCAGAAACGACGAGGAGTTTTGTATTTGTCAAGCATAGTGCGAGCCATCTCAGCAAGCGTCCTGTTCTTGCGCTCCACGACGCCATTCTGTTGAGGAGTATAAGGAGCAGATAACTCATGAGTAATACCAAGTTCATCAAGATAGTCATCGAGACCCGAATTCTTGAACTCAGTGCCATTGTCACTTCTGATGTGCTTGATCTTCACACCAAAGTTGGTTGAAGCCCTCGAGGAAAATCGTTTGAAGACTTCCCGCACTTCAGTTTTGTAAGAGACAAGGTGTACCCATGTGTAACGAGAGTAATCATCAACAATAACAAAGCCATATTGAGATGCTTCATTTGAAACAGAGGAATAATGATTAGGACCGAAGAGATCCATGTGAAGCAATTCAAATGGTCGAGTAGTGGTCATGATGGTCTTTGCTGGATGCTTGGCCTTTGTCATCTTTCCAGCTTCATAGGCACCGCACAAGTGATCCTTGAGGAATTTGACATTCTCAATGCCAATGACATGCTTCTTCTTCGCAAGCGTGTGCAAATTCCTCATGCCTGCATGACCAAGTCGTCGATGCCATAGCCATCCTTCTAAAGCTTTTGCAAGTAGGCACACGGCTGGTTGTGAATCTGCAGAGAAATCAACAATATACAAGTCTCCTCTCCTAAAGCCTTTGAAGACTTTGGAATTGTCAGCTTCCATAATCACAACACAACGCTACTTGCCAAAGACAACAACCATATCAAGATCACAAAGCATTGAGACAGACATAAGGTTGTATCCTAAGGACTCAACAAGCATGACTTTGTCCATGTGTCGATCCTTTGTGATAGCAACTTTACCTAGATCCAATACCTGACTTTTGCTTTTGTCAGCGAAGATGATATGCTTCATATGTGACGATGATAAGGGAGCATCCATCAAAAGATTCTTGTCACCAGTCATGTGATTTGTACATCCACTATCAAGTACCCATTCAGTGTCTTTGGGTTGATCATCCTTGGCACCCTTTGCCATGAAACAATAGGTGGGAGCATAGTCATCACTGCCTTCATCAGCCTTGTTGGTGAGATCACTTTCTTCAGCGTTGAAGATGGATTTGCTGACGAATGCAGTAGCAAGGGCTAGTCTCGCCACACCAGACTCAGAATCATCAGATTCCTCTTCTGCTTCATTTTCTTCAGATTCAGCCTCAGAGTCCATTTCCTTGCCAATGAATGCCCGAGCCTTCTTGGAGCTGCTCTTCTTGTGAGTCGAAGACTTCGAGAATTTTGATGATGAAGATTTTGAGGACTTCTTCTTTTTCTTTGCATCATCAGAACTGTAATCCTTGTATTTCTTCTTCTTTGATTCCTTTTCCCACTAAGGACAATCTTGAATGTAATGTCCTGGTTTCTTGCACTTGTGACAAAGCCTCTTCTTGTAGTCACTGGATGAGGAATCATTGCTCCTTGAAGGTTTTCCAAAGCGACCACGTTTTGAGAACTTCTGGAATTTCTTCACAAGCAGTGCTAGATCATGACTCAGTTCTTCAGGATCACCAAGGCTGCTACCAGAGTCTTCATCTTCGGACTCAGATACTACCTTGGCCTTCAGTGCACGTGATCTGCCATAGCTCGAACCGTAGAGATCTCTCTTCTCAGCAAGCTGGAACTCATGAGCGTTTAGCCTCTCGAGGATATCAGCGGGGTCAAGTGACTTGTAATCAGCACGCTCTTGTATCATCAGTGCCAGAGTATCAAATGAGGAATCAAGCGATCTTAGCAATTTCTTCACCACCTCATGGTCGGTGATGTCAGTGGCACCAAGTGCTTGCAGCTCATTTGAGATGTCAGTGAGGCGATCGAAGGTTTGCTGAACATTTTCATTGTCGAGTTTTTTGAAGCGGTTGAAGAGATTGCGAAGAACATCAACTCGAGAGTCACGCTGAGTTGAAACTCCTTCATTGACTTTGGACATCCTATCCCAGATAAGCTTAGCAGTTTCCAAAGCACTCACTCTACCATACTGTCCTTTACTCAGATGGCCACATATGATATTCTTCGCTTGGGAATCGAGTTGCTTGAATCTCTTCACATCGGTGGCGTTTAGTGAGGGTGAGACGGAGGGAACACCATTTTCCACAACGTACGAGAGATCGTTATCAATTGCCTCAAGATGCATTTGCATCTTATTCTTCCAGTAGGGGTAGTCTGTCCCATCGAAGGTAGGACATGCAGCAGAGACCTTGATCATACCTGCAGTCGACATAACTAAAACTCCAGGCGGTTAAACCAAAATCACACAGAACAAGGGAGTACCTTGCTCTGATACCAATTGAAAGTGCGTTATATCGACTAGAGGGGGGGGGGTGAATAGGTGATTTTTATGAAATTCTTCACTGAGGAATTTGCTCGTGAGGAAATTCCTTAGCAAAGAACTACTAGCAACGGAATAAGTACTCAGATGAAAACCTAACAGAATCCAAGCTTAGTCATCATGATGAAATGAAGACAAACACAGAGTACAGAAAGCGTAAACACAGGATAACACTAGATGAAGATAAAACAGACTGAATAAATTGAACTGAGGAAATTGAGAAAGTCTTCAGTCAGAGTCTTCAAACACAGATATGAACAAACACACAACACAATAATGAGGAAATGAAAGTGTTGAGGAAATGGAACCAGTAAGCTAGGTGAAGACAATGATTTGGTAGACCAGTTCCAACTGCTGTCTCAGTTGTACATCTGGTTGGAGCGGCTGAGTATTTAAACTCGAGGACACCTAGTCCCGGACACACAGTCCTCACCGTATTCTCCTTGAGCTAAGGACACACAGTCCTCACCCAATCACTCGTGGTAAGTCTTCAGGTGACTTCCAAACCTTCACAGACTTGGTCACTCAGCGATCCACAATTCCTCTTGGATGCTCTAGACCTTGACGCCTAACCGTCTGGAAGAAGCACAGTCTTCAAAGGTAACAAGCGTCGGATCCACACAGGATCAATCTCTTCAGTGATGCTCAATCACTTTCGGTTTGTAGGTGTTTGGGTTTGGGTTTGGATTTTCCTCACTTGATGATTTTCGCTCAAAGTCCTCGGAGGATGGGTTGCTCTCAAATGACAAGTGTCGAGTTCTCTCGGAGCAGCCAACCAGCTAGTTGTTGTAGGGGGCGGCTATTTATAGCCTAGGGAGCAGCCCGACATGATAAGACATAAATGCCCTTCAATGATATGACCGTTGGATGGATAAGATATTTTGGGACAGCTGGCGTGTAGCACAACAACGGTCGGAAATTTGAGGTTCAAATTCCTCAGGGCTATCATGTTCCTCACTGTGTAGGCAATTCGCACTGGCGAATTCCTAACTCCTCAGTCAGAGCAAAGTCCTCAGTGACCAGAAGAACTGCGTCTCTGTCACTGAAGAAATTGACTAAACTGTATGAGATTTCCAATGGCTTCACTCGAAGGGATTGATAGGTGTAGGATTTGAGATGAGCATCACATGGAAATTTTCTCCTTAGTATTTCCTCGACCCTCTTTAACAGTACGGTGTTTCCTATGACTCAAGAAAGAGAAAATGAAACTACGAAAACAAAAGTCTTCACGCTTCATGTTTCTCGAATGAATACCAAGTCTTCAAGTTCACACCAATTTCTTCACTTTCAAAGTCTTCAGAAAGTCTTCAGTATATCAAAGTCTTTAGTCGAAGAACTTCATTTTTAGGGGTCGACTTTCTCTGTAAATATCAAACTCCTCATAGACTTATAGACCTGTGTACACTCATAAACGCATTAGACACTTAACCTATAAGTCTTCAATACACCAAAGTCGCTAAGGGGCACTAGATTCACTTACAGTTTAGAACTAATAGTCACTGCTATGTGCTATTTCAAAGCATTTAACATGAAACTTAACGATATCATCGCTTTTATTTCTCCTAGACTCCCTGATACGAATCTTGTATGTAGTAATAGTTATTTCCTTTTGACTTTTTTGTCAGATGTTCAGAACCCATAGTCACTCTGCTATGTGCTATTTTGAAGCATTTAACATGATTATTTGAAGAAAAACTATGTCAGAGGTTAAATATATGAGTAGTTCTACTTTTGTCATCATGTCCAAATCAACCTTCACTTTATTGTTTTGCCGTTTATAGATATAAAGAAGGGCATTCAATCAGGCACTAGAAAGGCACTCAGCACTGCTATTCTCTCGATTTGGAAACTCAGTGTGTTTGGGATTATGTCGGTGACAGTTATGTCCATCGACTCAATCACTCAAAAAGCAATGTAAAGCATGCACGATGACTCAAATATAGGTGGAGTTATGTTTAGCAGCAAAGCTGACACAGTAAGAGTTTTAAGTTTCTTTGTTTTGATTCTCTGTAACACCTTCTTGGTATTCTTGCTTCTCAAAATCATGTGCCTTGCTCTTCTTAACAGATTGTGGATGAATACAATCGTCTTTTAGCAAGCCAACTTGAAACTCAGAGAGAGGTGTAGTACTATTTTTTACTATCCATTGTCTTGTTCTAGAGCTTCTCGTATAGTTTTTCTTGGAGATAAGTTTTTTTTATAGTTAGTTATGTACTATTTTGATCCATTTATATGCCTGTGTTTGTTCATATTGACATTATTACGAAGCTCTTTTGTCAGAAGCTAAGAAAGAAAGGGAACATCACATTTCTGTTGCTGTGGATAAAACTATAAATGATAAGCTTCAAGAGATGCAACTTAAGCTTGAAAATACAATGTTGGAGAAAAAGAAAGTTGCTGAAGTGAGCCTTTTAAATCACACATCTTTCCATTATAAAGTACAACCAGCTTGGCCCTTTGCCTTATCCTGTAGATGAATGAAAAACTCACGAAGAGCCAGGATACATTTTCTTTAAGAAATACTACAATCTGTTACAAAGTAGAGTAGGTTACATTAGAGCCAGAAAGAAACTTAAGGAAGCTCTGTGGATCTTACATTTAAAGATTATACATATCTAACATGTAATGCTCAAGCACTACATGACTGTAGTACGGATGTTTAATGGCCCAATCATTACATCTTGAGCACTACTGATCTTCCATAAGGTTGGAAAAATGAGAACCCAATAGTGGCCCAAAATGTCAACACAAAGCTGGCAGCTGTGACCACATATAGAACTGGGTCACTGGGCATCTCTTCCACATATTTCCTCACAGCAGGATCTGGACCAGGAGCAGCACAAGTATTCGCGTGAGTAATGTTGTGAAGGTTGGTGTTGGCTAGGTAGCTGTCCATGCCGAATGAACTGAGCTGACCAGAGTTTGGTATACATCCTGACAAGTTGTTGTATGCCACAGAGAACACCCCCAAAAAAGATAATTGGGTTAGCTGCCAAGGGATTGGGCCACTCAACTTATTGTGGGAGAGGTCCAAGCTTTCTATCTCTTCCATACCGCCAAAGGTCGTTGGGATCGAGCCAACAAATAAATTGCAGGATAGATTAACGGATTTGATATGGCTCAGATTTCCTAGCTCCCAAGGAATTTCTCCATCGAACATGTTTGCAGATAGGTCGATGCCTGACATTGAAAGAAAGAAACTTCGACTGTATGTGTAGAGATTACCTTACGTAGCAAAGGTGAAGTCTCTTAAGTCAAAGGTAGTTCTATAGAAGGGAGTTATAATCCCATCGACTGACTGAAAAATTTGGTCATCTGTGTCACCTTTGAAAGATATGTTACCGATACATGCTGGAAGAGAACCTGAAAGCTTGTTATGGGAGAAATCAATTATCCTCAAGTACATGAGTCTGCACAGGTTTGGGGTGATCTGCCCTTCAAATTTATTTCCGCCAAGTGAAAGTAGCCTAATGTTTTCAAGGTAACCTATCCAACTGAGGTTGCCCATGAACTGATTGTGTCTGATATCCAAAGCAATTAGACTTGACGTGTTGAAAAGGGGAAAAGAGATATCGCCAGATAAGGAGTTCCCAGTAAGATTAAGAAAGTTCAGCACTATGAAGCAACTATTTGGTACAGACCCTGTAAAGTTGTTGCGCGACAGATCTACAAGGAGAATTTTTGTGAAGCCACAAATGTGTTGATCAATTTTGCCAGTTATACGGTTGCCAGCAAGATTCAGGGCTGACAAAGAGGACACATTCCAAAATGACGTATCGAGTTCACCAGACAGCTTGTTATCATGCAAATCAATGCCACTTAGAAGCTTTCCTGCCAGATCATGAGGCAATGTCCCTTTAAATTTGTTACCATCCAAGCACAATTCATATATATTGGACAGATTATTCGTCCCACCAAAAATCAGACCACCAAGCTTGTTGTTTGAGACCTTCAAGATCGCTAGCCTACTTTTAGTAAAAACACAAGGTGGAACCTCCCCAGAAAGTTTGTTGTTTGATAGGTCTAAAACATGCATGCCGCTGATCTCGCACAATGACGTTGGTATGTGGCCAAACAAGTCGTTACTCGAAAAATCTAGAACATCCAAATATGGAAACATTAAGCTGATGTTGGCTGGAAGCTGTCCAGTGACATGGTTCATGTGTAAGTTGATAACCTTGAGAGAATACTGGGTACGCCATATTGGGTCTATAGATCCAGTTAGCGCGTTACTTCCAAGATATAGTTCCTGTAGTGTTGCTTCCTTTGTAAATAACCAATCTGGCATGCTACCTGACAAGTTATTATTGGACAAATCAAGCACCTCTAAATGACGCTGTGTGCGTAAAAAATGTGGTTCGGCGATAATGTTTTTGTCAAGGCCACATCCAGAGAGCAATAGCTGTTTCAATTGGAACGCAGGTGTCCATCCAGGAATATTGACATCAACAACTAGGTTCGAATTGCCTGAAAGGTCTATCTCTTCTAGTTTTGTGAGGCTTTGAAGCGAAATGAAAGAAAGTCTATCACTCAAATTGTTTTGAGAAAACCGAAGACTCTTAAGCGACAATGAAAGATTTGAAGATGGATTTATCGGAATTGGTCCGCCAAGGAAATTTGCTGAGAGATTTAACTGTTCAATATGTGGAAGCGAAAACAAGAATGTTGGGATGTTTCCGCTGAATCTGTTGGAACTCAAATACAACTCCCGTAGGTTCTGTAGATTTTCAAATGCCGCGGAAGTACCAAAATCATGTATTAATAATTGGAAAACAACGGTGACACCATCTTTACTGATATAAGAAGGAAATGTTCATTCTAGTAGGACTCTTGGAATACCTTGTTCATTTGGAAGAGCTCCACTCAAATTATTAGACTCAAGATTTAAGATTTCGAGATGAGGAAGTGCAAATAAGCACACAGGGAGAGATCCACTAAACTGGTTGTGGCCCAAATTCATGATCCTGATGTTTTTAAAAGCTGCGATGCATACAAGTAGTACAGTTATTACAGGTAGCAGAAGCTGAGGTATGAAACATGAAATTCCCCTTTTACAATATAATATTATATTATTATTTTTTACCTCTAACCGGGAGAGTTCCGTTGAGGCGATTAAAACTGAGACCTGGGACTTCAGGTGAAATTGGCCCTGAGGATGAAGTAACTGGAATATGCCCACTGAAGTTATTGCTGGACAGATCCAGGATCTTTAGGTGAGGAAGTGAAAATAGCGATTCTGGAAGGTTTCCGTTGAATCTATTCCCAGACATATTCAATTGTCGCAAATTTCGAAGTTTTTCAACAGCTGCAAAGTGTGTATGGACACGAGATGATTATGGGGTATGAAATTTTTTGATGTCTACATCAGTACTAAAAGAAGTATAATTTTGTATTACCTGTGGCTGGAAGACTTCCATTCAGGTTGTTATAGCTGAGAGCTAAGACTTCCAGTGAAACAATGCGCCCGATAATTTTCGGGAAACCCCCTCCCCGTGTAGTGTCACTTGTCAAACATCATACATATGCGGACCGGGCCATGTTGCCGTGTTTATCTCGAGATATGATAGAGATATAGACTAGGAGGTAGTTTGTATGAGATATTCATGTAACCATCTTTTCCTTTCTTCTCTCCCAAGTCTTATCTCTTGTAACCGCATGTTGTATGCCTCTAGGGTTTTGGCTCCCTACTATATAACATGAAACACGTCGCCCCAGCAGGGTAACACGTTTACCGCTCGCACATGGTAATTAGAGCCCCTCTTCTTCAACTAATCTAGCTACCAAAAACCATCTGTGCCAAAGCCACCATGTCTTCCTCCTCCGGCGCTTCCCTCCCGGCTAGTCTCAATGGCCAGGTCACCGAGAAGCTATCCCGCACGAACTACGTGCTATGGCGCACACAAATGATCCCCCAACTGCGTGGCGCCGGGGTCTTCGGCTACATCGACGGCACCCAGCCGGCAAAGCTGCTCGTCACCACCGACAAGGAAGGCAAGCAGACTTCAACGCCCAACCCTCTCCACCCTATCTGGGTCCGGGAGGACCAGCAGGTCCTTGGCTATCTGCTGGGCAACCTCACAAAGGAGGTGCTCCTCACGGTGACCACGGTCACCACCGCGGGCGCGCTCTGGACGACGCTCGCCGGCATGTACTCGTCCCAATCGGTGAGTCGCATCAACAATATTCGCACCTCTCTCATCAATGCGCAGAAGGGCAACCTCTCTGTCGCCTCCTACTTCGCCACCATGCGTGGCTATGCCGACGAGCTGGCCACGGCGGGCAAGGCGATCCTCGACGATGAGCTCATCTCCTACATCATCCACGGGCTTGATGCTGACTACCAGCCTCTGATCTCTGCTCTGGACGCTCGCGTGACCCCGGTCACCCTCGACGAGCTGTTCGCTATGCTCTCCAACTTCGATCAGAGGATGGTGCACTTCCACGGGCCCGGCGGCGGCGGCTTCAAGTCCTCCGCCAACTCCGCCTCTCGCGGTCGTGGCGGCTCCTCTCGGCGTGGCGGCTCCTCCCATGGTAGGGGGAGATCCAGTGGAGGCGGCAACGGCGGCGGCTCCAACTCCCGCAATGGGGGCGGGCGTGGTTCCTCCGACAACCGTACTCGCCGTGGCGGCGGCAACCCTCGTGCACGCCCCGATGCTCCTCGCTGCCAGATATGTGGCAAGTTGGGGCACACAGCAAAACATTGCTGGTACCGCTACGAAGAGGATGACGACTCCTCTCAAGATGATGACAAGGTGGGGGTAGCTGCAGATGGCTCCTACGGCATCGACACCAACTGGTATGTCGACAGCGGTGCCACCAACCACATCACCAACGAGCTTGAGAAGGTGACCATGAAGGAGAAGTACCACGGCAAGGACCAAATCCACACGGCTAGTGGTGAAGGTATGGAGATCCGTCACATTGGTCACTCAAGTTTTAGTACCCCTTCTCGTAAAATCCATCTTAGGAAAATTTTGCATGTTCCTAATGCCGACAAAAGTCTTCTCTCCGTCCATAGAATTGCTCTTGATAATCATGTCTTCCTTGAATTTCACCATTATTTCTTTTTGACCAAGATTAAGGTGACGAAGAGAATTCTCTATCGAGGTAGATGCGTTCGTGGACTCTACCCGTTGATTCCGGAGCTTAGGAGACTGAATAAACAAGCTTGTGGTGCTATCAAGCTTTCCTCCACACAATGGCATGATCGTTTAGGACATGCTTCTTTTTCTTTAGTTGAAAAATTGCTTAGGAAGAATAAGCTCCCGTTTGTTGGTGAGCGCAATATTGAAACTATTTGTGATTCCTGTCAACGAGCTAAAAGTCATCAGCTACCTTATCCAATATCCACTAGTGTGTCTACCAAACCATTGCAATTAATTTTTTCAGATGTTTGGGGTCCTGCCCCCAACTCAGTAGGTAGACATACATACTACGTGAGCTTTATCGATGACTACAGTAAATTCTCCTGGATTTTATTGGAAATATGCCCTAGAGGCAATAATAAATAGGTTATTATTATATTTCCTTGTTCATGATAATCGTTTATTATCCATGCTAGAATTGTATTGATAGGAAACTCAGATACATGTGTGGATACATAGACAACACCATGTCCCTAGTAAGCCTCTAGTTGACTAGCTCGTTGATCAATAGATGGTTACGGTTTCCTGACCATGGACATTGGATGTCATTGATAACGGGATCACATCATTAGGAGAATGATGTGATGGACAAGACCCAATCCTAAGCCTAGCACAAGATCATGTAGTTCGTATGCTAAAGCTTTTATAATGTCAAGTATCATTTCCTTAGACCATGAGATTGTGCAACTCCCGGATACCGTAGGAATGCTTTGGGTGTGCCAAACGTCACAACGTAACTGGGTGACTATAAAGGTGCACTACGGGTATCTCCGAAAGTGTCTGTTGGGTTGGCACAAATCAAGACTGGGATTTGTCACTCCGTGAAAACGGAGAGGTATCTCTGGGCCCACTCGGTAGGACATCATCATAATGTGCACAGTGTGATCAAGGAGTTGATCACGGGATGATGTACTACGGAACGAGTAAAAGAGACTTGCCGGTAACGAGATTGAACAAGGTATCGGGATACCGACGATCGAATCTCGGGCAAGTATCGTACCGATAGACAAAGGGAATTGTATACGGGATTGATTAAGTCCTTGACATCGTGGTTCATCCGATGAGATCATCGTGGAACATGTGGGAGCCAACATGGGTATCCAGATCCCGCTGTTGGTTATTGACCGGAGAACATCTCGGTCATGTCTGCATGTCTCCCGAACCCGTAGGGTCTACACACTTAAGGTTCGATGACGCTAGGGTTATAAAGGAAGCTTGTATGTGGTTACCGAATGTTGTTCGGAGTCCCGGATGAGATCCCGGACGTCACGAGGAGTTCCGGAATGGTCCGGAGGTAAAGATTTATATATGGGAAGTCCTATTTTGGTCACCGAAAGAGTTTCGGGTTTTATCGGTAACGTACCGGGACCACCGGAGGGGTCCGGGGGTCCACCAAGTGGGGCCACAAGCCCCGGAGGCTTGCGTGGGCTAAGTGAGGGAGGGAACCAGCCCCAGGTGGGCTGGTGCGCCCCCCCACAGGGGCTCAAGGCGCAAGGGAGTGGGAAGGGGGGCAAACCCTAGAGCAGATGGGCCTTATGGCCCATCTAGCTGCGCCTCCCCTTCTCCCCCCTTCTTGGCCGCCTCCCCCTTGGCCATCTAGGGCTGCCGCCCCCCTTAGGGGTGGGAAACCCTAGAGGGGGCGCAGCCCTCCCCTTCCCCTATATATATGAGGCCTAGGGGGCTGCCCAAACACACATGTGATTCAATCTCTCGTTGGTGCAGCCCTGCGTCTCTTCTTCCTCCTCTTCTGTGGTGCTTGGCGAAGCCCTGCAGGATTGCCACGCTCCTCCATCATCACCACGCCGTTGTGCTGCTGTTGGATGAAGTCTTCCTCAACCTCTCCCTCTCTCCTTGCTGGATCAAGACGTGGGAGACGTCACCGGGCTGTACGTGTGTTGAACGCGGAGGTGCCGTCCGTTCGGCACTTGGTCATCGGTGATTTGAATCACGACGAGTACGACTCCATCAACCCCGTTCACTTGAACGCTTCCGCTTAGCGATCTACAAGGGTATGTAGATGCACTCTCCTTCCCTTCGTTGCTGGTCTCTCCATAGATAGATCTTGGTGACACGTAGAAAATTTTGAATTTCTGCTACGTTCCCCAACAGTGGCATCATGAGCTAGGTCTATTGCGTAGATTCTATGCACGAGTAGAACACAAAGTAGTTGTGGGCGTTGATTTTGTTCAATATGCTTGCCGTTACTAGTCTTATCTTGATTCGGCGGCATCGTGGGATGAAGCGGCCCGGACCGACCTTACACGTACTCTTACGTGAGACAGGTTCCACCGACTGACATGCACTAGTTGCATAAGGTGGCTAGCGGGTGCCAGTCTCTCCTACTTTAGTCGGATCGGATTCGATGAAAAGGGTCCTTATGAAGGGTAAATAGCAATTGGCATATCACGTTGTGGTTTTGCGTAGGTAAGAAACGTTCTTGCTAGAAACCCATAGCAGCCACGTAAAACATGCAAACAACAATTAGAGAACGTCTAACTTGTTTTTGCAGGGTATGCCTTGTGATGTGATATGGCCAAAGGATGTGATGTATGATATATGTGATGTATGAGATGATCATGTTCTTGTAATAGGATTCACGACTTGCATGTCGATGAGTATGACAACCGGCAGGAGCCATAGGAGTTGTCTTTATTTATTGTATGACCTGCGTGTCATTGAACAACGCCATGTAATTACTTTACTTTATTGCTAACCGGTAGCCATAGTAGTAGAAGTAATAGTTGGCGTGACAACTTCAAGAAGACACGATGATGGAGATCATGATGATGGAGATCATGGTGTCATGCCGGTGACGATGATGATCATGGAGCCCCGAAGATGGAGATCAAAAGGAGCAAAGTGATGATGGCCATATCATGTCACTATTTGATTGCATGTGATGTTTATCATGTTTATACATCTTATTTGCTTAGAACGACGGTAGTAAATAAGATGATCCCTTACAACAATTTCAAGAAGTGTTCTCCCCTAACTGTGCACCGTTGCTACAGTTCGTCGTTTCGAAGCACCACGTGATGATCGGGTGTGATAGATCCTTACGTTCACATACAACGGGTGTAAGACAGTTTTACACATGCAAAACACTTAGGGTTAACTTGACGAGCCTAGCATGTACAGACATGGCCTCGGAACACAGAAGACCGAAAGGTCGAGCATGAGTCGTATGGAAGATACGATCAACATGAAGATGTTCATCGATGTTGACTAGTCCGTCTCACGTGATGATCGGACACGGCCTAGTTGATTCGGATCATGTAATCACTTAGATGACTAGAGGGATGTCTATCTGAGTGGGAGTTCATAAGATGAACTTAATTATCCTGAACATAGTCAAAAAGATTTTGCAAATTATGTCGTAGCTCGCGCTTTAGTTCTACTGTTTTAAATATGTTCCTAGAGAAAATATAGTTGAAAGTTGATAGTAGCAATTATGCGGACAGTAGAAGGCTTATGTCCTTAATGCACCGCTCGGTGTGCTGGACCTCGAACGTGGTCTGTGGATGTTGCGAACATCTGATACACGATTTGATGACTACATGATAGTTCGGTAATGATAAATGGTTTAGAATTGAGGCACCGAAGACATTTTATGTCGCGGAACATATGATATGTTTCGAGGACTGAAATTGGGATTTCAGGCTCGTGCCCACGTCAAGAGGTATAAGACCTCCGACGATTTTCTTAGCCTGCAAACTAAGGGAGAAAAGCTCAATCGTTGAGCTTGTGCTCAGATTGTCTGAGTACAACAATCACTAGAATCGAGTGGGAGTTGATCTTCCAGATAAGATAGTGATGTTTCACCAAAGTCATTGCCACCAAGCTGCTAGAGCTTCGTGATGAACTATAACATATCAGGGATAGATATGATGATCCTTGAAATATTCGCGATGTTTGACACCGCGAAAGTAGAAATCAAGCAGGAGCATCAATTGTTGATGGTTAGTAAAACCGCTAATTTCAAGAAGGGCAAGGGCGAGAAGGGATACTTCATGAAACGGCAAATCAGCTGCTGCTCTAGTGAAGAAACCCAAGGTTGAACCCAAACCCAAGACTGAGTGCTTCTGTAATAAGGGGAACAACCACTGGAGCAGAATTACCCTAGATACTTGGTAGATGAGAAGGCTGTCGGTAGAAGTATATTGGATATACATTATGTGAATGTGTACTTTACTAGTACTCCTAGTAGCATCAGGGTATTAGATACCGGTTCGGTTGCTAAGTGTTAGTAACTCGAAATAAAAGCTACGGAATAAACGGAGACTAGCTAAAGGTGAGCTGACGATATGTGTTGGAAGTGTTTCCAAAGTTGATATGATCAAGCATCGCTCGCTCCCTCTACCATCGAGATTGGTGTTAAACCTAAATAATTGTTATTTGGTGTTTGCGTTGAGCATAGACATGATTGGATTATGTCTATCGCAATACGGTTATTCATTTAAGGAGAATAATGGTTATTTTTTTTGAATAATACCTTCAATGGTCTTGCACCTAAAATGAATGGTTTATTGAATCTCGATCATAGTGATACACATGTTCATGCCAAAAGATATAAGATAGTGATGATAGTACCACCTACTTGTGGCACTGCCATGTAAGTCATATTGGTATAAAACGCATGAAGAAGCTCCATGCTGATGGATCTTTGAACTCACTCATTTCTGAAAAGATTGAGACATGTGAACCATGTCTATTGGTATATACGCATGAAGAAACTCCATGCAGATGGACCGTTTGGACTCACTTGATTTTGAATCGCTTGAGACATGCAAATCATACCATATGGGCAAGATGACTGAAAGCTTCGGTTTCGGTAAAATGGAACAAGAAAGCAACTTGTTGGAAGTAACACATTATGATGTGTGCAGTCCAATAAGTGCTGAGGCACGCAGTGGATATCGTTATGCTCTTACTTCACAGATGATTTGAGTAGATACTGAGCATATTTACTTGATGAAACACAAGTCTGAATTATTGAATGATTCAAGTAATTTCAGAATGAAGTTGAATATCGTCGTGACAAGAGGATAAAATATCTATGATATGATCATAGAGATGAATATCTGAGTTGCGAGTTTGGTACACAATTGAGACATTGTGGAAATTGTTTCACGACTAGTACCGCCTGGAACACCATAGTGTGATGGTGTGTCCGAACATCATAGTTGCACCCTATTGGATATAATGCGTACCATGATGTCTCTTGTCGAATTACCACTATCGTTCATGGGTTAGGCATTAAAGACAACCACATTCACTTTAAATAGAGCACCACGTAATTCCGTTGAGACGACACCGTATGAACTATGGTTTAGTGAAACCTAAGTTGTTGTTTCTTAAAAGTTTGGGGCTACGACGCTTATGTGAAAAAAGTTTCAGGCTGATAAGCTCGAACCCAAAGCGGATAACTGCATCTTCATAGGACACCCAAAACAGTTGGGTATACCTCCTGTCTCAGATCCGAAAGCAATAAGGATTGTTTCTCAAATCGGGTCCTTTCTCGAGGAAAAGTTTCTCTCGAAAGAATTGAGTGGGAGATGGTGGAGACTTGATGAGGTTGTTAAACCATCACTTCAACTAGTGTGTAGCAAGGCACAAGAATTGTTCCTATGGCACCTACACCAATTGAAGTGGAAGCTTATGATAGTGATCATGAGACTTCGAATCAAGTCACTCCCAAACCTCATAGGATGACAAGGATGCGTACTACTTCAGAGTGGTACGTAATCCTGTCTTGGAAGTCATGTTGCCAGACAACAATGAACCTACGAGTTATGGAGAAGCGATGGTGGGCCCGGATTCCGATGAATGGCTCGAGGCCATATAATCCGAGAGACGATCCATATATGAAAACAAAGTGTAGACTTTGGAAGAACTACTTTATGGTCGTAAGACTGTTAGGTACATATGGATTTTAAAAGGAAGACGGACAATGATGGTAAATGTCACCATTAAGAAAGCTCGACTTGTCATTAATATGTTTTCCGACAAGTTCAAGGAGTTGACTACGATGAGACTTTCTCACTCGTAGCGATGCTAAGAGTCTGTTGGAATTATGTTAGCGATTACTGCATTATTTATGAAATTATGCAGATAGGATGTCAAAACATTGTTTCCTCGACGATTTTCTTGAGGAAAGGTTGTATGTGATACAACCAGAAGGTTTTGTCAATCCTGAAAGATGCTAATAAGTATGCAAGGCACCAGCAATCCTTCTAAGGACTGGAGTAAGCATCTCGGAGTTGGAATGTACGCTTTGATGATATGATCAAAGATTTGGGTTTATACAAAGTTTATGAGAAACTTATATTTCCAAAGAAGTGAGTGGGAGCACTATAGAATTTCTGATGAGTAGATGTTGTTGACACATTGTTTATCGGAAATGATGTAGAATTTCTGGAAGGCATATAGGGTTGTTTGAAAAATGTTTTTCAATGGAAAACCTGGATTAAGCTACTTGAACATTGAGCATCAAAATCTATAAGGATAGATCAAAATCGCTTAATAGTACTTTCAAATGAATACATACCGTGACAAGATTTTGAAGGAATTCAAAATAGATCAGCAAAGAAGGAGTTCTTGGCTGTATTACACATGTGGGTATTGAGTAAAACTCAAGACCTGACCACGGCAGAATAGAGAGAAAGGACGAAGGTCGTCCCCTATGCTTAGACATAGGCTCTAAAGTATGCTATGTTGTACCGCACCTGAAGTGTGCCAAGCCATGAGTCAGTCAAGGGGTACAAGTGTGATCCAGGAATGGATCACAGGACAACGGTCAAGGTTATCCTTAGTAACTAGTGGACTAAGGAATTTTCTCGATTATGGAGGTGGAAAAGAGTTCGTCGTAAAGGGTTACGCCGATGCAAACTTTGACACTGATCCAGATTATACTAAGTAGTAAATTGGATTCGTATAGTAGAACAGTTATTTGGAATAGTTCCAAATAGAGCGTGGTAACTGCATCTAGGAGATGACATAGAGATTTGTAAAGGACACACGGATCTGAAAGGTTCAGACCCGTTGACTATAACATCTCTCACAAGCATAACATGATCAAACCAAAAACTCATTGAGTGTTAATCACATAGTCATGTGAACTAGATTATTGACTCTAGTAAACTCTTTGGGTGTTAGTCACATGGGGATGTGACCTTGGGTGTTGGAATCATTACAATCACATATCGATGTGAGCTGGATTATTGACTCTAGTGCAAGTGGGAGACTGTTGGAAATATGCCCTAGAGGCAATAATAAATAGGTTATTATTATATTTCCTTGTTCATGATAATCGTTTATTATCCATGCTAGAATTGTATTGATAGGAAACTCAGATACATGTGTGGATACATAGACAACACCATGTCCCTAGTAAGCCTCTAGTTGACTAGCTCGTTGATCAATAGATGGTTACGGTTTCCTGACCATGGACATTGGATGTCATTGATAACGGGATCACATCATTAGGAGAATGATGTGATGGACAAGACCCAATCCTAAGCCTAGCACAAGATCATGTAGTTCGTATGCTAAAGCTTTTATAATGTCAAGTATCATTTCCTTAGACCATGAGATTGTGCAACTCCCGGATACCGTAGGAATGCTTTGGGTGTGCCAAACGTCACAACGTAACTGGGTGACTATAAAGGTGCACTACGGGTATCTCCGAAAGTGTCTGTTGGGTTGGCACAAATCAAGACTGGGATTTGTCACTCCGTGAAAACGGAGAGGTATCTCTGGGCCCACTCGGTAGGACATCATCATAATGTGCACAGTGTGATCAAGGAGTTGATCACGGGATGATGTACTACGGAACGAGTAAAAGAGACTTGCCGGTAACGAGATTGAACAAGGTATCGGGATACCGACGATCGAATCTCGGGCAAGTATCGTACCGATAGACAAAGGGAATTGTATACGGGATTGATTAAGTCCTTGACATCGTGGTTCATCCGATGAGATCATCGTGGAACATGTGGGAGCCAACATGGGTATCCAGATCCCGCTGTTGGTTATTGACCGGAGAACATCTCGGTCATGTCTGCATGTCTCCCGAACCCGTAGGGTCTACACACTTAAGGTTCGATGACGCTAGGGTTATAAAGGAAGCTTGTATGTGGTTACCGAATGTTGTTCGGAGTCCCGGATGAGATCCCGGACGTCACGAGGAGTTCCGGAATGGTCCGGAGGTAAAGATTTATATATGGGAAGTCCTATTTTGGTCACCGAAAGAGTTTCGGGTTTTATCGGTAACGTACCGGGACCACCGGAGGGGTCCGGGGGTCCACCAAGTGGGGCCACAAGCCCCGGAGGCTTGCGTGGGCTAAGTGAGGGAGGGAACCAGCCCCAGGTGGGCTGGTGCGCCCCCCCACAGGGGCTCAAGGCGCAAGGGAGTGGGAAGGGGGGCAAACCCTAGAGCAGATGGGCCTTATGGCCCATCTAGCTGCGCCTCCCCTTCTCCCCCCTTCTTGGCCGCCTCCCCCTTGGCCATCTAGGGCTGCCGCCCCCCTTAGGGGTGGGAAACCCTAGAGGGGGCGCAGCCCTCCCCTTCCCCTATATATATGAGGCCTAGGGGGCTGCCCAAACACACATGTGATTCAATCTCTCGTTGGTGCAGCCCTGCGTCTCTTCTTCCTCCTCTTCTGTGGTGCTTGGCGAAGCCCTGCAGGATTGCCACGCTCCTCCATCATCACCACGCCGTTGTGCTGCTGTTGGATGAAGTCTTCCTCAACCTCTCCCTCTCTCCTTGCTGGATCAAGACGTGGGAGACGTCACCGGGCTGTACGTGTGTTGAACGCGGAGGTGCCGTCCGTTCGGCACTTGGTCATCGGTGATTTGAATCACGACGAGTACGACTCCATCAACCCCGTTCACTTGAACGCTTCCGCTTAGCGATCTACAAGGGTATGTAGATGCACTCTCCTTCCCTTCGTTGCTGGTCTCTCCATAGATAGATCTTGGTGACACGTAGAAAATTTTGAATTTCTGCTACGTTCCCCAACAGATTTATCTTCTTAAGAAAAGATCCGATGTCTTTCAAGTTTTTAAGAACTTTCAAGCACTCGTTGAACGCCAATTTGATAGCAAGATACTTGCTGTCCAATCGGATTGGGGGGGGGGGAGAGTACGAGAAATTAAACTCTTTCTTTCAAACTCTCGGCATCTCTCACCACGTGTCATGCCCCCACGCTCACCAACAAAACGGCTCCGCTGAACGCAAGCACAAGCATATTGTTGAGGTCGGCCTAGCTCTTCTCGCTGGCGCCTCCATGCCCTTGAAATTCTGGGATGAAGCTTTTCTCACTGCCGTTCACATCATTAACATGCTTCCTAGTCGTGTTATTAATAATGAAACTCCAGTAGAACGGCTATTCCACACCAAACCTGACTACACCTCGCTACGTATTTTTGGGTGTGCATGTTGGCCTAATCTTCGTCCATACAACCAACGCAAACTTATGTTTCGATCAAAGCAATGTGTATTTCTTGGGTACAGTGCCCAACACAAAGGTGTCAAGTGCCTAGATGTGTCTACGGGGCGAGTTATATCTCCCATGATGTTGTTTTTGACGAAACAAAGTTCCCTTTCGCCGATCTTCATTCCAACGCCGGTGCCTTACTTCGCAAAGAAATTTTGCTTCTACCCTCTTCTCTCACCGGCCTTGATCATGGGGGAATTACTTGTGATGATTCAATGTTGACTAACCCTCCTAACGGTGCACCTGAGTTTTCTTGTGACGTTGCAGAAACAACCAGCGAAAAAAATGATGAAGAAAATGGCTCCCAAGTGCCATATTTGCTGTGTCCAGATTTGGGGAACAAATCCCTCTTGGGATCGGCGCCGAACCAGCTGCTGCCCAGCAGATCCGCGCCGGGATCTGCGCTGGCAGGCGCGCCAGACCGGCCAGCAGCGGAATCTGCCGCGCGTGTGGACCAGGCCTCGGCTGGTGGCTCACCCGATGCCACGCGGCGGCGTCCTAGTGGAGCGGGCGGCGCGCGCTTCCCCGACCAACCGCGTTGCTACAAGCGGCGGGCCCAGGCTCGGCCGACCAGCGCGGGTGCGGGTTCCGGTACCGACCCGACCAGACAGGAGGTCGCGGGTCTCGGTGCTGATCCTCGTGGCCCCACGCAATCATTGGCTCATGATGAGCCCGCTGGCGCGTCAAGAGGTGCGCCAGGATCTTCTGCGGCTGATATAACCTCATCGCCACGTGCTGAAGCCACAGAAGATCCGGTGCGGGCGTCAGGCGAATCCGGCGAATCTGCCTCGGGATCACCTGCACCAAGGACTCCTGTGCGCGGCTCTGGATCTTCTGCGCCGGCTGATCCTGCAGTACAGTCCAGGAGGAGGCTCACACGGCTACAAAAAGGTGTAACTCAACCCCTTAACTACAAAAATCTAAGCAAATATGGCCTCGTTGTTCAGGGTTAAAAAGAAATCTGATGGAACTATTGATAGATACAAGGCTAGGCTTGTTGCAAAAGGCTTTAAGCAAACATATGGTATTGATTATGAGGATACATTTAGTCCAGTTGTAAAAGCTGCTACCATTCGCCTTGTTCTATCTATTGCTGTATCCAGAGGATGGAATCTCAGACAACTAGACATCCAGAACGGGTTTCTTCATGGTGTTCTGGAAGAAGAGGTGTATATGAAACAACCTCCTGGTTTGAGAGCAAGTCTAATCCCTCGTTTGTGTGCAAACTTGATAAAGCACTCTATGGCTTGAAGCAAGCTCCAAGGGCGTGGTATTCCCGTCTTAGTCACAAGATGCAATCACTTGGTTTTGTCCCTTCCAAGTCAGACACCTCACTGTTTATTTACAATAAGCTCAATACATGCATATTTGTTCTCATTTATGTTGACGATATTATTGTTACAAGTTCATCTAGTGAGGCCATTGCATCATTGTTGAAGGATTTAAGTGCCAAATTTGCTCTCAAGGATCTTGGAGATATGCATTTTTTCCTTGGGATTGAGGTGAAGAAACACAAGGATGGACTTCATCTCTCTCAAGAGAAGTATGCAACAGATTTGGTAAGAAAGGCAGGCTTGCAAGGTTGTAAACCCTCTTTCACTCCATTATCTAGATCAGAAAAGTTATCTCTCACAGAAGGGCACCTCTTGAGTCAAGAGGATAGTACAAAGTACAGGAGCTTGGTAGGTGCATTACAGTACTTGACTTTAACAAGGCCTGATATCTCATTTGCTGTCAACAAGGTATGTCAGTTTCTGCATGCTCCCACCACTGTGCATTGGACTGCTGCAAAACGCATTGTCAGATATGTCAAACATACTTTGAGCATTGGTCTCAACTTCAGCAAGTCATCCTCAACTCTTGTCAGTGCTTTCTCTGACTCTAATTGGGCAGGTTGTCTGGATGACAGACGCTCCACTGGTGGATTTGCAATATTTTTTGGACCAAACTTGATTTCATGGTGTGCAAGAAAACAGGCCACAGTGTCTAGGTCTAGCACAGAGGCAGAGTACAAGGCATTAGCAAATGCTATAGCTGAAATCATATGGGTTCAATCAATGCTCAAAGAACTTGGTATTCGCAGTTCTCAAACTCCATGTTTGTGGTGTGATAATCTTGGTGCCACCTACTTGTCTGCAAATCCAGTCTTTCATGCCAGAACAAAGCACATAGAGATAGACTTTCATTTTGTCAGAGAAAGAGTTGCACGGAAACAGCTTGATATTCGGTTCATTCATTCCAGAGATCAAGTTGCAGATGGGTTTACTAAAGCCCTGCTTGTCAGAAACTTTGAAGAATTTAAGCATAATCTCAACCTGATGAAGTTGTGATTAAGGGGGAGTGTCAAACATCATACATATGCGGGCCGGGCCATGTTGCCGTGTTTATCTCGAGATATGATAGAGATA
Organism: Aegilops umbellulata; assembly: GCA_032464435.1. Classification (NCBI taxonomy): domain Eukaryota; kingdom Viridiplantae; phylum Streptophyta; class Magnoliopsida; order Poales; family Poaceae; genus Aegilops; species Aegilops umbellulata. Next base: position 536,114,918 of record CP136055.1, read on the forward strand.
TACACTAGGAGGTAGTTTGTATGAGATATTCATGTAACCATCTTTTCCTTTCTTCTCTCCCAAGTCTTATCTCTTGTAACCGCATGTTGTATGCCTCTAGGGTTTTGGCTCCCTACTATATAACATGAAACACGTCGCCCCAGCAGGGTAAGACGTTTACCGCTCGCACATGGTAATCAGAGCCCCTCTTCTTCAACTCATCTAGCTACCAAAAACCATCTGTGCCAAAGCCACCATGTCTTCCTCCTCCGGCGCTTCCCTCCCGGCTAGTCTCAATGGCCAGGTCACCGAGAAGCTATCCCGCACGAACTACGTGCTATGGCGCACGCAGATGATCCCCCAACTGCGTGGCGCCGGGGTCTTTGTCTACGTCGACGGCACCCAGCCGGCAAAGCTGCTCGTCACCACCGACAAGGAAGGCAAGCAGACTTCAACGCCCAACTCTCTCCACCCTATCTGGGTCCGGGAGGACCAGCAGGTCCTTGGCTATCTGCTGGGCAACCTCACAAAGGAGGTGCTCCTCACGGTGACATGTTGTATGCCTCTACGGTTTTGGCTCCCTACTATATAACATGAAACACGTCGCCCCAGCAGGGTAAGACGTTTACCACTCGCACATCACTGAGGTCGAGATATCGTAGCTTGGATAGTCCAACTAACCCTGCATGTGTTTTTGTTTGCACAATTAGGAGAATAAGAAGCAACCACACACACATATTATTATAAGAGAATTTGGAGCAAGTATGTACCTTCCAAGCTTAGCGAACATGGATAGTTGTATGATAGATCTAGGCACTCAAGCTCATGGAATGCAGAAAACACTGTCAAGTTTAAATACCGACGATCATCTACATTTGTCGTGAAAGACACAAAGGAAAGGTCGAGATGATACACCCGTTTGGTGCTATTGTTGCATTTCACATGCTCCCACGAGCAGCAGTCATCACCATCCTTCCTCCATGAATCAAGTGTCCCAGGGGAGCCCGCTCTTATCAGAGAAGACTGGATGTCCAGTAGAGCAGCTCTCTCCTCCACGAAGCAGGCAGAGGACAAGTGAAGCATGAACGGTAACAAGAAAAATAGTATCAAAGACAATGATCCCCATGGCAAGCAGCTACCCATATCTGATAGTAGTAAGCTTTTCCATCTCCTGTCTGCGTGCATATAAACTACAGTTGGGCTGTAGGTGCTCAGACTTTGAGGAGAAAATGGTGAGTGTGTTTCTCCTGGTTCTGCACTATTTTGCGAGCTTCTTCGCACCAGCTATAGACAAGGACATGCAAGGAATAAAAGTCTAGGAGCACAGCTTGGCTGAGATTGGGCAGTTTACTTGGACGAAGACTTGAGGAATCAATCATCGTCTTTTTTGACTAAATGCAGACCAAGACTGCTTTCATCGTGATTCCAAGAGGGAAACAGTTGAATTACAAGGAGGGTAGCCAAAGAAACAGAGAAAGAATTAAAGGAAGAAACACCAGAGGCCAGAGTCTTGTGGACCAAAGCCAGCCAGAACACGCTTTCTGGCCGTGTTAATCCACAGATTAGCTTCAAGCAGCAATTTGGCGGAGACGTACAGCCTGGGGAGGGCTCGAGATTGCTCTCAAAGTCCTCTGTCCAACCAGATTCTGGAAAGGGTAAAAGGTCGTCAAGAGCAACCAAGAGAAGGAATTAGTGGCGACTTTGCTAGTTTGAATGCATGAACCTCCATCATTTGTTGTACGTATATGCTAAGATTCTGAAGAATCAGCGGATGAGTTGTGGTTAGGGGTGAAATGCCACTCGAACCCATGTTAACTTCTGTCTTTGTGTGAGAAGCACAAGGTCGCTCTTTCATTGTAGTTTCTCTCACTGTACTAATCAAGTTCATCTGATACACTCTCAGCAACAACTCTGTTACATACCCAGAAAGTAATTTCAGGAATGCACACTACATAACTGTAATACTGTTTTGCATTGCATAACCTGCAATTTGTAATTGTTCAAGCACTACAGCTCGAGAAGATGTGTAATTGCTCAAGCACTATTAATAAATGCCGGCGATTCAGATAAATTCCTTTTTACGGACTATTAGAGATATAAAATAATTTTAGCAAAAAAGGTCAAAAATAGTGGAGTGCCTGATGATCTGAAGGAGGTATGCTGGTGGCACTGGCCATAGAATCAGATTCTTGAAAGGGTCGTCAAGAACAAGCAGGAGAAGGAATTAGCAGCGACTTTACTAGCATGACTGCATGAACCTCTATTATTGCTGCAGATGTAAAGGGTCTGATGCGTTCTCTTTAAGAAATAGCACAATCTGTTACAATGTACTCCCTCCGTCCGGAAATACTTGTCATCAAGATAAATAAAAGGGGATGTATCTAGATGTATTTTAGTTCTAGATACACCCCTTTTTATCCATTTTGATGACAAGTATTTCCGGACGGAGGGAGTACTAGTTTACATTGCAGAGCAAGAAAGAAATTTAAGGAAGCTTCGTTGATCTTACATTCAAACTATACATTTCTAACATGTAATGCTCAAGCGCTACATGACCAGTATGGTTCAGTTACATCACTTTGCAATGTGTAATTGCTCAAGCACTACATCTTGAGCATCACAGATCTTCCATAAGGATGGCAAAACGAGAATCCAATAGTGGCCCAAAATGCCAACACAAAGCCGGCAGTTGTGACCACATATAGAACTGGGTCACTGGGCGTCTCTTCCACATCTTTCCCCGCAGCAGGATCTGGACTGGGAGCAGCACAGGTATTCCCCTGATGAGTAATCTTGTGAAGGTTGGTGTTGGCTAGGTAGCTGTCCATGCTGAATGAGCCAAGCTGACCAGAGTTTGGTATGCATCCTGACAAGTTGTTGTATGCCACAGAGAATGCCCCCAATGATGATAGCTGGGTTAACTGCCAAGGTATTGATCCACTCAGCTCATTGTGGGAGAGGTCCAAGCTTTCTATCTCCTCCATGCCGCCAAAGGTCGCCGAGATTGAGCCAATAAAGAAATTGTTGGATAGGTTAAGGGATTTGATATGTCTCAGATTTCCTAGCTCCCAGGGAATTTCTCCATCCAACATGTTTGCGGATAGGTCGATCCCTGACATTGAAGCAAAGAAGCTTCGTCCGTATGTGTAGAAATTACCTTTGGTAGCAAAGCTGAAGCCTCTTAAGTAATATCCAGTAAAGTACACATTACTCTCAAATACTGACTGAAAAATTGCATCGTCCCTATCACCTTTGAAAGAGAGATTACCAATACATGCTGGCAGAGAACCTGAAAGCTTGTTATGTGAAAAATCAAGTATCCTCAAGTACATGAGTCTGCACAAGGTTGGAGTGATCTGCCCTTCAAACTTATTTCCGCCCAGCGAAAGTAGCCTAATGTTGTCAAGGTAACTTACCCAATTGAGGTTGCCCATGAACTGATTGTGTCTGATATCCAAAGCAATCAGACTTGATGTGTTGAAAAGGGGGAAAGAGATATCGCCAGATAAGGAGTTGCCAGTAAGATTAAGAAAATTCAGCACTAGGAAGCAACTGTTTGGTACAGACCCTGTAAGGTTGTTGCGCGACAGATCTAAAAGGCGAATTCTTGTCAAGCCACAAATGTGTTGATCAATTTTGCCAGTTATACGGTTTCGAGCAAGATTCAGGGCTGACAAAGAGGGCAGATTCCAAAATGAGGTATCGAGTTCCCCAGACAGCTTGTTATCATGCAAATCAATGACATGTAGAAACTTTCCTGCTAGATCATGAGGCAATGTTCCTTTAAATTTGTTACCATCCATGCACAATTCATGTATATTGGACAGATTATTCATCCCACCAAAAATCGGACCACCAAGCCTGTTGTTTGAGACCTTCAAGATGGATAGCCTGGGATAATTAGTAAAAACACAAGCTGGAACCTCCCCAGAAAGTTTGTTGTTTGATAGGTCTAGAAATGTCATGGAGCTGATCTCACACATTGGCATTGGTATGTGCCCAAACAAGTCGTTACTAGACAAATCTAGAACAGACAAATTTGGAAACATTGAGCTGAGGTTGGCCGGCAACTGTCCTGTGATATGGTTCATGGCTATGTTGATATCCGTGAGGAAAGATTGGGCATGCCATATTGGGTCTAGCGATCCAGTTAACGAGTTATTCCCAAGATATAGTTGTTGTAGTTTTGTTTCCTCTGTAAACAACCAATTGGGCATGCTGCCTGACAAGTTATTGCTGGACAAGTCAAGCACCTCTAAATGATGCTGTGTGAGTAAAAAATGTGGTTCTGCAATAATGTTCTTGTGAAGGTCACAGCCAGAGAGCACTAACTGTTTCAATTGGAATGAAGGTGTCCATCCAGGAATATTGATGTCAATAACTATGTTACCATTGCCTGAAAGGTCTATCTCTTCTAGCTTTGTGAGGTTTTGAAGCCAAATGAAAGAAAGTTTACCACTCAAATTATTTTGGGAAAACCGAAGACTCTTAAGGGACAATGAAAGATCCGAAGATGAATTTATAGGAATTTGTCCTCCGAGCAAATTCGCCGAGAGGTTCAACCGTTCGATATGTGGAAGTGAGAACAAGAATTTTGGAATGTTTCCGCTGAATTGGTTGGAACTCAAATACAACTCTCGTAGGTTCTTGAGGATTTCAAATGCTGCAGAAGTACCAAATCATGTATTAATAATTACTCATAGAAAACAATGGTGACACCATCTTTACTGATATAAGCAGGAAATGCTCATTATAGGAGGACTGTAGGAGCACCTTGTACATTCGGAAGGGCTCCACTCAGCTTATTATGTTCAAGATTTAAGACTTCAAGTGGAACTGGTTCCGAAGATAAATGAATAGGGAAATCTCCTTCGAATTCATTATATGAGAGATCTAGGAACTTCAGATGAGGAAGTGAAAATATTGACACAGGGAGAGATCCCCTGAATAGGTTGCTACCCAATTTCAAGTTCCTAATGTTTTTGAAAGCTGTGATGTCTGCAAGTAGTACAGTTAGTAAAGGTGGCACAAATTAAAGTAGGGAGATTGAAGTATGAAACATGAAGTCTCATTTTTTAATGTAAGATAGATAATTTTACCTGAGAGAGTTCCGTTGAGGCGATTAAAACTGAGATCTAGGACTTCAAGTGACATTGGACCCGAGAATGAGCCAATTGGAATATGCCCATCGAAGTCATTAAAGGAGAGATCTAGGATCTTTAGGTGAGGAAGTGCAAATAGTGATGCCGGGAGGCTTCCGTTCAAGCTATTCCAATACATGCTCAGTTGTCGCAAGTTTCTGAGATTCTCAACAGCTGCAGTGTGTGTAGGCATGCGAGACGAGTTTATGAATATGCAATTTTGACGTCTACCTTAGTACTCTCCTTTAATTAAGCACAGGTCTGCACCTGCGTTTGGAAGACCTCCGGTCATGTAGTTATTGTTGAGAGCTAAAACTTCCAGTGAAACAATTTGCCCAATAAATTCTGGGAAGCCCCTTCCCCATACATTGTAACTGAGGTCGAGATATCGAAGTTTGGCTAGTCCAACTAAACCTGCATGTGTTTTTGTTCGTACAGCAACGAGAATAAGAACTCATTGCACACATATTGTTCTAAAAAAAAGGAGAATGTGGAGTACATACGTACCTTCCAAGGCTAGCGAACATGGATAATTGTTTGATAGATCAAGGTATTCAAGCTCATGTAGTGCAGAAAACACCGTAGAGTTTAAATACCAACGATCGTGTGACGAAGTTTGAAATATGAAAGAAAGGTTGAGATGAGACACTCGCTGTGTAGTATTGTTGCATTTCACATGCTCCCACGAGCAGCAGTCATCACCATCCTCCCCCCATGAGTCAAGCGCACTCAGGGAATGCGCTCCTGGCAGGGAAGACCGGATGTCCAGTAGAGCAGCCCTCTCCTCCACGAAGCAGCCAGAGGACGAGTGAAGCATGGGCTGCAACAATACAAGTAGTATCAAAGACAATGATCCCCATGGCAAGCAGCTACCCATATCTGATAATAAGCTTTTCCTTCTCCTGTACATTTAGGTTGGCTGTTGTAGGTAGCTAGACTTTGGGAGAGAAATGGTAAGAGTTACAGTTGTGCATGCTTTGCTTTTATCTTTCGCCAGCTTCTTCGTACACGCGACAAGGAGTACAGCTTGGCACAGGCGGTCAGTTTACATGGACCGAGTCATCGGCAATCATTCATCATCCACAGGAAATCTTGTTGTAAATATATTTCGATGCACTCTTGACCAGGTGGACGGCCAATTAGTTGTAGCCGGCATTAGGTGCCGGCTAGACTTTTTTTTAATTTTTACACTAAGTGCCGGCTAGACATTTCAAGTTCTAAAGACGCCATATGGGGGCCCAAGGGAGACATGGGTACGCAGTTACGCACATATGTTTCTACAGATACTATTATCAGGCTCATGGATGGATACATTTTTTTATAAAGAGAGTATATTAATATCAAGAAGATATCGGTGACATTCAATATCTACATTAACACGATATCAAGAGCTAGTCAAGACAACAGAATGCACACACCAAATTATTACAAAAAGGAAACGGGACACAGAACAACTCCAGCAAACATCAACATCAACCAGCAGTGATGGCAACTCTTGAGTAACTTGAGTGGTGCTTAATTTTAGACAAATGACACATATAGGAAGATTTGCTGAACTATACATATTCATCTAAAGTCTTATTTAGAGGTTGCTTGAATATTCTCCTTTCATATTTATTCCATTCTAAATTTTTCGGTAAATGCCACATGTTTTCTGTATCTTTTTTGATGATTCTGCATTCACACGGAGAGAGCACAGTTTTTCTTTTCGAAAAGAATGATAACCCTGGCCTCTGCATCGAGCGATGCACACAACCATCTATTATATTATTCAACGGTCTGACAATGCATGAATCAACCCAAAGCCACCTTCCCCGACGATCTATGTCGCTACACCTACTAGCCTGACGATGTGCCCTGACCACACATCATCTCATACCATCTAATCCGATGGCCTCACCAAGCCGCCTGCCGGCCAGAAGAGATCACTAACCAGTCTAGAAGACCCTCAGCGCGCACCTCATGCGCACACTCCAGAATCCGCTGTCGCCATCTTCCTTTGTCCCAACTTTAGAGGAGATCAACACATTTACCTTGCCAGACCAACTGTCATCGACACAAGATTGCATCGAAGCGCGAAGTGGCGGCACAAAAATATTCATGATAATTCCAAGATTGGTTTCAAGGTATTTATGAGCCAGGGGTGCCTAGAACCAAGGTTTTGGTTTCCGAATGAACACATTTTCTTTGTGTGTGTGTGTGTGGGGGGGGGGGGGCATTCTCGGTTACCATGGTTGCCGAACAGATTTCGGGCAAAATTTATAGTTCAATTTTGAATTCAATTTTTTAACTCGATATAGATAATACTTGAACAGAAAATGACCAGAAAGTTGCTAATAGATCAGTGGTACGTCTTGCACGCGCATGCTTGGTGATATGTGGTCAGGAGTTCGACTCTTGTTTGGAAGCGCGTGGCAGGTGCATAAACTTGCTCGGCTAGATCATTTTTCTCTCCTTCCTGGCAGCTGGAACCCTAGCCGCCGCGAGGAGAGGCCATCTTTCAGCGCCGTCCTCCGGCGGCTCTCCTCTGCCGGCGACCTCGGTCGTCGGTGATGAGGGGGTTCGCCGGATCCGGGCGTGTGGATCGTTTTTTACTCCCTTGTAGTCTAGGTTTATAGGCTGTTCATCGTCTTGGCTTCAGCGGCGATGATGACGACGCTAAAAGATTCTTCGGATCCTTCCCTGACAAGGCCATCGGTCCTATGGTTGGGGATGGATTTGAAAACCAGTCTGTTCAAGTAAGGATGGCGTGGCGGCGGCGGCATCCTCGTCGTGGACCTATGTCCTCGGGCTCCGCCGTTGCGACGGTGTTTGCTCCAGTGTCGGCATGGAGCTTGGGAGGTAGTCCAGGAGCGGATGCAGATTGTAGTCTGCATCGACGACATCTGGAAGACATAACGTGTGCTGGGTTCGTGGTTCGTGGATGGCAAGTATGGTTTCCTCCTTCGGCGTCTTAGTCGTGATGGGGTGCCAGATCTGGAGTTCGATGGTGTGTCCGGGGTGTTGCCCCGGTTTGATTCGTTCAACGGCAATGGCTTCACTTTTGGTGTTGCCCCGGTTTTTCTAATTTTTAAGAATGGTCCTGTAATTGTTGGTTGATTTTAATATATGGCTTTTGGCCTTTTCGCAAGATAGGGTCTAATTTAAGTCCTCCAATGCAATAACTCTCACATACATATCCTATTTATTTCCTTTAAATTTGTTTGCTTTATCCTATCGATCTAACCTCCATTTGTTCGATACATTCATACGTAACAAAATGTACTTACTCAAACATATACAATCAATAATCACACCGAACATAAGCTACACACAAACTTATATGGAGCACCCACAACTTAGCCGCCAAGCATCTCCTGACTATTTAAGAAATCTTTATTTATGATAGTTAAGAAAAATAATCCACTATTGCTGCAGATGTAGTCCTGCTGTTTTCCTGACGGCTTGTTCCAATTTGTCACAGAACGATGGACACTCCATGTTTAGTGCTCCTTGACTTCTCTGTCTCGTAAAAAATGATGCGATGAATCAATAAGGTTTCCGTGAGTAAAAGCAACTATTCGGACACATGTAAGTGAGTAGATTTTAACACAGAAGCAACACAAACAAATCGACCTATTAAGAAGTCATGTTTCACTACTGCTGCAGATATAGTCCTGTGTGTGAAGAAGTCATGTTTCATATATCAGAACAATACATTAGTAAAAACCCTGTTGGCTTGCCGTTCAATACAGTACAATAGTTACATGGACCTATTAACATCTATTTTTATTTGCTATAAAGGCGATAGAGGTATTGTTATTTTTAAGTTGGCCAAATTGTTGTGCACTGGGAGACCTAGAGTTGCATAAAATATCATCAGCAACTTTAGGTGTAGAAACGTACAATCATTCAGTCGCACATACTTTTTAAAATTTAACTACCCAATTTTTATTGGATATAAAATCAAGTGTCAGAATCGCCAACGTAAGATTGGTAAGTCGACACTTCATTTTTCCTCTTATTTAAGACAACAGACAATATTGCTTATATTTTAAGATAGAAGGTGTGAGAACCATGGTTCAAACCCATGCCGGCTAGGAGGGAAAGCAGTGGTTCAACCACTGGGTTAAATGACCATCCACCAGTATTTCTTATAGAATTCCCCTAAAAAAATATTGCTTATATAATTAGCAATATCTCGATTCCCTATATAATTAGCAATATCTCGATTGCCTGGCTGCAATAAAAATTCTGAAAGTGAACAACCAGCTGTTTTGGGAAGAGTTTTGGCTATCTGCTCCTTTACTCTTTATTATTCTGAGAGACATATTTGTTCCGCATTCTGTTTAAGTTTTAAACTTTTTATTGTTGGGGGTCGATTGAGACTGCACTACCATGTTTGTTCAGAGAGTTTGGTATGGCAAGTTGCAGGAAATCGCAATGCTGATCACAAGTGACTGACTATATATAGATTAGAAATGACATATCAATATGGAAGGTCCTCATAAGAAACTTAAGAGAATAAATTTTAGTTGAAATTGGCCAGATGATAAAAAAAAGGTGATTGCGGCAGACTTCACAATGCTCAATATCTTCATGTTTTATAAGAGATTTATAGTGGCGCCCATATTGAGTATTTCTATTGTAGCACCCTCTAGCAGAAATGAATATAAACCTCATTTAACTCAACTCGAGCAAAAACAAGTACGCTGCACCCACCAACTAACCCTTAACACGACAACATATTATACACACTTATTATCACTTTTATGACCAGTATACATCATCTCTAAAACAGTTAAAAAGTACCACCACAGACTGAAAGAGCTAGAAGAGGAGCATGATCATATATATCTCCAGAGAACCAAAAGGGTATACGTAGGGCGATTTAAGGAGTCTTTTAGAAAAGTCTCTCCTCGTGACTTATGCTTTGGCAATCTACCAAAATGTATAAAAATGCTTCTAAATTCTAGATTTCATTTAATGTAAAAGTAGCCCACTTTTCAATATGTTAATAATTTGGTTTCAAAGTAATACCTTCTAAAGTGATGCAAAATACATCTTTGCAATTTGGTATGAAACTTTTTAAGATACATGAATAATAATTATGTGCGGTGATCTACGATATGGTTATTCTTACTATTGACTGTAAAACCCATATAGCGATGTTACAAATTAATAGGGCTTCTTGAATCGTCTGTTGGAAAGATAAAAGTTTGCGAAAAAGGGTTCCCCCCGCTTTACATTATAAAGCACAACTGCCAAGCATCCAACATCATAAGAGTACAGGAGAAAAATAGAAGTTTAGACTCACAATATATTTGTCACTTGTCTGTGCATTTACAAGATTGGTTGCAATGTTCTTGAATAATAAAAAAAGGAATGGATATCGTTGTGGTTTCTTTTTCCGAGAGAAAACCGTGTGTGCTTCCATACAGTGATCCCTCTGATAAATGAAAATGGGATCAACCTGGCGTTCACTAGTAGAAAAGGGGGCAATGGTCCAGGCCGGATTGAGCATTAGTTCCGGTTCAGTCTAGAACCGGGACTAATGTGAGCATTTATCCCGGTTCATGCGGCTAAGGCATTAGTCCCGGTTCACCTGGGCCCTTTAGTCCCGGTTCGTGTTACAAACCGGGACTAAAGGTTGCGATGACCTTTAGTCCCGGTTCGTGCCTCAAACCGGGACTAAAGATTAGACCTTTAGTCCCGGTTTGAGGCACGAACCGGGACTAATGGGGTTGAGACCTTTAGTCCCGGTTCGTGCCATGAACCGGTACTAAAGGTCCCATTTTCAAACTCTACCCCCCCGATCGCCTTTTCAGTTTTAAAAAAAATAAAAGAAAATGATGGAAATGTCAAAAAAATAAAATAAAATAAGTTTCCCATGTGATATGTGGTCTAGTTGTCAGGAAAATTTACAAACATGAATTTTCGACTTTTTTGCAAAATCTCTCGAGAATTTGTAAAAATGGGCGTAACTTTTGCATACGAACTCGGATGAAAAAGTTTTTTATATGAAAAGTCATCTACTCGAAAAGTTACATCCAAATTTAACCGGGGAAACCCCGTTAAACATTTTCAAAATCCTCAAAAACCTAATAGAAAAAAAGTTACGGGGCTTTTAAGATCTGGAGAGGCAAAAAAATTCAAAAAATTTCAAACTATGGTCAAACTGTGGTCAAACAATGGTCAAACTAATTATTCTACAATATTAGTGTTACTAAATAATTATTTTAGTTATTTTGAATTTTGGTCAAATCTGGTCAAACTGTGGTCAAACAATGGTCAAACTAATTATTCAAGAAATATTAGTGTTACTAAATAATTATTGTTTTTTAAAACAATAGTTTCAAACTCAAACAGTGAAATGTGTCACTTCATGCTCAAGCAAAATTCCTGAGGGTTAATAGGATTGACATCTTACTATTGTGAGGAAAACAACAAGTGCAGACTCGGAAGCGAAGGAGAATAGAACCCGAAAGTTAAGCGTGCTCGGGCTAGAGTAGTGAGAGGGATGGGTGACCGGTCGGGAAGTTAGATGATTTCGAATGATGAGGGGTGATTAGAGGATAAATTGAGTAGTGATGAGGGGGTGGTGATTAGATATTAGAGGTTAAAATTTGAAAATAAAAAAATTTCAAAAAAAAAATTCAAAAAATTTCCTTTAGTACCGGTTGGTGTTACCAACCGGGACTAAAGGTGGGCCTCCAGGCAGCGGCCACGTGGAGGGCCTTTAGTCCCGGTGACTAAAGGCCCTTTTTCTACTAGTGGTTGGACAATAAAAAATATCTAATCTAATTTTTACTTGGTTTAGGCTGAAAATGTAGGACGGAAACCCCAACATTTCTCAGTTATGGTGTCTCGGTCGGCAAAAAAACTCGGAAGTGACATCAATGAATATTATTTTAGAAATCCACCATGGATATTTATACACCGCCAAGACAATTTTTCTCCTTTCTAAAAGAAAAACAATAATTTAAGGTTGTTTTCTACACAAAACCCTCTCAAAACTGGGTTGTCCCTTGAGACATAATAGTCACAATCTAGTCATTCCCTCCCTACCGTCGCTCTCTCTGCCTCTCCTCCACATGACCCCCTCCCCCCATCAACTAGATTTAAGAGCCCACTCACTTGCCTCCTCCCCTCCACTTCCCAGATAGAACCAAGGCCCTACTCTTTGGGTGATATACTAAAGTGATCCATCAAATTTATCTACTCCATTAACACAAATCATGAGGTTGTAAGTCCTATATTTGTTCAGCTATTAATAGTAAGCTATAAGTTTTTATGTGCACTCTAAATGCAGTGCCATATATATAGCGGAGTATCCCACGTGGTTACAAACGAAAATTTATAGTTTTTTTGCATTTATTTTTTCGTCTAACCTATGTAGAAGCCCTACGGTCATTTACCACCTTGTTTAACAATTTTCATTAAAACAGAGTTATATTTGCTGCAAATTTTTTGTTACCAACCTATTCTGGTAGAGGGGTCAACCCTATAAGTTCTTCCACATGCGATGGGTCCTACCATGTGTCCCAGAAAATATTAAAGATTGAGGAAACAATGATAAATGAACTAATTTGCATGGGCCCCTAATACAATTTTGAGTATTCATGGCGATCTAGGGAGGCAGTTCTGAGCACTAAAGCGTCTAGCTGCCTCTAACTAGCATGCTCAGATGGTACTCAAAATCAAAGCTACCTCCCATGAGTTGACACACTATTGGAGGCGATTCTAGATTCCAAACCGACCCAACTTGGATGTATTGGAGGCGGTTTCAGCCTTGAAACCGCCTCCAATCAGAGTTATCATTAGGGTATGTAAACCCTTAGATACCATTCCATCAAATTATGTTCACTTCCTCTGTGTCTCTCGCGCCACCACCACCACAACTTTTCTTCATTATTCCCAATGGCAATGACAGGGTTCCCCAATTCAAGCGTGGGTGAAGGCGTTGCAGGCGGCGCGTGGGCTAGTGCCTCCCGAGGAGGCCCCCGTGTTGCCACAACCACCCTCCACTACAATCCTTCCCGCCGTCCTCGAGGCCCCTGCCATGGCCACCACAACTCGACCAAAAAATCACGATGGAGCCACCCATTTTATTGGGTCTGGTATGTGTCCGCTCTGCGGAGTATATTGCCAAAGGCTCCACCACCATGATTGCCTTGGTATCGGGGGAGGTTGGGGTGGGAAAGGGCGTGCTCTATTGCCACCAGCACCTTCACCGTCGTTCCTTGTTGTTGCTGTTGACCTTGCGAAGAGGCCCTTGTCGTGGCTGCCACAATCGCACTGAAGAAGCAAGGTGCTGCAACCAATCGTATCGGGTCTGCTAGATATGCATCCGCTCACCAGAGGACCTTTTGAAAGGTGAGAAAGCCATGTCCATATCAATAGAAGTTGTTTTGTAATAGCTGTAGTACCTTTAGTAGTATAATTGAGTTGTAGTTTGTAATCTCGTGGGTTATTTTTTATCTAAGTAAACAAGCGCCTACTGTCTCAAAATGCAATGTATTTCCTATGTGATAATGGCATGGAATGCACTTTTTGATAAGAATTTATGCAATTGATGAGATAAGTTCTAGGTGTTTTTGTTTTATATGTGATCTTTGATATCTGTTATTGTAATTAAATCAAAATTGTATTATAGGGATGGCTACAAATATAATGTAATTTAGCTATTAAAATAAATACTATTGGAGATGGTTTTTAGTGAGGAGCCGGGGAACCACCTCTACTACTTACTTATTAAATGTAGTTTAAGAGGGGGAAACACCTCCGAACTTTAAGTATTAGAGGTGGTTTTCTATTCAAAGTTGTCTTTGACGCCAAAAAGTATTAACTACAAGATCCCATTTCATCCCATTTTTGCCAAACCCTTGCTCACTCCTCCTTGGCATTGGCGGCACCAGATTTGCCACGTGACACCAACACCGCAGTCACCCCGTCATTGTCGTGACCAGCGGGCTTAGTGAGTTGGCACGTGTGTTGTGCCATCTATGGTCACCCCATTGCGTCTCTGTGCCTCCCCTCGTGCCACCAGCTTGCCTTTGAGCTCGAGGGGACTTGGTGCACTATCCCAACAGAGTAGCCACCACCGCAAACCCCTTGTCATGTTCGTCTCTCCCCCCGACAAACATGTGGTATAATCCCTCCACCGATAGGTTTAGCTTTAGGTTTATTAGATAGATGATGTAGTTAGATAGATGCTTTAGTAACTATTTTTGAAAAATTATGGTAATTAAATATAATATTTATTCGTGTAACAATAGCTGTAGAAATACACTAATTAGCTATAATTTTAAGTTTTTAACAATAGATTTGAGCTTATGTTGACTTGATGCTTAAGCCATGAAAAACAATATATTTCGGAAGTCTGTAATCCATATGCACATAGATTTTGCAGTGGCCATGCACATAAGTTTGCAATGCCTATCTGTGCTTCTTAAGTAGCGAATGAAACCCTTTTTAGTTTATGCAAACAAGGATACATACACACATCATTGCTATTGTGACCTTTTGGTGTACAACACAAATCATTTTTTCTAAGAGTATTTTGTGTGGTGCGTCTCAAATGCCAAATCGGTGACGTGTCTCTATTTTAGACTTTACTTGCTCTACACACAAAAATCGGACGAAAACACATGCTCATGCCGGTTCGAGCAAGACTACCTTTGTGTCATCTGCGACATCTGTAAGTCTGCCATTTATTTGAAATGTTTTACATTTCGTAAGTTGTTATTCAGTTTGAAATCTGTGTGTTCTACATGTATGACTCATTGAACTTTAGGAATTCCTAAATCTTATCTCTGGACCTCAATTCCAATGATGGGCCTGACGGTCACATTGGAACGCGAAATCTGGGTAATATTGAGAAAACATCAGGGTCAGTACATAACAGATGGTTGAGCATATAGCTCTACAGTGTGGGCACAATACAGAGTAACTGACGTCAAGACTCTTCTCCCCATATGGGACTTCTGAAGAACTGTGAATAACTTGGCAGCCTTCAAATAGAAATTGAATCAAGATGCTATGTGTGTAACTCGTAGATGCTATGTGCGTCGTGCTATGCAAAGGCTGGACGATTATATCACCTTGATGCATCAATTGAATCAAGATGTCTTTTATCAAAAAATAAATACTGGTAAATGCTATGTGGTGGTATATGATTGTGGTGTGTGTGTTGTATTCATCCACCTTATGATTAGTATTAACAGAAAAATATTTACCTGAAGATGGAGGTTATAGAACATTTTATTCCCAAAGGTGCAGGAAGTCGATGAACTGATGAGCTGAAGTCCTTCATTCTCCAGTACATTTATACACTTGGAAAGAGGTAGAGCTGTAGCAGCATCCGTACCTCTCAGCAAGCTAACCTGAACCATGATTTCCTTGTCGTTGAGGCAAGTAGCTGACACAGTTGGAGCTATGCTGCCGCTCGCGCTCAGTACCCCTGGTTTGCAGTTGGCACTAGCAAGTTTCTCTTTCTTCTTCTCCAGATTCTCCACCTGTTTCTGCAGCTCGGGGATGTACTTGAGCGTTCGACACACCGTCGTCGGAATGCTTAGTTTTTTCTGCAGAACCACAAGGTAGCAAAGGGACATCAGGAACTCTTGATTCCTCTCATGCTACCTCTCCTGACACTAATATTATAGATGTAGCTATAGCTTACAGTGTGGTCGGCGTCCGGGAGGAGAGAACGGAGAGAGAGGTAGAGCTCGTTGAGCTGCTTCCGGCGGTCGCGCTCGTACGCGTTGTGACTGAGCTTCTTGTGGGAGCCGGGGCCGCCGGAACCGGAGCCTGACGATGCCGCGTTTACCGGCCTCCCGGAGAGTTCGCGGACGATGTCGTCCTCGAGAACGTCGAGATTCAGCCACGGCGGTGACGGCGGCAGCTGGCCGGAGAAGATCTGCGCCTCCAGCGGAGAGAAGCTGTTCTTGGACGGGTCCCCGTACAGCTGGTGATCCATCACAGGCAGTTGGGCAGTATTTTTGGAAGGCTGCAGATGAAACGTACTAGCTACCTAGCATGGCAATATTCTTTGTGAGCGGCCAGAAGTAGCAGCCTAGCTACTAGTAGTGGAGAAAGATACCCTGAATCCCTAATCCAATTTTTGCTGTGATGATTAAAATTGACTATCAATCATAGGCCCTATGGAGTTATTAGCCAGTTCCAAAGTCATTGACTTATATTTATAGAGCGAGAGATGATGTAGTTTCGGTACTACAATAGACCTCACATTATTAACTATTTTGATTAGAGATGTCATGTAGTACTATTTTTATACTCAACCTAAATTCGAAATCCTCTTAACCAGTATGATTCTTGATCACTTGGAAGAAGAGACGGAGTGGGAAAAGGACAGCTACAAAACCTCAGTTTAGCTTTCCCACAAAATCGTCTTATCACTTGAGAGAAGGCGTTTTTTCTCCATCATAGTACTAGTTATCTTTTAGTCACATATTTTATACTCAAATCCTAAGGACCAAAAATATTGTAGATATGCAAAATACTAACTGCTACCGATTATACTAAGAAATAAACTATTGTCTAGCATGTTTTTTCTTGACATCTCTATTTATGACGTGGAGGGTTATGAAAGTGATGTTTTCTTAGGGCACATACAATGGTGTCATCTTAGCAGTGCCACATAGGATAATGTATGAGTTTGAAGGGAGAGAAACGACAATAAGTTTGATTTCTTTTAGTTAAGGGTTTTCTCTTCACACTTTTCTACATTTTTAGGAGTATGCAAACATAAATTGCTAGAGATAACACTAAGAATTAATTGCTAGAGATAACCACTATGATTCTTTTAGGAGTATGCAAACATTAATTACCTTCAGATGATGTGGAACACATAAAAATGTCTTATTAATTATTGGACTTGCCCTAAACCACAATATATGATCCAACAATGCAAACAAAGCAAAGGGTTTTACATTATTCTTGATGTAAATCGTTTGGGGTGAGAAGATTTGCTGAACCAACAGTTTCATGTTTTGAGACCGTAGATGTCGATTATGTTCCACTCAAAATCCATGCCACGTGCAAAGTATCCAATTTTTTGTTTTTTGGAGCATGGTTTTTTTTTCACAGCACACAAAACATATGAGTTCTTGAAAATTTGCATGCATGTATATATAAGACACAAACATGCACAATGTAAGTAAAGCAAATCTTCTTAAATTTGAAGTTTTTTTTATGTTATCGCCTATGTGCTTTGCATTAGTTCGTGTGCAATGTGGGATTAAAAATATGATAAGCTGCAATAGCCTACAAAACTAGCTCCTATGTCCACATGAAAAAAAAGGCAGATAGTCAAGGTTCAGCTGAACCATGGGTCAATAAACATTTCTTATGGTTCGTTTTTGATAAACCGGAAAGAGTCTGTTAGGAAGCTTATCGTTCTCCAATCTTGTACAAACTTTTTTTGTGTGTACTGGCAAGTAGTTGATACTAGCCTAGGCGGCCTCTATGGTGGCAACACACGCGGTTCAACCAATCTTTATTTTGTTTTATACATGTACAATATCAAACAATATTAGATGAATTGAGAATTATTGAAGTAATAACGGTATGGACTAGACCAACAGAACCCTATGATTTCAAACCCTACGATAGAAGACAGTGCCATCTTTCCGTCATTCAACACCTGTAATCTAAGAATTGCAATAGATTTTATAGTTGAATACAAAATTGGATATGATTCAGATTGAGAGAGTTTATGCAAATTTGTGCTGCTAAATGTGGTGAAGCGCGGTGATATCACCTTATCCGACCATTCATTATCGATGATATAACCGCCATGATTTGTAAATTAATCAAGATAAATGTCCACCATTCATCCCCTATGCACCCATCTCATTCCTTGTCATGTGCTGCATGTGCAAATATTTTTTTCCTAGAGCCTGTATTGTAAGCATTCAATGAATGGTTTATGTGCCAACTTTAGATTTCATGTAGTACAAGCTCGTCCTCTCGCGACACCCTCTCTGTGCCTTCACCAACTTGCCTGGTTATTTAATTTTATCAATCTTCCCATAAAAACACATACCCCTTTCCAGGTGTCGGCCTAATATTCGCTTGACTCACGTCGACATGATTGGCCAGATTCTACTCCCTCCGGTTTAAAAAAATATATGATGTATTAGATATTGATGTAAGTAGTTTTTCTCTTTTGCTGGAAGAAGTAGTTCTTTCAGGTACAACTGTGATCACCAATTTCTACTATGGTAGTATAAACCCCGAAAAAACATTTACAAAAAAATTAGGAGACAAATCTAGGGCTATGATTTTAAGGTTTCTAGTCTAAGTAGTATTTTTTTCATATGGCATTCTTCTAGTCTAAGTATTTAAAATAATATATTTTGAATAAATGCAATATTATTGATTTAAATGTTGCGCCAAGGCAATAGAATTTCATAGAGTTCGCACCCAGCCTAAACCAACGTTAAAATGACATAGGAATTCACAACTTTAGAAATCAAACTGACGGTATATCCAAAATGCATGCCACTTATATGTGAACCAAAACTGCTCAGAGATTATTTTGGTTGGAAAACCAACCTCACTAACGACGGAAATAATACCACGTAGACATTTGTCCTAATGTAGTGTTAACTAATGGATACCAGTCATGAGAACAATTACATTTGCAGTCCAACAACATTGCCCCCATAAAAATGTCAATTATTTTCGTGTGCTCCCTGTCTTGTTTACAAATAGAATGGCAAAGAAGCTCACGGCGGACGTGGGGATCAACAAGTACTTGGAACACGGACGCCAGCGAAGATTTAGACTAGATTAACTTTTGTTACGTTAAAAAAATATCATGTCCGCTTTTATTTAATAAAATATGTCAAATATGTGTTGAATCCGGCTGGTTTAAATAAAAAAAACTCAGTTTGTTCACGTACGTTTGAAATGTGTCCGGAAAATTAAGGTACACGGTTGGATGGCCGTCTCGTATTTATAAAGTTTGTCTAGCCTGAGTATTTTTGGTCTTCTGCGTTTTTTTTTTTTGCTAGAGATTTCAAGAAAAATGAGATACAACGATTTCGATGTGCTTTTAGTTTTATCTGGAAATTTCGTTTTCTTTGTGTCCTGAGCAGGTGTAATTTATCCAGTAAGTGGAAAAGGTGTGATGGTCATTTGTGTAAAAAAATTAGTGACAACACGCCAAACAACGAAGGATTCCATTTGCACCTGCTATGGAGTATCTTAATCCCTGTGCTATACGTTTTCAAGGTACGGCAGCATATGGGTGTGCGTGCACGTAGCGCGGGTGTCGGCATGGTGACGCCACGCGCTGTAGACGCGCGGGCACGCGCCCGCTGCGTGCCGGCTCGTGCCGCCGAGCCTTATCGCTCTTGCTGGCGCTTACACCTGTCAGGCTTAATCTCTTTACAGGATACTGTAGGAACTATGAACAATTTACTGAATGATTTTATTAACAGAAATACTAGATAAAGCACGACTAGTATATAGCAGTGATAAAACAAGTCATGCGATTTGACAAAGAGAAGGTAAACAATATTTTCATATATGAACGGTAACTAAACACATCTAGAGCAGACAGTATAGCAAGTTGCATATATGAAACAGAGTCTAACATATTTAGGGCAAACACTAGAACAAGGAACTGCCGCAGGGGCTCTAATAGAAAGAGGAAGAACGCGTATGGGACATCAGCAGCAGAAGCGCTGGACTTGGGGTCGGTGTTCTCGCCAGCCATGTCGTCGAGGAGGTTGTCGACGTTGGGGAAGAAGTTGTCGTCAGCGAAGTAGTCGTCGGAGTCCGGGGCGTCCGTGACGAAGAAGTCAGTAGTCGCGCAAAGCGCTTCCCAAAAACCTTATCACCCTTCTCTCGTACATGACTCAAAAGGTGCGGTTTCGGAGGCCTACTGTCTCGACCTGCGGTGCACGCCGCAAGCCGGGATGGGGAAGATCGTAGCAGTAGCTCAGTGGACATGAACTTGGAGGCGAGAGGGTTGTGTTGTTCTGGTGCGTCTCTCTGGGAGGAGCGACCTCCCTTTTATAGGCGCGAGAGAAGGAGGCGAGAGGCTGCGCCGGGAGCTGAAGAGAACGAGGGAAACGAAACGAACAGGCAGAAGGCGAAGAGATGCGCCGTCGTATTCAATCTCCACTACAGCAAAAACGTTTCAGCTTCCACGTGACTTTTCGTATACCCGTCGTGCGTGGAAAAAATTTAGACATCGGCTCGGCTTATTCCCGCAACCCACAACGCGTCGTGACGAGGCGTGGCGTGGTGAGGCGGGCGGCGGAGAAGGAGCGCGCGTGGATGTCCCTCTTGTTCTCATCCTCATACATGTGGAGAAAGAGCCTCACTTATAAAGAGGTCCAACTCCCTCTAAACTAGCAATGTGGGAGTAAACTTTAGTTCCACCTCTAGCCTTGCACGAATGGGTTGTGTGGGCCTCTAGAATTTATTAGGAATTTCTGAAACTGCTATTGGGCTAGACCCAAAATAGACAAAATTCCAGCAATCCCGCACCAGATCCCAGAGGCACACAAAATTTGCCTTTAGTTCCAAAACACTGTTTTATATACCGATACTACAGTGGAGACTGTTAAGTTGAACTTCCACCTAGAGCTCTATACTACACTAGTAAGTAACTTGGACAGTGGACTGGGCCTTGAACTGCAAGTTTTCTGCGAATCTAGCTTCACATAAATCCTTGACCGATACGTGGCTACCGTGGGTCTTCCCCGCGGGTGAAGCTTATGCGTCATACTCCGAGACCTTTCATGAGTTTACTAGAGATAACCCTACTCTCATAGATTGCGACGTTTAACAATCAGACTCATATAGGTGCGTTCTTCAAAAGATGTTCTGCAGGACGACATCTCTACTTCAATGAGCCACTTAGAACACATTAAGATATACATCAACCTGCCATGCGGATTAGGGGAGTGTTGCATCTTCATGAAGTGGTATTAATAGTAAGGATACTCTCCTCTCAGTTGACCAACAGCTTGTCTTCCACATCTAATTCACGGGATCTCCGATCACATAGACTAGGTTACCACCGTGAACAACTCATATTGTGGGTCTCATACCCATCTCCCTCGATGCATTATCTATCACATTACGTGATAGACCCTTAGTGAAAGGATCTGCCATATTTTTAGACGTTTGGATATAATCCAATGCAATAACTTCGGAGTTTCCCATTTTCCCGACAGACTTTAACCTTCTCTAAACGTGTCTTGATGACTTCATGTTATCCTTTGAGCTGCTCACTTTCGTGATTACAATTTGATTGTCGCAGTTCATAAGGATACTGCTACCTCTTGAGCGCTGCGTTGGTTTTCCCTTGAAGAGGAAAGGGTGATGTAGTAAAGCAGCTTAAGTATCTCCCTCAGTTTTTGTGAACCAAGGTATCAATCCAGTAGGAGGCCACGCACGAGTCCCTCGCACCTACACAAACAAATAAATCATCGCAACCAACGCGATAAGGGGTTGTCAATCCCTACACGATCACTTACGAGAGTGAGATCTGATAGATATGATAAGATAATATTTTTGGTATTTTTATGATAAAGATGCAAAGTAAAATAGAAGGCAATAAAAATAACTAAGTGTTGAAATATTAATATGATGGAAAATAGACCCGGGGGCCATAGGATTCACTAGTGGCTTCTCTCGAGAGCATAAGTATTACGGTGGGTGAACAAATTATTGTTGAGCAATTGATAGAATTGAGCATAGTTATGAGAATATCTAGGTATGATCATGTATATAGGCATCACGTCCGAGACAAGTAGACCGACTCCTGCCTCCATCTAACTACTATAAATCCACACGTCGACCGCTATCCAGCATGCATCTAGAGTATTAAGTTCATAAGAACAGAGTAACGCCTTAAGTAAGATGACATGATGTAGAGGGATAAACTCATGCAATATGATATAAACCCCATCTTGTTATCCTCGATGGCAACAATACAATACGTGTCTTGCTGCCCCTACTGTCATTGGGAAAGGACACCGCAAGATTGAACCCAAAGCTAAGCACTTCTCCCATTGCAAGAACGTTCAATCTAGTAGGCCAAACCAAACTGATAATTCAAAGAGACTTGCAAAGATAACCAATCATACATAAAAGAATTCAGAGGAGATTCAAATATTGTTCATAGATAAACTTGATCATAAACCCACAATTCATCGGTCTCAATAAACACACCACAAAAGAAGATTACATCGAATAGATCTCCATGAGAGAGTGGGAGAACATTGTACTGAGATCCAAAAAGAGAGAAGAAGACATCTAGCTAATAACTATGGACCCGAAGGTCTGAAGTAAACTACTCACACATCATCGGAGAGGCTATGGTGTTGATGTAGAAGCCCTCCGTGATCGATGCCCCCTTCGACGGAGCTCCGGAACAGGCCCCAAGATGAGATCTCACGGTTACAGAAGGTTGCGGCGGTGGAATTGGGTTTTTGGCTCCGTATATGGTAATTTGGGGGTACGTAGGTATATATAGGAGGAAGGAGTACGTCGGTGGGGCAACGTGGGGCCCACGAGGGTGGAGGGCGCGCCTGGGGGGGTAGGCGCGCCCCCCTACCTCGTGCCCTCCTGGTTGATGTCTTGACGTAGGGTCCAAGTCCTCTGGATCACGTTCGTTCCGAAAATCACGTTCCCGAAGATTTCATTCCGTTTGGACTCCGTTTGATATTCTTTTTCTGCGAAACTCCGAAATAGGCAAAAAACAGCAATTCTGGGCTGGGCCTCCGGTTAATAGGTTAGTCCCAATAATAATATAAAAGTGTATAATAAAGCCTAATAATGTCCAAAACAGAATATAATATAGCATGGAACAATAAAAAATAATAGATACGTTGGAGACGTATCAGATACCCGGTACAGGTTTCTCAACAACCGGCAAGTCATTCAAGAGCCGACGAAGCCAATCTGCTTCAACCGTAGCTGTATCTAGTGCTGTGAGTTCTGCTTCCATTGTTGACCTTGTTAATATGGTCTGCTTGCAATACTTCCAAGAAACAGCGCCACCTCCATGAGTGAATACATAACCGCTCGTGGCCTTTATATCATCAGCATCTGAGATCCAGTTTGAGTCACTATACCCTTCAAGCACCTTTGGGTGCCCGGTGTAGTGAATTCAATAATTCGCAATGCCTTTCAAATAACGCAAAACTCTCTCTAGAGCTTTCCAATGCACATATCCTGGTTTTGAGACAAACCGAATCAGTTTGCTAACAGCAAAAGAGATGTCAGGTCTTGTAGCACTGGCTAAGTACATAAGCGAGCCTATAATCTGAGAATATTTCAATTGATCTCTAGCAATTCTTTGATTCTTTCGAAGTAACACACTCGCATCATATGGTGTTGGAGAGGGTTTGCAGTCACTATAGCCAAAGCAACTCAAGATCTTTTCCACATAGTGAGATTGAAGCAATGTAATCCCACCATCATCGTCTCTCAACAACTTGATGTTCAGAATGACATCAGCCACTCCTAAATCCTTCATCTCAAAACAACGAGATAGGAAATCCTTGCTCCTTAATAACATTCAGATTTGTTCCAAAAATCAGTATGTCGTCAACATACAAGCAAAGGATAACTCCTTCGCCCCCACCATGGCGATAGTACACACATTTATCAGCTTCGTTTACAACAAAGCCTGCAGCTGTTAAAGTTTCTTCAAACTTCTCATGCCATTGTTTGGGTGCTTGCTTGAGTCCATACAAAGACTTCAGCAACTTGCACACTTTTCCTTCCTGACCATCTAGTACAAACCCATCTGGCTGTTCCATATAAATTTCCTCGTCCAACTCTCCATTTAGAAAAGCAGTCTTAACATCCATTTGATGAACGAGAAGACCATGTGAGGCAACTAGTGAAAGTAGAACTCGAATATTGGTCAGTTGAGCTACAGGTGAGTAAGTATCAAAGAAGTATTCACCTTCCTTTTGGGTATAACCCTTAGCCACGAGCCGAGCCTTGTACTTTTCAATAGTACCATCAGGCCTAAGCTTCTTCTTGAATACCCATTTGCATCCTATAGGTTTGTACCCATAAGGACAATCAGTTATCTCCCAAGTTTCATTCGCCAAGATAGAATCCATCTCGCTACAAACCGCTTTCTTCCAGTAGTCAGCATCTTCACATGCATATGCCTCTGAAATAGAACTAGGAGTGTCATCTATGAGATACACAAGAAAATCATCACCAAAGGACTTTGCAGTCCTCTGTCTCTTGCTCCTAGTAGGAACTTCATTGTTCTCCTCCACAGGACTTTCAAAGTGTTCCATCAAAATGGCAGGTTTGGTAATCGTACCTGGTTCCTCATTCGATGAATTAGGCATCTCCTGATTAGATGAGGTAGTCATATCCTTCATGGGAAAGATATCTTCAAAGAAAGTCGCATCATTCGACTCAATGATCGTACCGACATGCATGTCAGGTACTTCAGATTTTACAACCAAGAATCTATAACCAATGCTATGAAAAGCATATCCCAGGAAAACACAATCCACGGTCTTTGGTCCAAGCTTGCGCTTCTTTGGAATTGGCACATTGACTTTCGCCAAACAACCCCAGGTTTGTAGATAAGAGAGCTTTAATCTTTTCTTCTCCCATTCCTCGAATGGAGTTATCTCTTTATTCTTTGTGGGAACTCAGTTTAGGACATGACATGCAGTCAATATCGCCTCCCCCCATCATGCCTTGGAGAGACTCGATGTGTCTAACATGGCGGTACCCAAATCAGTTAGAGTACGGTTCTTTCTTTCGGCTACCCCATTTGACTGAGGTGAATAGGGAGGTGTCCTCTCATGGATTATACCATGTTTCGCATAAAAAGCATCAAATTCATTGGAAAAATACTCTCCACCATGGTCGGACCTAAGCCTCTTGATTTTTCGATCAAGTTGGTTTTCCACTTCAGCTTTATAGAACTTGAAAAAGTTCAATGCCTCATCCTTAGATTTCAGAAGATATACACGGCAGTATCTAGTGGAGTCGTCAATAAACGTCATGAAATATTTCTTTCCACCTTTTGTCAAAACACCATTCATTTCACATAGATCTGAATGTATGAGCTCTAGTGGTGCAAGATTTCTCATTTCCGTAGTCGTGTGAGACTTACGAGGTTGCTTAGCCTGCACACAAACTTGACACTTACATCCCTTGAAAATGGTGAAACTAGGGATTAAGTTCAACTTCGCTAGTCACGACATGCAACCGAAGTTAACATGACAAAGACGTGAATGCCACACATTTGATTCACTATTGTTGCAAACATGATTAACAACTTTATTGCAAATGTCTGACAAGGATAAATGAAACAGGCATCCTGACTCATAGCCTTTACCAACAAAGGTTCCATACTTGGATATTACAAATTTATTTGACTCAAAGACAAGCTTATAGCCATCTCTACATAGAAGAGATCCGCTAACAAGATTTTTATTGACGGAGGGGACATAATGCATGTTCTTCAGCCGCACGATCTTCCCCGAAGTAAACTTCAAATCGACCGTGCCAACACTACGAACAGAAGCACTTGAACCGTTGCCCATCAACACGGTTGAAGTCCCTGTGGTATGATAAGACGAAAACATGGAAATATCACCGCATACATGCACATTAGCACCCGTGTCAATCAACCAATCAGGAGAATGACATACTGAAAGAATAGTGGGAAATATACCATACCCAACAGCCTTCACGTCAGTGTCTCCAATGACAACATTAGCGGTCTTGCCGCCTTTCCCAGGATGACGCTTGTCATAGCGATTAGGGCAACTAGGAGCCCAATGATCATGATCTCCACACACATGACAAACACCTTTCTTCTTGTCATTCTTCTTCTTGAAGTTCTTGTGCTGCACAACCTTATTCTTCCCATCAAACTTTGCTTTACCATCAAACTTGCCCTTGTTCTTGAACTTGTGGGGCTGGAAGTTCTGCTTCTGTACCAGATTGGCACTAGACCCTCCCTCAATACCTCGAGCAAGTATGTCCTTTGCTCTCGCCTTTTCTTCCACATCAAAAGTACCAATGAGATCCGGAACGGAAAACTCCTACCTCTTATGCTTCAGCAAGGTAGCAAAGTTCCTCCATGAAGGAGGAAGTTTAGTGATGATACCTCCGGCAACAAACTTGTCCGGTAGCATACAACTGAAGTGCTCAAGTTCTCTAGCAAATGACTGTATCTCATGAGCTTGGTCAACCACGGAGCGCTCTTCAGTCATCCTGTAATCTTAGAATTGCTTCATGATGTACAGCTCAGTCCCAGCATCCGAGACCCCAAACTTGGCCTCGAGTGCGTCCCACATATCTTTTCCATTGTCAATTGACGCATAAGCATCAACTATGTTCTCACCAAGAACACTCAAGAGGGCAGCCTTAAACAGAGTATCCATTTTTTGAAAAGCTTGTTCCTGTTGGGCATCATACTCCCCTTCAGGTTTGCCAAGCGTGGCGTCATAGCAACTCATGATTTGAAACCATAAGACTGATCTCATGCGCCACCTCTCATAGTGGATACCCTCAAACATAGGAGGTCTGATGGAAGCAGCAAAACCACTTGGGGTAAATTGCCTATAATAAGGTTTTTGGATTGTTGGAAATATGAGCAATTTACCGAATGATTTTATTAACAGAAACACTAGATAAAGCACGACTAGTATAGCAGTGATAAAACAAGTCATGCAATTTGACAAAGAGAAGGTAAACAACATCTTCATATATGAACTATAACTAAACACATCTAGAGCAGACAGTATAGCAAGTTGCATATATGAAACAAAGTCTAACATATTTAGGGCAAACACTAGAATAAGGAACTGTAGCAGGGCCTCTAATAGAAAGAGGAAGAACGCGTACGTGACAGCAGCAGCAGAAGTGCTGGACTTGGGGTCAGTGTTCTCGCCAGCCATGTCGTCGAGGAGGTTGTCAACGTCAGGGAAGAAGTCGTCGTCGGGGAAGTAGTCGTTGGAATCCAGGGCGTCCGTGACGAAGAAGTCAGTAGTCGCGCGAAGCGCTCCCCAAAAACCTTATCACCCTTCTCCCGTACATGACTCAAAAGGTGCGGTTTCGGAGGCTTGCTGTCCCGACCTGCGGTGCACGCCGCAAGCCGGGATGGGGAAGATCGTAGCAGTAGCTCAGTGGACAGGAACTTGGAGGCGAGAGGGTTGTGTTGTTCTGGTGCGTCTCTGTGGGAGGAGCGACCTCCCTTTTATAGGCGCAAGAGAAGGAGGCGAGAGGCTGTGCTGGGAGCTGAAGAGAACGGGGAAGACGAAACGAACAGGCAGAAGGCGAAGAGATGCCGTTCGTATTCAATCTCCATTACAGCAAAAATGTTTCAGCTTCCGCGTGACCTTTCGTATACATTTAGACATCGGCTCGGCTCATTCCCGCAACCCGCGGCGCGTCGTGACAAGGCGAGGCGTGGCGAGGCGGGCGGAGGAGGAGGAGCGCGCGTGAATGTCCTTCTTGTTCTCATCCTCATACATGTGGAGAAAGAGCCTCCCTTATAAAAAGATCCAACTCCCTCTAAAGTAGCAGAGTGGGACTAAACTTTAGTTCCACCTCTTGCCTTGCACAAATGGGCTGCATAGGCCTCTAGGATTTATTAAGAATTTCTAAAATTGCTGTTGGGATAGGTCCAAAATAGACAAATTCTAGCAGATACATCATCCAACTGATTGAATTAAACATCTTGCTACATCACAACGATGGTCTGGATGTTAAGGCCATGGATATAGATGCATCATAACAAAAAGTATTTCCTTCGTAAACTAATATAAGAGCGTTTAGGTCACTACATTAGTGTTCTAAACGCTTTTATATTAGTTTACAGAGGGAGTAGATTGAAGCATGTACATTGATTCTTTCTCTTCAATGCAAGCTACCGTTCCTCATCAAAAAATAGAAAATAAAAACTCCTACTATACATGCATCTCTACACTTCACTCAATCTTTTCAGCTTTATATAACGGACCACACGTTTTCTCCTCAAGCACCCGCCTCCTGCAGAGGATCCCGCTGCTCCATCCAAATCTACTTTTCTGACATCCGATCGTATGTGACCTACGGGATATCATCCTAGGGCTATGCCCGTCAACTGTGAGAAATTTTGTGTGGCTTTGTCACTGGCTATGATGCCTTTTCTTTTCACATTCCATCTCACTGGAATGCTTTGTGGTGTGCCCCCATGAGTCCAGGAGACCATAAAATAATAAAAAAAAAATTCAGGCCAGGCCAGGTGAGACCCATCCCGATGAATGCCACATCATGATGCTAATATTAAAGCACGATAACTCCGCTTTGCCCAGTTACCCGTTTTCAATCCCAATCACGTATATAAATTGTATGAGGTACGTACGTAACTTCGATCGCACGACTCAGGGTTTGTGTGCTGCTCTCGTCCATGTCGCCACCGAATGACCTCGTCGCCCAGCGACCGCACAGTACCGACTAAGACTTGTCCCTGTCCATGGTCGTCTCCGCTTTTAATGACGCAGTCCAAAAATGAGGAAGCGCCCGATTCAACTTTTTATGTCGATGTCATGCACGAGACTGGGTTTAGACCTTGAAACAGCCAATCAGCACCGATCCCTGTTTAACTGTTACGATGTGGATGCCGTAAAAACACAGTAAATAAAGTACATGCAATAATATTTTAATCACATTCCATCGCTGTAATTATGTTCGGATTTACCTACAAGTGGGGGAACAGGATTGCTGTTTGCACGATTATGTAATCACAAAACATAATTTCAGTGTTGAACTATAACTATGAACATTATTTTCTCCGGCGCAGCATCCCTAGCCAGAACCGCTACCAAATCCGCATGAAAAGAAAGTCAGAAGAGTTTACCTGTGCGCAGCACCCAGCCACCTGCCGTCTATGCGCACTAGTTTGCTGGTTGTGGTGTTCCACTGTGTGCTGGCCGACTCGCAAGGCCTCTGACTATGACTAGACGAAAAGCTTGAGCTGCTCAATATTTTTAGCTTGTTATAAGATTAATGAGCTTAATGAGCGAGCAAACGAGTTTCGGGAGTAACTCCTTTAGCTTGTTAATTTCGCCAGCCTACCTAGGGGCTCAGCCCACTTTGGCACTTTCCTCACCTCCATCTTCTGCCTATGACTGTTTCTTTTGCTTCTGGTTGTAGCGTGTTGCTACTATTTTTGAAGTTTAGATTATGCAAATGTGCACCAGACTTGTGTATTGCACGCACTATGCTACTATTTTGAACGTCCTTGTTTAATTTATGCTTTTGTATATTTGTGATGGGGTGCTTCTATGTTGCTTATTACCTTAACAAGTACTCATGAACGCTCACGATCTTAACGAGCGCATACGAACCAAGCCGAACATGAGTTTTGGCCTATTAATATTAATGAGATTAATGATAACGAGCATAATGATAATGAGTTGGACGAGTAGTTCAATAATCCAACCCACATCCAGTGGCTGCGTGGGGAAGAGGCTTTCGAGTTGCGTCTATGGGAAATTATTCAATTGGGACGTTCTCGAATCGGCCATAGAGGCCAAACGATTCGGCAACAGACGGCAAACGAATCGATCATTCATCAAAATCGGACAGGACATGGACATGGAGCTATGTGACCTGGCCTGCCTTAAAGGTTTGGAAATGGGCCCTGGTGCACTACTTCTAGTTCACCTGATGCCATGGTCTCTATTTAGATCGTATAAGGCTTAATATTTTTTCTTCGGAACTGTATGCATGTCCCACAGGGTCGGCCCATTGGGCTTCGAAGATCTATGCATCATTGAGAACGTGAAATGGAGGGAGCAACTGTTTGCCACTCGAATCGCTAAATTTGCCACTCGTTGTGGCAAGGTGTCGCCGTTTAGCAAGGACCATTGGTTGGAGCGCAATTGAGGAGCACATATTTGCCGCTCGTTGTGGAAAGGTGCTGCCGTTTACCATAGTAGAGTTCACATATGGGTCTACCCATTCGCACGACACTATAGCGAACTGGCTACTATAGGGACAACTATTTCCAACATTTTTTTGCTCATTTATATTTTCGATTCTTGAAAAGAACACCGATTTGTTTTTAAAAAGTGAACATGTTTCAAAACGATTTTTCCAACACTTTTTTTCCTGAAAATACAAACATTTTCAAAAAAGTTGAGAACATGATTTGAATATGTTATAAAAGCATACATTTCTTGATATTCTAAATATATATATTTTTTCAAATTCCTGATGTTTTTTAAAATGTGATTATTTTAAAATTATGAACATTTATTAAAACTCTAATTTGTTTAACACGAACCATTTCTATAATGTTTGAACATTATGTTCAAAACACGAATAGTATTTGAAAACAAAATAATTTTAAGAATTGTGAACATTTTAAATGAACACATTTTTTGAAAATTTTAAACATTTTCTAGAAATTGCAGAAAAAAAATCTAACTTTCGCAGAAAGCCTTAAGAATATTTTGAATTTCTTAAGAAAACTAAAATTGAAAACTAAATTGAAAAATAAATGAAAACTAATATTAAAATGGAAAATAAAAAAGGTAAATAAGAAAATATGAAAATGAAAACAGAAAGGCCCAAACCATAATAAACCATAGAAGAATTATAGAAGGCTTGTAAAACCATAATCTCAAATACTACCCACACTGCTAAATGGGCCGGCCAACTGAAGTGAGCGCTCGCTTCTCTTCTTGTATCCGAAACGCAGTGAGAGCTATGCATCACCCATAGATTTTGCCTCTAGGATTTGGGTGTGTAAAGTTTTCGAGGCCGGCCTAATACAGGTCTTGGGGGAAGGTTTTCAGGAAAGTTTTTGATTGTTTTTTTTTCATGAAAGTTTGTTTTTGTGGTGGTTTTGATCAGTTTTTCGCTTGGTTCGTTTTTGCTGTTTTGTTTCTGTGGTGGGTTTTGGCCAGTTTTCCGCGTGGTTTTTTACCTGTTTGTTTTAGTGATGGTTTATGTGTTCCTTTCAACGGTAGTTCATCAACTTTCTCTTTTTATCTTTTCTCTCCTTTTTCAACACACATAAAACATTTTCATATACACGTCGAGTTTTTCAAATACATATTGCACATTTGAAAACACAAGCTTTTGAACATGTTTTAAATATGTGTTAACATCCAAATAATTGTTCAGACAATTTTTTACATTGTATAAATATTTTTTAAATGCGATGAACACACTTTTTGAAAATCATGAATATATTTTCTAAGTGCCACATACATTTTTCTTGAATGGTACAATTTTTTTTCAATTACGAGAAGACTTTTTTAACGCTACATAATTGTTTTTCAAATTCATGAACATTTTTCTGTAAAGCAGGATCATTTTTACATGTAAAATTTGAAAATTTGGTTAATATATTTTTTAAATTGTGCGAATATTTTTAACACTACATAAATATTTTCTTAAATGTCAGGAACATGTTTTACACATGAAAAATAATTTGATGTACAGCTTTTCTGAATGCCACTAATATTATTTAAAATTTATCATAGTTTTTTTAACACTGCATAATTTTTTTTAAATATGTCACAAACATTTTTTGAAACATGCGAATAGTTTGCTGATGTATTTTTTAATGTCAGTATTTTTCCGAAATAAGCAAGAAAAATCATATATTACACGAGAAAATAAAATGAAAAGGAGATCATGAATTCTATCTGTATCCCATCATCTGTGTTGACATGTATCAAAATTAGATGAATTAAGAAAAGAAGCAAACCGGCTGGCCTATTACTATTTTTTCATAAACACATATTTTTCCCTTTCGTAAGTAAAAAAAGGTGATGGGCGCGGTAGGAATATGTATTTGGATTCATTCTCATATGGCCTATTTGATCAACAATATCAAAAGGGATTGTTAGCAATGCATAGACCCTATAGGTAGGAAACATATTTTTTGTCCAGTTTGTGCATCTTTTTCACTTGTATTTCATATTCAATTCCTAGCCACCACTTTTTTGTTGTTTCTCAAACATTGATTTATTTAGTAAGATTCAAATTTAAAATTTTGTTAGTAATTTAAACCCCAAA
Organism: Aegilops umbellulata; assembly: GCA_032464435.1. Taxonomy (NCBI): domain Eukaryota; kingdom Viridiplantae; phylum Streptophyta; class Magnoliopsida; order Poales; family Poaceae; genus Aegilops; species Aegilops umbellulata. The sequence goes on from CP136055.1 coordinate 536,147,077, forward strand.
TATGTCGTGGTGTAAAAGTGGATAGTAACCGGCGGAGTGTTGTCATGGTGTAAAATTAGATAGTAATTGGCCAAGAACTTATTTAAACATAGTATCTATAAATGGCTAATATGATAATAGAACGTTTAACCAAATGCGCTTTTCAAACTGTGAAATAGGATAAGTGGTATATCCATACTTGGGAAAATTTTGGAGGTTGGGGAATAACTGCTCTACAATAGTTTTTTGAGCAAACACTATCCTCTATGTATGATCCACCATCTTGTATTTTTCTCTTTCTCTTTGAATCGGTCAAAGAAATAGAAATAGGGAATGGAGTGAAGAGGTAGGTCGAGTGATGATTTTTATTTTCAAGTTGCCTCTTCTCATTGGTTGCTTATAGACTGCTGTGATGGAGCCCGTCGTACAGGTGGAGTGATCGCATTGTGGTTGAAGCCTTGGTCTAGTGGGCCATAGTGAAGGAGAAGACGAGTTAGATGACGACAACATCATTGACTATTCTCCGCGCGTAGGTGAACGCACCGAGGAAGAAGGGCTCCTAGTTTTTTTTGGTATTTCTTCTGGATTAGTGTTAACGTGAATGAATAGTGTGGATTTACTATTTTTATTGTTCCGGTTTATTGGGGTGTATTGTTCTGCATTACAATTCAGGTACTTGTACCCTTTTTTAGTTGAAGGGACTCGTGCCCTTTTTTTGAGTTGAAGGGACCCGTACCTAATTCGTGAAGAGAATTCGCCAGAATGGAAGAACCTCCATCCTCGCACCATAAGCCACTCACAAACCCTAGCCACCTCCATTTCACATGCCATCTCCATAGCAACCACCATCTTCACAACCGCAGCAATCCATCTCTAAGATAGCCATAGTTGCAAGCATGTATCGCCCGCAACCATTGTAAGATGTATTACCAATAAAGCTTTCATCTTGATGTGTTCTTCAACGATATGTTCTTTCGATCCGATCGCCATGTGTGAGTAATTCGGTAAGGCAATGAGTTGAGGTATAGCCTTGTAACCCGATGTGTTTGTACGAGGGATCGATGGAAGGACTTTAAATGAATGTCATGTATGTGTAAATTGCATCGTAGTTGTCTCTTGTCACTCTGACGTTCTTCGACCATGCACGTACCCATGATCATAGAGTTCAAGCCATGAGGAGGTTAGGAGCAAGGGGGAAATGAAGCGCTATTCTGAACACCAGTGACAGAAAGGTTTAGTATGGGAGTGTGAATCCAATCATTGGGGAGACATGAGGTGTATTCATTAAACGTCCAATGCTTTTGTCTGATTTTTCTTGATTACTCATGGTAGCATAGGGTAGCATTTTGACGAGTGTATATCATGTGCTTACTTTTTTCTAGGGTAGGGGTGCTGTACAATCTTGAGCAAAAAAATGCTTGGTACCAAAGAAAGAAAGTCAATGGTCCATGCATTCAATTTCAAGGGAAACACTAGAAATACCCCTTCTTTCAAGGGGCCAACACGCAAGATTTTCTGAATTGAAACACTTGCTTCTGGAACCACCTCGTGCCTTTCGCCTGTCACGCCACCCCTCATTAATGTGTGGGCCTTACCACACGCCCCCTTGCGTAGGTGTCACCGTTTTTTCGATCACCGTGTATATAGGGGAATGTCCTCGCCCCCATGTGCCGACCTACACATTTGCTCCCATGTGTCGTTAAAAACTCTACCCATTTACTAATTTATGCGAGGCTCCTTCCCCCTAGTGACTAAACCGAGGTACTAGCAGCCATGTGCGGTGGCGGGATCCTCGCGGACCTCAACATGCCCGCGGTGGCAGGGAGGGTGACGAAGCTAAAGATGTGGGCGAGAAGAAGAAGGCCCGACGAGGTAGTGGCAGGGGCGGCGCTGTGCAAGGGTTGGTGTGCTTAGGGTTGGGCTTGAGATGGAGTACGAATATGTGGACTTCAAAGAGTTTGAGGTTGGCTCCAGGGACTCTAACTTGGATCTCGGGCATGGCAGGATGGGAAAGGAGGACGAAGACGACGAGCTTGTCAAGATCAAGCCATTTGCCATTTTCAAGAGGTCCCTCTCCAAAGGCTACGACGCCACATAAGCAGATCTGGTTTTAGTCCATCTATTAGGATTATAACTTCCATCATTCTCTATTGTAGTATCACATTTTCTCATTTTTAGGTAGGGCTTAAAAGTTTGAAATTGCATATTGCTATTTGTTAAAGCTTTGAATATAGGGTTAGATCATAGCCCGAGGTGGAGCTAGGACCAGACCCCCTGGTTGCGTCCGGGGTGTGACGTCCATACACACATATGTATCATACTATGGTGAACTACACTAGGTCCATCGCCAAGTGTGAACCTGGCTCCCCCTTGGCTATAGGTAGCAGCAAACCAGGTAATAAGCTTATCTGCAAGAGGCCTTTCCTATTTTCACATGGTTTACACTCTTACATTTCCTGGTTTCATTCGGTTTACGCATGTATGTTTTCCGATTTCACGCGTACTCTCCTTTTCTCTCTCTAGGTACAACGGCAACACAAATTTATGTGTTGATCCATAGATAACTATATAAGGTATGCATCAACCTACCCCGAAAGACTACTCTGAAGTTACACTTTGCCATTGTTAGGTAGGACACAAGGTTGTAATGACATAATATGTTGAATGTTCTTGGATATTTTTAAAATTTTCTATATATGGTTTACAAATTTTTTATGCAATTTGAGTATAAAAAACTCATCTGTAGATTTTGCATGCAAATTCTGTGGTTTGCTCTAGAGCTGCTACTTCATTCATGCATGGGCCAGTCTCATGATCTCAAAAGAAACAAAACCACACTCTCAAACTGTTTCTTCTCGGTGCCAAGTAAGACACAAAGTCATGAAGCAATGTTGCCATGTTATTTTATAAAAATGTCAAAAATCTCTATATACACGGTTAGATCATGAACACATTATAAAAAAAGTTTCAATGCTCATTTACAATTCATCAACTAACCATACAATAATGCTAATGATTGGACATACATGATGGTAACTCAAGGGAGTAAGTAGGTATGTATTATTTACAAGGATCATAGAGTTACAAAGTCATTTATAAGGGGATGTTGGTTGAATATTAAATGAATATAAGGCCGACGCCATCTTAGATTAAAAAGAAATGTTAGATATCCATATACATTATTAGATCAAGAATGTGATGAAAAAGTTGGATTGCTAACTTATACTCCTTCATCCCACAATATAAGATTGTTTTTTGAGCTATGTTAGCTTGAAAAACGATATATTGTGGGACGGAGAGAATAAGACATATAAATACCGTATAATAATACTAATGATTGCAGAGAAAGTACATGCTAATAACTCAATGGAGTAACTTTCTTTTTCTTTGAGAACAATGAAGTAAGTAGCTAGTATAGCTTACTCGCAGGAATCTTAAGTTACACAGAATCATTTATGAGAAGATATTAGTTAAACATTTTGTTGGATGAACCAGTCCAGTAAACCCGGACGGAGGGTGTACATTAGTAGTAGACTAGTAGTACAGTCATACTACATGTGTGTAGTACGATCTTGAGCTAATAAATGTTAGCTTGCCTCCAAAGAAAGAAATACAAATGTACCTCATCCACCCATTCATTTCATAGGGGTAATATTATAAATACCCACTTCTCTCGAGGGGCAGGGCACAAGATTCCCCATAATGGAAAATAAAAAAGCAATAAAGAAGAAAATAGGAAAAATGAAAACGAAAAGGCCCAAAACTGTAATAAACCATAGACAAATTATAGAAGGCTTGCAAAACCATAATCAAATACTACCCACATTGCTACATGGGCCGGCCAACTGAAGTGAGCGCTCGCTTCTCTTTTTCTATCCAAAACGCAGTGAGAGCTATGCATCAGCCATAGATCTTGCCTCTAGGTTTCAGTGCGTAAGCTTTTTCTTGGTCGGCCTAATACGGGTCTGGGGGAAAGGTTTCTAGGGAAGTTTTTGATTGTTTTTTTGCGTGAATGTTTGTTTTTATGGTGGTTTTAACCATTTTTTTGCTTGGTTCGTTTCTGCTGTTTTGTTTTTGTTGTGGGTTTTGACCAGTTTTCCCCGTGGTTTTTTCCCTGTTTGTTTCAGTGATGGTTTATGTGTTCCTTTCAACAGTTTTTCATCAGCTTTCTCTTTTTATCTTTTCCACCTTTTCAAAACACATAAAATATTTTCATGTACACGTCAATTTTTTCAAATACATGTTGCACATTTAAAAACAAAAGCTTTTGAACATGTTTTAAATATGTGTTTAAAACATTCAAATACTTGTTCAAACAATTTTTTCATGTATAAATATTTTCTAAATGTCACGCACACACTTTTTGAAAACCATGAATATATTTTCCAAGTGTCGCGTACATTTTTCTTGAATGGTACAATTTTTTTCAATTACATGAAGATTATTTAAAACTGCATAATTCTTCGACCATGCAGCCACGGGGAGGATAGGAGCAAGGAGGAAATGAAGCGCTAATCTGAACACCCGTGACAGAAAGGTTTAGTACGGTAGTGTGAATCCAATCCTTGGAGAGACATGAGGTGTATTCATTAAACACCCAGTGCTTTTCTCTGATTTATCTTGATTAGGAATGGTAGCATTGGATAGCATTTTGAAGAGTGTATATCATGTGCTTACTTTTTTCCAGGGTTGGGGTGCCATACAATCTTGAGCAAAAAAAATGCTTGGTACCAAACAAAGAAAGTCAATGGTCCATCCATTCAATTTAAAGGGCAATATTAGAAATACCCCTTCTTTCAAGGAGCCAACATGCAAGATTCCCTGAATTGAAACGCTTGCTTCTGGAACCACCTCGTGCCTTTCGCCTGTCGTGCAGCCCCTCACTAGAGGGTGGACCCTACCACACGCCCCCTTGCCTAAGGGGTCGCCGTTTTTGCAACCACCGTGTATATATGGGACTCCCTCGCCCCCATGTGCCAACCTACACATTCGCTCCCATGTGTCATTAAAAACTCAAACCCATTTACCAATCTAGGTGAGGCTCCTGCCCCTAGTGACTACAACAAGGTACTAGGGGCCATGTGCGGTGGCGGGATACTCGCGGATCTCAACATTCCCGCGGTGACACGGAGGGTGACGAAGCTAAAGCTGTGGCCGAGAAGAAGAAGGCCCCGCGAGGCGGTGGCGGGGGTCAACGCTTTGCAAGGCTTGACGTGCTTGGGGGCGGGCTTGAGATGGAGTACGAAGATGTGGACTTCAAATAGTTTGAGGTTGGCTCCAGGGTCTCTAACTTGGATCTCGGGCGTGGCGGGATGGAAAACGAGGACGATGACTATGAGCTCGTCAAGATCAAGCCATTCACCATCGCCAAGAGGTCCCTCTCCAAAGGTATCGATGCCACATCAATAGATCTGGTTTTAATCCGTCTACTAGGATTATACTTTCCATCCTTGTCTATTTTAGTACCACATTTTCTCATTTTTAGGTAGGACATACAAGTTTGAAATTGCATATGGCTATTTTTTAAGGGGGGGGGGGGGTTAAATATTTTCTTATGTTGTTAAACCTTTAAATATATGGTTGGATTATAACCCGGGGTGGAGCTAGGACCAGACCCGTGGTTGCGTCCGTGGTGCGATGTCCATACACACATGTGTAGCATACTATGGTGAAGTATGCTAGGTCCATCGCCACGTGCGAATCTGGCTCCCTTTGCTATAGGTAGCACCAAACCAGAGGCGTTTCCTATTTCACATGGTTTACACTCTTACATCTCCTATATTCATTCGGTTTATGCTTGTATGTTTTCCGATTTCACGCGTGCACTCCTTTTCTCTCTCTAGGTATAACAGCGACACAAATTTATGTTTTGATTCGTAGATAGTTATATAAGTTATGCATCAACCTAGCCTGAAAGACCACTCTGAAGTTACATTTTGCCACTTTTAGGTAGGACACAAGGTTTTAATGACGTAATATGTTTAATGTTCTTGGATATTTTTTAAAATTTCTATATATGGTCTACATAATTTTTAAGCTATTTGAGTAAAAAAACTCATGTGTAGATTTTGTATGTAAATTCTGTGGTTTGGCCTAGAGGTGCTGCTTTCTTCATGCATGGGCAAGTCTCATCATCTGAAAAGAAACAAAACCACTGTCAAAATATTTCTTCTCGGTGCCAAGTAAGACACAAACTCATGAAGCTATGTTGGCATGTTATTTTATGAAAGTGTTAAAAATCTCTTTGTACATGGTTAGATCATGAACACATCGTAAAAAAGAGCTTGTTACCAAAGAAAGAAAGTCAATGGTCCATGCATTCAATTTCAAGGGCAATACTAGAACTACCCTTTCTTTCAAGAGGCCAACGCGCAATATTCCTTGAATTGAAACGTTTGCTTCTGGAACCACCTTGTTCCTTCCGCCTGTCGCGTAGCCCCTCACTAGTATGTGGGCCCTACCACACGCCCCCTTGCCTAGGGGTCACCATTTTGCGACACCGTGTATATATGGGACTGTCCTCTCTCCCATGTGCCAACATACACATTCGCTTCCATGTGTCATTAGAAACTCTACTGGTTTACCAATTTAGGCGAGCCTCCTTCCGCCCTAGTGACTATAACGAGGTATTGGCGGCCATGTGCGGTGGAGGGATCTCAACATGCGCGCGGTGAAAAGGAAGGTGAAGAAGCTAAAGCTGTGGCCTAGAAGAAGAAGGCCCGGCGAGGCGGTGGCTGGGGTCTGCGCTTTGCAAGGCTTGACGTGCTTGGGGTCGGGCTTGAGATGGACTACGAAGATGTGGACTTTGAAGCGTTTGAGTTTGGCTCCAGGGATTCCGAGTTGGATCTCGGGCGTCGAGGTTAAGCCATTCACCACCGTCAAGATGTCCGTCTCCAAAGGTATCGACACCACATCACCAGATCTGGTTTTAATCCATCTATTAGCTAGGATTCTACTTTCCATCCTTGTCTATTGTCGTATCACATTTTCTCATTTTTGAGTAGGGCATAAAAGTTTGAAATCGCATATGGCTATTTTTAAGGGGGTTAAATATTTTCTTATGTTGTTAAACCTTTAAATATATGGTTAGATCATAGCCCGGGGTGGACCTAGGACCTTACGCCCAAGTTGCGTCCAGGCTGTGACGTCCATACACACATGTGAAGCATACTATGGTGAACTACACTTGATCCATCGCCAAGTGTGAACCTGGCTCCCCCTTGGCTATAGGTAGCACCAAACAATATAATAAGCCTGTCTGCAATAGCCGTTTCCTATTTTCACATGGTTTACACTCCTACATTTTCTGGTTTCATTCTGTCTAAAATGGCATGAACAAACTTTTTGAAAATCATGAATATATTTTCTAAGTGTCACGATACATTTTTCTTGAATGGTACAAATAATTTTTTCAATTACGTGAAGATTTTTTAACACTACATAATTCTTCGACCATGTAGGTACCCATGATCATGGAGTTCGAGCCACGAGGAGATTAGGAGGAAGGAGGAAATGAAACGCTAATCTGAACACCAGTGGCAGAAAGATTTAGTACGGTAGTGTGAATCCAATCCTTGGGGAGACATGAGGTGTATTCATTGAACATCGAGTGCTTTTGTCTGATTTATCTTGATTACGAATTGTAGCATAGGGTAGCATTTTGATGAGTGTATATCATGTGCTTGATTTATTCTGGGGCAGGGGTGTCGTGCAATCTTGAGCAAGAAAAATGCTTGGTACCAAAGAGAGAAAGTCAATGGTCCTTGCATTCAATTTTAAGGGCTATACTAGAAATACCCCTTCTTTCAAGGGGCCAACGCGCAAGATTCCCTGAATTGAAACACTTACTTCTGGGACCACTTCGTTCCTTCCGCTTGTCGCGTAGCCCCTCATTAGTGTGTTTTCCCTACCACACGTCCCCTTGCCTAGGGGTCGCCTTTTTTGCGACCACCATGTATATATGGGACTGTCCTTGCCACCATGTGCCAACCTACACATTCGCTCCCATGTTTCATTAAAAAATCTACCCATTTACGAATTTAGGCGAGGCTCCCTTCCCCGAGTGACTACAACGAGGTACTAGCGGCCATGTGTGGTGGCGGGATCTTCACATGCCCGCGGTGACACGGAGGGTGACGAAGCTAAAGCTGAGGCCAGGAAGAAGAAGGCCCGGCGAGGCAGTGGCGGAGGTCGGCGCTTTGCATCGCTTGCCGTGCTTGCGGTCGGGCTTGAGATGGATTACGAAGATGTGGACTATGAAGAGTTTGAGGTTGGCTCCAGGGACTCTAACTTGGATCTCGGGCGTGGCGGAATGGCAAAGGAGGAGGATGACGACGAGCTTGTCATGATCAAGCCATTCGCCATCGTCAAGAGGTCCCTCTCCAAAGGTATCGATGCCATATCACTAGATCTGGTTTTTATCCGTCTATTAGGATTATACTTTCCTTCCTTTTCTATTCTAGTATCACAGTTTCTCATTTTTAGGTAGGGCACAAAAGTTTGAAATCGCATATGGCTATTTTTTAAGGGGGTTAAATATTTTCTTATGTTTTTAAAGCTTTAAATATATTGTTAGATCATACCCGAGGTGGAACTAGGACCACACCCCCTGGTTGCGTCTGGGATTTGACGTCCATACACACATGTGTAGCATACTATGGTGAACTATACTAGGTCCATCGCCAAGTGTGAATCTGGCTCACCTTGGCTATAGGTAGCCCCAAACCAAATAATAAGCTTGTCGGCAAGACGCGTTTCCTATTTTCACATGGTTTACACCCTTACATTTCCTGGTTTCATTCGGTTTACACTTGTACGTTTTCCGATTTCATGCCTACACCCTTTTTTCTCTCTAGGCACATAGGCGACACAAATTTACGTGTTGATCCGTAGATAGCTATATAAGTTATGCATCAACCTACCCCGAAAGACCACTCTGAAGTTACATTTTGCCACTTTTAGGTAGGACACAAGGTTGTAATGACGTAATATGTTGAATGCTCATGGATATTTTTAATTTTTCTATATTTGGTTTACACAATTTTTATGCTATTTGAGTATAAAAAAATGATGTGTAGATTTTGTATGCAAATTCTGTGGTTTGGCCTAGAGCTGCTGCTTCGTTCATGCATGGGCCAGTCTCATTATCTCAAAAGAAACAAAACCACTCTCAAATTATTTCTTCTCGGTGCCAAGTAAGACACAAATTCATGAAGCAATGTTGGCATGTTATCTTATAAAAGTGTTAAAAATCTCTATATACATGGTTAGATCATTAACACATTATAAAAAAAGTGCTTGGTAAGAAAGAATGTCGTTGGATGCATTCAATTTCAAGGGCAATACTAGAAATACCCGTTCTTTCAAGGGGCCAACGCGCAAGATTCCCTGAATTGAAACAATTGCTTCTAGAATGACCTTGTTCCTTCCGCCTGTTGCGCAGCCCCTCACTAGTGTGTGGGCCCTATCACACGCCCCCTTGCCTAGGGGTCGTCTTTTTGTGACCACCATGTATATATGGGACTGTCCTCGTCCACATGTGCCAACCTACACATTCGCTCCGATGTGTCATTAGAAACTCTACCCATTTACCAATGTAGGCGAGGCTCCTTCACCCTTAGTGACTACAACGAGGTACCAGCGGCCATGTGCGGTGGCGGGATCTCAACATGCGCGCGGTGACAAGGAAGGTGACGAAGCTAAAGCTGTGGACGAGAAGAAGAAGGCCCGACGAGGCGGTGGCGGGGGTCGGCGCTTTGCAGGGCTTGACGTGCTTGGGGTCGGGCTTGAGATGGACTACGAAGATGTGGACTTTGAAGCGTTTGAGTTTGGCTCCAGGGATTCCGAATTGGATCTCGGGCGTCGAGGTCAAGTCATTCACCACCGTCAAGATGTCCGTCTCCAAAGGTATCGACACCACATCACTAGATCTGGTTTTAATCCATCTATTAGGATTCTACTTTCCATCCTTGTCTATTGTAGTATCACATTTTCTCATTTTTGAGTAGGGCATAAAAGTTTGAAATCGCATATGGCTATTTTTAAGGGGGTTAAATATTTTCTTATGTTGTTAAACCTTTAAATATATGGTTAGATCATAGCCCAGGGTGGACCTAGGACCTTAACCCCTAGTTGTGTCCAGGGTGTGACGTCCATACACACATGAGTAGCATACTATGGTGAACTACACTTGGTCCATCACCAAGTGTGAACCTGGCTCCCCCTTTGTCTATAGGTAGCACCAAACCAGATAATAAGCCTGTCTGCAATAGGCGTTTCCTATTTTCACATGGTTTACACTCCTACATTTTCTGGTTTCATTCGGTTTAAAATGTCATGAACACACTTTTTGAAAATCATGAATATATTTTCTAAGTGTCACGTACATTTTTCTTGAATGGTACAATTTTTTTTTTCAATTACGTGAAGAGTTTTTAACACTATATATATCTTCGACCATGTAGGTACCCATGATCATGGAGTTCGAGCCATGAGGAGGTTAGGAGGAAGGATGAAATGAAACGCTAATCTGAACACCACTGGCAGAAAGATTTAGTACAGTAGTGTGAATCCAATCCTGGGGTAGACATGAGGTGTATCATAACTTAAAGGAGGTAATTAATGGATAAGCCTGTACGTGTATTCCATCTCAAAAAGAAACGAGCACTCTATCTAAAAAAAAACTATAGTTACCATAAGCCTGTACGTGGTTTCCTTCTAAAAAGTAAAACCCTACAGAGAAACCTTCTAGCTAGCCTTAGCCTATACGTTAGATAAAGAAAAATAACTGTAGCTTTCCTTAGCCGTTACGTATGTAATTAAAGGATTATTAGGTCCATGAGCACTCCATCTCAAAAAGAAAAAGAAAACTGTAACTCAATTTTATTTACATGAAACCTTGTAATGTTTGCTCCTTTAAAAAATGTTTCATGATTTTAAGCATTGTGCGAGATCGATCAGCTCCCACTCCCTCAAAAAGAAAAAAGAGATTGATCACGTCAAATAAAAACTTGATCAGCCACCAAGCCATTCCATAAAAAAAGACCTATTAGCCTCCACGTAAAAATAATGTCCATCAGCCCCAACTGCAATCAAGTTAGCTTCACGTACATGTAAAGAAAACGGTCAACTCTTAAGTCTATTCAAGCTAGATTAACGTATATGTAAAAAAAAACTGCCAAATGGATCGATCCCCACTACCTAAAAGTTGATCGATCAGCCTCACACCCTTTAAAAAAGATGGATCAGCCAGGTTAAAAAAAGATTAATCAGCCCGTAGTCCTTTCAAGCTAGCTTCAAGTACATGTAAAAAAACAGCTTCACATTTTTGCCTTTAGCTTCACGTACATGTCAATAAAAAATAGCTTCACATGTTTGCATCCACCAGAATCCATCCAAGAGCTTGCTTTGGCTCCTCCATGTGGCTCACACGGTCATTGGGCTTCATATTGATGAAAAGGATGACGCTGCGTAATGTAGGGATATCTCCAAGTTGGCGAACTTGCAGAATATCTGGACGACACTTCCGGCAACCAATGTGCAACAAGCTCCCACACAGCATGAGATAAGGGACAGGTTATCTGGTTGTTTAATTGCTAATCAGTAAAATATCATCATACCCTTCCTACATCAGGATCACTGTACAAGGTTTCCAAGCGAGACAAAACGGAGAAAATAAAATTCAATCCTACATAAGGTTGAACTAATCAAAATATTTGGATGAGGAGCAGATGAGGCAGCATGTGCGCCGGTGTGGTGTTGATGTGAATGGTGGCTTCAGGGACAGACTTTTTAAGCATAGTGGAGAAGAATATGTGTTGCCCTGCATATTATGAATTGATCGAAGGGGATAAAATTGATCCGAGGAAAGTTATTATACAACATATGTGGGTAATTCTTTCAGTTTCGATAATATTAATTTGTCGACGCGATTGGCAGCTGTAGTAGCATAAGCACTACACCAGAAGTCCTCGCATGTGGCCAGCATGCTGCCCATATGAAAATTATTATTGATGACTTACCTTGCCGGGGTGACAATTATGGCTACTAGATTAAGACAAGCTCGGATCGCAACCATGACATGTACTATTGTTTCCCATAGAAGGGAACAAGGATGAACATCAAAGTTAAAGAAAGTTATGGTTTAGTCTAGAGAAAGAGAATGTGATTTTAAAAACAAAAACACACTAGGCGCCGTCCCCTATGTCCTTGAACTCACGTAGCAGCTGTCACAATGAGTCTCTGCACTAGTGCTGCCAATCTTGCTTGGAGATCCGTGGTCTCTTCGCCGCCGCCTAGCTACAAAGAAAAACTAGCAAATCACGATCTCCTTTTGTGGAAAGAAAACCTATGTTTAAGGCATCAATTCTCAATCTCCTTCTCCAGGGTCCTGGCCACTATTCTCACTCCATGTCTGAGCCTTCGATTCACTAGCTTCGACTATCCTGGCTACCAGGTTTTTGCTTCCAGACGTACAAGCCTGCGATCTGCCAACTTCCTTGATATTGGCCGCAAGCTCATTGCTGCCGGAGTAGGCACATCGGGAGGTTTTCGATCCTGCAGCAGTACATGTATATGGAGGGAAACAACTACTGTAATATTACGGTGATGGTGGGGCACTGAGTACCCGCCTTCCAGGCATGAGGCGGATGACATTTCATTAGGTTCCTTGCATTTCTTTAGAGCAATATATATACCAACAACTCTCAGAGTATAGTTGGTGGAAATAGTTTACTGGTTTCAAACATTGACTAATATTATGTTATATCGGAGTTCTCAAGCTTTTTATGTAGTGCGACCAATAGTAAGAGCATCTGGACATTGTAACATTTTATATGTAGAATGCTATCAAACGTGTTTTCTTATTTAGTTATTAAATCTTAACATGTCTTTGGGAGTTTGTTGAAAATTAAAAGGTGTAGAGGGTCCTAACACTGCCAATGCTGGTCCCAAGAACAGAAAAAGTGGAGGAAATATATATAAATTAAAACCACACCTTTGTATTTGACCTTCATAACTTACTATCATCATTTTGTAACTTAGTCATAAGTCAATCGCATGAAGATCTAGAGCGGCCATCATACAGCGTGGTATAAAACATAAACTGGAAGATTAGTCACTAACGAAAACTACCTTAATTAGATTATTAGTTCAGCTGGACGGCGACAAAAAATAAATAAGGGGAAGTGAAACCTGCAGATACAATATTAGACCTATCTCTGCCTAAACATGTGTTTACACATGAGGAACTATACGTAGCATTCTCAAGAATCGCAATAAAAGGATGGACTAGGGGTAATAGTATATAAATAGATATCTAAAGGCATTGAAAAAAAACTTTTAGTAGAGTTCTTCATCAACAAGATTTTGCTACTCACCTTTTATTAGACGATAATAAGTACATGAAAAATTTGTATACTACAAAATATATTCGAAATAATAACTAACATATCAATGCTAACATGACATGGCAGGATGCATATGGTCTACTGATATGTAGAAGTAATGGAAATATGCATCAGCATTTGATCGAAACAGCTCATTCATACCAAACATCGATGATCAATATTATCTGATATTTGAGGCTCATTACATAGTTGAGAGCTTGAATATGAATAGGGGTATGGGGGGAACTGCCAATGTTGATCCCAAGCAAGGTTGAGAGATGCCCGAACGCTGTGTGCATCAACTACAAACAACAAAAATAATCAGCTGTAATTTTTTCTAAAAACCAGCTATGAATTACAAAAAACACCTATGATTAATGTACATAATCTAGGGGAAAAAGTGCATATACATATTTTTAGCGTAAATTATGTATTTTTTTGGTGATGCAAACTTTTTAAAAAATAAATCCAAGCTAACATATACTTCATGGGAATATGAACAAAAAAAATACAGTTGTTACGAAATTACCCATAATTGACACAAATTTGATGCATATGATACTTATCGTGAAAACATTATATACTAAAAATAAGATAATTTAATACAGCTCAACTAGATTGTCAAGTGATCCACACACCATGTACACATCACTACAACTGCATTAGGCAAACCCGTGGATTCTAGCATGTACCACTAAAAAAAGTTGAGCAACAACATAGCCTCTAGATATTTCCCCAACACATTAAAGGGGGGTAACTCTTATATATCCTTAAAGTCGCCACTTCACGACCAGCCCAAAGAACTGGTAAATATGAACTTATTTCAACCAGATATTAAATACTAGCCTGAGCGAAGAGCGGGCCACTTTGCTAGTTCATTAAACATCGAGTGCTTTTGTCTGATTTATCTGGATTACGAATGGTAGCATAGGGTAGCATTTTGACGAGTGTATATCATGTGCTTGCTTTAATCCACGACAGGGGTGTCGTACAATCTTGAGCAAGAAAAATGCTTGGTACCAAAGGGAGAAAGTCAATGGTCCATGCATTCATTTTCACGGGCAATACTACAAATACCCCTTCTTTAAAGGGGCCAACGCGCAAGATTCCCTGAATTGAAACACTTACTTCTGGAACCACCTCGTTTCCTCTGCTTGTCGCGTAGCCCCTCCCTAGTGTGTTGGCCCTACCACACGACCCCTTGCCTAGGGGACGCCGTTTTCGCGACCACCATGTATATATGGGACTGTCCTTGCCACCATGTGCCAACCTACACATTCGCTCCCATGTTTCATTAAAAACTCAACCCATTTACGAATTTAGGAGAGGCTACCTCCCCCGAGTGACTACAACGAGGTACTAGCGGCCATGTGCGGTGGTGGGATCTCAACATGCCCGCGGTGACACGGAGGGTGACGAAGCTAAAGCCGAGGCCAAGAAGACGAAGGCCCGGCGAGGCAGTGGCGGAGGTCGGCGCTTTGTATCGCTTGCCGTGCTTGGGGTCGGGCTTGAGATGGATTACGAAGATGTGGACTACGAAGAGTTTGAGGTTGGCTCCAGGGACTCTAACTTGGATCTTGGGTGTGGCAGAATGGCAAAGGAGGACGATGACGACGAGCTCGTCAAGATCAAGCCATTCGCCACCGTCAAGAGGTCCCTCTCCGAAGGTATCGATGCCACATCACTAGATCTGGTTTTTATCCGTCTATTAGGATTATACTTTCCATCCTTTTCTATTCTAGTATCACATTTTCTCATTTTTAGGTAGGGCACAAAAGTTTGAAATCGCATATGGCTATTTTTAAGGGGTCTAAATATTTTCTTATGTTGTTAAAGCTTTAAATATATGGTTAGATCATAACCCGAGGTGGAACTAGGACCAGACCCCCTGGTTGCGTTTGGGGTTTGACGTCCATACACACATGTGTAGCATACTATCACTAGTAGAAAACCGACCTTTTGTCCCGGTTCATAAGGGCCTTTAGTCCTGGTTCATGCCAGAACCGGGACAGATGGGCCTCCACGTGGCCGCTGCCGACAGCCCAGGCAGGGGGGGCCTTTGGTCCCGGTTTGTGACATAAACCGGGACCAAAAGGCTTCCACGCGTCAGCAACTGGCTAGAGCTGAGGTTTTTCTTTTTTTTTTTTTAAAAATGGCTGTTTTAGGGGTTTAGGGGGTTATTTTTAGGTTGTTATTAGCTAGCTAATAGAGAGAAGTGTCCTCTCTTATATCTTCATCCTTGGTTTACTAACGCTACTGCTATGTTTATTTCACCCGCATATATATATATATATATATATATATATATATGTATATATATATATATATATATATATATATAATAACTCATGCATGCTCGCATCATACATCATCATATATAATAACAAGTCCTACTAATTAATCAAGCATCATCATACAACTTCTACTCGTTATTAATAATAAGTCATACGATCATCATCCTCATAGTCATCGAACCCAACCCCACGTAATTGTTCTTAGCACATAATCATCAGTATCAGGTACGACGTAAACACACTTAAGGTAAAATAGCATAAAATAATATAGACCCTGACTCTCCATTATGAAGAATGGAGATCATCCTGTCTCCAATTCTTGCGCCTCGCTTCCTTTTGCTTCCAAGAAGCTCATTACGACTGTCCATACATTTTTTCCATTCTTTGATTGTCATGTCTCCACTTCTTTTAGAAATCCGGTATGGACAGTTTAGATTCGTAGGATGACCTGGATATATGTTCAAAACAGAAAGGCTGCTGTCATTCTGATACATCAAATGAGGCACACAATCCTCTGGGATTCTCTGTTGAAAAACATAGTAATAACTTCGTAGTTAGCAATGATGTACTAGTTTTAGAAGTATGCATAAATATGCACGGATGTCGTAATAGTAAAAAATCTTACCAGGGTATCTCCATGGTAGTTACCGTAGTTCAACACGTGCACTAGTGGCACGTATTGACCATAATGTTGAGGAGTTCGATTGTAGATATTGTAATTCTCAAGATAATTACAAAATCCAACCAGATGAGTTTTATCCTTGTAAGTTAACTCAGAGCCATCAGTGTAGTAAGTTCTATCTACCATCTTCTGCACATTCTTTGATACTTCAAAATAAGCTGGCAATGGAAATAAGCTGTCAACTATTTTGAAATGAACAAATAAATTAGTTAATAATTAACTATGTTTGAGAAACTCACATAGCGGTAGAACTGGAGGCGTATCAACAAGGACCCAAATGTCCATATTGTCTTGCTCGATTTCAGGATCACCAAGATCCATGGTGACAAGCATACCCTCATCAAAACCATACAATTTGCAAAATGCTTCCCAATTTTTGCAACCAAAATGGGTTACGCTCTCAGCATTATACAACTTTACTTCAAAATCCACATCATGATGGGTCTTTAGGTGAATTTTCTTCGTTTCAAAATTTTCATGGTCTTCAAAATCCATCCTCTCCAAGACATAGCGTCTTGCATGGCATGGGATAAACTATACTCGAGTTGTAAAAGATGAAAATTACACGTTGAAATAGTTGAATTCATGCTTAATTATGAAAAAAAACACTTGTCGTCGTTGCGTACCGTTTCAACTTCGAAGGTTTCCTCGAGCTTAATGCTGAAGCGCCGACCATCGTCCAGGTGAGGCCTGTCGCACTGACCTCGATCGTCGTGGCACCAGTCGCACTCCCCCGGGAGACTTCCGTCGTCCGATGATGACATTTCCTATACGTTCATAATTCAAAGACTAAATTAGATCATTATTATTCAACTAATCATATGCATATGCCTTGCATAGTGCTCTCCAATTTGAGCATTCAATAAGAAAAATCAAATCGCAAAATAAAGTAGTATTCAAATTAGGATGCATTCAATTATAAGAAAAACTACATCATCTCCATGTGTCCGTACATCGAATATTATCACTAATACACGTCGAATACTATCATACATATCGCCAGTACAGCTAGAACCGTAGCACCCGACGGGTATCGGCGCGGGCGGTGGACACCCAAAGGGAAGGAACCATCACAGGATCATAGCTCCAGTGAGATCCCTGAAGAACCTGCCAGGTATTCTCCAACCTGCCCTCCAACGCAACCATATAGCGACGGACATGCTGGTCCTCCTCGCTGACACGGTGACGTACCACCTCCGCGGTGTCCGGAAGCCTCGGCACCATCACTGGCCCACGCGACCGCCACCAAACAAGGATCGGGTCAACGACGGGCTGACTCCTCACCAAACTACGCCCCCCCAGAAGGTAGCGCCTCCCAGTACCACCCCGGCGGAGCCCAGTCCCGGACATGGCCCATCTGGTCGAGCAGGTGTCGTCCTCCGCCGACTCGACGACGAGGATGCGGGATAGGCATCGTCCACGTCGATGCGGGAATAATTGATTTAACTAAAAAAATAAACTAGTTCTATTAATTTTCTTGCTAAAAATAAACTACTTCTATAGTAAAATAAACTAGTTCAACTACTAAGCACTTACTATAAATAGAATAATGTAGTACTTACTAAAAAGAAACAAGTTTACCTAGTTCTAACTAATTCCATTAAACACTTTCTAAGTAGTACTAATTACTAAAAGTTATCGGGGAGGGGGGGGGGTATATCGACAACGACATACCCGATAACAAAAATAAGAATAGGAAGAAGAAGAAAAAAAGAGGAGAAGAAGAAAGGAATAGAAGAGGACGACGAAGAAAAAAAGAGGAGAAGAAGAAGGAATAATAGAGGAGAAGAAGAAGAATTGTTCTTCTTCTCCTCTATTACTTCTTCTTCCTCTCTTTTTTTTCTTCTTTTTCATCTTCTTATTTATTTCTCCTTTTTTCTCTCCTTCTTTTTCTTCTAAATATGAACATATACGTAAATTGACAAAGATAATTCTATGAACAAAAAGAATCATACAAATTCTATGAACAAAATAAAAATTCTATGAACAAAATTACAACAAAAAATTGATAAAAATTCTATGAAAAAATTGACATATTCTTTGCATATATATGAACACACAAACTTTTGCATATGCAACAATAATATCACCAAAAAAAATGTATGAACAGTAAAAAATTCTAACTTTTGCATCTAAACTATACATCTAAATTAACTACAACAATTCAATTTACTATACATCTAAACTACGCATCTAAATTAACTACAACAACTCAATTAACTCTACATCCTAAATTACGCATCTAAATTAACTACACATCTAAATTAGGCAATTACGCAACGGGCCGGGGCGGCGATCGACAACGGTGAGGGGCGCGGCGACGGCGACGGTGATGGGCGCGGAGACGGCGACGGTGAGGGGGCAAGGCGTCGGCGGCGAGGAGGCAGGGGGGCACGGGGCGGCGACGGGCGATGAGGAGGCAGGGGGCGGCGAGAGCGACGGTGAGGGGCACGGGGTCGGCGGCGAGGAGGCAGGGGGCACGGGGCGGCGACGGCATCTGCGGCCGCGCGGGATGGCGTCGGAGGCAGGGGCGACGGCGAGGCGCAGCCTGGCGGCGTCGTCGGGCGGGGAAGAACGAACTGAATGAAAAAATTCACAAGTCGTGGTTATATAGACGAAGCATTGGTCCCGGTTCGTGACAGAAACCGGGACGAATGCCCACTTTAGTCCCGATTGGTGCCACCAACTGGGACCAAAGGCCACTTTTTGGCAGCCCAAAGGGCGGGAAGCGGCGACCTTTGGTCCCGGTTGTTGGCACCAACCGGGACTAAAGGGGGGCATTGGTCCCGGTTCGTGGCACGAACCGGGACCAATGCCCCCTATGGTCCCGGTTCGTCCCACCAACCGGGACCAATGGCCTTGTGCTACCCCGCGCCCAAAAGTTTAGTCCCACCTCGCTAGTTGAGAGGGCTCGGGAGTGGTTTATAAGCGCTGCCGCGCCCACCCTCTCGAGCTCCTCTCAACTGCAGGCTTTCGGACCTAATCTGTCACTGCAATGCCTGTGGGCCTATTGGGCCTGCTGTGGGCCTGAATCCTGGCCCATAGTTGGGTTTCTAGTCGTATTCAGGCCGTGGTGGCCCAGTAGGTGGCATTTTTTTATTTTTTGCTATTTATTTTTTCATTTCTACATAGAACTAAATACTTATAGTTTTTTAGTGATTTCTTTTTTCTTTTAGGTCACAAAAATTATAAACTTTCTGTTAGTGCCATTAGCTTTAAAATTTGAATAGTTTAAATTTGAATTTTTTAAAATTTGTGTGAATCTCAAGTTTATGAATAACTTTACTATAAAAATTGTTTTTTGAGTCAATCTTTTTCCTGCTATTTAATATTACTTTGTTTTATCATTATACTCAATTAGGTAATTTTAGTTAGTCATAACAAATATTATAGGCATTTTTTTCGTTTTTGCTATTTATTTTTTCATTTCTACTTAGAACTAAATACTTATAGTTTTTTAGTGATTTCTTTTTTCTTTTAGGTCACAAAAAATATAAACTTTCTGTTAGTGCCATTAGCTTTAAAATTTGAATAGTTTAAATTTGAATTTTTTAAAATTTGTGTGAATCACTAGTTTATGAATAACTTTACAAATATTATAGGCATTTTTTTCTTTTTTGCTATTTATTTTTTCATTTCTACTTAGAACTAAATACTTATAGTTTTTTAGTGATTTCTTTTTTTTTAGGTCACAAAAATTATAAACTTTCTATTAGTGCCATTAGCTTTAAAATTTGAATAGTTTAAATTTGAATTTTTTAAAATTTGTGTGAATCACTAGTTTATGAATAACATTACAAATATGATAGGCATTTTTTTCTTTTTTGCTATTTATTTTTTCATTTCTACTTAGAACTTAATACTTATAGTTTTTTAGTGATTTCTTTTTTCTTTTAGGTCACAAAAATTATAAACTTTCTGTTAGTGCCATTAGCTTTAAAATTTGAATAGTTTAAATTTAATTTTTTTACAATTTGTGTGAATCACTAGTTTATGAATAACTTTACAAATATTATAGGCATTTTTTTTTATTTTTTGCTATTGATTTTTTCATTTCTACTTAGAACTAAATACTTATAGTATTTTAGTGATTTTTTTTCTTTTAGGTCACAAAAAAAACTTCTCTGTTAGTGAACATAGATGCACTTATAGAGAAAATTAAACATAAATTCATACTCAATTTCTATTTATGAATTTAGGTCCAATTTTCCTCTATAGGTGCATCTATTTTCACTTTGAGAGGAGCTCAACAACGCAGAGAGGGACAGGCTTATAAACACGTGTCGGCGCCCTTCGGTTGGCGAGGTGGGACTAAACTGTGGGTGCAGCGAGGGCCGACCCTTTAGTCCCGGTTCGTGGCACGAACCGGGACTAAAGGGGAGCCTTTGGTCCCGGCTCATGCCACGAATCGGGACCAATGGTGGTGGGCCAGGAGCCAGGCCCATTGGTCCCGGTTCGTCCCACCAACCGGGACCAAAAGGTCCAGACGAACCGGGACCAATGGCCCACGTGGCCCGGCCGGCCCCCTGGGCTCATGAACCGGGTCCAATGCCCCCATTGGTCCCACGTCTAGATTGAACCGGGACTAATGGGCTAACACGGCCTGGACCATTGCCCCCTTTTCTACTAGTGTATATGGTGAACTATACTAGGTCCATCGCCAAGTGTGAATCTGGCTCCCCTTGGCTATAGGTAGCCCCAAACCAGATAATAAGCTTGTCGGCAAGAGGCGTTTCCTATTTTCACATGGTTTACACTCTTACATTTTCCTGGTTTCATTCGGTTTACACTTGTATGTTTTCCGATTTCACGCGTACACCCTTTTCTCTCTCTAGGTAAATCGGCGACACAAATTTATGTGTTGATCCGTAGATAGCTATATAAGTTATGCATCAACCTACCCTAGGAACTACAACAAGGTACTAGCGGTACTGTGCGGTGGCGGGATCTCAACATGCGCACAGTGACAAGGAAGGTGACGAAGCAAAAGATGTGGCGGAGAAGAAGAAGGCACGGCGAGGCGGTAGCGGGGGTCGGCGCTTTGCAAGGCTTGACGTGCTTGAGGTCGGCCTTGACATGGAGTACGAAGATGTGGACTTTGAAGCGTTTGAGGTTGGCTCCAGGGATTCCGGCTTGGATCTTGGGCGTCGAGATCAAGCCCTTCACCACCATCAAGATGTCCCTCTCCAAAGGTATCGACACCACATCACTAGATCTGGTTTTAATCCATCTATTAGGATTCTACTTTCCATCCTTATCTATTGTAGTATCACGTTTTCTCATTTTTGAGTAGGGCATAAAAGTTTGAAATCGCATATGGCTATTTTTAAGGGGGTTAAATATTTTCTTATGTTGTTAAAGCTTTAAATATATGGTGAGATCATAGCCCGGGGTGGACCTAGGACCTTAACCCCTAGTTGCGTATAGGGTGTGATGTCCATACACACATGTGTAGCATACTATGGTGAACTACACTGGGTCCATCACCAAGTGTGAACCTGGATCCCCCTTTGTCTATAGGTAGCACCAAACCAGATAATAAGCCTGTCTGCAATAGGCGTTTCCTATTTTCACATGGTTTACACTCCTACATTTCCTGGTTTCATTCGGTTTAAAATGTCATGAACACACTTTTTGAAAATCATGAATATATTTTCTAAGTGTCACGTACATTTTTCTTGAATGGTACAAATATTTGTTTTCAATTACGTGAAGATTTTTTAACACTACATAATTCTTCGAACATGTAGGTACCCATGATCATGGAGTTCGAGCCACGAGGAGGTTAGGAGGAAGGAGGAAATGAAACGCTAATCTGAACACCACTGGCAGAAAGATTTAGTACGGTAGTGTGAATCCAATCCTTGGAGAGACATGAGGTGTATTCAGTAAACATCGAGTGCTTTTGTCTGATTTATCTTGATTACCAATGGTAGCATATGGTAGCATTTTGACGAGTGTATATCATGTGCTTGCTTTATTCCACGGCAGGGGTGTCGTACAATCTTGAGCAAGAAAAATGCTTGGTACCAAAGGGAGAAAGTCAATGGTCCATGCATTCATTTTCAAGAGCAATACTAGCAATACCCTTCTTTAAAGGGGCCAATGCGCAAGATTCCCTGAATTAAAACACTTACTTCTGGAACCACCTCGTTCCTTTCGCTTGCCGCGTAGCCCCTCACTAGTGTGTTAGCCCTACCACATGACCCCTTGCCTAGGGGTCGCCATTTTGTGACCACCATGTATGTATGGGACTATCCTTGCCATCATGTGCCAACCTACACATTCGCTCACATATTTCATTAAAAACTCTACCCATTTACGAATTTAGGTGAGGCTCCCTCCCCCGAGTGACTACAACGAGATACTAGCGGCCATGTGCGGTGGCGGGATCTCAACATGCCCGCGGTGACACGGAGGGCGACGAAGCTAAAGGTGAGGCCAAGAAGAAGAAGGCCCGGCGAGGAAGTAGCGGAGGTCGGTGCTTTGCATTGCTTGCCGTGCTTGGGGTCGGGCTTGAGATGGATTACGAAGATGTGGACTACGAAGAGTTTGAGGTTGGCTCCAGGGACTCTAACTTGGATCTTGGGCGTGGCAGAATGGCAAAGGAGGAATATGACGACGAGCTCGTCAAGATCAAGCCATTCACCATCGTCAAGAGGTCCCTCTGCAAAGGTATTGATGCCACATCACTAGATCTGGTTTTTATCCGTCTATTAGGATTATACTTTCCAGACTTTTATATTCTAGTATCACATTTTCTCATTTTTAGGTAGGGCACAAAAGTTCGAAATGGCATATGGCTATTTTTAAGTGGGTTAAATATTTTCTTATGTTGTTAAAGCTTTAAATATATGGTTAGATCATAACCCGAGGTGGAACTAGGACCAGACCCCCTGGTTGCGTCTGGGGTTTGACGTCCATACACATATGTGTAGCATACTATGGTGAACTATACTATGTCCATCGCCAAGTGCGAATCTGGCTCCCCTTGGCTATAGGTAGCCCCAAAGCAGATAATAAGCTTGTCGGCAAGAGGCGTTTCCTATTTTCACATGGTTTACACTCTTACATTTCCTGGTTTCATTCGGTTTAAAATGTCATGAACACACTTTTTGAAAATCATGAATTTATTTTCTAAGTGTCTCGTACATTTTTCTTGAACGGTACAAATATTTTTCTTGCAATTACATGAAGATTTTTAACACTACATAATTCTTTGACAATGCAGGTACCCATGATCATGGAGTTTGAGCCACGAGGAGGTTAGGAGGAAGGAGGAGATAAAACACTAATATGAACACCAGTGGCAGAAAGATTTAGTACGGTAGTGTGAATCCAATCATTGGGGAGACATGAGGTGTATTCATTAAATATCCAGTGCTTTTGTCTGATTTATCTTGATTATGAATGGTAGCATAGGGTAGCATTATGATGAGTGTATATCATGTGCTTCTAGTATTCGAGGGAAGGGGTGCCTTACAATCTTGAGCAAGAAAAATGCTTGGTACCAAGGAAAGAAAGTCAATGATCCATGCATTCAATTTCAAGGGCAATACTAGAAATACCCCTTATTTCAAGGGTCCAACAAAGCAAGATTCCCTGAATTGAAACATTTACTTCTGGAACCACCTCGTTCCTTCTGCATGTCGCGTAGCCCCCACTACTAGAAAAAGGGCTACTAATGGCGCACCTAATTTGGCCATTAATGGCGCATTAGTGGTGCGCCATTAGTACCACGCCATCAGTATATTTTACTAATGGCGCACCACTGGTGCGCTCTTAGTATCTGGTATACTAATGGCGCACCTCAGATGCGCCATTAGTATATACAACAGTGCGCCATTAGTATGCCTCCCAGGGGCCATGTATACCCAGGTGCTTTGGCATACTAATGGCGCACGACAACAAGATGCGCCATTAGTAATTTCGGCAAACTAATGGCGCACTATTTAATGATGCGCCATTAGTATCCTCTGGCATACTAATGGCGCACTGTGATGTGATGCGCCATTAGTATGAATATTAGTTCTTTTTAATTTTTTAATTTTCTGTTTTTTGCACAGGTTACAAAATGTATAATTGGACAAAATATAGACAGCACACATCAACAACAGATTCATCGAATACAATAGAAGATTAGTCTCTGAATACAATTCATCATATTAGTCTCCGAATACAATTCATCATATTAGTCTCCGAATTGAAAAGACCGAACAAAGATAGAACATTATATTACAAGTCTCGAGACCGCGAGTAGCGAGTTTGTCTTCACATTACAAGTCGATATCGATCATCTAAACTACCATCACATAGAAGAGAGCTGCGGTCATCACGATGAGCATCATCACGATGAAACTCGTCTTCATCCGGTTCCTCCAACGCTCCCTCCCCTCTCCCTCTAGATAGCGGGCGTATATAGATTCGGCCTCGGCCCTAGTGGTGTACCCTTTGTAACTGTTACCGCTGAATCGGTGAACCTGTCTCCGACACTCCTCCCAGTCGTTGTAGACTCCGGGAACCTTACCCTTGTACACGACATACGACGGCATCGCTATGCACTAGCCAAACGAAATGTTAGTACGAATTCACAGAAAATACATAAGCAATATATAAGTATGCAACAGAACGATCGGAAAAGAAAAGCAAGACATTAATAGCATCGATTACATCTAAGTTGAACGACTCTCGAAACCAAAGAGACATACTACAAGTTCATTAAAGTTTAATTACAACATGAGCCAATCGATGTTTTAGAACTGGACACAGCATCACTGCTTTCGACTCGACTCAAGGGACCGGAACGTGGATGAAGCCGCCGTCTATCGTGGGAGTCATGAAATTACGGGCGTTGTCAGCCTGCATTTGTAGTATTGTGTCGATGTCACTGTTGGACGGTTGATTTCTGAGGTAGAACTGCCCCGAGGTACGAAGGTCATCTTGATGGATGATTTCCGCAAACTCCGACTGGATGCGAAAGAATTCTTGTCTGATGTCCGCGTCCTAGATTTCCGACACGCCGCGGCCCAATCTTTGAGTTTACTCGATAGTAGAAGTTGATGATGGTCCCGTACGATCGCCCGCATGTGATGGATGGCGTAGTAGGCACCCTTCTGACCGCCAGGTGGCTGCTTGACGCAGCAGAACGTCGTATTGTGGGAGAACACGTGCTTGCTGTACTTACAAATAGGCCTGGTGAAGGTGCCTCTAGATTTGGCGTAGCCGGGGAGAACATCATCAAGAACCTTCTTGACATTTGTGTAGTCTACGTTCGACTGACGGTCCGGGTCAAAATACGTGGCCATGGAATATTTGGGGCTTAGGAGGATGAGTGTGCAATGTGTGTCACTGCAGAAAACACGGAATGTTAAAAGAAAATCGATCGAAATCTAAGAATTCATATGTTACGGGGCGGTTGAGGGGAGGACTTACTCGGGAATGTAAGGCACGAGGAAGTTATCCTTATCTGGGTTTGCCAGAATGACACCTTCGAGGTAAGAACTCGTGACTTGCCGGTCCCCAGCACTGCCCAAGATCTTGGCACACATGTAGAAGGGGTCGACTATCACGATGTCCGGGGTCTTGTCGCGAATGATCCACATCTCCATACTCAGCGAAAATAGCCGAATGAAGGTGTAGTGCAGCGGATGAAGGTTCAACATAGCATGGATGTCATCAAACCGTAGGACGATCGTACCCCCGATGGAGTTATCCACAAAGCCCTTGCCCTCTGGCACCTTGGCCGCGAAAACCGGGTATGCCACATCCTTCTCTCTCAGACGCCGCTTCTCCAAAGAAAGAACACTGTCATGCAGACTCCGCATAGCACCGGCTACAACATCGAGCATATTTCTCGGTAGCATCGGCCTACCCGCCACATGCACCCTCCTCATTAAATCCTCAGGTGAAGGTGGCCCGTCCTGAGCACGGATCGTACTCGGTGCCGGCTGGCCCGCACCCTTGTTAGTCTTTCTTTTGCGTGTCTTCTTCTTCTCCTGTAATGGGACCGAGTTCTGCTCACAGACCGCCTTCTTGAGTGTGTTGGGGCTGAGAATATTTCACACCTCGCCTATCTGAGGCTCGGTGAAGTCGGCAGCTGGAGGCGTCTCCTGAGAGCTGAATGGCAGACGACGCCTGTTGCAACTTGGCTTCTCCGCGGTACCAGCTAGATCGCGCACGTCTTTTGTTGGGTTGGGTTCTTGAGAAGGAGGCCCCATGAAGTCGCCATCGTACCCATGATCGACAAAGTATTGATCGACGTTGCCAAATGTATCGTCGTCGTCGTCGTTCTGATCCTGTGCCATATGCATGTTTGGATCCAGTGGCATAGGGATGTCCGGCACCGTTGCGGCGGTCTTGCCATGGGGCCGACTTGGCGCCGGCACGACTGGCGGTGTTGTCTTTGGGGTGGTGTCCCACGCCCCCAAACGAGTATGGCTCTTTGGCCAAAGCAGGGTCCAGCTCAGGCCGGCGCTGAGGGTCATCACGTCATCATCGTCGGCCCCGACGGGTCGAATCGGAGGTAACAACTCGTCGCAGCCTGGCAGCACCCGAACCAGTTGAACCCTAAACAAGTTGGGTGGCATCTAGGTACCGTGGAACAAGGGGTTGCCCGGTTGAACGATTTTGCCCTTGGCGACATCGACCAACTCGTTGTTCACGAAGTGCAGGAGAGTGCACGGAACGTCGGTGGCGCCCTGCGAAAACATGTAGGGCGTCAGGGATGCCCAGTCAAAGGCAAGGAGATGAAGTCCTCGGCCGAGAGAGGCTTAATTAGTTACCGTGATGATGGCGTCGAGCTCAGCTAATGTCGAGGCACCGCCAACGGCGGGCGTGCAGTTGACGGAGGGGCTGCTTGCTGCAGAGGTGTTGGCCGGCATACACCCGGGTGCATTAAGCTCCCGTGCCGGCGTCGGAGACACCAATGCCGCCTCCGCCGGAGACACCAATGGCCCCGCCATCGCGTTCTGCAAGTTGCTGGCCGTGAAGCTAGGAATCGGGGGCGGCCCCTGTTGGCTGCCCGCAATCCACGCACTCAACCCCTGGATCAAGGTAGGCACAATGGCGGTGATCGTCGCTCCGAGTTGTATTTGCACTTGCTCTTGGACAATCTCCGAAATCCGCGCCACCTATGCCTTGAGTTCTTGAACCTCGCGCGCCTGGCTTTCTGATCTGGTCTTTTTCTCCTTTCGCCCACCAGTGTTATAGTATGACCCCCATTTTGTCGACAAGCCTTTGCCGGCCACACGACCAGCTGACGTCGGCTTACTGAGCTTATCCTTGTTCTTCATTACATTCAACGCCCTATTTAGAGTGGTGTCCCAAGGGTTGCTCTTAGTCGACACCGTGCTACTGCTTTCGGTCGCCTGCGGAAGGAATGTGAACCATTTAGAAATTTGGCTTCATTAATCAGAAGGCAACCATATGGAGCTAATTACGCGGGGGTGTATTCCTTACCAGAACAAGCTCAAGCTCCCTGGTCTTCGGATCCGTGGTAAGCTCCTTTGTTTTCGGGTCCTTCTTGTACCGGGCCCTGACATAGTTCCTGGTCTGCTTGTTACCGTATTTATCGAAGAGGGGCGGTAGGCCTTGCTCGTCACGGTCCGGCTCCTCCTTGTCCCATATAGGCTCCGCCACTCTGTAACCGCCGGGACCGAGTGTGTGTTCCCCTAAGTTCAGCTCCCGCATTTCTTTCCCCCACCGACTTGATTCGGAGTTTGCGGTGCTCGAGCAATTGATCTTGAAGTCGTTGTAGTCATCTTCGGTGATCGAAGGATTTTTCTCCTTGATCTTCTCATAACTCTCACCTTTCTCGATCATTCTCTTCACATTGCTTTTCCAAGTAGACAGCGCCTTGCTCATCTTCGTGAGGGCAGCATTGTTCACTTTATTCCCTTTGAGGCTTGTGTTTTCAAATTCAGCGGGGAACTTGTATTGTTCGTGCAGCTTCGTGAAGAGGAGGTTGCGCAAATTCCCTCGATCAGGATGCCTCAGGTTCTCGGTGTTGATCGAGACGGTGCTCCGGAGAATGCACCCGAGCTGAAGCGAGTACCCCTTGACTATTCGTTCGGGTGCCGTTGGATTCCCGTCGGAGTCCACTTCAGTAACTTCCTCCTTGAGGGTGCGGAGCACGGTCGGGCGCCGGTCCTTCTGTTGCCTCTTCGGTTGGCTGCCATCTGTGCGTGCGCCGCCATCATCAGTGGTGGCATCCTCGGCGGCACCATCAGTGGTGGCATCAGTGGGGTCATCCTCGGCGGCACCATCAGTGGTCTCAGGATCGATGGGGAAGGCGGCGTCCTCATACAAGTGAGGTTGTTCCTCCATCTCCTGGGACAGCTCCCAGAATGCCTTGCCGCCCGAACCCCCGGCCTCATCGTTGTTGGCCATGTTTCTCTCTAAATAGGAACAAAGTTTGGTCAAAAAGTTGGTTATTGTCAAGGAACAAGATCATGGTCTCATCATTTAGGGTTTGTCGACACCGAGGCATCCTAAAAGCTAAGCTTTTATCATTGAGGGTTTTTCGACGCCGAGGCACCCTAAAAGCCTAAGCTTTCATCATTTCGGTTTTTATCGACACCGAGGCACCCTAAAAGCCAAGGTTGTATAGTTAATGGTTTGTCGACACCGAGGCATCCTAAAAGCTAAGCTGGGAAGGAGAATTCTAAGTTGGGCCTAATCACTTGGCTCTATTGCCGCCTATGGTTTAATGCAGCTAGAATAACGAGGCACTTGATCCTACTTAATTAACTACTAAGATACCCCGACCCATGCATTAGTCACAAGTACCCCAGATGTCCTATTTTTAGCAAAGTCATGCTAAAATTCACGGCAAATTTCAGCATGACCTTTGCTAAAAATAGGACATATGGAGTACCCGAATTTGCCGGAACGGAAGTTAATCGACATTCCGGCAAACTCAAGGGCCTCTCGGGGTACCTGCAAAATCATTATCCCAGGTGGACAAGGCAATGTGCTACTTGCTTAAATCTCTGTCCAATGCTCTATTTACAAGACAAACAACAGGTGGCAAAGCCCAGTGTTAAAAAAAAGGCCTCCATCACAACATGGAAAATACGTTGGCCTGTGAAGAGGTGAAACAATATATGCATCTCCAGGCAGTATCATTCAACATTTTGGACAAACCACTACAAGCAATACTGGATTGGATACAAGAAGAATGTGAGAAAATGCAAACAAATACAAATGTTGTCATGAACTAAAACAACAGGACCCCGATATTAAGCAGAACTGTAACGAGCAAGTTATGGATCTGAACTATTTAGGAGTAACGATTAAATATCAGAAAGTACATTAAGCCTGAGTACATGTTTTTACCATGGTATTGTTGTTACTCATATTATATACAAGTATAAGGAACATGTGGATTTGCAAGGAAACTAGAGATGCACACAAGTAATGGCTTAGTAAGGTGGATGTCTTCCAGCTTTGTTTAGTTATCAGAAAATCGGTGAATGATTTCTGTTAAAGTACTATGCTAGGTCTACATAAGGCGCTCCTCCTGTCTATATGAAACAAATGGTAGGTCCTTACTATGCTAGTACTTTTTGACTGCCTAAGTTTATCCATGTACTGGACAGTTGGTATTCAGTTATGTCTTGTGGCTCGTGTTTCATTCTACAAGTTGAAATGTTTTCTCATGGGCTAGTGAATACAATTATCTACCTACCAAGTCATCACCTCTGCTGATCCTAATAAAAACAGTCATGCCAGCATATAGTATATAAATCTGAATTTGTGTTTACAAGAAGAGTGCCCATTGCAGGCTAAGCATGGCAGATAGATATTGATATGACAGATAGAAAACTGAGAATGGATAAAAAAACTAAGCATGGCAGCAAGACGATGATGCTCCTTAGTTTGAAACTAATAGTTTCAATAGCACAAATCCTGTGGTGGTGCACATTTATGCATACAAAATACCGTTACCCACTAATAAGAGTGAAAGCAGCAAAAAATACTGTAAAAATACTGTAAAAGTTAACACTGAGCTCAACACTTTGCTTAT
Source organism: Aegilops umbellulata (assembly GCA_032464435.1). Lineage (NCBI taxonomy): Eukaryota > Viridiplantae > Streptophyta > Magnoliopsida > Poales > Poaceae > Aegilops > Aegilops umbellulata. The sequence goes on from CP136055.1 coordinate 536,177,443, forward strand.
GATTAACTCAGTGCTCTATAGCAAAGTTGTGTGCATCACTAATGCAGAGACCATGACATTACCCTCTCTCTTTTCTCTTAAAACAAGAAGAAGAAATAGTGGTATTACTATTAGAACCTGCTGAATTTGGATTGCGAGTTGGCCGCAGGCCAGATAAGCACACAAGTTTTACACAGCCAAAGAAATGATTTAAACTAGAAACATCTGCAAGATTAATAAATGGTCCATAAAAGAGTAGTTTGTGATGCATAGCCATTCTTTTAACTCGTCAAATTTAGATAGCAAGAAATACAACAATTCATTAAATGCATGGCATTTTAACTATTTGGCATAGCTTTGAGGTGTTGGCTAGCATTAATAAATTCTGATTGAGGATTTCATCAGTATTCAACTACTACTTAGCCACTTAGTGTGCATAATAGGCAAGTTACGTCATACTACAAATTGAGACACAAAGTAGGGCATGGAAATAGATGGCATCACACAAAACTTGGCATCACAGATAGTGTTTCGGTAATTAACAACATCAACAAACTTTTGTGTGAGAGACATCTAATTAGGGGCATATTTACTAATTGCAGCACTTCTGCTGCTACATATAAAAAGTTGCTTCCAACTAACTAGCGTTCCCTCTCTTCGTTGATTTAACAACTACTTACTACTTTCTAAAATTGACAAGGTTCCCAACATACACCACATATCAATACAGGTCACTGCATACTCGGTGCTGATTTGATAAAAAATGTATGAAAAAATTGTGTACTGTGCTGATTTGATGACAAGAAATGTATGAAAAGATTATTTTCTTTCAGAAATACAAGTCACCAATAAGCCACCACAAGAGCTAGTAGGCGGGGAACTATCCGAATTTTAGCGAAGCAGTTGGTACAAGCTAAATCATGCTATTAGCTGGGCATATGCAGCAAGAACAACCAAACTCGAAGAAATTGGTTAACGAATGAGAGGGGGAGAGGAGGAGGGGGAGCTCACGGGGGCCGTAGGGATAGGGCAGTGGGGCGCGGGGAGGATGTCGGGGACGACGACGACGCAGGGGAGGAGGCGACGAGGTCCGGGTGGTGGTGGTGCTCCGGCGACGGTGGTGTGGACGGGGCGGCGTCCGGTGTCGGGGCAGCGTCGAGGGCGGCGGGGCGATGGCGTCCAATGAGGTGGGGCGACGGGGAGAGCGGCGCCGACGTCGGGGCCTCAGGCGGCGGTGGTTGGAGACGGGCGACAGGGACGACGGGGCGCCGACGATGGGCGCAGGGGCAAGGCGCCCTGATCCAGATCGCGTTTGGGAGGAGAAAAGGACGACGGGGCGGCGTCGCGGCGTCGGTGCGACGTCGAGGCGGCGAGGCAGCGGCGTCGGGAGAGGAGAGGGGAAGGGGATCGAGGGCGAGGGCGAGGGAGAGAGATGGGATAGGTTTTGGGCCGGGGAGGGAATATGGATGGGGCGGCACAATACTAATGGCGCACCACACCTCGGTGCGCCATAAGTACATCCATACTAATGGCGCACCTCACCCTGGTGCGCCATTACTATTTTTTTTGATTTCTGCTCGAGCCAATAGGTTATCTCCCGCCTGACCTGATGCACATCAAGTCCCCTCTACTAGCTCGACTGGTCAGCAGCCAGTTCCCACACCAGGAGGTCCCGGGTTCATTCCCAGGCTCCACAATTTTTTTATGCATTTAAAATGTTGTTTGATACTTATTTGTGTTTAAATATGTTCAAACTTGTTTAAATCACAACAGTAATATTTTTTTATAAGACAGTAATAATTTTTTTAAAAATATCATCAAACAGTAATGCCGGTGGAGCGGGGGAGGGTGCGGGGGTGCGGGGGGTCGGCGGCGGCGGTTGAGTAGGGGAATCGAGGGTGCGGGGGGTCGGCGGCGGCGGCCGGTGGACCGGGGGGTGCTCGGCGGCGAGGGGGACCGGATCTGGCGAGGTGGGATAGCGATCGAGATGGAGGGGGATCGAGATCGAGTGTCCATGAAATTTAAAAATATTCATGATAGTTCAAAAAGTGCCCATGAAATACAATCGAGAAATGAAGGCTACGATTTAAATACAATCGATCTTAGCTAGCTATCTGTTCACAATCTTCTTGCCCTTCTTTTTCACAAATGGAGTTCTTCTGTGGAACGGACGTCCTTTAGGTAGGGTGGTCCTGCTTCTTCTTGTGGTGTATGCTGCTACTTCATCATCGTCGTCATGTTCGATCCTCGGGTCGCCGTACTTGTCGAAGTCTTGCTCATTGGCTACTCCATCCATTCCGACGATCTTCCTTTTGCCTCTCCTCACGACAACACGACTGGTCTTTGACGGGTCGGTAATGAAGAAGCATTGGTCCACTTGGGAAGCTAGTACCCATGGCTCATTTTTCGCGGTGACGTTTGCGCCCGCGGTCTTGGATTTGGCTTCGGGTATAACCATGGTGGTGAAATACCGGTCTTCTTTTAGGACGCTCTTGGCCCATCTGACACAGAACATCGGGACCTTCTCTCCAGCGTAGCTCAGCTCCCAGATCTCCTCGATCCTTCCATAGTATCTGTCCTTGTCGTTACTGGTGTAGGATTCCATCGTTACCCCGGAGTTCTGATAACCATCGCTCTTCATGTCCTTGGCCTCGGTGTAGAATGTGTAGCCGTTGATATCGTACGCCTCATAGGTCATCAGGTTGTGCTCGGCGCCCTGTGGACAAGGCGAATATGAGTTGTTCTTTCGCCGAAGAATCCTCATGTAAAGGGTATGACAAAAGCTTCTGCTTGAACCAACGCGTGAAACATGAGTTGTGCTCTTTGAGTATATCTCCGTCCGTCCTCTATTGGCCTCGGTCATTGTACGTCTTCTTAATAAAGGTTTTGTGCTCTACCACCCAAGGATCGACCACGTCTATGTGTTGTAGCGCGACTAGGTTTGCTCTTTCAAATTCGGCGAGTCGACCCTCGAAGTCGACATGCATTTCGCGGCGACCCTCACGGTGACCCCATCCAGCGAGCCTGCCGAGGTGCCTGTTGACGGGCAGACCAACGGGGTTCTCGATGCCTAGATAATTCGTGCAGTAGGAGATGCACTCTTCGGTCAGAAAGCCCCTGGCTATGCTTCCCTCTGGATGTGACATGTTGCGAACGTATCCTTTGATGACACCATTCATCCTTTCGAACGGCATCATGCTGTGCAGGAACGTCGGCCCGAGTTGGATGATATCCTCCACTATATGGACCAGCAGATGCACCATAACGTCGAAGAATGCGGGCGGGAAGTACATCTCAAGCTCTTATAGTATCACCACGATCTCTTCCTGTAGCCTTCTAAGTTGCCTCACGCCAATCGACTTCCGAGAGATGACGTCGAAAAAGTTGCATAGGCCAAATAGCGTTTCACGGACGTGCGCGGCCATGATCCCACGGATTGCAACTGGAAGTATCTGCGTCATCAGCACGTGACAGTCGTGAGACTTCATCCCGCTGAACTTCTGCTTCGCTGGGTCTAGGTATCTGCTTATCTTCCCCGCGTAACCGTAAGGAAGTTTTACTCCTAGGAGGCAGGTGAAAAACTGCTCGATCTCCTCCTGACTTAGAGTGAAGCACGTGGGAGGGTAGTCATTTCCGGTCTTCTTGGCCTTTTTGGCTTTGCGACGACTTTCTGTGTCCTGCTTCGCCTCATCATCATCATCATCATCATCATCATCATCATCATCATCATCATCATATATAGCGTGAAGCTCCTGCCTGATGCCCATTGATTTCAAGTCTGCCCTTGCTTTCGGCCCATCTTTGGTCCTCTCTGGCATGTTGAGCAGGGTACCAAGCAGACTCTCGCACACGTTCTTCGTGATATGCATGACATCAAGGCTATGAGGCACACGGTGGATCTTCCAGTACGGCAAGTCCCAGAAAACAGACCTCGTTTTCCATACCTTCAGCAGCGGCTCTGGCGTCTTTCGCTTCTTTCCCGGCTCTGGCGCCTTTTGCTTCTTTCCCGGCAGTGGGCAGTCTTTCCAATTTTTCAACAGCTTGTCTATTTCCTCGCCGCTCCTCATACACGGGCGTTTTCGGGGTTCGATTTCACCATCGAACAGATCCTTGCGTTTCCTCCACGGGTCATCGTCGCGAAGCCACCTTCGATGTCCCATGAACACGGTTTTCGAAGACCCGGGATCTCTATCTAGCTGGCGATACGTTGTGTCATCCATGCACCTTACGCATCCAGAAATTCCGTGGACTACCTGCCCCGCGAGATATCCGTAACCGAGATAGTCGTGCACCGTCGTGAGCAGTGCAGCTCTCATAGGGAAATATTCTTTCTCTGTGGCGTCCCACGTATTGGCTGGCGTTTTCCACAGCGTGTCTAGCTCCTCCTTCAGCAGCCCCAGATATAGATTGATGTCGTTCCCTAGTTGTTTCGGCCCTTCAATTAGCATACTCATGTGAATGTACTTCCTGTTCATGCACAACCAGGGGGGAAGGTTGTACATCCACACAAACACAGGCTAGGTGCTATGTGTGCTTCTCTGGCTGCCAAACGGATTGACTCCATCGGTGCTCGCGCCCAGCACGATGTTCCTTGGATCCTTCCCAAATTCTAGGTATTCAAAGTTCAACGCTTGCCACTGGCTTGCATCCTTAGGGTGACTCAGCATCTTGTCTTTTTTATCTATCTCCGGATCATTTGCGTCATCTTCTCGCTTCTTCTCCTCCCTATCCGCGTGCCAACGCAGGAGCTTTGCTACCTTAGGATCCGCGAAATACTGCTGCAGACGAGGAGTGATCAGAAAGTATCACACCACTTTTCGAGGAGCTTTCTTCCTCTTCTTGTATCGAGTGACGCCGCACACCGGACATATGGTAGACTCCGCGTGCTCGTCCCGATAAATGATGCAATTGTTCATGCACACATGGTATTTCACGTGCGGTAAATCCAGAGGACACACGATTTTCTTCGCCTCCTCCAAACTGGTCGGGCACTTGTTCCCCTTGGGAAGACGTTCGTGCAAGAATGACATGTTCTCGTCGAAGCATGCGTCGGTCATTTTGTGTTTTACCTTCATCTCCAGAGCCATGAGCGTTACTTTCAGGCGGGTATCCTCGGGCCTGCATCCTTCATACAATGGAGTAACCGCATCTAACTCAAGTTGATCCATCTTGGCTTTCTCTCGGGCGGCAGCTCTTGCGTTATCCGTCTGCTTGAGAAGCAGCTCTTGAATATAAGGGTCCTGCACCCAGCCCATCGATGGTCCACCGTCGTCTGCTCCGCCGGCATCATCATCTTCATGATCATGCCCGTCGTCTGCTCCGGCATCTTCCTCATCATCATGTCCTGCATCTTCTGCATGATGACTGTGTACAGCATCACCGTCGTGATCATCTCCTGGGGATTCTTCGTCTTCTCGCCCGCCCGAGCCGCGGTGGTTGTCTTGCTGCCCTTCCTCATTTCTTGCCCGGCCCCCATGGACGACTTCGTAGTCATCTTCATCACCTTGCCACCGATAGCCATCCATGAAACCACGCAAGAGCAGGTGGTCCCGCACCTGCCCGGAATCCGGGTTCGCAATAAGGCTCTTCAGCTTGCATCTTCGACACGGACATCTTATCTCCGTCTCGTTCTTTTGGAGCATCTCGGCCTTCGCGGACCTCAAAAACCTATTCACGATGTCTTTGATCATCGTGCGGACCATGGTCGCCTGCGGGGTAGAGCAAAACGATATTTTAGAACCAAGAAAAAATTTGGCATGACTTTCCCTAAAAATAGGAACAAAAAGAACGCTTAATGCCAAAATTATCTTCGAAACGGAAATGAATCAACATTCCGGCAAAATATAGGCAACTATCGCATTTCAAATACCGGTACACCACAAACATATGCAACACCACGAACATACATAGATCTAGCTAGGCCATAAAAAGTGCATGTGCACATTGTTGTAGGGAGAACAACATAAATATAGCTTTCCCCCCTTACTTACCTATCAAAACAAGGTAATTTAACCACTTAATTTGAATGAATCTATGGTGGAAATGAGGTGAAAAAGAGGAGGCACCCGAGACAGGGAGGAGGTGGAGAGAATGAAGTGGGGAGAAAGTGAGTGTGGGTAGGAGAGGCTGTCCAAAATATCTTATTGCTGCCCACATACTAATGGCGCACCAACACCAAATGCGCCATTAGTAATCCAGGTTACTAATGGCGCACCTTCTGCTGGTGCGCCATTAGTAGTTTTTCAAAAAAAAACATACTAATGGCGCACTGTTCCACAGTGCGCCATTACTAGTTTAAACTAGTAATGGCGCACGGTGGAACAGTGCGCCATTAGTAGTTTTGCAAAAAAAGGAATAAAAAATATAATAAAAAAACAACATTAGTGGCGCACTTTCCGATAGGTGCGCCATTACTAGTTAAACTAGTAATGGCGCAGTTTGTCTGGATGCGCATTAGTATGTTTGGACAGGTGCACTAGTTCAAAAAAAATTGTTTGATACTAATGGCGCACCCTGGGCTAGGTGCGCCATTAGTAGTTTCAACTCTAATGGCGTATCTGAAGGTGGTGCGCCATTAGTATATACTAATGGCGCACCGCTTGTCTGGTGCGCCATTAGTGTCAATCCCATCTATAGCCCTTTTTCTAGTAGTGCGCCCTCACTAGTGTGTGGGCCCTACCACACGCCCCCTTGCCTAGGGGTCGCCGTTCTTGTGACCATCGTGTATACATGGGACTGTCCTCGCTACCATGTGCCAACCTACATATTCGTCCCCATGTTTCATTATAAACTCTACCAATTTTTGAATTTAGGCAAGGCTCCTTCCCTCTAGTGACTACAACGAAGTACTAGTGGATATGTGCGGTGGTGGGATCTCAACATGCCCGCGGTGACACAGAGCGTGACGAAGCTAATGCTGAGGCCAAGAGGAAAAAGGCCCGACGAGGCGGTGGCGAATGTCGGTGCTTTGCAAGGCTTGACGTGCTTGGGGTCAGGCTTGAGATGGAGTACGAAGATGTGGACTTCCAAGAGTTTGAGGTTTGCTCCAGGGACTCTAACTTAGATCTCAGCCGTGGCGGGATGGCAAAGGAGGACGATGACGACGAGCTCGTCAAGATCAAGCCATTCGCCATCGTCAAGAGGTCCCTCTCGAGAGGTATCAACGCCCCATCACTAGATCTGGTTTTAATCTGTCTATTAGGATTATACTATCCATCCATTTCTATTGTCATATCACATTTTCTCATTTTTAGGTAGGGCACAAAAGTTTGAAATCGCATATGTCTATTTTTTAAGGGGGTTAATTATTTTCTTATGTTGTTAAAGCTTTCAATATAGGGTTAGATCATAACCCGGGGTGGAGGTAGGACCAGACCCCCTGGTTGCGTCTGGGGTGTGATGTCCATACACACACGTGTAGCATACTATGGTGAACTATACTAGGTCCATCGCCAAGTGTGAATCTAGCTCCCCTTGGATATAGTTAGCTGCAAACCAGATAATAAGCTTGTCGGCAAAAGGCGTTTCCAATTTTCACATGCTATACGATCTTACATTTCCTGGTTTCATTCGGTTTACACTTGTATGTTTTCCGATTTCACGCGTACACTCCTTTTCTGTCTCTACGAACATCGGCGACACAAATTCATGTGTTGATCCGTATATAGCTATATAAGTTGTGCATCAACCTACCCCGAAAGACCACTCTGAAGTTACATATTTTTCACTTTTAGGTAGGACACAAGGTTGTAATGACATAATATGTTGAATGTTCTTGGATATTTTTAAAATTTTCTATATATGGTTTACACAATTTTTATGCTATTTGAGTATAAAAAACTCATGTGTAGATTTTGCATCCAAATTCTATGGTTTGGCCTAGAGCTGCTGCATCATTCATGCATGGCCCAGTCTCATCATCTCAAAAGAAACAAAACCACTCTGAAATTATTTCTTCTCGGTGCCAAGTAAAACACGAAGTCATGAAGCATTGTTGGTATGTTATTTTATAAAAGTGTTAAAAGTATCTATATACATGAACACATTATAAAAAAAGAGCTTGTTACCAAAGAAAGAAAGTCAATGGTCAATGCATTCAATTTGAAGGGCAATACTAGAAATACCTGTTCTATCAAGGTGCCAACGCGCTAGATTCCCTGATTGAAACGCTTGCTTCTGGAACCACCTTGTTCCTTCCGCCTGTCGCGTAGCCCCTAACTAGTGTGTCGTCCCTACCACACGCCCCCTTGTCTAAGGGTCGCCATTTTTGCAACCGTCGTGTATATATGGGACTGTCCTCGCCCCCATGTGCCAACCTACATATTTGCTCCCAGGTGTCATTAGAAACTCTACCCATTTACCAATTTAGATGAGGCTCCTTCCCCCTAGTGACTACAAAGAGGTACTAGCGGCCACGTGCAGTGTCGGGATCTCAACATGCCCGCGGTGATACAGAGGGTGACGAAGCTAAAGTTGTGGCCGATAAGAAGAAGGCCTGGCCAGGCAGTGGCGGGGGTCGGTGCTATGCAAGGCTTGACGTGCTTGGGGGTCGGGCTTGAGATGGAGTATGAAGATGTGGACTTTGAAGAGTTTGTGGATGGCTCCAGGGATTCCGACTTGGATCGCGGGCGTCGAGAACAAGCCATTCACCAACGCCAAGATGTCCCTCTCTAAAGGTATCGACGCCACATCACTAGATCTGGTTTTAATCCATCTATTAGGATTATACTTTCCATTCTTGTCTATTTTAATATCACATTTTCTCATTTTTTATTAGGGCATAAAAGTTTGAAATATCATATGGCTATTTTTTAAGGGGGTTAAATATTTTCTTATGTTGTTAAAGCTTTAAATATATGGTTAAATCATAGCCCTCGGTGGACCTAGGACCATACCCCTAGTTGCGTCTGGGCTGTGACATCCATACACACATGTGTAGCATACATTGGTGAACTATACTTGATCGATCACCAAGTGTGAACCTGGCTCCCCCTTGGCTATAGGTAGCACCAAACCAGATAATAAGCCTGTGTGCAATAGGCATTTCCTATTTTCACATGATTTACACTATTACATTTCCTGGTTTTATTCGGTTCAATATGTCTTAAACACACTTTTTGAAAAATCATGAATATATTTTCTAGGTGTCACGTACATTTTTCTTGAATGGTACAAATAGTTTTATTTTTCAATTACGTGAATATGTTTTAACACTACATAATTCTTCAACCATGCAGGTACTCATGATCATGGAGTTCGAGCCAGGAGGAGGTTAGGAGGTAGGAGGAAATGAAACGCTAATTTGAACACCAGTGGGAGAAAGATTTAGTACGGTAGTGTGAATCCAATCCTTGGGGATACATGAGGTGTATTAAATAAACATCTAGTGCTTTTGTCTGGTTTATCTTGATTACGAATGGTCGCATAGGGTAGCATTTTGACGAGTGTATATCATGTGCTTGCCTTTTTTCAGGGCAGGGGTGTCGTACAATCTTGAGCAAGAAAAATGCTTGGTACCAAAGAAAGAAAGTCAATTGGTCATCCATTCAATTTCAAGGGCAATACACTACTAGGGAAAAGCCTAGCAGTAGCGTGGGTTTTCGGCCTAGCAGTAGCCCACGCTACTGCTACGGTGCTACAGCTAAAGGTTTGTTCAGCCGCGCTACTGCTATATCTACTTAGTAGTAGCGCTTCCTGCAAAAGGCGCTACCTGTAATTACTCGTAGCGCGTCTCACTGCCCGTGCTACTACTATTATTCCGTATTCTATTTGTTTTTTATTTTATGTCGTATTCATACACCTTTATACAAGTTTTCATAAAGTAGCAATTTTGAGATTGTTTTTATATTATAATGAGTTATTAAATCGCTCGGTGAAAGAACCGCGGATTAGTTTCAAGTGGATGGATCCTAAGTGACCAAGTCATGGATTACCACGATAATAATCCATGACTTGATCACTTAGGATCCATCTACTTGAAACTAATCCGCGGTCTATGACTTGATCACTTAGGATCCATCAACTTGAAACTAATCCGCGGTTCTTTGACCTAGTGATTTAATAAATCATCATCATCATCATCATCATCATCATCATCATCATATTAATATAAAAACTCTTGCATCATATCATCACCAACAACACTAGCTAATAATCATCATAGTCATTACCGCCAACACTATTTAATCATCGTAGTTATAGTGTAGATATCTAATCACCACCAACACTAGCTAATAATAATCATCATAGTAATTACCACCAACACTAGCTATTTAATCATCATAGTCATAGTGTAGCACATCATTATCTTCAAACTCATTCTCGCTAGCTAATCACTCCTGCTGCTCTCGGGTAAAATAGCATAGAACATATGTCGCACTCCCGCTTCATCATATTGGAGCATGCAAATGAGCATGTCTCCTAATTGTGGGTGGCGCTTCTGATTGCTGCCCCCTTGTACTTCTCTGCTGCGATGCTTCACAATTTTTCTCTAGTCTTTGACTATTAAGACTTGCTCGTTTCGAGAAATCTCAATGCACTAAAGTGCAATGTAGGATGTCTTGGCCGTAAGCTAACCATTGTCATGCGACCTTTATGCTCGATCCATTGAGGCACAACTATCATCGGGAGTCCCTGTTGAAGAACATTGTAGTAGCATACTTAGCAATGAAGTTTAGCTTAAAAAATAATGTTTGCAAAAGATGCACCGAGGACAAATAATAAAAACCTTACCATCTTTCCTAAATAGATGTGACTGTATTTCAATACGCACGCTAGTGGTCGCACGTTTTGAGTACTAATATTTTGAAGTCCAGGAAAATAATTTGTCTTGACAGTATCAAGATCCTCAAGCCATGAAACATAATGACTTATCTCCTCGCAGTTTAGTTTAGCCCCGGGACAGTAGTAGGTCATGTCCACCAAGCGCTGAACATGTTTGCTTGAATGGAAATAAGCTGTCAATAGAAATTAGTTGTCAACTATTTTTTAATAAACAATATCCAAGACATAAATATGGTTGAGAAACTCACATAATGGTAGAACTGGAGGCGTCTGCACATCGACCCAGATGTCGAGATTACCTTCAACTTCATCTTCCGAACAAATATCAAAGGTGAAAAACATATCAGGCTCAAATGCATAAGCCTTGCATAGTGCTCTCCAATTTTTGTATTCCAAATAGGTGTAGGTGTCTGCATTGTATAATTTTACGGCAAAAGAATAACCATGCTCGGTCCTCAATTGAACTCCCTTTACCTCCATAGTTTCTATAGTACTGAAACCAATCTTATCCAAGACATACATTCTTGCATGGCACGGGATACGCTAGTAGAATAGTAAAAAAATTAAAATTATAAGTTGAAGCAAAAGAAGCAGAAGTCATGCTTAATTACGAAAAAAGACTTGTCATTATGAATTACTGTATCCACTTCGAATGTCTCATCCAGCTTGATGCTGAAGCGCCTACCACCAACTAGGTGAGGCCTGTCGCATAGGCCGCGCTCGTCTTCGCAGTATTCGCACATACCAAATCCTTTTCATCGTCAGGCATTTCCTATGTTCATAGTTGAAACATTAATTAATAAAAAATCGATCGAAGGTAACTACCAGTAAACTCAACACACAGATCACTATTACTCAATATGCAACGGGTTAACTTTAGGTCTATCGAGTCTTCCTTCCTAAACTCTCATCTCACGTATATGGTGGGCACTCCCTCTCAGATATTGCGACCGTCGGTGATGGTTACTACTCCTCCTTTCCCTAGTGCATTACAAATATCTAGCACAAGGAAAAGAAAGAGAAGCGACCCCCACGACAACAGTCGGCATTCTTCTTCTCTCATATATGGTGGACACTCCCTCACCGATTTTCCGACTGTCGATGATGGTCGCTACTCCTTTTTCCCCTAGTGCATAACAAAGGTGGCACAAAGAGAAGGAGAAGCGACCCCCACGACAACAGTCGGAATTCTTCTTCTCTCATATATGGTGGAGACTCTCCCTCCCCAAATTTTTGACTATCATGTATGGAGCCCCGACAAACTTAAAGTCAACTCGACATGTCGTTTAATTCTCTTTCTAGCAAATCTGGGGCACTCGATATTTCCTACATATTCTAGCACAAGTTATGCTTAAGTTCACGGAAAAATCCAGCATGACCGTTGCTAAAATAGGACATATCGAGTGCCTAAAATTTGCCGAAACGGAAATGAATCAACACTCCGACAAAACATAGGCCACTCAAATTTTCCCTGCGATACAAAGATGTCCCTTCTCTGATACGTTTCCAACGTATCTATAAGTTTTTATTGTTCCATGCTGTTATATTATCAATCTTGGATGTTTTATAATCATTTTATAGTCATTTTATATCATTTTTGGTACTAACCTATTGACATAGTGCCAAGTGCCAGCTGCTGTTTCCTGCATGTGTTTTACATCACAGGAAATCAATATCAGACGGAGTCCAAATGCCAAGAAAGTTTACGAAGATTTTTTATGGACCAGAATGAACATAATGGGCCCTGGCTGCGCTTGGGGGTGCTCCGAGGAGAGCACAACCCAACAAGGCGCGTCAGCAGGCCCAGGCACACCCTGGTGGGTTGTGCCCACCTCGGGTGCCCCCCGAACCGCCTCTTTGCTCTATAAATAACCCAATATTCCTAAAACCCTAGGGGAGTCGACAAAATATTCATCCAGCCACCGCAGAGTCCAGAAACACCATATCCAATCTAGACACCATCTCGGATGGGGTTCGCCACCTCCATTGGTGCCTCTCCGATGATGCGTGAGTAGTTCTTTGTAGACCTTCGGGTCCGTAGTTAGTAGCTAGATGGCTTCCTCTCTCTCTCGATGAATTCTCAATACAATGGTCTCTTGGAGATCCATATGATGTAACTCTTTTGCGGCGTGTTTGTTGGGATCCGATGAACTTTGAGTTTATGATCATATCTATCTTTTTACATCCATGAAAGTCATTCGAGTTTCTTTGATCTCTTATATGCATGATTGCTTATAGCCCCGTATTTCTTCTCCAATATTTGGGTTTTGTTTGGCCAACTTGATCTATTTATCTTGTAATGGGAAGAGGTGCTTTGTAGTGGGTTCGATCTTACGGTGCTTGATCCCAGTGACAGAAGGGGAACCGACACGTATGTATCGTTGCTACTAAGGATAAAACGATGGGGTCGATCTCAAATAGACAGGTCTTGTCTACATCATGTCATCGTTCTTATTGCATTACTCCGTTTTTTCATGAACTTAATACACAAGATGCATGCTGATAGCGGTCGATGTGTGGAGTAATAGTAGTAGATGTAGGCAGGAGTCGGTCTACTAATCTTGGACGTGATGCCTATATAATGATCATTGCCTGGATATCGTCATGATTACTTGAAGCTCTATCAATTTCCCAACAGTAATTTGTTCACCCATCGTTTGCTATTTTTCTTGAGAGAAGTCACTAGTGAAACCTACGGCCCCCGGATCTCTTTCTCATATCACTACTAGGGAAAACCTTATACACAGAACTTTAGCGGTAGCGCTTGTTAAAAAGTTCACTAGTGCTAAATAGCAGTAGCGTATTTTAGATAACCGCGCTACAGATATATATGTAGCAGTAGCGCGTCTAGCGATAAAAGCGCTACTACTAAGATTACCACTACTAAGCCGATAGGCTACACATAATAGTAGCGATCTTACACAAACAGCGCTACCGCTAATATTTTTGTAGCAGCGCGTTTAGGTAGAAAGGCGCTACTGCTAACGAAAATAAAATAAAATGAAAAGCAAATAGAAAAGTAAATGAAATTGAAAGAAATCGAAAAAGCAGAAAGGAAAAAATAAAATGTAAAGAAAAATAAATGAAAAAGGAAAAAAGAGAAAGGCATAGCAATAGCGCGTTTACTGAAATGCACTATAGCTAACTTAGCTATAGCGTGTTTTCAGTAACGCGCTACCGCTATGTTTGACTTAACCAGCGGTTTCCCTCCCCCGGACACCACTTCTCCCCCAAATCCATCGCCCCACTTCGTCGCTGTCTCCCCAATTCACCGTCGCCCCACTTCGCCACCGTCTCCTGCCAACGTCGACGCCCGCAACCTCACCGTCTCCCCCCCCCGAGGCGGTCCTCAACCTCACCGCCGCCACCCGAGGCCGCCCACAACCTCACCGCCGCCGCCCGAGGCCGCCCTCGACCTCACCGCCGCCCGAGCTTGCCCTCCCTGCCCCTGCCTCCGTGCCGAGCACCTCCCCGCCACCGTCTCTCCCCACTCTGTAAGCCCCCCACCCCTCCTCTGTCTCTGCATTTTCTTCCTGCCATGTTAATTAGAAGTACTAGTAGATGTTAATTAGTAGTAGGGTTCATAGATAATGTTTGTTATTAGTAGCAGTAGTAGCAGTAGTAGTAGTAGTAGTAGTAGTAGTAGTAGTAGTAGTAGTAGTAGTAGTAGTAGTAGTAGTAGTAGTAGTAGTAGTAGTAGTAGTAGTAGTAGTAGTAGTAGTAGTAGTAGTAGTAGTAGTAGTAGTAGTAGATGTTAATTAGTAGTAGTGCTGGTACTAGTTAACTAGGGCAGTAGGGTTAATAGTAGATGTTATTTAGTTAGAGTAATAACAGATGTTAAGTAGTAGATAATGTAGATGTTAATTAGTTCAGTAGGGTTTAGTTTTTTAATTGAGTTTGTTTAACTAGATGTTAATTAGGGCAGTAGGGTTTAGTTTAGAGTAAAAGTTAGTTCAGTAGTTAACCAAATATAATCTATATTTGGATTTTGAATTGAGTTTGAGAGAGCATGAGATTTGTGTTGATTTTCTTGAAGTGTCAAACATTTCCGTTCCAGCAAATGTTTTCTTGAGTTTCCGAGTGGCCTATGTTTTGCTGGAATGTCGATTCATTTCCGTTTCGGCAAATTTCAATAACTTGATTTGTCCACTTTTTAGCAAAGGTCATGCCAAAATTTTCCGTGAATTTCGGCATGACTTGTGCTACAAACTAAGACATATCGAGTGCCCGGGATTTGCTGCACCGGGAAGGAGTCAACTTTCCTGCAAAACATAGGCCTTTTTATGTCATTATTCATTTTATTAGGTCTAGAATTAATTGAGTAGATTTAATCATAGGAAACATGGCTAGCAACGATGAAGGATAAGGTTCTGGTGATTGCGACAACGTTTACCTGGCGGTAGACGAATTTTTGAGCCTTGCCGATGATCAATGGATGTTGTTGCTTGGCCCACCTGTCACATCGGGGACTGAGACCGACACGCAGACCGACGCTAAGACTGAGACCGGCGCTGAGACCGGCGCCGAGACTAGCGGAGCAAGTCTCTAGAACCGAAAGCAAAGAGTCGCCCAAACCAGCTCATGACTACTAGACTGGTGGTCACGGAGATGGACGATGGCATTTTTGAGCCAATAGCGCCCGAGGAAGCACGATCATGGTACGGCAATCAAATAGGCTGCCACCATCAATGAAGACAAACTAAAGAAGATAGATAATATGAGGCCCTCCCTCCTAAAGAAGCTGCACCAGATATTCTTGTTCCCGGGCCAGAATGAAAAGGATTATAAAAATCCAGATAAGGACTCGACAATGAAGAAGATAAGCAAACACGCCATGACCAAGTTTAGCGACGCTTTGGCCGCCTGGAAAGCAAGGGTGAAACATCAGATCGTCTACAAAAAGGAACCCTACTCCAAGATTGTAAAGGATAATATGAAAATCACGGAAGAGCAGTTTGAAATATTCAAGGCGGCTTGCGAGGCCGAAGCTGCCAAAAAAAGTCAAAGTACATGAAGGGGCTTCAACAGAGGAACATGGGGTGCCACCACCTCAAAAGCCATGGTTACAATGGGAAGAGGTCCATATGGGCCAAGGAGGACACGGAACGCGAGAGTCTGGCCATCCCTGACCCCTTGGCGGACTTCACCGTCCTGCATGAGCGTGATGTCCTTAGGGCACGACACCATTGGGACTCAGTCAAGAAGGTTTTCGAGATGGACCCAGTCACGACGGAGTTCATGAGACTGCTGGTAATTTTAGTTTCTAATCAATTCGACTGCATGTTTAGTCATATTTGTAAATGATCCTTGTTCCTTTTGCGGAGAGAGCTGCACAGGATTGTGGACGAAAGCGACTCGCCGTCTGAGGTGTTGGCGAGGCCCAAGTGGGACACTCCATTCAACCGGGCGTTGAACATATTAAGGACTTCCAGTGGACACTCGGCCGTCATATGGACGCGTGCACGGTGTCGGAGACGGCGCCATGTGGAAGAAGTACTACCGTGAGACCACGGAGGAGAGAAAGGAAAGACGAAGGTTAACTGAAGGAAACATCGACAAGAAGGTTGAGATTGCGATTGAGAAGAAATCATCTGAGACAGTCGCAACAGCGGTAGCTGCCGCAAAACAGGTGGTTGCAGATATGTCTACAGTCTTGGTTCCGGCCGTTTTCAAATGGAGCGGGCAAAATCCAGAAGAAAGAAATGCAGCGGACTTTCCCCTTGTTGACTTCTTCGGGAGCAGCTCGACTAGCATTTTAGCAGCACCAGCACCTTCACCTGCTCCTGCACCGGCTCCCGCACCTGCTCATAGCAGCCCGTCTTCCGTCTCGGACATGCTCGGCGGTGCCTTATATTTGGCTGAGCTCGACGCCCTTACTTTATCTGTCACACTGGCCCTCTTCAATAAATGTATAATCTCCCATTTCCGTTGCCTTTCGGATGTCTCACGTCGCAAACATGTCTTTGTAGGCCAGCGTAACCCCGTGCACCATATTGTACACCATCGGCGACCAGAAGGTGGACATGGGGAAGGCGATGATAATGAAGTCGAAGGAACCATTGTTCCACAACCGGCCGACCCCCCCCCCCCCGACGTCTTCAAGGTTTCCGTGGTCAGTGTCAAACCGGGCCATGAGAATTTGGCTCCTCTGGTACTAGGGGATGACGAAGAGACCCCGCGGCAGATTGGTGGTTGCAATGGTGGGTCCTGTTGTGGCCAAAGAGTCTGCTTCATCTGGAGGCGGCCGGGAGCACACCCACGAGCACGCAGCCTCAACAAGGTACGAACATCAACACCCCACCTACCCAATTAGCGTTGGCTGTCGTGCTAGGTGATAGAGGACGGGGTGAGGAAGAGGCTCCATTAGTCGGTGATGATGTCGCCATAGATGAGGATGAGGATGATGATGACACTCAACAGTATCTCAATACTGGCGCCTATGATGAGTACTCAGGGTTTGAGCATCATGAGTCGGTGCCTCAATTGCCGCCACCGGAGGCTGAACGTATTTTAGATGACCTTCCAGTACCAAAGAAGCATAGGAAGAGAGCGTGGAAAGGCAACAAAGTTGCTTCTATGATCCAGGCGCCTCAGCAGCCTCGGGTTCAAGACCGTATACCTATCCCCGGTGCGGCAAAATGGCATATCGCCGGTGAACCAATCCTAGCTAAGGCAGCCTTAGAGGCCACACACGGCAATCTAAGGAGACTTCATGACGATGTGCTGCGGAGAGAGAAAAGCGTCATCGCCTCAGAAAATCCAGGATACCCACTCTACGTGGTTAACGTGCTGCGGCAAAGTTCGTACGTCCACACATGTGCCGCGGACAAGTTCTTCCTTCGATTCGATTACATCTTCGACATGTTTCACTTGAAGAAGATGGATTTTACGTTTTCCACCTTTATGCCTTGTACATGAACTACATCATCGGGATTGAGCAGATACCTTATATGTGCGTCGCTGACCCGTACTTCATGCACGAGAGCTTCTTGGCAGTCTACGCAGAGCACCATGAAAACGCGAGGGACTACATCGCCAATTTCATGGTCGCCAATAAGGACAAGGAGGCGATTCTCGTGCCTTATCATCCTGTGTAAGTCATTCGTGCGGATATCCTTCCTCCGATTCCAATCATTCATTTGCATGATGGAGGCTAATTAATTTGAGGTGTACTTATTTTGCGCAGCGGCGGGCGCACCGTCCTCATCATCCTCTACCCATGATACTCTGATGTCTACTACACAACCTTCTTCTTGTAGACGTTGTTGGGCCTCCAAGTGCAGAGGTTTGTAGGACAGTAGCAAATTTCCCTCAAGTGGATGACCTAAGGTTTATCAATCCGTGGGAGGCATAGGATGAAGATGGTCTCTCTCAAGCAACCCTGCAACCAAATAACAAAGAGTCTCTTGTGTCCCCAACACACCCAATACAATGGTAAATTGTATAGGTGCACTAGTTCGGCGAAGAGATGGTGATACAAGTGCAATATGGATGGTAGATATGGGTTTTTGTGAATTGAAAATATAAAAACAGCAAGGTAGCGAGTGGTAAAAGTGAGCGTAAACGGTATTGCAATGATAGGAAACAAGGCCTAGGGTTCATACTTTCACTAGTGTAAGTCCTCTCAACAATAATAACATAATTGGATCATATAACTATCCCTAAACATGCAACAAAGAGTCACTCCAAAGACACTAATAGCGGAGAACAAACGAAGAGATTATGGTAGGGTACGAAACCACCTCAAAGTTATTCTTTCCAATCAATCCATTGGGGTATTCCTATAAGTGTCACAAACATCCCTAGAGTTCGTACTAGAATAACACCTTCAGATACAAATCAACCAAAACCCTAATGTCACCTAGATACTCCAATGTCACCTCAAGTATCCGTGGGCATGATTATACGATATGCATCACACAATCTCAGATTCATCTATTCAAACCAACACATAGAACCTCAAAGAGTGCCCAAAGTTTCTACCGAAGAATCACGATGAAAACGTGTGCCAACCCCTATGCATAGGTTCATGGGTGGAACCCGCAAGTTGATCACCAAAACATACATCAAGTGGCACGTGATATCCCATTGTCACCACAGATATGCACGGCAAGGCATACATCAAGTGTTCTCAAATCTTTAAAGACTCAATCCGATAAGATAACTTCAAAGGGAAAACTCAATCCATTACAAGAGAGAAGAGGGGGAGAAGAAACATAGGATCCGACTATAATAGCAAAGCTCGTGATACATCAAGATTGTGCCAAATCAAGAACACGAGAGAGAGAGAGAGAGATCAAACACATAGCTACTGGTACATACCCTCAGCCCCGAGGGTGAACTACTCCCTCCTCGTCATGGAGAGCACCGAGATGATGAAGATGGCCACCTGTGAGGGTTTCCCCCTCCGGCAGGGTGTCGACAGGGTCCCGACTAGGTTTTTGGTGGATACAGAGGCTTGCGGCGGCGGAACTCCAGATCTATCTTCTGTTCTGATGTTTTTAGGGTATATGGGAATATATAGGAGAAAGAGGTACGTCAGGGAAGCCACGGGGGCCCCACGAGGCAGGGGGCGCGCCCCCACCCTCGTGGGCAGCTCCCGTATCTTCTGACGTGCACTCCAAGTTTCCTGGGTCTTATCCGGTGAGAAAATCACGTTCCAAAATGGATTTTTCTGTTTGGACTCCGTTTGATATTCCTTTTCCTCGAAACACAGAAATAGGCATAAAACAGCAAATCTGGGCTGGGCCTCCGGTTAATAGGTTAGTCCCAAAAATAATATAAAAGTGGATAATAAAGCCCAATATTTCCTAAAACAGTAGATAATATAGCATGGAGCAATAAAAAATTATAGATACGTTGGAGACGTATCATACTCCCACACTCTTTACTTGGACTCGTCGAAGAACTTGAACAAAAAGAATTACACCCACATCAAGTCTGTTCTCGACAGTGCTATGTTTTACTACGGGGTATGGGGTGGAGAGGTCAAGGAAAAGAATAAAAGGTACGATAGGCCCGCCTTCGGCCATAAGACCAACTTCTGCTGCATCCAGCAACCGAGTGATACTCTTAGTGATGGATTCTATTTCATACACCACATGCTGGAGTACAGACGGGATCAGCAGAACCTTCGCATGGCACCTAAATCCGGCGATGCCCATATTCTGCAATGGGCAAAGAACGTAGGAGATATCCCGGATCATCGACTTCGAGGTGAGTTATATCACATCCAGCGTGAACTTTCCCAAGTCATCATGAAGGAGGTCCCCGACAAAGCAGGTCTGTTCTACGAGGAAGGGAAAATGTCGCGGGAAGACGTCCGAACTCGCGTAGCCGCTCAGCATCTCGACCTGAAGCCTTTCACTAAGCTCGGGGACTATCTCCCTGACTTGGATGGATGGAACGACATGTTGGAGTGATTGACAATGTGTCCGTTTAGTCCATACTTTCTGAATGACAAAACTTTGAGTTATGCACTATGAAACTTTATTTGTGATGTAATTAAACCATCCTCCTCAACTAGCGAAGATCACTCTTGTTAGAACATTTTGGGTACGATGAACTTTGTTATTTATGCTTATGATATGTTGCTTTTATTTTTGCCAAGTCTGTCTCTTTCTATTGCTCAACTATGTATGTTGCATATCATCAACTCATGTGATGATGCAGGTGCATAGATCATCGATGACGAAGAAGTGCAATGCCAGGAGTATACAATGAGTGGCCGGAGTGTCAGGCCCAGGTGTACCGGTTTCTGATTTCCGATTTCCGAGCGACAGCCAGTAGTTAGTTTAGGTTCACGCTAATGCGAGAGAGGGATACGAACTCATGTACTACATAGTTCCGATCTCACTCATAGTGATAGCTCTTCTCGCGTATATCATTGTTTAGATGGATGACGATGTAGTTGCAAGTAATCGAGACTTGTATCGCTATTTTCAAGATGATGAGGAGAGACCACTTTGTGTTGGATGATGATTACGATGATGACATGATTTGATGCTATGATTACATTTCTATGTGTATGATATGCTAAAGATTATTGTATAAAGCATGTTCAAATACAAAACAAATATGCAGGAAAAAACTAATAAAACTAACAGTAGCGAGGGGGAAAAGTTAGCAGCAACGTGCTTTTACCAGTAGCGCGCCCAAGTTAAAAGCGCTGCAGCTATTAGCAGCAGCGCGTTGAACTAAAGCTCGCTGCTGCTAGCCATGTATAGCAGTAGTGTGGGGCAACAAGCGCTAATGATATATGTTAGCTGTAGCGCTGTATCAGTAGCGCGGGGCCCCGCGCTACTGATACACCAAATACCCGCGCTACTGCTAGGCTTTTCCCTAGTAGTGTATATTTGCCTTTCTGATCTATTTTTCTCTTACATTTATTTTCAGATCTATTAAACCAAAAATACAAAAATACCTTGATGCATTTTATTTCTATTTATTTTATTTGGCATTCGATCTATCAAATTACTACAAATTTATCTCACGTCCGTTTGCCTATCTTGAGGCGCCGTACCCCGGAAGGGATTGACAACCCCTTTAACACGTCGGGTTGCGAGGATTTGTTATCTGTGTGCAGGGGCTGTTTACGTTGTGTTGCTTGGTTCTCCTACTGGTTCGATAACCTTGGTTTCTTCACTGAGGGAAATACCTACCGTCGATGTGCTGCATCATCCCTTCCTCTTTGGGGAAATACCAACGTAGTCCTAGCCGACATCATTCTCTCATATATATCCAAATCAATTCTCATAAGCATTCGCACCCGGACATTTCAATATATCTTATAACCCGAACATTTTGTTTGGTTAAGAAGCATAACTAAATACCCTAGTTCTACTCTACTCAACACCGAGGAGTAGAGAAGGAGGAGGTGGACTTTTAGCTCACCGAATCTGGTGTAGAGGAAGTAGAGGTAGCTCGGATGATGATCACTCCAAGGAGACACGACTCTACAAAGCCTACATATTCCACCGAGTAAAATTTTAATTAGATCATCAAATCTCATATAGCATTCTTTGATGACGAAGTGATAATGACATAAATTCAAGTAGTTCTATTAATTCAACTAGTTCAACTAAGCACTTACTAAAAATAAACTAGTTCTATTAATTTTCTTACTAAAAATAAACTAGTTCTATAGTAAAATTTTAAATAGATCATTAAATGCCTATTCACTAGTTTTCTATTACTAAAATTTTAGTAAGATTAGATGTACTAAAATTTTCTATTACTAAAACTTTTTTATATTACTAAATTTACAAACTATTTCTATACCTAATTATATTACTAATATTTTCTATTACTAAAACTATTTCTATACCTAATTACAAACTTTTAGAGAAAGGGAGGAGGGAGGAAGGGAGGCAGGAGGGAGGAGAGAGGGAGGAGGCCGAGATGAAGGGGGAGGAAGGAGGGAGGCGAGGTGGCGTATGGAGGTGGGGCAATGACTGGAGGGGGAGGAGGAGGGAGGAGGAGGAGGAGGGAGAGAGAGGAGTGGGAGGAAGAGTGAGGAGGAAGGATGGAGGAGGAGGTGGTGGGAGGAGGGAGGAGAGCCATCGGAGGGAGGAGAGAGGGAGGAGGAGGTGGTGGGAGGAGGGCCACCGGAGGGAGGAGAGAGAAGGGCGGCCGAAGGGAGGAGGAGGAGGCAGGAGGAGAGAGAGAGGATACCTTGGGGGCGACGACAAGGCGGTGGCGGGGGAGGGCCGAATGTCGGCGGCGGCGGAACGCACGGGAGAGTGAGACTGGGAGTGGAGAGGGGAGAGTGAGGGGTGGCCTGTTGGAGAAGATAGGATGGGCTTAGCAGCAGCGTGCTTCGAAATAAAGCGCTACCGCTAAACGCCATAGCAGTAGCGCCTTTTATCAGAGCAGCGCTGCTGCTATCCTTGTAGCAGCAGCACCTTGTGTTAAAACGCGCTATTGCTAAGGCTAAGCATCTAAAAAATAAAAAATACATTGCTCATCAATGATATTTTTGTGTAGAATCTAAATTGTCAATAGGAATCTTCGCTGGTTTATTGCGGCCACAGATCCTACACATGGAGTTCAATGAAGACCAAGTGGTTGTGATGGTTTGAGAAACAACGTATTTAAGGTAGTAAACACCCTGTTCGCGGAGCGAGGTGGGACTAAATTAGTTGCAACGAGTGGACTAAACTTAGTAGCGGTGAGGGTGGGCGAAAAGCGCTGCTGCTAAGTTCGATAGCAGTAGCGCTCTTAGAAAACAAGCGCTACTACTAAACCTACTCCGGCGGCAACGTCGTGGCATTTGTAGTAGTAGCGACGTTTCTCGCTAACGTGCTGCTGCTACGTCGGTAGTAGTAGCTATGTTTTTTATGCGCGCTACTGCTAAGTAGCAGTAGCGCCTTATTTTGAACCGCGCTGCTGGTAAGATTCTTTGTATAAGGTTTTCCCTAGTAGTGATACTAGAAATACCCCTTGTTTCAAGGGTGCCAACGCGCAAGATTCACTGAATTGAAACACTTGCTTCCGGAACCCCCTCGCTCCTTCCGCCTATCGTGTAGCCCCTCACTAGTGTGTGGGCCCTACCACACGCCCCTTGCCTAGGGGTCACAGTTTTTTCAACATCGTGTATATATGGGACTGTCCTCGCCACCATGTGCCAACCTACACATTCGCTCCCATGTTTCATTAAAAACTCTACCCATTTATGAATTTAGGCGAGTCCTTACCCCGAGTGACTACAACGAGGTACTAGCGGCCATGTGCAGTGGCGGGATTTGAACATGCCCGCGGTGACATGGAGGGTGATGAAGCTAAGGCTGAGGCCAAGAAGAAGAAGGCCCGACGAGGCAGTGGCGAGGGTCGGCGCTTTGCAAGGCTTGAGGTGCTTGGGGTCGGGCTTGAGATGGAGTACGAAAATGTGGACTTCGAAGAATTTGAGGTTGGCTCCGGGGACTCTAACTTGAACCTCGGGCGTGGCGGGGTGGCAAAGGAGGACGATGATGACGAGCTCGTCAAGATCAAGCCATTCGCCATCGTTAAGAGGTCCCTATCCAAAGGTATCGACGCCACATCACTAGATCTGGTTTTGATCTGTCTATTAGGATTATGCTTTCCATCCCTTTCTATTGTATTATCACATTTTTCTCATCTTTAGGTAGGACACAAAAGTTTGAAATTGCATATGGCTATTTTAATGGGGTTTTATATTTTCTTATGTTGTTAATGTTTTAAATATATGGTTAGATCATAACCTGAGGTGGAGCTAGGACTAGACCCCCTGGTTGCGGCTGGGGTGTGACGTCCATACACACATGTGTAGCATACCATGGTGAACTATACTAGGTCCGTCGCTAAGTGTGAATCTGGCTCTCCTTGGCTATAGGTAGCCCGAAACCAGATAATAAGCTTGTTGGTGATACGTATCCGTCGTAACTATAATTTTTGATTGTTCCATGCCAATATTATACAACTTTCATATACTTTTGGCAACTTTTTATACTATTTTTGGGACTAACATATTGATCCAGTGCCGAGTGCCAGTTCCTGTTTGTTGCATGTTTTATGTTTCGCAGAAAACCCATATCAAACGGAGTCCAAATGGGATAAAAAAGAACGGAGAATATTTTTGGAATATTTGGAGAATATGGGAAGAAGAATCAACGCGAGACGGTGCCCGAGGTGGGCACGAGGCAGGGGGCATGCCTGGCCCCCTCGTGAGCCCCCCGTAAGGCGGTTGCTGCTATTATTTTGCCGCAAGAAAGCTAATTTTCGGGAAAAAAATCTTGGCGAAGGTTTCAGTCCAATCGGAGTTATGGATCTCCATATATATACGAAATGGTGCAAGGGCAGAAGAGGAGAGAGCAGAAACAGAGAGAGATAGAGAGACAGATCCAATCTCAGAGGGGCTCTCGCCCCTCCCATGCCATGGAGGCCAAGGACCAGAGGGGAAACCCTTCTCCCACCTAGGGAGGAGGTCAAGGAAGAATAATAAGAAGAAGAAGGGCCCCCCTCTCCCCTCTCTTCCGGTGGCGCCAAAACGCTGCCGTGGCCACCATCATCATCACCGCGATCTACACCAACACCTCCGCCATCTTCACCAACATCTCCATCACCTTCCCCCCTCTATCTACAGTGGTCCACTCTCCCGCAACCCGCTGTACCCTCTACTTGAACATGGTGCTTTATGCTTCATATTATTATCCAATGTTGTGTTGTGATCCTATGATGTCTGAGTAGATTTTCATTGTCCTATCGGTGGTTGATGAATTGCTATGATTGATTTAATTTGCTTGTGGTTATGTTTCTGTCCTTTGGTGCCCATCATATGAGCGCGCGCGTGGATCACACCATAGGGTTAGTTGTATATTGATAGGACTATGTATTGGAGGGCAAGAGTGACAGAAGCTTCTACCTAGCATAGAAATTGATGCATACGGGATTGAAGGGGGACCAATATATCTTAAGGCTATGGTTGGGTTTTACCTTATTGAACGTTAGTACTTGCGGATGCTTCCTAATAGTTCCGACCATAAGTGCATAGAATTCCAAGTCAGGGATGACATGCTAGCAGTGGCCTCTCCCACATAAAACTTGTTATCGGTCTAGTAAACTAGTCAATTGCTTAGGGACAATTTCGCAACTCCTACCACCACTTTTCCACACTCGCTATACTAACTTCATTACTTCTTTACCTAAACAGCCCCTAGAATTTATTTACGCTCTCTTTATATTCTTGCAAACATATCCAACAACACCTACTAAGTACTTCTAGTTTTATACTTGTTCTGGGTAAAGCGAACGTCAAGCGTGCCTAGAGTTGTATCGATGGTCGATAGAACTTGAGGGAATATTTGTTCTACCTTTAGCTCCTTGTTGGATTCAACACTCTTACTTATCAAAAGAGGCTACAATTGATCCCCTATACATGTGGGTTATCAAGACCTTTTTCTGGCGCCGTTGCCGGGGAGTCATAGCGTGCGGTGAATATTCTCGTGTGTGCTTGTTTGCTTTATCACTAAGTAATTTTTATTTGATGTTCTTAGTTGTTCTTTATCTTTAGTTATGGATATGGAACACGAAATACGAAAAAAATTAGGTGTACTTGCTACTCATGGAGATGGGGAACCTCCTAAAGCCCTCGATGCTCGTTATGTGACAGATATTATGTACTACTTTGATAATCCTGAGAAACCTGCATTCAATTATGTAATGGGAGACACGTTGGACCAACGTGAATACTTTAGGGATTATCGCTTGACTAAAAAAGGGAAACTATTATGGGATCAAGTTCATATGTTGAAGTGGTATGCTAGACAACTATGCTTGAGATATGATTATACTTGTTGCTCTAGGATGAAGGCTCCACACCTTCCTTGTTCATGCAAATTTAATGACAATGAAAACTTAGCTTCTTATGCTAGAGGTATATATGATTACTATGATGTGGAACAAATAGAAGAATTTGTTGCTTTTATGGGTGCTTATGAAATTGAATCTGTATTTAGAGAGTGTGAAAATCTTTATGATGCTGTTTATAGACCTGAAAATTTAGCTATCCTTAAATATTGCTATGAGAATTATGAATACAATGCCGATATTGATGCATTTATTGAGAAAGTCTCTGCTGTCCAAGAAGAGACTAATATGTTACGGGAGTCTATGGAAGAAGAAATTGATGACATTGTGAGCTCATTGGATGAAAAATATGATGAGGAGAGCGAAGAACAAAAGGAGGAAGAGCGCATTAGCTACCCGTTCCCACCTTCTAATGAGAGTAACTCTTCAACTCATACATTGTTTAATTTCCCTTCGTGCTTACCGAAGGATGATTGCTATGATGACTATTATGACCCTGTTGATTCTTTTGAAATATCCCTTTTTGATGATGCTTGCTATGCTTGTGGCCAAGATGCCAATATGAATTATGCTTATGGAGATGAACTTGCTATAGTTACTTATGTTAAACATGAAATTGTTGCTATTGCACCCACGCATGATAGTCCTATTATCTTTTTGAATTCTCCCGATTATACTATATCGGAGAAGTTTGTGCTTATTAAGGATTATATTGATGGGTTGCTTTTACTACTACACATGATGATTTTGATAGATATAATATGCATGTGCTTGCTGCTCCTACTTGCAATTATTATGAGAGAGGAACTATATCTCCACCTCTCTATGTTTCCAATATGATAAAATTGCAAGAAATTGTTTATACTATGCATTGGCCTTTACTATGTGTGCATGAATTGTTCTTTTATGACATGCCGATGCATAGGAAGAGAGTTATACTTCGTCATTACATGATATATGTTACTTCGTGCTCACTACTAAATGCTAAATCATTGTTAATTAAAATTGGCTTTGATATACCTTGGGATCCAGGTGGATTCACTACTTGAGCACTATATGCCTAGCTTAATGGCTTTAGGCTGGCCATAGTGGGAGTAACATAACTAGTATCATGTACTTGGGAGTCGCAAACATGCTTATGTGACGGATAATTAAATAAGAGAAAGAGGGTCATAGTAACATAGGTAGATACTGTAACATAATAAAAGTTATGCTACTATGTGTCATGCATGGCAATAAATGAGACCACCTATGATACTACTTTATGATGCTATGCACTATGGGTGTAGTATCATACACTAGTATCATGCGCTGCTAGGGAGACAACGCGGAAGTTTTAGAGAGTCGTTTATTTCTGTTGTGTGCTTTTATATAGTTTAAAAACAAAAAATATAGAGGGGACCCAAAACTTTTCAAAAAGAAAAGTGAAAGTGAGATACGATCATTGTGAAAGTGGGGGACGTCCTTGAACTTTGTTCATGCCCATGGAAACTTTGTGAATCTTAATTACAGAAACTTTTCAACAAAAATAATTATCCCCTTGTACAATTCCATTGTATTATAAAAATAATGTGCCAAGGTTTGCCTTTAGGATGTTTGCAATGCTTGTTGGTTTGTACGGTGCAGGACAGAAACTTTGGCTATAGTGCGCGATTTTTAATTTTTTTAATGGAACGTCAAACGGTTCTGATTCTTTTTGCACTGTATTTCTATACAAATTGTTTACTTTTCCTAATTTTGGCAGAATTTTTCAAATATCATAAGTATGGTGAATGTCCAGATTATTACAGACTGTTCTGTTTTAGACATATTCTGTTTTTGATGAATAATTTGCTTATTTTGATGAAACTATCGATTTATATCAGTGGATTAAGCCATTAAAAAGATATACTAGCGTAGACACAATGAAAAAACAAAATATGAATTGGTTTGCAATAGTACTTAGAGTAGTGATTTGCTTTATTATACTAACGGATCTTACCGAGTTTTCTGTTGAAGTTTTGTGTGGATGAAGTGTTCGATGATCGAGAAGGTCTCGTTATGAGGAAAAGGAGGAGAGGAAAGAGCTAAAGCTTGGGGATTCCCAAGGCACCCCAAGTAAATATTCAAGGAGACTCAAGCGTCTAAGCTTGGGGATGCCCCGAAAGGCATCACCTCTTTCTTCAACAAGTATCGATATGTTTTCGGATTCGTTTCATTCATGTGATATGTGCAGATCTTGGAGCGTCTTTTGCATTTAGTTTTCATTTTTCTTTTATGCACCATTATTGTATGAGATAGTCCTCGGTTGATTTATAGAATGCTCTTTGCACTTCACTTATATTCTTTGAGTATGGCTTTATAGAATGCTTCATGTGCTTCACTTATATCATTTGAAGTTTGGATTGCCTGTTTCTCTCCACATAGAAAACCGCCATTTGTAGAATGCTCTTTTGCTTCACTTATATTTGTTAGAGCATGGGCATATATTTTGTAGAAAGAATTAAACTCTCTTGCTTCACTTATATCTATTTAGAGAGATGACAGAAACTGGTCATTCACATGGTTAGTCATAAAATCCTACATAAAACTTGTAGATCACTAAATATGATATGTTTGATTCCTTGCAATAGTTTTGCGATATAAAGATGGTGATATTAGAGTCATGCTAGTGGGTAGTTGTGGATTAGTAGAAATACTTGTGTTGAAGTTTGTGATTCCCGTAGCATGCACGTATGGTTAACCGATATGTGATGAAGTCGGAGCATGATTTATTTATTGATTGTCTTGCTTATGAGTGGTGGTCGGGGATGAGCGATGGTCTTTTCCTACCAATCTATACCCCTGCATGCGCGTAGTACTTTGTTTCGATGACTAATAGATTTTTGCAATAAGTATGTGAGTTCTTTATGACTAATGTTGAGTCCATGGATTATACGCACTCTCACCCTTCCATCATTGCTAGCCTCTTCGGTACCGTGCATTGCCCTTTCTCACCTCGAGAGTTGGTGCAAACTTCGCCGGTGCATCCAAACCCCGTGATACGATACTCTCTATCACACATAAGCCTAATTATATCTTCCTCAAAACAGCCACCATACCAACCTATTATGGCATTTCCATAGCCATTCCGAGATATATTGCCATGCAACTTCCATCATCATCATCATATACATGACTTGAGCATTTATTGTCATATTGCTTTGCATGATCGTAAGATAGCTAGCATGATATCTTCATGGCTTGTCCGTTTTTTGATGTCATTGCTATGCTAGATCACTGCACATCCCGGTACACCACCGGAGGCATTCATATAGAGTCATATATTTGTTCTAGTATCGAGTTGTAATATTGAGTTGTAAGTAAATAAAAGTGTGATGATCATCATTATTAGAACATTGTCCCATGTGAGGTTATCAAAATAAAAGAGGCCAAAGAAGCCCAAATAAAAAAGGGCCAATGAAGCCCACCAAAAAAAGAAAAAACAAAAAACAAAACAAAAAAAGAGAGAAAAAGAGAGAAGGGACAATGTTACTATCCTTTTACCACACTTGTGCTTCAGAGTAGCACCATGTTCTCCATACAGAGAGTCTCTTGAGTTATCACTTTCACATACTAGTGGGAATTTTCATTATAGAACTTGGCTTGTATATTCCGATGATGGGCTTCCTCAAATGCTCGAGGTCTTCCTGAGCAAGCAAGTTGGATGCACACCCATTTAGTTTCAGTTTGAGCTTTCATACACTTATAGCTCTAGTGCATCCGTTGCATGGCAATCCCTACTCCTCACATTGACATCAATTGATGGGCATCTCCATAGCCAGTTGATTAGCCGCGTCAATGTGAGACTTTCTCCTTTTTGTCTTCTCCACACAACCTCCACCATCATATTCTATTCCACCTATAGTGCTATGTCCATGGCTCACGCTCATGTATTGCCTGAAAGTTGAAAAGGTTTGAGAACGTCAAAAGTATGAAACAATTGCTTGGCTTGTCATCGAGGTTGTGCATGATTTGAATATTTTGTATGGTGAAGATGGAGCATAGCCAGACTATATGATTTTGTAGGGATAACTTTCTTTGGCCATGTTATTTGGAAAAGACATACTTGCTTTATTAGTAGGCTTGAAGTATTATTGTTTTTATGTCAAATAATAGACTACTGCTTTGAATCACTCGTGTCTTAATATTCATGCCATGATTAGATACATGATCAAGATTATGCTAGGTAGCATTCCACATCAAAAATTATCTTTTTTATCATTTACCTACTCGAGGACGGGCAGGAATTAAGCTTGGGGATGCTGATACGTCTCCGTCGTATCTATAATTTTTTATTGTTCCATGCCAATATTATACAACTTTCATATACCTTTGGCAACTTTTTATACTATTTTTGGGACTAACATATTGATCCAGTGCCCAGTGCCAGTTCCTGTTTGTTGCATGTTTTATGTTTCATGGAAAACCCATATCAAACGGAATCCAAACGGGATAAAAACGGACGGAGAATATTTTTGGAATATTTGGAGAATATGTGAAGAAGAATCAACGCGAGACGGTGCCCAAGGGGGGCACGAGGCAGGGGGCGCGCTTGCCCCCCTCGTGGGCCCCCCGTAAGGCGGTTGCTGCTATTCTTTTGCCGCAATAAAGCTAATTTTCAGAAAAAAAATCTCGGCGAAGGTTTCAGTCCAATCAGAGTTACGGATCTCCATATATATACGAAACGGTGAAAGGGCAGAAGAGGAGAGCGCAGAAACAGAGAGAGACAGAGAGACATATCCAATCTCGGGGGCTCTCGCCCCTCCCATGCCATGGAGGCCAAGGACCATAGGAGAAACCCTTCTCCCATCTAGGGAGGAGGTCAAGGAAGAAGAAGAAGAAGGGGCCCCTCTCCCCCTCTCTTCCAGTGGCGCCAGAACGCTGCCATGGCCACCATCATCATCGCCGCGAGCTACACCAACACTTCCGCCATCTTCACCAACATCTCCATCACCTTCCCCCCTCTATCTAAAGTGGTCCACTCTCCCGCAACCCGTTGTACCCTCTACTTGAACATGGTGCTTTATGCTTCATATTATCATCCAATGATGTGTTGCCATCCTATGATGTCTGAGTAGATTTTTGTTGTCCTATCAGTGGTTGATGAATTGCTATGATTGATTTAATTTGCTTGTGGTTATGTTGCTGTCCTTTGGTGCCCATCATGTGAGTGCACGCGTGAATCACACCATAGGGTTAGTTGTATGTTGAAAGGATTATGTATTGGAGGGCAAGAGTGACAGAAGCTTCTACCTAGCATAGAAATTGATGCATACGGGATTGAAGGGGGACCATTATATCTTAATGCTATGGTTGGGTTTTACCTTAATGAACGTTAGTAGTTGTGGATGCTTGCTAATAGTTCCAATCATAAGTGCATAGAATTCCAAGTTAGGGATGACATGCTAGCAGTGGCCTCTCCCACATAAAACTTGCTATCGGTCTAGTAAACTAGTCAATTGCTTAGGGACAATTTCGCAACTCCTACCACCACTTTTCCACACTCGCTATACTAACTTTATTGCTTCTTTACCTAAACAGCCCCTAGAATTTATTTACGCTCTCTTTATATTCTTGCAAACCTATCCAACAACACCTACTAAGTACTTCTAGTTTTATACTTGTTCTGGGTAAAGCGAACGTCAAGCGTGCCTAGAGTTGTATCGATGGTCGATAGAACTTGAGGGAATATTTGTTCTACCTTTAGCTCCTTGTTGGATTCAACACTCTTACTTATCAAAAGAGGCTACAATTGATCCCCTATACATGTGGGTTATCAGTCGGCAAGAGGTGTTTCCTACTTTCACATGGTTTACACTCTTACATTTCCTGGTTCCATTCGGTTTACACTTGTATGTTTTCGGATTTAACCTGTACACCCCTTTTCTCTCTATAGGTACATCGGCGACACAAATGTATGTGTTGATCCGTAGATAGCTAGATAAGTTATGCATCAACCTACCCTGAAAGACCACTCTGAAGTTACATTTTGCCACTTTTAGGTAGGACACAAGGTTGTAATGACATAATATGCTGAATGTTCTTCGATATTTTTAAAATTTTCTATATATGGTTTACATAATTTTTATGCTATTTGAGTATGAAAAACTCATGTGTAGATTTTGTATGCAAATTATGTGGTTTGGCCTAGAGCTGCTGCTTTGTTCATGCATGGGACGGTCTCATTATCTCAAAAGAAACAAAACCACTCACAAATTATTTCTTATCGGTGCCAAGTAAGACAAAAAGTCATGAAGCAATGTTGGCATGTTATATTATAGAAGTGTTAATAATCTCTATATACATGGTTAGATCATGAACACATTATAAAAGAAGTGCTTGGTTAGAAAGAAAGAAAGTCAATGGTCCATGCATTCAATTTCAAGGGCAATACTAGAAATACCCCTTCTATCAAGGGGCCAAAGCGCTAGATTTCCCTGAATTTAAATGCTTGCTTCTATAACCACCTCATTCCTTCCACCTGTTGCGTAGCCCCTCACTAGTGTGTGGGCCCTACCACATGTCCCCTTGCCTAGGGGTCACCTTTTTTTTACCACCATGTATATATGAGATTGTCCTCGCCCCCATGTGCCAACCTAGACAGTTGCTCCCATGTGTCATTAGAAACTATACCCATTTACCAAATTACGTGAGGCTCCTTACCCCTAGTGACTACAACGAGGTACAAGCGGCCATGTGTGGTGGCGGGATCTCAACATCCCCGCGGTAACACGGATGGTGACGAAGCTAAAGCTGTGGCCGAGAAGAATGGTCGGCGAGGCGATGGCGGTGTCAGCGCTTTGCAAGGCTTCACGTGCTTGGGGTCGGTCTTTAAATGGAATACAAATATGTGGACTTTGAAGAGTTTGAGGTTGGCTCCAGGGATTCCGACTTGGATCTCGGGATTCCGACTTTGAAGAGTTTGAGTTTGAGGTCTTTTTGCGACCACCGTGTATATATGGGACTGTCCTTGCCCCATGTGCCGATCTACACATTTGCTCCCATGTGTCATTAGAAACTCTACTTGTTTACCAATTTAGGTGAGGCTCCTTCCCCCTAGTGACTGGAATGAGGTACTAGTGTCCATGTGCGGCAGCGCGATCTCAACATGCCCGCGGTGACACGGAGGGTGATGAAGCTAAAGCTGTGGCCGAGAAGAAGAAGGCCCGGCGAGGTGGTAGCAGGGGTCGACGGTTTGCAAGGCTTGATGCGCTTGGGGTCGGGCTTGAGATGGAGTACAAAGATGTGGACTTTGAAGAGTTTGAGGTTTGCTCCAGGGATTTCGACTTGGATCTCGGGCGTCCAGATCAATGCATTTGGCACTGTTAAGATGTCTCTCTCCAAAGGTATCGATGCCACATCACCAGATCTGGTTTTAATCAATCTATTAGATTATACTTTCCATCCTTGTCTATTGTAGTGTCATATTTTCTCATTTTTAGTAGGGCATAAAAGTTTGAAATTACATATGGCCATTTTTTAAGCAGGTTAAATATTTTCTTATGTTGTCATAGCCCGGGGTGGACCTAGGACCTTACCCCATAGTTGCGGCCGGGGTGTGACGTCCATACAAACATGTGTAGCATATTATGGTGAACTATACTAGGTCCATCACCAAGTGTGAATCTGGCTCCCCCTTGGCTATAGGTAGTGCCAAACCAGATAATATGCCTGTCTGCAATAGGCGTTTCCACTTTGACATGGTTTACACTCTCACATTTCCTGGTTTCATTCGGTTTAAAATGTCATGTACACACTTTTTGAAAATCATGAATATATTTTCTAAGTGTCTTATACATTTTTCTTGAATGGTACAAATATTTTTTTTGCAATTACGTGAAGATTTTTTAACACTACATAATTCTTTGACCATGGAGGTACCCATGATCATGGAGTTCGAGCGACGAGGAGGTTAGGAGGAAGGAGGAGATGAAACGCTAATATGAACACCAGTGGCAGAAAGATTTAGTACGGTAGTGTGATTCCAATCCTTGGGGAGACATGAGGTGTATTCATTAAATGTCCAGTGCTTTTGTCTGATTTATCTTGATTATGAATGGAAGCATAGGGTAGCATTATGACGAGTGTATATCATGTGCTTACTTTTTTGCAGGGCAGGTGTGTCGTACAAACTTGAGCAATAAGAATGCTTGCTACCAAAGAAAGAAAGTCAATGGTGCATGCATTCAATTTCAAGGGCAATACTAGAAATACCCCTTCTTTCAAGGAGCCAACGCGTAAGATTCCCCTAATTGAAACACTTACTTCTGGAACTACCTTGTTCCTTCCGCCTATTGCGTAGCCCTCACTATAGTGTGGGCCCTAACACAAACACCCTTGCCTAGGGGTCACCATTTTTGCGACCATCGTGTATACATGGGACTCTCCTCGCCAGCATGTGCCAACCAACATATTCGCTCCCATGTTTCATTAAAAACTCTACCCATTTACGAATTTAGGCGAGGCTCCTTCCCCCTAGTGACTACAACGAGGTACTAGCGGCCATGTGCGGTGGTGGGATCTCAACAAGCCCGCGGTGACACAAAGGATGACAAAGCTAAAGCTGAGGCCAAGAGGAAGAAGGACCAGCGAGGCAGTGGCGGAGCTCGGTGCTTTGCAAGGCTTGACGTGCTTGGGGTCGGGCTTGACATGGAGTACGAAGATGTGGACTTCGAAGAGTTTGAGGTTGGCTCTAGGGACTCTAACTTAGATCTTGGTCGTGGCGGGATGGCAAAGCAGGACGATGACGATGAGCTCGTCAAGATCAAGCCATTCGCCATCGTCAAGAGGTCCCTCTGCAAAGGTATCGATGCCACATCACTAGATCTGGTTTTAATCCGTCTATTAGTATTATACTTTCCATCCTTTTCTATTGTAGTATCACATTTTCTCATTTTTAGGTGGGGCACAAAACTTTGAAATCGCATATGTCTATCTTAAGGGGGTTAATTATTTTCTTATGTTGTTAAAGCCTTAAATATATGGTTAGATCATAACCTGAGGTGGAGCTAGGACCAAACCCCCTGGTTGCGTCAGGGGTGTGATGTCCATACACACATGTGTAGCATACTATCGTGAACTATACTAGGTCCATCGCCAAGTGTGAAGCTGGCTCCCCTTGGCTATAATTAGCCCCAAACCAGATAATAAGCTTGTCGGCAAGAGGCGTTTTCTATTTTCACAGGCTTTACACTCTTATATTTCCTGGTTTCATTCGGTTTACACTTGTATGTTTTCCGATTTCAGGCGTACACTCTTTTTCTCTGTCTAGGAACATCGGCGACACAAATTTATGTGTTGATCCATAGATAGGTATATAAGTTGTGCATCCACGTACCCCGAAAGACCACTCTGAAATTACATTTTGCCACTTTTAGGTAGGACACAAGGTTGTAATGACGTAATATGTTGAATGTTCTTGGATATTTTTGAAATTTTCTGTATATGGTTTACACAATTTTTATGCTATTTTGAAATTTTCTGTAGATTTTGCATGCAAATTTTGTGGTTTGGCCAAGAGCTGCTGCTTCGTTCATGCATGGGCCAGTCTCGTAATCTCAAAAGAAACAAAACCACTCTCAAATTATTTCTTCTCGGTGCCAAGTAAGACACAAATTCCTGAAGGAATGTTGGCATGTTATTCTATAAAAGTGTAAAAAATATTTATATACATGGTTCGATCATGAACACATTATTAAAAAAGTGCTTGGTACCATAGAAAGAAAGTCAATGGTCCATACAATTAATTTCAAGGGCAATACTAGAAATACCCCTTCTTTCAGGGGGCCAACGCGCAAGATTCCCTGAATTGAAATGCTTGCTTCTAGAACCACCTCGTTCCTTCCGCCTGTCGCATAGCCCCTCACTAGTGTGTGGGCCCTACCACGCGCCCCCTTGCCTAAGGGTCGCCGTTTTTGCGGCCGCCGCGTATATACGGGACTGTGCTCGCCCCCATGTGCCAACCTACACATTCGCTCCCATGTGTCATTAGAAAATCTACCCATTTAGCAATTTAGGTGATGCTCCTTCCCCCAAGTGACTACAGAGAGGTACTAGTGGCCATGTGCGGTGGCGGGATCTCAACATGCCCGCGGTGATACAGAGGGTGACGAAGCTAAAGTTGTGGTCAAGAAAAAGAAGGCCTGGCGAGGCTGTGGCGGGGGTCGGTGCTTTGCAAGGCTTTACGTGCTTAGGGTCGGGCTTGAGATGGAGTATGAAGATGTGGACTTTGAAGAGTTTGAGGTTGCCTCCAGGGATTTCGTGTTGGATCTCAGGCATCGAGATCAAGCCATTCACCACCGCCAAGATGTCCCTCTCCAAAGGTATCGACGCCTCAACACTAGATCTGGTTCTAATCCATCTATTAGGATTATACTTTCCATCCTTGTCTATTGTAGAATCACATTTTTCTCATTTTTTATTAGGGCACAAAAGGTTGAAATTGCATATCACTATTTCTTAAGGGGGTTAAATATTTTCTTATGTTGTTAAAGCTTTAGATATATGGTTAAATCCAAGCCCGGGGTGGACCTAGGACCATACCACCTAGTTGCGTCCGGGGTGTGACATCCATACACACATGTGTACCATACTTTGGTGATCCATACTAGATCCATCACGAAGTGTGAACCTCGCTCCCACTTGGCTATAGGTAGCACCAAACCAGATAATAAGCATGTCTGCAATAGTCGTTTCTTATTTTTCACATGGTATACACTCTTATAGTTCCTGGTTTCATTTGGTTTAAAACGTCTTGAACACACTTTTTGAAAATAATTAATATATTTTCTAAGTGTCACGTACATTTTTCTTCAATGATACAAATAATTGTCTTTCAATTACGTGAAGATTTTTTAGCACTACATAATTCTTTCACCATGCAGGTACCCATGATCATGGATTTCGAGCCACGAGGAGGTTAGGAGGAAGGAGGAAATGAAACGCTAATCTGAACACCAGTGGCAGAAATATTTAGTACGGTAGTGTGAATCAAATCCTTGGGGAGACATGGGGTGTATTCATTAAATATCCAGTGCTTTTGTCTGATTTATCTTGATTACGAATGGTAGCATAGGGTAGCATTTTGATGAGTGTATATCATGTGCTTAAATTTTTCCAGGGCAGGGGTGTCGTACAATCTTGAGCAAGAAAAATGCATGGTACCAAAGAGAGAAAGTCAATGGTACATGCATTCAATTTCAACGTCAATACTAGAAATACCCCTTCTTTGAAGGGGCCAACGCGCAAGATTCCTTGAATTGAAACACTTACTTCTGGAACCCCCTCGTTCCTTCCGCCTATCGCGTGGCCCCTCACTAGTGTGTGGTCCCTACCACACGCCCCCTTCCCTTGGGGTCACCGTTTTGGCGACCATCGTGTATGTATGGGATTGTCCTTGCCACCTTGTGCCAACCTACACATTCGCTCCCATGTTTCATTAAAAACTCTACCCATTTACGAATTTAGGTGAGTCCTTCCCCCGAGTGACTAAAACGAGGTACTCGCGTCCATGTGCGATGGCGGGATCTCAACATGCCCACGGTGACACGGAGGGTGACGAAGCTAAAGCTGAGGACAAGAAGAAGAAGGCCCGATGAGGTGTGGCGGAGGTTGGCGCTTTGCAAGGCTTGACGTGCTTGGGGTCGGGCTTGAGATGGAGTATGAAGATGTGGACTTCGAAGAGTTTGAGGTTGGCTCCAGGGACTCTAACTTAGATCTCTGGTTTTAATCCGTCTCTTAGGATTATACTTTCCATCCTTTTCTATTGTAGTATCACATTTTCTCATTTTTAGGTAGGGCACAAAAGTTTGAAATTGCATGTGGCTATTTTTTAAAGGGGTTTAATATTTCCTTATGTTGTTAAAGTTTTAGATGTATGGTTAGATCATAACCCGAGGTGGAGCTAGGACCAGACCCCCTGGTTGCGTCTAGGGTGTGACGTCCATACACACATGTGTAGCATACTATGGTGAACTATACTAGGTCAATCGCCAAGTGTGAATCTGGCTCCCCTTGGCTACAGGTAGCCCCAAACCAGATAATAAGCTTGTCAGCAAGAGGCGTTTCCTATTTTCACATGGTTTACACTCTTACATTTCCTGGTTTCATTCGGTTTACACTTGTATGTTTTCCGATTTCACGCGTATACTCCTTTTCTCTCTCTAGGTACATCGGCGACACAAATTTATGTGTTGATCCATAGATAGCTATATAAGTTGTGCATCCACCTACCCCGAAAGACCACTCTGAAGTAACATTTTGCCACTTTTAGGTAGGACACAAGGTCGTAATGACGTAATATGTTGAATGTTCTTGGATATTTTTAAAATTTTATATATATGGTTTACACAATTTTTATGCTATTTTAGTATAGAAAACTCATGTGTAGATTTTGTATGCAAATTCTGTGGTTTGGCCTAGAGGTGCCGCTTCGTTCATACATGGGATAGTCTTGTTATCTCAAAAGAAACAAAACCACTCTGAAATTATCTATTCTCGGTGCCAAGTAAGACACAATGTCATGAAGCAATATTGCATGTTATATTATACAAGTGTTAAAAATATCTATATACATGGTTAGATCATGAACACATTATAAAAAAAAGTGCTTTGTACCAAAGAAAGAAAGTCACTGGTCCATGCATTCAATTTCAAGGGCAATACTAGAAATGCCCCTTCTTTCAAGGGGCCAACGTGCAAGATTCGCTGAATTGAAACGCTTGCTTCTAGAACCACCTCGTTCTTTCCGCCTGTCGCGTAGCCCCTCACTAGTGTGTGGGCCCTTACACATGCGCCCTTGCCTAGGGGTCGTCGTTTTTGCGACCATCATGTATACATGGGACTGTCCTCGCACCCTTGTGCCAACCTACACATTCGCTCCCTTGTGTCATTAGAAACTCTCCCCATTTACCAATTTAGGAGAGGCTCCTTCCCCCTAGAAACTAGAAATAGGTACTAGCAGCCATGTGCGGTGGCGGGATCTCAACATGTCCGAAGTGATAAGGAAGGTGATGAAGCTAAAGGTGTGGCCGATAAGAAGAAGGCCCGGCAAGGCGGTGGCAGGGGTCAGCGCTTTGCAAGTCTTGACGTGCTTGGGGTCGGGCTTGAGATGGAGTACAAAAAGGTGGACTTTGAAGAGTTTGAGGTTGGCTCCAGTGATTCTGACTTGGATCTCGAGCGTCAAGATCAAGCCATTCGCCTCCGTCAAATGTCCCTCTCCAAAGGTATCGACGCCACATCATTAGATCTGGTTTTAATCCATCTATTAGAATTATAATTTCCATCCTTGTCTATTGTAGTATCACATTTTCTCATTTTTGACTAGGACATAAAAGTTGAAATTGTATGGCTATTTTAAGGGGGTTAAATATTTTCTTATGTTGTTAAAGCTTTAAATATATGGTTAGATCATAGCCCGAGGTGGACCTAGGACCTTACCCCCTAGTTGTGTCCGGGGTGTGTAGTCGTACGCACATGTGTAGCATACTATGGTGAACTATAATAGTTCCATCGCCATGTGTGAACCTGGCTCCCCCTTGGCTATAGGTAGCACCAAGCCAGATAATAAGCCTGTCTGCAATAGGTGTTTCCTATTTTCACATGGTTTACACTCTTATATTTCTTGGTTTCATTCGGTTTCTAATGTCGTGAACACACTTTTTGAAAATCATGAATATATTTTCTAAGTGTCACACACATTTTTCTTGAATGGTACAAATATTTTTTCCAATTACGTGAAGATTTTTGGATACAACATAATTCTTCGACCATGCAGGTACCTATGATCATGGAGTTCGAGCCACGAGGACGTTAGGACAAAGGAGGAAATGAAATGCTAATCTGAACACCAGTGGCAGAAAGATTTAGTATGGCAGTGTGAACCCATTCCTTGGGGAGACATGAGGTGTATTCATTAAACATCCAGTGCTTTTGTCTGATTTATCTTGATTACGAATGGTAGGATAGGGTAGTATTTTGACGAGTGTATATCATGTGCTTAGTTTTTTCTAGGGCAGGGGTGTCGTACATACTTGAGTAAGAAAAATGCTTCAAACCAAAGAGAGAAAGTCAATGGCCCATGCATTCAATTTCACCGGCAATACTAGAAATACCCCTTCTTTCAAGGGGCCAATGCGCAAGATTCCCTGAATTGAAACACTTACTTCGGGAACCACCTCGTTCCTTCTGCCTGTCGCGTAGCCCCTCACTAGTGTGTGGGCCTACCACACGCACCCATTTCTAGGGGTCCCGTTTTTGCGACCACCGTGTATATATGGGACTGTCCTTGCCCCATGTGCCGATCTACACATTTGCTCCCATGTGTCATTAGAAACTCTACTTGTTTACCAATTTAGGTGAGGCTCCTTCCCCCTAGTGACTGGAATGAGGTACTAGTGTCCATGTGCGGCAGCGCGATCTCAACATGCCCGCGGTGACACGGAGGGTGATGAAGCTAAAGCTGTGGCCGAGAAGAAGAAGGCCCGGCGAGGTGGTAGCAGGGGTCGACGGTTTGCAAGGCTTGATGCGCTTGGGGTCGGTCTTGAGATGGAGTACAAAGATGTGGACTTTGAAGAGTTTGAGGTTTGCTCCAGGGATTTCGACTTGGATCTCGGGCGTCCAGATCAATGCATTTGCCACTGTTAAGATGTCTCTCTCCAAAGGCATCGACGCCACATCACTAGATCTAGTTTTAATCAATCTATTAGGATTTTACTCTCCATCCTTGTCTATCGTAGTATCTAATTTTCTCATTTTTGAATAGGGCATAAAAGTTTGAAATCACATATGGATATTTTTTGAGGGGGTTAGATATTTTCTTATGTTGTTAAAGCTTTAAATATATGGTTAGATCATAGCCCGGGCTAGACCTAGGACCTTACCCCCTAGTTGGGTCCGGGTATGAAGTCCATACACACATGTGTAGCATACTGCGGTGAACTATACTAGGTCCATTGCCAAGTGTGAGCCAGGCTCCCCCTTGGCTATAGGTGGCACCAAACCAGTTATAAGCCTGTCTGCAATAGGCGTTTCCTATTTTCACATGGTTTACACTCTTACAGTTCCTGGTTTCATTTGGTTTTAAATGTCATGAACAGATTTTTTGAAAATCATGACTATTTTCAAGTGTCACGTACGTCTTTCTTGAATAGTATAAATAATTTTTTTCTATTACGTGAAGATTTCTTAACACTACATAATTCTTCAACCATCATCTACCCATGTTCATGGAGTTCGAGCCGCAAGGAGGTTAGGAGGAAGGAGGAAATGAAACGCTAGTATGAACACCAGTGGAAGAAAGATTTAGTATGGTAGTGTGAATCCAATCCTTGGGGAGACATGAGGTGTATTCATTAAACATCCAGTGTTTTTGTCTGATGTATCTTGATTACGAATTGTAGCATAGGGTATCGTTTTGATGAGTCTATATCATTTGCTTACTTTTTTCCAGGGAAGGGGTGTCATAGAATCTTGGGCAACAAAAATTCTTGGTTCCAAAGAGAGAAAGTCAATTGTCCATGCATTCAATTCAAACGTCAATACTAGAAATACCCCTTCTTTGAAGAGGCCAACGCGCAAGATTCCCTGGATTGAAACACTTACTTCTAGAACCACCACATTCCTTCCGCCTGTTGTGTAGCCCCTCACTAGTGTGAGGGCCCTACCACATGCCCCCTTGCCTAGGGGTCGCCGTTTTTGCGACCACCGGGTATATATGGGACTTTCCTTGCCATCACGTGACAACCTACACATTCGCTCCCATGTTTCATTACAAACTCTAGCAATTTACGAATTTAGGCAAGGCTCCTTCCCCCGAGTGACTACAACGAGGTACTAGCGGCCATGTGCGGTGGCGGGATCTCAACATGTCCACGGTGACACGGAGCGTGACGAAGCTAAAGATGAGGCCAAGAAGAAGAAGGCCCGATAAGTCGGTGGCAGAGGTCGACGCTTTGAATGACTTGACGTGCTTGGGGTCGGGCTTGAGATGGATATGAATATGTGGACTTTGAAGAGTTTGAGGTTGGCTCCAGGGACTCTAACTTGGATATCGGGCATGGCGGGATGGCACAGGAGGACGATGATGACGAGCTCGTCAAGATCAAGCCATTCGCCATCGTCAAGAGGTCCTACTCCAAAGTTATCGACGCCGCATCACTAGATCTGGTCTTAATCCATCTATTAGAATTATACTTCCATCCTTTACTATTTTAGTATCAGATTTTCTCATTTTTAGGTAGGGCACAAAGTTTGAAATCGCATATGGCTATTTTTTAAGGGGGTAAGTATTTTCTTATGTTGTTAAAGCTTTAAATATATGGTTAGATCATAACCCGAGGTGGAGCTAGGACCAGACCCCCTGGTTGCGTCTGGGGTGTGATGTCCATACACACATGCGTAGCATACTATGGTGAACTATACTAGGTCCATCACCAAGTGTGAATCTGGCTCCCCTTGGCTATAGGTAGCCCCAAACCAGATAATTAGCTTGTCGACAAGAGGCGTTTCCTATTTTCACATGGTTTACACTCTTACATTTCCTGGTTTCATTCAGTTTACACTTGTATGTTTTTCGGTTTCACATGTACACTCATTTTATCTCTCTAGGTACATCGGCGACACAAATTTATGTTTCGATCCGTAGATAGGTTATAAGTTATGCATCCACCTACCTGGAAAGACCACTCTGAAGTTACATTTTGCCACTTTTAGGTAGGACACAAGGTTGTAATGACATAATATGTTGAATGTTCTTGGATATTTTTGAAATTTTCTATATATGGTTTACTCAATTTTTATGCTATTTGAGTATAAAAAACTCATGTGTAGATTTTGTATGCAAATTCTATGGTTTGGCCTAGAGCTGCTGCTTCGTTCAAGCATGGGCCAGTCTCATTATCTCAAAAGAAACAAAACCACTCTCAAATTATTTATTCTCGGTGCCAAGTAAGACACAAGGTGATAAAGCAATGTTGGCATGTTATTTTTTAAATGTGTTAAAAATCTCTATATACATGGTTAGATCATGAACACATTATAAAAAATTGTGTGGTACGAAAGAAAGAAAGTCAATGGTCCATGCATTCAATTTCCAGGGCAATACTAGAAATATCCCTTCTTTCAAGGGTCCAACACGCAAGATTCCCTGAATTGAAACACTTGATTCTGGAACCACCTCGTTCCTTCCGCCTGTTGCGTAGCCCCTTACTACTAGGAAAATGCTTATACACAGTAGCTTAGTAGCAGCACTGTAAAATAGTAATCGTTGCTGCTAGTTAAAAGTAGCGCTTTTCCTGGCAGGCGCTACTAGTAAATCTATAGTAGTAGCACTGGAAAACAAAAACGCGCTACTACTATGTGTGGGACCAGACGAGGCCACCGACGGTAGTTGGTGTAGTAGTTGGAGTAGTTTAGTAGTAGCGCTTTATTTTACTGCGCCGCTACTGCTAATGCACCCCACTTAGCAGCGCTACTACTAAGTACAGTAGCAGCAACGCGTTTTGGTAAGTAGCGCTACTGCTAGTTGCGGCTGGTGCCACCTTTTCACCCCCTCCCCTCCACTCCACCACTTTGCCCTCTCTCCCCATCCTTTCCCCTCTCCACTCTCCACGATTGTTGCTCTTCTTCTCTCTTCCTCCTACCTCTCTTCTCTCCTCATTAATGTCCCCCTCCACCATAACTCTCCTCCATAAATGGCCTCTCTCACATCTCTCTCTTTCTCCTACCTCTCTTCTCTCCCCATTAATGCCCCCTCCACCATAACTCCCTCTCCATTAGTTAGCTAGCTAGATTCACCTCTCCTCCCCAACAACTGGATCTATCTAGCTACTTAGCCATCCACATGCTCTCTCGATCGGTCTCTCTCATCATCTAATTAACCGCGTGCTCTCTCGATAGGTCTCTCTCGAGATATATATAGGTGAGTAAAAAGTTGTTCATTTCAACAATGGGAATATGTGTGTGAATGAGAATATGTGTGTTTGGGATGTATGGAGAGATTTGTGCGAGTGACATGCCCTCGAGTTGCTTATCTTTTAGCAAAATGTCGATTTATTTCCGTTTTGGTGAATTTCGAGCAAACTCAATATGTCCTATTTTTAGGCAAGGTCATGCCAAAATTTTATATGACTTTGAAGCATGCATGCATTATTTATTTTGTAACCCTTGTGCTTGTTATACTGTGCAGTCGGTCATGAAGGTGAGTGGATGGAACGTGCTGCGGTACATGCAATTCGCGGTGATGGACATGTATGCAAATAATCGGACTAGGATTAGATGTTCGTGTGCAAGATGCAAAGAAGGAGTCCTTTTGGACCCTTTTGATCGTGGCACTTTGAAGGCGCACCTGCTGATGAATGGTTTCATGCATGGCTATACTCGATGGATAAGTGAAGAAGATGATGATGAGGAGGACGTCCACATGGCAGGGAATAACGACATGGCGGCGGGGCTAGACGAAGAGATGACCGATCGATACTAAGACGATGGCGCCGAACATGGCGGCGGGGAAGAGTCCGGAAATAACGGCGGCAGAGAAGATTCCAGACACGGCGAAGAAGAGTCCGGACAGGGCGG
The DNA here is from genome assembly GCA_032464435.1 of Aegilops umbellulata. Taxonomy (NCBI): domain Eukaryota; kingdom Viridiplantae; phylum Streptophyta; class Magnoliopsida; order Poales; family Poaceae; genus Aegilops; species Aegilops umbellulata. Next base: position 536,222,122 of record CP136055.1, read on the forward strand.
AGAAGAGGTGGCGGTCACGCTGCAATCTTGTACGCTACTAAGTGCAGTCGTGCAGGACCCTCATGTTCGAGACCTCCTTCGCAAGAGTACGACTAGCGAGAGAGCTGCTTCTAGAGAGGAGGCCAAGCTGACGCAACTTGATGTAGACTTGAAGACTCCATTGAATGACGGTTGCGACCCCGAGGTGACCCGATTGAGTTTCACGCTCGAACTTCGAAAGACGAAGGCCAAAAAAATGGACAGACAAAAGCCTCGATGAGCATTTGAAGTGTCTACATAATAAAGTTCTTCCCGCAGGGAACATGTGTCCTACTAGTGTCGAGGAGGCCAAGAAAATCATTTGCCCTTTTAATTTGCCTCACATTAGGTACCACGCATGCATCAACGATTGCATCAATTATCGGGGGGAGCACGCGGAAAAAACCAGCTGTCTAGTGTGTAATGCTTCTCGATACAAGAAGGCGGGAAAGAAAGCTCCTCAGGAAGTTGTATGGTACTTTTCGATCACTCCCCGTCTGCAGCGGTATTTTTTGGATCCTAAGGAAGCAAAGCTCATGCGCTGGCACGTGGAGAGGAAGAAGCCCGACGATGGAGATGATCCAAAGCTGAGACACCTCGTAGATGGTAGCCAGTGGAGAGCTTTCAGCGCCGTATATGGATTTGCTGCAGAAGATCCAAGGAACACCGTGCTTGGTGTGAGTACTGATGGCATGAATCCGTTTGGAAACTAGAACACCAACCACAGCACATGGCCCGTGTTTTTATGGATGTACAACCTCCCCCCATGGAAGTGCATGAAGACAAAGTACATACACATGAGCATGCTGATTCAAGGGCTGAAACAACCGGGAAATAGTATTAACCCGTATATGGGGCTTCTGCAAGAGGAGCTAGACACGTTATGGAAAACACCGACATGGACATAGGACGCCAGCAAAGGAGAGTATTTCCATATGAGAGCAACGCTGATGACGACGGTGCACGACTATCTCGGTTACGGGTACACCTCAGGCCAGGTGTGCCACGGATACTGCGGATGCACGATGTGCATGGATGATACAACGTCTCAGCAGCTTACGTCAATGAAAGATGGCGGGTCCGAGAAAATCGTGTACATGGGGCATCGTAGATGGATCGAGAAGGATGACCCGTGGAGAAAGCATGGAGATCTATTCAATGGGTTCGCTGAGCTTCGAGGACCTCCACGTAAGAGGAGCGGCACCAAAATCGACAAGTTGTTGAGAAACTAGGAACAATGCCCCGCGCCATGAAAGATCAAAAAGGCGCCGGAGCCGCTGCCGAAGGTATGGAAAACGAGGTCTATTTTCTGGGACTTGGATTACTGGCCCAATCACGACACGCCTCATTGCCTTGATCAAATGCATATCATGAAGAATGTCCTCGAGAGCTTCTTGGCACACTGATTAACATGCCAGAGAAGACCAAGGATGGGCCGAAGGCAAGGAAAGACTTGGAAGATTTGAAGATCAGGAAAGATCTCCACCGTAAAAAGTCGACGGAGGAGACGGAGATGGAGATGGAGGAGGGGGAAAGGGGCAGAAAAAATCAACAAGAAGGAGGAGAATTATTGCCCCCCTTCTTGCTTCACCTTAAGTGCGAAGGAGATCGGTCAATTCATCAAGTGCCTTATGGGAATCAAAGTCAGTTCCGGTTACTGTGGGAAGATAAGAAGATTTCTAGACCCCAAGAAGAAAAGATTCAGCGGGATGAAGTCTCATGACTGTCACGTGATGATGACGCAGATACTCCCGTTGCCATTAGAGTGATAATGGAGAAGCACGTACGTGACACGCTTACTGGTCTCTGCAACTTCTTCAACATTATCTCTCGGAAGTCCATAAGTGTGAAGCGGCTCTGAAGGCTACAGGAAGAGATCGTTGTAATACTATGTGAGCTTGGGATGTACTTCCCACCCGCATTTTTCGACGTCATGGTGCATCTGTGTGTCCACATCGTGGACGACATCATCGACCTCAGGCCGACATTCCTTCACTGCATGATGTCGTTCGAGAGGATGAATGGGGTCATCAAAGGATTCGTTCGTAACATGTCCCGTCCCGAAGGGACCATCGTTTTGCGAGAATTATATAGGCGTCGGAGACCCTGTTGTTGGTTTGCCCATCAAGAAGCACGATGGGAAGCTCGATGGAGATGGTCACAACAACGGCCGGAGGGAAGCACGATGGGAAGCTCGAAGGAGATGGTCACAAAAATGGCCGGACGGTATTGCACGTGGACTACTCGGATCGACGGAACGACTTTGACAGGGCTAACTTAGTAGTGCTACAACACCTAGATGAGGTAGATGATTATGTGGCACGGCACAAAGAAAGCATCGCAAAGAAGTACCGTGATAAGGGGATGCTCAAGACGGACGACGAAGTTACTATAGAGCACAACGCCACTTTCTTATGTTGGTTCAAAGAACAAGTTCTTGAAAATCCCCCAGAAGAGGGCAGTTCAGACGGATTGCTCATACACGCCTAAGCACATGGCCCCGCGCCCAAGCTCGCAACCTATCAGTCCTACGATATCAATGGGTACACGTTCTACACAAAGGCCAAAGACATGGACAGTGATTACTAGAACTCCGGGGTGACAATTGAATGCGTGACTGACGCCAATGGCACAACTAAAAGATTCTACGGAAGGGTCGAAGAGATCTGGCAGCTTGACTATGCTGGAATGCATGATGCGACGATGTTTCGTGCCAGATGGGCCAAGGACGTTGTAAGAGAAAACAAGTATTTCACCACCATGTCTACAGCCGATGCAAAGATCACTCTTGTGAACGTTAACGTCATCGCCAAAAATGAGCCATGGCTACATGCTGAGCACGTGACACAATGCTTCTTCATAACCGACCCGGCTAATCCCAGCGTGTTGTCGGAGGAGATCCAAAAGGACCATCGTCGGAATGGATGGAGTCGCCAACGAGGAAGACTACGACCAATACAGCAACCCGATGAGGGAAGATGATGATGACGATGGAGCATATGTGAAAATAAGAATCAATACTACATTACCTAAGAAAGATCGTACTCCATGGTTACGGAAAAGTCACAAGGAGGGGCTCAATTAATTATTCGGCAACGAACAAGAAAGGGAAGAAGCTCAATGCGAAATGTCATCGACGCGGCTGAGAAACCATCATATATATATATATATATATATATGTATATATATGTATATATATGTATATATATATATGGGCTATTTTGTTACGCGTAACAGAATATTATTCTGTTACCCTTTCTCAACTGACGTGGTTCGCAGTTTGGACTGACGTGTTTTTGAACAAGAACTGATCTTCCTGCGTGCACGACGGACTGAAACAGGGGATGCAACGTGGAGCTTCCGGTCGTTCCCCGGCGCGATGCTGCGGGCCATTCGTTGCTAGACGAGACATGTAAGGGGTTCCACACGTCCGCGCGCTTAGCTGGATGAGTTTTGCGATCTATAGTCACCGGAGGTGACGGCGTGTGCATTTTTGGCGGCGGACGTGATTTTGGGCGTCAGTGTATACTGTGGTGTTCGTGGACCTCAATTTACGTCGTGTTTGTCGTTTTTGATGTGAGAATTATCGGTATGTTATAGTTTTTTGAGATTTTTTTCATCTGTAATTTATGATTACAGGTTTTTGTGTTCTTGGTCGTTTTCCACGCCCGCCATGGAAATCTGTTCTTCTTTTTCTGTTGTTTTTACTTTCGAATTGGTATTGCAGGGAGAGATATAAGGACTGTATGAAAAGATTTGCGTTGTCAATTTTGCTTTTTTGAGTTGTTTCTACCCCGGATTCCCATGTTGTTTTGTCGTTGGCGGAGGTTGTGTATGGCGGCTGACTTTAAGCTACGATTTCGGGTAATCTGGTCAAACTGTGTAATTAAGTTGCGTGTTTTTCAGTGTTGTTTTGAATTGATGCCCGTATGTGTAGTTGGACTGCTGCCGTGTCAAAGTTTTGTTACTGTGTGTTGACATGGGAGCCGCACCGATGGCTCTGCACTTTGATTATAAACCCCAAGCTCTCTATCAGTTTCATTCTACGAGCTGCAAGCAAAGAAAAAGGAGATGGATCCTGAGCTGGGAGAGGTTACAGAGGAGGAGGGGGACGCCATAGATGTTAGGGCTGCAGTAGCGGAGCAGAGGAGGAGGAGGCGCAGGCGCAGGCAGATGGCGCGACGTGCTGCCGAGCAGGAACTAGAGGCAGAGTTCAACAGACGACTTGCGCGTGAGGTGATGGATACTTGCAACTCCAATGAATTGGAGCTTCTTTTCCTAGAGGGCAGGGGAAGGAACCATATTCAGATCATTAGTTGGGCTAGGGAGAGAGCAGCCACGACTCCACATCCATCCACCAGGGCAAAATGGCGTCGTTTCTTTGATCGTTATGACTGAAGTAGTGAATATTATGTTTTTATGATTTTTGCTGTGAGGGAGCAATGTTCGAATGACTAAATGAATTCAACTTTGTTTTTTGTCTCTGAATGTGTTGTTTTGTCTGCATATGTTCGACATGTGCACCTTTGAACTACTTGGTTTTCTGAAGTTGAACTGATCTGCGGTCAAATGTTGGATGGCTTGTGTAATAAGTATTTCCTACCAGCTGGCTGCCCATCTGCCTATTTATTATTTTTATAATCTGCGAGTGTCCCTGACTATAAACGTTATCCATCTATGTGTGGTGTGTGGCCAAGTCTTCCCCCTCCCTTTTATTCATTCTTCCAGAATCAGATCTAGGTTCCTCTCTCCTCTTCGTTGCCTTTTTCTCTGTTCATGTGTGTTCAATGGAGGATTGTTCATGCGGATGCCTGGTAAATATGGCGCGCATAGCTGATGGCTGTGTGTACGAGTCTGGTTTGGAGCTCACGCAGGCTCAGCGGCGTGGGCAACTTTCTTGTTTGCTGTACGGCAACCATGGGTTTCGTACACCGTATGTTTGTCGCCTGACGGATGGTGACTTGAAGGAATCATGGGTATGTGTTTCTATTTGTTTTGTTTTCTACTTTCTTGTTGGTTTCTGTTCGAAACCCATGGACTGGATCTGCAGTTTTGTCTTATGAATAGCTTGTCTATATTTTTTTAATTTGGTTTTGTTGGATTTTTAACAGTAGGGATTTCTGTGTGTATTTGTTCATTACTTAACAGTATTTAAACCATTTTTTGTATAATACCTGATCTGTTTATGAATAGATGTTTTTACTGTAGGTGTATTGATATGTATATTTTTTAGTTTAGTCAGTTCACATGTCTAGTTAGTTTTGTGTTATTGTTTTGGTTCAGATTTTTTCCATTTTAGTTTGTTATGCAAATCGTTCCTATATCTGTGTAAAAATTCAGTTATGTCAGGTGTTCATTTTGTTTTGTACTCCCATGTCCATTTGCAGAAAATGTCACCCAGGATCAGGATTGTTGCTCCTAGTTCCGGTGTTCTGAAGATGGAGACTTCAGACAAGAATGGGTATCAGTTGATGGATGTTGCCTACCACATCGACTTTGATGGTTGCATCAACCTAAGTACTGGGTGGAAGGAGTTTGGGCTGAGTCTGGATTTGAGGATGGTGATGTGGTTATGGTTGTGTTCTTCAGAGAAGACGACTCTCTGACGTTCAGAATTTATGTGTTGTAGGTTTAAATGTGGCAAATGACGCCGGCTTTGAGATTTGTGTATGGTTAATTATGTTGCAGTATTTTTTCTTTTAAAACATTTGCATGTGAGATGGTTGAATTGTATGGTTTTATCAGAATGGTATGGAACTAGTTATGTAATGTTTTCCTATTGTTCTGCTCAATCATAAGTGTTTTATTTATACATTCTATATACTAGTACTGGAACATTTTCTATAGTTGAACTGATGGGCATCCTTTGTTTTGGCTTGTATATTTTTCATGTTCATAACTCGGAGACGGTGCTATACGCTGATGATTTTTTTAGAACCCTATTTTTGTTATTGAGTTTGCTGAACTTACATTCTGTTAATGATAGTACTGCTCTATTTTAGGGTGTCAATTACCAATCAAATTTGTTTGTTGTATAATATTTTTTCTTACTTTTTTTCATCAATTTTGGAGCATGTTTTTTTTCTTTTTTATAGATGAATAGTGATAGTTTTGGTATTTTATAAAATAAAAAAATTAATCTTCGCTGCACAGTACTTTCTTTTTATTTTTGTACTTGAACCTTATGAATTGTAGTAGTTGAACTTTTTTGTAAATTCGTTTCTGAAATTTTTATTTACAGTTTTATATATGTATATATATATATTTTTACTTCTTACCATCAAGATGTGTTTGAACTTTTTCACAATATTTTTGTTTATTAACTGATTTTTTCTTGTGATTTTTTTAAAAAAAATTATTTTCATTTTTTATTTTTTGTCGTGCGTGATCTACTGGATTTTTGTAATGGGGCGAAGTACTTTGTTGGGCCATCGGCCTGGGTCGTTGTATTCGCCCGGATAGCTTCTCTCGCGCGGCTGTGCAGCACGGCGTGCGCGTGAGCTATGTGTTTAGTCCCACCTCACTAGTCGAGGGGGCTCTATACTTGTTTATAAGCGCAGCCGACGCTCTGCAGTCGAACTCCTCTGAACACTTACCTGAGCGCTTATACAGGGCGCTCTCTCTCTCTCTCTCTCTCTCTCTCTCTTGACCTATGGGCCCTGTACGGCAGGCCCTGTGGGTATGCGGATTACTAGGGATTCGCCCACGGGCTCGAGTTCAAGTACTTGACTACAGCAGTAACTAGGACTGGTACTTTTTTGTCCTTGTGCTGTCAATTTTTTCTTTTTCTTTTTTTTTGTTTGTTTGAATATAGTATGGTGGCATGACTTGCCCCAGCACCGAACCGTACCAAGTGGCATAGTTGTACTGACGCATCTTCCTTGTATAGACTTTTCCCCATTATCTATCTTAGGGGGTGTGGGTGCGTGGGTTTAGGGTGGGGGAAACAGAATAACCGCACTGCGCCTGTCAAACGAGCACACTGCCGCGTTAGCGCGAGACCGAGCCGGGAGGAGGGGGGTCGGGACCCCCCCCTCCCCCATCCCGGGGAGGCCGAGCCAGGAACGAGCCGTAGCAGGCAATGACGCGGCATGCCGCGGCGTCGCATGCGGAGGCGAGTCCGTAACATGACTTGCCCCATTATTGTATCTTTTTTATTTCTTAGGGGTGTGGGTGCGTGGGGAAACAGAATAACCGCGTTTTCTATCTTTTTTAGGGGTGTGGGTCCGTGGGGGAAACATGACTTGCCCCCGCACCGAACCGTACCGAGGGGCATAGTTGTACTGACACATCTTCCTTGTATGGACTTTGCCCCATTATCTATCTTAGGGGGTGTGGGTGCGTGGGTTTAGGGTGGGGAGAAACAGAATAACCGCACTGCGCCTGTCAAAGGAGCGCACTACCGCGTTAGCACGAGGCCGAGCCGGTGGAAGGGGGGTCCCGGCGAGGCCGAGCCAGGAACGAGCCGTAGCAAACGACGACGCGGCGTGCCTCGACGTCGCATGCGGAGGCGAGTCCGTAACATGACTTGCCCCATTATCTTATCTTTTTTATTTCTTAGGGGTGTGGGTGTGTGGGGAAACAGAATAACCGTGTTTTCTATCTTTTTTAGGGGTGTGGGTGCGTTGGGGAAACATGACCCCGCACCGAACCGTACCGAGGGGCATAGTTGTACTGACACATCTTCCTTGTATGGACTTTGCCCCATTATCTATCTTAGGGGGTGTGGGTCCGTGCGTTTAGGGTGGGGGGAAACAGAATAACCGCACTGCGCCTGTCAAACGAGCACACTGCCGCGTTAGCGCGAGACCGAGCCGGGAGGAGGGGGGTCGGGACCCCCCCCTCCCCCATCCCGGCGAGGCCGAGCGAGGAACGAGCCGTAGCACGCCGCGGCGTCGCATGCGGAGGCGAGTCCGTAACATGACTTGCCCCATTATCTTATCTTTTTTATTTCTTAGGGGTGTGGGTGCGTGGGGAAACATAATAACCGTGTTTTCTATCTTTTTTAGGGGTGTGGGTGCGTGGGGGAAACATGACTTGCCCCCGCACCGAACCGTGCTGATGGGCATAGTTGTACTGACACATCTTCCTTGTATGGACTTTGCCCCATTATCTATCTTAGGGGGTGTGGGTGCGTGGGTTTAGGGTGGGGGGAAACAGAATAACCGCACTGTGCCTGTCAAACTAGTGCACTGCCGCGTTAGCGCGAGGCCGAGCCAGGAATGAGCCGTAGCAGGCGACGACGGGGCGTGCCGCGGCGTGGCATGCGGAGGCGAGTCCGTAACATGACTTGCCCCATTATCTTATGTTTTTTATTTCTTAGGGGTGTGGGTGCGTGGGGAAACAGAATAACCGTGTTTTCTATCTTTTTTAGGGTTGTGGGTGCGTGGGGGAAACATGACTTGCCCCCGCACCGAATCGTACCGAGGGGCATAGTTGTACTAACACATCTTCCTTGTATGGACTTTGCCCCATTATCTATCTTAGGGGGTGTGGGTGCGTGGGTTTAGGGTGGGGGGAAACAGAATAACCGCATTGCGCCTGTCAAACGAGCGCACTGCCGCGTTAGCGCGAGGCCGAGCCGGGGGGAGGGGGGTCGGGACCCCCCTCCCCCATCCCGGCGAGGCCGAGCCAGGAACGAGCCGCAGCAGGCGATGACGCGGCGTGCCGCGGCATCGCATGCGGAGGCAAGTCCGTAACATGACTTGCGCCATTATCTTATCTTTTTATTTCTTAGGGGTGTGGGTGCGTGGGGAAATAGAATAACCGCGTTTTCTATCTTTTTTAGGGGTGTGGGTGCGTGGGGGAAACATGACTTGCCCCCGCACCGAACCGTACCGAGGAGCATAGTTGTACTGACACATCTTCCTTGTATAGACTTTGCCCCATTATCTATCTTAGGGGGTGTGGGTGCGTGGGTTTAGGGTGGGGGGAAACAGAATAACAGCACTGCGCCTGTCAAACGAGCGCACTGCCGCGTTAGCGCAAGGCCGAGCCGGGGGGAGGGGGGTCCCGACCCCCCTCCCCCATCCCGGCGAGGCCGAGCCAGGAACGAGCCATAGCAGGCGACGACGCGGCGTGTCACGGCATCGCATGCGGAGGCGAGTCCGTAACATGACTTGCCCCATTATCTTATCTTTTTTATTTCTTAGGGGTGTGGGTGCGTGGGGAAACAGAATAACTGTGTTTTCTATCTTTTTTAGGGGTGTGGGTGCGTGGGGGAAACATGACTTGCCCCCGCACCGAACAGTAGCGAGGGGCATAGTTGTACTGACACATCTTCTTTGTATGGACTTTGCCCCATTATCTATCTTAGGGGGTGTGGGTGCGTGGGTTTAGGGTGGGGGAAACAGAATAACCGCACTGCGCCTGTCAAACGAGCGCACTGCCGCGTTAGCGCAAGGCCGAGCCGGGGGGAGGGGGGTCCCGACCCCCCTCCCCCATCCCGGCGAGGCCGAGCCAGGAACGAGCCATAGCAGGCGACGACGCGGCGTGTCACGGCGTCGCATGCGGAGGCGAGTCCGTAACATGACTTGCCCCATTATCTTATCTTTTTTATTTCTTAGGGGTGTGGGTGCGTGGGGAAACAGAATAACTGTGTTTTCTATCTTTTTTAGGGGTGTGGGTGCGTGGGGGAAACATGACTTGCCCCCGCACCGAACAGTACCGAGGGGCATAGTTGTACTGACACATCTTCTTTGTATGGACTTTGCCCCATTATCTATCTTAGGGGGTGTGGGTGCGTGGGTTTAGGGTGGGGGGAAACAGAATAACCGCACTGCGCCTGTCGAACGAGCGCACTGCCGCGTTAGCGCGAGGCCGAGCCGGGGGGAGGGGGGTCGGGATCCCCCCTCCCCCATCCCGGCGAGGCCGAGCCAGGAACGAGCCGTAGCAGGCGACGACGCGGCGTGCCGCGGCGTCGCGTGCGGAGGCGAGTCCGTAACATGACTTGCCCCATTATCTTATCTTTTTTATTTCTTAGGGGTGTGGGTGCGTGGGGAAACAGAATAACCATGTTTTCTATCTTTTTAGGGGTGTGGGTGCGTGGGGGAAACATGACTTGCCCCCGCACCGAACAGTACCGAGGGGCATAGTTGTACTGACACATCTTCCTTGTATGGACTTTGCCCCGTTATCTATCTTAGGGGGTGTGGGTGCGTGGGTTTAGGGTGGGGGGAAACAGAATAACCACACTGTGCCTGTCAAACTAGCGCACTGCAGCGTTAGCGCGAGGCCGAGCCAGGGGGGAGGGGGGTCGGGACCCCCGTCCCCCATCCCGGCGAGGCCGAGCCAGGAACGAGCCATAGCAGGTGACGACGCGGCGTGCCGCGGCGTCGCATGCGGAGGCGAGTCCGTAACATGACTTGCCCCATTATCTTATCTTTTTTATTTCTTAGGGGAAAAACTTCACCGTTATGAATTGTTTTTACATTTGTACTTTTTTGATAAAAAATTTTGTAGTGTTGTGAATTATTATTTGTACTTTAGCCGTTTGTTTTCACCATCTATATTAATTCTTTTTATTTGTATGTGATTTTTGGTATTATCTATTGTAACTGGCTAGAGATAGTGGGCTTCGCCACGGTTGTGGGATTTAGGCGTCCGTTTTCTCCCAGTCATCTTTTAACCCTCCCACTCACCTTTTAACCTCCTATCTTCCCCGTTCCGCTCCTCTCCCGTCCCCAAATCGATTCCGTCTTCGTTCCCCTCTTCTTCTCTTCTCGGAGCGGGAGTTGTTTCTCCTGTTTCGCCGCGGGAGCGTCGGCTGGAGGGTTCAACCCTAGGGGTGGAGGTCCGGGTGCTCTTTTTTGTTCTTTTTGCTCTGCCATTGACTTTGCTTGCGTCCTCTTATGTTTCTCTCTATTTCTAATCTCTTGCTCTCTTTGCTGTCCCAGGCTGCACTCGCTAGGGTGCCTTTGCTGTTGAACGAGTGTTTGGCGGCAGTGATACTGGATTGCGTGGCGGATTTTGTGTTTGCTGGTAAGAGTTTTGCTTTTGTATGGCGTGCTTCATTTCTGAAATAGTTCATATCCCTAATTTTTTTTCATGTGCCTTGCAGATCTGGTTCGGCCGATTTTAGGATTGTAGATCTCAATGGGTACATCATCCAGTCCGGACAAATTGAATGCAGGTGATTTTCCCTGTATTTGGATGATGTTTTAATAGATCTGGTTTTTATGTTGTACAGTTGTTGTCCTATCGACTTTATAAGTTGTATGTATTTTGATATGTGTTAATTTTGTCCTGGATTGTATGGCGTGTATGGTTTTGGCAGTTGATGCAACGTGCAGACAGGATGTAGTACTTATCACCATGTGTATTTTGAACTGCTGACCTGACATTTGAATAGGTTGTAGTAGTCAATGAGGAACTAGTATGGTGTTGAAAGAGTTGTGTTTTCTGAAGTTTGTTCTACAAGTGGTGGGTTCATATTTGTTTTATTTAGTGAACTTGTAGTGTTCACATAGTTGAACTGATTGATTGTTCTTGTACGTTTTTTGCTAATTATGATGTTGTTGCAGATGTTGGAGTGACGGTGCCTCCTGATTCTGACAAATCAGAACGCTTTCAAGATCTTGTGAATGTTATTTTTGAGACACCAAATCCTCTAGAAGAACTTGTGAATGTTGCTGGTGTTTCCCTTATATTTGCTCTATTTTTATCAGCCTTTAATACATATATATGCTTAGTTACACCAGTTGTTCCGTTTTGTTTTGTGTCTGATGCAATGCGCTTTATTTATCTTTTGTGTCTGCAATGTTAATTGTGTTTTAATTTTTTATGTGCGTGGTTATGTTATTGGTTTATGCAGTTAATGACAGCCATGGTGTTCCAGAGGACATTGCTCATGTTGTTAAAGATATTAATGATGGATTGTATTCACTTAACGTTGATGATACTAGTGGCAGCTTGCAGTTGTCTGTTACTCAGTCTCAAAGTGTTGATGGCACTGAGCCTGTTACCCAAGCTGAGGATGTTCCTATGCAGTTACAGCTCGAGGATGAAAGGATAAGAAAGAAGAAGTATGAATTCCAGAAGAGAAAGGAATTGGAACGGCGTCAAAAAGCTGCTTGTGTGCCAGAAAGTGATGTTGATGTTGCTCAAGCTCCTAAATGTGTAGGTGACGAAGCTGGTGACGCGGGTTTTTCAACTTTTCATGTCGGATCTCATGGAAGTGACATGCCTGTGAAGACAAATTTGATGCAAACTCGTTTGACGCAAGTGTTTGATCGTGATGGAGTTAAGGAGAAGAAAGCTGTTTTGAAGAGGAAGATGTCAGATCGAATTCCATATGGCACACAGAGGCGTAGTCCACGTGTGAAAGTTGTTTCCCAACCTGGTAATAGCAACGCTGATGCGGATAGTTTTGCTGTGAAAATTGGTCCAAGCAAACTTGGTGGCTCCTCTGTTCGTCGGAGTCCACGAGGTTTGACAAATAAGAAGCCTTCTTCGTCTCCTCTTCAAGAGCGGTCTTTGTTGAAAGAAAATAAGAAGCGTAAAGTTCATCCTGCAAAAGTGAACAAAGGCGTGAAGAAGCGTGCTCGTGTTGAAGTTGAAGATTCTGCATCTGAAGAAGATGATATTGAAGTTGATTCAGAAGATGAATTTGCAGTGGTATGTGTTTTGTACTGCATGTGTCTTGCTAGTTGTACTTGCAATGATTTAATTGTGTTTGGGCTGGTATGCTGGCCAGGTGAGGCTGGTCATTGTTTTGCATCTATTTTGATTGTGGTACTTATGTTGTTTTAATAGTTGAACTTGTGCAATCTTTTTTTACTTACATTCGTATGCTTGTTTTGTTTTCTATATTCATTGTTTGCAGTGGTTTGTGGTTTGTCCTGCATGTGACTTACTAGTTGTACTTGCAATGATTTAATTGTGTTTCGGCTGGTATTGCGGCCAGGTTAGGCTGATCATTGTTTGCATCAATTGAGGGGTGGTACTTATGTTGTTTTAATAGTTGAACTTGTGCAATCTTTTCTTTTTCTTTTTACTTGCATTCATATGCTTTTGTTGTTTTCTATATTCATTTTTTTAAGGTGTGGCTTTTTTGTTTTCATTTACAGCCTGTTAGCGTCAGGAGTCCGGTCAAGCCGGTAGGAGGCAATGCCGGAAAAGTTGCCTTGGATGAAGGTAACCAGTGGAAATTGAACTTAACTGTGCGATGTTCGTTGAGAGAGGTTGAAGATTGTGCTAAATTGCTCGAGAGTCGGCATGTGGCTAGGGTTCATGCATCTGGTTTTGGTTCTATCTTCGGGTGGAGGGTGAAGTCTAACATTTCCCGCCCTCTGATGGGAGTTTTGTACCTGAGGATAGATTGTGATACAATGACTCTTGACATGGGTGAGGCTAATAAGAATCTTCGCATCACTAGCGATGGTATACAACAATTATTTGGTTTCCCTCGTGGTGGTCATTCTGCATCAAGGCCGTCAGAGGACGGATATGATGACGCTCTGATGAAGTTAAGATCGGAGCTTGACATTAGCAGGGACAAAGATATTAAGACAAAGGATTTGAGGAATAAGCTCAAGGTGCTCGTCAAGGACCCTAGCAAAGATGACCTTGCTCTGGAAGTGTTCTTCATTATTGTGTTTATGAAGGTTGTGTTGCCTGTATCTGCCCCGCGTGTTTCCAGAGAGGCAGCAATGTTTGAGGGTCTTGTCTTTGAGGACATGGCTAATATGGATTATTGCCAGCTGATGGTTGATGAGCTTAGAAGGGTTGTTGCCAAGTACCAAAGTGGTCATACCATGGGGAAGGCAATCACAGGCTGTGCCATAGGGCCTGTACTAATGTACCTTGACTGCCTTATCCGTGGCAAAACTGCGGAGCCAGACATGCGAGTCCCCCGCATATGTTATATGGATCCTGCCAAGCTTTCTGATCTGGTTGATGCAGATTTGATAAAAAAAAGCAACGCAGATCCAAAGACTTGGGTGTTTGGGAAGCTTCCGGTGAGTTTTGTTTGTTTTGTCTCTTGCAGACCTTTTTTTATTTTTAGGTATAGCTATTTTTTGCTGTAGTGGACATGTTTGTACTGTAGAGTTGTCTGTTTATATTTTGTATGGTTTAGGTATGGATTTTTAGTACTGTTTGTTTCGTGTTTGGTTGAACTGAATAACTTTGTTCAACTGGCCTGTTGGTAAATACTAACAAATTGGCAATGACAGTTAAAGTTTTATTAGCGGTGTTGATTTTAAATCTGTTAATATCATGATTTATTTTTCCCTATGTGTTGCGTTGATTGATTAACTATTTTTTCCCTTTTGTTTGTAGTGGAAAACTCAAGAGGAGGTTTTTTTTCCGAGTGTATAAACGACCAGTCCTGGAGATGCCGTCGTCTCAGGTTCCGAAGTTTTCATCTCTGCCGGATGAGTTGAGGGATGGCCGTGGTGTTGAGGGTGCTGGTTATGCCCCCCTGGCCCTAGTAATGCCAGTGCTTCATAGAGGCAGGGTTTTGGTATTGATGTTGCTGTTTCAGCGTTGGAGCGCGCTGAGCATATCTTAAGTAATGTGTGTTCTGAGCTGCGAAAGGTCCCAACGACAGTTGAGCGTTTGAGCTGTATCAATGGTATCCTTCCTGAAGGTCATCAATTTAACGCTGAGGAATCTGTTGACTACATTGAGATGGAGAGAATTTTAATCGGTGATATGCGCGACGGTGCCGCTAATCTAGTTCAGAGCTCGGTTCGCCTGTTGAACAACATGAAGCGTTTCAGAACTATGCAAAACTCTCGCTGCAAGCCATATGAAGAAAGTGCAAATGTTGTTATCAAGCAGTTTGAGCAGGATGAGGCTGCTGCCACCGACAGCAGGGCTGGTGATGGTACTGAGGCTAATGTTTTTGACCACGAAACGAATGATGTTGGCTTTGAGCGTCCTGATGTTGATGTGAGTTAGTCCTTGGTGTTTTGCAATTTTTATGTTGTTGTCCTGATGTCAGTGGTGTAGTTGAACTTCCTCATGTTCATCTATTTATTAATAATTTTCTTTCATGCAGATTGATCACGATGAGGCTGCTGGCACCGATAGCAGGGCTGATGATGGTACTGAGGCTAATGTTTCTGATCAGCGTACGAACGATGTTGGCTCGCAGCACCCTGTTGTTGATGTGAGTCAGTCCTCATTGTTTGTATGTTTTTACTATGTTGTTCTGCTGTTAGTATTGTAGTTGAACTTCCTGATCTACATCTGTTTATTAATTTTTCTTTTCATGCAGGAGACCAGTCATAATGTTGAGGCTGCTTTTGACGGCGGAGTTAATGATCTATCTACTGATAAGTGCAAGGTTATTTTTATTTTCATTGTGTTTATTAATATTTTCTTAAAATTTCATGCGCACCGATGTGTCTTGCTTGTTCATTTTTCTATCCCACACCGTTTATTGTTGCTCATAATAGCATTGTTTTTTTGTCTCATTACATTTGAATCAGGGTCCTATTGTTGGTGGTGAGCCTTGTTTGCCTGTTGGTGATGTCGCTTTGAATGTTAGCAGTAGCAAGTTCGATGATGTTGCTGTGAATGCTTCCAAGGTTTATTTTTCTGTGCACCTATTGGTAGCTTATTTTTTATTGTTAGTTTTGTTCATATTATTTACTTTTTTCTGAATTTTTATTTTCATCAGATTACTATTGTTGAGCATGAGGTTGTCCTTAGTGGTGGAGATGATGCTCATGATGTTCCATTGAGTAGTGGGTGCAATGTTGGTACCAAAGTTGCTGATGAGGATGCTGGTGCCGCCAGCATACTTGATGCCAAATCGCCTGGTGTGGGTATTACTGGGAATGAAAATGTTTCTGGTTGTGAAGATTTGCCGCCGAAGAATTTCCCGCCTGGAGGTGTTGATTACAGTGATGCATTGCAATATGCTTCTAGCGTGGAGGAGGTGTCATCCGAGGATGATGATTTACTTCTGTCAATTTCTTCCGACCCCTTGACGCAGGAGGCGCTCTTGTCGTCCCAGGATTTTCTTTCTACAAACCCTGAAAGCGCATCAATATTGGTGTCCTCTCAAGATGTCCCATCGTCAAACCCTGAAACTGGAGGCATAATGGTCTCATCACAGGAACAACCGTCGTCGTCAAACCCTGATAGTCCAGGTAAGGGCTTGTAAATGGGGTGTACTTCTCAATTTTGGCATTTTGGACATGTTCTCTTGTAGTTGTTGAACTTATTATTTTTCATCATTTTCTGCAAGCAGAAAGTGGTAATGTTGTTAAGGTTGATACGTTTTTCTTCGCTGTTACGAGGTTGCGCACGAACCGTACGTAATGTTTAGTTTGGGATTTTGCCCGTACCATTTTTTGTCTCTTTTTCCTTCTCTAGTGTGATTATTGTTGTTGTTGCAGTAGTTTTAATTCATGTAATCTTTTGTGTTTTTATAGTCACAAGCCGATGTTTCAAAATAAAGAATGTGATGCCAGTGTTGGTTCTATTGCTAAAGCGTTTGTCCCCACTAGCATGCTCAACTCAGACAGTGCTGATGTTGTTTTATATTCTCTACGTCAGAAGTACCGAGACACTGACAAGTTGATAGTTCCCAGATGGGTGACGGTCAGTATTTTTGCTTTTTTTGTAAATAGGATGATAACTTTCTTTACTAATTTTCTAACTATTGTTGTTCTTTTTGTACAACAGACCAAGATCCGTGATGGAAATATTGATTCCAATGTGCTAAATTGGTTCACAAGATCAGGTGCTGATGGTTTTGACCAAGTAGGTGAACTTGGACTTTTTGTACTCATTAACTAGAACTGTCATGTTTTCTTTGCAGTTTTGGGAGGTGTGGGGAATGAACTTGATCTGTGCTTCTTTTATTAAAGATGTACTTATTGTTGCAAGGGAATTGAACTGATATGATTGTTCCTCAATTTTGGGCGGTGGATATAATTTCTTTATGATTATTTGATTTTTTCTTTGTACTTATGAATTTCAATTTCCCTCTTTTATTTTATTGTTTGGTAAATTCATTTTTCCTCTGCGATTTTTTTTCAGCTTCTTTTTCCTACATTTGATCTGCCGTCATTTGTGGCTGCCATGAAGCCTAGTGAAGTATCTGGGCATTGGTGCTTGGTTGTTCTGAATTTGAAGTTTCGTCGTTTCGAGTGTCTTGATTCACTCCGTGATGAAACCTGGGGTGATGCAGTTAGATTTTTAAGGAATATGACAGATAATATAAAGAAGCTTTGGAGGGAGTCCAGTGTAGACAGGGCCAAACCGTTCTCACCGGCGCATATTGATGGTTTCTCTTGCGAGTTTGTGCGGGTGCCTCAGCAGGAAAACACGTGAGTATCCGTTTTCAATGATTTTTGCTAGTTGTTTTTTTGCTGGAGGATGTTGTTCCTGTATTTTTTGGATTTTGTGTTGTACCATTTTTTTGATTTTTCCTTTGTTTACAGGCATGATTGTGGATTCTTTATGCTACAAAACTGCGAGACCTATTATTGCCGGGAGGATGGTGTAATTGAAATGGCCGATTACAGCCATGAAGACATTTTGGACATTAGGAAGACTTTGTTGTATACCTGCGCAACTAGCGATGTGTTTGATGTTGACTTCCGGGGTTTGTTTGGCATCGAACCCTGTACGTGTGCATGGACTTTTGTAATTTTTTTGCAGCTTGTACTTCTCTATTAGTACTTTCATGAAATATGTATTTGAACTTACGCTTTGTGCGGTCTTCTTTTTTTTCAGCTGAGTGGCTGGATCTTGGTGAGGCTGACTACAGGTTCTTTGGTAGCCAGTTCTTGGAGCTCGAGCGCGTAGCTATTGATCTTAGCCAGAGGCGTTCTCCCAAAAAGACAAGACCTGGTGTTATGAAGGGGCGTTTGGGAGCTCTGAGAGGTTTTACGGCTGCTTGTGCAGATAGCCCTACTACACCCAAGAATCCCATTGTGGAATTGATAGAGTGATGATGATGTGTTTGACAAGATTGCTGGCGTTGGAAGAGTCACGAGGAGCGCTGCTGCCAAAGGTTTATCTCCCCTTGCTGGAATAGTGGCTCGTAGAGCTGGTGGTGCTAGGAGAGATCCCGCTTTGGATTCTGGCAATGTTGTAAGCACGAAGCGTGCGCCCAGAGCTCCTATAAAGTTTTGCTCCCCTGTGCAGCAGCTTCACCCTTATAAATTCCCTCACCTGGACAAGGCTCGCAGGTTGTATAATCTGTTGCTTAGTAATGAATGGCGTGAGAAGTATGGCGAGTGAGTATCTCTCATTATTTTTTCCTCTTCCTTTTCTTTTGTTGTAACTGCTAGATAAATATGGCCTGAACTGTTCCTTTTTTATACAACTCAAAGTGCTATGAATGCCTTATCTTGCTTCTCCTTCTTTTTGCTCTTGTGTGTGCTGCAGGAATACATTCTCAATGATACCTCAGCCTGATGGAAACGTAACTAACTTCACTGGGAATCGCATCTGGGAAGTTTTTTCACCTAGGCAAATGATGGAGGGTGATGTAATTGACTTCCTCATTGATGATTGGAAGCAAGATCCCGATAGAAATGCTGATTTCGCATCTGGGAAAAGGATATTGCTGAGTCCATATTTCATCACGGTAATCAATCAGATCGGTTTCTTTATGTTGAACAAGACTTTCTATTGTTTTTACGATTTTTAATAATACTTTGCTTGTTGATTCTTTTTCCGCTGTCTATTTTCTATTTTGGCTTTTTTGCAGGTTGTGCTTGACTGTTCGTTTTACGAGGATGAAAATAAAGTGTTTAATGTGGAGAGTGCAGCGAGAGATTTCAAGAGCTATGTTAAAGCTAATGAAGACTTGCTCAGTGCCGACCTTGTGAGATCTACTAGCTGATTTTTGGTTTTTATTTGTTTGTTGTGATGCTTGTTTTTACTTCGAATATTTAACATCTCTTTTTTGGTCATTTGTTTTTAGATCATGATGCCTCTATTCAAGCCTATGGTTTTATCAAAGGATAAGAAAGTGAGCCCCTATTCCTTATATGTCATGAATCGGTACCGAAGTAGCGTTGACAACATTGACTCTTTACCTTATCCGAAGAACCGCCGTCCTTCGAAGAACACCTATCACAAAGACTGCGAGAAGATTGTGAGTGACATTTATTATCTGTACTGGATTAATATTTTCTGCATCTTTGTTTTCTGCTGTTTCTGAGATCTAAAACTGTGTGGGTTGTTTTGTTTTTTTACAGATTTCTAGATTGGTCAAAGTAATGAAGGCTGTGTACGGTGATGCTCAGTACAATGCGAGCAAGCAGCCCAATTGGGAGCTGTTTGCAAAGAAACCAACATTTGTCAAGGTTCCACTTCAAGGGCCGAATGAATGTGGCCATTATACTCTGAAGTATGCAGGATGCTATGATGGTGAAAAGATCGTTGAGAACATTCGAGATAATGACGTGGGTTTCTTGTTGAGCTTTTCACTTTCTGTTTTTGGCTTATTGTGCATCCTTTTTTTTATGTGCCATGATTTTTGATAATTTGTTTTATTGTTTTGCAGCCACGCATTTTTGATTGGAACGCTGAGGATCTGTATAGAGTTGTGTTCAACCGTAATAACCATCTTATGGTGACGGAGCTTCCCAAGGAGGTTCAGGCTTTGGCTCCTGATGCATAGGATAAATGGTCATCATTTGCATAGTGAATTGGATAGTTGTGTGATATATCTATTGAAAACATTGTAGGCTATATTTTGTAGTGTTTGATGTGTTGTCAAGTACTATGTAATAAATAGTATATTTTGTGTTGTGTTTTAAGTGTGGCACAATGTTTCATCGGGAATTCGTTTTGGATAAGTTTTTTTTGTACTGAAGACTTATATACTGAAATCATTTTTTTATGTGATTCCATCCTAACTTGGACCTTTATAGTTTCTGTACTCTCGTTTTCTTGTACTTATGATATAGTTCTGTTAGTACTGATTTGAAGTCTCATTCAGCGTAAGGCTTTCAAAATTTTAGTGCCAAATTTCTTTTTGAACTTCTTGAACTTTAGTAGTTGAATTTGATAGTAAGAGTTAATGTACTGGTTTAAATTAGCTACGTTTAAGACGTATTCCTATTAAGTTCAAAACTATTTTCTTTCTCAATGCATTAATTGGTATCATCATAGCACTTACCGAATAAACTTAGTTATACTGAGATTCCAATTGTGCTAGTACTTTTGATTAATTATTTATTGTTTGTGTTGTTTGATGCTAGTATGTCTTCTGTTGTGTTTCTTGTGATTTTTCTCTTTTGATGAACTTATATTTTTTGATTTAGTTTTTGGCCTTCTTTTTTTCTAGGCTGTGGTTCTTCTCCAGGCAATGTTTGGTATAATCCTAGCACTTGCTGTATAGACTAAGTTGTACTGAGATTTCAGTTGTATTGCCACTATTAATTCTTAGTATGCCACTATTTTTAAGGAATGCGAACTGAAGCTTCCCGTTCCTTTTTATATATTTTTACAATGAACGTATCGTGTGTTCAACTGTACCAGAATTTTTCAGCCCTAGGATGCTAGTGACTAGGAAATACGTACTGGTGTTTCTTTGCTTTTCCTGATGCAGTACTTAGTGAATTTCTAACTACTTTTTACCACGATGCTTTTTAGTACTGAATGTTGTCCTCGGCCGAAACTTAGTCTTTTTAGTGTTCGTCTGAAACTAAAAACTGATTTTTTTCAGCGTGATAGTACTACCGTTCATGTCTAAGCTGTACTGAGCGTCGACGGCTACTATTTGCTTTTGTCCTTAGTTACTCTGCCACTTTTTTTCTCCATGACTAGTGTTGCGTGGCAGCCATCAAGTTTCAACTTCAACCTACTTCAACTTCAAATGATGGATGAACAAAATAGGAAGCTAGCAAACTTGTTGGACGACATAAGCAAACGATGTACTTGATAGACACAGGCAAACTTGTTCAAACCCTGACACACATAGCATAAGGTAGCTGGTTCAACATAACGAAAGCAAACTACAAATCTGAAACAACAATACTAAGGACACAAAGAGCATAAGGTAGCTGGTTCAACATAACAAATGCAGACTTTCATGCATCTTCATCCGCGAAGTTGCAGTGGTAGTAGGGGTCAGCCTCCTGCTCTTTTGAAATTTCCCAACCTGTCACGATGTTGTCGATTGTCTTCCATGACTTGTACGTTGCGTACGCATCTATTCCTGCATACGTGATGAGGTTGTCTGGCAGCGGGCTGTTCCCCCACAGTTTGTGGTCTGCCCTGTTCATCTTCTTCTTCATGCCTTCGTAGAATGGGTGGATGACGCCGCCTGCAACATCGGCCAAGGAGTCGTAGTATTTGTTGGTCTTTGGGTCTTTCCACTTGCGCTGCATGTCGATGAAGTTGTTGGGGTTGATTTCCAAACCAGACTCCTGCAGCATCCGCTTGTCACCTCCAATGCTGAAACCAACAAATGTGTACAATTTCTCCTCCCGCAGGAAGTCTTTGAGGCGCTTGGGCCTGCAAGGGGGGAGACACACATTTATAGATTAGTCTTCTTTTTTGAGGATTTAATTCTTCTGCTTTTTTTTGTTTTACAAGTGATAATCCATGAGGTAGATGCTTATATATTATGAGTCATGCATGAATGTAGTTCAGAAACTAGTACATAAAGTCCTGAAATTAAATTCAACTACACCGTGTTATTTTTTCTTTTTTGCTATCTTCTTTGCTTTACCAAATGCTTCACCAAATTAGAGAATCATTTTACCAGAGTCAATGATAGATGCGTTGCTTGATTCAAGTTTAGTTTTCTTTTTTGTTGAATAAAAGACCTATACCAGTGCTTGATACATCTTTGTGCATTAATTCTATATCAAGTCCAAAAATTAGTTTGAGAAACATGTGCATCAAGATATGGACCTATACCACTTCACCAAAGATCTTTTAATACATCAATTCTATAAACTATACTAGTGCATCAAGATCAGAATCTATGCTAGTTCATCAACTTCAGAAATTAATTTGGTGCATAAAGTTCAGAATGCTATAAACTTTTTTTCAGATGCTAATCTGGTGAAACAATCCACTTCACAGTTTCAGAAATGCATTTAACTTGATAAACATGTAATCGTGTATCCACTTCATAGACTATAGTAGTTCATCTAGTTGGGAAACAATTTTTAATTAAGTTTTTAGTGACTAGTACTGGTACAACAGATGAATGAACAGTACTGGTTCAAAAATACATTTTATAGTATATCTACTTGAGAAAATGCAGTAGTGCATCCACTTTTCACAAACCACACTAGTACATCTAGTTGGGAAACAAGTGTGATTAAATTTTTAGGATATAGTACTAATAAAACAGATAAACCATATGCGGGGCAAATGAGTAGGATTGCTCACCATTTTGTGGCCGCTGCGATGTGGTACACCAAGCAGAGTTCCTCGACGCACAACTGCAGGACTGCCGCCATCTGTGCTTCGTTGGTGTAGTGCACACCAACGCCGACGATCCTACGAATCCTGCCGCCAAGCTTCCTCCAGAGCCTGGAGATCACCTCGTCGGCCTTGTCTGGTTCGCTGGTGCAGACGATCTCCAGCGTCTCCTTGCCGTGGAGCTCAACCCCTTTGAGCATTCTGGTGTAGTCGCGCTTCTCGCCGGGGACGTTAATGTCGACGAGGTTGCTCCACTTGTCCGACGTCTCGGCATGATGACGCTTGGCGGACGGTTCCTCCGCCATGGCCTTCCTCCGGCGACTGTGGGCTTTGGAGAGAGCCGCTGGAGGTTTGTGTGCAATGTAAATGGAAGCGGCAATGGTGGTTTGTGGGAAGCGGGTGTATGTAGTGTGTGTAGTGGTCATGGGGGTCGCCGTTTGCAGTGCGTCGTGGCAACCGCACAGTGGTTGCACGGGTGGTGGCCTGGAAGAACTAACCGTCCAAGTTAAATGGTTTTTACTGTTGAACTGACTAGTCTTGTCTAGCTGTAATTATGACCTGCAAAACCCCACTTGCACATCTCTGCGGTGGTGATGATGGCATTTTACTGTGGCACCGATTCGTATAGTCAAGTTGTACTTATCAGCTGCTTATCCCACTTGCACATGTCAGCGTCGGTGTTGGTGGAGGTCTGAACTCCTCTAGTGTCGTACTCGGACTGGTGATTGAAGTGTAATTGAACGTACCAAATACCAGCGATACTATGTGTGGTGCTAATCTTTTTTTAAAACAATTTTCGTATTTTTTAAAGGATTGTTTATATCAAGATAACCTGTGAGTATTTTTTACAGATAAATTAGATTTTCACCAGTACAGGATGTATTATATTCGCATTTTGCTTGATGTAATTATTTTTATGTACTGATGGTCTTTCTGAATTGGGACTTGTAGGAGCAGGCATAGTTTTGCGTCAGATATATCAAGATAAGTTTTTTCAATTTTATTTTAGACTGCATTCAAAAGGATTATCAAATGGTTTAAATAATAATGTCACTGCTTCAGCGGGCACAAATCAGAAATTATATCAGTACTGATGTGTACTCTGCCTTGTACTGACAATTGATAGTTATCAGTACTAATATGCTACAAGAGTTTAAAATTTTCCTTGACATATTTTTTTCCTGAGTTACTGGTTCACAATAGCCTTTTGCGTCGGATATATCCAGATAAGTTTTTTCAAACGTATTTTGTGACTGCATTCAAAATGATTATCAAATGGTTTACATAATAATGTCACTGCTCCGGCGGGCACAAATCAGAAACTAAAAAATAACTTTAGTTCTGATCGAGAAATTGACGATAAAGCTAAATAAGTTTTGGTAAACGACAGTGTTTTTGTCAAATGCTTCCTCATTGTGTGCTGATTCAACTAAGACTACATGGTTATTTTTTTAGTTGACGCAGCGGGATAACCACTATGTATTGTTCAATCTTGAGCTTCTCCTAACTGTCCCCGAATGTTGTGCCTTGCCGGCGCTCTTTCCAGGTTGAGCCTTGGCAGCTTCATCGTCAGTTTCAGTTTCCTCGCCCCTGACACTGTCATCTTCATTGTCTTCGTCTGATTGGCCGTCATTCTCATCAAACTCTTCTTCTTCATCGTCTTCATTTGATTGCTTGGAACTCTGTACCTTGCCCTGTTTATGTTCAGTTCCACTGACCTCCTTGCCCACTTTGCACGTGCGGGCATTATGTCCGTCAGTTCCGCCACACTTGCGGCAAGTGTAGCTGTTACGTGTGTTGTCTCCATTGGTAGAAAGTTGGGTGGCTCCAATCTGCTTGTTCCTGTTGACAATGGCATCTGTGCGGAGTGGGCATGTGTGGTAGTTATGGTTTCTCATGACGTTGCAGAATCCGCATGCCCTTACCCCGAGGGGTTTGCCGTCCGGGCCAAATTCCACGCGCTTGATGGGGCGTGGTGGCTTTTTGGCTGCTATTTTCGCAGCTTTCGCTGCTTGCGTCTTGCTCTTCCTCCCCTTTGTGTTTGAGAATATTGGGGGTTTAATCACCCTTTCCTGTTGCTGCTGGTAGGATGTGCTATTGTCATGTCGTTCGCCTACAGCACCATCAAGCTCATGATCTCGCATGTGAGTTTGTCGGTGCTCTTGAGTGTCCACACGGGCAAGCTCCGGTTGCTGCTGCTCCTCTTCCTTGTTCTCAAACGGGTCAATAGCTCCCATATGGTTCATCTCGGACAACATTGTAGCAATATCCTGCTCAATGGCTTCATTGTCCGCGACACCCCCACTATCAGCAGAATGCATGGCGTCGAGTTCTTGTTCAAGTTTGTCCATGACGACCCACGTCCTTGCCATTTGCTCTTGGCTTCTCAAGCTTTTTCTGTGCACCCTCATGTTCAGCGTCAGCAATGAGCTTTCAATGCAGTATTGGGATGCCTTGTTTGACGCTACTGTCCTCAAGTCATTTCTGTCAAATGTTGGCTGGATATTCGGTCATTTGGTGTATCTCCTGAGTATGTATTTCTCTGGAACGCTTTGAGACTTAATTGTCTGCATCATGCACAGGACATGCACGCAGAAAAGACCTGTATTTGTTTTTGGAAGAGGTGCATGTTTTTTGTCATTTCATTCGAACAAAAACTTTGCAAAAAAAAGTAGTACAGTATGTAACATCTTTTTTGTAGTCCTCACCTGTGTGGTCCCATAGCCTGCACTCGCACTCATATGTTTCTCCCACGGGGTCTGCAACCACCTGGAACGCGTGCTGAGCCCACACAGACAGTTTTTGCGGGTGGTTGTAGGGCACTAGGTACTTTGTGTTGGAAATATGCCCTAGAGGCAATAATAAATTAGTTATTATTATATTTCCTTGTTCATGATAATCGTTTATTATCCATGCTAGAATTGTATTGATAGGAAACTCAAATACATGTGTGGATACATAGACAACACCATGTCCCTAGTAAGCCTCTAGTTGACTAGCTCGTTGATCAATAGATGGTTACGGTTTCCTGACCATGGACATTGGATGTCGTTGATAACGGGATCACATCATTAGGAGAATGATGTGATGGACAAGACCCAATCCTAAGCCTAGCACAAAGATCGTGTAGTTCATATGCTAAAGCTTTTCTAATGTCAAGTATCATTTCCTTAGACCATGAGATTGTGCAACTCCCGGATACCGTAGAAATGCTTTGGGTGTACCAAACGTCACAACATAACTGGGTGGCTATAAAGGTACACTATAGGTATCTCCGAAAGTGTCTGTTGGGTTGGCACGAATCGAGACTGGGATTTGTCACTCCGTGTAACGGAGAGGTATCTTTGGGACCACTCGGTAGGACATCATCATATGCGCAATGTGACCAAGGAGTTGATCACGGGATGATGTGTTACAGAACGAGTAAAGAGACTTGCCGGCAACGAGATTGAACAAGGTATCGAGATACCGATGATCGAATCTCGGACAAGTGCAATACCGCTGGACAAAGGGAATTGAATACGGGATTGATTGAATCCTTGACATCGTGGTTCATCCGATGAGATCATCGTGGAACATGTGGGAGCCAACATGGGTATCCAGATCCCGCTGCTGGTTATTGGCCGGAGAGTTGTCTCGGTCATGTCTGCATGGTTCCCGAACCCGTAGGGTCTACACACTTAAGGTTCGGTGACGCTAGAGTTATTATGGGAAATAGTATGTGGTTACTGAAGGTTGTTCGGAGTCCCGGATGAGATCCCGGACATGACGAGGAGCTCCGGAATGGTCCGGAGGTGAAGATCGGTATATTGGACGAAGGGTATTGGAGTCCGGAATTGTTCTGGGGGTACCAGGTGATGACCAGTGTGTCCGAAAGGGGTTTCGGAGGCCCCGGCAAGCGTTGGGGGGCCTTATGGGCCAAGGGGAGAGGGCACATCAACCCACTAAGGGGCTGAGCGCCCCTCCCAACCCCATCTCACATAACCAGAGAGGTGGGAGCGCCACCCCTAGGGCAGCCGCCCCTCCCAGCTTGGGGGGCAAGTTTCCTAGGGGGTGGGGGCGCCCAAACCCATCTAGGGTTTCCCCTGTGGCCGCCGCCCCTCCCCTAGGGCGCCTCCCCCTCCTCCCTTACCCCTATATATAGTGAGGAAGAGAGAGGGCAGCCGCACCCTTCCCCTGGCGCAGCCCTCTCCCTCCTCCAACACCTCGTCTTCCTCCGTAGTGCTTGGCGAAGCCCTGCCGGAGAACCACGAACTCCATCACCACCATGCCGTCGTGCTGTCGGAGTTTTCCCTCAACTTCTCCTCTCCCCTTGCTGGATCAAGAAGGAGGAGACATCCCCGGGCTGTACGTGTGTTGAATGCGGAGGTGCCGTCCGTTCGGCACTAGGATCATCGGTGATTTGGATCACGACGAGTACGACTCCATCAACCCCGTTCACTTGAACGCTTCCGCTTAGCGATCTACAAGGGTATGTAGATGCAGTCTCCTTCCCTCGTTCCTAGATTACTCCATAGATTGATCTTGGTGTTGCGTAGAAAATTTTGAATTTCTGCTACGTTCCCCAACAGTGGCATCATGAGCTAGGTCTATGCGTAGTTTCTATGCATGATTAGAACACAAAGTAGTTGTGGGCGTCGATTTTGTCAATTTACTTGCTGTTACTAGTCTTGTCTTGATTCGGCGGCATCGTGGGATGAAGCGGCCCGGACCGACCTTACACGTACTCTTACGTGAGACAGGTTCCACCGACTGACATGCACTAGTTGCATAAGGTGGCTAGCGGGTGTCTGTCTCTCCCACTTTAGTTAGATCGGATTCGATGAAAGGGTCCTTATGAAGGGTAAATAGAAATTGGCATATCACGTTGTGGTTTTGCGTAGGTAAGAAACGTTCTTGCTAGAAACCCATAGGAGCCACGTAAAAACATGCAACAACAATTAGAGGACGTCTAACTTATTTTTGCAGGGTATGCTATGTGATGTGATGTGGCCAAAAAGAATGTGATGTATGAGATTGATCATGTTCTTGTAATAGGAATCACGACTTGCATGTCGATGAGTATGACAACCGGCAGGAGCCATAGGAGTTGTCTTAATTTATTTATGACCTGCATGTCAACATAAACGTCATGTAATTACTTTACTTTATTGCTAACCGTTAGCTGTAGTAGTAGAAGTAATAGTTGGCGAGACAACTTCATGAAGACACGATGATGGAGATCATGATGATGGAGATCATGGTGTCATGCCGGTGACGATGAGATCAAAAGGAGCAAAGTGATGATGTCCATATCATGTAACTATTTGATTGCATGTGATGTTTATCATGTTTTACATCTTATTTGCTTAGAACGACGGTAGCTTAAATAAGATGATCCCTCGCTAAAATTTCAAGAAAAGTGTTCTCCCTAACTGTGCACCGTTGCGAAGGTTCGTCGTTTCGAAGCACCACGTGATGATCGGGTGTGATAGATTCTTACGTTCGAATACAACGGGTGTTGACGAGCCTAGCATGTACAGACATGACCTCGGAACACATGCAAAACACTTAGGTTAACTTGACGAGCCTAGCATGTACAGACATGGCCTCGGAACACGGAGGACCGAAAGGTCGAACATGAGTCATATAGAAGATGCGATCAACATGAGATGTTCACCGGTCATGACTAGTCCGTCTCACGTGATGATCGGACACGGCCTAGTTGATTCGGATCATGTATCACTTAGATGACTAGAGGGATGTCTATCTGAGTGGGAGTTCATTAAATAATCAGATGAACTTAATTATCATGAACATAGTCAAAAGAAGTTTGCAAATTATGTCGAAGCTTACGCTTTAGTTCTACTGTTTTAGATACGTTCCTAGAGAAAATTTAGTTGAAAGTTGATAGTAGCAATTATACGGACTGGGTCCGTAAACTGAGGATTGTCCTCATTGCTGCACAGAAGGATTATGTCCTTAATGCACCGCTCAGTGAGCTGAACCTCGAGCGTTGGTTGTGGATGTTGCGAACATCTGACATACACGCTTTGATGACTACATAATAGTTCAGTGCGTATGGTTTAGAATTGAGGCACCAAAGACGTTTTTGAAACATCGCAGAACATATGAGATGTTCCAAGGACTGAAATTGGGATTTCAGGCTAGTGCCCGCGTCAAGAGGTATGAGACCTCTGACAAGTTTCCTAAGCCTACAAACTAAGGAGAAAAGCTCAATCGTTGAGCATGTGCTCAGATTGTATGAGTACTACAATCGCTTGAATCGAGTGGGAGTTAATCTTCCAGATAAGATAGTGATGGTTCTCCAAAGTCACTGCCACCAAGCTACTAGAGCTTCGTGATGAACTATAACATATCAGGGATAGATATGATCCTTGAGATATTCGTGACACCGCGAAAGTAGAAATCAAAAGGGAGCATCAATTGTTGATGGTTAGTAAAACCACTAGTTTCAAGAAGGGCAAGGGCAAGAAGGGATACTTCATGAAACGGCAAATCAGCTGCTGCTCTAGTGAAGAAACCCAAGGTTGAACCCAAAACCCGAGACTAAGTGCTTCTGTAATGAGGGGAACGGTCACTGAAGCGGAATTAACCTAGATACTTGGTAGATGAGAAGGCTGGTAAGGTCGACAGAAGTGTGTTGGATATACATTATATTAATGTCTACTTTACTAGTACTCCTAGTAGCACCAGGGTATTAGATACCGGTTCGGTTGCTAAGTGTTAGTAACTCGAAATAAAAGGCTACGGAATAAACGGAGACTAGCTAAAGGTGAGATGACGATATGTGTTGGAAGTGTTTCCAAGGTTGATGTAATCAAATATCGTAGGCTCCCTCTACCTTCGAGATTGGTATTAAAACCTAAATAATTGTTATTTGGTGTTTGCGTTGGGCATAGACATGATTGGATTATGTTTATCGCAATACCGTTATTCATTTAAGGAGAATAATGGTTACTCTGTTTATTTGAATAATACCATCCCGATCGTAGTGATACACGTGTTCATGCCAAAAGATATAAGATAGTAATGATAGTACCACATACTTGTGGCACTGCAATTTGAGTCATATTGGTATAAAACGCATGAAGAAGCTCCATGTTGATGGATCTTTGGACTCACTCGTTTTTGAAAGATTGAGACATGCGAACCATGTTTATTGGTAGATATGCATGAAGAAACTCCATACAGATGGACCATTTGGACTCACTTGATTTTAAATCACTTGAGACATGCAAATCATACCACATGGACAAGATGACTGAAAGACCTCGTTTTCAGTAAGATGGAACAAGAAAGCAACTTGTTGGAAGTAATACATTTTGATGTGTGCAGTCCAATGAGCGCTGAGGCACGCAGTGGATATCGTTATGTTCTTACTTCACAGATGATTTGAGTAGATGTTGTATATTTACTTGATGAAACACGAGTCTGAATTATTGAAAGGTTCAAGCAATTTCAGAGTGAAGTTGAAGATCATCGTGACAAGAGGATAAAATGTCTGTGATATGATCATAGAGATTTATATCTGAGTTACGAGTTTGGCACACAATTAAGACATTGCGGAAATTGTTTCACGACTAATACCGCCGGGAACACCATAGCGAGATGGTGTGTCCGAACATCATAACTGCACCCTATTGGATGTGGTGCATACCATGATGTCTCTTATCGAATTACCACTATCGTTTATGGGTTAAGCATTAGAGACAACCGCATTCACCTTAAATAGGGAACCACACAAATCCATTGAGACGACACCGTATTAACTATGGTTTAGAGAAACCTAAGCTGTTGTTTCTTAAAAGTTTGGGACTACGACGCTTATGTGAAAAAGTTTCAGGCTGATAAACTCGAACCCAAAGCGGATAAATGCATCTTCATAGGACACCCAAAAACAGTTGGGTATACCTCCAGTCTCAGATCCGAAAGCAATAGGAATTGTTTCTTGAATCGGGTCCTTTATCGAGGAAAAGTTTCTCTTGAAAGAATTGAGTGGGAGGATGGTGAAGACTTGATGAGGTTGTTGAACCGTCACTTCAACTAGTGTGTAGCAGGGCACAGGAAGTTGTTCCTGTGGCACCTACACCAATTGAAGTAGAAGCTTATGATAGTGATCATGAAACTTCGGATCAAGTCACTACCAAACCTCGTAGGACGACAAGGATGCGTGCTATTTCAAAGTGGCACGTAATCCTGTCTTGGAAGTCATGTTGCTAGACAACAATGAACCTACGAGCTATGGAGAAGCGATGGTGGGCCCGGATTCCAAAAATGGCTCGAGTCCATAAAATACGAGAGAGGATCCATGTATGAAAACAAAGTGTAGACTTTGGAAGAACTACTTGATGGTCGTAAGGCTGTTAGGTACATATGGATTTTGAAAGGAAGACGGACAATGATGGTAAGTGTCCCCATTGAGAAAGCTCGACTTGTCGTTAAGATGTTTTCCGACAAGTTAAAGGAGTTGACTACGATGAGACTTTCTCACTCATAGCGATGCTAAGAGTCTGTTGGAATTATATTAGCAGGTACTGCATTATTTATGAAATCTTGCAGATAGGATGTCAAAATATTGTTTCCTTGATTTTCTTGAGGAAAGGTTGTATGTGATACAACCAGAAGATTTTGTCAATCCTGAAAGATGCTAACAAGTATGCAAACCTCCAGCAATCCTTCTAAGGACTGGAGTAAGCATCTCGGAGTTGGAATGTACACTTTGATGAGTTGATCAAAGATTTTAGGTTTATACAAAGTTTATGAGAAACTTGTATTTCCAAAGAAGTGAGTGGGAGCACTATAGAATTTTTGATAAGTATATGTTGTTAACATATTTTTGATCAGAAATGATGTAGAATTTCTGGAAAGCATGCAGGGTTATTTGAAAAGTGTTTTCAATGAAAACCTGGATTAAGCTACTTGAACATTGAGCATCGAGATCTATAAGGATAGATCAAAATTGCTTAATAGTACTTTCAAACAAACGCATACCATGACAAGATTTTGAAGGAGTTCAAAATAGATCGGCAAAGAAGGAGTTCTTGGCTTTGTTATAAGGTATGAGTGTTGAGTAAGACTCAAGAACTGACCACGGCAGAATAGAGAAAAAGGATGAAGGTCATCCCCTATGCTTTAGACGTAGGCTCTAGAGTATGCTATGTTGTGTACCGCACCTGAAGTGTGCCAAGCCATGAGTCAGTCAAGGGGTACAAGTGTGATCCAGGAATGGATCACAGGACAATGGTCAAGGTTATCCTTATTAACTAGTGGACTAAGGAATTTTCTCAATTATGGAGGTGGTAAAAGAGTTCGTCGTAAAGGGTTACGCCGATGCAATCTTTGACACTAATCTGGATGATTCTGAGTAGTAAACCAGATTCGTATAGTAGAACAGTTATTTGGAATAGCTCCAAATAGAGCGTGGTAGCTGCATCTACAAGATGACATAGAGATTTGTAAAGCACACACGGATCTGAAAGGTTCAAGACCCGTTGACTATAACATCTCTCACAAGCATAACATGATCAAACCTACAACTCTTTGGGTGTTAGTCACATGGGGATGTGACCTTGAGTGTTAATCACATAGCGATGTGAACTAGATTATTGACTCTAGTGCAAGTGGGAGACTATTGGAAATATGCCCTAGAGGCAATAACAAATTAGTT
Organism: Aegilops umbellulata; assembly: GCA_032464435.1. Taxonomy (NCBI): domain Eukaryota; kingdom Viridiplantae; phylum Streptophyta; class Magnoliopsida; order Poales; family Poaceae; genus Aegilops; species Aegilops umbellulata. Next base: position 536,254,169 of record CP136055.1, read on the forward strand.
ATTATTATATTTCCTTGTTCATGATAATCGTTTATTATCCATTCTAGAATTGTATTGATAGGAAACTCAGATACATGTGTGGGTACATAGACAACACCATGTCCCTAGTAAGCCTCTAGTTGACTAGCTCGTTGATCAATAGATGGTTACGGTTTCCTGACCATGGACATTGGATGTCGTTGATAACGGGATCACATCATTAGGAGAATGATGTGATGGACAAGACCCAATCCTAAGCCTAGCACAAAGATCGTGTAGTTCATATGCTAAAGCTTTTCTAATGTCAAGTATCATTTCCTTAGACCATGAGATTGTGCAACTCCCGGATACCGTAGGAATGCTTTGGGTGTACCAAACGTCACAACGTAACTGGGTGGCTATAAAGGTACACTACAGGTATCTCCGAAAGTGTCTGTTGGGTTGGCACGAATCGAGACTGGGATTTGTCACTCCGTGTAACGGAGAGGTATCTTTGGGCCCACTCGGTAGGACATCATCATATGCGCAATGTGACCAAGGAGTTGATCACGGGATGATGTGTTATGGAACGAGTAAAGAGACTTGCCGGTAACGAGATTGAACAAGGTATCGAGATACCGATGATCGAATCTCGGGCAAGTGCAATACCGCTAGACAAAGGGAATTGAATACGGGGTTGATTGAATCCTCGACATCGTGGTTCATCCGATGAGATCATCGTGGAACATGTGGGAGCCAACATGGGTATCCAGATCCCGCTGTTGGTTATTGGACGGAGAGTTGTCTCGGTCATGTCTGCATGGTTCCCGAACCCGTAGGGTCTACACACTTAAGGTTCGGTGACGCTAGAGTTGTTATGGGAAATAGTATGTGGTTACCGAAGGTTGTTCGGAGTCCCGGATGAGATCCCGGACATGACGAGGAGCTCCGGAATGGTCCGGAGGTGAAGATCGGTATATTGGACAAAGGGTATTGGAGTCCGGAATTGTTCTGGGGGTACCAGGTGATGACCAGCGTGTCCGAAAGGGGTTTCGGAGGCCCCGGCAAGCGTTGGGGGGCCTTATGGGCCAAGGGGAGAGGGCACATCAGCCCACTAAGGGGCTGAGCGCCCCTCCCAACCCCATCTCACGAAACCAGAGAGGTGGGGGCTCCACCCCTAGGGCAGCCGCCCCTCCCGGCTTGGGGGGCAAGTTTCCTAGGGGGTGGGGGCGCCCAAACCCATCTATGGTTTCCGCTGTGGCCGCCGCCCCTCCCCTAGGGAACCCTAGGGCGCCTCCCCCTCCTCCCTTACCCCTATATATAGCGAGGAAGAGAGAGGGCAGCCGCACCCTTCCCCTGGCGCAGCCCTCTCCCTCCTCCAACACCTCGTCTTCCTCCGTAGTGCTTGGCGAAGCCCTGCCGGAGAACCACGAACTCCATCACCACCATGCCGTCGTGTTGTTGGAGTTTTCCCTCAACTTCTCCTCTCCCCTTGCTGGATCAAGAAGGAGGAGACGTCCCCGGGCTTTACGTGTGTTGAACGCGGAGGTGCCGTCCGTTCGGCACTAGGATCATCGGTGATTTGGATCACAACGAGTACGACTCCATCAACCCCGTTCACTTGAACGCTTCCGCTTAGCGATCTACAAGGGTATGTAGATGCACTCTCCTTCCCTCGTTGCTAGATTACTCCATAGATTGATCTTGGTGTTGCGTAGAAAATTTTGAATTTCTGCTACATTCCCCAACACTTTGTGGGCTCTTCCGTCTCTGTCGCCGTGAAGAGAGTGCTCAGTTTTAGCCTATCTCCGATCTCGCTGTACACAGCTCGCGTGTACAGCTTTGCCATCTGGGTGTCAAACCCATAGAAGGTCAGCGTGTTTTGTTCAGTCTGCAGATGCAAGAATGATGGCCAAATTGTTAGTTTTCTCGCAGGAAAAACTTCTAATAAAGTTTTTAATTTAGTAAGCATGTAATTTTTTGTCTTACGACAAGCGATAGAGCTATACCCGGTTACCCATTGTCTCCTGGTTCTCTGTCTGCCTCCTGCTTTTGACGCAGGAGTTTACCTGGCTGACAAACCGGTGTAGGTTTTGTCTCTCACTTACAAAGTTCTTCTTGAGCACATAGTTCATGCTCTCACTTCGCTATGTGGATGTCATTTTGGCGCAGAAAATTTCTTTGAAGTAGGCTGATATCCATTTCTCACGCTCGTTCCACATGGCCAGCATCGTGGCATCATCATGGAGGTTGTACTTATCGATGAGTCCTTTCCAGGCATCCTCAAACTCAGTTGGCATGAGGGGCCAGTTGAGGATTGATGTGAATTCTTCCTTAAAGTCTTCATGCAGGTAGTACAGGTATGCGAGGTGTTCCCTGTACTTCTTCATAATGTGCCAGCGGCGCAGCTTGTGTACTGTGTTCTTGAAAACTTTTGGTATCGCCAAAGCCATTGCCGGGCACTGTTCTGGTAATGAGAAAAGAGATGTGGAGTGGTCAGCATATGGTGGTGCATATATACAGATAGAACTGACACAACATTTTTATACCGTGTTAATTTCCTTTTATTTTATTTTTTGGGGGTAGGGGGTGGTGGTGGTGGTTGGGGGTGTTTTTCGCGGTTGTACCTGTGAGGATGCATGTAGGAGCCTTCCCTCTCATGCACATTAAAAACGTTTTGAACAACCATTTGAATGATTCTGCATCCTCATCTCTTATCAGGGCGAAACCAAAGAATGTAGTTTGTAAGTGGTTGTTAGTACCGACAAACACCCCAAGTGGCATATTGTACTTGTTGGTCTTGTATGTGGTGTCAAATGTTACGCAGTCACCAAAGTCCTGATATGCGCCTCGGCAGCTTGCGTTCGCCTAGAATATGTTCTTAACTCTGTCGGACTCATCGAGTTGCATGTCATAGAAGAATTCCCTGTTTATAGCTTTCATCTCCCTAAAGAAGTTGACAGTCTTTAGGACATCATCCACATCATCAATCCTTGAATTCTTTGCTTTCCTGCATATAAAAAGTTTCATTGAAAAATGCATGTTGAACCGGCGTCAGGTGATGCGTTGCTTGATATGTTTCTACTGACAGAGGAAAAAAGACGTAGGCGGTTTATGGGAGGAGAACAAGTTTGTACTTACATGTTAATCAGGTCTTTGGCATTCATTTCGAGTAAGTAGCTACCAGGGTCATCACCGCCCAGAATGCTCATGATTTGCGCGTGTTTAATGCCTTTGAACTGCAGGTACTTGACGTACTCCAAGATTGTTTTGTCAAAGTTTTTGTGGGAGTGCAAGAAGACAAGCATTTGCGGAGAGAGCTATAGCCTGTGGTTGTGTTCCCAGACTATCTCTTTTACGACAAGTGTTCCATCCTTTTCAATCTTCAGCCTCATTTTAGCCCCGCAGTTAGTCCTGGCTGTCGTTTTGTTCCGCTGTGTATTTGCTTCAGACACCTTTGATTCATAAACTCCATGGCACGTGCAATAAAGGTAGGCTCTGGTCTTAAACTTGGGGCCTTCCCTGACAGCAAAACCAGCATGCTTCACATATACGTTGTAGAAGTTCTTAGTTTCTTCGAAAGTTTCAAACCTCATCTCTAGCCTTGGCAGAACATAAGCTTCAATGTCAGGTGGCTGCACACAACAGTGACAAAACTAAAATGTTAGATGGGGTGGTCACAGCACCATGGTATGGACTGTGCTTGTAATTTTTTTTCTATATGGATACTTACATGTGTATAGCTCTGTGCTGCCTCTCGTGTTTGTTGTTCTCCCTGGTTTATGGGCGCCGGTGGTGTCACCCTTGGCACATGCAGCAATGCATCTCTTGGAGGGAGCAATGATGACGAAGATCTCCGTCTCTCGTTGTACGGACGTCTCTCCTCAGATTCATTGTGATGTTGCTCCTGTCTATATGGCTCATATCTTGTACTTTTGAACCTGCTAGAGTGGCCAAAATTTATGTCTTTTTGCCCTGGTCTTCCCGTCGCAACTGCTTTTGCAGCACGGATGATTGATGTTGACGGAGCGACTGGTGGAAGCCTTCTTGTCCTTGGCTTTTTGCATGCGCTGGGGAAGGAAAACATTTGTTGTTGGTGATATTGTTGGCCTAGTTGCAACCCAGTAGCGGCAAAGCTTGCATTCCCAGACATTGTTGTTTGCTGTATAGAAGGACTTGTCCGTGCTTCTGATGATTGCGGTGTATCTTCAAATCTGCCTGTACTGTTGAAATATCCAGGTGGTGCCCCATATCTGTTTTGCTCATGAAATGCTTGCTGCGTGCGCCGCCTTGCATGCTTCTGCAAACAACATTCAAAAGTTTTTGGGATTAATCTGGTTTCGTTTTTCAGTCAAACTGATGAACGTTCATGTTCAAACACGGATGTACTGATGTACTGTTTTTTTAGCACTGTTTTGTAAACTGGACATTGAACTCATGCATGACTTCTCCTTTGTTCTTCTGTAACTTATGCAACTACACTAGAAGTACTCCTAGTTTATGTATCATTGAACTTACTGTGTAACTGTGGCACTCTCTCGTCACTATCTACCTGGACTGACGCATATGTGCTATTTTTTCTAACTTGAACTGAAGATAGCATATTAGATGCACTGACAGTAACCTCGACATCCTAATCGTGCATCAATGCATATACATTACAAGTACTGCTAGCTTATGTATCACTGAACTTATTGTGTAGCAATTTTATATTTTTTTGGTAACAGTTTTGTTACTCGTTCGAACTGACGCAATTACATGACTTGTACTCTTAGGAATAACAACATACAACTCTCAGCGGTAGCTGAACCTTGTCACTATACCTGGACTGACGCATATGTGTTATTTTTTTTAACTTGAACTGAAGATAGCATATTAGATGCAGTAACAGTAACCTCGACATCCTAATCGTGCATCAAGTGGCAGGGGTGTCAATGAACTGATGCTAGCATTTTCAATGTACCATCGGGTTCTTCTTCATAGCAGGACTGACGAACTGATGGAGTGACACAAACGTGGGGAGCAGACATTACCTCCAGTGTACTGTCTTCTTCTTCTACCTCTCGTGGGCGTCTTACTGGCATGTTCTTGCGAGGCGGCACCATTGACGCAACACCTGCTTGTGGTGGACGTCTGGCGAAGAGGTTCGTAGAGGAAGCACCTTGCGGGGATAACTGCCCCGGAGAAGGAGACCCGGCGACGGAGGGAGGCAGGAGGCGGGGATGACGGCTCCGACGATGGACCCGGCGACGGAGGGTGGCAGGAGGCAGGGATGACGACCCCGACGATGGATCCGGCGACGGAGGGAGGCAGGAGGCAGGGATGACGACCCCGACGATGGACCCGATGACGGAGGGTGGCAGGAGGCAGGGATGACGACCCCGACGATGGATCCGGTGACGGAGGGAGGCAGGAGGCAGGGATGACGACCCCGATGATGGATCCGGCGACGGAAGGAACGAGGAGGCGGCGGCGGATCCGTCGCCGGCCAATCACGGCGCCGCAGGCTCTCTCGCTCCGGCTGCGCCCGCGACGGCTGCCTCCGGCGGTAGGAAGTGAGTTGGATTGGGGCTGGATCGGTCGTGGACACGTCGCGCCTTCTAGGGGGCGAGGGTAACAGAATAATATTCTGTTACCGGTAACAGAATAGTCCAGCTCTATATTTTTTTTTTGAGAAATCTGTAAACTTTATTAAGTAGCAAGGTTCATGGGAATACAGATTATATCGGGCAAAATTGCAAGCCACACATGGTGCCCGGACGGAAGCGAGGAGGCTTCTTTGGCCAGAGAATGAGCTTCTCCGTTGTGCTCCCGCTTCTCATGTATAATATTGACTGACTGAAAAGCCCCACGGCGAAAGTTTATCTCCCGGATGATCAATGCGTAACGGCATGAAGCTGCACTGGCAATGTTGGTAACCACTTCTGCGCAGTCCGTCGCAATACAGAAGGATGAGAGGTGAAGATCCGAGGCAAGGGACATTGCTTCGCTGCATGCCTGAGCTTCAAGCGATGCTGGCTCAACCAGCCCATCGTAAACAATTACAGAAGCACCAAGGTAATTCCCAGACTTGTCCCGGCACACAGCCGCGACCGCTCCCCTGGCTCCATTCCTCGACAGGCCGCCATCAACATTAATCTTCATATCATGCTCAAGCGGAGGGAGCCATGCCGCTCGCGGAGGAACTGCTCTTGCATGTGTGTCCGTGCAGGTAACATGCAGTTCCCTGGTACGAACATGCATGCCATTAGGATTTGTTGGTGAGCGAGGTGGGATCTGTTCCAGGTCCTCCAGGAATTTGGTCCTCCAGGAATTTCTTAATGAAGCAGGATGTGCTCATCGGACTCTGGTATTGATCGTCGTGGATAGCATGTCGCCGTGCCCACCAAATTGCCCACATAGTAACGATTACTCGAGTAAGATCTGCCTGCGGAAGTGTGTCAACTAACCAGAACATCCACAGCTTCGCATCATCCGTTTTGTTCGAAACAATGACCTCCGTTAGCTCTTCATCCGCTAACGCCCACACGCATCGGGACATCTTGCAGTCAAACAAAGAATGGCGCCAGGAGTCGACATCTGAGTGGCATAAAGCGCAGGCAGGCGTATCGGCCATCTTGCGGTGGTTCCTTACTTCGCCGGTAGGAAGAGATGTCTGAGCCAATCGCCATGCAAACACTCTGATCTTTTGAGGAAGTTGCATTCCCCATACCTTTGCCCAAGATTTTCGATCGGCATCAATGTGAGAATGCCCAGATACATGCTCCAGCCAGTCCGTGCGCTGCTTTTTAGTTGCTGATAAAACCCGGTAAGCCGACCGCACAGAAAATAGCCCATTCTTTTCATAATGCCAAGCCCAAAAATCCTCCTGCATTCTCAAGCTGAGAGGGATATTCAAGATTTCCGCCTTATCCGCAAGGAGGTGTTCATCCAGCTTTGCAGCATCCCAGGTCGCTGTAGTATGATCAATCAAATCTGCGACTTTGAGAGGAGCGTTTGCTGACGGAGCACAGATCGGTCTCAACTTGTGATCCCGTGGGATCCAATTGTCTTGCCATATATGGGTGTCCTCCCCATTACCAATCCTCTTAATAAGCCCCATCTTGAGGGTGTCTCTACCTTCCAAGATGGACCTCCAGACCTGCGAAGGATAATTACCAACCTCGGCATCAAGAATAGAGCTCGTAGGGTAATAGACCGCCTTGAGGATGCGTGCACTCAGAGAGGTAGGAGGCGCCATGCTTGACGGGCAAGAAGCGCCAAGTTGAAAAGTTCAATATCTCGGAACCCCATACCTCCCATGAACTTGGGTTGGGTCATCACTTCCCACGAGACCCATGCGGTTTTCCTCTCGCCCTTCTTTGAGCCCCACCAAAACTTGCGCAGAAGGCCATTGATATGTAGACACAATCCTCGAGGAAGTTTAAAACATGACATTGAATAGGTTGGAATTGCTTGGGCCACAGACTTGATAAGTAGTTCTTTGCCTCCCATAGAGAGTGCTTTCTCCATCCAGCCCTGGACATGCTTCCATATCCGATCTTTCAAATACTTGAAGGATCCCTCCTTGGCTCTCCCCACATTACTAGGAAGCCCCAGATATTTCTCTGACAATTTTTCATTTTGCACATCCAAAATTTGCTTAATCTCCTTCCTTAGTGACTCAGCGCATCCCTTGCTGAAAAAGATAGAGGATTTGTCTCTATTTATGCGTTGTCCGGAAGCCCCACAGTATTTCTGCAAGAGGGAGTCAACTCGTCTAGCCATGTCAAGAGTAGCATTAAAAAATAACAAACTATCATCGGCAAAGAGTAGATGGTTCACTTGTGGAGCACCCGTAGCCACTGTAATACCCTGTATCATCTCGTCTACAAGTGTAGACTTCAGTAAGCAAGAAAGCCCCTCGGCGGCTATCAAAAAAAGGTAGGGTGATATGGGGTCCCCCTGCCGAATCCCCCTGGTGGGCTTGAATTCATCCAATTTACCTCCATTGAGCATTACTGAAAAGGACACGGAAGTAACACATCGCATAACGGACTCAGTAAAACGCGGGCTGATTCCAAGCTTCAGCATAACAGCTTTCAGATACGGCCATTCCAGTCGATCATACGCTTTCATCATGTCCAGCTTCAACGCACAAAATCTGTTGCTCTTTAGTTTCTTTGTTTTCATATAATGGAGACACTCGTAAGCAGAGATAAAATTGTCAGTGATAAGACGCCCTGGTACAAATGCAGACTGTTCTTCGGAAATGATGTTGGGGAGAATAAGTTTGAGACGGTTAGCCAATACCTTTGATGCAATCTTGAAGATCACATTGCAGAGGCTAATCGGTCGAAACTGTCCTAGATTCTTTGGACTTGCTATCTTGGGAATTAACACAATTAACGTTTTGTTTATCTCCTCTGGGGAATCAATGCCATTAAGAACATGAAGCACCATATCAGTCACCTCGTCACCACACAGATCCCAATGCCTCTGGAAAAAGTGTGCAGGAAGACCATCTGGCCCAGGGGCCTTTGTAGGGAACATTTGAAAGAGTGTTGTCTTCACCTCGTCATTACTATAGGGAGCATTAAACTTGATATTCATGGCGCCATCAACTTTCACAGGTATGTGTGACAGGACCTCTTCCATCCCAATAGTGTTCTCCGAAGTATAGAGATGCTCATAAAAACCAGAAGTCAAGGCTGCCATCTCTTCTGGATCGGTGCACATGGTGCCATCACTACGCTGCAGCTCCGTGATGCGATTTTTAGATTTCCTCGCACTAGCCTTCCGGTGGAAAAACTTGGTGTTGCTATCTCCCTCAGAGAGCCACTGGATTCTAGCACGCTGGCGCCACATAATTTCCTCTCGAAAGCAAAGCTCCACCATGCGGTCCTCAATTTCTTTTTCCTGGATGCTTGGCTCTAGCCGAGATGGGGCTGCGCGGAGCTCCTCCAACCTGGCCCGCAGTTGTCGCAGCTCTCCGCGTACTGAGCCAAAGGTCGTCCGACCCCAGCGTTGCAGACGACCTGCAACACAAGAGAGTTTATTTGACAGTTTAGACACAGAGCGCGCCCGACCCGATGATCTCCACACATCTTGGACCAGGTCAACAAAGCTGGGGTCTCTTTCCCACATGCATTCGTACCTAAAAGGACGTTGTTTTGCTCGAACACTCACGTCCACCAGCTCCATCTCCAAGAGGATTGGACAGTGGTCCGACTTTACTGCAGTTAAGTGCTCCAAGCTCGCGAATGGGAATAATGAAGACCAGCAAGCTGTTGCCAGAGCTCTGTCCAAACGTACTCGGCAGTAATGCCCTCCGACCACCTTCTTTTCCCAAGTCCAGTCCAAGCCTCGATAGCCCAAGTCCGCAAGACCACATACATCAACTGCATCCCGGAAAGCATCAATCTGAGCGCCATCTCGTTCATTAGGACCAATTTGTTCTTCCTTGCGCAAAATCTCATTAAAGTCACCGATGCACAGCCACGGGAGGGTGCTCATCCCTCTAAGTCTCTTCATGGTCTCCCACGTTTTGTATCGGAGACTCCGGTTCGCTTCACCATAGAAACAGGTTAGGCGCCATTGCTCCTTTCCTGGTTCAGATACCCATACATCCACATGATACTGGGAAAAGTTCTTTATTGCAATATCAATTGAGTTTTTCCAAAAAATACAAAGACCACCGCTACGGCCACTACTTCCTACTCCAAAACTAAAGTCATAACCAAGAGAAAAGCGAAGACCCTCAACCCGGCTCTTCGAAAGTTGAGTTTCAACTAAGCAAAGAATCGGCGGCGCACTCAACTCCACAAGATCGCGGAGTTCTCGAACCGTCGCGGGATCGCCAATCCCGCGGCAGTTCCAACATAAGGTTTTCATTGGGCTTGGCGGAGCTCACTCACGGAGCCCGCCACTAGCGCCAGGTTGTCTTTTGCCGGGGATGACCCCTTCTTTGCCTTCTTGATATCTCTTGGAGAAACATACGCCGGGGGGAGGGGCGGAGTATTAGTAGGGGAACCATCAGCAGTGTTCCCAGCGGGCGTCTTGCTTGTCCCTGAAGCATCTACTGAAAGTACCAGGTTCAGATTTTTGCGTGCAGTTGGGTCCTCAGCTGGTCGCACCCCTTCTTCCTGGACAGATTTGAGAGGGCTTGTTTCTGTGTCTCCCTCCTCCTCATTCCCATCTAACTCTGCATCTTGAGATGATCTTTTGCGTGGAGCTGGGTCTCCCCTACCAGCCCTTCCACGCCCTCTAGATCTCCCTCCCCTCATAGGACGACCTCCATCTTGCGGCCTCTGAGACACCTCTTTACGCTGAGCAAGCATCCAGGAGCCAAACTGTTTGTGCTTTGGCTCCCAAACCCCATCTCCGCACTCCTCATGGTTGTGGCCCATGAAGCCGCATACTTGGCAAAAGTAGGGTATTTTCTCATACCTAACAGGCAGGAGGTGACGCTCTCCTTTAACAGTCAGGGGTGTAAATCTGGTAAGGGCCTTTCCAACAAGAACTCTAGCTCTCACACGAACATAATCCCCTTCATAGTAAAGTTTTGGGGCAAGCTGAACCTCTTTAACCCTTCCAATCCGGGCAGCAAGCTGGTCAACAACATCCACGTGGCGGTACAGCTCTGGGATCTTGTGAATCTGCGCCCAAACATATAGTCCGTCGAAAGAAACAGAAGTGGGATCAGTTTTACCATCGTAATCTTCCACAAGCAAGCCCATGCCCTTGAACAGCCACGGGCCACCATGCACGACTTTCTTCCAATCGCCCAAACAAAACATCTGGAATATAAAGAGATTATCCCCTGCTTCCCTGTATCTTGGCACATGCGCTAATCCCCAAACTGACTTCAAGGTCTCGAACATGGCAGAAGAGCTGAACGGGCGGGACGTATTCAGTTTCCCGATCGCCAGCCATCTAGCATCAGCCTCAAATCGCTTCACCTCCTCATCCCCAACAATCACATCATCCAATTCATCATCCTTCAAGTCCAGAAATTCCATCATCTCCTCCAGGTTCTTGCCGCTCCAACCAGCCGCCGAAGACGAGCCAGCGGGCGCCGCCATCTCCCAGATCGAAAGTCCCTGGTACTTTGTGGAAGCAGACAAACCACACACAGCGCCGGACGCCACGCTAGGCGCGGTCACGGCGACGGGTGGGGTAGGTATCGTAAATCCTCTCGCCGGCGATTAGATCGCCACCGGAGGCCGTAAACCCTAAACTCGAGGGTAGGTTCTCTAGAATAAGTTGGGTTCCAGCCCTATATATATATAGAGAGAGAGTAACACTATTCTGATCCTGGATCAAAATAGTTATTCTGATCATAGCCGGCCCTATGAGGGCCCGACTGGGTGTTCCCGAACTGGTGCGCCGCGATGGGAAAAAAAGCCCACCACCACCTCGATGCTACGCCCACGATCCACTCCGGCCTCGATTCACGCTCGATCCCCACGCACCGGCGCCACCCTGGATCCCGTCGTGCCACTTCCCGCCGTTACCGGACCTGGATCCCGTCGCGCCGCCGCCCGCCGTCGCCGGCCCTGGATCCCATCGCACCGCCCCCGCCGTGGATCTCTGCGCGCCGCCGAAGACCACCACCACCAAAGCGCCGCCGCCTGCGCACCGCGGCGGCCGCGGACCGCCCACACCAACCACCCCTAGCGCTGAGTAGGTTGGCCTTGCCCAGGCTCCATCGCCGCCTTGCAGCCTCCTCCCGGTGGGGCTCCACAGCCACAACACCAAGGGCGTTCATCGCCGCTACCTCCGGCCGTTCAGGTACGCAGCCCCTGGAGGTACCGCAGCTGCAGCTTGGGGAAATTACTGCAGCGTTTATCGCCTCCACAACGTACATTTGATTTTCCACCTTTTTTGTCATTTTTCACCCATTTTATTTCAGCAAGGTGGTTGTTGAATGCTTGACCTGCTAGGCTACTACAAATCTGCAGGCAAAAGTTGAACTTCACCAAAATATAGAAAAAAAGGATGAGCACGGACGCAGTTGATGTCCGATGTGTTCCCCTGGTGATGAAGTAATTCAAGGAGTAGGTGGTTTAATTCGTATGAAGCACCAGCAACAAAATCTTCAGTTTTTCTTCTCTGTAGTAATTTCCCCAAGCTGGAGGGAGCATCAACCATCTTTTTCTACCTTTTTATGTTCAGAGTGTGGAGAGAAAATGAGAGATGGGGACGAGCTTGATAGTCTGCACCTCGTATGAAGCACCAATCATCTTCATGTTCATTCCTCGTCGGCGTGGCTGACATCCATTCCCGCCCTAGTCGCCCCTACATGTCCATACACTGCCTCCACGCAAAGCTCTTTGGGCCTCTCGTCTGCTGCATTTGTTGCTACTTCTTCACCTCTGTTTTAGCTAGCTCATGGTGCTTCTTTTCCTCCCACGCAGCTTCCTTTTCAGCCGTTGAAGCTACAGATGGAGTGCGCCATGCAGCAGCTTCACCCCAACGGGCATGCGACGGCCGACGATGGCTTGGTGTGGCGTGCGTCTCTCTAGGGTGCTGGACATGGCTGAAGTTCGAAGTGGCCGGGAATTAAAGTTCAGAGAGTGTTTTTTTAGTACATTCAGAGAAGTTGCTTTCTTCCTTGTAAATTTTGGCTACAGACATACTTACTTCAGAGAGGCTGTGACCTTGGCAACTTGGCTCCTCTCACCCTGAACACTTACACCATTTTGTTAAGTACACATAAAATGACTGTAGTAAATAGCACTGAAAAATGAATTCAGAATAAGTACGCATAAATATACTCCAGTACTTACTCATATGTTAAAATATATAATGATGGATGGAATGATCAATTTGTAGAAAAATGATACCCTTATACCTGTCTTGCATTGGTTCAGATTTTTTGTAGTAGAGAGTAATATTATATATCTTTGAGCTGAATTGGAAGTAATACATGAAGGGAACAAAAATGAGTTCGTAACTTTCAAGGGCACTTGAGAATTATGTTTTCATAAATTTCAGCTCGCTCGCATCATATCCAGGCCGTGGGGGTGGTCAATTAGCAACAGATCCTGGTCGGACTGGGCTAGGGATGACCTCCGCGGGCACTGTGGTCGCCATGGACTGCGCCCAGCCGTCGCCGCGGACTGCTCCTCTGCACTTCCACATAGCTGCACATATAAATTCAACAACCATCCATTCCATCTCTCCCGCTCTCTGTCTCAAATTCATATGAACCTTGTTGATTTGGTGAGGTGGTTTGTTCATAGCAGACACATGTACTTTGCTTGGTGCAATCCCGAATAGAAAAAGAGAAGAAATGCATGGAATTTATTTTTTGTATTTTGTAATCTTGCTCTTCAGGTGTTCATGTGTGTGACCGAACAAAAAAACTGAATGCATTTCGTGCTTGTTTTTGGCGTAGTTTTGCAGCACGGTCTCTTAAAAAAACAAAAATAAAACGACGTTTGTTTGAAACATCAAACGAGTTCAAAAATATTTAGAAATTCAGGTAGAACACAAGTCCCGATGTCCATCTCTCCCGTCCTACTCATTGTTTGTTGTGTTCTTCAGTGTCAACAGCAAAAGGTGAATGAAGATATCATCTCCAAAAAATGGATATAGAAAAAAAATATTGTATTACTGTGCAAAAATAATTGACTTTTAATTTTTCATTCATGCAAAGGTCAAAATGTTGTGTTCGGGAAGGTCAAGTATAATAACTGAAGGACGGACGTTGTATTCTCTACGGAGTAATACAAGAAAAAAAAGACTATGTACAAAAATAGTTCGTGTCTCACTTCTGTGAGAGTTCTGTATTACTCCCTAGAGAGTTTGTGTATTGATATCTAGTTTGTGCACAAGTATAATAACTGAAGGACGGACGTTGTATTCTCTACGGAGTAATACAAGAAAAAAAAGACTATGTACAAAAATAGTTCGTGTCTCACTTCTGTGAGAGTTCTGTATTACTCCCTAGAGAGTTTGTGTATTGATATCTAGTTTGTGCACACATAATTCTCTCGCCTATATGTGTCGATGTTTTTCCAAACTACAATGATACAAAAAAATCGCATGTAACCGAACTGTAAAACTTTTGCAATTGCTACTGTTTGAACTCTCTAGATATTAAAAACTTTTGCAATTGCTACTAAAAGACTGAAAAACTACAATGATACAAAAAAATCACATGTCTAAACAAGAATTGAGTTTTCACTGAAGCTCAAATAAGTAAATATGTGTTGTTCTTTGTTAAAATAGATAATTCAAAAAATACCAAAAAGTCCAAATTAAAAAAAGGGGCAGCTCGATGTTTATACAAAATTCATATTTTCCTTATTATTAAAGAATGAAAAGATAGAAGTTCAAAAATAAAAAAAACTAGAAGTTCAAATTTTAAAAATAGAGCAGTTCAAAATTCATAAAAAAATCATGATTTCTAAATAAAAAAACTCTAGAAGTTAAAATTTAATTAAAGAACTGGTTGAATATTTTTTACAAAACCTAGGATTTTTCCGTTACTAAAAGAAATAAACTAAGAAGTCCAAATTACAAAAATAGAGAAGTTCGATATTTATAAAAAAACTCAGATTTTTCCTTGTTACTAAAGAAAAAAATGAAGAAGTTCACATTAAAATAAAGGAGTAGTTCCATGTATACGGAAAACTCAAATTATTATCGTTTCTAAGAAAAATAAAACTATGAAGTGCAATTTACAAAAAAAAGGATTGATGCTTATTTAAAAACATATCCCCTTTCTAAAAATACGACTAAGAAGTTGAAATTAAAATAACAGAGAAGCTTGAAGTATATAAAAAACTTAGATTTGTTGTAAGAAGTTCACGTGCACCTCCATGCACGGTTCAGAATTTTATATTGCGGGACGTCCGACCTACAATTACATGTTTTAAAAATGAAAAAAATGACGTCTAACCTCCAATTACGTGTTATTCAACGTATACACAAAAAATGTGATAGAAGTTCATATTGAAAACAACGAGAAGTTCAAGTACAGCAAGATATGCATTTCAGGTGAGAATAAAAGTATAGAAAAAAATAAAAGATTAAAAGGTTTGTTGAAAGAATTTCAAGTGCTCTATGCGCGGAAGTTTAAAATTTTTTGAGAGATAGGTCACGTTGTATTTCCGTGTTCAAAAACACAAAAGAGAATGGAAACAAGATGGAGAAGTTCGATGGTTATAGAAAACTCAGATTTTCCTCGTTATTAAAGAATGGAAACAAGAAGTTCAAAAATAAAATAACAAGAAGTTCAACTTTTAAAAATAGGGCGCTTCAAAATTTCATAAAAAAGATTAAGAAAATTCAGATTAATATTCATAAAAAAACTCAGATATTTTCATGTAACCGAGAGAAGGTCAGATTGATAACTGCTAGAAGTTCACGTACTACACGGTGTGCATTTGTATGCAAAAAAAAGAATCCAAAAGCCAGGGCCGAAAGTTTTGTTACTAGAAGTTCAAGTGCTCGGCCCAAGAAAGTTCAAAAATCTTGTGAGAGAGGTTGAAAAAAAAACGTGACAGAAGTTCAAGGTGAAACAACGAGAAGTTCAATACTGCAAGGAATGCATTTCAGATAGTAATATAAGAGTAGAAAACAAAAAGGTTAAAAGGTTTGTTGCAAGAAGTTTACGTGCTCCCTCGGTGAAGTTCAAGATCTCTAGTGCGAGACGTCCGACCTTCAATTATATATAAAAAATAGGCAAAAAACAACGTTGTTTTTTTCATTTATAAAACTGCTCTTAAACGATAAAAATTTGTAACGTGTGTCTACATGAAAAAGATGCTCCTATTCATAAGCTTTCCAATGGTATATTATATGCTATATTCCGATGAATCGTTTCAAAGTTTTATGTATACCATTAAAAACACATTTTTATGCATTAAAAAATATTTTGAACCACCGTGAGTATGAAAAACTGAACAACACGAAAAAGTTGCATGTTTGCAACAGCTTTCCAGCGGCATATCATTTGCTCAATTCCGGTAAGTGGTTTGGGAGTTACAGGCAAAAACATCACGTCATAAATAGAGTGAAGTTCAAACAGACGTGTCCGGGAAGTTCAACTACTTCACACAGTGCATTTCCATTCGCGATGAAGGCAGAAATTATGATCTCGTCATTTTCTAATTTACTTCAAAACATCAGGAATATCATTTGTGTAAGTTCAAGTCCTCGTCGGAGAAATTTAAAAAAATTATCGTGAGAGAGGTTTGTACAAAAATAATATCATTTATGTAACACTAATGAATGAATGAGAAAATTACAAACGAAAATACGTCACAGAAGTTCAACGTCAAAACAACAGAAAGTTCGACTACTATAGTGAATGAATTTGAGATGAAAAACTTTTAAAATTGTCGCGAGTATGAGAAAACGATCAACACGGGAAAGTTGCGTGTTTACAACAGCTTTCCATCGGTATATCACTTGCTCAATTCCGGTGAGTGGATGGAGAGCTATGAGCAGTGGATGGAGACCTACGAGCAAAAAAATCACATGAAAAACAGAGTGAAGTTCAGGTACACGCACCGAGAAGTTCAGGTTCTTCACGCGATGCATTTTCGAAGAATCTGTTTCATGATAGAGGCGGAACGAATGATCCCGCCGTTTTCAAAATTACTTGGAAACGGCTAAGAATCAGAGAAAACCATCAACATGAAAAATACGTTTTTCGCCATTTTGAAAACTGACTTAAAACCATAAAGAATTGTGAGAAACAATACATACCAAAAAGTTTTGCATTTGTTCAAGCTTTCCAACGCCATATCATTTGCTGCATTCGGACGCACGGTTAAAAAATTAGCTCGAAAATACGAACTCGATAGGACTTGGACCATTTTCTAAATTACTCTTAAACCATTCAAAATTAGAAAAACAAATTCAAGATGGAAAAGTAGCGCATTTTCATAAGCTTTCCAACGCCATATCATATGCCTCCATTGGATTAGACGTTTAGAAATGAAATCGAAAAAACGAACTCAGCTGTTTGGTTTATGAAATTTTACGTTTTTTCAAATTACTCTTTAACCATAGGGAATTAGAGAAAACTTTCAACATTTGGAAGGAGCGGTTTTGCAGCATATTTCCAACGCCATATTATATGCCTCATTCCGATAAACGTTTTAAAAATGCGATCGAAAATACGATTCACGTTTTTTGTGCGAAGAGAAAACGGTTTTCAAAACTGCTCTTAAATCACTTACATTTTGTCAAAATTTTAACTTGGGTCATGATACTGGTGTCCATACCTTTCCAATGGTATACCGCAAGCCCCGTTTGGGCAATGTTGGCGGAAGTTCAACCGAGTTCACAGGGAAGTTCAATGTGCTACTAGCGGGGCAGGTCAGGTTGTGATCAGAATATTATTCTGATCCCGTGATCAGAATAGTGTACGCAATTAAGTAACCGTTATCGGTCAAATAATGTAATTGTATCCCCTTCAATTACATGCATGCATGGTTCCGGTGATATTCGCGCAGTGTAGAAGAGGGAGACGCCGTAGGGATAAAGCAATACAAAAGAAAAGAAAAGAAACATAAAAGAAAAGGGATAAAGCAATACAAAGGAAAATTAAAGGAAACAGGAAAGAAAAGGGATAAAGCAATACAAAAGAAAAAGAGAAGTAAACAGAAAATAATAGAAAGAAAAGAAAGGTAGCAGTAGCGCTGGGTTAGGAAAAGGCGCTATATCTAAGTAGAAAAAGGGTCAAACGTGAAGCACATTAGTGCCGGTTTGTATTTGAGCCGGTACTAATGGTACCATTAGTGCCGGTTCGAACGGATTTGCATTAATGTCGGTTCGTGTTGAACCTTTAGTACCGGTTCGTGGCACGAACCGGTACTAAAGGGGTGGTGGCAGGCTGGCGTCAGGCCGGGGCCCCACGATCACCTTTAGTACCGGTTCGTGGCACGAACCGGTACTAAAGGTCTAACCCCTTAGTTTTCCGTTTCGACAATTTTTTAAAATCACAAAATTCCAAAGGGAAAATAAAGTTTTTGGGCGTTTTAGACGTTTTTTTGGACGTTTTTAGCGTTTAGTACTAGGGTTTAGATTTCAGCGTTTAGGGTTAGGTTTTATGGTCTAAACCCTTAGTTTTTACTGTTTAGCATAGAGTTTCCGACGTCTTAAGTCCCGGGTTTAGGGTTTAGGACAATTTTTGAAATGACAAATTGTAAAAGGAAAAAAAGATATGCTCTAATTTATGTTTTTTTAATTTTGGTTAAATCTTGTTAAACCGGTCAAACAACCGATTCAAGAAATATAGAGTGTTACTAAATAAGTATCTCAGTTTTTTGAATTTTGTTCAAATCTGGTCAAACTGTGGTCAAACTATGGTCAAACTACTTATTCAAGAAATATTAGTGTTACTACATAATTATTCAAGAATATTAGTGTTACTAAATAATTATTTCAATTTTTTGAATTTTGGTCAAATCTGGTCAAACTATGGTCAAATTGTGGTCAAACTATGGTCAAACTTATTCAAGAAATATTAGCATTACTAAATAATTACTGTTTTTTTAGAATAATAGTTTCAAACTCAAACGGTGAAATGTGTGACTTCATGCTCAAGCTAAACTCCTGAGGGTTAATAGGATTGACATCTTACTATTGTCAGGAAAACAACAAGTGCAGACTCGGAAACGAAGGAGAATAGAACCTGAAATTTAAGCGTGCTCGGGCTGGAGTAGTGAGAGGGATGGGTGACCGGTCGGGAAGTTAGATGATTTGTAAAGAGTGATCCACACTTGAGCAGTTAAGAGAGGTGATTAGAGACTAAATCATCAAATAATTCAGAAAAATTAAAAATAAAAAAATCCAAAATTTTCAAAAAAAAATTTAAAAAAAAACCTTTAGTACCGGTTGGTAACACCAACCGGTACTAAAGGTCCCCCGTGCCGAACCAGTACTAAAGGGGGGGCCTTTAGTGCCGAAACTTTAGTGCCGGTTCCATAACCGGCACTAAAGGCCCTTACAAACCGGTACTAATGGTCCGTTTTCTACTAGTGAACGTTGGTTCCTAACCCAGCGCTACTGCTACTTGTATTCTCCAAAAAAAATAAAATTGGAATATTTAGCAGTAGCGCTGGTTTAGGAACTAGCGCTATAGCTAACTTAGATATAGCGCTGGTTCCTAAACCAGCGCTACTGCTATTTTGAGTTAACCACCGCCCGCGCGGGCTCAAAATTTTGCCAAGTCCCATTCCCCCCAACTCTCCAACCTCTCCCCCTCCTCTCTGCTGTCGTTGCACGCGCCGCGGTCGTCGTCCCTGCCCGTCGGCCGTCGCCCCTCGACCTGGACCTCGACGCCGGCCCGAGCCCCTGCCCGCCCTCGGCCTCGTTGCTGGCCTCCTCCTCCTCGTCCGCGCCACCGCCACAACGACCTCCTCCTCGTCCGCTCCGGCCTCCTCCTCCTCGTCCCCTCCGGCCTCCTCCTCCTCCTCCTCGGGTACTGCCGACCCCCTGCCCCCACCTCCCCTTTCTCTGTCTATTAGTTTTTCTTTTTTTAGAAATGAAACTAGGTTTTCAATTTAGGGTTCAATTAGGTAGGGCAAATTTAGCAAATGCAGTTGCTAACTAGTAGCAAATTTTAGGGCAAATTTAGCAAATTTTAGGGCAAATTTAGCAAATTTTAGGAAAATTCAGGGCAAATTTAGCAAAGTTAGCAATTTTTTAGCAAGTTAGCAAAGTTAGCAAATTAGGGCAGTAGCTAATTAATAAATTTTGTTTTTTTAGCAAGTTAGCAAATTTTTGTAGCAAGTTTGTGCTTGAATGATATATTTTGAGCAACTAAGAAAGAGTAGCAAAAACTAGGTTAGCTATATAAGTTAGCTATGTATGAACCCTAGGAGTTGTAGCAGAGAGAGAGAGAGAGAGCAAGTTTTTGTGTATAGCATATGTCATTTTGTCATTATTGTTTATTTAAGTACAAGCATGATTTTTCTTGAAGAATGATATATTTTGCAAATGATATATGTCGTTGATGTTATATGTTGGTTTTGCAATGTTCGTTGAATGTCAAAAAATATTCGAGTGGCCTATGTTTTGCCGGAATGTTCGTTCATTTCCGTTTTGGAAAATTTCAGGCGCTCCATATGTCCACTTTTTAGCAAAGGTCATGCCGAAAATTTCCGTGATTTTCGGCATGACTTGTGCTAGAAACTAGGACATATGGAGTACCCGGGATTTGCTAGAAGGGGAATGAATCAACATTCCGAGATAGGCCACTTTTTTCTCTTCATTATATCTTGTATTTATAATTGTTGAATAGGAAACATGTCTACCGACGCCAAAGTCGTGGGTTCTGCTCGCCTCGCAGAACCCATCGAGGTAGCAAATCACTATTTTGATTACCTAGACAAACACCAGATGGGGTTGCATGGTGGTGGCAGTGGCACCAACCCCGACACCGGTATAGCACTCGCACCGGCACCGACACCACCCCCGAGACCAGCAACGATGTTGTCATAGCCGGTAAAGCATCAAAGAAGAGGACACAAAGACCAAATGAGCTTGGCATCGGACAAATTGTGGTCAAGGAGATGCACCCCAAGAAGTTAGAGCCAACAGCGCCGGAGGAAGCGCGCTCCTGCTGGGGAAATCAACTTGGATGCATCCTCAGGGAAACCGCCAACATCAACGACGAGAGGTTGAAGCAGATTCCACATATGGAGCACATGCTCCTAAAGAAGTTGCACAATAGGTTCCTGTTTCCCGACTGGGATGAAGGCAAATATAAAGAGCCGTGGGACGACGTCGCCATGACAAAGATAAACGACAAGGCGATGGTGACGTTCACCAAGGACTTGTCCTCCTGGAAAGTTCGGGTGAAAAAAGCGATTGCGAGGAATGAACCATGGTCCAAGTTTCATGCTGATAATTCGTTAATAACGGAAGAGGACTTTGCAAAATTCAAGGAGAATTGTGGTAAAGAAGAAGTCAAGGCAAGGTCGGAGAAAATGAAGGCGCTCCAGGCCAGGAACATGCCTCCCCACCGCCTCGGAAGCCATGGTTGCGAGGGGAAGAGGCACGTATGGGCCAAGGAGGACGCCGAACGTGAAAGTCACGGAATCCCAGACCCCTTGGTGGAGTTCACCGACCTGCTGGAGCATGACTGGATCAGGGCCCGGTACAAGTGGGACAAAGTCAAAAAGATCTTTTACACGGACCCGAAGACGAGGGAGTTCATGAGACTTCTGGTAATTGTTATATTACCACATTATCATATTAGCTTCCAATCAATTCGACTACAAGTTTTGTCACATTAGTAAACCATCCACGTTCCTTTTGCAGAAAGAGCAGCACCAAAAGGTAGCCGAAAGTGACGAGTCGTCACAGTCGTCGGCGAGGCCCAAGCGGGACACCCCATTCAACCGGGCCCTGAACATACTGAAAAAGGTCCCGGTGGGCAAGCCGCCGTCCTATGGACGTGTGCACCGCGTCGGAGATGGCGCCTCGTGGAAGACGTGCTACCGCGAGGAGCCAGAGGAGAGAAGGAAGAGACGGTTGGTCGTCACTCATCAGACCATTGACGAGAAGGTCGTGATTGCGGTCAATAAGACCAAAGCCGAGACCAAAGAAGAGTTGGTTGGGCTAGTCAATGTAGCAGTTACTGACACGGGGCAATGCTTGATTCCGGCAATTTTCGATTGGTCGAAGAACAATCCGAATGCACGGCCGGAGGACTTTCCCTTTCTCAACTTTGTCGGGAGCAATTCGGCGAACACCACAGCACCAGCACCTACTCAAGCAATGGCAAAAGGTCCCGCTCCTGTCCATAGCAGCCCGACCTCCGTCTCTTGCATGCTCGGCGGACCTTCATCACTGGTTGAGCTTGACACCCTCACGGTAATTACGCGTCATACCCTTTTCACTAGCATGTCTATAGTCTTCCATTTCAGTTGCCTTTCGACGTCGCAGACATGTCTCCTTCGTAGGCCGACGACACCCCGTGCACCCTACTCTATGACATCAAGGGTCAGAAGGGGTCCGTGGGAAAGGCAACGATCGTGAAGCCGAAGGACCGCATGTTCCACAACCAAGAGATGCCTGCTGGCGTCTTCAAGGTTAACATGGCCAGTGTCTTAGCGGGCTTCAAGGATTTGCCTCCTCCGGTACCAGTCAATGATGACGAGACCCCTAAGATGATTGGTGCATGCAAGAGCTGGTTCTTGCCTTGGCCTAAGTTTCTTCTTCGTCTCGAGGCGCCCAGTATCACGCCAACGGCACCTTCTCAAGAAGGTATGAACACCACCCCACCTACCAAATTACCTGCACCTGTCGTGACAGGTGATAGCGGACGATGTGAGGGAGAGCCTCCATTAGAGCCAGATCATGTCACCCCCGTTGTTGAAGAAGCAAATGTTGATGATGACATGGAGGATGATGATGATGACCCAGACAAGTATTTCAATGCCGCCCATGATGATGGAGGATTGATGGCTCATGATGAGGAAGACTCGGGCTATGAGCGTGGAGATGATGACTTGATGATGCCTGATTTGTTAGAGCCAGAACGTCCTAAGGCGCAATGCAAAAAGTCTCTCTTCAAGTGATCCTCACAGGAGACGTCTCCAGATGCCGCCTGTACCCAGCAACCCCCCGAGGGTCGTCCACTAATTATCCCGACGACACTGGGGTGGTGGTTAGGGAAGGTATGGTAGGCTCACTACCGCCACCTGCCAAGAAGCAAAGGAGGAGACCGGATAGGAAAGGCCTTAAAGGCGCCAGAGCTGCTTCAAGCAGCCAGCCGCCTCTGAAGCCCCGGGTGGTAGACAGAATACCTATCGAAGGTGCGAAGCATTTCCATGTCGTCGGTGAACCGATCCTACCTGCAAAAGCGCTAGAGCACATACTGAACAATGATCTAAAGAGACTCCATGAAGATGTGCTAGCCAAAGAGAAAATCCTTCTCATCTCAGAAAAACCAGTATACCAGCTTTACGCGGCTCAGCTGCCGGGTGGGAAGTTGTACATCGAGAGATGGCCCGCGAATAAGTTCATCCTGCGATTTGACTACATCTATGATATGTTCCACATGACCAAGCTGGATTTTCATTTCATCCGCATGTATGTGGTGTATCTCAACTACTTCATCAAGATCGAGAACATAAAATATATCTGCGCCGCGGACCCGTTGTATATGCACGAGAGCTTCTTGGCAATTTGCAAAGAGCATTGTGACTATGCGAGCAAGTACCTCGGCGACTTCATGATTGCAAATAAGGACAAGGAAGCGATTCTCTTGCCTTATCATCCCACGTAAGTCATCCGCACATATCCTTTCATAAGTGTTAATCATTCCTTTGCAAGCATGGAGGCTAATTTGAGGTGTGCTTAATTTGCCCAGCGGGGGTGGGGGCGTCGTCCTCATCGTTCTGTACCCAGAATACTCACATGCTATGTACTTGGACTCATCGAAGAACCTCAGGAAAAAGGATTACAAGCACATAAAGAGTGTTCTCGATAGTGCCTTGTTAACCTACAACATGTCTGGTGGATATATCAAGGTGAAAAAGTACATGAATCGCGGGCTGGCTTTCGGTCATAAGACCGACTTCTGCTGCATCCAGCAACCGCACACCAGTATGGCTGATGGATTCTACCTCATGCATCACCTGCTCGAGTATAGAAGGGATAATCAATGCCTTCGCATGTCAGCTACTACCAATGATGCCGAGATTGTCAGCTGGGCCACAAGCATAGGAAAGACACCGGATCATCGAATCAGAGCTGAGTTTTATCACGTACAGTGTGAACTTGCCCAAGTGATCATGAAGCAGGCCCTCGAACCAATACGGATGTTCTACCATGGGCCAATCACTCGGGAAGATGTCCGAGCACTGCTACTCGCTCAGCATCTGGACCTGAAGCCTTTCAAGAAGCTTGGGTGCTTCCTCCTTGACTATGAAGATTGGACCGCCGACATGGAGGACTGATTGTCGATGACAATGTGTCACTATTGTCTTTCTATGGCAAAACTTTGAATTTATGCACGGCGAAACTATGTGATGTAACTAAATCATGGTCCCAAACTAGCGTAGATCACTCTAGTTAATTAGTTTGGGTATGAGGAACTTCATCATTTAGTTTACTATTGGTTGCTTGTATTTTGCTAATTATGCATCTTTGTTTTCTTAAGTACATTATGTTGCATATTATCGTTCAATTCATCAACTCACGATGCATTTACATAGATCGAATATGGCGAAGGACTACTACGCCATGTACGTTGGGAGGGTTCCGGGAGTCTACGACCACTGGCCAGCCGCTCAGGCCCAGGTGCACAGGTACCCGGGTGCTAGCCACAGAGGGTTCTACAGCAGAGCTGAAGCGGAAAGTAGTTACTTGAGATGGACACTCTAGCATGAGCAGGGGCGGGACCGCCAGTACTACATAATCGCGCTCTTGCTCATGCTGGTCGCTCTTCTCTTCTACATCATGGTTTAGATAGGGATGATGAAACTTGTGTGTCTGCCATGACCATACAGTTGCACTTATTTGAGACATGACATGATCGCACTTGTGTATTGCTATTTTCGAGATGTGATGGTATTTGTGTTGAATGATGATGATGATGATGATGATGATGATGGTGTGACGAGACTACTGTATGTCTATGATATGATGAGAATAGTGTATGTTTAGTTTGATCTTATGAAACTATTGTATAGAGCCTATATAAATACATCACAAATACGTAGAGGGGGTGCAAATCTATGAAAGCATGAATACTAGTGGTAGCGCTGGAAAGCACCTACTAGAAGCGTTGGCTTAGCAACAACGCTTCATCTAAGCAAGTGCTACAGATAGTTATCAGTAGCGTTGGTACGAGAAGCACTACTGCTACAACTTAGTTGTAGCTTGGTAGCAGTAGCGCTGGACCCAGCGCTACTGGTATGCATATTTCAAGCGCTACTACTAGGGTTTTCCCTAGTAGTGCCTCACTAGTGTGTGGGCCTTACCACATGCCCCCTTGCCTCGAGGTCGCCATTTTTGCGACCACCGTTTATATATGGGATTGTCCTCGCCCCCATGTGCCAACATACACATTCGCTCCCATGTGTCATTAGAAACTATACCCATTTACATGTTTAGGAGAGGCTCCTTCCCCCTAGTGACTACAACGAGGTACTAGCGGCCATGTGCTTTGGCGGGATCTTAACATGCCCACGGTGACACGGGTGATGAAGCTAAAGTTGTGGCCAAGAAGAAGAAGGCCCGGCGAGGCGGTGGCGGGGGTCGTCGCTTTGCAAGGCTTGATGTGATTGGTGTCGGGCTTGAGATGGAGTACGAGGATGTGGACTTTCAAGAGTTTGAGGTTGGCTCCAGGGATTCCGACTTGGATCTCGGGCGTCGAGATCAAGCCATTCGCCACCAACAAGATGACCCTCTCCAAAAGTATCGACGCCACATCAATAGATCTAGTTTTAATCAATCTATTAGGATTATACTTGCCATCCTTTTCTATTGTAGTATCACATTTTCTGATTTTTGAGTACAGCATAAAAGTTTGAAATTGCATATGGCTATTTTTAAGGGGGTTAAATATTTTCTTATGGTGTTAAAGCTATAAATATATGGTTAGATCATAGCATGGGGTGGACTTAGGACCTTACCCCCTAGTTGTGTCCGGGGTGTGACGTCCATACACACATGTGTAGCATATTATGGTGAACTATTACTAGGTCCATCGCGAAGTGTGAACTTGGCTCTACCTTGGCAATAGGTAGCACCAAACCAGATAATAAGCCTGTCTGCAATAGGATTTCCTATTTTCACATGGTGTACACTCTTACATTTCCTAGTTTCATTCGGTTTAAAATTTCATGAACACACTTCTTGAAAATCATGAATATATTTTCTAAGTGTCACATACATTTTCCTTGAATGGTAAGAATATTTTTTTTCTCAATTACGTCAAGATTTTTTAACACTGCATAATTCCTTGACCATGCAGGTTCCCATCATCATGGAGTTCGAGCCACGAGGATGTTAGGAGGAAGGATGAGATGAAACGCCAATCTGAACACGAGTGGCAGAAAGATTTAGGATGGTAGTGTGAATCCAATCCTTGGGGAGACATGAGGTGTATTCATTAAACATCCAGTGCTTTTATCTGACTTATCTTGATTACGAATGGTATTATAGGTTGCATTTTGATGAGTATATATCCTATACTTACTTTTTCTAGGGCAGGGGTGTCGTACAATCTTGAGCAAGAAAAATGCTTTGTATGAAAAAAAGAAAGCCAATGGTCCATGCATTCAATTTCAAGGGCAACACTACAAATACCCCTTCTTTCAAGGGGCCAACGCGCAAGATTCCATGATATAAAAAACTAACTTCTAGAACCACCTCGTTCCTTCCACCTGTCGCGTAGCCCCTCACTAGTGTGTGTGCCCTACCACATGCCCCCTTTCCTAGGGGTCGCCGTTTTTGCCACCATCGTGTATATAAGGGACTGTCCTCACCACCATGGCCAACCTACAGATTCGCTCCCATGTTTCATTAAAAACTCTACCCATTTACGACTTTAGGCGAGGCTCCTTCCCCCTAGTGACTACAACGAGGTACTAGCGGCCATGTGCGCTGGTGAGATCTCCACATGCCCGTGGTGACACGGCGGGTAACGAAGCTAAAGCTGAGGCCAAGAAGAAGAAGGCCCGGCGAGGCGGTGGCGGAGGTCAGGACTTTGCAAGGCTTGACGTGCTTGGGTTTGGGCTTGAGATGGAGAATGAAGATGTGGACTTCGAAGAGTTTGAGGTTGGCTCCAGGGACTCTAACATAGATCTCCAGCATGGAGGAATGGCATAGGACTACGATGACGACGAGCTGATGAAGATCAAGTCATTCGCCATCCTCGAGAGGTCCCTCTCCAAAGGTATATACGCCACATCAGTAGATCTGGTTTTAATCCGTCTACTAGGATTATACTTTCCATCCTTTTCTATTCTAGTATCACACCTTCTCATTTTTAGGTAGAGCACAAAAGTTTGAAATCGCATATGGGTATTTTTTTAAGCGGGTTAATTATTTTCTTATGTTATTAAAGCTTTTAATATATGGTTAGATCATAACCCGGGGTGGACCAAGGACCTTACCCCCATTGTTGCATCCGGGGTGTGACATCCATACACACATGTGTGTAGCATACTATGGCAAATTATACTAGGTCCATCGCCAAGTGTGAACCTGGCTCCCCCTTGGCCATAGGTAGCACCAAACCAGATAATATGCCTCTCTGCAACAGGCGTTTCCTATTTTCACATGGTTTACACTCTTAAATTTCCTGGTTTCATTCGGTTTGAAATGTCATGAACACACTTTTTAGAGAATGGTACAACTAATTTTTTTAATTACAAGAGTTCTTAAAACTATATAATTCTTCGACCATGTAGGTACCCATGATCATTGATACGTCTCCAACATATCTATAATTTTTGATTGCTCCATGCTATATTTGTTGGAAATATGCCCTAGAGGCAATAATAAAAGTATTATTATTATATTTCCTTGTTCATGGTAATTGTCTTTGTTCATGCTATAATTGTGTTATCTGGAAATCGTAATACATGTGTGAATACTAGACACCAATATGTCCCTAGTAAGCCTCTAGTTGACTAGCTCGTTGATCAATAGATAGTCATGGTTTCCTGACTATGGACATGGGGATGTCATTGATAACGAGATCACATCATTAGGAGAATGATGTGATGGACAAGACCCAATCCTAAGCATAGCACAAGATCGTGTAGTTCGTTTTGCTAGAGCTTTCCAATGTCGAGTATCTTTTCCTTAGACCATGAGATCGTGTAACTCCCGGATACCGTAGGAGTGCTTTGGGTGTACCAAACGTCATAACGTAACTGGGTGACTATAAAGGTGCACTACAGGTATCTCTGAAAGTGTCTGTTGGGTTGACACGGATCGAGACTGGGATTTGTCACTCCGTATGACGGAGAGGTATCACCGGGCCCACTCGGTAATGCATCATCATAATGAGCTCAAAGTGACCAAGTGTTGGGTCACGGGATCATGCATTACGGTACGAGTAAAGTGACTTGCCGGTAACGAGACTAAACGAGGTATTGGGATACCGACGATCGAGTCTCGGGCAAGTAACCTACCGATTGACAAAGGGAATAGTTTACGGGGTTGCTTGAACCCTCGACATCGTGGTTCATCCGATGACATCATCGAGGAACATGTGGGAGCCAACATGGGTATCCAGATCCCGCTGTTGGTTATTGCCCGAGAGTCGTCTCGGTCATGTCTGCATGTCTCCCGAACCCGTAGGGTCTACACACTTAAGGTTCGGTGACGCTAGGGTTATTAGGAAGACTTGTATGTGATTACCGAATGTTGTTCGGAGTCCCGGATGAGATCCCGGACATCACGAGGAGTTCCGGAACGGTCCGGAGGTAAAGATTTATATATGGAAAGTTGTCATACGGACACCGGAATAGTTCGGGGGCATATCGGTATTGTACCGGGGCCACCGGAGGGGCCTCGGGGGTCCACCGGGAGGGGCCACCTCTCCCGGAGGGGCTCATGGGCTGTAAAGGGGAAGGGAACCAGCCCAAAGTGGGCTGGTGCGCCTCCCCCCAAGGGCCCATGCGCCCTAGGGTTTGGGGGAACCCTAAAGGGGGCGCCCCCCTTGCTTGGGGGGCAAGCCCCCTCCCCCTTGGCCGCCGCCCCCCCCTCTAGATCCCATCTAGAGGGGGCCGGCCCCCTTGCCCCTTCCCCTATAAATAGAGGGGTGAGGGGAGGGCTGCATACACAAGTCAAGGCGCAGCCCCTCCCCTCCCCAACACCTCTCCTCCTCCGTACGTGCTTGGCGAAGCCCTGTCGGAGTTCTGCTGCACCAACATCACCACGCCGTCGTGCTGCCGTTGGAGTCTTCTTCCTCAACCTCTCCTTCCCCTTGCTGGATCAAGAAGGAGGAGACGTCGATCGTCCCGTACGTGTGTTGAACGCGGAGGTGCTGTGCGTTCAGCACTTGGTCATCGATGATTCGAATCACGACGAGTACGACTACGTCATCACCATCCCCTTGAACGCTTCCGCACGCAATCTGCAAGTGGTATGTAGATGCAATCTCTCTCCCATGACTCGTTGCTTAGATGAACTCATAGATGGATCTTGGTGAAATGTAGGAAAATTTTAATTTTCTGCAACGTTCCCCAACAGTGGTATCAGAGCTAGGTCTATGCGTAGTTCTCTATTGCACGAGTAGAACACAAAGTAGTTGTGGGCGTCGAATTGTCAATTCTTCTTGCCGTTACTAGTCCTATCTTGGTTCAGCGGTATTGTGGGATGAAGCGGCCCGGACCAACCTTACACGTACGCTTACGTGAGACCGGTTCCACCGACTAACATGCACTAGTTGCATAAGGTGGCTGGCGGGTGTCTGTCTCTCCCACTTTAGTTGGATCGGATTCGATGAACAGGGTCCTTATGAAGGGTAAATAGAGATTGACAAATTCATGTTGTGGTTTTAACGTAGGTAAGAAACGTTCTTGCTAGCAACCTATAACAACCACGTAAAAAAAACTTGCAACAACATTAGAGGACGTCTAACTTGTTTTTGCAGCAAGTGCTTTGTGATGTGATATGGCCAGAAGTTGTGATGAATCATGTAATGTATGAGATGATCTTGTTATTGTAATAGGAATCACGACTTGCATGTCGATGAGTATGACAACCGGCAGGAGCCATAGGAGTTGTCATTATTCTTTTATGACCTGCGTGTCGCCATGTAAATTACTTTACTTTATTGCTAAACGTGTTAGCCATAGTAGTAGTAGTAATGGTTGGCGAGCAACTCCATGGAGACACGATGATGGAGATCATGATGATGGAGATCATGGTGTCGTGCCGGTGACAAGATGATCATGGAGCCCCTAGATGGAGATTGAAGGAGCTATATGATGATGGCCATATCATGTCACTACTATATAATTGCATGTGATGTTTATTATGTTTATGCATCTTGTTTACTTAGAACGACGGTAGTAAATAAGATGATCCCTTACAAAATTTCAAGAAGTGTTCTCCCCTAACTGTGCACCGTTGCTAAAGTTCGTCGTTTCGAAGCACCACGTGATGATCGGGTGTGATAGATCCATACGTTCACATACAACGGGTGTAAGACAGTTTTACACATGCAAAACACTTAGGGTCAACTTGACGAGCCTAGCATGTACAGACATGGCCTCGGAACACGGAGACCGAAAGGTCGAACATGAGTCGTATAGAAGATAGGATCAACATGAAGATGTTCACCGATGATGACTAGTCCGTCTCACGTGATGATCGGACATGGCCTAGTCGACTCGGATCATGTAACACTTAGATGACTAGAGGGATGTCTAATCTGAGTGGGAGTTCATTCATTAATTTTATTAGATGAACTTAATTATCATGAACTTAGTCTAAATCTTTACAATATGTCTTGTAGATCAAATGGCCCACGGTAATGTCAGCCTCAACTTCAACGCGTTCCTAGAGAAAACTAAGCTGAAAGATGATGGCAGCAACTACTCGGACTGGGTCCGGAACTTGAGGATCATCCTCATAGCAGCCAAGAAAGATTATGTCCTAGATGCACCGCTAGGTGATGCACCATTCCCAGAAAACCAGGACGTTATGAACGCCCATCAGTCACGCACTGATGATTACTCCATCATTCAGTGAGGCATGCTTTACAGCTTAGAACCGGGGCTCCAAAAGCATTTTGAGAAGCACGGAGCATATGAGATGTTCGAGGAGCTGAAATTGATTTTGCAAGCTCATGCCCGGGTCGAGAGATATGAAGTCTCCGACAAGTTCTTTAGCTGCAAAATGGAGGAAAATAGCTCTGTCAGTGAACACATACTCAAGATGTCTGGTTTGCACAACCGCTTGACTCAGCTGGAAGTTAATCTTCCGGATGAGGCGGTCATTGACAGAATCCTTCAGTCGCTCCCACCTAGCTACAAAAGCTTCGTGATGAACTACAACATGCAGGGGATGGAAAAGACCATTCCCGAGTTGTATTCAATGCTGAAATCCGCGGAGGTGGAGATCAAAAAGGAACATCAAGTGTTGATGGTGAATAAAACCACTAAGTTCAAGAAAGGCAAGGGTAAGAAGAACTTCAAGAAAGACGGCAAGGAGGTTGCCGCGCCTGGTAAATCAGTTGCCAGGAAGAAGTCAAAGAATGGACCCAAACCTAAAACTGAGTGCTTTTATTGCAAGGGAAATGGTCACTGGAAACGGAATTGCCCCAAGTACTTAGCGGATAAGAAGGCCGGCAACACTAAAGGTATATGTGATATACATGTAATTGATGTGTACCTTACCAGTGCTCGTAGTAGCTCCTGGGTATTTGATACCGGTGCTGTTGCTCATATTTGTAACTCACAGCAGGAGCTGCGGAATAAGAGAAGACTGGCGAAGGACGAGGTGACGATGCGCGTCGGGAATGGTTCCAAGGTCGATGTGATCGCCGTCGGCACGCTACCTCTACATTTACCTACGGGATTAGTTTTAAACCTCAATAATTGTTATTTAGTGCCAAGTTTGAGCATGAACATTGTATCTGGATCTCGTTTAATACGAGATGGCTACTCATTTAAATCCGAGAATAATGGTTGTTCTATTTATATGAGTGATATGTTTTATGGTCATGCTCCGGTGGTTAATGGTTTATTCTTAATGAATCTCGTGCGTGATAATACACATATTCATAGTGTGAATGCCAAAAGGTGTAAAGTTGATAACGATAGTCCCACATACTTGTGGCACTGCCGCCTTGGTCACATTGGTGTCAAGCGCATGAAGAAGCTCCATGCTGATGGACTTTTAGAGTCTCTCGATTATGAATCGTTTGACACATGCGAACCATGCCTTATGGGAAAAATGACCAAGACTCCGTTCTCCGGAACAATGGAGCGAGCAACCAACTTATTGGAAATTATACATACTGATGTGTGCGGTCCAATGAGCGTTGAGGCTCGCGGAGGATATCGTTATGTTCTCATACTCACTGATGATTTGAGTAGATATGGCTATGTCTACTTAATGAAACACAAGTCTGAGACCTTTGAAAAGTTCAAGGAGTTTCAGAGTGAGGTTGAGAATCAACGTGACAGAAAAATCAAGTTTCTACGATCAGATCGTGGAGGAGAGTACTTAAGTCACGAATTTGGCGCACACTTAAGAAAATGTGGAATAGTTTCACAACTCACGCCGCCTGGAACACCTCAGCGTAATGGTGTGTCCGAACGTCGTAATCGCACTTTATTGGATATGGTGCGATCTATGATGTCTCTTACCGATTTACCGCTATCATTTTGGGGATACGCTCTAGAGACAGCCACATTCACTTTAAATAGGGCACCGTCTAAATCCGTTGAGACGACACCGTATGAATTATGGTTTGGAAAGAAACCTAAGCTGTCGTTTCTAAAAGTTTGGGGATGCGAGGCTTATGTCAAGAAACTTCAACCTGAAAAGCTCGAACCCAAATCGGAAAAATGTGTCTTCATAGGATACCCTAAGGAAACCATAGGGTATACCTTCTACTTAAGATCCGAGGGCAAGATCTTTGTTGCCAAGAACGGAACCTTTCTGGAGAAAGAGTTTCTCTCGAAAGAAGTAAGTGGGAGGAAAGTGGAGCTTGATGAAGTACTGCCTCTTGAAACGGAGAATAGCGCAGCGCAGGAAAATGTTCCTGTGGTGCCTGCTCCAATTAGAGAGGAGGTTAATGATAATGATCAAGATACTTTGGACCAAGCTCCCACTGAACTTCGTAGGTCCACAAGGACACGTTCCGCACCAGAGTGGTACGGCAACCCTGTCCTGGAAATCATGTTGTTGGACAAAGGTGAACCTTCGAACTATGAAGAAGCGATGGCGGGCCCGGATTCCAACAAATGGTTAGAAGCTATGAAATCCGAGATAGGATCCATGTATGAAAACAAAGTATGGACTTTGACAGACTTGCCCGATGATCGGCGAGCGATAGAAAATAAATGGATCTTCAAGAAGAAGACGGACGCAGATGGTAATGTCACCATCTATAAAGCTCGACTTGTCGCTAAGGGTTATCGGCAAGTTCAAGGGATTGACTACGACGAGACTTTCTCTCCCGTAGCGAAGCTGAAGTCCGTCCGAATCATGTTAGCAATTGCCGCATACTATGATTATGAGATATGGCAAATGGACGTCAAAACGGCATTCCTTAACGGCTATCTTAAGGAAGAGCTGTATATGATGCAGCCGGAAGGTTTTTTCGATCCTAAGAATGCTAACAAGGTGTGCAAGCTCCAGTGATCCATTTATGGGCTAGTGCAAGCATCTCGGAGTTGGAACATTCGCTTTGATGAGATGATCAAAGCGTTTGGGTTTATGCAGACTTATGGAGAAGCCTGCGTTTACAAGAAAGTGAGTGGGAGCTCCGTAGCATTTCTCATATTATATGTGGATGACATACTATTGATGGGAAATGATATAGAATTCTTGGAAAGCATAAAGGCCTATTTGAACAAGTGTTTTTCAATGAAGGACCTTGGAGAAGCTGCTTATATATTAGGCATCAGAATCTATAGAGATAGATCAAGACGCCTCATAGGTCTTTCGCAAAGCACGTACCTTGATAAGATTTTGAAGAAGTTCAAAATGGATCAGTCCAAGAAAGGGTTCTTGCCTGTATTGCAAGGTGTGAAATTGAGCTCGGCTCAATGCCCGACCACGGCAAAGGATAAACAAGAGATGAGCGTCATCCCCTATGCTTCAGCCATAGGATCCATTATGTATGCCATGCTGTGTACTAGACCTGATGTAAACCTTGCCGTAAGTTTGGTAGGTAGGTACCAAAGTAACCCCGGCAAGGAACACTGGACAGCGGTCAAGAATATCCTTAAGTACCTGAAAAGGACTAAGGACATGTTTCTCGTTTATGGAGGTGACGAAGAGCTCGTCGTAAAGGGTTACGTCGATGCTAGCTTCGACACAGATCTGGATGACTCTAAGTCACAAACCGGATACGTGTATATGTTGAATGGTGGAGCAGTGAGCTGGTGCAGCTGCAAGCAGAGCGTCGTGGCGGGATCTACATGTGAAGCGGAATACATGGCAGCCTCGGAGGCAGCGCATGAGGCAATTTGGGTGAAGGAGTTCATCACCGACCTAGGAGTCATACCCAATGCGTCGGGGCCGATCAAACTCTTCTGTGACAACACTGGAGCTATTGCACTTGCCAAGGAGCCCAGGTTTCACAAGAAGACCAGGCACATCAAGCGTCGCTTCAACTCCATCCGTGAAAATGTTCAAGATGGAGACATAGAAATTTGTAAAGTGCACACGGATCTGAATGTCGCAGATCCGTTGACTAAACCTCTCCCTAGGGCAAAACATGATCAGCACCAGAACTCTATGGGTGTTCGATTCATCACAATGTAACTAGATTATTGACTCTAGTGCAAGTGGGAGACTGTTGGAAATATGCCCTAGAGGCAATAATAAAAGTATTATTATTATATTTCCTTGTTCATGGTAATTGTCTTTGTTCATGCTATAATTGTGTTATCTGGAAATCGTAATACATGTGTGAATACTAGACACCAATATGTCCCTACTAAGCCTCTAGTTGACTAGCTCGTTGATCAATAGATAGTCATGGTTTCCTGACTATGGACATGGGGATGTCATTGATAACGAGATCACATCATTAGGAGAATGATGTGATGGACAAGACCCAATCCTAAGCATAGCACAAGATCGTGTAGTTCGTTTTGCTAGAGCTTTCCAATGTCGAGTATCTTTTCCTTAGACCATGAGATCGTGTAACTCCCGGATACCGTAGGAGTGCTTTGGGTGTACCAAACGTCACAACGTAACTGGGTGACTATAAAGGTGCACTACAGGTATCTCTGAAAGTGTCTATTGGGTTGACACGGATCGAGACTGGGATTTGTCACTCCGTATGACGGAGAGGTATCACCGGGCCCACTCGGTAATGCATCATCATAATGAGCTCAAAGTGACCAAGTGTTGGGTCACGGGATCATGAATTACGGTACGAGTAAAGTGACTTGCCGGTAATGAGACTAAACGAGGTATTGGGATACCGACGATCGAGTCTCGGGCAAGTAACCTACCGATTGACAAAGGGAATAGTTTACGGGGTTGCTTGAACCCTCGACATCGTGGTTCATCCGATGACATCATCGAGGAACATGTGGGAGCCAACATGGGTATCCAGATCCCGCTGTTGGTTATTGCCCGAGAGTCGTCTCGGTCATGTCTGCATGTCTCCCGAACCCGTAGGGTCTACACACTTAAGGTTCGGTGACGCTAGGGTTATTAGGAAGACTTGTATGTGATTACTGAATGTTGTTCGGAGTCCCGGATGAGATCCCGGACATCACGAGGAGTTCCGAAACGGTCCGGAGGTAAAGATTTATATATGGGAAGTTGTCATACGGACACCGGAATAGTTCGGGGGCATATCGGTATTGTACCG
Organism: Aegilops umbellulata; assembly: GCA_032464435.1. Taxonomy (NCBI): domain Eukaryota; kingdom Viridiplantae; phylum Streptophyta; class Magnoliopsida; order Poales; family Poaceae; genus Aegilops; species Aegilops umbellulata. The sequence continues at coordinate 536,289,615 of CP136055.1, forward strand.
GGGCCACCGGAGGGGCCTCGGGGGTCCACCGGGAGGGGCCACCTCTCCCGGAGGGGCTCATGGGCTGTAAAGGGGAAGGGAACCAGCCCAAAGTGGGCTGGTGCGCCTCCCCCCAAGGGCCCATGCGCCCTAGGGTTTGGGGGAACCCTAAAGGGGGCGCCCCCCTTGCTTGGGGGGCAAGCTCCCTCCCCCTTGGCCGCCCCCCCCCTCTAGATCCCATCTAGAGGGGGCTGGCCCCCTTGCCCCTTCCCCTATTAATAGAGGGGTGAGGGGAGGGCTGCATACACAAGTCAAGGCGCAGCCCCTCCCCTCCCCAACACCTCTCCTCCTCCGTACGTGCTTGGCGAAGCCCTGTCGGAGTTCTGCTGCACCAACATCACCACGCCGTCGTGCTGCCGTTGGAGTCTTCTTCCTCAACCTCTCCTCCCCCTTGCTGGATCAAGAAGGAGGAGACGTCGATCGTCCCGTACGTGTGTTGAACGCGGAGGTGCTGTGCGTTCAGCACTTGGTCATCGGTGATTCGAATCACGACGAGTACGACTACGTCATCACCATCCCCTTGAACGCTTCCGCACGCAATCTGCAAGTGGTATGTAGATGCAATCTCTCTCCCATGACTCGTTGCTTAGATGAACTCATAGATGGATCTTGGTGAAACCGTAGGAAAATTTTAATTTTCTGCAATGTTCCCCAACAATATTATCTAGTGTTTTAGGCAATATTGGGCTTTATTATCCACTTTTATATTACTTTTGGGAATAACCTATTAACCGGAGGCCCAGCCCAGATTTGCTGTTTTATGCCTATTTCAGTGTTTCGAAGAAAAGGAATATCAGACGGAGTCAAAACGGAACGAAATCAACTAGAGAAGTTATTTTTGGAAGGAAAGCCACCAGATAGACTTGGACTCTGCGTCAGAAGATACGGGAGCTGGCCACGAGGGTGGGGGGCGTGCCCACCCCCTAGGGCGCGCCCCCTACCTCGTGGGGCCCCCGAAGCTCCACCGACGTACTCCTTGCACCCATATATACCTACGTATCGAAAAACTTCCAGAACGGAGATTAGATCGGGAGTTCCGCCGCCGCAAGCCTCTGTAGCCACCAAAAACCTCTCGGGACCCTGTTCCGGCACCTTGCCGGAGGGGGGAACCCTCACCGGTGGCCATCTTCATACTACGCCTCCCACGGATTGATAAACCTTAGGTCATCCACTTGAGGGAAATTTTCTACTGTCCTACAAACCTGTGCACTTGCAGGCCCAACAACGTCTACAAGAAGAAGGTTGTGTAGTATACATCAAGCTCTTTTCTGGCGTCGTTGCCGGGCAGGCTAGGTAAGTGAAGGTATATCTTTAGATCTTGCAATCAAATCTTTTTGTTTCTTGTTTTAGCACTATCACATCCCTAGTTCTGGTATGCACTAGGCTAGCCCTTCATGTGAGCATCATGTTTAAATTCAAATGAAATTTGAATTGAGGAATTTTCAAAAGCCTCAGAAGACCTGTAAAAATAACCAACATTTAAATCTCATCAAATGAGTCCAAGAAAATGTTCCTGTTAATCTCTGGCTATATTGGCAAGGGATAAAATTCAAACCAATATTTTTAGAATCTCAGAAACAATTATTTTGGGCCTTTGAATTAATCCAATAAATATTTGAATTGGATCTATATTTATTACATAATAAATATATGTTCAATAATTCTAAAAATTGTTGTGTGGCTTGGGATAAGATCACTTAGCTTACACAATTATTTTCATGAAGTTTAAAATTGATTTGGTACTTAGATCAAATCAAAACAAATAGCAGAAAAATAGAAAACAGAAAGAAATAAAAAAGGAACTAACCTGGACTTACCTCCTCGGCCAGGGCCCAACAGACGGCCCAGCTATCGACCCAGCCCACAGCCGACGCCTGTCATCGTCCTCCTGGCGCCAGGAGGACGAGAGGCACGCGCTCGCCACTTGAGCGCATGGGCGCCACACCACCTGCTTGCCTGCCCCTCCCCCTCAACGCTCCGGCCTCTCTGGACGCCGCCACGACGCACCTCGGCTCTCACACTCTCCCTCGCTCTCACCCCCTCCCCTGGATCTCCCTCTCGAGCCCGAGCACAGCCGCAGCCGCGCCGTCATAACGCCGCAGCCACCGGCCCTACCGCGCCTCGCCGATGTGTCCATGACCTCCTCCTCGACGCCCTCGTCCTCCTCGTAGACTCGCTCGACGTCGGGCGCCCCAAAACGCCGCCCCCGACCTCGTCTTCATCGTTCGGCTGCCGAGATCGCCGGCGACCTCCCGTCTTCTTCAGCTCCTCTCCGACCTCGCCGACCCGCTCGTCGTGACCGCGGTGAGCTGCTGGCCGCCCCCCCCCCCTCTCTGTTCTCTTCCTCGCATGTCGTAGCGACCGCACCGAGCTTGGCCGCACCCGCCGCTGCTTGCGCCCACCGCCGACGCGGCCCCGGCAACCAAATGGCCAGGGTGTCGTGCCCAACATGCTCGCCGCCTCGCGTAGCTGCTGTAGGTGCCATGAACGCGCTACCACGGCCACTGCAGCCCCATAGCCACAAACACCCAAACGCCAGCACCGCCCCGAGCTCGTTTTCGGCGAGCTCCGGCCGTCCCCGCTGCTGCCGCATGCCACCCTGGATGCGGGCGAGCCCCAGCTCCCCGCGCGTGCCCTCCGCTGCTCGATTGGGTGCCGGAGGAGCAATCCCGAACCCTCCGCCGCGTTCGGCCTCGCCGGCGGCTAAACGCCGGCGGGTTGACCGCTTTGACCGCCGGTGGTTTAGCCCCGGTTGATCAGGGGATTTGACCTCCCCTGGGTCTATGACATGCGGGCCCCGCTCGGCTAATTAATCTAGTTTAGGTTTAAACTTAATTAGTTTAACCTAGGTTAGTGCTAATTAAACTAGGTTAGTTCAGTTAGTCACTGACACACGGGACCCACTGGTCAGTTTGACCCGGGCCGCCCCTGTTGACTTGCTGACGTCACACCGACATCATGCTGATGCAGTAATGCCTTTTCTGGATTTATTCTTATTCAGGAAATTCCATAAAATAGTGCTAACTTCTAAAAATCATATAAATTCAACCGTAGCTCAGAATGAAACAAGTTATATATGAAAAATGATTAGAAAAATTAAATCTATCCATCTGCACTGGTTTCATGCATGATAAAGCAACTTAAACCTGTTGTTTATATCAAAACATGATAAGGCATTATTTAAATTCATAATTTGAGTTTGGGATTGAACCTTTGGTTCCAAATGACCCAAACCCATCTGGTTGTAGTTGCATTAGGCCAACACACTCATATTACCATGTCATGAGCATGCATCATATTGTGCATTGCATTGATTGTGTTTCTTTCTCAGTTGCCGATATTGGCCCCTCTCGATGGACGCGTTTCGACGATGTAATCAATGACACCGATGAAGAGCTTGTTGGGGAACGTTGCAGAAAATAAAAAAATTCTACGGTTTCACCAAGATCTATCTGTGAGTTCATCTAGCAATGAGTGATCGGAGTGCATCTACATACCTTTGTAGATTGCAGCGGAAGCGTTCAAAGAATGGGGTTTAGGGAGTCGTACTCGTCGTGATCCAAATCACCGGAGATCCTAGCGCCGAACGGACGGCACCTCCACGTTCAACACACGTACGGTCAGCGTGACGTCTCCACCTTCTTGATCCAGCAAGGGGGAAGGAGAGGTTGATGAAGATCTGGCAGCACGACGGCGTGGTGGTGGATGTAGCAGTCACCGCAGCAGGGCTTCGCCGAGCTTCTCTGAGAGGGAGAGGTGTAGCAGGGGAGAGGGAGGCGCCAAGACTTCAGGGTGCGGCTGCCCTCCCTCCCCCCCTTTATATAGGCCCCCTGGGGGGCACCGGCCCTGGGAGATGGGATCTCCTTGGGGGCGGCGGCCAAGGGGGGTGGAGTGCCCCCCAAGGCAAGTGGGCCCCCCCACCCCAGGGTTTCCAACCCTAGGCACAGGGGGGCCCAAGGGGGGCGCACCAGCCCACTATGGGCTGGTTCCCCTCCCCACTTCAGCCCATGGGGCCCTCCGGGATGGGTGGCCCCACCCGGTGGACCCCCGGGACCCATCCGGTGGTCCCGGTACAATACCGGTGACCCCGAATTCTCCCGATGGCCGAAAATGCACTTCCTATAATTCTTTACCTCCGGACCATTTCGGAACTCCTCATGACGTCCGGGATCTCATCCGGGACTCTGAACAACTTTCGGATTACTGCATACTCATCTCTATACAACCCTAGCGTCACCGAACCTTAAGTGTGTAGACCCTACGGGTTCGGGAGACACGCAGACATGACCGAGACAGCTCTCTGGCCAATAACCAACAGCGGGATCTGGATACCCATGTTGGCTCCCACATGCTCCTCGATGATCTCATCGGATGAACCACGATGTCGAGGATTCAAGCAACCCCGTATATGATTCCCTTTGTCAATCGGTATTTTACTTGCCCGAGATTCGATCGTCGGTATCCCAATACCTCGTTCAATCTCGTTACCGGCAAGTCACTTTACTCGTACCGTAATGCATGATCCCGTGACCAAACATTTGTTTACTTTGAGCTCATTATGATGATGCATTACCGAGTGGGCCCAGATATACCTCTCCGTCATACGGAGTGACAAATCCCAGTCTCGATCCGTGTCAACCCAACAGACACTTTCGGAGATACCCGTAGTACACCTTTATAGTCACCCAGTTACTTTGTGACGTTTGGTACACCCAAAGCACTCCTACGGTATCCGGGAGTTACACGATCTCATGATCTAAGGAAAAGATACTTGACATTGGAAAAGCTCTAGCAAACGAACTATACGATCTTGTGCTATGCTTACGATTGGGTCTTCTCCATCACATCATTCTCCTAATGATGTGATCTCGTTATCAATGACGTCCAATGTCCATAGTCAGGAAACCATGACTATCTGTTGATCAACGAGCTAGTCAACTAGAGGCTTACTAGGGACATGTTGGTGTCTATGTATTCACACATGTATTACGATTTCCGAATAACACAATTATAGCATGAATAAAAGACAATTATCATGAACAAGGAAATATAATAATAATCCTTTTATTATTGCATCTAGGGCATATTTCCAACAGAGCTATAATATCTTCAGAAGTGCTAGGCAAGCAAAATCCCCTTGTTCATTCCGATACAATCCCATTCTCTCGCTCCTGCTCTCTTTTACTGCATTAGGACAACAATGTTTCAACTGTTACATGTTGCGGTAGTTGAACCCCTTTCCTCTGCATGACCTGTCATTGCCACAGTAAATAGATGAAACCCACTAGCATGAGTAGGAGTTGTTTGAGCCCTGATGTGCCTACTCATTCATGCTTGTTTGTCATGCCTACTACTGGTTAGAGTTGAGTCAGGTCTGATTCATCGGGGATGAATTGGAATGTGGTGAACATGACCTACTGTTGAGAGCTAAGTGTGTGAACACGATTTGGTAAAGGTATCGGTTAGAGGCCATGTAGGAGTACATGGTGGGTTGTATCATTGAAACCGTCCTCGGGAACTGAGTTCTGTGTTTGTGATCCATGAACAGTTACTACCACACATTGGGTTCCGGTAACTCGGCCCCTCTCGGCTTATCAACCAACTCGATCTCTGTCCAGGAGTTGCAACTAGTTTCTGGTGTTTGTAGGTAGTGTTAGTAGTCTACCAAGTGGCACCCGGTATAGGTGGGCTTGGGACAGACTAGGCACCGTGGCATGGTGTACCAAGCGTAGATCCACCCGTCGAGGTGGGCTTGGGAACCATGCACACATCGTTTGGGGCCGTGAGCGACACCCCGGCCGGATCTCCTTGCGGATGGAACCCGAATAGGCGATAAACCTGGACTAGAGACTTGTGTGGTTAGTCAGGTCGTGGCCGACTCCCTCGCTAGGCTTCCGCTTGAAGGTTGCCGAGGTACATGACGTGTACATGGTGGTAAGTGGCGAGAGCGTGTGTGAAGAAGTACACCCCTGCAGGGTTATCATTATCTATTCGAATACCCGGATTCCTCGGATATGGAAACTTGGACCCCTTGCATAGTTCATAGACAAGTGAAAGTGGATCCTCTAAAATGCGCAAGATAAGCGTGAGTGCTATGGATGGCCTTCTCATAGGGAGACGGGAGCGGATCCATAGTGGTGTATTGATATGGTGAATATGTGGACTCGTGTGCGCCACCTCAAAAGAGTTACTTGCAATCGTAGTTCAGGTTAGCCACTAAGTCAAAGCTGGCTTGCTGCAGTTAAACTCCACCACCCCTTTTGTTGATACCGATGCATATGTAGATAGTTCTGATGTAAGTCTTGCTGGGTACATTTGTACTCATGTTTGCCTATTTTATGTTTTGCAGAGATACTTCAGTCTCGCTAGTAGTTCCGCGTGGACTTCGACGTTTAGCTTGTTACCTCAGCTACGATCTTGTGCCCTCGGCAGGATCTGGTAGATAGTCAGGCTTCTCAGCCTTTTTCATTTGTGGATGTCTGTACTCAGACATGTTAAGCTTCCGCATGTGTTTTGACTTGTATGCTCTGAATGTTGGGTCATGAGACCCATGCTTGTAATATCTCGCTCCTCGGAGCCTATTGAATAAATACTTGAGTCATAGAGTTATGTTGTGATGCCATGTTGTATTTACACATATCGAGCATATTGTGTGTATGATTGAAATGCTTGGTATGTGTGGGATCCGACAACCTAGTTGTTTATCCCTGGTAGCCTCTCTTATGGGGAAATGTAGTCTTGTGCTTCCATGAGCCATAGTAGTCCGCTACAGCCCGGTTCACCGGAGTCCTGCTAGCCCAGCACTACTGCTTCGGAACACTTGACTGGCCGGCATGTGATTCACTTCGTTCCTGTGTCTGTCCCTTCGGGGAAATGTCACGCGGTGACATCCGGAGTCCTGCCTAGCCTACTACAGCTCGGATTCACACGCTGCTGACCGACATGCTCGATGTTGTTTCATGTATGACTGTCCCTGTAAGTTAGTGCCACTTTGGGTTCACGACTAGTCATGTCGGCCCGGGTTTTTTGTCATATGGATGCTAGCGACACTATCATATACGCGAGCCAAAAGGCGCAAATGGACCCGAGCCAGGTAAGGTGGCACCCGTGGGAATACTGTGCGTGAGGCCGCAAAGTGATATGATGTGTTACATGCTAGATCGGTGTGACTTGGGATCGGGGTCCTGACAGCTTTGGTATCAGAGCCTGACTGCCTGTAGGATTACCAAGCCAAACCGGTCGAAGTCGAGTCTAGAAATGCTTTAGTTATATAAGGGAATTGATTGTGGAAGGGAATGTAAGGCTCTTTTTACTTCTTTACCTTATGCCTTCTGATCTGAGTCTACCTCTTCTTTTCAACGGGGATTAAGTACTAGGCCTTCTCATCTATCTATCAGGATGACGTGTTGCTAATCCATAGACTTGTAGGATTGTTGGATTCAAGTCTCAGTTCAGTTTCTACTACCTCCGTATGTTCATAGCTGGCCTCAGAACCTTCTTGTTGTGATGTTAAGTGGTTACGCCACTATTTGCAGGATGTCTCAAATCTTTTTGAGCATTTACAGCCGTTATGCTGCCTGAGTCATCCCAGGTCTCTAAATAGTCTGATGCATTTGCAAATCCTTTCTTTCCGTTCCCGATGTCCTTTTGGGCCAGATTAAGCACACTACATGGTGTGTGAGGTACTCTGTTGCCTCGATATATATGTTGGAGCTATTATCATGACCCTAGGTATTTTAGGGAGTCACCTAGTAATCTAGCAATGCTTTGTATCCCCAGTGCGATGATTCTGGCCACCATTCTCAAAAGCATCCCGTGATGCCATTTAGTAGTAGGTATTCTATTCCTGGGTTCTTGAACCCGAGATTCACCCTACTTACTTCATGTTGATAGTGTTAGCTCGTTCCTTTAGGTTATTAGTAACCTTTGCATTAGTCCTCGAGGTCTGTGGTATATCATTCTTCCTAATACCATGAACCATCCTTGGCGGAAGTTCGTTGAACCAAAATATCACAATAAGAGTGCTCTTGACGAGTTCTCGATTCTATAATGTGACTCTGCCAGTTCTACCTTCTTTGCATGGGTTATCCGGAAGAAACCTGTTGAACTTGGTTTGACATACTAATCTATGCATCCACAACTCAGAAAGTTATATGTACCTTGAGTTGTTCCTCTTCAGTTGCATCCCGACCGTCCTCTATCAGTTGATAGCCAAGAGTATGTGTGCAATTGTGTTCATCGATGCCTTCTATTCTTGTGGTCTGTTAAGCCATTCTATTCCGGAATGACTAGGAGAAACAAACCCCAGTACCTCGTCCATATATAGGATTGGGTCAAAGTAGTTGTATTCCGTGGATCAAAATGCCAATCCAGCTTTTGCTCTGTTCTACCCTGGAGTATTACCCTCGTTATGTCAAGAATATCATAGGAATTGCACCAACTCTTATGAATTCTTGATGCAGTGATACTTCTCACCATCATCATTCATTCCTCGGTCCTCGTGTTGTTGTAACCGGAATGCCGACAAGTGAATTGTGATGTGTGAAATCAATACTCCTAGCAACCCCGTTGCTTGGTAGTTAATGGACAACACCCTCATTCTTAGTGTGCTGGTTATTAAATCATCATCCTAAGATTGCTCGTGCTACCTAGTCCTTATTTCTGGTGCACTCTTTGATCAATGAGTTAGGATTTTGTCAAACCCTTGCTCTTTTGATCATATCGTCTTGCCCTAAAAAGCAAGATTGTTCCCGAGCTTAGTAACATATCGGTGGTTCGTGATTTTCTGAAGATCTTCTTGAAAGTATTACCTGGTCGTCACCTGACCGCAATGTTGAGTTCGTGATCAAGTTGGTTTCTTGTAAACCACCCCTTCTCCAAGAATCCGTGTTGGATACCCCTGAGCTAGTTGGTTAAGCCAAACAACAACTTGGAGAGTTGGAAGATAAAATCTTGTCTGACCTAGTTCATGTTAAGGGATATTTTTTTGGGGTGTGCGTGTGTTGAAGAAAGATGATATCTTCACCAATTGGTCCTCGTGATCAGTTGTTGGATTTATTGTCTTGTCAAAACTTTGACTTGAGTATGGGCTATCGTCCAGTCAAATCAGAACCAACGATGTTCGTAATGTTGTCTTACTCGTGGTTGATCCCTCGAGCATACACCATTACTTCTTTTGGTCTGACCAATGCTATCACCATGTTCACATGATGGTGGAAGTCTAGTGATATGGAAATTCCGATGAGGTTTTGTTGAGCCCATCAGCAGCATTTTGTCTCCCCCATGATTCATGTTGAACATCAACTTAGTGTTGTAAACTTTGTAAGCAATGCCTTCGTGTTCCGTTCATGAAACTTATGCTTCGATGGAAGGAGTGACTTCCTTGAATTCATGTGCATTGGTGCAAGTTGCCACCATGAGTTTGAGAAATATTGTTTTTGTTTCCTCTGCTACCATCTCAAGTCAGTAATGCATGTGCGAATGTATTCTATGGTTTGGGAGATTAATTACCTCCATTCCATATGTATTCCCTAGCACACCAAGCCACTGATTGACTTGTTCAAGGAAAAGAAGTCTATGCTTGGGATCTAATCCATGCATGGACTTGCGTAAAGACCTCGAAATCCTTGATGATGGTTCCCGACTAGAACTCGATAGTGTTTTATTATAAGACTACTAGGTGGTCATTCTTGTCTTGGACAACATGCTCACATGTGTGTAGCAGAACCAGCTCATTTTTGGAGCTTACTATCGTAGTTCATTTCCCGAGAATCTTGCAACGTCATCTCGTCGATTTGTGTTGCAAACTTTCTTTTCAGACATGCTGAGTCTGAAGTATCCTATCACCAACCGGATCTGAATCTCAGGCAGATATGATGGTTGGAACATTCCCAACAGTTGCATTTCGTTCCCAGCTTGCACCGCCATTGTACATTTCCATGGGCTGCACCTCTCAGTAATTGTTGTTCAGGATCATCTTCAAAAGTGGTCCTACCATGGGTCCCATCCATTTCCGATGATAAAGCAAAATCATCCATTGCTTTGTCTTCAACAAGGTAGTCTGCATCATCCATTCTAGTCTGAGTATGCCAGTCTTTCGAACTCCTTCAAATGATCGATTGTGATTGCCTTAGGCTGGTATAAAGAATGCTTTAGGTGCTGGTTATATTGTTGAATTCATTCATTATGCTACTGAAAATTATTATGAGAGAGGATCATATGCTTCTTCATATTGCAATAATATCAAGTTTCCTCTCTATGTGCTTAAAATCTAGAAGTTATGCTTGTTTTACCTTCCTATGCAAGTTGATTCTTGTTCCCATAAGTTGTTTGCTCGCAAAATCCCTATGCATATGAAGTGGGTTAGACTTAAATTTGCTAGTCATATTCTTCATGATGCTCTCTTTATGTTTCAATTCTTATCTTTTATGTGAGCATCATTGAAATCATAATGCCTAGCTAGGGGCGTTAAACGATAGCGCTTGTTGGGAGGCAACCCAATTTTATTTTAATTTCTTGCTTTTTGGTTCTGTTTAGGAATAAATAATCCATCTAGCTTCTGTTTAGATGTGGTTTTATGTTTTCATTAGTGTTTGTGCCAAGTAGAACCTTTGGGAAGACTTGGGTGAAGTCTTTATGATCATGCTGTGTAAAACAGAAACTTTAGCGCTCACGAGATTAGCTAGAACTTTTTACTGGAGAGTGATATTTAGTTGATTCTTTTTGCAGATGATTACTAGACAAATTACTCAGGTCCACCAATTTATTTTAGAATTTTTTGAGTTCCATAAGTTTGCGTTAGTTACAGATTACTACAGACTCTTCTGTTTTTGACAGATTCTGTTTTTCGTGTGGTGTTTGCTTATTTTGATGACTCTATGGCTAGTAAAATAGTTTATAAACCATAGATAAGTTGGAATACAGTAGGTTTAACACCAATATAAAAAAATAATGAGTTCATTACAGTACCATGAAGTGGTGTTTTGTTTTCTTTCGCTAACGGAGCTTATGAGTTTTCTGTTAAGTTTTGTGTTGTGAAGTTTTCAAGTTTTGGGTAAAGATTCGATGGACTATGGAAAAAGGAGTGGCAAGAGCCTAAGCTTGGGGATTACCAAGGTACCCCAAGGTAATATTCAAGGATAACCAAGCGTCTAATCTTGGGGATGCCCCGGAAGGCATCCCCTCTTTCGTCTACTTCCATCGGTAATTTTACTTGGAGCTATATTTTTATTCACCACATGATATGTGTTTTGCTTGGAGCGTCATGTCATTTTCTTTAGCTTTGCTTGATGTTTGAATGAAGTATCAAGATCTGAAATTCTTAAATGTTAGAGAGTCTTCATATAGTTGCATAATTATCCGACTACTCATTGATCTTCACTTATATCTTTCCGAGTAGTTTGTCGTTTGCTCTAGTGCTTCACTTATATCTTTTAGAGCACGGCGGTGGTTTTATTTTGAAGAAATAGATGAACTCTCATGCTTAACTTATATTATTTTGAGAGTCTTAAATAGCATGGTAATTTGCTTAAAAAATCCTAATATGATAAGCATAAAAGATTTGTAAGAATTCTTATGAGTGTGTTGAATACTAAGAGAAGTTTGATGCTTGATAATTGTTTTGAGATATGAAGATGGTGATATTAGAGTCATGCTAGTTGAGTAGTTGTGAATTTGAGAAATACTTGTGCTAAAGTTTGTGATTCCCGTAGCATGCACGTATGGTGAACCGTTATGTGATGAAGTCAGTGCATGATTCATTTATTGATTGTCTTCCTTATGAGTGGCGGTCGGGGACGAGCGATGGTCTTTTCCTACCAATCTATCCCCCTAGGAGCATGTGCGTAATACTTTGCTTTGATAACTTCTAGATTTTTGCAATAAGTATATGAGTTCTTTATGACTAATGTTGAGTCCATGGATTATACGCACTTTTCTTCCTTCCACCATTGCTAGCCTCTCTAATACCGTGCACCTTTCGCCGGTATCATATACCCACCATATACCTTCCACAAAACAGCCACCATACCTACCTATCATGGCATTTCCATAGCCATTCCGAGATATATTGTCATGCAACTGTCCATCGTTCCGTTTATTATGACACACTCCATCATTGTCATATTGCTTTGCATGATCATGTAGTTGACATCGTATTTGTGGCAAAGCCACCGTTCATAATTCTTTCATACATGTCACTCATGAGTCATTGCACATCCCGGTACACCGCTGGAGGCATTCATATAGAGTCATATCTTGTTCTAGTATCGAGTTGTAATTGTTGAGTTGTAAGAAAATAAAAGTGTGATGATCATCATTTTTAGAGCATTGTCCCAAGTGAGGAAAGGATGATGGAGACTATGATTCCCCCACAAGTCGGGATGAGACTCCGGACGAAAAAAAAAGAGGCCATAAAAAAAGAGAAAAGGCCCAAATAAAATAAATAAAATAAAAAATTGAGAGAAAAAGAGAGAAGGGGCAATGCTACTATCCTTTTACCACACTTGTGCTTCAAAGTAGCACCATGATCTTCATGATTGAGAGTCTCCTATGTTGTCACTTTCATATACTGGTGGGAATTTTTCATTATAGAACTTGGCTTGTATATTCCAATGATGGGCTTCCTCAAGTGCCCTAGGTCTTCGTGAGCAAGCAAGTTGGATGCACACCCACTAGTTTCTTTTGTTGAGCTTTCATATACTTATAGCTCTAGTGCATCCGTTGCATGGCAATCCCTACTCACTCACATTGATATCTATTTATGGGCATCTCCATAGCCCGTTGATACGCCTAGTTGATGTGAGAATATCTTCCCCTCTTTTTGTCTTCTCCACAACCACCATTCTATTCCAGTGCTATATCCATGGCTCACGCTCATGTATTGTGTGAAGATTGAAAAAGTTCGAAAATGTTAAAGTATGAAACAATTGCTTGGCTTGTCATCGGGGTTGTGCATGATTTAAATACTTTGTATGGTGAAGATAGAGCATAGCCAGACTATATGATTTTGTAGGGATAACTTTCTTTGGCCATGTTATTTTGAGAAGACATAATTGCTTTGTTAGTATACTTGAAGTATTATTATTTTTATGTCAATATGAACTTTTGTCTTGAATCTTTCAGATATGAATATTCATATCACAATTAAGAAGAATTACATTGAATTTATGCCAAGTAGCACTCCGCATCAAAAATTCTTTTTTATCATTTACCTACTCGAGGACGAGCAGGAATTAAGCTTGGGGATGCTTGATACATCTCCAACGTATCTATAATTTTTGATTGCTCCATGCTATATTATCTACTATTTTAGGCAATATTGGGCTTTATTATCCACTTCTATATTACTTTTGGGATTAACCTATTAACCGGAGGCCCAACCCAGATTTGTTGTTTTATGCCTATTTCAGTGTTTCGAAGAAAAGTAATATCAGACGGAGTCGAAACGGAATGAAATCAACTGGAGAAGTTATTTTTGGAAGGAAAGCCACCAGATAGACTTGGACTCTACGTCAGAAGATACGGGAGCTGGCCACGAGGGTGGGGGGCGTGCCCACCCCCCTAGGGCGCGCCCCCTACCTCGTGGGGCCCCCGAAGCTCCACCGATGTACCCCTTGCACCCATATATACCTACGTATCGAAAAACTCCCAGAATAGAGATTAGATCGGGAGTTCCGCCGCCGCAAGCCTCTGTAGCCACCAAAAACCTCTCGGGACCCTGTTCCGGCACCCTGCCGGAGGGGGGAACCCTCACCGGTGGCCATCTTAATCCTACGCCTCCCACGGATTGATAAACCTTAGGTCATCCACTTGAGGGAAATTTGCTACTGTCCTACAAACATGTGCACTTGCAGGCCCAACAACGTCTACAAGAAGGTTGTGTAGTAGACATCAATCCTGGAGTTCGAGCCATAAGGAGGTTAGGAGGAAGGAGGAAATGAAATGCTAATCTGAACACTGGTGGCAAAAAGATTTAGTATGGTAGTGTGAATCCAATCCTTGGGGAGAAATGAGGTGCATTCATTAAACATCCAGTGCATTTGTCTGATTTATCTTGATTACGAATGGTAGCATAGTGTAGCATTTTGGCGAGTGTATATCATGTGCTTACTTTTTTCCAGTGCAGGGGTGTCATACAATCTTGAGCAAGAAAAATGCTTTGTACCAAAGAAAGAAAGTCAATGGTCCATGCATTCAATTTCAAGGGCAATACTAGAAATACCCCTTCTTTCAAGGGGCCAACGCGCAAGATTCCCTGAATTGAAACACTTTCTTCTGGAACCACCTCGTTCCTTCCACCTGTCGCATAGCCCCTCACTAGTGTGTTGGCCCTACCACACGCCCCCTTGCCTAGGGGTCGCCGTTTTTGTGACCACCGTGTATATATGGGACGGTCCTCCCCACCATGTGTCAACCTACACATTCGTTCCCATGTTTCATTAAAAATATACCCATTTATGAATTTAGGCGAGGCTCCTTCCCCCTAGTGACTACAAAGAGGTACTAGTGGCCATGTGCGGTGGCAGGATCTCAACATGCCCGCGGTGACACAGAGGGTGACGAAGCTAAAGCTGAGGCCAAGAATAAGAATGCCCGGCGAGGCGGTGGTGGGGGTCGGCACTTTGCAAGGCTTGACGTGCTTGGGGTCGGGCTTGAGATGGAGTACGAAGATGTGGACTTCAGAGAGTTTGAGGTTGGCTCCAGGGACTCTAACTTGGATCTTGGGCTTGGCGGGATGGCAAAGGAGGACGATGACGACGAGCTCGTCAAGATCAAGCCATTCGCCATCGTCAAGAGGTCCCTCTCCAAAGGTATCGACGCCACATCACCAGATATGGTTTTAATCCATCTATTAGGATTATACTTTCCATCCTTTTCTATTGTAGTATCACATTTTCTCATTTTTAGGTAGGGCACAAAAGTTTGAAATCACATACGGCTATTTTTTAAGGGGGTTTAATATTTTCTTATGTTGTGAAAGCTTTAAATATATGGTTAGATCATAACCCGAGGTGTGGAGCTTGGACCAGACCCTCTGGTTGCGTCTGTTGTGTCACATCCATGAACACATGTGTAGCATACTATGGTGAACTATGCTAAGTTCATTGCCAAGTGTGAATCTGGTTCCCTTGGCTATAGATATCCCCAAACTAGATAATAAGCTTGTCGGCAAGAGGCGTTTCCAATTTTCACATGGTTTACACTCTTACATTTCTGTTTTCATTCGGTTTACACTTGTATGTTTTCCTATTTCATGCGTACACTCCTTTTCTCTCTTTAGGTACATCGGCGACACAAATTTATGTGTTGATCCGTAGATAGCTAGATAAGTTATGCATCAACCTACCCGAAAGACCACTCTGAAGTTAAATTTTGCCACTTTAGGTAGGAAACAAGGTTGTAATGATGTAATATGCTGAAAGTTCTTGGATATTTTTAAAATTTTCTATATATGGTTTACACAATTTTTATGCTATTTGGGTATAAAAAACTCATGTGTAGATTTTGCATGCAAATTCTGTTGTTTGGCCTAGAGCTGCTGATTCATTCATGCATGGGTCTGTCTCATCGATCTCAAAGGAAACAAAACCACTCTCAAATTATTTCTTCTCGATGCCAAGTAAGACACAAAGTCATGAACCAATGTTGGCATTTTATTTAATAGAAGTGTTAAAAATATCTATATACATGCTTAGATCGTGAACACATTATAAAAAAAGTGCTTGGTACCAAACTGAGAAAGTCAATGGTCTATGCATTCAATTTCAAGGGCAATACTAGAAATATCCCTGAATTGAAACGCTTGCTTCTGGAACCACCTCGTTCCTTCCGCCTGTCGCGTAGCCCCTCACTAGTGTGTGAGTCCTACCACACACCCCCTTCCCTAGGGGTCGTCGTTTTTGCGACCATCATGTATATATGGGACTGTCCTCGCCCCCATGTGCCAACCTACACATTCACTCCCATGTGTCATCAGAAACTCTACCGATTTACTAGTTTATGCGGGGCTCCTGCCCCCTGGTGACTACAACGAGGCACTAGCGGCCATGTGCGGTGGCGGGATCTGAACATGCCACGGTGACACGGAGGGTGACGAAGCAAAAGATGTGGTCGAGAAGAAGGCCTGGCGAGGCGGTGGTAGGGGATCAGCGCTTTGCAAGGCTTGACGTGCTTGGGATCGGCCTTGAGATGGAGTGCGGAGATTTGGACTTTGAAGAGTTTGAGATTGGCTCTAGGGATTCCGACTTGGATCTCGGGTGTCAAGATCAAGCCATTCGCCACCAATAAGGTGTCCCTCTCCAAAGGTATTGACGCCACATCACTAGATCTGGTTTTAATCCATCTATTAGGATTATACTTACCATCTTTGTCTATTGTAGTGTCACCTTTTCTCAATTTTGAGTAGGGCATAAAAGTTTGAAATCACATATGGCTATCTTTCAAGGGGGTTAAATATTTTCTTATGTTGTTAAAGCTTTAAATATATGATTAGATCATAGCCCGGGTGGAGCTAGGACCTTACCCCCTAGTTGTGTCCGGGGTGTGACGTCCATACACACATGTGTAGCATACTATGGTTAACTATACTAGGTCCATCGCCAAGTGTGAACCTGGCTCCCCCTTGGCTATAGGTAGCACCAAACCAGATAATAAGCCTGTCCGCAATAGGCTTTTACTATTTTCACATGGTTTCTATTCTTACATTTCCTGGTTTCATTCGGTTTAAAATGTCATGAACACACTTTTTGAAAATCATGAATATATTTTCTTAGTGTCATGTACGTTTTTCATGAATGCTACATTTTTTCAATTACGTGAATATTTTTTAACACAACATAATTCTTCGACCATGCAGGTACCCATGATCATGGAGTTCGAGCCATGAGGAGGTTAGGAGGAAGGAGGAAATGAAACGCTAATCTGAACAGCAGTGGCAGAAAGATTTAGTACAGTAGTGTGAATCTAATTCTTGGGGAGACATGAGGTGTATTCATTAAACATCCAGTGCTTTTGCCTGATTTATGCTGATTACGCATGGTAGCATAGGGTAGCATTTTGACGAGTGTATATCATGTGCTTACCTTTTTCCAGGGGAAGGGTGTCGTACAATCTTGAGCAAGAAAAATGCTTGGTACCATAGTAAGAAAGTCAATGGTCCATGCATTCAATTTCAAGGGCAATACTAGAAATACCCCTTCTTTCAAGGGGCCAACGCGCAAGATTCCCTGAATTGAAACGCTTGCTACTGGAACAACCTTGTTCCTTCCGCCTATCGCATAGCCCCTCACTAGTGTGGGCCCTACTACACGCCCCCCTACCTGGGGTCGCTGTTTTTGCGACCATCGTGCATATATGGGACTATCCTCTCCCCCATGTGGCAACCTACACATTCTCTCCTATGTGTCATTAGAAACTCTACCCATTTACCACTTTAGGCGAGGCTCCTTCCCCCTAGTGACTACAACGTGGTACTAGCGGCCATGTGCGGTGGCGGGATCTCAACATGCCTGCGGTGACACGGAGGGTGACGAAGCTAAAGTTGTGGCCAAGAAGAACAAGGCACGACGAGGCGATGGTGGGGTTGGTGCTTTGCAAGGCTTGACGTGCTTGGGGTCGGGCTTGAGATGGAGTACGAAGATGTGGACTTCGAAGAGTTTAAGGGTTGATCCAGGAACTCTAACTTGGATCTTGGGCGTGGTGGGATAGCAAAGGAGGAAGATGACGATGAGCTCGTCGAGATCAAGCCATTCGATAGCGTCAAGAGGTACCTCTCCAAAGGTATCGACGCCAAATCACTAGATCTAGTTTTAATCCGTCTATTAGGATTATACTTTCTATCCTTATCTATTGTAGTATCACATTTTCTCATTTTTAGGTAGGGAATAAAAGTTTGAAATCGCATATAGCTAGTTTTAAGGGGTTGAATATTTTCTTATGTTGTTAAAGCTTCAAATAAATGGTTAGATCATATCCCGGGGTGGAGCTAATACAAGACCCCCTGGTTGCGTCCAGGGTGTGACGTCTATACACACATGTGTTGCATACTATGGTGAACTATACTAGGTCCATCGCCAACTGTGAATCTGGCTCCCCTTGGCTATCGGTAGCACCAAACCAGATAAGAAGCTTGTCTGCAAGAGGAGTTTCCTATTTTCACATGGTTTACACTCCTACATTTCCTGGTTTCATTCGGTTTATGCTTGTATGTTTTCCGATTTCACACGCACACTCCTTTTCTCTCTCTAGGTACAACGGCGACACAAATTTATGTGTTGATCCGTAGATAACTATATAAGTTATGCATCAACCTACCCCAAAACACCACTCTGAAATTACATTTTGCTATTTTTAGGTAGGACACAAGGTTGTAATGACGTAATATGTTGACTATTCTTGGATATTTGTAAAATTTTCTATATATAGTTTGCACAATTGTTATGCTATTTGAGTATGAAAAACTCATGTGTGGATTTTGTATGCAAAATCTGTGGTTTAGGCCAGAGCTGCTACTTTGTTCATGCATGGGCCAGTCACCATATCAAAAGAAACAAAACCACTCTCAAACTATTTCTTCTCGGTGCCAAGTAAGACACAAAGTCATGAGGAAGTGTTGGCATGTTATTTCATAAAAGTGTTAAAAATCTCTATATACATGGTTAGATCACGAACACATTATTAAAAAGTGTTTGGTACCAAAGAAAGAAAGTCAATGGTCCATGCATTCAATTTCAA
This sequence comes from Aegilops umbellulata, assembly GCA_032464435.1. NCBI lineage: Eukaryota > Viridiplantae > Streptophyta > Magnoliopsida > Poales > Poaceae > Aegilops > Aegilops umbellulata. Next base: position 536,308,386 of record CP136055.1, read on the forward strand.
CGACAGTACTAGAAATACCCCTTCTTTCAAGGGCCAACGCGCAAGATTCCCTGAATTGAAACGCTTGCTTCTGGAACCACCTCGTTCCTTACGCCTGTCGCGTAGCCCCTCACTAGTGTGTGGGGCCTACCACATCCCCCTTGCCTAGGGGTCGCCGTTTTTGCGACCACGGTGTATATATGGGATTGTCCTTGCCCCCATGTGCCAACCTACATATTCGCTCCCATGTGTCATTAGAAACTATACCCATTTACCAATTTAGGCGAGGCTCCTTCCCCCTAGTGACTACAACGAGGAACTACCAGCCATTTGCGGTGGCAAGATCTCAACATGCCCGCGGTGACACGGAGGGTGACGAAGCTAAAGCTGTATCCGAGAAGAAGGCCTGGCGAGGCGGTGGCGGGGGTCGGCGCTTTGCAAGGCTTGACGTGCTTGGGGTCGGGCTTGAGATGGAGTACGAAGAAGTGGACTCTGAGGAGTTTGAGGTTGGCTCCAGGGATTCTGACTTGGGTCTCGCGCGTCGAGATCAAGCAATTCGCCACCGTTAAGAGGTCCCTCTCCAAAGGTATCGATGCCACATCACTAGATCTGGTTTTAATCCGTCTATTAGGATTATACTTTCCATCCTTGCCTATTGTAGTGTCACATTTTATCATTTTTTTGTAGGGCATAAAAGTTTGAAATCGCTTATGGCTATTTTTTATGGGGTGTAAATATTTTCTTATGTTGTTAAAGCTTTAAATATACGGTTAGATCACAGCCGGGGTGGAGCTAAGACCAGATCCCCTAGTTGCCTCCGGGGTGTGTCGTCCATACACACATGTGTAGCATACTATAGTGAACTATAATAGGTCCATCGCCAAGTGTGAACCTGGCTCCCCCTTGGCTATAGGTAGCATCAAACCAGATAATAAGCCTATCTCGAATAGGTGTTTCCTATTTTCACATGGTTTCCATTCTTATATTTCCTGGTGTCATTCTGTTTAAAATGTCATGAACACACTTTTTGAAAATCATGAATATATTTTCGAAGTGTCACGTACATTTTTCTTGAATGGTACAAATATTTTTTTAATTACGTGAAGATTTTTTAACACTGCATAATTCTTCGACAATGCGGGTACCCATGATCATCAAGTTCGAGCCACGAGGAGGTTAGGAGGAAATGGAGTGCTAATCTGAACACTAGTGACAGAAAGGTTTAGTACGGTAGTGTGAATCTAATTCTTGAGGAGACATGAGGTGTATTCATTAAACATCCAGTGCTTTTGTCTGATTTATCTTGATTACGAATGGTAGCATAGGGTAGCATTTTGACGAGTGTATGTCATGTGCTTACTTTTTTCCAGGGCAAGGGTGTCGTACAATCTTGAGCAAGAAAAATGCTTGGTACGAAAGAAAGAAAGTCAATGGTCCATGCATTCAATTTCAAGGGCAATACTAGAAATACCCCTTCTTTCAAGGGGCCAACGTGTAAGATTCCCTGAATTGAAACACTTGCTTCTGGAACAACCTTCACATTCCCCTTACTAGTGTGTGGGCCCTACCACATGCCCCCTTGCCCAGGGGTCGCCGTTTTTGCGATCATCGTGTATATATGGGACTGTCCTCGTCCCCATGTGGCAACCTACACATTCGCTCCCATGTTTCATTAAAAACTCTACCCATTTACGAATTTAGGCGAGGCTCCATCCCCCTAGTGACTACAACGTGGTACTAGCGGCCACGTGCGGTGGCGGGATCTCAACATGCCCGCGGTGACACAGAGGGTGATGAAGTTAAAGTTGTGGCCAAGAAGAAGAAGGCCCGGTGAGGCGGTGGCGGGGTCGGCGCTTTGCAAGGCTTGACGTGCTTGGCTTCGGGCTTGAGATGGAGTACGAAGAAGTGGACTTTGAGGAGTTTGAGGTTGGCTCCAGGGATTCTGACTTGGGTCTCGGGCGTCGAGACCAAGCCATTCGCCATCATCAAGAGGTCCCTCTCCAAAGGTATCGACACCACATCACTAGATCTGGTTTTAATCCGTCTATTAGGATTATACTTTCCATCCTTTTCTATTGTAGTATCAAATTTTCTCATTTTTTAGGTAGGGCACAAAAGTTTGAAATCACATATGGCAATTTTTTTAAGGGGGTTAAATATTTTCTTATGTTGTTAAAGCTTAAAATATATGGTTAGTGTTTGGGAACGTAGTACTTTCAAAAAAATTCCTACGCACACGCAAGATCACGGTGATGCATAGCAACGAGAGGGGAGAGTGTCGTCCACGTACCCTCGTAGACCGAAAGCGGAAGCGTTAGCACAACGCGGTTGATGTAGTCGTACGTCTTCACGATCCGACCAATCAAGTACCGAACACATGGCACCTCCGAGTTCAGCACACGTTCAGCCCGATGACGTCCCTCGAACTCCGATCCAGCCGAGTGTTGAGGGAGAGTTTCGTCAGCACGACGGCGTGGTGATGATGATGATGTTCTACCGACACATGGCTTCGCCTAAGCACCGCTATAGTATTATCGAGGTGGACTACGGTGGAGGGGGGCACCGCACACGGCTAAAAGATCAAATGATCAATTGTTGTGTCTCTAGGGTGCCCCCTGCCCCCGTATATAAAGGAGCAAGGGGGGAGGTGCGGCCGGCCTAGAGGGGCGCGCCAGGAGGAGTCCTACTTCCCATCGGGAGTAGGACTCCCTCCCTTTTCCTTGTTGGACTAGGAGTGGAGGGGGAAAGAGGAGGGAGAGAGGAAGGAAAGAGGGGGGTGCCGCCCCCCTCTCCTTGTCCTATTCGGACTAGGGGGAGGGGCGCACGGCCCTGCCCTGGCCGCCTCTCCTCTTCTCCGCTAAGGCCCACTATGGCCCATTAAGCCCCCGGGGGGTTCCGGTAACCCCTCGGTACTCCGGTAAAATCTCGATTTCACCCGGAACACTTCCGATATCCAAACATAGGCTTCGAGACTCCTCGTCATGTCCGTGATCACATCCGGGACTCCGAACAACCTTTGGTACATCAAAATATATAAACTCATAATATAGCTGTCATCGAAACGTTAAGCGTGCGGACCCTACGGGTTCGAGAACTATGTAGACATGACCGAGACACGTCTCCGGTCAATAACCAATAGCGGAACCTGGATGCTCATATTGGCTCCCACATATTCTACGAAGATCTTTATCGGTCAGACCTCATAACAACATACGTTGTTCCCTTTGTCATCGGTATGTTACTTGCCCGAGATTCGGTCGTCGGTATCTCAATACCTAGTTCAATCTCGTTACCGGCAAGTCTCTTTACTCGTTCCGTAATACATCATTCCTCAACTAACTCATTAGTTGCAATGCTTGCAAGGCTTAAGTGATGTGCATTACCGAGAGGGCCCAGAGATACCTCTCCGACAATTGGTGTGACAAATCCTAATCTCGAAATACGCCAACCCAACAAGTACCTTCGGAGACACCTGTAGAACACCTTTATAATCACCCAGTTATGTTGTGACGTTTGGTAGCACACAAAGTGTTCCTCCGGTAAACGGGAGTTGCATAATATCATAGTCATAGGAACATGTATAAGTCATGAAGAAAGCAATAGCAACATACTAAACGATCGAGTGCTAAGCTAACGGAATGGGTCAAGTCAATCACATCATTCTCCTAATGATGTGATCCCGTTAATCAAATGACAACCCATGTCAATGGCTAGGAAACTTAATCATCTTTGATCAACGAGCTAGTCAAGTAGAGGCATACTAGTGACACTCTGTTTGTCTATGTATTCACACATGTATTATGTTTCCGGTTAATACAATTCTAGCATGAATAATAAACATTTATCATGATATGAGGAAATAAATAATAACTTTATTATTGCCTCTAGGGCATATTTCCTTCAGTTAGATCATGGCCCGAGGTGGAGTTAGGACCAGACCCCTGGTTGCGTCTGGGTTGTGACGTCCATAAACACATGTGTAGCATACTATGGTGAACTATACTAGGTCCATCGCCAAGTGTGAATCAGGCTCCCCTTGGCTATAGATATCCCCAAACCAGATAATAAGCTTGTCGGCAAGAGGAGTTTCCAATTTTCACATGGTTTACACTCTTACATTTCCTGTTTTCATTCGTTTTACACTTGTATGTTTTCCGATTTCACGCGTACACTCCTTTTCTCTCTCTAGGTACATCGGCGACACAAATTTATGTGTTGATCCGTAGATAGCTATGTAAGTTATGCATCAACCTACCCTGAAAGACCACTTTGAAGTTACATTTTGCCATTTTTAGGTAGGACGGAAGGTTGTAATGACATAATATGTTGAATGTTCTTGGATATTTTTAAAATTTTATATATATGGTTTACAAATTTTTATGCTATTTTGGTATAAAAAACTTATGTGTAGATTTTGTATGCAAATTCTGTGGTTTGGCCTAGAGCTCTTGCTTCGTTCATGCATGGGCCAGCCTCATCATCTCAAAAGAAACAAAACCACTCTCAAATTATTTCTTCTCGGTGCCAAGTAAGACACGAAGTCATGAAGCAATGTTGGCATTTTATTTAATAGAAGTATTAAAAATATCTATATACATGGTTAGATCATGAACACATTATGAAAAAGTGCTTGGTACCAAAGTAAGAAAGTTAATGGTCCATGCATTCAATTTCAAGGGCAATACTAGAAATACCCCTTCTTTCAAGGGGCCAACGCGCAAGATTCCCTGAACTGACGCTTGCTTCTCGAACAACCTCGTTCCTTCTGCCTATCGCGTAGCCCCTCACTAGTGTGTGGGCCCTACCACACGCCCCCTTGCCTACGGGTCATTGTTTTTTGGGAAAGAACAAAGCGTACAAAGCTGACGCAGGCGCGAGCTGGCGAGCGATTCGTTGATTGCCTTGTGATGGGCTGGCCCATACCAAGTGTTGTCTGAGCGCCAGATACTCCAACCAGCGCTGAAGGCACCAGTTAGGAGCTCCCCAGCCTGAAACCCCGCACTGCGTGCATGCATCGTGACAGTGTGGCCTGGCCCATGTGTGGCAGCGTGGGCTGGCGTTTCCTGTTTTTTTGTCTATTTTTTGAATTGTCTCAATTCACAACCTTTGCATTTTTTTGAGGTCTTTTATCTTCTTTTTTTCCCTGCGATGTTATGATATGCATATATATCATATGCTGCATGCATATCATACGATCGTTGATGCATGTTTGTTTGTCGTTGTTTTGATTTGTGTTCATCTATGCAACATGTCCATGGAACAGTAAATCATGTATTGAATTGCTAAAACTCATATAGATGAGTTTTAGCAATGTTCCATCCAAGTTCCAGTCTATTTGATCCGTCGCTCTTAATTTCGTGCAATTTTTTTATCGGGGTTGTTTTCTCCCGCGCGTCCGGTGTCACTCGCCCGTTGTCCATTTTGCGGCCCATCACACCGTGCGTTTTTTTTTGTTGGGCCATTGTTTGTGGTTTGTTTTTTCTTGTGTTGTAGTTGAAAAGACAAGTTGTTTGTATAAGTCAAAAAAACGAGCCGATCGCTGGCTCATCAGTTATGTTCATCTCTCTCTCTCTCTCTCTTTCTCCCATTTCTCTCTGTCTTTGGAGTAGAGGTGACCCGAGGATGGATCTGCTTCTAAACACTACAATGACAGGCAAGGACCCTTTTTTGCCAGTTTAACCCTAATACGTAAGTAGCCTGGCTCTTTTTCTTGTCCTACTTTGCGAGTGCATGGTTTGTACGCAACTTGGCTTGGCCCATTTTTGTCCCAGTTGCAAGTCCACCTTCGACAAGCAACTGGGTCCCGACCATTTTTGTCCCAGTTGCAAGTCCACCCCCGACGTGCAAGTACAACTTACAAGCCAAGTTTGACTCGTAACTGGGCATGTGTTTTGTCTTTCATTCTAGTTGCAAGTTGACCATTGACTATCAATTGGGCTTGTAGTTTCGTAGTTGTCCTAGTTGCAAGTCCATCTTCCACTCGCAACTGGGTTCATATTTCTCCCATCTGCAAGCCCACCCTTTACTTGCAACTAGGCATATTTTTGTTTTTTGTTCCAGTTGCAAGTCCACCCTTGACTAGCAACTGCGATAGCAGTTTGTTTCATTCCAGTTGCAAGTCGATTCTTGACTCGTAAATGGGATCATTATTTCATAGTTGTCTTAATTTCAAGTCCATCCTCTCGCAACTGGGATCACGGTTTTGTTGTTGTCCCAGTTGCAAGTCCACCCTCGACTTACAACTGGGCTCATATTTTTGTTGTTGTCCTAGTTGCAAGTCCACCCTCAACTCGCAACTCGATATGTGTTTTGTTTTACATATCAGTTGCAAGTCCACCCTTGAGTCGCAACTAAGCTCGTAGTTTTGTTGTCCTAGTTACAAGTCCTCCCTCGACTCACAACTAGGCCCATAGTTTGTTTTATCCCAGTTGCCCGCCCATCCTTGACTCGCAACTGGGCTCATGTTTGGCCTTTCATCTCAGTTGCAGATCCATCTTTGACTCGCAACAAGGACCATAGTTTGTTTTATCCTAGTTACAAGTTGACCCTTGACTCGCAACTGGGTGCTCGTAGTTTGTAGTTGTCCCAGTTTTGTGTACATCCTCGAGTCGCAACTCAGCTCGTAGTTCTCCCAGTTAAAAGCGCACCCTCAACTCGCAACTAGGCATGTGCATTGTTTTTCATCCAAGTTGCAAGTCCACCTTTGACTCGCAACTGGTCCCATTGTTTGTTTCATCCCACCCTCAATTCTCAACTACTAGTCTTGTCCCCCGACTAAATTGCACACCTTCAATGCTACTGCAACTAGGCGTGGCTGGGTTGGGTTGCGGAATTAGCGTTGTGGGGGGTAATCACATGTGCAACATTCTTTCCGACGAAAAACAAGAACACTCCCCCACGAACTTCTAGAAAATGTCGTGATTTTTTTTAATGTGTGAAGTTTCTTTAACAGAATTTTCATGAACATTTTTCTTTGAATGTTACGAAACTTTGTTTCATCCTATAATACATTTTTTAAACATCACAAACATTATTTGAAATGCATTAACATTTTTCAAATGTCAACATTTTTTAAGTTGTGCAAAAAAATAATTGAAAATTTATGATTAAAATAAAAATAAACTCAATGTGTTTGTATTTTTTTAAAATGGTTGGAATTTTCAAAAGTGTCCACACTTTAAAAATTGTCCGGGGATTTTCATAAACAGTGCACGCTTTTAAATTTTTGTTCATGAAGAAATTGTTCAGAATACCATATTTTGTTCTTATTTGTCAAAAAATGTTCAAAACTACAAAGTTTATTCACATTTGAAAAAGACTGTTTGAAATTTTAAAATTGTTTGTGCTTTCAAAAATATTTGACACTTCAATTGTTCATGATTTGTAAAAAAATGGTTTCACAAAATTGCAAGATTTTCTTCTAATCTCGACGGTTTACTATGTTCTTATATACTCCCCTCTTGGTTCCCTCTTGTAATAATCAATAGCAGCTATCTATTGCAGTGTTAGGGGCCCGTGATGACCAGCATGTTGTCCCAAGTTCGATTCCTAATGTAACGTACTTTCTCAGTTGATTTTTTTGTCGCTCTAGTCAGCCGGCCGAGAGAAAAAAAAAAGAAAAAAGAAACGACGCGAAAAAATAAACAAATAAGAAAACAATCTGCTGCCGTCACAACTTAGATGTGAGATATATCTCACATCTCGATGTGATATAGTCAGATTGCTTTTTATCCTTTTTTTTCTTTCTAAATCTTCTGATAATCAAGATACCCCCTCATCACCAGATCACCAGATAAGGAATTCCCAGACGACAGTTTAAGAAAATTAAGCAACAAGAAACTACAGTTTGGTACAGATCATGTAAAGTTGTTGCTCCATAGATCTAGAAGTTTAAGTTCAAGTCCTGTGAGATTACAGATCTGTGGATGGATTCTGCCGGTTCTATGGTTGCACTATTCAGGTACCAAATGAGGCAAATCAGGCTGCTACCACCAAAGACATATTGAGTTCGTCGGACAATTCTGTTATCGTGCAAATCAAAGACCATTAAAAATCTACTCAGTCCAAAAAGAGCACGAGGCATCACAAGCTTCAAATTTGTTATCATACAGGTGTAATGGGCTAGATTTATCATCCCACCAAAAATCACACCACCAGCTTTGTTGTTTAATAGCTTCAGAAGCCTTTTTCTAGAGTCTTCTGCACATAAGCATATAAGCCCGGGAGGTTCTGAGAGTATAGCCCACAGCTCTGGTTACCCTGCACCATCACATCTGTACCAGCGATTTTAAGCTGAGATACCTTGTGGCCAGCATCTAGTTTATCACTCCGTAAATATTTCGAATTCATAAGGCAGTTCAGAAACCACGTCTGAATCATAGGCTTCTGAGTTCTGATGAAAATATGCTGTTTCCATACCTGATTCTGCGAATAAAGGATGACAGGTAATGCCCCGTTTCCAGAGTAAAATGGAACTTCAGAGAGCGATCGACCTTCCCTGTTATCTGCTTAACTGCGGAATGCTCAAATCTCTTCAAAGGGAAGCAGGACACTACTGGCGAATGGACATTTGCTTCAGGGAGTCTTTGCCTTACCTTGCAACATTCACAGAAGAATATCTGTTGAGCATGTAGCCTCGGCGCCCTGGTAAACCGCTCTAAACATCTCATGAGTGCTGATACATTGGAATTTACACCAGCTATGTTTCCCTCAATTGGGTACATGCAGCTTTGGGTTTGCAACACAATGACAATTGCTATATTATGAATCCAAAATTTGTGGATGAGAACCCACAATTTGTGCAGGTTACATCTGATCTCAGGATACCAGAAAACACCCGGTGTGCAATGCAACAGTCTCCATGGCCTTCTATTATGAACAAAATTAGAAATCAAGGTTATTATGAACTGAGAACGCTAACCGAATAATTTGTAAAGACAAATCACATTCCTGTATAAAAAATGCATTCCAAAATAGTCATAGGACATAGCACACATGTTGTGAAAGAAGTCAAATAATGCTCGTTTTTTGGGGCACATACTGAACATAGATACTTGCAGTTGCAGTGACTTGATGAACTACCAGTGCAAGTAAAAATATGTTTGTGTGCAATTCTTGATCTAGATGAACATGTGCTTACAGTTATTATTATTGTTTCTTGTAAAAGCAATACTAGTACTTTACAGAGGGGGTTTCAGCACAAGTGATAATTAAACTTCTTGTTATTATTGTTTCTTGTAAAACCTATACCACCCTATATAATTCCCTGCAGATGAAAGACTCAGCATGAACCTCCAGCATTTGTTGTATATGTAAAGGGCATGCATGTTAACTAGCAGACAGTTCTGACTTTGTGTGAGAAGTGAAAAGACACTCCTTACCGGTAATTTTCTCAGTGCTAACCTGTACTAATCAAGTACAGTATGACACATATTCCATAAGAAAAAAAATACAATTGGATTCTACAGAACACTTGGAAATTACAGAAAATCATGTGTACAAAATATAACCAAACAAAATCCGTTGTTTATTGTTAATATTACATACCCAGAATGAAATTTCAGGAAGTTCTTGGGTGTATACGTACACATAATTGACTAGCGATTTTTCCTCGGGACCGACTACAGCTTGAACATTACAGACCTCCCGTACGGATGGAACAATGAAAAAGCAACGGTGGCCCAGAATGCCAAAATAAACCCGGCAGCCATGACGATGTATAGGATTGGGTCACCAGATGTCTCACCCACATCTTCCTCCGCCACGGGATATGGACCAGGAGTGCACATGTTCCCCTGTGTAATCATGTGGAGGTTGGTGTTGGCTAGGTAGCTCTCCATGCCGAATGAGCCAAGCTGACCAGAGTTTGGTATGCATCCTGACAAGTTGTTGTATGCCACAGAGAACACCCCCAATGAACATAAGTGTGTTAGCTGCCAAGGTATTGGTCCACTCAGCTCATTGTGTGAGAGGTCCAAACTTTCTATCTGTTCCATGCCGCCAAAGGTGGTCGGGATCGGGCCAACAAAGGAATTGTATGACAGGTTAAGAGATTTTATATGGCTCATATTTCCTAGCTCCCAAGGAATTTCTCCATGCAGCATATTTGCAGATAGGTCAATGCCGGACATTGAAACGAAGAAAGTTTGGCCATATGTGTACAGATTCCCTTTGGTAGTAAAGCTGAAGCCTCTCAAGTCATAAGGACTGCCAAATGAGTCCAATGAACCCCCATATACTGAATGAAACATTTGATCGTCCGTGTCACCTTTGAAAAAGAAATTACCAATACATGAGGGTAATGAACCTGAAAGCTTGTTATGAGACAAGTCAATTATCCTCAAGTGCAGGAGTTCACACAAGTTTGGAGTGATCTGCCCTTCAAACTTATTTCCGCCCAAGGAAAGCAGCCTAATGTTATCAAGATAACGTATCCAATGGAGGTTGCCGGCGAACTGATTGTTTCTGATATCCAAAGAAATCAGACTTGATATGTTGAAGAAGGGATAAGAGATATGGCTAGATAAGGAATTCCCAGAGAGGTTAAGGAAGTGGAGCAACATGCAGCTACAGTTCGGTACGGACCCTGTAAGATTATTGCTTGATATATCTAAAAGTTCAAGGCTTGTGAGGCCGCAAATTTGTGGATGAATTTTGCCGGTTATACGGTTGCCAGCAAGATTCAGGACTTTCAACGAAGACATATTCCACAATGATGTATCAAGTTTGCCAGATAACTCGTTATCATGCAAATCAATGACCTTTAAAAGCCCTCCTGAGAGATTACGAGGCACTGTCCCTTCGAATTTGTTACCATCCAGGTATAGTTCCAACCTAATGGACAGGTTATTCATCCCACCAAAAATCAGACCACCAAGCTTGTTGTTTGAGACCTTTAAGGTCATTAGTAAGGGATAATTAGTGAACACACAAGCTGGAACTTCCCCAGAAAAATTGTTCTTTGATAGATCTAAAATTACCATGATCCGGATCTCACACAACGAAGTTGGTATGTGCCCAAAGAAGTTGTTATTAGAAAAATCCAGAACATCCAATGCTGGAAACATTGAACTGATGTTGGTTGGCATCTGTCCTGTGATATGGTTCATGTGTAAGTCGATAACCTTGAGAGAAGATTGGGTATGCCATATTGGGTGTAGCGATCCAGTTAGCGAGTTATTTCCAAGATGTAGTTCTTGTAGTGTTGCTTCCTTTGTAAACAACCAATTTGGCATGCTACCTGACAAGTTATTGTTGGACAAGTCAAGCACCTCTAAATGACGTTGCATGCGTAAAAACCGTGGTTCTGCAATAATCCTCTTGTCAAGATCACAACCAGAGAGCAATAGCTGTTTCAACTGGAAAGGAGGTGTCCCGCCAAGAATATTGATATCAACAACTAGGTTAGCATTGCCTGAAAGGTCTATTACTTCTAGCTTTGTGAGGCTTCCAAGCCAAGTGAAAGAAAGCCTACCACTCAAATTGTTTTGGGAAAACTGAAGACTCTTAAGTGACAATGAAATATTCAAAGATGGATTTATAGGAATTGGTCCGCTGAAGAAGTTTGATGAGAGATTCAACAGTTCAATATGTGGTAGAGAAAAAAATAATGCTGGAATGTTTCCATTGAATTGATTGGAACCCAAAGACAATTCTCGCAGGTTCTGGAGATTTTCAAATGCTAATGTTGGAATGCTTCCGCTGAACTGGTTGTAACTCAAATACAAATGCCGTAGGTTCCGGAGATTTTCAAATGCTGTGAACATAAGAAATCATGCAATAATTAGAAACAGTGGCAACGTTATTTAGTGATATAAGTGGGAAATGCTCATTCATTACCTCGTTCGGTCGGAAGAGCTCCACTCATGTTATTACTTTCGAGATTTAAGACTTCAAGTGAAACTGGTTCCAAAGAGAAATTAACAGGAAAACCTCCTTCAAAATTATTGTATGAGAGATCTAGGAACTTCAGATGAGGAAGTGCAAATATTGATGAGACAGGGAGAAATCCGCTGCCAAGCAAACTCAAGTTCCTGATGTTTTTAAAGGCTGTGATGCACGCAAGTTGTATAATTATTACAGGTGCCATGAACAGAAGTATGAAACATGATGCCCCTTTTTCAAATATAAGTAAGAAATTCTTGTTTTTTTTACCTGTAACCGGGAGATTTCCACTGAGGTCATTATAGCTGAGATCTAAGACTTCAAGTGAGATTGGTCCTGGCGGCGAACTAATTGGAATATGCCCATCAAATAAATTTTGTGAGAGATCTAAGATCTTCAGGTGAGGAAGGGAAAATAGCGATGCCGGGAGGTTTCCGTTGAGGCCACTCATAGACATACTCAGTTCTCGCAAGTTTCTAAGATTATTGAAAGCTGCAAAGGAATAGGGATGCGGGAAGGTCAAGGATATATGAAATGTCAATCTTGACCTCAGTACAAACCATAAGAACAATATGTACCTGCATCTTGAAAACCTCCAGTAATGTTGTTGTTGTTGAGAGCTAAGAGTTCCAGTGAAACACATGCCCCGATAAATTCCAGGGAACCCCCTCCAAGCGAAGCGAGACTGAGGTCAAGATATCGAAGCCTGGGTAGTCCAATCAATCCTGCAGTTGTTTTTGTTACAGCTACAAGAATAAGAAATGACCACACATATGTATTGTTCTCAGAGAGAGTTTGTAATCCAAACGTACCCTCAAAGCTTAGCGAACAGGGAAAATTGAGTGATAGATCTAGGGACTGAAGCTCGTGGAATGCAGAAAACGCCGACAAGTTTAAATACCAACGATCACCCGCATCTGATGCATATACTAAGGAAAGGTCGAGATGAGTCACTCGTCGGGTGGTATTGTTGCATGTCACAGTCTTCCATGAGCAGCATTCATCATCATCGTGCCCCCATAAATCAGGTGAAACCAGGGAGTGTGCTCTCCTCAGTGAAGACCGGATGTCCATCAGGACAGCCCTCTCCTCCACGGAGCAGGCAGAGGACAACTGAACCATGGACTGTAATAACAGAAACATGACCAGAGACAATGATCCCCATGGAAAGCATCTAGTAGTACCCATATCTCTGATAATGTGCTTTCCCTTCCCCTGACTGCGTACATATATACACGCACTTAGGCTGGCCTGTAGTGGCTAGACCTTAGTGGGAGGGAAAGATGGTGAGTGATTTGAACGTTGTGCCGACATGCAGTTTTCGTCCGCTAAATTTGACTAGAAGTGCAACCTGGCACTCACAGTCAGTTTACTTGGACCAAGACTTCACCCATCAATCATCATCCATCATCCACAGAAAATCTTGTCGAAAATATATTTCAAAGCAGCTTCATAAATAAATCCCAAAAGACATACAAGGTGGAGAGGAAATCCTCTTACAAATGACTGCATATGTACACTTAGGTTGGGCTCTAGTGGCTAGACCTTAGAGGGACGAAAGATGGTGACTGATTTTGAGGTTGTGCCGACATGCAGTTTTCGTCCGCTAAGTTTGACTAGGAGTGCAACCTGGCACAGTCAGTTTACTTGGACCAATACTTCACCAATCAAAATCAAAAGCATCCACAGATTCCCTGCAGAAAAGAGTCATCATCCATATATCCCCCCACCCATCCCAAAAAAACATCATCGACAAAAAATCTTGTCGTAATTTCTTTGAAAGCATTCGCCAGTTAGATGGCCAAAATTAGTCAGAGAGAGCATTTGATGCGGACAAAGTATATTCAAGTTATAGCAGATAGTCAGGCACACACATGTGATTCTTGAGATGACTACCAGGCTCAGGAAATGACTGTATATAATTATGAAGTAGTGGGATATCAGTACTACTACCAAATTCACAGACCAAATCGAAGATTCAGAAGAAATCAAACAGGATGCACCTTGAAATAGCAACCGAGAGGAGATAGATCAAGGAACACATGACCACAGCCCACGCGAGGGCTCCTCCGCAGTGGCGGCTCGGCGCTGATTCTAGGGGCACCGCCGCCATGGCTCAGACGAACCCCCAGCGCCGCCATCCGCCTCCCGCGAGCAGCCGCCGTCGTGCCGGCCGCTGAGGAAGGCGCGCGTGGGCTGCTGGCCCAGTGTCCTGCCCAGGGATTTCACGCTGTTGCAGGCCGGTGCGTGCGTCCGGTCGCCGGCGACGGCAGAAGGTGACCTCCTCCGCCGCCGCCGGGTCGACAGCAAGGCCCGATGGATTATTTGTTTCATGGGCTTCTTTTTAGCATTGCTACTGATGGGCCTCTTCCGCGGTTAGGCCCCTACCTTCTGATTTTGCTGAGCCGCTCCGTCTCCCCCAAGGGAAGGCCCAACACGATCAACTGTGTATAGTGCTCCCTTCCACACCATTCCTGCCCCCCTCCAACCCCGACAAGCCCTAGAGCACCCTGCCGGCCGCCGCTGTTACCCACAATGGGGATGTGGAAGTGAGTCCCCGGCAAGATGACCAAGCACGACCACGAAGCGGGCTCATCCTCTGGTTCCAGGGGCTGAGGAGCACTGCCGGCTTCTTCATCTCTCTGGCCGTCACCCCGCCGCACATCAGGCCGTATGTCAAGGTCGACATCTGCAGGAGGTACTAGGAGATGGCCACACTGCTTCCTTGGCTGGATATGCACCCGCCGCGCATCAGGTTGTATGTGTGTGTCCGGTTGCCGGCAATGACAGAAAGTGAGCCCCTCCGCCGTCGGGTCGACAATGAGGCCCGATGGATTATTGTTTCATGGGCTTCTTTTTAGCATATGATACTGATGGGCCTCTTCCGTCGTTAGGCCCGTAATACCTTCTGGTTTTTGCGACGGCTATATTTCACATTAAACGAGTGTTTCTTCCATCTCGCTAAAGCCTTCCTCATGCACTATAGCAGCTGGGCCGGCCCGTTTTCGTTGGGCTCGTTCGATCAAGAGAGTTCGCTGGTTCGCACACATCGTGTTTTTTTCTTTTTTCTTTCTCTTTTCTTCGTTTCTTCACTGCTTTTCACCGTTTTTCTTCTTTCTTCCTTCGTTTTCATTGGTTTTGTTTCTTCCTCTGTCTTATTTGTTTCTTTTCTCAGTTTTCATTGGTTTTTTGTTTTTCTTTTTTTCATCAGATTTTCTCTTGGTTTTCATTAGTTTTCTTCCTTTCTTTCCCGTTTTATTTGTTTTATATTTGTTTCTTTTCTTGGATTTCATTGGTATTTCGCTTTTCTTTCTTTCTTCATTTTTATTTCTTTCTTTCTTAGATTTCATATTTTTTTTCATTATTTTTGCATTTGTTTGTTAGGTTTTTTATTTCCTTTTTCTTTGGTTACTTTTGTTTCTTTTTTGGTTTACATTCTACATTTATTGTATATGTCCACAATATTTTTATAATACACCTTTAATATTTTTTCAATACAAATTTAACATTTTCTTAATACAAGGTCAACATTTTTTCTAATACGCATTTTTGACATTTTTGAAATGTTTGATTAACATTTTTCAAATACAAGTCTTAAAAAATACTTTGTCAATATTTTTTCTATACACATTTATAATTTTCTCAAATGTGATTATCATTATTCAAACACTTGTTCAATATTTTCCAAATGCTTGATTAATATTTTATATACATGATAAAAAATTCATTATTTTTTTAATACATGGTCAACATTTTTCTATACACGTTTCCAAATGCTTTATTAACATTTTTCAAATGTTTGTTCAACATGTTTTCCAAATTCTTGATTAACATTTTTATATTGATGATAAAAAAATCTTGATTTTTTAATACATGATCAACAAGTTTTTTATACACGTTAAATATTTTCTGAATGCTTGATTAACATTTTTCAAATGCTTTTTCAATATTTTTCAAATGTTTTTTGCAGTATATGTAGTTAGAATATTTTAAAGTATAAACAAAAGTATAAAAATAAAGCAAAAAACGAAAACAGAAAACCTAAAAAGAAAAATGTTGGCTGTGGCCTCAGTCGCTTCTCAGCCATCCCATCTCGGTCTCCCGTTCAGCCAGGGTTCCTCCCCTCTCGCTGAACGCGAGATATAGGGGCATCTTCTGATTTTTGCTGAGCCGCTTCATCTCCCCCAAGGAAGGCCCCAACATGATCGAACTGTGTAGTGTTGCCACTGCATGCCCATATAACAAATTCTTTTTTCTTTTGATTTGTTTGTTGCGGGCATATTTCCCTGACTTCCCAAGGAGACAGAGTCATAGACGGGAGCCTCCAAAACCTGTCGTTGTTACACAAGAGGTCACCACGGCAATATCCTAGCTACTACTACTAGGAGACACGCACGGCAAGCAAGGGTTTCCGATTGCTGCATATGCGTGCCGAGACCGTTTACACTTTACAATCCAGGGGCGACGGTACCCAACTTGGAGGCTTGTGATGGCGTACTGCACGCCGACGCGTTCGGTGCAGCTCCTCCTGCTCACTAGCTACTCCCAGCTTGTATTCTCACGAAAGCACCCAACCACCTCTTACTTGCGTCGACTCACTCACCTTGATTGGAACAGAAATACAGCATGATGAGATTACATCAGGCCGTGGAGAAGACTTTCATTCGGAGATGAGATTACATCGAATCAGCCCACGATCTGGAAATCATGTGGTCATCTGAAGGTGAGAGTGAGGCCAGCCAAGCGCACTTTACATTATCTCTGCTTGCTTGCTTGCTTGCGTCGTGGCCATAAACTATGCTCGTGTCCAAACAAGCCAATAAATAAACTAGTACTTCTTTCGTTTTTATTTAGTCCGCATATTAGCTTTGGTCAAAGTCAAGCTTTGTAAGTTTTGACTAAGTTTATAAACAAAAATATTAATATATAGAATAAAAAATCAATACCACTAGATTCATTATTGAATGTACTTTCACATCATATAGATTTGTTATGGTAAATGTTTATATATTTTTCTATAAACTTGGTCAAACTTTGCAAAGTTTGACTTCGGTCAAACCTAATATGCAGACTAAATAAAAACAGAGGGAGTACTTCCTCCGTCCGAAAAAGTTTATCCCTCAAATGAATGTATTTAGCATTAAAATCTAAGTTTTTTTTTTTGAGAATCATCCCCGGAGGGTCCCACCTGAATATGTTACTCAAAGAGTCACGGCTGGCTAATGAATTACTAGTAGTACATATGTCCCTGATTTCAATATTGGTGCAATAGCTGGACAACTTAAACGGTAGTATTACCCCGAATGCTGTCTGTAGTATGTATATCTGGATGGATGGTTGTACTAAATCAGGAGAGGCGCACCAACAGGCTGCATGTCAGAATTTTGTCATGTCATTTGGAGAGGAGCTTGTGACGGCCAATAACCTCTTGGTTGTGCTTAATGAACCGGATTAAACCGCTACACAAGTGAGCGTGCTAGTACTGTCACCTCGCTTGGCAGTGCACACGCTACTACTGAACCTCACCATGGCATGACAGCTGATCCCTTGTCTCGCTCGCTGCCATGCTCTGCGTCACTCCAACTCGCCTCTAGCCGCCGGGGAAATTTCTTTACTCCACATGATTGCAGCGATGTTCGTCTTTCCGTGGACAGATCCGTCCGTTATCCGTCCCAACTGGCATCCCCGGATTTATTTATTTTTTGAATTGTTTGGATGGAGGCATCCCCAGATTTCGTGGGCGAGAAGAGCACGGGATTTTCGTCGCAGAAACCCCGTCCGCGCCGTGCCGAGCCGAGCCGAGAGCGAGCGCGAGGAGATAGAGGCGAACTACTAGTAGTTCCAGATCACAGAGTCGGACAAGGCGATAGTCATTGACTTCCACGCCCAGCCCAGCCCATCCACCTCCCCTCCCAATCGGATCCACCCACCTTCCTCGCCTCGCCTATAACCACTCTTTCCCCCGCAGTCCAGCTCCCCACTTCAACGCCGACTGCCTCCCCGGTTGTTCCACCGGCTCACTCCGCTGCCCGCCCGCCCGCCCGCGGAGGGTTCGGTGGTTGTTTCTGCCGGCGAGCGTGCTCTGTGGCGTGTGGAGGCTGCGGAGCATGGCGGGGAAGGGGAAGGCGGAGGAGGTGTACGTGGCGTCGATCGACCAGGGGACCACCAGCACCAGGTTCATCATCTACGACCGCCACGCCAGCCCCGTCGCCTCCCACCACCTCGAGTTCAAGCAGCACTACCCGGAGGCCGGGTAAGCGCCGCGCACCACCACCATCCCTTTGCCAATTCCGTCATCATCTGATCCGTGTACCGGTGGAATTTTAGGGGGGCCTGATCGCTCTATTCGGTTGGTTGGTAGACCCGGACAGAATTAGAGAATTTCTAGTTAAGCTGTGCCGCCTTTTCGGTTGCTACTACGCTCCGGATTTGTCGAGTGCCAAAGTACAGTCCCAACTGAACTGTTATGTCATGTCAGTGGTTCAGGTAGTTTGGCAAGCTACTGTGCGCTTTTGATGACTCAGTTGTCAATTTAGGTGCTATCTGATATCACAACTAGGATCAACCGATTTATGTCTGAAGCTGTACCTTCGTGTCTGTTATATGCTCCTGTTTATGTCGAGTACAAAAGTTCAGTCCTACTAACTGTTATGTCATGTCAGTGTTTCAGTTTTGCCCTGTAGCCACTGTGTGCTTTAATCTGATGGTTCGATATCTAGCTGGGACTATATGTGATGCGAAATTAGGATCATGTGCTTCACTTGATTGATTTGTGATGATCTCAAGATTTTCTAGTGCTGCATAGTAACCAGGACGGTCCATTCATTTTTATGCACAACAAGCTACTCTACAGCGTCATGCATAGTTTGGGGATATGATAGATAAACATTCCTGTTTCCTAGAAGATAGGCATGATAGTTGACTTCCTGGGTTAATGGAGTCATGGAAGTCCCAGTCTTGCTTGCTTTACAGGCCATCTCTTAAAATATTTAGATGCGAGTGAGACTCCGCACTGACACCCCTTTTCTTACATTAAGAGTTGCTGTGATGCTGTCTTCTAAAAGGAGTTGTTGTCTGGAGTACGTAGACCTATGGCCCAGATGGACTGGGAGGCTACTGGATAACATTTCCATACTTTGCAATCACAAAAAGAAGTTGTTAAGGATTGAGGTTTCTCTGTGACAGAGCTGTTTGATGTTCTTAACAGTTGTGGCATATGACTAGCCCGACTCTGTTTTGATGTTTCATTTTCCTTCTACAAGTTCACTGAAAAGGGTCTGATCAATGACTGGCCTTGCTTCAAATCTAATGTACTTCTGGTACTAATTATCTTGATGCACTTTTAGAACTGAAATCTTCTTACTCTTCACTTGACTAAATGTTTCTTACCTGTAAACTGGCTTCTGCAGCGACATAAAAGATTTTATTTGTTTCACCCCTGTTTCCATTTGTTAGTCGATAGGTGAAAAAGGGAAACATGTCATACTGAACTTTGCTAGATGTTGTGATGTTCTATGCTACTCCCTCCGTCTTACTCTACACTAGTGTCAAAAAACGTCTTACATTATGGGACGGAGGGAGTATTTGATTGTGTTCACAGTCTGTAGTGCCATCTTCCTGTGTAAAGCGCTGGCAGTTTTCTTCTTGAGTTTGTTATACTGTTGTTTGCCATCCCGTAACTTTGCAGTTAGAAGCTGACTTCTAACTTTTATCATCTTTGTACTGATGTGAACTAAAAGATGGGTCGAGCATGATCCTATGGAGATCATGGAGAGCGTGAAGGTCTGCATGGCAAAGACACTCGAAAAAGCTGCAGCCAGTGGACTTAATGTGGATGCTGGTTTGAAGGCCATTGGAATCACAAACCAGAGGGAGACCACCGTTGTGTGGAGCAAATCCACAGGCCTTCCGCTCTACAATGCCATTGTGTGGATGGATGTTCGCACAAGCTCTATTTGCAGGTCTCCTTTTATCCATCTACCACTTTCTGTTAACATTTCTGTGTAGCGTAGTATTCTGATTGTGTTTAATGCTTCCCCTCTTCAGGAGACTGGAGAGTGAGCTATCGGGTGGCAGAACCCACTTTGTGGAGACATGTGGCTTACCACTCAGTACCTACTTCAGTGCTCTGAAGTTACTGTGGTTGATGGAGAATGTTGATGCTGTCAAGGATGCAGTCCGGGGTGGTGATGCATTATTTGGCACAATCGACACCTGGTTGATCTGGAACCTCACTGGAGGCATTGGTGGGAAAGACCGTGATGGAAAGGAGTTAGTTGGGCAGCATGTCACAGACTGCTCGAATGCAGCACGCACGATGCTTATGAATCTGAAGGCACTTGACTGGGACAAACCTACACTTGAGGCATTAGGCATTCCTGCCGGCATCTTGCCAAAGATTATCAGTAACTCGGAGAAAATTGGTGTGGTTGCCAGTGGATTCCCTTTGGCTGGTGTTTCCATCTCAGGCTGTCTAGGAGATCAGCATGCTGCGATGCTTGGGCAGCTATGCCAGAAAGGTGAAGCGAAAAGCACCTACGGAACTGGTGCTTTCATCCTTCTCAACACAGGGGAGGAGGTTACCCAGTCCACCCACGGTCTTCTTAGCACCATTGCTTACAAGCTTGGCCCAGATGCACCCACTAATTATGCTCTAGAAGGCTCAATTGCGATTGCTGGTGCAGCAGTTCAGTGGTTGAGGGACAGCCTTGGAATCATTTCCTCTGCAGCAGAAATTGAAGGGTTGGCTGAAAGTGTGCAGGATTCAGGTGGGATATACTTTGTGCCAGCATTCAACGGACTGTTCGCGCCATGGTGGAGGGATGATGCGAGGGGGATCTGTATCGGAATCACAAGGTTCACAAACAAGGGGCACATTGCTCGAGCAGTGCTCGAGAGTATGTGCTTTCAGGTGAATGATGTCCTCAGCTCCATGCACAAGGATGCTGGGGAGGCAGGAGAAGTCAAGAGTGCAGAAGGGGAGTTCTTGCTGCGTGTTGATGGTGGTGCTACCATTAACAACCTTCTCATGCAGATTCAGGTAAAGAAATTGTCTCTACTCCCCCTTCACTTTTTTCTAAAGAAATACTGTAAGTGAAACACATCTGTTTGTGGTTCATCACATAGCTGTATTATTCAGCAGATAGTACCATATTCTAAGAAACAAACTCCCAGTTAAATCTGAAATGCAGGAAACCCAAGCTTACCTACTAAGTAATTCTACTCTTAGCACACAACTGGTTTCATTGCCTAGCTGGTGTTTGTAGCAACGATTCAAGTGTAAAAACTTGGAGGTGAACCTGCGCAAGACTTTAGCACATAACCTGTGGCTGTTAAATAGCTGTTGCAGGTTTAATAACTCTTCAAGTCTCCATCAGATCACTAACAATTGTATGTAACCACCTGCAGGCTGATTTGCTGGGCAGCCCTGTCGTCAGACCAGCCGACATCGAGACAACAGCCCTCGGGGCCGCATACGCAGCAGGGTTAGCTGCAGGAGTCTGGACGAAGGAGGAAATATTCGCAGGCCTGCACAAGGAGAACACAACGGTGTTCCGCCCCAAGTTAGATGATGCACACAGGAAGAAGAGAGGAGACTCCTGGTACAAGGCGGTGTCAAGATCATTTGATCTGGCCGACCTTTCTCTGTAGATTGTCCCACCTTGTTGCACGGTAAATTGGATCTGGGTGTGCCAGTGTGGTGTATCAGTTAACCCTTGTTTGTCTTGCCAGCGAATAAATGGAATGTTGTGCATTACTTGGGTGGGATTTTTCTTTGGTTTTATAGGAAGAATAGGAGATACTTGTCCTTATATGTCTATAAGTACAGGAACATCTGGATTCTTCAGAAAGAAATATTTGTGGAGTATTCTGGTATATTTTCATGATTATAGCCTGAACACATGTTTGTGTCCAGGCCTCTGAGCTAGGGAAATTTTAATTTGAGTTTCATGATATGTCTTGAAGTGTACAATGTGAAGTACTCCCCTTGCAAAGAAATATATGATCGCTTAGATCACTACAGAGGGAGTAAGAAGCAACTTTGTAGTGAGGCTTTCATAGATCAGCAGAAGCATGCATCCTGAGTTGCCCATTACACAAGGACATATCCCTAGTTCCCTACTCGTTGACGGCGGCATATGGCAAAGCATTTGTATATATATGAAACTGTTGTCATGGAAGTCTCACCCGTAGAAAAAGGCGGGCCAGGATGAAGGAACTGCATAAAAACAGTACTAATTAGTGAATGCCACACTTTTTTTTTTGACGAGTCAATGGCGGGCTTACGCCGGCCCGAACCATATATTACCGAGTGTGGGCCAAATACAAGGGGGGTAGCAAGAGGTACATGGGAGACTATTGCATGCCTCGAACCCACAGACCATTTCTCTCTCTCTCTCTCTCCCTCTGAAACACATAAGCAGCTACTGTACTTCCTGATGTGCCAGCCAAGGAGACTATTGCATGCCTCGATGACTTGATGGTTCTGTATGGAACATGAACTAGTTTTGTGGTTCCACAATACACATTTGGTGCAGAATGTATTGCTATTCACACGCACTCAGCAAAATTCGGCGCCGAAAGCCTTCAACCGTAGGCAGCTCAGAAGAAGAAAAGGCCAGCAGAGCACTCTTAGCCCAAAAGGACTCGCCTACCTTGCAGGAAGTTGGCGCTGCGATTGTTCATAAATCACCCGAGGTGGCACAACCTCCCCTGCAGCCTGCACACACACACGCTGACACGCACTCAGCAGCACAGCTCCCAAGCGATGGCGACGGCCGTTGGCGTTGGCCGCGGCCGGCTACCAGTACGGCCGATGCCGGCCGTTCCACCCGGCGTACGTCGTCGACCGGCGGCGCAACCACACGCTGCCCTTGTGCACTCTCACAGCCAGCGTCATCTGCACGGCGGAGCTGAGCCTGCTGGGCAGGTTCTTGTCCGGCATGCTGCCCGGGCAAGGCAATGGAGACGCCTACCAGGCTCTGAGGAAATGTCGAGCGCATCTGCTCCTGCTCGGGACTCTTGCGGCGAGCGTGCTGTATCCAACGGGCGGCCTCTGGCGAGGCGAAGCTCAGCGCAAGCTGTGTTTCCTGACCTTGGCCATCTGCGTCCCCTCGCTGAGGTACAAGCTCAGGCTGAAGATCAAGATCTCCAACATAACATCCGTATTGGACGCTATGGTTGTCAGTGCACTCGCGACGGCTGCTGGGACGAGCACCGCGGCTACTGCCACCGTGGATACGCCGAGTACCGCTACGTCGTCCGCCGTGACGGGAACCCCGACCACGGCAGCGAGAATCACGGCGAGCCCTAGGGGCCGCGGGGATGTGCTGCCTCGGGTTGATCCAAGGCCTGGGAGGAACCGCCGGCCCAACAGTCGTCTCATTGGTCCGGACTGGGTCAACTGATCGGTCGAGTTGCAACGGCAAAAAAAAAAGTATATTTGAATTTTCAGTTGGGTTCAGTTTCCCATTCGTCCAACTCATCTGTCGCTCTCTCTGCGTGTGTGTGGCATTTGTAAAATACTCCCTCTGTCCCATAATATAAGAGCGTTTTCTATAATACTGTTAAAAATGCTCTTATATTATGGGACAAAAGGAGTAACTCTGTAAAATTCATAGAAAACATCATTTACTCCCCACCACAATCGTTTCCGTAGTTGCTCTGTTTTTTTTCATGTATTTCTGGAGTCCCAGATTTTTCATAGAACCAACAACGTCATGAAAATTTGCAGAGAAACTGGAAGTAGAGTTGGAGGGTTAAACCCCTGAACTTCTTTGATGTCTCTGCATTTGTGGTTGATACCTGTTGCTCTCCAGATTGCTCTAGCTTTGGGACAGAGCAAGAACAGATGAGTGCAGTCTTCGGATGCCTGCATACACATGGGGCAGTCAGTGGAGTAAACTATCTTATTTTTGTTTAGATTTTTGCAAGATTTCATTCGCTCCTGGGCTAGTAACCATCCAAAAACTTTAATTCGTCCAAAAATTAGATATCAAAAGTGGCATATAACTCACATTTTATTGGTAAAATTAATGATCAAAGTTAGACATAAATATATGCTGTGGCATTTGTATACAAAACCAAGGGAGTATTTGTGATTGGAGGGAGTACCAAATATACATCATATGAAAATATATTTCTGATGATTCTAGTGATATAGATTTAGTATTCCAGATTTTCACAATACTTATTGAAAACTTGGTCAAAGTTTACATCGCTTGACTTTACCAAAAGTTTACATCTTGGGTCTCCCCGGATAGGACCATGGCGGCACTCTGCGTCGTGTGCCCTCTTGAGGTCATTTCTTAGTGAAGGATCCGGTTGGGAGCAGTGGATGTGATAGTGGTGCTGGTTGCTTTGTCCTTCTCCTGTGGTGTTGTCTCCTGTTGTTGTTGGTGTTCTCTCCCGGCGAGGTTGGAGGTGTGGTCTCAATGGGTGAGCTTCTAAGGAGGGGTGAAGATTAAACCCATTAAGGGTCGCGTGAACGGCGGCCAGCCATCTATGCTACATGGGGCAAGCTGGTTGGCCATGGAAAAAAATCTTTTAGGATATTATTTTTAGATGAAGGTGAGGAATTTTTATAAAAGGTTTTTTTCCCTTTTAGATGGAGATGATGACCCCACATATTTTTTTTAAATGGAGGGCTACGCAAAGTGGCATTCGCTGGTAGACTGCGTTGATGATATTTTTTTTTTCTAGATAAAGGTGAGGATATTTTCTGGAAAAACTCTAAATGGAGGCGAGGACTCCATGTACTTTTTCTTAAATAAAAACGTGCGCATAAGTTCCTCTTAAGCGGTGCTACAGGGTGGCGTCCCAACAACTAATTCCCTTCCAAAGCCGCATAATGGCAAGTGTACGTGCCTATGAAGCTATCCGGGTGTGGACTCGGCTCATGCCTTTCGATATCACCGGCGGCAGTGCTGCCGTGTTGCAGCCTGGCGACGTGCGGCTCTTTAGTTCGAGCGTGGACTCGACTACGGGTTGCCTTTTGGCTACACCGGTAGCCTTTAGGTGTCATTGTTTGGTCCTGGCAGATTGGAGCTTTCCATCAACAATGGTGGCGGTTCCGCGCATTGTGCCTCTCGCTCATTGGTTGATGAAGGAAGCTAAGGGCCCTCCCCGAGGGGATTGTTTCGTTGAGTCTTAGATTGCTGACATTTGCTTCTCCTTTTTTTTGGTGTTCCCTCTGGAATCATCTTGTCCATCTAACTAGTTGAGGAGTACTCGTTGCAAAGATCACTCCAATTTCTCAGGTTGCGACAAGTGGCGGGAGTTTTCCCCTTTTCATAGATCCGATTATTCAAAATGTTTTATCTCCCAAACCGTGCGTCCAAATCTCGAACTGCTTTCACCGTTGGATTCCTCACGTCGAGATCTTCAAAAATAGATCTCATGTTGATAGGTTTTGACGTAGGTTTTTTTCATGAAAAAACCGAACAAAAAAACCGGACGAAAAAACCAAACCGATGGCACTGGTTTTTTCCCTTTCTGAAAGAGGCACGCCCGTGCCTCTCACGAAATCACAACCGTGCCTCTCGCGGGAGCAAAACGTGACTCTCGCGGAAGGTAAAAAAGAAAATTGTGTTTTTTTTTCCTGTTTTCGAGGAGGCACGGCCGTGACTCTCGCAAAAGCACAACCATACCTCTCGCAGAAGCAAAACCGTGACTCTCGTGAAAGGAAAAAAACAAAAGACGCGTTTTTTTCTCGTTTCCGAGAGGCACTGCTGTGACTCTCGCGAAAGAAAAAAAACGTGTTTTTTTGTTTCCGTGAGGCACGGCCGTGACTCTCGCGAGAGCACACTCGTGCCTCTCGCGGAAGCAAAGCTGTGACTCTCGTGAAAGGAAAAAACAGAAAACACATTTTTTTCGTTTTCGTGAGGCACGACCGTGACTCTTGCGGAAGCAAAACTGTGACTTTCACGAAAGAAAAACAAAACAGAAAATGCGTCTTTTTTCCGTTTTCGAGAGGCACGGCTGTGACACTCGCGAAAGCAAAACCGTGCCCTCTCGTGGAAGCAAAACCGTGACTCTCGCGAAAAAAAAAAGAAACGCGTTTTTGCACGTAAAAACAATTTTTCAAATTTTTTTGTTCGAAAAGCTAAGGAAGACCGGTGGAAAACCAAAACGTAAAAAAAACCAAAAAAACCGTTTAAAAAGCCAAAAACGCGTGCGAAAAAAAAATCCGGAGGAAGCGCCCAGAGCGCGAGACGTGGCGAATGGTCAAGAGCGCATCAAGTGGGGCTGATCGTTGCGAGGCTCCCGAAGGAGCGCTCGTTAACTAATTGCTCTCAATCTTTCTGGCTGAATGAAACGTAGAACTGGCTACTTTTCGTCAAAAAGTTGTGTTGTGCAAGCTAGTAACTTGTTAGGATCTTGATTCTTTTGTTGGACCCTAACAAAAATGTGGCATGTTTTGGGGCATAGATAGCCCGGCCCGAAAGCCCGACATCCGGGCTTGGCTCGGGCTCAGCTTTTTCACCTGAAGTCTAGCCGAAAAACCCGAAAATAAGCCCGAGCAGGGCATAAATTATTATTTTACGAGAAATATAGATATAATATATATTTTAAATATACTTAAAACAGAAGAAAAGAAATGGTCAGGATTAACGATTAAAAGATAAAAGAAAAGGAACGGCCAAGATACGGATTAACCAGACAAAAGGAAAGCAATGACATCGTTGCACGATGGATTGATTATCGCATGCTTTGTATACGACTCCGAGGAGTCCAAGAGACACGTTCTGTTTGCACCAATCAAGCAGTCCTGGAGGTACACGTAGCCGCCGATTTTAGTTATTACTCTCTACGTAAAGAAATATAATAGCACATAGATCACTACTTTGATGATCTAAACGCTTTTATATTTGGGCGCGACTAACCACCAGTCGACTCGACGCTAAACATCAGGTCTGCACGATTGTACACCCGCGTCCCTCCACCCGCTTCGTCAGAGCCACCCACGATGACCCAACCTTCTTTCGCGAGGTCCAGTACACACAGCGCATGAGGCCCAAGACAAAAAAAGACAGCCCCTGTGTCCCACCTTCCCTCGCACGTGACTTACCACCCCAAAACCTAGTTCTTACCTCCATCGCAAGAAAAAGACACCTGCCCCGATCTGTTCTCCTCTCTCCCCGACGCGCCTCTATCACCGACAACCTGTGCCCCAGATCTGATCCACCAAAAAAAAACCTCACGAAAAACACTACCAAACACAAGGATTTGAGAGAGGGGCCTGGTTTACCACATCAACATCACAAGGGTTACCACATGCTACTGGGACAAATACCCCAGTTCGTCTGAATTTCGCCATAATCAGGCAAAAAATCAAGGAGGTAAGTGATTCAACCTCTATACACATGCTGCATTTACATTTCATACCAATAAAATCAAGGCAAAAAAACATGGGCAAAAAAACAAGAACTAAAGAACAAAGCCAAAAAGATGCAGAAAAAGGTAGCCCTTTTACTGCATGTGTGTAATTCCTCCGTTGTAATTGAGTTACCATTCAAATTCAGTCAGGTTACCAACAAAGATTGAATAAATTTGCCTCTTTTAAAGCCAAAAAGTTGGTAAAATTGATCCATGTTCCTACCTACAGATTACATCATTGAGTTACCATCATAAATCCATATAGGTTATCATCATCACTCTATTAAGCTATCTTTTTTAAGCACGTTAGAACTACATGTATGAAATTTCTCATTAATAACTGAGTTACCATTTCGTGTCAATAAAGATTACCAAAGTGTGTGCATTGAGTAATCAACATCCTTTAACACTTATTCAACATAAAGAAGATCCTTTTTATTGAACAAACCCATGTTAGAACAAGTCATCATGCTAATTCATTACAATTTACCAGGAAAACTCAGAATCAAAGGTGCTAAAACACTATAAGGATACCATGTGTTGATTTACATTGTTGCCACTAGAATTTTTTGATAAGAAATGATGTTGATGAAATGAGGTTGGTAGGAACTATCGCTGTCATACTCCCATACGCTGGTTACTCCCAAAATGATATATGTTATAAAAAAGAAGTAATCAGTGAAAAAATAATCAAAATTGCTTGTAGGTGTGGAAAATTGATGGATGCAATTATATGTGCTAGCAGGTCCTGCAACACAAAAAAATGGCGCATGATAGCGGGGGTAATGTGGATATCATGATGAGTGGTGTGGGGACAAACCAACAGTGTGAATATGCACACACGACAAGCTTTGGTTCTGCCAATATCAACAAAACAGACGAAGGTAAAACATTTACCATGCTACCACATTTTTATACACAGATTTGTTACCATCATACTTCAATTGCAACTACCACTTATGTTATTTACAACTACCACGTTCACCATCAATCAGTTCACAATCACCAAGTTTAATGCACACAAGTTACCATGAAATTAGGTACAATTACCACACTTACTGCATATGAATTATCATGCAATCTGTATTACAATTACATGCTTCCACTTTACAACTACAGAGACATCTTACTGCATGCAAACTTTACCAGGCAAGTGGAATACAAATTACCACTAGTTTTGACGTGCAGAAATATAACACAAAATAACAACTTCGAAAACATTACATGTGCTACATCCAGAAGCAACCCGATGGTCCAAGAGACAAGCAAAGAACCGACTACTAGCAGCATAGGGGGGAGAGAAAGCTTCTTTGATCATTCAGTCAGCGAGCCAGCGAGTCCAGAAACAGGAGGAGAGAATGCTGACCAGGGAGACAAAAACACCGAGGCATACTCCACACCGAAGCCTCCTGGTGAAACGATGAAGTTTGATACTTATGAGGAAGCTTATGATCACTACAAGCAATATGCACTCAGACATGGGTTTAGGATGAGGCTAGAATACGGAAAAACAATTAAAGACGACACTGTAAGCAGAGTCCTCCTGGTTTGTGGGAAATACGCCAAGCCAAAAAAAACAAGGAGGAGACACAGGATGTGCAGGACCCAAAAGGCATCATGAAGAAGAGGAAAAGAGGGAAGGTTGTGAGGTCGGGATGCGTGGTGGAGAGTCTAACACTTCAACGACGACCACAATCACCCTCTAATAAAACCTCCACCACACGATCCGGAGCCGGCACTCCGGCTTGCAAACCACATAAACTCACACACGCCGGCCCCCAGGCCGCACTCCACACGAGTCGACGACTCTGCCGTCCACACGACCAAAACCGACACTCCATAGCATAGAGGTGCTCTCCGGAGCCGCCGCTCTGACTTCCCCGCCGGCCCTGAGGCCGCGGTCCACCTGAGCTGAGGACGCTGCCACCCACGCGACCGGATCTGACACTAAACAAAATTGGCCGATGATGAACCTGAGGCCGCGCACACGCTTGGCCGATGATGAACCCGCAAAGCCACCCGAGCCACCATGAACTGGCGAAGGACCAGACCTCCAAGGCGTCGCCCCTAAGAGGGAAGCGGCAAGTGTGCCACCGACGCCCGCTCCGACCAAAGGTCGAAACTTGGGTTTTCACCCGGAGTGCCCGAGACCGAGGCAACAATGGTGGTGAAGGGGCTCCACGACGACGCCTTCAAGGAGGGAATGACGTCCTAGGACGTCATCGACGCCGGCAACGACCACTAGTAGAAAAAGGGTCAAATATCAAGCACATTAGTGCCGGTTTGCTTTTGAGACGGCACTAATGTGTGCATTAGTGCCGGTTCCAACGGCTAGCCGGCTGGTTTCATTAGTACCGGTTCGTGGCCGACCTTTAGCACCGGTTCGTGCCATGGACCGGTACTAAAGTGAGTGGTGGGAGGGTGTTGTCAGTCCGGGGCCCCTCCAGCACCTTTAGTACCGGGTCGTGGCACGAACCGATGCTAAAGGTCGTCCTACATAAACCCTTCGTCCACCCGAGCTCGCTCTGTTCTTCCCCTTTCCCCTCTCCTCTCTGTTCTTCCCCTCTTCCTCTCGAGCTCATCACACATTTTGCCCAAATTTTGTCAAGATTTGAAGGCCCCCATCCATTCAAATGACCACAAAGGTTAGCAACTTTGTCCTTTCATCTCTCATTGCTAGATTGGCTCTTGCAATGCTTTGTATAGTGATTAATTTATGAGTTTAATAATTTGGGAGGAAATATATGTGCTAGTATTTGATTTATATGCAATTTAAGGTAAAAAACAACACTTAGTTTGCATATGTAGGTGTGGTTTACTTAGTGCCTTCTAAATCTCCGTCGTAACCACAGTCGATCGCCCGCACCATTCCGTCGCCGGCACCACCTTGTGGTGAGCCTCTTGTTCATGAATGTTTTACATTACCAAATTGATGTTTGTGTGATTTGGATATATAGTTACTCGTATAATTATCTTACCCGTACGTTGTTTGTTATACATAGTGCCATGGTTTTGATATCCGTCCCCGTCGGCCCTCGTCCTTGTTATGATTCGGATGTGGTATATTCTCTTTTAAAACTAGTTGTTGCATTTCGTGTTTATGACAAATTATGCCCATCAAGTTGACATAGATATTTTTGTCTAGGAGGTTTGTGAACCGAAAATTCCAACCGACCCTATTGTCGAGAGGTTAAATTTAGTTGAAAGAGAAAACGAGTATTTGAAAGAAAAATTGAAAAGAATTGAGGGGGGCAAGATGGAATTGGAGTTGCATGTTGTCGATGTCATCGATGATCACAAGATCAAGATGGAGAAAATGCGCAGAAAGATTAGAAAATATGCCATTGATAGTGAGGTTTGGTATCATTATGCTGTTGGATCAATTGTTACCTTAGTTGCGATCTTGGTCACATTTGTTGTTGCATTTAAATGGTTTAGCTAGAGAGTTATTTGTTTGTTGCATTTAAGTCTTGTATGAACTTTACGTATGAACTTTATGTATGAACTTGTATTAATTTGGTCTTTTTGGTGTTGTGTAATGAAGATGAGCCGACAATGGATGTACAATGACCGATGCTCTCCCGAGTTCATTAATGGCGTGCAAACTTTTCTGCTTGCGGCTGAGGCAAACAAGCGGGTGGATGGTTTTATGCCTTGTCCATGTTTTGTCTGTAAGAATGATCACGATTAC
Source organism: Aegilops umbellulata (assembly GCA_032464435.1). Classification (NCBI taxonomy): domain Eukaryota; kingdom Viridiplantae; phylum Streptophyta; class Magnoliopsida; order Poales; family Poaceae; genus Aegilops; species Aegilops umbellulata. The sequence continues at coordinate 536,339,317 of CP136055.1, forward strand.
TCTACGTCAAGAACCATTGACGTCCACCTGTTTAAGTCCGGTTTCATGCCCCACTATAATGTTTGGACCAAGCACGAAGAAAGAGGGGTTATGATGGAAGACAATGAAGAAGAAGAGGACGATGACAGCTATCCTGGCCATGGGTTCCCTGAATACGATGATACAACAATGGGGGAAGAAGCTGAGCCGGCAATGCGGGAAGAAGCTGAAGAAGAGGCATCAGATGAGCCCGTTGATGATCTAGGTCGGGCCATTGCTGATGCAAAGAGAAACTGCGCAAGTGATTTGGAGAAGAAGAAGTTGCAGGGCATGTTAGAGGATCACAAGAAATTGTTGTACCCGAATAGCAAAGCTAACAAGAAAAAGTTGGGCACCACACTGGAATTGCTGCAATGGAAGACAGAGAATGGTGTATCTGACAAGGGATTTGGAAAGTTGCTGGTAATGATAAAGAATATGCTTCCAAAGGATAATGAATTGCCCGAGAGTACGTACGAAGCAAAGAAGGCTGTCTGCCCTCTAGGGTTAGAGGTGCAGAAGATACATGCATGCCTTAATGACTGCATCCTCTACCGCGGTGAGTACGAGGATCTAAACGCTTGCCCGGTATGCGGTGCATTGCGCTATAAGATCAGGCGCGATGAGCCTGGTGATGTCGAGGGAGAGCGCCCCAGGAAGAAGATTCCTGCCAAGGTGATGTGGTATGCTCCTATAATACCACGGTTGAAACGTTTGTTCCAAAACAAAGAGCATGCCAAGGCGATACGATGGCACAGAGAAGACCGTAAGAAAGACAGAAAGTTGAGAGTACCCGCTGACGGGTCGCAGTGGAGAAAAATCGAGAGAAAGTATGGGAAGGAGTTTGCAGATGACGCAAGGAACGTATGGTTTGGTCTAAGCGCAGATGGCATTAATCCTTTTGGAGAGCAGAGCAGCAACCATAGCACCTGGCCTGTGACTCTATGTTTGTATAACCTTCCTCCTTGGTTGTGCATGAAGCGGAAGTTCATTATGATGCCAGTGCTCATCCAAGGCCCTAAGCAACCCGACAACGACATTGATGTGTACCTAAGGCCATTAGTTGAAGAACTCTTACAGCTGTGGAATGGAACAGGTGTACGTGCGTGCGATGAGCACATGGGGGAAGAATTTGACCTAAAGGCCTTGCTGTTTGTGACCATCAATGATTGGCCTGCTCTCAGTAACCTTTCAGGACAAACAAACAAGGGATACCGCGCATGCACGCACTGTTTGGATGATACCGACAGTATATATTTGGACAATTGTAGGAAGAATGTGTACTTAGGACATCATCAATTTCTTCCTAGCAGGCATCCCATAAGAAAGAAGGGCAAGCATTCAAAGGTGAGGCAGATCACCGGACAAAGCCTCGCCACCGTACTGGTGCTGATGTACATGATATGGTCAAGGATTTGAAGGTATTCTTTGGAAAGGGTCCTGGCGGACAACCTGTTCCGAATGACGCTGACGGACGCGCACCCATGTGGTAGAAGAAATCTATATTTTGGGACCTGCCCTATTAGAAAGACCTAGAGGTACGCTCTGTAATCGACGTGATGCACGTGACAAAGAATCTTTGCGTGACCCTGCTTGGCTTCTTGGGCGTGTATGGAAAGACAAAATATACGCCTGAGGCACGGGAGGACCAGCAACGTATGCATGGAAAAGACGGCACATCAGGGTCATGCCAGCTATGCTCTTACCAAAGAAGAGAAGGAAATCTTTTTTGAATGCCTGCTTTGTATTAAGGTACCGTCTGGCTTCTCGTCGAATATAAAGGAAATAATAAACATGGCAGAGAAAAATTTCCAGAACCTAAAGTCTCATGACTGCCATGTGATTATGACGCAACTGCTTCCGGTTGCATTGAGGGGGCTTCTGCCGGATAACGTTCGATTAGCCATTGTGAAGCTATGTGCATTCCTCAATGCAATCTCTGAGAAGGTAATCGATCCAGAAATCATATCAAGGTTAGAGAATGATTTGGTGCAATGTCTTGTCAGTTTCGAGTTGGTGTTCCCACCATCCTTCTTCAACATCATGACGCACGTCCTAGTTCACCTATGCGAAGAGATTAACGTTTTGGGTCCTGTATTTCTACACAATATGTTCCCCTTTGAGAGGTTCATGGGAGTCTTAAAGAAATATGTTCATAACCGTGCTAGGCCAGAAGGAAGCATCTCCAAGGGCCATGAAAACGAGGAGGTGATTGAGTTTTGTATTGACTATATTCCTGACCTTAAGCCGATTGGTGTTCCTGAATCGCGGCATAAGGGAAGAATGGATGGAAAAGGCACGCTAGGAGGGGATCAAATAATAAGTATGGACGGACATTTTCTCACTGAAGCACACTACACAGTTCTACAGAAATCCGCCTTGGTGGCTCCATATATGGACGAACACAAGAATTTTCTACGCTCCAAACACCCGGAGTGGTCTGATGACTGGATTACACGTGAACAAACCAGGAGTTTCGCCGGCTGGTTGCAGACACGTACCATGCATGACGCCTCTATTGAAGATGACATGTACTCGCTATCCCAGTTACCATCTACGAATATAATGACTTTCAAAGGGTACGAGATAAATGGTAATACATTTTACACGATCGCCCAAGATAAGAAGAGCATGAACCAAAACAGTGGCGTCCGCTTTGATGCAACAACCATGGAGGGAAAGGAAACATATTATGGTTACATAGAGGAGATATGGGAACTTGACTATGGAAGTGGTTTGAATGTCCCTTTGTTTCTATGCAAATGGGTCAATATGACACGAGGCGGGGTAACGGAAGACCCGCAGTATGGAATGACAACAGTGGATCTCAACAATCTTGCGTATGCAGACGAACCATTCGTCCTAGCTAATGATGTGGCACAGGTTTTCTATGTGAAGGACATGTCTACCAAGCCGAGAAAAAGAAAAGATAAGAAAGGGAATGCATCATACGATGAGCCAAAGCGCCACATAGTTCTTTCTGGGAAGAGAAACATCGTGGGAGTGGATGACAAGACAGACATGCCAGAAGATTATGAAAAGTTTGATGAAATTGCTCCATTTAGAGTGAATATTGACCCGAGCATCTAGTTAAATGATGAAGATTTTCCATGGCTACGATGCAAAGGGACACACGCGAAGAAAAAGTTTCACACCCAAAGATCTGGGATGTGATCGGCTTCACTATCATCACTTTCTTCTGTGTTTTCACACCCAGGAGGGAATCTTTGTAATAGTTAAGGTAGTTATGTGTTTTGGCATTTGAAACGCGAAGAAATTTTATGTGCAAACAAATTCTTTCATGCATTTACTGATTTTTTCAGCTAAATGACCCTAAAATTGAAAAGCATTTCAAATGAACTCAAAAAAGGTTGAAAGTTGGCATCGTATCATAATTTGACCCACATAGCATGTGCAAAAAAGTAGAGAGGGTTACCACAAAAACTGGATGCACTTCGTGTACAAAATGGACAATCTCTTTCGAAGTATCAGGGCTTCGGACGAAAACTCATCCGTTACAAAGGCATTTCGTTTTTTAAATAACCTAAGTATTACCAAATTGAATGTAATGATAAATGACACTAATATTAATGTGACACCCCAAAATTTTGACCTTGTTTTAATAAATTAAAATTTTGCCAGGAAATGAAAACTTTTATTTTCTGGGCTCCCTTTTGATTTTTGAATCATTTTCTCCCTGGTTATTATGGAGTTTTTTTTCCCAAAGTGAAAACCTTTCAAACATTTTATTGGACTTGTTTAACCTCTCAAGAAAAACTCTTCCTTTATTAGTAGAACTAATTACATAATTAATTTGCTTGATCTTTATTTTCTTGAAAAATGGTTTTCCAAGGTTATATGGCCATATTTGAACTACAACCATTTGATAAATTCACTTAAAATTCCAACCAAAATTTGGAGATGTCATGTGATATTTTTAAATCACTTTTATACAAAAATATCTTTTATTCATGAAATATTTTGAGCTCTACAACCAATTTTCTTCTCTGGTCCAGTGGGCAATTTTGCACTACAACTCTTTTAAATAATTCTTTCTAGCCTCCACCAAAATTATGGGATGTTGGTAGTAGCATATGATTCAACTTTATGCAAAAACCCAGTGATGTTATTTGAAAAAAAATGAGTGAATCAACCTCTTTTCTATTCTGGTCCAACTTGATGGTTTGTACAGCAACCATATTTTTGCTTGCTCTTTTGCCCTTGATTCTTTCTCCTTCTCATAGACCAGCCTACAAAACCCCTAAGTCCAGGAGCATGCACCCATTTGAATATTTTTGATTCATGTAATAATGCCTTTTACCTTCTGTCCAGAACTGGAGTTTTGCAAAACTTGCACTAGCAAGTTTGTGCTTTTCACAAACTAACCTCACCACCCTCTTATTCATCTAAAGAGACCCCACTCTGGAAGTTTTGGCCACTCCAAGAACTTCCTAAATGCCTCTGGCATTTTGTCAAACACCCTGTGTGCATAGACAGATTTGGCATGGTTGAGAGTTTTGTGTTGTGAGCTTGCCCCTTGTCCAAACCAAGTTGTCTAATAGCCTTCAATATGTCTCTAACCCAGGCCTGTGAATTTGCATTAGCTCTCTAGCAATTTTGGTCGCCTTGGCATTTCGTCGAACGAGTGCCGTGCACGCCCGGAGCGCGAGCAGAGTGCGCGTTTTGCACGTGCCGCGCCCGAGCCGCCGCGTCGCGCCCCTGGTTTTGCCCTCACAGCAGAGCCTCGCCACACACTCCCCTTCTCACCGCTTCACGCCAAACAGCCCCTCGCCACGTCCCCGGCAGGCCAGGAGCTAGCCGCCACGGCCGCCCGACAACCCCTGCTCATGTCGGCGCCGCCCGAGCCTCTCCCGCTCACCACCTGCCCCCTGGAGCAGCGCGAGCTCATCCAGAAGCGTGTCCGCTAGCTCTCGTCGCCGCCACGATGCTCTGCCACAACAGATAGGCGGTTCGCCGGTGAACTTATCCCCGGCCGCCGCGGAACCGCCTTGACTCGCCTATTTAAGGAGCCCCGAGCTCCTCCGAGCACTCGGGCAGCCTCACACCGTCCTCCTAGTGCCCCCATTGCCGTCAATTGAAGAGGAAGGGGCCGTCTTCCCCGACTCCGGCCAGTTCGGCCACCGCCGCCTCCCGGCTCCGTTCGGCACAACCAGAGCCTCCCCGACCCTACCAACACCACCAACGACTCCACTTCGTCTTGCGGAGCCACCCAGACGCCCAACTACGACGGAGAGCCACCGTAGCCACAAGTTCACTTTGCTCCTGAAGCCACCGGCCGCCGCGAAGCTCGTCGACGGCGATTCCCTCCACCTCCGACGACCCTACAACCACCGGAAGGATCACCCTAGATCCGCGGATCCATCCCCGCCCTCAGCTCCCCGCAAGGACCCGCCGTTCGCCGGCGGCGATCGCCGGAGTCCCGCCCCCTCTCGGGCAGAGGAAGAGGAGGGAAGGTGGACTAGTCAAACCTGACTAGTGGGCCACCTAGACCCACTGTCGGTGACTCCCCGCGCGATCCACGCTGGATAAGTGGAAACATATTTCCAGAATACGCTTTCGACGTGTACGTATCTATTCGAATCGTTTTCTTTTTTTGTTTTATTTTTAAATAACAGATTTTGACCAAAACTTTGATTGAGCTTAACTTTTTAAATACAACTCCAAATGAGTTGATTCTTTTTCCTACCTCTCTCAAATTTTGTCTAGTTTATTTTAAGATTTATTTGAAAAAATTTCAGACAACTTTTGGTACTGTTTTTGAAACTACATATTGATTCAAAAAAATATTTTGAATAGGAATTTTGGAGAGAGGAGAAAGCTTTCAAAAAGTTTTGGAGTGCACCTTGCCTTTCCACACCTTGAAGGCAAGCATTCTGAACCCAGGCATAATAATTTTGGTGTGATAGTTGACACGTTTATAATACCACCTTATTTAGGAGAACTTGTTATTTCATGTGATACGATCATTTGCATGGATGCATATTAGTGATTTCCTTGCTGTTGGGAATGAATATACTTGTGATGGTAATCATCCTCACGTGCCTTGCATGCATGCCGGAAAGGAATCCGGGAAAGCCTCTGCCTTGGGTAGGCGTGAGCTTATCCCCGGTCTCCGTCGGGACGGTTATGTTCGGTATGGCATAGTAAGGTATAATGGGTGGTGATTTTGTTGGTTGAAATATATTTGTTATACATGTCATGCAGGGAATTTATAAACCTTCTGAGTCGGTCGTAGATCGAGTCTTGTTCCGGTAACCCCCATATTTGTTTCGTGCTGCCACTGGTCCCTGCCGTAGGTGGGGTATGGTTCAGTAAGTCGTCAACCCCTTTCAAGCACATACCGTATAGAGAGGCCATGGTGGAAGATATCGGCTGCATCCGGTAGGCAGGCCACCTGGTCCGGGGGCATGGGTGTATCCGGTTGGGACCGAGAGGGGGGCACCCCTTAGAGCGCGCGATAGAAATTTGATCCCATGCTACGCGAGGTTGTAGCCTCCCCACTTAGAGTTTTGCTTAACAGGTGTCATGGGTGATTCCAGACATGAGTAAAAGCTGGTGCATGCAAGTGAGGCGTGTTTTCAGCTAAAAGACCGTAGACGGAATTAGTCCCGATTTACTAAAGGAATCCGTTACTCGTGGGTAAAGAGTACACCCTCTGCAGAGATAAAACCTATTCGAATAGCCGTGTCCATGGTTAAGGATTACAGTCTGGGATGGGTCAAGGGTTGGTCTTAGTGTCGGTCTTCGGAGGAGAAATTGTTAAACCAGAACTTGGATTGTGACTTGTGACTTGTGAAGATTATGATTATTGTTATTATGGACTAACCCATTATATCACTGAGTATCCCTGGTACGGTTCTACCTCCTGGATATTCATTGTGATTATTTATTTTATAAGCCCTTTATGTGGTGTCGCACAGACGCCCGACTGTGGCATTGCTTGTTATTATTTATTTTATAAGTCCTTTATGTGGTGTCGCTGAGACGCCCGACTGTGGCTTTGCTAGTTATTATTTATTTTATAAGCCCTTTATGTGGTGTCGCTGAGACGCCCGACTGTAGCATTGCTTGTTATTATTTATTTTATAAGCCCTTTATGTGGTGTCGCTGAGACGCCCGACTGTGGCATTGCTTGTTATTATTTATTTTATAAGCCCTTTATGTGGTGTCGCTGAGACGCCTGACTGTGGCATTGCTTGTTATTATTTACTTTATAAGCCCTTTATGTGGTGTCGCACAGACGTCCGACTATGGCATTTTATTTCCACTCCATTATTGCATATCATGTTGCACATAAATACCTGCTTGCATGCATAAAAGATTTTTATTTATGACTGACGATGTGATCATAGAATATTTCAGTGCATGACTATCGGTTATATTATCCCAGTGTTCGTAATGTTTGCGAGTACATTCAAAGTACTCACTGGCTTGTCCCTGGCTATTGTCTTGGCCAGATTTCTTGCACGGAGAGGAGCGACGTGATGACAGCCCCGGAACCTAAGCAACGGTGATAGCAGCCTCGCGAAGATAGGAGTTAGCCTTGTCAGCTGTTCCTGTGAGAAATGGAGTCCCATAGACACCGATGAGCCACAAACCGTCTCCGCCATCAACCACTAGAAACCATTTGTTGTACTCACAGGCCAGAATGGTCTTATACTACATATTTTGTATTTTGCTTGGAATTTCTGTATCAAGTTGGTGCCTCATCAGCTAACAGTTATCCTGGGGCTGGTGAGCACAACGGCCATTTTCTGGAATTTAATACCCGGAAATCCGGTTGCGACAATTAAACATAAGAAAAAAGAATCACTGAAAAATCTATTTTCAAAGTTAAGTTATTCACAAACTAGTGATTCACACAAATTTCAAATAATTCAAAATGTAAACTATTCAAATTTGTAAACTACCCGCACTAATAGAGAGTTTATAATTTTTTGTACCTAAAGCAAGAATATTCACAAAGAAACTCTAAATACAGCAAAAAACAACTCAAAAATAAATAAAGCAAAAAAATAAGAAAATAAAAAAGGCCGCCTACTACACACAACGGCCTGCATACGACTAGAAACCCAACCTGTAGTTGGGCCAGGATGCAGGCCCGCAAGCCCAGTAGGCTCACAGGCAGAGTGGGAGAGGTAGGCCCTGAAGGCCTGCTATTGAGAGAAGCTCAATGCAGTACCCACGCCGAGGCTTATAAACAGGTCCTGGCGCTGCTCAACTAGCGAGGTGGGACTAAACTTCTGCGCCCCTCGCCTCGCAGCGCACACCCTTTACTACCGGTTCGTGGTACAAACCGGTACTAAAGGGGGGTCTTTAGTACCGGCTGGTGCTACCACCCGGTACTAAAGGTTGGCGCTTCCCGCCGCTTCGCCTGGCCAAAACAGACCTTTAGTACCGGTTGGTGGCTCCAACTGGTACTAAAGGTATGTTCTATATAAGAAAACCCTTCAAAAAATTTCGACAATTTCGTTCTCCCTCTGCTTCTTCTCCTCTGCCCCGTCGCTGCCGCCCCTTGATACGTCTCCAACGTATCTATAATTTTTGATTGCTTCATGCTACTTTATCTACTGTTTTGGACTATATTGGGCTTTATTTTCCACTTTTATATTATTTTGGGGACTAACCTATTAACCGGAGGCCCAGCCCAGAATTGCTGTTTTTTTGCCTATTTCAGTATTTCGAGGAAACAGAATATCAAACGGAGTCCAAACGGAATGAAACCTTCAGGAACGTGATTTTCTTACCGAACGTGATCCAGGAGACTTGGACCCTACTCCAAGAAGTTTCTGGGGAGGTCACAAGGGTGGAGGGCGCGCCCCCCTGGGCGCGCCCCCTGCCTCGTGGGCCCCTCGGAGCTCCACCGACGTGCTCCTTCCTCCTATATATACCTACGTACCCCCATTAGACCAGAGACGGAGCCAAAAACCTAATTCCACCGCCGAAACTTCCTGTATCCACGAGATCCCATCTTGGGGCCTGTTCCGAAGCTCCTCCGGAGAGGGCATCCATCACGGAGGGCTTCTACATCAACACCATAGCCTTTCGATGAAGTGTGAGTAGTTTACTTCAGACCTTCGGGTCCATAGCTAGTAGCTAGATGGCTTCTTCTCTCTTTTTGGATCTCAATACAATGTTCTCCCCCTCTCTCGTGGAGATCTATTCGATGTAATCTTCTTTTTGCGGTGTGTTTGTTAAGACCGATGAATTGTGGGTTTATGATCCAACTTATCTATGAATAATATTTGAATCTTCTCTAAATTCTTTTATGTATGATTGAGTTATCTTTGCAAGTCTCTTCGAATTATCCGTTTGGTTTGGCCAACTAGATTGGTAGTTCTTGCAATGGGAGAAGTGCTTAGCTTTGGGTTCAATCTTGCGGTGTCCTTACTTAGTGATAGAAAGAGTTGCAAGGCACGTATTGTATTGTTGCCATCGAGGATAACAAGATGGGGTATTTATCATATTGCATGAATTTATTCCTCTACATCATGTCATCTTGCTTAAGGCGTTACTCTGTTTGTAACTTAATACTCTAGATGCATGCTAGATAGCGGTCGATGAGTGGAGTAATAGTAGTAGATGCAGGCAGGAGTCGGTCTACTTGTCACGGACGTGATGCCTATATACATGATCATACCTAGATAACCTCATAACTATGCTCAACTCTATCAATTGCTCAACAGTAGTTTGTTCACCCACCGTAGAATATCTATGCTCTTGAGAGAAGCCACTAGTGAAACCTATGGCCCCCGGGTCTATTCTCATCATATCAATCTCCATTACTTTATTTTACTTGTTTTGCTTTTACTTTTCACTTTGCATCTTTATACCAAAAATACCAAAACTATTATCTCTATCAGATCTCACTCTCGTAAGTGACCGTGAAGGGATTGACAACCCCTAAGCCTTGGTTGCGAGTTGCTACCCTTTTTAGCAGGTACGAGGGACTTGCGTGTGACCTCCTACTTGATTGATACCTTGGTTCTCAAAAACTGAGGGAAATACTTACGCTACTGTGCTGCATCACCCCCTCCTCTTCGGGGAAAACCAACGCTAGCTCGAGACGTAGCAAGAAGGATTTCTGGCGCCGTTGCTGGGGAGGCCTACGCAAAAGTCAACATACCAAGTACCCATCACAATCTCTATCTCTCGCATTACATTATTTGCCATTTGCCTCTCGTTTTCCTCTCCCCCACTTCACCCTTGCCGTTTTATTCGCCCTATCTTTCCCAATCTCCTCCTCTTTTTCCCTTTGCCTTTTTTTGCTCGTGTGTTAGTTTTCTTGCTTGTCGTGATGGCCCAAGATGCTACCAAATTGTGTGAATTCACCAATACCAATAACAATGATTTCCTTAGCACTCCGATTGCTCCTCTTGCCAATACTGAATCTTGTGAAATCAATACTGCTTTGTTGAATCTTGTTATGAAAGATCAATTCGCCAGCCTTCCTAGTGAAGATGCCGCTACTCATCTAAATGGCTTTGTTGATTTATGTGATATGCAAAAGAAAAAGGATGTCGATAATGATGTCGTTAAATTGAAGCTATTTCCTTTTTCGCTTAGAGATCGTGCTAAAGTGTGGTTTTCATCTTTGCCTAAAAATAGTATTGATTCTTGGAACAAGTGCAAAGATGCTTTTATCTATAAGTATTTTTCTCCCGCTAAGATTATCTCTCTTAGGAACGATATTATGAATTTTAAGCAACTTGATCATGAACATGTTGCACAAGCTTGGGAGATAATGAAATTAATGCTACGTAATTGTCCTACTCATGGTTTGAACTTATGGATGATTATACAAAATTTTTATGCTGGATTGAATTTTTCTTCTAGAAATCTTTTAGATTCGGCCGCGGGAGGCACTTTTATGGAAATCACTTTAGGAGATGCTACTAAACTCCTAGATAATATTATGGTCAATTATTCTCAATGGCATACTGAAAGATCTATCTACTAATAAAAAAGTGCATGCTATAGAAGAAACCAATGTTTTGATTGAAAAGATGGATGAACTTAGGAATTTATTTGTTAAGAGTGTTTCTTCTGATCCCAATAATATGCCTTTATCTACTTTGCTTGAGAATAATAATGCATCTATGGATGTGAATTTTGTTGGTAGGAATAGTTTTGGTAACAACGCGTATAGAGGGAATTTTAATTCTAGGCTTTATCCTAGTAATCCTTGTAATAATTATGGAAATTCCTACAACAACTCTTATGGAAATTTTAATAAGATGCCCTCTGAATTTGAGAGTAGTGTTAAAGAGTTTATGAATTCGCAAAAGAATTTCAATGCTTTGCTTGAAGAGAAATTGCTTAAAGTTGATGATTTGGCTAGGAACGTTGATAGAATTTCTCTTGAGGTTGATTCTTTAAAGCTTAGATCTATTCCTCCTAAGCATGATATCAATGAGTCTCTCAAAGCCATGAGAATTTCCATTGATGAGTGCAAAGAAAGAACCGCTAGGATGCGTGCTTACAAAGATGCCTTTATTAAAGCGTGTTCTTCTAATTCCTATGAGAATCAAGATGAAGATCTAAAATTATTGACGTGTCCCCTATTAAATCTTTGTTTTGCAATATGAATCTTGATGAATCTGATTATGATCTTCCCTTACCTAGAAGGCGTTCTAAGAATTCTGAGTTTTTAGATCCTGATGATGAAATTGATAAAAAAGGGATTAAAAGAAATAAAAATCTAGATATTGCTAAACCCACTATTTTGGATCTCAAGGAATTTAACTATGAAAATTGCTCTTTAATTGATTGTATTTCCTTGTTGCAATCCGTGTTAAATTCTCCTCATGCTTATAGTCGAAATATGGCCTTTACCGAACACATTGTTGACGCCTTAATGCAATCTTATGAAGAAAAGCTTGAGTTGAAAGTTTCTATTCCTAGAAAACTCCATGATGAGTGGGAACCTACAATTAAGATTAAAATTAAAAATTATGATTTTCATGCTTTGTGTGATTTGGGTTCTAGTGTCTCTACTATCCCCAAAGCTTTGTGTGATTTGCTAGATTTCCGTGACTTTGATGATTGCTCTCTAAACTTGCATCTTGCGGATTCCACTATTAAAAAGCCTATGGGAAGAATTAATGATGTTCTTATTGTTGCAAATAGGAATTATGTGCCTGTAGATTTTATCGTTCTTGATATAGATTACAATCCTTCATGTCCTATTATTCTTGGTAGACCTTTCCTTAGAACGATTGGTGCAATTATTGATATGAAGGAAGGGAATATTAAATTCCAATTTCCCTTAAAGAAGGGCATGGAACACTTTCCTAGAAATAAAATAAAATTACCATATGAACCTATCATGAGAGCCACTTATGGATTGCCTACCAAAGATGGCAATACCTAGATCTATTCTTGCTTTTATGCCTAGCTAGGGGCGTTAAACGATAGCGCTTGTTGGGAGGCAACCCAATTTTATTTTGTGTTTGTTGTTTTTGGTTCTTTTTAGGAATAAATAATCCATCTAGATTCTGTTTAGATGTGGTTTTATATTTTAATTAGTGTTTGTGCCAAGTTAAACCTATTAGATCTTCTTGGAAGATAGTTATTTGATCTTGCTGTAATTTCCAGAATCTTTGCGCTAAGTGCCCGAATTGTTAAAAATCATCAGAACGTGATAAAATAGTGATTCCAATTGCTGATGATCAATAAACAAATTTCCCAGGTCGTGTAAGTTTGGTAGAATTTTTAGGGTTCCATAAGTTTGCGTTACTAACAGATTACTAAAGACTGTTCTGTTTTTGACAGATTCTGTTTTGCGTGTGTTGTTTGCTTATTTTGATGAATCTATGGCTCGTAAAATAGTTTATAAACCATAGAGAAGCTGGAATACAGTAGGTTTAACACCAATACAAATAAAGAATGAGTTCACTACAGTACCTTAAAGTAGTCTTTTGTTTTCTTTCTCTAACGGAGCTTACGAGATTTCTATTGAGTTTTGTGTTGTGAAGTTTTCAAGTTTTGGGTGAATTCTTTTGATGGATTATGGAACAAGGAGTGGCAAGAGCCTAAGATTGGGGATGCCCATGGCACCCCCAAGATAATCCAAGGAAACCAAAAAGTCAAAGCTTGGGGATGCCCCGGAAGGCATCCTATCTTTCGTCCACTTCCATCGGTAATTTACTTGGAGCTATATTTTTACTCACCACATGATATGTGTTTTGCTTGGAGCGTCTTGTATTATTTGTGTCTTTGCTTGTTAGTCTACCACAATCATCCTTGCTGTACACACCTTTTGAGAGAGCCATGCATGAATTGAAATTTGTTAGAATACTCTATGTGCTTCACTTATATCTTTTGAGCTTGATAGTTTACTCTATGTGCTTCACTTATATCTTTTTGAGCGTGATAATTTTTGCTCTAGTGCTTCACTTAGATCTTTTAGAGCACGGTGGTGGTTTGTTTTAAACAAACTTGATCTCTCATGCTTCACTTAGATTATTTTGAGAGTCATTAATAGCATGGTAATTTGCTTAATGTTAATATACTTGGTATTCAAGATATGTGAAACTTTCTTTTTAGTGGGTTGAATACTAAGATAAGTTTGATGCTTGATAATTGTTTTGAGATATGGAGGTGATAATATCATAGCCGTGCTAGTTGAGTAGTTGTGAATTTGAGAAATACTTGTGTTGAAGTTAGCAAGTCCCGTAGCATGCACGTATGGTTAAAGTTGTGTAACAAATTTGAAGCATGAAGTGTACCTGGCTTGTGCATCCTTATGAGTGGCGGTCGGGGACGAGCGATGGTCTTTTCCTACCAATCTATCCCCCTAGGAGCATGCGCGTAGTACCTGATTTTTGATGACTTCTAAATTTTTGCAATAATTATATGAGTTCTTTTGACTAATGTTGAGTCCATGGATTATACGCACTTTTACCTTTCCGCCATTTGCTAGCCTCTTCGGTACCGTGCATTGCCCTTTCTCACATTGAGAGTTGGTGCAAACTTCGCCGGTGCATCCAAACCCCGTGATATGATACGCTCTTTCACACATAAACCTCCCTATATCTTCCTCAAAACAGCCACCATACCTACCTATCATGGCATTTCCATAGCCATTCCGAGATATATTGCCATGCAACTTCCACCATCATCATCATCATCATGACATGCTTTACTTTTGTCATATTGCCATTGCATGATCTTGTAGTTGACATCGTATTTGTGGCAAAGCCACCATGCATTATTTTTCATACATGTCACTCTTGATTCATTGCACCATCCCGGTACACCGCCGGAGGCATTCATATAGAGTCATATCTTGTTCTAGTATCGAGTTGTAATCTTTATGTTGTAATCAATAGGAGTGTGATGATCATCATTATTAGAGCATTTCCCAATCAAAAAAAAGGGAGAAAGGCCAAAAAGAAAAAAAAGAAAGGACCAAAAAAAAGAGAAAATAAAAAGGGCAATGCTACTATCTCTTTTTCCACACTTGTGCTTCAAAGTAGCACCTTGTTCTTCATGTAGTGAGTCTCATATATTGTGCTTCAAAGTAGCACCATGATTTTCATATAGTGAGTCTCATAAGTTGTCTTGTTCATACTAGTGGGAATTTTTCATTATAGAACTTGGCTTGTATATTCCAACGATGGGCTTCCTCAAAATGCCCTAGGTCTTCATGAGCAAGCAAGTTGGATGCACACCCACTAGTTTTCTTTTGTTGAGCATTCTTAGCTCTAGTGCATCCGTTGCATGGCAATCCCTACTCCTTGCATTAACATCAATCGATGGGCATCTCCATAGCTCATTGATTAGCCTCGTTGATGTGAGACTTTCTCCTTTTTTGTCTTCTCCACACAATCCCAATCATCATATTCTATACCACCAATAGTGCTATGTCCATGGCTCACGCTCATGTATTGCGTGAAGGTTGAAAAGGTTTGAGATTATTTGAGTATGAAACAATTGCTTGGCTTGTCATCGGGGGTATAGAAGTTGGGAACATCTTTGTGTGACGAAAATGAAGCATAGCCTAACTATAATATTTTGTAGGGATGAACTTCCTTTGGCCATGTTATTTTGAGATGACATAATTGTTTGATTAGTATGCTTGAAGTATTATCATTTTTATGTCAATATGAACTTTTGTCTTGAACCTTTCGGATCTGAATATTCATACCATGATTAAGAAGATTTACATCGAAATTATGCCAAAGTATCACTCCGCTTCAAAAATTCTCTTTTTATCATTTACCTACTCGAGGACGAGCAGGAATTAAGCTTGGGGATGCCTGATACGTCTCCAACGCATCTATAATTTTTGATTGCTCCATGCTACCTTATCTACTGTTTTGGACTATATTGGGCTTTATTTTCCACTTTTATATTATTTTTGGGACTAACCTATTAACCGGAGGCCCAACCCAGAATTGCTGTTTTTTGCCTATTTTAGTATTTCGAGGAAACAGAATATCAAACGGAGTCCAAACGGGATGAAACCTTCGAGAACGTGATTTTCTCACCGAACGTGATCCACGAGACTTGGACCCTACTCCAAGAAGTTTCCGGGGAGGTCACGAGGGTGGAGGGCGCGCCCCCCTGGGCGTGCCCCCTACCTCGTGGGCCCCTCGGAGCTCCACCGACGTGCTCCTTCCTCCTATATATACCTACGTACCCCCATTAGACCAGAGACGGAGCCAAAAACCTAATTCCACCGCCGAAACTTCCTGTATCCACGAGATCCCATCTTGGGGCCTGTTCCGGAGCTCCGCCGGAGAGGGCATCCATCACGGAGGGCTTCTACATCAACACCATAGCCTTTCGATGAAGTGTGAGTAGTTTACTTCAGACCTTCGGGTCCATAGCTAGTAGCTAGATGGCTTCTTCTCTCTTTTTGGATCTCAATACAATGTTCTCCCCCTCTCTCATGGAGATCTAGTCGATGTAATCTTCTTTTTGCGGTGTGTTTGTTAAGACCGATGAATTGTGGGTTTATGATCCAACTTATCTATGAATAATATTTGAATCTTCTCTGAATTCTTTTATGTATGATTGAGTTATCTTTGCAAGTCTCTTCGAATTATCCGTTTGGTTTGGCCAACTAGATTGGTAGTTCTTGCAATGGGAGAAGTGCTTAGCTTTGGGTTCAATCTTGCGGTGTCCTTACTCAGTGATAGAAAGAGTTGCAAGGCACGTATTGTATTGTTGCCATCGAGGATAACAAGATGGGGTATTTATCATATTGCATGAATTTATTCCTCTACATCATGTCATCTTGCTTAAGGCGTTACTCTATTTTTAACTTAATACTCTAGATGCATGCTGGATAGCGGTCGATGAGTGGAGTAATAGTAGTAGATGCAGGCAGGAGTCGGTCTACTTGTCACGGACGTGATGCCTGTATACATGATCATACCTAGATAACCTCATAACTATGCTTAATTCTATCAATTGCTCAACAGTAATTTGTTCACCCAGCGTAGAATATCTATGCTCTTGAGAGAAGCCACTAGTGAAACTTATGGCCCCCGGGTCTATTCTCATCATATCAATCTCCATTACTTTATTTTACTTGTTTTGCTTTTACTTTTCACTTTGCATCTTTATACCAAAAATACCAAAAATATTATCTCTATCAGATCTCACTCTCGTAAGTGACCGTGAAGGGATTGACAACCCCTAAGCGTTGGTTGTGAGTTTGCTACCGTTTTGAGGTACGAGGGACTTGCACGTGACCTCCTACTGGATTGATACCTTGGTTCTCAAAAACTGAGGGAAATACTTACGCTACGGTGCTGCATCACCCCCTCCTCTTCAGGGAAAACCAACGCTTGCTTGAGACGTAGCACCCCTTGATGAAGTCACGTACCTAGGGTAGGGTCATAGGCCTGCCCAAGGGTACCCTCCCCAAGGTCACTGACTAAAAGAGGCTGCTTACCAGTCGACCTGATAAGCATCCACTCGACAAATACAATAACACTCGACGAGCGCAGAGACACTCGACCATGAAGATTCACTCGACCATAGGAAGCACAGGAGCCACACCGCATCCAAACGGTCTGAAGTTAAATAGCCTTTATAGCCTTAATAGCACTTTATACAGGGCGTTTCCAGTAACGCCCTGCCTTAATGTACCTTAAGATCCTTCATTGCGTGGGCTGGCAGGGGTCCTGGCGAACTCTATATAAGCCACCCCCCTCCACAGGAAGAAGGGTTCGCATCTTTGTAACACACACACATATAATCCAGTCGACCGCCTCCGGGCTCCGAGACGTAGGGCTATTACTTCTTCTGAGAAGGGCATGAACTCGTAAAACTCTTGCGTGCACAACTACTCCAAAGCTAGGATCTTGCCTCTCCATTCCTACCCCCATTCTACTGTCAGACTTAGAACCACGACAGTTGGCGCCCACCGTGGGGCAGGTGTTCTAGCGATTTGTTGGAGGAGTTGGGATTCTTTTGACATCTCCCATCATGTCGTCGAGCGGAGTCCTGGTCGAGGGGCGCGAGATCCGCCTCGGCGCCCTCACTTTCGTCGTCGATGACTCTGCTTGGCTCCAGGAGGCTCCACTCGACGTGGACGCGCTTCCCACCCGCGGAGCAACGCACTTTCGCGTGTGCATTCGTGGCGTCCTCCTGCGGCAACCATCGGCCCAGTACGGGTCGGCACCCGTTTCGTCCTCGCTCCCAGTTTCCCGCCGGCGCAAGCGCTCCGGTCGGTCGAGGCTCCAGTGGTGGGTGAGGCATGCATTGGCCCGCCAGTCGGCCATCCCCCAAGTCGCGGCGATTGAGCCCGACGAATCACTCTACGGCCTGTTCGATCTGTCGACTGGCTCCGCAGAGACTGCGTCCGAGTGCGACAACAGTGATCCAACGGCGGAGGTACTGATGGTCGACGGACCGCGCAGTCCCCCCAGATTCCCCCACACCGAAGAGGTTGCCGGGGGAGGAGTTCCGGCGCGGGGCCACGAAGAGTACAGGCCCGAGCCTCTCACCTCGCTGCAGAGGGAGGAACTTTGTCGCCGGAACATGGACGCTCTTCACACTCCTATCGTTGGAGAAACCCCCGAGGCACGCGCCTTGGAGGAGGCACGCTTGGCCAACCTGGCTGAACGCACTCGACTGGAGAATCTCCAGAGAGTACTCGACGAGCGCACTTGACTGCCAGTTCCAGAATCCAGTCGACGTCGTCTCTTTCAGCCACCAACTCAGGTATACCGAACTCCGATTCAGAATTTAGCAGCTGCAGCCCGCATAGCAGAGTCGATCCAGCCTTCTCAGTCAGAGGCAGGAAGAGGTCTGCTACAGATCAGAGATTTGCTCCGGGCAGCAGGGGATCAGAACTCAGTTGTATCGCAGTCGCGTAACAGGATTCACAGCCGCTCCGTTGCTGCGAATTCTGTACAGTCGGCTCACAGTCCAGGATCGCCCCTGAGGCGTGAGGAACATAGAAGCCGGCATGATGATCAATATCAAGGCCGTGAGCGGTATGAACACCGATTCGATCGCAATGATCGACGTCGAGTGACCACTCCTCCCCCAAGGGGTGGTTCGTACGTCCCTCGGCAGCAAGATGACAGACGCCAGCACAATGCTGGGCGTAGGTTTCCAGTCGACCCCAGGGAGCCAGGCTTTGATGCGAGATCCATTATCGTTCAAGGTCTGGTCGACAGGAATAGAGCTCACAGAGAAGGCCATGACAGAGACGTTCCCTCCAGCAGCAGGGTTCAGGACCAGAATGTTTCACCAGAGCGATCAGGGCCGCTGTAATTCCTCCCAACTTCAGGTTGGCGACTGGAGTTAGTAAGTTCACCGGCGAGTCCAAGCCTGACACATGGCTTGAAGATTACCGAGTGGCTGTTCAGATTGGCGGCAGCAACGACGAAGTAGCCATGAAGCATTTGCCTCTTATGCTGGAGGGATCAGCCAGAGCATGATTGAACCAGTTGGCACCCAGCAGTATTTACACTTGGGAAGATCTTGCCCGAGTGTTTGTCAGGACATTTGAAGGGACTTGCAAGCGACCAACAGGGTTGACAGAATTGCAGTCGTGTGTTCAGAAGTCGAGTGAAACTCTAAGGGATTATATCCAGAGGTGGATCACTTTACATCACACAGTCGAGAATGTATCTGATCACCAGGCAGTTTGTGCCTTCAAGGAAGGCGTCAGGAACAGAGAACTGAGTTTGAAATTTGGTCGAACCGGAGATATGACATTGAGTCGGATGATGGAAATTGCCACCAAGTATGCAAACAGTGAAGAAGAAGATAGGCTCCGGAGTGGCAAGTACAAAGCAGCCACTAATGAGGCCGGCGGAGGAAACTCCAGTCGGAAGCAAAAGCGCAAAGCCGAGCCAGTTGCTCCTGGAGAGACCTTGGCTGTGACCCCAGGAAAGTTTAAGGGGAAACCCAAGGGTCCCTGGAACCCCAAGAAGGCGAAAGATCAGGATGGGAACGATGTGATGGACCTACCGTGTCACATTCACATGAAGAAAGACGAAGAGGGTAAACTCATTTACCCAAAGCATACCACTCGACAATGTTGACTCCTGATTCAACAGTTTCAAGGGAAACATGCCAAAGACAAAGAGAAAGAGTCAGACAAAGTTGAGGACAAAGAAGACAACGGTGAGGAGTACCCCCAAGTCAACTCCACCCTGATGATTTTCGCTGATGTCGAAAGCAAGAGTCGATTGAAGGTTATCAATCGGGAAGTGAACATGGTCGCTCCGACGACACCCAATTATCTGAAATGGTCTCAGACTGCCATCACTTTCGACCAGTCCGATCACCCGACTCATATTGCTACCCCAGGGAGGCACGCGTTGGTGGTCGATCCAGTCATTGAAGGCACTCGACTGACCAAAGTGTTGATGGATGGTGGCAGTGGCTTGAATTTGCTGTATGCAGAGACGCTGAAAGGGATGGGCATTCCGATGTCCAGACTCAGCACCAGTAACATGAGCTTCCACGGAGTCATTCCTGGAAAGAAGGCTGAGTCACTCGGCCAAATCGCTCTCGATGTAGTTTTTGGTGACTCGAAGAATTTCCGGAAGGAAAAGTTGACCTTTGAGGTCGTGGATTTTTAGAGTGCGTACCACGCCATACTTGGAAGGCCAGCGTACGCTCGTTTCATGGCCCGACCATGCTACGTATACCTTAAATTGAAGATGCCCGGTCCCAGAGGTGTGATCACTATCACGGGCAATCGGAAGAAGGCAGAAGAGTGCTTCCAGAAAGGCTCCAAAATTGCTGACGCTCAGATGGCCGAAATCGAGTTACAAGAGTACCAGAAGACCGTAGACCCGAGTGATTTGTTGCGAGCCAAGAAGCCTGCCACAGATTCAGCATTTCAGTCGTCCGGTGAGACAAAACAGGTTCACATCCACCCGACTGACCCCAATGTGGCTCCGACCAACATCTCCACTACACTCGACTCTAAATAGGAAGAAGCGCTCATCCAGTTCCTCCGTGAGAATTGGGACATCTTTGCATGGAAGCCTGCTGACATGCCAGGTGTTCCCAGGGGACTGGCTGAGCACCGCCTTCGAGTTGACTCAAAAGTCAAACCAGTTAAGGAACATCTTCGACGGTCCGCCGTCCAGAAGAGAAAAGCCATTGGCGAAGAGGTGGCTCGACTCTTAGCGGCAGAGTTCATTCGCGAGATCTAGCACTCCGAGTGGCTCGCCAATGTTGTAATGGTCCCCAAGAAGGACAAGTCGTTGCGCATGTGCATCGATTTCAAACATATCAATCGGGCCTGCCCGAAAGATCATTTCCCTCTTCCTCGCATCGACCAAATAGTCGACTCGACCGCAGGATGCGAGAGGTTGTCTTTTTTAGATGCTTACTCCGGATACCATCAGATCCGTCTGTATGGACCAGATGAAATAAAAACAGCTTTCATCACCCCGTTCGGGTGCTTCTGCTATGTCACCATGCCTTTCGGTCTCAAGAATGCCGGAGCTACTTTCATGAGAATGATTCAGAAGTGCCTGATCACTCAAATCAGTCGGAATGTAGAAGCATACATGGATGATATAGTGGTCAAGTCGCGAAAAGGTTCCGACCTGCTGACTGACCTTGGTGAAACGTTTGCCAATCTCAGGAGGTATGATATCAAGCTTAATCCATCAAAATGCACATTCAGAGTTCCTAGAGGAAAGTTACTCGGTTTTCTTGTTTCCGAACGAGGAATCGACGCTAACCCTGAAAAAGTTGGCACCATACTCCGAATGAAACGCCCTATGCGTGTGCACGATGTCCAGAAACTTACTGGATGCTTGGCCGCTTTAAGTCGATTCATCTCCAGACTCGGTGAAAAGGCATTGCCTCTTTACCGACTGATGAAGAAGTCAGACAAGTTTGAGTGGACTCCGGAAGCTGATGCAACATTTGCAGAGCTAAAAGCTCTGCTCTCCACCCAGCCGGTGCTTGCTGCCCCTGTCAGCAAAGAGCCATTATTGCTTTACATCGCAGCCACTGGACAAGTCGTTAGTACCGTACTTACGGTCGAGCGAGAAGAGGAAGGAAAAACATTCAAAGTTCAGCGCCCAGTTTATTACCTTTCTGAAGTTCTTATCCCATCAAAGCAAAGATACCCTCACTATCAGAAGCTTGTCTATGGGATTTACATGACCACGAAGAAGGTTGCTCATTATTTCTCTGATCACTCCATTACAGTCGTCAGCGACGCCCCGTTATCAGAGATCCTTCATAACAGAGATGCAACTGGTCGAGTGGCAAAATGGGCGATTGAACTTCTTCCCCTTGATATCAAGTTCGAGGCAAAGAAAGCTATCAAGTCCCAAGCAATAGCCGATTTCCTCGCCGAGTGGACTGAACAACAACTTCCGACTCAAGTTCACTCGGAGCACTGGACTATGTTTTTCGATGGCTCCAAGATGCTGAATGGGTCCGGTGCGGGGGTTGTATTGGTTTCCCCCCGAGGAGACAAGCTCAAATACGTCCTCCAGATTCACTTTGATTCCTCCAACAACGAGGCAGAATATGAAGCACTCCTATATGGACTGCGTATGGCCATTTCACTCGGCGTCCGTCGCCTTATGGTCTACGGCGACTCAGATCTGGTTGTTAATCAAGTGATGAAGGAGTGGGATGTTCGAAGCCCAGCCATGACGGGTTATTGCAATGCAGTAAGAAAGTTGGAGAAGAGATTCGAGGGGTTAGAGCTCCATCATATACCCCGATTGAAAAACCAAGCTGCGGATGATTTGGCGAAAATAGGGTCCAAGAGAGAAGCCATCCCCATTGATGTGTGCTTGGAACACATTCGTGCGCCATCAATACAGGAAGATCCTTTCACAGAAGAACCTCCGTAGCCAAGGAGCGCCAACGATCCGACTGAAGTGGAGATTCCAGCCGTGGTCAACCTGATTATGGAAGTTGTAGTCATCACCCCCGACTGGACAATGCCTTACATCGCGTATATTATGAGGAAAGAGCTCCCAGAAGATGAAGAAGAGGCTCGACAGATCGTCCGTCGATCCAAGGCCTTTACAGTAATCAAAGGGCAGTTGTACAGAGAAAGCGCGACTGCAGTTGGCCAGAAGTGCATCACGCCAGAAGAAGGTCAGGTAATTCTTGAGGATATCCACTCGGGGACCTGTGGTCATCATGCGTCCTCTCGGACCATTGTGGCTAAAGCATACCGAGCAGGATTTTACTAGCCGAGGGCGAATGAAATGGCAAAAGACATAGTCGACAAGTGCGAAGGGTGTCAGTTTTATTCCAACATGTCGCACAAGCCCGCCTCTGCTCTGAAGACCATTCCTCTCGTCTGGCCCTTCGCTGTTTGGGGGCTAGACATGATTGGACCGCTGAGAACTGGTAGAAGCGGCTTCACTCACTTACTGGTTGCAGTCGACAAGTTCACCAAGTGGATAGAAGCCAAACCCATCAAAAACCTCGATCCAAGCACTGCTATCAGTTTCATCAGAGAGCTGATATTCAGATATGGAGTTCCACATAGCATCATCACGGACAATGGATCAAACTTTGATAACGATAGATTCAAAGCTTTCTACGCCTCCCAAGGCACGCGGGTCGACTATGCCTCAGTTGCCCATCCTCAGTCGAATGGGCAGGCAGAGCGTGCAAATGGTCTCATCCTCAAAGGACTGAAACCCCGACTGATGCGTGATCTCAAACACGCGGCAAGAGCTTGGGTCGATGAACTTCCGTCAGTTCTTTGGGGATTAAGGACCACTCCTAATCGGTCGACTGGAAGAACGCCCTCCTTTCTGGTCTACGGGGCTGAAGCAGTGCTGCCGAGTGATCTGCTCCACAATGCACCTCGAGTCGAACTATACTCTGAAGCAGAAGCGGAACAAGCTCGGCAAGATGCAGTCGACCTCTTGGAAGAAGAGAGGGAGATGGCCCTAATCCGCTCGACTATCTACCAGCAGGACTTACGTCGGTTCCACGCGAGAAACGTGAAGAGTCGAGCCTTTCAGGAAGGAGACTTGGTCCTCCGAGTGGATCAGCAAAAACCTCACAAGCTCGCTCCAACCTAGGAAGGCCACTTCATCGTCACCAAAGTCCTCCACAACGGAGCATATCACCTCTACAACGTTGATCGCCAGATCGACGAGCCTCGAGCTTGGAATGCGGAGTTACTCCGTCCTTTTTACACTTGAAAGAAGAAACTCACTCGGTTGAGATGTAATAAAAGTACCTCTGTAGTTCTTTTATCTAAAGCAAGAATGTTATAATTTTCACAGAAGATTGCTATTTCTTTTTGTTGAAATTTCCCCCAGTGGGTGGCTTAGCTGCGAATCCGTTTCGCCTAAGTTTGTAAAAGTCCTGCCGAGTGAAGAGCCAGCCTCCCACTCGGAGGCTTAGCTGCGAATCCGTTTCGCCTAAGTATTTAAAATCCTACCGAGTGGAGAGCCAGCCTCCCACTCGGGGGCTTAGCTACAGTCCAAGTACTCGCCTAAGTATTTAAAATCCTACCGAGTGGAGAGCCAGCCTCCCACTCGGGGGCTTAGCTGCAGTCCAAGTACTCGCCTAAGTATTTAAAATCCTACCGAGTAGAGAGCCAGCCTCCCACTCGGGGGCTTAGCTGCAGTCCAAGTACTCGCCTAAGTATTTAAAATCCTACCGAGTGGAGAGCCAGCCTCCCACTCGGGGGCTTAGCTGCAGTCCAAGTACTCGCCTAAGTATCTAAAATCCTACCGAGTGGAGAGCCAGCCTCCCACTCGGGGGCTTAGCTGCAGTCCAAGTACTCGCCTAAGTATTTAAAATCCCACCGAGTGGAGAGCCAGCCTCTCACTCGGGGGCTTAGTTGCAGTCCAAGTACTCGCATAAGTATTTAAAATTCCTACCGAGTGAAAAGCCAGCTTCCCACTCGAGGGCTTAATAACAGTCCAAGGATTTAGTTAAACTCTCAATATAATGAATGCTTTACAAGGACGACAAGGCGCAGGTCGACTGCCTCCTTCTCCTTCAGAAGCTATATTCAAAAATCCTACCGAGTGGAGAGCAAACCTCCCACTCGGAGGCTTAGCTGCAGCCCAGTGCTTGCCTAAGTGATTAAAATCCTACCGAGTGGAGAGCAAACCTCCCACTCGGAGGCTTAGCTGCAGCCCAGTGCTCGCCTAAGTGATTAAAGTCCTACCGAGTGGAGAGCATACCTCCCACTCGGAGGCTTAGCTGCAGCCCAGCGCTCGCCTAAGTGATTAAAATCCTACCGAGTGGAGAGCATACCTCCCACTCGGAGGCTTAGCTGCAGCCCAGCGCTCGCCTAAGTAATTAAAATCCTACCGAGTGGAGAGTAGACCTCCCACTCGGAGGCTTAGCTGCAGCCCAGTGCTCGCCTAAGTAATTAAAATACTACCGAGTGGAGAGCAAACCTCCCACTCGGGGGCTTAGCTGCAGCCCGGTGCTCGCCAAAGTGTTTAAAAATCCTACCAAGTGGAGAGCAAACCTCCCACTCGGAGGCTTAGCTGCAGCTCCGTGCTCGCCTAAGTCATTTTGAGTAAAAGTCAAGTCTCACTCGACGGATAAATCATGAAGATATTCAACGATAAATCAAGTTCGGATAAAGATCAAAAGGTCCTGGACCGCAAATAAAAGTGCCCGAGCCTCCAGCTCGACAGAGTTTATCGGTTACACAAACCACTCGGCATTCCGAGGCAAATTTAAAGTGAGACACAGTAGTTTTTTACTCCTCCGGTGGAGGACTGGATGGGGCAACAAACTCGTCTAAATCAATCCCGTCTGAGATACGAGTGGCAGCAGCAATGAAGGTCTCCATGAAGTCCTGGAAATTATGCTTCTTGGTATTGGCAACTTGGAGGGCGGCCAGCTTCTCTTCTCGCGCCTCCTTGTAGTGGACACGAACCAGCGACAGAGCAACATCGGCACCACATCTGGCAGAGGACTTTTTCCATTCATGTACTCGACTCGGCACTTCCTTCAGTCGAGTGACCAAGGATTCAAGGTCATTCTGAAGTATCTGATTTGGCCAGAGTGCAGAGTCGATCCGCGACACTGCAGCCTTCAGTCGAGCGAGGTAGTCCACCACACTGGCGACGCGAGACTCCAGCCGGAGGACATTCATGGCAGCTTCGTCCTTCACAGGAGAGTTGATGGGGTCCAGATTGGTTTCCACTCGACCAGTTTCTTCCTCAAAGTTTTGACAGAATTCTGAAAGGTACAGTCCAATATTATAATTAAATGATGAGTCGACAACGACAAGTCAATCGAGTCAGGGGATTACCTTCAAGCATGAGGAATAGTTTCTTGGCGAGCCCTTCGAGGTAAGCTTCCAGATCCTTTCGCTTCCCCGCCATATCGCCGACCTTGTCAGTCAGAGCAATCTTGTCGTTTTTCAATCGACTTGCTTCCTTGTTGGCCGCGTCAAGAGCAGACTTCAGCTTGGCATTCTCGTCTTCAAGCTGACCAACTGAAGCAAGCTTTTCTTCAGCGAGCTCCGTTTTCTCCGAAGCCGCCTTCTGTGCTTCCGCAAGGTCAAGATCTTTCTTCCTCAGAGCCTCCTCCAGTTGGTCTGCAAAACAATAGTGAGAACGGAGTTGAGAATAGGCAGAAAAACAAAGACAAGCGTCGAATCCTCACCAGGCATACCTTTTGCTTCGTCCTTCGCCTTCTGCAAGTTCTCCTGGGCAAACTTCAAGTCGAGGTTAAGCTGGACCTGTTTCTCCTTCAATTCAGCAAGATGAGCAACAAGCTCGCAAGACTTCTGCAAAGAGTCAATCGACAAAAGATATCAAAGACAAGTTACTTCCGAGTGACTAAAGGAAAAGTTGTAGCACTTCTAAGACTACAGCCGAATCAAAACATTCGACAGTAGCCTCGGGGACTACACCCAGTGGGTGCACTCAGCGTGCCCCCACCGGTAATCTTTCAAAATCCTGATCGATCAGTCGACCAAATATGATTCTAGTGCCATGACTAATAGTCAGCGGTCAGCCACATATATATATATATATATATATATATATATATATATATATATATATATATATATATATAAATCTTTAGACTATAGTCGACTTCCAGCAGTCGACCATAGCCTCGGGGACTACACCCAGTGGGTGCACTCAGCGTGCCCCCACAGGCTTTTGTTGGTTCCACTCGACTTGGTCCGTCCAGGCCGAGTGAAGAAGTTTGAAAGTATAGAGACTATAGTCGACTGCCAGCAGTCCACCATAGCCTCGGGGACTACACCCACTGGGTGCACTCAGCGTGCCCCCACAGAAATTCAATCGACACACACACCCCAGTTGGTGTACAAACAGCAAAAATCTTCAAAAAGAAGCAGTTTTCAGGTGGCGTTTCATAACGAAACAGACAAGTCGACTTACCTGAACATTATTCTGAAGAGCTGAACTGGCATCATAAGCCGCCTGACCGGCCTCTCGGACCACCTTCACTTGTTCCATCATAATCCCTGCTTGGCGAATGGCTTCCTTAGCAGCGCTCACTGGGTCTTCCGGGACGTGGTGGATAGCAAAAAGAGATGGTGGAGCAACAGTCGACGAAGTGGGTCGAGCACTCGTCAGCGGTACAACAAAAGTCACCGAAGTCCGAGTAGCATCACCTCCATCCCGAACCACGACCTCAGGCGCCGGGGTAGCTTGTGGAGTCTTGCCGGCCAGAGCCTTCCTGTTCCTTCCCACCCTCAGCGGCTCTTCGTCGTCGTCATCAGGGAGGTCAATGACATGAGGAGGAGCTGCAAGAAAAGTTCAACCGACCGGAATGATAAGAAATCAGCAGTCGACCCAGAATAAAGCATCAGTAATCATACCCGGGTTGGAGGTAACAGCGTCTTCCATCTCCTGGTCATCACCCTTGGCGGAAATCTCCGAGGTAGCAGCACTGCAAATTTCAAGAGTCAGTCGACTCGGTCAATGAGTCGACCAAAATCTGTCACATTCAGCAAGAGAAGACAAGTTCAACTCTTTACCCAGAAATGGTGGGAATAGTCATTTTCATCCTGGGCAAGGCCTTGGGGGGCTTCGACGGCGTCGCACGCGGATGCTTGGGAACTCTTTCCGTCGGCGCGGGCGAAGAAGTCCTGGGACGCTTCGACAACTGCCCCACAGGAGCAGTCGCCTTACCCCGCTCCCGCGCAGGGTCGTGTGTAAGCTTGGACCGCCTTTCTGTGCGAGGAGGTTCAGCTTCCTCCTCCTCCTCCTCACTGGAGTAGGCGTCGCCGCTTCCCTCCCCTTCGCCGTCGGACTCCCACTCCTCTGGCTCGTCTCCGCTCTCGCCTCCGCTCGCCTCTCCTTCCACAGCCTGCTCCTGCGCTCCATTGGGCGTCGAATACATTTCAGTAATTTCCTGGAGAACAACAAACAAGGTAAAGATCAATCGACTGTCTCGGAAGAGGAAACAAGCAGATTGAATATTACAGATCAGTCGGAGAAAAGTGTTCGTACCTTATCTGGTTGACGAGACTGGCCGAATGGGAGAACTCTCCTGGCACCTCGAGGATTGTCCTTGTTCCCAGTGATGGCAGTCATCCACCTCTCCAGCGTGGCATCGTCGACCTCCTCTGGATGAACCCGAGTAGCGTCTTCGGTACCAGAGTACATCCACATCGGATGGCCTCGGTATTGCAGTGGCTGAATTCGCCGTCGGAGGAAAACTTCCAGAAGATCCATGCCAGTCACCCCGTCTCGGATAAGCTGGACTACGTGCCCCATCAACAACTTCACTTGGGCCTTCTCCTCCGGTACCACCTTCAGAGAAGATGGCTTGTCTACTCGACTCATGGAGAAAGGGGGGAGCCCACACGACTGCCCCGGCGTCGACTGGTCTTGGCAGTAGAACCAGGTCGACTGCCATCCTCTAACCGAGTCGGGCAGAGTCATCGCCGGAAAGGCGCTCTTGCCTCTCGTCTGGACTCCGAGTCCCCCGCACATCTGGATCACTTGAGTTCTCTCGTCGTCTGGATTTGTTTTCTTCACCGACTGAGAGCGACAGGTGAATATGTGCTTGAAAAGCCCCCAGTGCGGCCGACAGCCCAAGAAGTTTTCACACAGCGAAACAAAGGTAGCGAGGTAGACGATGGAATTGGGAGTGAAATGATGGAGTTGCGCCCCAAAGAAGTTCAGAAACCCCCGGAAGAAAGGACTCGGCGGCAGAGAAAACCCACGATCTACATGAGTGGCCAGAAGAACACACTCACCCTCCTTCGGCTGCGGTCGCGCCTCCGTTCCCGGGAGCCTTGCCGACCCGTGGGGGATCAGTCCCTCGTCGGCCAGATCGGCGAGATCCTTCTCGGTGATGGTCGAGCGGATCCAATCTCCTTGGACCCAACCCCGCGGCAGCTGGGACCGAGAGGAGGATCCGCCCCGGCTTGACGCCCTCCCCTTCGCCGTCGCCGTCGCCTTCCTCGCCTGCTCCAGAGCCGCAGTCTTCTCCTTCCCCATTGTCGCCGGCGAGACCGGTGCGAAGCGGCGGCACTGAGAAAGCTGCGGCCGCTACAGAGAGATTTGGGGGCGGAGGAAGACGAAGATTGTGTTGGCACTGTTCAAAATACCCCCGCCTGGCGCCTTAAATAAGGCCACTTCTGAGTGGCTGACCAGTAGGCCCAGGAAATCCATCAAATCCCGCAACAGGCGCGCGAGCGGTACGTGGCGAAAAAGGCAGCGCGAAGATCGAGGCGTCATCGTCTCGTCCCATCCGAGTGTCGCGGTTTTCTCCACTTCGCGCGCTTCCCAAAATTCAGATCCCGGGAAATCCGCTAACCGCAGAGAAATCAGCCAGACAGCGAGTCTCCATCGATCTGCCACTCGGAGATCCTCAGGACCACGAAGTTCACTCGACAAACGCAAAGAATGGATCAAGGCGACTGAAAGAGAATTTGAAGCCATCGCTAAAAGGCCGTTGATCCAGAGCAAGACACACTTGCAACGCAAGAAACAGGTCGGAAGGCTATCAACTCCTTCCTCACTCAAACCTCGATCCATTCGGAGGCTAATGATGAAGTCACGTACCTAGGGTAGGGTCATAGGCCTGCCCAAGGGTACCCTCCCCAAGGTCACTGACTAAAAGAGGCTGCTTACCAGTCGACCTGATAAGCATCCACTCGACAAATACAATAACACTCGACGAGCGCAGAGACACTCGACCATGAAGATTCACTCGACCATAGGAAGCACAGGAGCCACACCGCATCCAAACGGTCTGAAGTTAAATAGCCTTTATAGCCTTAATAGCACTTTATACAGGGCGTTTCCAGTAACGCCCTGCCTTAATGTACCTTAAGATCCTTCATTGCGTGGGCTGGCAGGGTCCTGGCGAACTCTATATAAGCCACCCCCCTCCACAGGAAGAAGGGTTCGCATCTTTGTAACACACACACATATAATCCAGTCGACCGCCTCCGGGCTCTGAGACGTAGGGCTATTACTTCTTCTGAGAAGGGCATGAACTCGTAAAACTCTTGCGTGCACAATTACTCCAAAGCTAGGATCTTGCCTCTCCATTCCTACCCCCCATTCTACTGTCAGACTTAGAACCACGACACCCCTCGTCGCCGTCTGTCGCTGCCGCCGCCGCCCCCGTTGCCGTCTCCATCCCCGTCCCAGTCCCTGTCGTCCCCGTCGCCGCGCCCTGCCCCGTCGCCGCGCCCCGCCCCGGCCTCCCGTCGTCCCCGCCTGGCCCGTCCCCGTCGTCCCCGTCGCCGCGCCCCGACCCGTCGTCGTCGCCGCCCCCAGTTGCCGCCCTCGGTGAGCTCCTGTGCCCCGCAGCCGCCATGTCTCCACACACACACACACATACACACACACATACACACACATACTGATATTTAGTTATAGAAATATTTATAGAAATGTTAGTTATATAAATTTTTTATTTATAGAAATATTAGAAATGTTAGTTATATAGAAATGTTATAATTTTTTCTGTTTTTTAGTTATAGAAATATTTATAGAAATGTTAGCAATTTTTCTGTTTTTTAGTTATAGAAATATTTGAAATGTTAGTTATATAGAAATGTTATAAATTTTTCTGTTTCTTAGTTATACATATAGAAATGTTATAAATTTTAGTTATCACAATTCAGTCACATTTAAAACATGTTACTTTTTGCGGGCATATAGTATTTGTTCTCGACGATGCCCGGCCCGCATCCTCGTCGTCGACCCGTTCGCCACGACGTCCAGCTGACCCATGTCCGGGACTGGGCTCCGCCGGGCTGGCACTGGGAGGTGGTACCTGGAGGGGCACGCCGCTTGGTGAGGAACCCAGCCTCGGGTCCCGTTGTCAACCCTGATCTCCTTTGGTGGCGTTTGCGTGGGCCACATTTGGTGCAGAGGGAGCCGGCCCCGCCGGAGGTGGTGCGTCGTCGTGTCAGGGAGGAGGACGAGCATGTCCATCGCTACGTGGCTGCTATGGACGTCAGGTTCTCCAATACCCTGCAGGTTCTTTGGGCAGATGACCGGAGATATGATCCTGTGATGGTTCCTTCTCTTTGGGTATCCACCGCTTGCGCCCCAGGAACCGCGAATGGCCTAGATTCTTCTGTAGTATTCGATCTTTATTAGCTACCTAGCATATGATGTATTCGCTATATAATATTCGAGACGATGTATTCGAGATTATATATATTATTCGAGACGATGTACTTGAGATTATATATCATTCGAGATGATGCATATTATGTACTATATATGATTTAGTTTTTCCTTATTAATCGATTGCATCCATGCATTGTAATTTGAATACTAAATTGTTTTATATTTCTTCTGTATTAGTTAAGTAAAATCTATGGCGGACAATACCGGCAGAGAGAGAGAAGAGGAATTGTTCGAGATCATATGCAGCCCTCGCAGGCTAGATGATCTGAATGAAACAGATGACTGCTCCCAATATCTGAACAATACCGGGGGTTGATAATAACGTATTCGATCTCGACGACCGAGCTGATGAAGTCATGAACTATGATTATGATTATGATGATGCAGACAATGTTTATGATGACACAGACAATGTTGATCTTGAAATAACAAAGACTACCGCCGAGGTATATTTATATAAGCAGGCATCTGATGATCATCACATGTTTTTTATTTGAAGATATATATATTAACGAATCGATCTTTCGTCTTTCAGCCCTCCGGATCAAGCAAATCTTCTTCTACAGACAACAGGACAAAGCGAGGCCCGGGCAAAAAGTTGAAGGAGGGTGTAAAGTACAACATCGACTCCATCAAAACTAATGGCGAACTCCTCACACCTAAGAACATGGCGAACAAGTGGACTCGTCAGTGCGGATTTCTTGTGAGGGACCAACTCCCGATCTCCATTCAAGAATGGAAAGAGCCAAAAACTAAACGTCCAGATGTTACTTGGGTCGACGACAGAGCAAAACAAAAGCTTTGGGAATCTCTGATGGAACATTTCACCCTACCAGATCATTTCACTGATGCAGATGTGTAGAAAGTCAAGGACACTGCTCTTAAGAAGATGGCAATTGCATTCAACACCCACAAGAAAACTGTATGGGCCAACTACCTCGTTGCAGAAAGGAAGACTCCAGAATTCAAGGGAACACTGGAGAAGCCAAGAGAACACTGGCCCGCTTTCGTGAAATTCAAGGAATCAGAATTATCTAAGGAACGGTCGATAAAAAAACAAGTCCAATGCCGCAAAAAGACGCAGTTCCATAGGCTGGGTCCAGGTGGCTACGCGGTGGCAATGCCTAAGTGGGATAAGTCTGAGCAAGAGATGGAGGATGCAGGGGTCACTCCGGTTACTAGGAGCTGGCCCCCTAGGTGCAAAAGTTGGTTCTATGCGCATGGGGGGGTGTTGGACCCGAAGACAGGCCTGGTTTCAAAGAAGGCAAGTCTAAAAGGAGCATCTCAAAAGTTACTTGACGTAATAGAAGATGTTAAAAAGGGGTGTTCACGCCCAACAGAGAGAAGACGAGCTTACGCGCGCCCTGGGAAGTCCTGAACACCCGAGAAGAACACGAGGCAAGGGCGTTATTCCCTGGTATGAGGGCTTTTCGGAATGGAACGGTGACTACAGGACCCGTGCAAGAAAGAAGATGGAGGAGGAGAAGAAGAGGAAGCTGGAGGAGGAGCAGAGGAAGCAGGACGCGGAACGCCTTCAAGGCCTAGAAGCAAGGCACGCGGACTTGGCACTCAAATTCCAGCAGCAGCAGCAGATCAACCCACTTAGCCAGGAAAGGGGGTCTCAGCAGCGGCAGCAGCAAGCGGATGATCATCCAGCATTGGATAGCACCGTCGCATCCATGTCGAGAAGCAGCGTTGGTTCCGCCCCGGGCGACGCACTGCTCGATACATACCCTGTGGATGACATCATAGAGAACACTAACTTTGAGCTACACTTCAAAATGAAGAACATATCCATGAAGGTGTCGGACGCATTTGCTTTTACAATTACCCCCGAAGCAACCTTCCATTGCATCCCGATTCCAGCGGACTATGCTCGTGTCTTGGTTGATGAGGTGGTGGACCCATATTCAGGGCTGCAGCTTGACATTCCTGGAGGTGACGATGAGCACACATTGGGAGAGGCCATACATCGTATCATCCTATGGAGAAAGGATTGCATCATCTTTCGAAGTCCACCGACACCGCGTCTGCTGACTCCTCCTCAATGTCCGCCACCGAGTCAGCAGAGTCCCGCTCCTCCAAGTCCACGAACGCGTGAGCAGACTCCTACTTCAAGTCCGGCACAGCCTCAGGCCACTCCTCCTGTTTCAAGTCCGACACCGTGTCAGGCCACACCTCCTGCTTCAAGTCCGGCACAGCGTCAGGCCACTCGTCCTGCTCCAACTCAGCCACGTCAGCCGTCTCCACCGCCTCAGCAATCGCAGAATAGACACTCCGCAGCTATGGTGCGTAGCGGTACGAGTCGAGGTAGTACAGGAAGTACAGGCGGAGACAAGCGATATAAATATGGTCCAAGCAGCCTCGCTCCTCTTCCTCAGAGGCCTTACGACATGACCGAGGAGCAAAACAATGCCATAGTGCGGGCAGAAGTGGACGCCCATTTTGGAACGAAACCGGCAACGCCGCCGAGGGAGAAAGTGCCTGAGGAAAAGAATGACCACTTCATTCGTATGGCTAGACCACCAGCTCCCAAGCCTGTTCACTCAGACTATGAGCGCCAGATCAGGAAGGCACATCGAGCACGACTACAGAAAGAAGCGAGCTCGAGCTCGAGCCAACAAACAGTTGTAAAAAAATGCGGGAAAACAGTTCCCCAGCTGGGAGAACAGGCGGCGCAATCGACCCCCCCCCCCCGCTTGTTGTACCAACAACATGTGAGAGTACGCGCGCCCAATATTATTGTGGGCAAACAGTTTACGTTCCCGAGGTGGGCAATGTGGTAATAACCGAGGAGCATATAACGCAGGCTGAAATTCTCAAGATCACTGTTGGACAACTCCTCGAGATCGAGCCCATGTCTCCGCTTAGAGAAGAGGAAATAAAACGGAAATATGTCCGGGGCCAACCTTTGGTCGAGCCAGACGAGGTCAAGAACCTCCCAACGAGAATGTATGAATTGCATCAATGGTACATGAACATTACCAAGATTTCCAATCGAGGGTCCCTCATGGTGAAAGTCGAGGAAGATCATTACTTCCATAAGAAAGCTCTGTCCGTTGAGTATCCAGAACTATTTCAGTTATTCAATCAAGATTCACTCAGACAAATCTCTCGTCAGTTGCTATTGTCCATAAGTGATTTCTTTCTGTAATTTAAGTCTCAAGCTAGCTCTAGTGCTCATTGATTGATCATTAATTACCTGTAATTATATATCCTCACTATATATTCTTTCCTATGGTATTATGCAGGATGAAGATGTATGAAATGAAAAAAAGTGGACGCTATGGCATTGGGTTCATTGACCCAAATACCATTAATGAATTCACATGGAAATTGCATTTCTGTAAACAAGATGTAGAGAAAAGCATGCTAAAGTTCTTGAAACGCCTCAATAGCAATGTAGATATACTACTTCCTTACAACTTCGAGTGAGTCACACTGTCTTGTACTACAAAATCTGTTTTTGCTTACTAGTTAGATGTTAATTAATAAGTGTATAGGGTTTAGGGTTATAGTTGATTAGGGTTATGCACATGCCCGCTTAATTTATACATGCAAACGTATGTGCATGCAGGTACCACTGGATCTTGTTAGACATTAGAGTTGACGAAGGAAAAGTTGAGGCACTGGACTCACTACTTAAAAAAGATAGTGACTACAACATCGTGAAGGGGATAGTCGACAGGTAATTTCAATCATTATTAACTATATCTCGGCCTATTTAGTTCGTCATTTCCTGATATAAACTATTTTAAATAACCCCTTTATTAATTTTCTTTGCCGGTGGGCATGGCTTGGGCAAAGTACATCAAGGTGACTCCAGGAAAATGGCGAAAAAAGCTATTTTGGTATCGACCCAAGGTAAGTAATTAAGTAGTACTAGCTAGCTAGCTACCATCTCTTTAATTATTGTTTCAATACCATTAATTAATTAACATGCTTGATTAGTTATTATCTGATTAAACTCTATTCTCGTAAAGGCCCTGAAGCAGGCGTCAGGGACTGAAGTGTGTGTATACTACGGTTGCGAGAACATTCGCATGATGACGTCCGAAAGGAGCATATCTGATAGACAGCAATGAGTACGTTTGCCAGAACACTATTCACAATCTTACATGATTGTCAATATCTAGTCACACAACTAATACACATGCATATTGATCTCCTTCTTAACAGTTCCATGACGTGCGGGAGCAGCTCCTATCAGAGAAGCGCATACGAGCACTTCAAGAGAAAATAGCGGGATTTTTGCTCGACCAGGTCATAGATCCCAAAGGAGAATACTATTACCCGCAACCGCCCCCATGAACCACTTGTCATCGTGCTCCGAAGGCACCAAGGCAACATATGTAGGAGATATTGTATGTATGCATGTGTATGTTATGAATAATTAATATGGTGGTTGTGAGACATTCGATTATATATATATATATATATATATATATATATATATATATATATATATATATATATATATATATATATGATCGGTTCTACAAGAAAATCTATTGATATATATATGCATAACGTGTATAATATGTAGTATCGTAAAATACCGTCAAACAAAAAAAAATTAAATGGAAAACAAAAAATTAATGGAAAAATAAAAATTAAAACCAAAACCCCCCAAATATTTAGTACCGGTTGGTGCTACCAACCAGTACTAATGGTCTATCAGCACCCGGGCCTGGCTCGTGCCACGTGGTGGCACTTTAGCGCCGGTTTATGATGAACCGGTACTAAGGGGGGGGGGCTTTAGTCCCCACTCTTTAGTGCCGGTTGCAGAACCGGCACTAAAGGCCCTTACGAACCGGTGCTAAAGCCCGGTTCTTCACTAGTGGACCAAGGTCGAGCTACGCTTTCGCCCGGAGCTCACCAAATCCATCCTTACCGCAGTCTGCACAACAAACCGTCTCCGGCATCATGCCAACCGTCCTCGTCCAAGTCACATGACCAAGCATGCAAGGCACCACGCCGCTGCCAACCACGCAAGGCAGTGGAGATAATTTGACCTCGGACAAAACTTATATGCAGATTATAAAGGAATGAAGGGGGTGTTGCGGAAAGTAATATACTGGATAGTTATGAGCAAATTCTAATAATCTGGAAAATTAGTTTCCTGATTTGTAGTGGTCAGCTACAATAGGGTAATTAGCAAATCTTACCTAATCAGCATTAATTTGTTTCAGTTTAGGCCTGGAGCAGCCACCGAGATGATTATGACGCAGATAACTGAAATAAAAAATAGGGAATTATTAATAGAGGCATTCAATATATACTATATAGGCATAACCTGGTAAATTATGCACGAACGTTGTAATTTTGATAGATTTGTTGGATTATCAGTATAAATAGATTTTATATGTATTAATACTTACCTGCTAATAAATAAATATTTAGGAATACATTGATATTATCCTTAAATAGGTCTGATTGATTAGTATATATGTCATCCTGTGTTGCCTTACAACCAGGACATTAGTCTGCTACATCAATCTAGATAGTCTGTTCACTATATTGTGAATGACAATGTCAAAAGTTGTGGCAGTAGTGATAGTTCTTAGTTTGATGATGATCATTACGGTCGTGCACAAGGAGCGAGCTGTGACAGCAATTCCAGTAGAAGAAACAAGTCAAGGATGGGTGCGCTATTCGGTGACTCCGAAGAACTATACCACATCAACGTCAGTCGATGATGCTCATAAATCATGTGGGGGTCAGATGCCCCCACCAAAATGTCCTCCGTCTTCCCCGTGATTACTAGTAGAGTAGTATTTTTCTTTTTTGCCATGTTCTGTCTGAATAAAACATCGCCCAGGATATTTTCCTAGGAGAGTTGCAATACTGCATTTCTTCTATTCTCCCTCGCGGTGTTTCCCTTACTTGTGTTATTAAAGGAAAAAAGGCAAGTTCTTCCACTACTACAAAAAATCATGTAGCTGCCAGAATCTTTAGTGACATGCACACATATTGCTCGTCACTGGTATCATCAAAAATAGACAGTAGAGGGCATAATTCCCTATTCGCCAGTGGTACGTGTTTACCTGCGGCGAGCTTTGATTAAAAAGATTGAAATGGAGGCAAAAGTTTTGCTTCATCTATTAATTAAGAAGAAGAGAGTTGCCCAGTTAATTTACGGAAAACCGGGTGGCAACCGTCACAACCATGTTCAAAAGCACAACCCCATCCACATGTGAACTACTCCCAAACCGCGGAGCCACGGGACAGAAGTACCCAACATAGCACTACTGCAACCCGCAACATATGGGTCTCAGTATCGCAATAGAAAATAAAATCAACCGACTCGCTACAACTCGATGAAAACACATCGACGAAAACCACACACAACCAAGCCCACACCTGCAACTCAGAAAGCCGCGAACCATCCATCATGGAATCATTTGCGCCTCCCCTGTAGTGTCATCCTTCTTGCTTTTGCTCTTGCAAGGTTTCCCTTTGTTGGGTGTCGGATCTAGAGTTAGAGCCACCCTTCTTGTGCTTCTCCCGCAGAACTTTTTCCTCCAAGAAGCGTCCAATCATCTTCCCAGAATCTTCAGAGTCCAAATTGGTGAGGAATTCACAAATCTTGGTGGCTAAAAAGACACGAGGGTTAGGCACAAACACTCCGCCCACAACAATTTCATCAGTCATAGGAACCACACCTCCATAGGGCTCAAGCGAGCACCTGTCAGACGTTCCTGGGCCAACATTCTCAACAGATGAATACTCCGGCTGGCTAGGCTCCGACGAAGGTGGAGAGGGCGTCGAGGCAACCGTCGTCTC
The DNA here is from genome assembly GCA_032464435.1 of Aegilops umbellulata. NCBI lineage: Eukaryota > Viridiplantae > Streptophyta > Magnoliopsida > Poales > Poaceae > Aegilops > Aegilops umbellulata. The sequence continues at coordinate 536,377,188 of CP136055.1, forward strand.
CCCAAGCGAGTCCACCTTCCAGAGCACCATCGATAAAGGAGAAGTGGGTTCCACACTTTACACATGCAGCTCATGCATACTTTGTAGCATTGGAGCCACACCATCAGTGACGACCTCACTCTCAAGGTCACTCAACATGACAGGTAGCACCGACGTGCAGAGAGGGGCATGAGGCGAGAAAGATCCATAAGAGGCACGCTTCTCGTTGATAACCCACAAGTATAGGGGAACACAACCGTGTTTTAGGGTAGAGTATTCAACCCAAATTTATAGATTCGACACAAGGGGAGCCAAAGAATATTTGTAAATATTAGCAGTTGAGTTGCCAATTCAACCACACCTGGAGATTAAGTATCTACAAAAAAGTGATCAGTAGCACAATAATATGATTGTTTGATAGTAGCAGTGATGATAGCAGCAGTAACGGTAACAATAGTAACAGTTTTGTAGCAGTTGTAACAGTAGCAATAGCAATAGTAACTTAGCAAGAACAGCATGTGAAAAGTTCGTAGGCATTGGATCCGTGATTACGTTGGATAATATTCATCATATATCAGTGATAACCTAGGGAGACACAGAACTAGCTCCAGTTCATAAATATAATGTAGGTATGTATTCCGTAAATACTCATATCTGCTTATGGAAAAGAACTTGCATGACATCTTTTGTCCTATCTCCCGTGGCAGAGGGGTCCATAAGGAAACTAAGGGATATTAAGGCATACTTTTAATAGAGAACAGAAAGAAAGCATTAGCACATAGTGAATACATAAAATCCTCAAACTATGGTGATCATCGGAAAGTAATTGTTGTCACCTTGGGCTTTACGGATCACAACACATAGTAGGTGCATATGACTTGCAAGATCAAATCAAGAACATAGATATAATGGTGAAAACATAGACGGTTTAGATCTGAAATCATGACACTCTGGCCCTAGTGACAAGCATTAAGCATGGCAAAGTCATAGCAACATCAATCTCAGAACATAGTGCCCTCACAAAAAAAATCTCAAAACATAGTGGATACTAGGGATCAAGCCCTAGCAAAACTAACTCGATTACATGATGAATCTCATCCAACTCCTCACCGACCAGCGAGCCTACGAAGAAATTACTCACTCCCGGCGGAGAGCATCATGAAATTGGTCATGAAGGATGATTGGTGATGACAAAGACCAAAGGACCCCCCCCTTCGAAGCCCCGAACGGGATCCAGATCTGGTCTCCCGATGAAGAATAGGAGGTGGCGACAGCTCCGTATCGTAAAATGCGATGAAACTTCCTCTCCTATTTTTTTTGAAAAAATAGGATTTTATAGCATCAGAATTAGGGTCAGCGGGGCCTCATGGGACCCACTACCCACCAGGGCGCGCCAAAGGGGTTGGCGCGCCCTGGTGCCTCGTGGGCAGCTGGGGACCCCCCTCCAGTGGGTCTTGGTTCCATAAATTATTATATATTCAAAAATAATTCTCCAAGAAGTTTCGTCCAATTCTGAGAACTTTTATTTTTGCACCAAAACAACACCATGGTAGTTCTGCTGAAAATAGCGTCATTCCGGGTTAGTTTCATTCAAATCATGCAAATTAGAGTCCAAAACAAGAGCAATAGCGTTAGGAAAAGTATATACGATGGAGACGTATCAAGTCCACCAAGCTTAGCCCATTGCTTGTCCTCAACAATTTAGTTGGCAAACTAAAAGTGAAAAAGAAAAACTTTTACGAACTCTTTTGTTCTTATTTACATATACTAGTTGACCCGTTGCGCCAAATGGCGCAGACCCGCTAAAGCCATGTTGTCGATCAAAATAGTTTCATTTTGCAAGGACATATTCGATATTGGTAGTAGAAAGCCCATGTGTTAAATCATGCTATATTGAAAATATGTTTATCACGATGAAAAATGTGAGTAAAAAAAATCATATTTCTATAACATGTACATGCCAATTAAGGAAGCATTTTTTTAGTTGAAAATATGGTTATCACGCTAAGAAATCTGAGCTTGAAAAAAACATATTCGTATAAAAAGTACAGGCCAGTTCAGGATGTATTTCAATTTTTCAGCAACTCTATGCTTTAGAAACTACACTCGGCAAGAATTTAGATCTTAGTCACGTTGGAAACCATATGCCCTTAGTTATGCTGTTTGCAGAGACAAACCTTGCAGGTAGCAAGGACTTTTAATAGAATCATCATCATCAAGTCTCACAACCTAGGTAAGTCTGCAGGTAGCAATGACTTTTAATAGAATCATCATCATCACCTCTCACAACCTAGGTAAGTGTCAGTTCTGCACCTACTCTAAATAGAAGGATAATAATAAATTGATGCTAACCTATGTGGCTAGGGTAAACAAAAAAGGAGCGAGACACACCATAATTCTTAAAGTACCTATCCTAGGATGCATTTGGCTGCGGTACCATCCTAAAAGTCCTTACTGATGCTTCTTAACTTCTTTCCTTAGTTGATCTTCCTGTGTTTGAGTTTTTGCCAATCTTAACATGGTGTCTCTTACCCTCTCTTTTCACTTGATAGGTAAGAAGGTAAGAGTCAATTAGGGACCATGTTAAAACTGCTCTTGAGTTTTTGTGACACCTTCTCAACACTGATAAGAGTTCCATTGATAAGCTGATCTATTGTTCGATACCCATCAATGTATAGAGAAAAACATCATGTGATGTGAAAGTGCAACTAGGTTTTGGTAATGATTAACAACATATAGCTCACTGAGCTAATACTATTTCAAGATAAATATTTCAAGAAAGCTCAATGATTGGCATGGCATGGATTAGAAAGTGGACCCCTCAAAATGCTAAGGACAAAAGATTGGCTCAAGCTCAAAGCACAAGACTCTACATTTTATTTTTAGTGATCTAAGATCACATTGAGTCCATAGGAAAAGCCAATACTATCAAAAGGGGGTGAGGTGTTGCTTAATGAGTTACTTGCTCAAAATGCTTAGTGATATGCTCCAAAAACCCTCAACTACTTTCTCATATCCACATATGTCCCAAACCAAAAGTCAAACTCGGCCCCATGAAACTTTCTATCCGGCGCCACCGAGTTCTCTTGACATAGCCACTGCCACAAACCCTAGTCACTTCGGTCTCACCGATAGGGATCTCGGTCTCACCGAGATGGGATTGCAAACTCATTGTTTCCCTTCGTAACGTTTCGGTCTAACCGAGATGAGCGATCGATCCCACCGAGTCTGCAATGCAAACTCTATGTTTCCTTTTCGTAATGCTTCGGTCCCAACGAGACGAGCGAATCGGTCCCACCGAGTTTGCCTGACCAACTCTCTGTTAGCTTATTACCAAAATCGGTCCCACCGAGTTTGAGTAATCGGTCCAACCGAGATTACGTTATGCCCTAACCCTAATGAAATCGGTCCCACCGAGTTGACGTGTCGGTCCCACCGAAATGCCATCGGTCCGACCGAGTTTTCTAATTCGGTCCCACTGAGTTTGGTGATTTGTGTGTAACGGTTTGATCTTGTGTGGAGGCTATATATATCCCTCCACCCACTCTTCATTCGTGGAGAGAGCCATCAGAACATGCCTACACTTCCAACATACATTTTCTGAGAGAGAACCACCTACACTTGTGTTGAGGTCAAGATATTCCATTCCAACCACATAAATCTTGATCTCTAGCCTTCCCCAAGTTGCTTTCCACTCAAATCATTTTTCCACCAAATCCAATTCTATGAGAGAGAGCTGAGTGTTGGGGAGACTATCATTTGAAGCACAAGAGCACATCATCAACACACCATCTATTACCTTTTGGAGAGTGGTGTCTCCTAGATTGGCTAGGTGTCACTTGGGAGCCTCCGTCAAGATTGTGGAGTTGAACCAAGGAGTTTGTACGGGCAAGGAGATCGCCTACTTCGTGAAGATCTACCCTAGTGAGGCAAGTCCTTCGTGGGCGATGGCCATGGTGGGATAGACAAGGTTGCTTCTTCCTATACCCTTCGTGGGTGGAGCCCTCCGTGGACTCGCGCAACCGTTACCCTTCATGGGTTGAAGTCTCCATCAACGTGGATATACGATAGCACCACCTATCGGAACCACGGATAAAAAATCTCCGTGTCTACATTGCGTTTGCTTCCTCCAAACTCCTCCCTTTATCTTCATATGCAATTATTTTACATTCTGTTGTTGTACTCTTAGAATTGCATGTGTAGGTTGATTACTTGTTTTGTGCTAAGTTGCTAAAATCTGCCAAGACTTCAAATTGGGAAAAGGCTAGATTTTCATTTGGTCAAGTAGTCTAATCACCCCCCCTCTAGACATACTTTCGATCCTTCATGATGCATCTCAACTGATTGATTGTTTCATGTCTGCTACTGTAAATCAAGTCTACAGAAGGTTGTGGAGGTCTAAACTTCTCTGTAATAGCCGCAACAGAAAATAATAAACCATACCATACTCAAGTTGATTGGTGCAAAGATCGATATAAAACACAAACTTCAAAGGCCATATCAGGTAATATGCTGATAGGATTTAGAAAAAAATGGCTGGAAAACAAAAATATTTCGCAGTACAAAACATACTAAGAAAGACATTTCAACACTAGAGTAAAACTGCAGCAAGCACAATGGTTACACTACACTGTGTAGATTACCTAATTGCTAATTTAGGTTATACGGCTGATGGAACCAAACAATATTTAAAGAATCTCCTTTCAAGTACTCCCTCTGTAAACTAATATAAGACTGTAGCTTGGAAAGCCAGAACAGCGCGAGACACATGAGCCTTGTAGAACGTAACCTGAGTGAATACAAGTGAAAGTGCAAAGTTCGTGACATTGTAGTGCTGATTGGTTGTCATTGTAATTCAAGGAAGACTGCTAATAAGCTATCTGATATGATCTGATCTGCTCTCCGCAACATATTTCTTATCACCTGCATTAACCTTCTATGCATATATTAATCATTTGAATTTATGCTGCAAAGATAAATAAAGACCGAGAAGGAAGAGCAAAGTAGAAAACACAACCAATTAGTAAAAAGCAAGAAATTCTAATCCTTGTCCCAGTTAGCAATATAAACACTTCTACCATAAGTTTTCAATGCATTGCAGACTGAGATGCCAATCCCAATTTCACATTAAACTTTCTCTAGAGCCATATTTCCCCCAATATTTTTTGGCAACCTGTCATTAATCCAGGTCAAAGTTAAATTACCTAAAGGGCGATGGCATATTCAACAGATGGTGTAATCAACTCCCCGGCAATCTTCAATACATTTGGAAACCTGTAGAAATAGTATCTTGCTTTGAAAAATCAACAAAACATGCAGAAAAAAAGACCAAAATCTGTATGTCGTGCAAGAACATGGATGTACAAGTAAAGGACAGAGTCTCACATTCGTCAAGCAATTCCTTTACATGGTTTATAAAATGGCAGGGTCCTAATAAAATATAATCAGATAGAGCAGCTCAGATGCACCAATAACTTCCCTGCATTTATGAATTGAATTCTCATGACCCTTGGTATATTGCTATCTCTGGCCGGTATAAATTTACGCTCGCGAAATTATTTTGTGAAGTAAAAAAACGATTCGATGCATCCTAGCTGCATAACATGATCTGTGAAAACAATTTTATTCAAAGCATATGAACCAAGTTCAACCACTAACCAACTGTTGCCGCCATTTTCTGAACTTAGTCAAGAAAAGTGGCTGCATAGAGCTAAAATCCAAAAATAATCACATGGACGAAGAAAACTACAAGGCTGCAGAAGATGGATGGGATACCTCGTCGACGAATCCGGGGTCGAGGGGAGGAGGCCGCATGGAGAAAGGTAGAGAGAGATTGGGTGAAGCTCACCTCGTTGTTGGTGACGGATGCGTTCATCGTCCCTCAACGTGCCCTTGGCCTTGACCGCCGCGCCTGCTGCACCATGCGTGGCGCTCACCGGCGCTAGCCATCGCCGTCCATCAGTCAAGGCACCGCCAGGACGCTCGATTTCGCATGGGTCTTTTCCTCGTCTAAATCTTGGACCGATGCCTCGCTGGAGAGAGGGGGGTCACGGGGTGGTTGAAGGAGAGGGTGCGCCGAGGCTGCGGCGGCAGTGAGGACGCATGGAGGAGATGGAGCTCCTGGGGCTGCGAGGGAGGGGGCACGACGGCTGTGATGAGGAGCGAGGGAGGAGGGAGGAGGGGTCAAGGGTGTGGCGGCTGGGGGCTTTCTGCCACCGTGGGCTTTGGCGGAGTGAGGCGTGGATTGGTGAATCCCCTCTCACGTGCCCGACAATTTACCCAGCCAATACCCTTGAGTGACGAGCCCACCGGTCATTGGTCAAAAAAAGAACAACGAGGTGAATCTAGATTTACTCCGAGGTGAAGATCGGACGAGAGGAGATAAAGCATTGACGAAGATCCAACGACCAGGAATGCGTTTCACGAGGGATCGCTGGGGAGCCAAGTTGGCTAGCAATCTTATAGATTTAAATAAGTCTTTTTATAGATTTCAATAGATTAGATGCAGATGTATATAGAGAGATTTTAAAGTGAGATTCATCCATTTTGTTCCATATGTAGTTCATATGAAATCTTCTGAAAAAATTATATTTAGGAACGGAGGGAATAATGAGCATGTGGTAGTTTCTCATGAGCAGAGGACAGGGATTGCTCAGGCCCAAGCTCTCATATTTACGTTATACGAGTATCAAGAGCAATGCTACACAGCCGATGATTTTGCAGATGATGCATGGATGACACAGGCTAATAATCGTTGGATTGAATCCCTCCATACCTAAGCAACATCAGATCCTACCATCGTCCACTTGTCGTGCATAAAAGGTCGTGTGTGCAGCTATTCCGGAGTATCAATCATGGCTTGGATCCCTTCCAAGAGTAGGTTACAAGGGTGGAGGGGCAAGTAACTAGTAGTAGGCAAATTTGACAATTTTGACCTATGGACGAAATCAATTCACAGAATGAACTGCCCGTGAAACTATTTCACTCCACTGACCTTTTTGTGTAGCGCCCGCCACGCCCTACGGTGCAGCGCCTAGCACGGGGGCGTTGCACGCCAGTCCACCGTGGCAGCCCCTGGGCCCGTACCCAGCAGTGCAGCGCCTCCGAGCTATGCATCACACATGTAATGTGCAGCGCCTCTGAGTTAGGCGCCACACATGTAAAGTGCAGCGCCTAGCGCGTAGGCGCTGCACTGTGACTTATCTGGCCACTTGGCTGGCCCCCCTCCCCCACTCCCCTACACCACACACTCAACCCGAGCTTTGCCCCCTCTCCCACTCTCTCCCCCTCTCAAATCCTCTCCCAAATCTTGCAAATTTGAAGAATTTGTCCATGGATTTCGAAGTCAAACCCTCCCTCAAGGTAATCTTCTCCAATCCCCTTGTTTTGATCTAAGTAATGTTATCAAATTGCTCATTTGTTGCCAGTTTGGGGAAACCCTAGTTTTGTTTGGATCTAGAGATTTGCATGGAGATGTGAGATGTTTGTTTGCCAATTTCCTATGATTAGGCTTTGTTAGTATGTTAGGGTTATTCTTATGGGTGTTCTTATGTTGGTGCTAGGGTTAGGTTTAGGGCTAGGGCTATGGTTATGGTTAGGGTTATGGTTAGGGTTAGGGTTGTTGTTTGATATATATATTAGGGTTTGTATTCCATGTTAATCCTTGGATTAGTACTCATGGAAGCAATGTTACCTTGTGTTCTTTGAATGCTTATAGGGATGGGAAGAACATGTGTGTTTGTTCATCATGGGGACAGAGACGCTTTTTTGAAAGGCAATATTGAACCAGACCCGGATGAGCTTGACATGGTGTTTGATAGTAGTCCTAGCTATGCGGAGCTCTTGCAACAAGTGAGGAAAGATTTGAATTGGATGGACCCTAGTGATATCGTTGAGTTAGAGGGAAGGCATAATGTTGGTTTTGGAATGCATGTCTGTTGGAAGACAATGCGTGTCAACTCGGAGCAACGTTGGGTTGCATACAAGGAGACGGTGGTCGAATCACTACACAAGGCTCTTGAGTTATTTACAAAGAAGAAGGTTGATTCAAGTTTGCATTTGGACTTGAACCGGAACCCCTCCCCTTTGGTTGCTAGTAGCCCCCCACCCTTGAAGTGAGATGAAATTGTTGAACCTCTTTTGACACAAGAAGTGAGGCCAACATTGAGCCCGTTTACAAACAACCAAGATGAAGCTTTGCAAGAGGACAATGATGAGTATGCGGACAATGACAATGAAGTTGATCTCCATGACAACAATGTGGGTGATCTCGACAAATATCATTTGCAAGAGACAATGGACCATTCCATCCCTTTTTCCCGTGAATATGCATCGGACTCGGATGACGATGGTCCCGATGAACAAGTTGATGCGGAGGGGGTTCACGGTGAAGGGGCCGAAGCTTTCGAGAAGGTATTCGGCCGGGATCATCGGACTACATTGTTCAAGGATGTTAGTCTCGTGGATGAAGCCATGGTAGATGGTGGCCAATGTGTATCTCTTGGGGTTAGGCCAAGCTCTCATCGTGATTTGGGAGATGACAAGAACCGGATTGATAGAGGGTCTAAGTTCGAAACCTTGTTGGAATTGAAGATGTGGCTCGACAACTACTCGGTTACGCATTATCGTCCACACAACATGGTGAACTCGGACGTCAATGTGCGCTACACGGTTGCATGTGCATGTGAAGATGAAATATGTCCGTGGATTATGCGTGCAAGACCATGGAAAGGAGGTCCAACTTGGCATGTAGTAAGTTGTGTGCCAACTCACATGTGCCAAGGCAAAAGGGTGGATGGCAAGATTGTGTCCCAAGACCACAAACAACTCACGTTCGAGTTCATCGCTTACAGGCTCTCCAACTCAATATCCACACTTCCAACAATGAGCGTCCAACATGTCATTGATCTTGTGAAAGCCATCTTTCATTACAAGGTTAAGTACGGCAAGGCATGGAAGGCGAAGCAAGACGCATTTAAGATGTTGTATGGTACTTTGGAGGAAGCATACAACCGAATTCCTAGGTTGTTGTTAGCCATGGCCGCGACAAACCCGGGCATGGTTCATGTGGTCGAGCCTCATGGGCACCAAACAACGGCTCATGAAGGAAGGAAAGTCCGAGTATTTGGCCATGCATTTTGGGTGTTCGAGCAATGCGTGAGGGCTTTCAAACACTGTAGGCCGGTCATCGCCATTGATGGCATGTTCTTGACCGGAAAATACAAGGGCACCTTGTTGGTTGCGATAGCAAGTGATGCCAATAACCGGGTGTTGCCGTTTAAAGGGAAATTTGTGTCATATCGGATCGGCATCCAGGAATTCTTAACGCGGTGGAGATTGACATTCCCGGGCATGCTCCGTTGAACCATCGACGGTGCATGAGGCACTTTTGTTCGAACTTCTATAGGGCATGTGGCCTTAAGTAGTTGGCCGATGATCTTCAAGATTGTTGTCTCGCTTTCTTCGACAAGCACTTCGCCACTTTATACAACAAATTGCTCGCACACAAAAAACTTGATCCCGGGGGTAAATACTTTCTCAATAGGCACATTTAATACCGGAACAAGTGGGCACGTGCTTTTAATGAAGATGGCCGGAGATACGGTCAAATGACAAGCAATATGGCCAAATGCTTCAATAGGGTGCTCAAAGGTGCACGTGGATTACCCATGACGGCAATAGTTCAATACACATTTGACAAGATGAATGCGTACTTTGTAAAGTACTCGATGTCAATTCACCTGCTCAGGCGTGACCGTGTCCAGCTCGCTCTTGTACAACTTGTACATGACCGAGGGATCATCCGTCGTCTCATTTAACACATCCACTTGTGAGCCCACGTGGGAAGCCGTAGTGGGTCGTATTTGTCATCCCAATCCTCGTACTTCACGATCTTCGGTCGTCCAACCGGCGAACGCTCCCAGCTCCATATGGAAAGTGCGAGCAGACAACCACCAATACCTCCAGAGTGCCTACAACAGGCTTCGTCCAACTGCACATAAAAGAGAACATGGTTGAATTAACAGCAAGAGTGCATTGATAATGTATCAATGAAGTGAAATGGAAACAACTTCATACCTGTCGATACAAGTAAGCCCGTGTCGCCGAACCCCAACTCCATTTGCTATCGAAGACGGTCAACGCCTTCAGCCACATCCATGGAGCATTCTTGGTTGTGCCATCAGCAAACATAGTCCTGGATATCACGTACCACATGTAGACACGAGCATATGTCTTGACCGTGTCCTCATTAGCATCCTCAGGGCAAGTACCAAAGTTCGATGTAATCCACGTGAAAGGAGCACCGGCTGCGACTCTTTCCTTCTTCTTGTCTTCTGCTTCTGGTTCCCGAGGCTCCGGAGGAACCGTACCGGTAAGGGCATGCATTTGTGCGCGCCACCCATCAGAATCGGTGTTCATACATAAAGGTTTCCCATCGATAGGAAGACCGGTGATCATAGCAATATCCTGGAGCGTCACGGTCATCTCCCCGGTCCGAAGATGGAAAGTGTGTGTCTCCGGCCTCCAATGATCAATAAGCGCGGTGAGTTCTGCAGCATTGTTGGGTGGCGTCGACCGGCTGACCAACTGAATGAAAGGGAGAAGTCCTGTCTCCCTTAGATATGGTGTGTACCGCTCATCATAGCGCATCCACCCAAGGGTGACCCCATGAGACCGAAGCTTCAGAGGTGCAAGCTCCTACAAGCAAACAAACAAATCATTACATATGGGGCATTTGTGTTTGAAATAAACACGGAATTCATAACACCGGCAAATTTCATTATTACATATGGGACATAGCGTACGACCGGTGTTGTTTGTCCTAGTGATCATCGAGAAGCCAAACCATCCTAACAATTTGAAAGAAAGCTTTCTTGTCAACACAATTATCTTTTGAATACAAATAAACTAGAATACGCCTACTAGATGCAAAATTCAAAGCATATGTATCCAAAGCATTCTTGCCAATACAAATATAATTTCAATAAACTAAACTAGGCCTACTTCATGCAAGATTCAATACAAAACTCTTTTCCATATCAATAACATATCAACCTATGTATCCAAACTATATAAATAACATGTGAACCTATGTATCCAAACCACATTCTAGTCTAACAAGGGTTCCCCAAATCTAATACATGCAAGATTCAAACAAGGGATCCCCAAATCTAATACATGCAAGATTCAAACAAGGGTTCCCCAAATCTTCGAAATAGCGTACATTCTATGGATAGAAAGAAGGGGATCGGAGAAGAGTACCTTCTAGGATTGATTGGTGAAGGAATCCACGGGCCAAATCGTCAGATCTGAAGATTTTTGAAGAGGGGATTGATAGGGGGAGAGGAGCCAGCCGCCGCAACGATGCTTCTGTAACTGCTGAAGAATGGGATGGGTGAGGGAGGCCTAGCGCGCGGCCGCTGCATCTAAGTCAATGTGCAACGCCCGAGGGCTAGGCGCTGCACATTACATGTGTGGCACCTAGCTCGGAGGCGCTGCACTGCTGGGTGCGGGGCCCAGGGCTGCCATGGTGGACAGAGGTGCAACGCCCCCGAGCTAGGCGTTGCACCGTAGGGTGTGCCGCCGACGTGGCGGGCGCTACACAAAAGGGTCAGGGGCGTGAACTAGTTTCACGGATAGTTCATTCTGTGAATTGATTTCGTTCAGAGGTCAAAATTATCAAATTTTCCCTAGTAGTATCGAAAATGGATGGCCGGTCTATAGCTAGCTGATGTTTTTTTAGGGCAGTCCATAGCTGATGTTGGTAGTGCACAAAGCACGAGGGTTGCTACCCGAGATCGAGAGGAACTGTACCAGTCAAGTAGTTGAACACTAGGCCATCAAGACCAAAAATAAGCTGATGAATGGGTCTCAAGATCGATCGTCGGAACCTAATCGATCGATGAGCCGTCACCTAGTGCAGTGTAACTCAAAATTAAGGTTGTGCTACCTTGTTACCGTTGTACATACTGGCTGACTGACGACATATCCAAGGTAGAAATAATCTCACACCAAAATGTCTGAAAAATTAAACTAGAGTCAAAATAATGTACTATTAGCAGCAAGTAGGCTCCTAGGCTACAAATAATCTCAAACCAAATTATATGAAATTGAAGTGTTATGGGTGCTCTAGGGGAAACAATTAGTAGTACAGCAAATGGAATGGCCGGGTTCATAGCTGGGGTCAGTAGTGCACAAAGCACGAGGGTTGCTACTGGAGTAGAAAAAATTACTGTGCAGTTAAAATGTGCATGCCTGTGTGTGCTGAGATTCATTCAGATCACATGTCTGTACATCCCATTGCATGTAAGAAATTAAGCGTTGCCAATGGTGGTATACGCGCCCCACGGACGCAGCTTCCCCGCAGTTTCCTCCATCGTCACTGCCATCCGTTCATCGACACGTTTGCAGGCGTCGTCGCTTTCAATCGCTGGCTCGCAGCTGCTCTTAAACCGCTCCACCGTGAGCCTGGCCGTCGTGGTGCCCTGCCATTGTTGCTCTCTAGCTAGGTCGAACCCGGCCCTTAGAAGAAGCACGTACGCCACTTCTTCTTCTTCTTCTTCTTCTTCTTCTTCTTCTTCTTCTTGTTCTTCTTCTTCTTCTTCTTCTTCTTCTCCTTCTCCTTCTTCTTCTTCGTTGCTGTTGAAATTAAGCTGACTGTGCGCTGCCTTGTAGTTGTAGCTGATCTCGTCCTGGAAGACATGGACGGCAAGACGGAGATGCTTCTTCCGCGCCCTGTGACCGTGGCCAAGAAGAAGGTCCCAGGATCTGTCTGGCTGGCCTGCGGATGGGCGCTCCTCAGCGCCTGCGCCATCGCCTTGGGCCACTACCATCTCCCCTGCAGCCAGGTAATTACCCCTTGGACGCTGGACATCAATTCCGAGCTTTTCCGACTGACCGATCGATCACGCACCGGCCTCCTTTTCGTCGTCTGCATGCAGGCCACGTTCGTTCTGCGGTGCGGCTGCGTTGAGCTGACGGACACCAAGGCCGCCTGGTTGAGCGCCCTCTGGATCGGGGCCCTGCTCTGCACCGCGTCCCAGGCAGCCGCGGCGGCGCTGGCGCTGCTGCTCCCACGCCTCCACCCCGAGCTGCCCTTGCTCTCGCTCTCGCTCACGCTCGCTAGCGCCGGCCAGTGCATGGCCAGCGGCGCCGTCGTCATCCTCCGCTTCGCCGAGCCATGCCCAGGACGCTGCTTCCACAGCACACTCTTCCTCCTGGCCCTCTGCTTGTTGGAGTTGGGCGACTTCATCGGCTGCATGGCTCTCGTCGTGGGAGCGCTGAGGAGTAGGGCACACAGCATGTATAGGCGATTAGCCCAGCAAGCTGCAGGGGACTGTATGCGTCCATGGATCAGCTCAAGATCGAGGTACTGATGAGCTAGTTCTCGCCAAGGAAGAATAAATCTATTGTAGTTGTATGCAGTATATATGCTGCGAGGAGTGATGGAGCGAGTGCCGTATGTATGTATGTGTGAATCTGCAACTAGTGCCTGATTTATGTTCATGTACTCATATGTTGTTCCTGGCGTTGAGCATTACTATATATTGTTTTCCATTCAACCTGCGACCGCTGGCGTATGTATATGTTGTAACTAATCTTGTTATTAGTATTAAGTGAATAGGACTAGTCTCATGTTTATTTCTGTTTGATGACATGGCATTAGTTGTAGTAGTCGACAAAGTCCTAGCTAGTTGTATGCACGCAGTCTGGCAGCGGCCGGATCGGCAGAGAGCACAACACAGAGAGATAGTGTGTGTATTGCAGCGAGCGGATCGGCAACCATCAGTTGAGTATATGCATGCACGTGTTGTTAGAATTAGTCATGTTTTTAGTGACCAGTTTCTTAGTGCATGCAATTAAGATGTGGTTTGCATGCAGGAAGTATTAGAGCTTGTACAACGCAAAGTGCTTAGGGGAGGTGTCTAGAGAAATAAACTAGGCTTTTTCTTAAGTCTGTTTAGGACACATCTAGATGTGACATAGTTATGTCACATCTAAGCTGATGTCCACTCTGTTTGTGGTCTATTTTTTATTTTACTTTTTTTTATTTCTTGTTGCTGTATTATATACTTGTAGGAGTTTAGATGTGACATCCTTAAAAGACATTTAGATGTGAATTAGACAAACTATTTTTTTAAGCATCGGTGCTTATTTGTATAAGACAGACGTTTAGTTAGACGTCTCTCCTGTGAAAATAGTCACGTAAAAACCTCCCTAAACACCTAGCATTGTACAAAGCCTCAGTGGTCAAGTGTTTGTTAGTAGCTAGCTACATGTATGGAAGAAAACGGCCGAGCCGTGTGGGCGTGTGGCCGTTGCGTGAGGATAGCTAGTGCTGACCGCGTTGTGTGCATGCGTGGAGACGTGGGTGCGTCTGTGCGTATAAGTGGTTTATGGCTGTGTTCTGGCCGTGTGAGTCGGGCTATATAAGCCATGTATTGGCGTTGTGTTAAGAGTGAGAATTGAACAAGAGGAAAAGGCACAAGTGTGTGGGGTGCCATAAAAAAATTCCCTGTGTGTTCATGTTCTACCTCTTGTGTGTGTGTGTGTAGTTTCTTTCTAGCGCTTCATCCTGGGCAAAGCCAACAGTATCGTTCTGCTGTGTCGTCGGTTTGGTCCGGATTTTTCGTTACCTGTTCCTCTCGGTTGGGCTCCGTTTGGCCTGAACGGCGTACGGGCACCTACTTGCGAGGTTTGAGATAGGTTGGGTCCATGGTGGATGGGCATGGCTCTGGCTGGCTGGTACAAGCGAGCGGTGCAGATCCATCATGGGCGCGCGCACATGACGAACGGGTTTTGGCATTGCCACAACGATGCAAGGTCACAGGCCGCGTTGGTGGTGATGCAGACGGATCACGATGCACACTCTCGTTCAACGGAGGGAGAGAGTGGGACATGCCACTCGTTCGGATCGAGCCTCAGTTAAGGCCATTTCTCAAAATGAAAAGAAAGGCACGCACCACTCCGCATGTTTGGACCCTTTCTCTAGCCCCCGCGTCGTCCTCCCCGCGGGCGACTCGGGCGGCGGCGCGGCTCCCACTTCCTCTCCTCCTCCCCACCCTCGCCGCCGGCCGCAGCCGCCGGGGCAAAGTTCCCCTCGCGGTGGCTGGCGGCGGGGCCCCTCTCTTTCCGCCGTCGGGGGAGTCCGGTGCGGGGCGGCCTGCTCCGGCGGCGGCGCCGGGCGTGCGCAGGGCCTGGCGGTGCGGCGGCGGTGGGCCCCGACGGCGACGTGCGAGCGGCGGCCTGGTGGGCGACGGAGGCGGCGCGGCGGCTGCGTGCCCGTGGTGGCGGTGGTGGATCGGATCTGGTCACGGGCTGCAGCGGGCGGGTCTGGTGGTCCCCTTCTCTACGGGCTTCGGCTCGGTCTCCCTCTCCTCTTGATCGGGGCTGGAGTTGGGCTACAGCTGGTGGAGGTGGGGAGCGTGCCGGCCGGATTTGACGCGACTTCTCCGGCAGGCGGCGCGGGTTGGGGCAGCGGCCGGGTGTGGCTGGTGCTTCGGCCGTGGGTGGCGGCGTGGGAAGGTCCGGGTGGTGGCCTTCCGGTGGCGTGGCGGCTACACGGTGGCCGGCAGCGTTGCCCGCGGCGGCGGCCAGTTTCTGTGGCGTCGGCTCGTTTGCGGTCGAGCTGTTTCGACCTTGCTTCATCTCCTCGTCGTTCGGCCTCTACTTGACTCGAAGGGCTGGCCCGCTCCCAGCTACGGTCCATCACACGTCTCGCACCTGGTGCCGCGGGACCGAGCTCGTCTCGCACCCGGCAGCAGGACCGAGCTCATCTCGCGCCCGGCGGCAAGATCGAGCTCGTCTCGCGCCCGGTGCTACAGGATGGGGCGATGGTGGCCATCTTTGGCCGGACTATTGGGTCTCGGCGCTGGGGGCCGCTCAGGGGTGCGAAAGGCCGAGCCTTTCCGCTCGTCTCTTTGGTTGGTGTAGCGGCGGGTCTCGGGCGAGGTGGCGTCTTGGTCTTGGATGCCGGGGCGGCGGCCCTGGTCGTGGTAGCCCGGTGCTCATGGGCAGAGCCTGTGGCTGGGTGCTGCCCGACTGTCATGGCCATGTGGGCGGCGTGATGGCCGGGGTGTGGTGTTTGGTGGCGGTGAGTGTTGGTCGGGGTGAAAACCTGTTCTATCCCCGAATGGACCGGCGGCGGCGAAGCTCGTTCCCTTCTTGAAGGCGTCGTCGCGACTCTCATTGCCCGTTGTGTTGCTCCAGGGGAAACTCTGACCCTCGGGTCGGGCGGTGGCGGCGCTCCGGTGTCGTATCCTTCTTAAAGGCGTCGCCTTAGAGTCCACGGTTCATCGTATGCGGCTTCATCTCTTCGTAGCTAGGGATGGTGTTGCCGCGCTCAGCGCCTATGTATCATACCTTGGGTGTGTGCGTGTGCGGTGGTGTGAGTTTGTACTTCCATGTTGATGATCGTTGCTTTATTTATAAAACAGGGCGAAAGCTTTTTTGGTAAATAAAAAAAAACTACATCGGCCATTTCTCAAAAGGAAAAAAAACTACAGCGGCCAATCGCGACCGACCCGTGGGTGTGCGGCCAGCAGCAATCCCACGTACGTAGTAGAAGCACGTACGGTCATATCCTCCATCCATGCATATTATTTATCCATAAAAAGAATATTTTCTGTCCATTAGGGTTCAACTCCTGGTGCTCGCATTTATTCTTCTATTTATTCCTGAATTTATTTCAGGATTTTTGATGATGCGCATTCAGTGGGAGGAGACGTTCCCGTCAACGGCGAGGTGCTTATGGTGACTTCGTAAATTTCAAGATGATATGGCGGCTCAATCTTTCGAAGGTGCTCACAGAGGTAGGGTGTGCGTGTGTGTTCATAGGGATGAGTGTATGTGCGTGTATATGAACGCTTGCTTCTGTTCTGTGTTAAAAAAAGAGGAGAAAAGTATGTTTTTCGTCCCTCAAGTTCCCAAAAAGTGCAGACTTCGTCCTTCAACTTTTTTGGGTCTACTTTTGGTCCCTCAAGTTTCAAAACCGGTCAAGTTTCGTCCGAATTCCGGTTTCGCTAGAAAACAGGACACGTGCGCGTGGTATTCTCTCTCCTCTCACTTGCCACGTCCGACCCGCCGTTGGGTCAAACAGACCGCCCGCGCGACGCCGTCTTCACTCTCCACCTCGCGCTCTTCTCTTCCTCTTCTCGCTCTCCGTCCCGACCTCGCCGTCGCCTTGCTCGCCGCCAGCGCCTTGTTCCCCTTCCCCGTCGGTGCCATGCGAACTCGCGAGGAGATCCTTGGGTGGATGAGTGAGGACAGAAGCAGTTGTGCTCCTACACAGGTAAGTGCCAATTTGTGATCTAGGGTTAGGGATTTGGGGATTTAGGGTTCTTCCTTGGTGATTGATGGACTAAGGGGAGGTACTGTTGGGTGTTGTTTGTCGTTGAATAGGTCTATATGCCTGAGGAACTGATATCTGGCAAAGTGCCACTCACAATCGAAGATCCAGAATTTTGCGGCATTGAAACCGAGAGCAATTTTAGTTGTTTTGTGGATTTTTGCTGGTGAGAAAGGTTGCTTATGAAGGTGTGAACACTGGCAGAAGGTTCATTTGTTGCATGCGGGAGGTGAATTTAGTTGTCACATTCATTTCTTTCTACCAAATCTGCATGGTAATGTTCAGATGAACTGACGCAATTTATTTGACTTTTAGGATGAACAAGCATGTGATTTTCTGATGTGGTATGATCCTGAATGGCCTGCACCAGCGCAGAGATCTATCAATGCACTTTATGCAGATAAGTTGAAGTCTGAAGATTGTAAGATGGAATTGGAGCTCATGTTGGCCGATAAGATATCTGACATGGAAGAAAAAGAGAAGAAAAGGCAACAGAAGATGATATCCAAGACGAAGGCAATGAAGATGGAGCTAAACAAGAAGGATCTGTTTATCTGGGTGTTAGTTGGTAGCAATATAGCTTTATTTGCAGTGCTAGCTGTGCTTATTGGACTGAAAATGTAATGTTTTCGTAAGTTGCACTGCTAGCTGTTGCCAAGAACTGAATGTAATAGGCTAAGATGCTATGTATGTTAGTTTGTTGTGCTTATAAGCACTGACCAATTGTACCTATTTCAGTTGACATTATAAGCACTGAATTATTCTGTACTAAATTGTGCTCTATGCTGTACATATTGGCTTGATCCCTTTTTGGCATTTGGACAGCAAGTAGGCACACATATTCAACAGGAAATGAGAGCAAGCACACAATTTTAAGTGCTAGAAATACAGCCAAGGTTCAACTTAAGAAACATAGCACATGTTCATCTTGTTCAGTACACAAACAACAGGTTTTCTGAAGGAAACAAACAACAATGTTCAAATTTAACTGGGGACATGAGATAAGAAGGAAACAAACACACAAGTTTTCTGAACATACACACTGGCCTCACTCAAGCAGCTTGCTGGGCACTTTTTTGCTCTTTTATTTGCTCCAGTGAAGTTGGTGTTAGCAGCTTCAGAACTGAAATACATAGTAACTCCAGAGCTGCTGCTAACATTGACATGAACATTCTTCACAGTGGCCTTTGAGGTAGCAGTGACCTTGCTCTGAGGTGGTTTGAAAGGCTTGAATCTGCTAACATTTGAAGGTGGCCTTCTTGAAGTAGATGGAATGTCTGATGGAGCTTTTCTCTTGCTACTCACATTTGTGCTTTCCTGTGAGGGTTGCACAGGACCCTGCAAGCATTTTCATTAGAGAGCTATGTTTGACATATTGCACAGAAAATAAGGTAGGAACATAGCTAAATACTCACCTTTGTAGTTGGCCTAGAACTAGGCTTTGTAGCTGGCCTAGAACTGCCCTTTGTAGTTGGCTTTTGCACTAGAATTCCTAGCAGTTGGGGCACTACTAGCAGATGGTTTAGGAGCAGTACACTTTGTTTTGTTGTGACCTGTGCATTTGCAAACAGAGCATCTACTGATTGTGCCAACTTTACCCATCCTGTGCTTAGGTGTAGTGGGTTTCTCTCCCTTCCCTGTCTTCCTCTCAGTTCTTGGCCTTCCTGGCATTTTTACATATCCTGGAGCTGCTGGCCTAGGTTTGTTGGATTCAAGCCAAGTTGCCATACCATCTAAGCAAAACATCCATCCATTCCTACTACTTTTCTACAACCTGCCTTGAAACCTTCTTTCAGAGCAGCCAAGCACACATACATTCTCAGAAATGTCGGTACTCTTTCCTTTAGATCAAGTTTGACAACAACAACAACAGTGCTTCCTGGATTGCTCCTCAGCAATTCCAACTCATAGTCAAACACTTTTGAGTATTGGAACTTGGTGGAATCATACACTCTCTGCTTCACAATTTATTTTGCTCTCTTAATTTGTGATGTGCTCACATTTGCAATCATGTGCTCTTGCACATGTGCTTTCAAGCTGTCAATCTTCCATCATGGGTGGCCTCTAATGAGCTTATCATATTTTTGTGCAATCCTCACTAAAGTGACCAGCTTGTTGTCCTTCCTTTTTGGGCAACAATGCTTATCTATGAAAGATGTTACCTGCCAACTATTGCACCTACTTGTCCTACTTAGTAAACAGAACCAGGGACATGTCCCCCAATCACACTCTGCTCTGCACCTTACAGAATCATTTTTCTTAAACCTAATTAACCTTCTGTGATGCAGTCCATAAGTAATTATTGCTTTTCTGAACTCTTCCTTTGATTCAAATTTCGTTCCAAGACAGAACTCTGGTACTTCTCCTTTGTCTTTGTACACAGGTTATTTTTTTGGTTTGCTGACAGCCTCTCCATCACTGTTTTCTTCAAAAGAGTCATCAAAATCTGATATGTCTGAGTAGCTTTCAGCAGCTGCATCCTCTCCAACATTTTCCCTTGAACCTACTGCTCCATCTGTAATGAACACTTCATCTAAAATGTCAATGTTGCCAGCCCTGAGTTTCTTAAGAACAGTGCTGTCATCATGAAGAAAAACAAGTCCATCATTCATCTCTTTTCCTGGAACTAACCAATAAAACTGACGTATCCCCTCCACATCAGTGCAATGATCTCTTAAATGCCCCAAAAGCTCGGGCAAAGAAAGCTTATCTCTGTCAATGTCTGACATAGCTTCACTGCCTCCCAAATACATCATGTGGTTCCCATTCTTCACAAATTCACCATTATAATGGAACATGACATGAATTAAATCCAGAGGATCCATTACTCCCTACAATAGATGGACACAAATTTCAGATTCGGCTACAACCTAAGTGGATGGCATCTACCTACGAATCCTAAACAATATATGCAAAAAAAAACATACCTGAAGGCCTGCCGGTGGTCGCTGTCCTGATAGTTCTCGTCGTCGCCGGTGTATACTGGATCGGCGCCGCCGCAACCGCAACACTACACCCGCCTGCGCCGCCGCGTAGATCTGCGCCTAGGTATACTGCATCGGCGCCGCCATAGCTTTTCTCAAGGGCACCGCCGTCCCTGGCTCCGACGCCAACGCCGACCACCACGCCAAATCGCGATCCGCCGCCGCCAAGCATAGGGTTTGGGAGAGAGGTCACAGAGGAAAGGGAAAGGGGGAGAGAGTGAAGACGTCGTCGCGCGGGCGGTCTGTTTGACCCAACGGTGGGTCGGACGTGGCAAGTGAGGGGAGAGAGAATACCACGCCACGTGTCTGTTTTCTAGCGAAACCGGAATTCAGACGAAACTTGACCGGTTTTGAAACTTGAGGGACCAAAAGTAGACCAAAAAAAGTTGAAGGACGAAGTCTGCACTTTTTGGGAACTTGACGGACGAAAAACATATTTTTCTCAAAAAAGAGATATCCTTCATGCATGAAATTTCTAAAAAGACAAAAAATGCTCCATGCATGCATGCGTGCCATGGTGGTCTCACGCTTTTACGATTTTTCTTTTCTAAGAGCACAACTCTGTGAAAGAAATCAGTATTGTCAATTTGTCATCCACTATTCCCTTTTAAGATCTAAATCTTCACTTGTTTTCTGATGCCAGAATTCCTTTTATCTATATCTATATCTTCTATATCTATATATATTATAATAATAAAGCGAGAAAGATTCGGCTGTGTTTGATAGCAAAGGGTGAAATAAACCGAAGTATCCAAAACTGCAGTATTTTTGGCTGTACGTATGAGATACCATGGATTTATCAAAACACAATATTTTAGGGTATTTACAATACATAGAACTGTTGCCATACAATGCTGTAAATTTTGCTACCTACCCGTTGCTTCAAACACTCCAGCAGCTTTGTTTTATAAAAAGATGTATGAGGTTCTTTTTTTTATGCAGAGAAAATATTGTGGTTTGAAAAAAACTGCAGTATTAAAATTACAGTTTTCAAAGGCAGCCAAACAACCCTCTGTAAATAAAACTACAGTAATATAAAAAACTGTGGTATTTTAAGAATACTTTGAAAATATTGTGTTATCAAACAGGGCCTTCATAATTCTTCTTCTGTCGCCCCTTTATATTTTTCAATTTTTGTGTCAACTAGAAAGATTGACGGCTGAGATTTTAAACGACAATGGTGTTCTTTTTTGTAAAAAAAAAACGATTTGCGTTGTCTATCAGTCTACTCGTGAAAATTACCTCCACATCATCTACGGGTACAAATCATCGAGACGTTGTGGATAGAGCAACCGCTCCCTCCGAGAGCGTCTTGCGCCGCCACCCAGATTCATTGGAGCCAGATCGCCCGCGAGGTATGCTCCATGTAGCCGATCAGGCCTACACCGCACAGCTCGGCGTCGATCAAGCCACTGTTGTGCGCCATCCTGGATCTGCCAGAGAAGAAGAGAGGGCAAACGAGGAAAAGAAGCCATCGGCCGCCGCGGCAGCTGTGGGGAGGGGATGAGCGGGAAGAAGGTTGCCTCCCTCCGGCGCGCATCTGGCGGTCAATCCAGGAGGTTGGGAGGTGGCCGCCGTCGATCCGAACGACCACCAGCACCGTTGCTGGGTAGTCGCCTTGACTGCGATTGGCTAGCTACGGCCTACGGGCACGCGGGCTGGCTTCTGTACGCACGTGCGGCTACTGGCTGAGCGCACGCAGGACCGGTTGAGGCCCTAAATGCGGTGGTAACTTGAGCAGTTGTTGCTGGCCCTCATGTTGCTTTTCTCTGATTGCAGGGTCTCAGCCCGAACCAACAGGGAGAGTTCACATAGTAACCTGCACAAACGCAACCTTGTAAAATCTAGGATTGGCTGCGTTAAGCGTGTTGCCTCCTGGCAGGGACGCCTTCGTGTTAATATAGGCAAAGCAATTACATGATAAGGCGCAAGTGGTTAGTTGGTTGTTAACTTGTCCTCTACTCCAAGCTATACATGAGATAGAGATTATCCTAACCAACAACCTGCGCCTCAATTCAACGAATACAATCACGTTACAATGTCACGTTACAATTACGGTCCTACACTTTTAACATCCTCCCTCAATCTTAACATATCAAGGTTCAGATTGCGCTTGAAGGCTTGTAGTTGCTTGACTTGTAACGGTTTTGTGAACCCATCTGCAACTTGATCTCCTGTTGGAATGAACTGAATATCTAGCAACTTTTGGGTAACCCTTTCTCGTACAAAATGGTAATCAATCTCTATGTGCTTCGTTCGTGCATGAAATACTGGATTTGCAGACAAATACGTTGCTCCAAGATTGTCACACCATAAGCACGACACACTTGTTCTTCCAACGCCAAGTTCATCAAGTAAAGTTTCAATCCACATTACCTCAGCTGTTGCATTTGCCAAAGATTTATATTCTGCATCAGTGCTCGATCGTGACACTGTAGCCTGCTTCTTAGCACTCCAGGATATCAGATTCGACCCAAGAAAGATTGCAAATCCCCCTGTAGATCTTTTATCATCAGGGCATCCAACCCAGTCTGCATCAGAAAATGCACTTACTGTGGTTGAAGAAGATTTACACAATTTCAGCCCTGTGTTGGCACTGCCTTCAAGATACCTCAATATCCTTTTTACAGCTGTCCAATGTACAGAGGTAGGAGCATGTAAGAATTGACAAACTTTATTAATAGAAAAGGATATATCAGGTCTTGTTAGTGTCAAGTACTGGAGAGCACCAACTAGACTTCCGTACTTAGTTCCTTCTTCTGGGCTTAGTAATTCTCCTTCATATAATGACAACTTATCAGTGATAGCCATAGGTGTACTGGAGGGTTTGCAATCCTTCATGCCTACATGTCTGATTACATCTTTGGCATATTTTTCCTGAGTTAACATAATACCATCATGCAACTTTTTTACCTCAATACCTAGGAAGTAGTGTAACTCTCCTAGATCTTTAAGAGCAAACTCATTTTTCAAATTTGATAACAATGTTGTGGTAGCTTCCTGTGAAGAGCTGGCAACAATTATGTCATCAACATAAATCAACATAAATATAATCACCTTCCCTTTCTTGAAGAAGAAAAGAGAAGTGTCACCCCTTGAAGGCTTGAAACCAAGTTGCTGAAGTTTTGCACTTAATCTTGAATACTAGGCTCTAGGTGCCTGCTTTAGACCATACAAGGCCTTGTCCAAATTGCACACATGATGTGGCTTTGAGCCATTTTCAAACCCAGGTGGTTGTCTCATATAGACCTCCTCCTCGAGAACGCCATGTAAGAACGCATTCTGAACATCCAATTGGCGAAGACTCCATCCCCTGGAGACAGCAATAGATAGAACAAGTCTAATAGTAGCAGCTTTAACTACGGGACTAAAAGTATCCTCATAATCAATACCATAGCGTTGTTTGAAGCCCTTTGCTACTAGTCTAGCCTTATATCTATCTATTGTGCCATCAGGTCTCTTTTTAATTTTATACACCCATTTACAGTCAATAATGTTCCTCCCTCGCTTAGGAGGAACCAAACGCCAAGTTTGGTTTTTCATAAGTGCATGATACTCTACATTCATGGCATTTTTCCAATTGTCATTACCTAGAGCTTCGGTCAAAGTTTGGGGCTCACCAGTAGAAGCAAAATTTGCAAATTTGAAGTGCTTATTATACCTGAGTGTCCCATCTTTGTAAACGGTGGGCTTTGAAATACCTCGTTGTGCCCATGTAGTCATCCGAGGAGGTGTGCTGGAGGGTACAGGTGCGGCAACTGTAGAAGATCCTGATCCCGCCACAGCAGAACCAACCTCGTCTGTCGCGCGATCGGACGATCTTGGATCGCGTGCTGGTGGAGCAGGAGAATCCCGCCTTGACGAGTCAGCGAGCGCCACGTGACCACGGGCCATCGCGCGGTCGCGCCCGCCATCATTGCGCCGCGCAGCGGGGGACAGGTGACCAGGTTCAGGCCCACCCGACCGGCCTGGAGACCCGTGACAGGCGTCACCCGGGGAGTGGATGGCCTCGGATTCTGGTGGGGGCGGCGTCGGAGGATCTACCTAGGGTGTCAGCGGATCCGCCTGGGGTCTGTTCCCGCATCAGCTCCAGAATTGGCGCGTCCAGGCGAATCTGCCTCGTGTCCGCCGCCAGGTGTTTCCTGCTGCTATTGCATAAAATCACAAGCATTTGGAGTGCAGTTTTTTTCACCGATATATCCGTCAGAAGTAGGACTATATAACAAGTGATCATCATCATAATGTTCATCCCCATGATCGGTTGGGTTTAGTAACTCCGGACTCAAAAGAAGAATTTCTGCCCAAAGTCGTGCACCGGCATTTGGGTGAAGTGTAGCGAAAGGAAATACATTTTCATCGAAGATAACATCCCTGGAGATATACACTCGTCCTATTGAAATATCAAGGCATTTAAAACCTTTGTGAAGATTGCTATATCCAAGAAAAGTGCATTGTTTGGAACGAAACTGAAGTTTGTGTCTGTTATAGGGTCGGAGGTTGGGCCAACAAGCACACCCAAAAATCCTAAGTGCGGAGTAATTGGGTTTTTCATGGAACAACCGCTCAAGAGGGGTCTCAAACTTGATAACTTTGCTAGGAAGGCGATTGATCAAATAGGTAGCAGCAATAAACGCCTCATCCCAGAATTTTAAGGGCATAGAGGCTTGGGCAAGAAGAGACAAGCCCACTTCGACTATATGTCGATGTTTTCTCTCTGCTAACCCGTTCTGTTGATGCGCATGGGGACAAGATACATGATGAGATATTCCTATTTTGGTGAAAAAGGAGCTGAGTTTTTCATACTCCCCTCACCAATCTGTCTGAAGAGCAAGAATTTTGCGATTAAACTGTCGTTCAACAAGGTGCTGAAAGTCATGAAATTTTTGAAAAACTTCAGACTTGTGTTTGATCAAATATATCCATGTGAATTTGCTGAAATCATCGATAAAACTCACACAATATTTCTTTCTACCTACTGTTTCAACAGCAGGTCCCCAAACATCCGAGAAAATAAGTTCTAAAGGAAACTTGGATTCACTTATTGATTTTGGATAAGGTAACTGGTGACTTTTTCCCTGTTGACAGGCGTCACAAACAGAATCTCTACTGGAAAAACTAGCACAAGGAAGTTTATTTTGACTAAGAATTCTCCTGACAACTAAAGGAGATGGTGACCTAAACATCGGTGCCATCTATCCGAAGATATCTTGGTGGCACTGAGCATCTGCTTCTGGACGTTGGATCCCTTGTGCTTGACGGGGTATAGACCACATCTACCCCTGCCTCGAAGAAGAACCTTCCTCGTTCCCCGTGAAGGAAATATGCCCTAGAGGCAATAATAAAGTTATTATTTATTTCCTTATATCATGATAAATGTTTATTATTCATGCTAGAATTGTATTAACCAGAAACATAATACATGTGTGAATACATAGACAAACAATATGTCACTAGTATGCCTCTACTTGACTAGCTCGTTGATCAAAGATGGTTAAGTTTCCTAGCCATAGACATGAGTTGTCATTTGATTAACGAGATCACATCATTAGGAGAATGATGTGATTGACTTGACCCATTCCGTTAGCTTAGCACCCGATCGTTTAGTATGTTGCTATTGTTTTCTTCATGACTTATACATGTTCCTATAACTATGAGATTATGCAACCCCCGTTTGCCAGAGGAACACTTTGTGTGCTACCAAACGTCACAACGTAACTAGGTGATTATAAAGGTGCTCTACAGGTGTCTCCAAAGGTACATGTTGGGTTGGCGTATTTCGAGATTAGGATTTGTCACTCCGATTGTCGGAGAGGTATCTCTGGGCCCTCTCGGTAATGCACATCACTTAAGCCTTGCAAGCATTGCAACTAATGAGTTAGTTGCGGGA
Source organism: Aegilops umbellulata (assembly GCA_032464435.1). Taxonomy (NCBI): domain Eukaryota; kingdom Viridiplantae; phylum Streptophyta; class Magnoliopsida; order Poales; family Poaceae; genus Aegilops; species Aegilops umbellulata. Next base: position 536,403,385 of record CP136055.1, read on the forward strand.
TGATGTATTACAGAATGAGTAAAGATACTTGCCGGTAACGAGATTGAACTAGGTATTGAGATACCGACGATCGAATCTCGGGCAAGTAACGTACCGATGACAAAGGGAACAACATATGTTGTTATGCGGTCTGACCGATAAAGATCTCCGTAGAATATGTAGGAGCCAATATGAGCATCCAGGTTCCGCTATTGGTTATTGACCGGAGACATGTCTCGGTCATGTCTACATTGTTCTCGAACCGTAGGGTCCGCACGCTTAAGGTTTTGATGACAGTTATATTATGAGTTTATGAGTTTTGATGTACCGAAGGAGTTCGGAGTCCCGGATGAGATCGGGGACATGACGAGGAGTCTCGAAATGGTCGATACGTAAAGATCGATATATTGGACGACTATATTCGGACATCGGAAAGGTTCCGAGTGATTCGGGTATTTTCGGAGGTACCGGGGAGTTACGGGAATACGAGGAAGAAGCAATGAGCCTTAATGGGCCTTAGTGGGAAGGACCAGGAGGTGGCGCGCGCCCCTCCCAAGCCCAGTCCGAATTGGACAAGGGGTTTGGGGCGCGGCCCCTCTCTCCCTTCCTTCCCCTCTTCCCCCCTTCCCCCCTTCTCCTAGTTGGACTAGGAAAGAAGGAAACCTACTCCAACTAGGAGTAGGAATCCTACTCCCTGGCGCGCCCCTCCTAGGGCCGGCCTCCTCCCCCTTGCTCCTTTATATACGGGGGCAGGGGGACACCTATAGACACACAAGTTGATCTTCGTGATCATTCTCTTAGCCGTGTGCGGTGCCCCCCTCCACCATAATCCTCGATAATATTGTAGCGGTACGTAGGCGAAGCCCTGCGACGGTAGAACATCAAGATCATCACCACGCCGTCACGCTGACGGAACTCATCCCCGACACTTTGCTGGATCGGAGTCCGGGGATCGTCATCGAGCTGAACGTGTGCTAAAACTCGGAGGTGCCGTAGTTTCGGTGCTTGATCGGTCGGACCGTGAAGACGTACGACTACATCAACCGCGTTGTCATAACGCTTCCGCTGTAGGTCTACGAGGGTACGTAGACAACACTCTCCCTCTCGTTGCTATGCATCACCATGATCTTGCGTGTGCGTAGGAATTTTTTTGAAATTACTATGTTCCGAACAGTGGCATCCTTGCCTAGGTTTTATGTGTTGATGTTATATGCACGAGCAGAACACAAGTGAGTTGTGGGCGATATAAGTCATACTGCTTACCAGCATGTCATACTTTGGTTCGGCGGTATTGTTGGATGAAGCGGCCCGGACCGACATTACGCGTACGCTTACGTGAGACTGGTTTTACCGCCGTGCTATGCACACAGGTGACTAGCGGGTGTCAGTTTCTCCAACTTTAGTTGAACCGAGTGTGACTATGCCCGGTCCTTGCAAAGGTTAAAACAACACCAACTTGACAAACTATCGTTGTGGTTTGATGCGTAGGTAAGAACGGTTCTTGCTAAGCCCGTAGCAGCCACGTAAAACTTGCAACAACAAAGTAGAGGACGTCTAACTTGTTTTGCAGGGCATGTTGTGATGTGATATGGTCAAGATGTGATGAGATATAAGTTGTTGTATGAGATGATCATGTTTTGTTGAAGTTATCGGCAACTGGCAGAAGCCTTATGGTTGTCCCTTTATTGCATAAGATGCAAGTGCCAAATAATTGCTTTACTTTATCGCTATGCGATAGCAATAGTTGCAAGAGCAATAATTGGCGAGACGACCATGTGATGACACATTGATATAGATCAAGATGATGGAGATCATGGTGTCATGCCGGTGACGATAAAGATCATGATGGTACTTTGGAGATGGAGATCAAAGGCGCAAGATGATCATGGCCATATCATGTCACATATTTTGATTGCATGTGATGTTTATCTTTTATGCATCTTATCTTGCTTTGATTGACGGTAGCATTATAAGATGATCTCTCACTAAATTTCAAGATAAAAGTGTTCTCCTTGAGTATGCACCGTTGCCAAAGTTCGTCGTGCCCAGACACCACGTGATGATCGGGTGTGATAAGCTCTACGTCCATCTACAACGGGTGCAAGCCAGTTTTTGCACACGCGGAATACTCAGGTTAAACTTGACGAGCCTAGCATATGCAGATATGGCCTCGGAACACTGAGACCGAAAGGTCGAGCGTGAATCATATAGTAGATATGATCAATATAGTGATGTTCACCATTGAAAACTACTCCATTTCACGTGATGATCGATTATGGTTTAGTTGATTTGGATCACGTGATCACTTAGAAGATTAGAGGGATGTCTATCTAAGTGGGAGTTCTTAAGTAATATGATTAAATTGAACTTAAATTTATCATGAACTTAGTCCTCATAGTATTTTGCAAATTATGTTTTAGATCAATAGCTCGCGTTGTTGCTTCCCTGTGTTTATTTTGATATGTTCCTAGAGAAAACTAAGTTGAAAAATGTTAGTAGCAATGATGCGGATTGGATCCGTAATCTGAGGATTATCCTCATTGCTGCACAGAAGAATTATGTCCTTGATGCACCGCTAGGTGACAGACCTATTGCAGGAGCAAATGCAGACGTTATGAACGTTTGGCTAGCTCAATATGATGACTACTTGATAGTTTAGTGCACCATGCTTAACGGCTTAGAATCGGGAGTTCAAAGACGTTTTGAATGTCATGGACCATATGAGATGTTCCAGGAGTTGAAGTTAATATTTCAAGTAAATAACCGAGTTGAGAGACATGAAGTCTCCAACAAGTTCTATAGCTAAAAGATGGAGGAGAATAGCTCAAGCAGTGAGCATGTGCTCAGATTGTCTGGGTACTACAATCACTTGAATCAAGTGGGAGTTAATCTTCCAGATAAAATAGTGATTGACAGAATTCTCTAGTCACCATCACCAAGTTAGTAGAACTTCGTGATGAACTATAATATGCAAGGGATAACGGAAACGATTCCCAAGCTCTTCGTGATGCTCAAATCGACGAAGGTAGAAATCAAGAAAAACATCAAGTGTTGATGGTTGACAAGACCACTAGTTTCAAAAGAAAGGGCAAAGGGAAGAAGGGGAACTTCAAGAAGAACGGCAAGAAAGTTGCTGCTCAAGTAAAGAAGCCCAAGTCTGGTCCTAAGCCTGAGACTAAGTGCTTCCACTGCAAAGGTACTGGTCACTGGAAGCGGAACTGCCCCAAGTATTTGGCGGATAAGAAGGATGGCAAAGTAAACAAAGGTATATTTGATATACAGATTATTGATGTGTATTTTACTAGTGTTCGTAGCAACCCCTCGGTATTTGATACTAGTTCAGTTGCTAAGAATAGTAACTCGAAACAGGAGTTGCAGAATAAACAGAGACTGGTTAAGGGTGAAGTGACGATGTGTGTTGGAAGTGGTTCCAAGATTGATATGATCACCATTGCAGACTCCCTATACTTTTGGGATTAGTGTTGAACCTAAATAAGTGTTATTTTGTGTTTGCGTTGAGCATGAATATGATTTGATCATGTTTATTGCAATACGATTATTCATTTAAGTTAGAGAACAATTGTTGTTCTGTTTACATGAATAAAACCTTCTATGGTTATACACACCAACAAAAATGGTTTGTTGGATCTCGATCGTAGTGATACACATATTCATAATATTGAAGCCAAAAAGATGCAAAGTTAATAATGATAGTGTAACTTATTTGTAGCACTGCCGTTTAGGTCATATTGGTGTAATGCGCATGAAGAAACTCCATGCTGATGGGATTTTGGAATCACTTGATTATGAATCACTTGATGCTTGCGAACCATGCCTCATGGGCAAGATGATTAAGACTCCGTTCTCCGGAGCGAGCAACTGACTTATTGGAAATAATAGATACTGATATATACGGTCCGATGAGTGTTAAGGCTCACGGCAAGTATCGTTATTTTCTGAACTTCACAGATGATTTGAGCAGATATGGGTATATCTACTTGATGAAACATAAGTCTGAAACATTTGAAAAGTTCAAAGAATTTCAGAGTGAAGTGGAAAATCATCGTAACAAGAAAATAAAGTTTCTACGATCTGATCGTGGAGGAGAATATTTGAGTTACGAGTTTGGCCTTCAGTTAAAACAATGTGAAATAGTTTCACCACTCACGCCACCTGGAATACCACAATGTAATGGTGTGTCCGAACATCATAACCGTACTTTATTGGATATAGTGCAATCTATGATGTTTCTTACCGATTTACCACTATAGTTTTGGGGTTATGCATTAGAGACGGTTGCATTCACGTTAAAAAGGGCACCATCTAAGTCTGTTGAGACGACACAATCTGAACTGTGGTTTGGCAAGAAACCAAAGTTGTCGTTTCTTAAAGTTTGGGGTTGTGATGCTTATATGGAAAAGTTTTCATCCTGATAAGCTCAAACCCAAATCGGAGAAATATGTCTTCATGGATACCCAAAGGAGACTGTTGGGTACACCTTCTATCACAGATCCGAAGGCAAGACATTCATTGCTAAGAATGGATCCTTTCTAGAGAAGGAGTTTCTCTCGAAAGAAGTGAGTGGGAGGAAAGTAGAACTTGATGAGGTAACTGTACCTGCTCCCTTATTGGAAAGTAGTTCATCACAGAAATCTGTTCCTGTGACTACTACACCAACTAGTGAGGAAGCTAATGATGATGATCATGTAACTTCAGATCAAGTTACTACTGAATCTCGTAGGTAAACCAGAGTGAGATCCGCACCAGAGTGGTACGGTAATCCTATTCTGGAAGTCATGTTACTTGACCATGACAACAAACTATGAGGAAGCGATGATGAGCCCACATTCCGCAAAATGACTTGAGGCCATGAAATCTGAGATGGGATCCATGTATGAGAACAAAGTATGGACTTTGGTTGACTTGCCCGATGATCGGCAAGCCATTGAGATTAAATGGATCTTCAAGAGGAAGACGGGCGCTGATAGTTGTGTTACTATCTACAAAGCTAGACTTGTCGAAAAAGGTTTTTGACAAAGTTCAAGGTGTTGACTATGATGAGAGTTTCTCACTCGTATCTATGCTTAAGTCTGTCCGAATCATGTTAGCAATTGCCACATTTTATGAAATCTGGCAAATGGATAACAAAACTGCAATCCTTAATGGATTTCTTAAAGAACAGTTGTATATGATGCAACCAGAAGGTTTTGTCAATCCTAAAGGTGTTAACAAAATATGCAAGCTCCAGCGATCCATCTATGGACTAGTGCAAGCATCTCGGAGTTGGAATATACACTTTGATAGGTTGATCAAAGGATATAGTTTTATACAGACTTGCGGTGAAGCCTGTATTTACAAGAAAGTGAGTGAGAGCACTAAAGCATTTCTGATAAGTATATGTGAATGACATATTGTTGATAGGAAATAATGTAGAATTATTCTGCAAAGCATAAAGGAGTTTTTCAAAGAAAGACCTCGGTGAAGCTGCTTACATATTGAGCATCAAGATCTATAGAGATAGATCAAGATGCTTGATAAGTTTTTTCAATGAGTACATACCTTGACAAGATTTTGAAGTAGTTCAAAATGGAACAGTCAAAGAAAGAGTTCTTGCCTGTGTTACAAGGTGTGAAGTTGAGTAAGACTCAAAACCCGACCACGGCAGAAGATAGAAAGAGAATGAAAGTCATTCCCTATGCCTCGGCCATAGGTTCTATAAAGTATGCCATGCTGTGTACCAGATCTATTGTATACCCTACACTGATTTTGGCAAGGGAGTACAATAGTGATCTAGGACTAGATCACTGGCAGTGGTCAAAATTATCCTTAGTGGGATACATATGGACGTGGCAAAAAGGTTCGTCGTAAAAGGTTACGTCGATGCAAATTTTGACACTGATCCAGATGACTCTAAGTCTCAATCTGGATACATATTGAAAGTGGGAGCAATTAGGTAGAGTAGCTCCGAGAAGAGTATTGTTGACATAGAAATTTGCAAAATACATATGGATGTGAATGTGGCAGACCAGTTGACTAAACTTCTCTCACAAGCAAAACATGATCACACCTTAGTACTCTTTGGGTGTTAATCACATAGCGATATGAACTAGATTACTGACTCTAGTAAACCCTTTGGGTGTTGATCACATATCGATGTGAACTATGGGTGTTAATCACATGGTGATGTGAACTATTGCTGTTAAATCACATGGCGATGTGAACTAGATTATTGACTCTAGTGCAAGTGGGAGACTGAAGGAAATATGCCCTAGAGGCAATAATAAAGTTATTATTTATTTCCTTATATCATGATAAATGTTTATTATTATGCTAGAATTGTATTAACCGGAAACATAATACATGTGTGAATACATAGACAAACAGTATGACACTAGTATGCCTCTACTTGACTAGCTCGTTGATCAAAGATGGTTAAGTTTCCTAGCCATAGACATGAGTTGTCATTTGATTAACGAGATCACATCATTAGGAGAATGATGTGATTGACTTGACCCATTTCGTTGGCTTAGCACCCGATCATTTAGTATGTTGCTATTGCTTTCTTCATGACTTATACATGTTCCTATGACTATGAGATTATGCAACTCCCGTTTGCCGGAGGAACACTTTGTGTGCTACCAAACGTCACAACGTAACTAGGTGATTATAAAGGTGCTCTACAGGTGTCTCCAAAGGTACATGTTGAGTTGGCGTATTTCGAGATTAGGATTTGTCACTCCGATTGTCGGAGAGGTATCTCTGGGCCCTCTCGGTAATGCACATTAAGCCTTGCAAGCCTTGCAACTAGTGAGTTAGTTGCGGGATGATGTATTACGGAACGAGTAAAGAGACTTGCCGGTAACGAGATTGAACTAGGTATTGAGATACCGACGATCGAATCTCGGGCAAGTAACGTACCGATGACAAAGGGAACAACGTATGTTGTTATGCGGTCTGACCGATAAAGATCTTCGTAGAATATGTAGGAGCCAATATGAGCATCCAGGTTCCGCTATTGGTTATTGACCGGAGACATGTCTCGGTCATGTCTACATTGTTCTCGAACCGTAGGGTCCGCACGCTTAAGGTTTTGATGACAGTTATATTATGAGCTTATGAGTTTTGATGTACCGAAGGAGTTCGGAGTCCCGGGTGAGATCGGGGACATGACAAGGAGTCTCGAAATGGTCGAGACGTAAAGATTGATATATTGGACGACTATATTCGGATATCGGAAAGGATCCGAGTGATTCGGGTATTTTCGGAGGTACCGGGGAGTTACGGGAATACGAGGAAGAAGCAATGGGCCTTAATGGGCCTTAGTGGGAAGGACCAGGAGGTGGCGCGCGCCCCTCCCAAGCCCAGTCCGAATTGGACAAGGGGTTTGGGGCGCAGCCCCTCTCTCTCCCTTCCTTCCCCTCTTCCCCCCTTCCCCCCCCCCTTCTTCTAGTTGGACTAGGAAAGGAGGAAACCTACTCCAACTAGGAGTAGGAATCCTACTCCCTGGCGCGCCCCTCCTAGGGCCGGCCTCCTCCCCCTTGCTCCTTTATATACGGGGGCAGGGGGCGCCTCTAGACACACAAGTTGATCTTCGTGATCGTTCTCTTAGCTGTGTGCGGTGCCCCCCTCCACCATAATCCTCGATAATATTGTAGCGGTGCTTAGGCGAAGCCCTGCGACGGTAGAACATCAAGATTGTCATCACGCCGTCGTGCTGACGGAACTCATCCCCGACACTTTGCTGGATCGGAGTCCGGGGATCGTCATCGAGCTGAACGTGTGCTAAAACTCGGAGGTGCCGTAGTTTCGGTGCTTGATCGGTCGGACCGTGAAGACGTACGACTACATCAACCGCGTTGTCATAACGCTTCCGCTGTCGGTCTACGAGGGTACGTAGACAACACTCTCCCCTCTCGTTGCTATGCATCACCATGATCTTGCGTGTGCGTAGGAATTTTTTTGAAATTACTACGTTCCCAACACCCCGTTCCTTAACAAGAAAAGAGTGAGGGTGAATTTCACAGAATGTATCATTGTCAAGAGCAAGACGACTAGCAGAGATTAGGCTCTTGGTAGCTTCTGGAACATGAAGAATATTATTTAGGTAGAGATCACAATCAGGGGTACGAATAGCTGAGTGACCAATATGTTCTATAGCCATACCTGACCCGCTAGCAGTGTGGATTTGCTCGTTCGCGGTGTAGCGGTCGCGGACAGTTAGCTTCTCAAGGTCTCCTGTGATGTGATCGGTGGCGCCGCTGTCAAGGTACCAGTTGGTGTCCACCCCATACTGAGGTGTTGCCAGGTTCTTCATCCTCTCTTCTCCTCCTTGGTAGGCTTCATCATAGCGCTTCCAGCACTTCCACGCTGGATGGCCCAGTTTGGCAGAGATCTGGCACTGGATCCTCGGTGCAGGGGCATTGTTGTTGTAGTTGCCCCCGCCACCGTTGTTGTTGTAGTGGCCGCCTCCTCCTTGTCCACCGCGGCCGCCAGGCTTGATGTAGGGGCGACCGCGGTCACCACCGTTGTTGCCGTTTCCGCCGCGGCCACGGCCACGGTCACCACCGCGCCCGCGACCTCTGGTGGCAGCATTAGCGGAGGACTGCGACACACCGCCGCGAAGCTTCATCCTTGTCTCGAAGCTGATGACCTGAGAGAACAACTCGGGCACGGTGATCGGCTCCACTCTGGAGCACACAGCAGAGACCACCGGATCAAACTCCTCGTCCAGGCCAGCGAGGATGTGAGAGACGATGTCATTATCGTCGACCTTCTTCCCTGCTGCGATGAGTTCATCACACAGAGACTTGACTTTCCCGACGTAGTCGGTGATGGAGGAGTTCCCCTTCTGCAGGTTGGCGAGGGTGATGCGCACGTTGACAGTCTGGGCACGAGTGTGAGATGCAAGCATCTCTGCAATCGTGTTCCAGAGCTCCGCCGACGTTTGACAGGTAGCGACCTGGACGGCCATCTCACGGGGCAGAGTTGTCAGAAGGTAAGAAAAGACTTGCTGATCTTGAGCGTACCAGGTCTGGAACTCCGGGTTGGGCTTCTTTGTCTTGGTTTTGCCATCGGATGTGGCTTCTTCAAGGTGCATGGGTGGCACCGGGTGATCGACGTCGAGGTACTGCTCCATGCGAGCACCTCTGATCGCCAACAGGACCGTCGCCCGCCATAGGGCTTGGTTGTTCTTGCTGAGCTTCTCGGAGACGGCGTGCACAAATGGAGAGGATGGGAAGGATTTTGAAGGTGTTGCCATGGATGATCCCGAGAAGTGCTCTAATGACCATGTAAATCTAGGATTGGCTACGTTAAGCGTGTTGCCTCCTGGCAGGGACGCCTTCGTGTTAATATAGGCAAAGCAATTACATGATAAGGCGCAGGTGGTTAGTTGGTTGTTAACTTGTCCTAGCCAACAACCTGCGCCTCAACTCAACGAATACAATCACGTTACAATGTCACATTACAACTACGGTCCTACACTTTTAACAAACCTGTGAGCTTCCTACTGACTATAATGATGCTTCTGATATATAGTATAAGAATGAGATAAGGAGAAATTTGTTACTACTGGTCTTTTTGCTGCTAGTGAGTGTTTGTGACGGCGCAGACTAGGCGTTGTGAACGTGTTTGTGGTCGGGCAACGAGCCGAGGATCACATGTTGGTGCACCTCCGGCTGGCCATGACTGCGTGCGCCCGCAGGACACAGTTTGCCTTAGTTAACGTTGCACAAGTCTGACGGTTCCTTACCCTGCCGCCGTTTGCCCTTGAACCGGCCAAGAAAAAAGGCGACTTTCTTCAGTGATTCACAACGGCTTCCGTTGTTAGGGACCTAGATACAGCAGCAGGGTATACCATAGCAGATCAAGCAACGAGAGAAGAGTAGAAGTAGAGGATCGGGGGTAGGAAGCAGTAGCTGGTAGTAGAATTCAGAGCAGAGCCGGCATTGCTTCCGCCCAGGTTTAGTCGTGGTGGAGGACCTGTCCTCCATTGTTTTTTTTTTGAACGAAGGCTCGCGAAGAGCCCGGCTTTGAATTAACAAAGCCATCAACCAGCCAGGATTACAAACTCTGGAGTACAACCTCGACAAAAACCAGAAACAAAAAGGAAAACACGGCAAGATACAATGGTGCCGGGGAAGCTCACATGCCAGACATACAACAAACTGGAAAAAAGATCAACATGAAGCACCTAGCTTGAAGATGACAAGGCCTCTTGCACGCACGAAGCCTAGGAGAAGGGAGATGCCGGCGAAGGAGAGGAAGATCAGATGACCGAGAGAGGCAGCCATCGCCACAACACCTGGGACCCAGACGGGAAACACCACTATCCAGATCCATCGTCGAAGAAGGCCCCTACCTCCTCGCCTGGCTCGAAAGGCGCCGAACCGTCGACGAATGGACACGTTCACCCTTGAACCTGGATGAGTGTCACCGATGGCATCCACATTGTTGGGACCAGGCAGACCCGATCTGCCGTCGACTTCTCACCTAAGAGCAGAACATCACCAAAAACAGAGGACCCGGGCATTCAAGAGGAGAGCTGCCAGAATGCATTAAGGAGCAGCAGCCAGGGACAAGATCAAAATGGGGAGCTTCTGCACAACCGGCTCGCTGGAGTGACACTGTCGGGGGGGGGGGGGAATCCCTATCCCCTCCTCTCAAGTAGGATCACTACATCCACCCTGTGAGCACACAAACATGGACTAAACCAGGGTGAACACCACCACCGCTGGAGTTTATGCTGCTGCCGCCGACACCCACCGCACACATCACAGCGAAGTCCAAATTCCCACCTTGCTCCCAAAGCAGCGCCTTCAAGAAGGATACGGCGCCAAGGGCGTCGCTGCTGCCCAACCGTGTTGGGGTTTTCACCCGAGAGGACAAGGGGGAGGGGCGGGGAAGGTATACCTGACAGACGCCTCCAAGAAGGTGCGCGGCGCCCACGGGCGTCGCCGCCGTCACAGCCAGCAGGGCTGGCTAGGGATTTCTCCTAGCAATATTCCCGTCACCATGCCCACCCGTCGGAGAACCGGCGTCCAAGGCAGAGCCGGCCAGATCTGGGGGAAGGACTTGCCGAATCTGCAGCAGAGGATTGAAGGCGACCAGATCTGAAGCCGCGAAGCCGAAGCCGCCGCCGCCACGCCCTGGCTCGCATCCACCATGTACCTCGCCGTCCACACGGTCGAGGGGCACAGGCCCACACCTGCGCCACCATGCGCCGAAGATCTGGTGGCGCCAATCCAGCCGGGGCCGCCGCCCCGGGTCCCGAGGCCCCCCGCGAGCGATGCGGGGCAGCAGGAGAGGCCACGCCGCCACCTTCATCAGTAGCGCCCCGGGCGAAGCCGGTGGCTGCCTCAGGCGGCGGCAAGGGGAGGATTAGAGGGAGAGGAGACGGCGGCGGCGGGCTAGGGTTTCGGCCCTCGAGTCACCCGAGAGGGCGACGCGAGGGAGAGGGGGGGGGGCGGATTCCGTGCTCCATTGTATATCCTTCCTACGTGAAGTGTTTGAGGCTCGGTTGCCCTATATCTTGCTGCTTTCTGTTGTTCTTACTCTTTGTTGTACTCAGCAGTTGTATCCTGGCCCGTTGACGACTTTGTTAATTCAAAGTCGGACTAAGCTAGCGCCCTTCTCGGGCTCGGCTGCGTCTTTTCTCTAAAAGAATTCAGAGCCGAGGAGGTACATGTTGGGTTCAGTTGCCAATTCACACAACGCTAAACGTCGAATCAAACATCCAAGCTTCCTCCTTTGTTAGCCTGATGGACAGGCTTTGTCGATGAGATCCGTCTCGGCTCTAATAAATGGACACTACGTTGTTTGTTGTGGCTGTTTTTTTCTTTTCTTTTGTCCCAGCATCCGCTTCCAGCTGCAGTACTATGTATATGTATTGTATACTATATATAGGCCCTGTTTGGTTCGGCTGTGGATTTCTAAAAGCAGCTATGAAAAATCTGCTGTGGGAAAACAGTTGTGGAAAATCTGATGTGAAAAAGATGTAGGTCATTTGGCAAACTAGCTGATACAGCTTTTTCAGATTTTGGCCCGCAGCGGAATCAGATTTTGGAAAGCGCGTCCTGGGCTGCTTCCACTTTTGGTTCAGATTTTGGCAGTAGATTTCTGGAATCGGATTTAGCTGGGTTCGCCCCTTTGGTTCAGATTCTGCTGCGCGGCAGCGGAATCCGTCGATAAAAGCTGAACCAAACAGGGCCATAGATGGATAATAGTAACAAAACATAAAACTGCAGCGGAAAGTAATGGATAATACTAGATAAACTTGAAAACGGTTGCATGAGCATTAGATTCAATTTTAAGATCCAAAAATATAAACTTATAGTTCAATACTTGCTTGTTTAACCATGCTAATGGCAGACAGCTGTACAGATTACATTCAAGCTTGACTGCGGTACAACGCGGCTGAGAAAGCATTCAGGTTCTATGAACATGCTTTTTTTTGGCTAATTTATGTTAGCCTCTTTTTAAGACACTACTCCTACTTTTCAGATCTACTTTGCATTTTGGTTTACATTAACCAGCTGAATGGTGCTTAAACTAATGAGGTGCTTTAAGCTTCGAAGAACTATGTTTAAAAAAAAGTTTTGTCTTGGATACTGATAGTGTGAACTGTTTTCTTAATTTGTCAAAGATGTCATATATGTGCAACCACGTGATCTTGAATTACCCAGTTCTGCTCATATGCCATTCACAAGAACAATGTCAATTCTTTTTGTCATTGTCAACATTTTCATAAGGATCACTTTAAGCAGCCTGATGAAATCTCTACTACTTAAAAAGAACGTCCTATCATGTCTTACATCAATGGTTCTACTACATGATACATGTCGATTGTTTGATGATGAAAGGAAATAAATGTTTCCTAAACATGTCGAACTTACAACTGTTGGAAATATAAACCGTTCGAATTATATTTGTTGATATGGTGGTTGAATTGGTACTTACTACATAGGATCTGCGGCTTGCCGCACCCGGCAGCACCGCTGCCAGGTATAAGTCATATCCAACCCGGTAATACATTCATCAAAGCATTACAAATATATATAAAAATAGCATGATATTGCGGCCTGCCACACCCCACCCGGTCCCGTTTTAGCTAATCCGGTAATATAGATATCTTGGAATTTTTAACGATCCAACATATGGTATATATTTATTGAGTCTAACAATCCAACACCTGGTAGTATTACTCAAAAAGCATAAGGTAATATTTACTTACAACAATAATGGTCCAATTCAAAACATCAAATCTCGTTACAGACCATTGGTGCATTTGTTAACAATTGTAGCATGAAATACCTAAAGATCAAGGTTCCGTACTACTCCCTCCGTCCCAAAATAAGTGTCTCAACTTTGTACTAATGTTAGTACAAAGTTATACTAAGCTTGAGACACTTATTTTGGGACGGAGGGAGTATATACCAAAAGAAGGTCATACAAGTTATTTATTTACACTGCTTTAATACAACATTGTACTAAACTATGTAGTTGGCTATGAGTAGCTTGCTCCAAACACCTTGTCATCTGATTTGCTTGATATTGCGATGGACGCATCTGTTGAAAGACATCTCGTGTTAGCCAAATTATGCATATAGTGTACGTATGTATAGCAAGAAAACAATTTCATGCACTGGCCCCCTATGAAAGGTTTTGGGCAGTGGGTGATAGGTGGTCATCCTAATCCTTAAAAATGAATACACATATACAAACTTCCTTAAAAGTTTGGTGACTGTTTCAGAGGGCATGGTTATGTCCATCCTAACTCATGAGATCTTATGTGTTTTCAAATCACATTAGTTATTACTGGTCCTTCTGATAACATAGTCAGATAAAAGTAAAAAGCACAAGATTATATGATAAATTCAAATACTTCTGACCAAATCCACGACCAGTTCAATGTTTGGCTTATAGAATGATTGGATACTACACCACTGATAGTTTTAATAACTAATATATGAGAAATTCAAATACTTTTGATTGAGTCCACAGTGAGTTCAATGTCTGGCTGACGGAATGATGGGATACTGCACTACTTAAAATTCGGACTCAGTAAGACTTGAATGAATATGATATGTTGTTGCCAATTTACTTACTTACCCTCCTTCCCTCATGATGTGAAGTGTAGCAAAGTTTGGTGAGATTAGGCCTGAACAGATATAAGAAAAGAGCATGCGCAAGAACAAATAACATATACATCTTTTATCAACTTGTCATAGATAATGTAGGATAAACGAACTAAATATGCTTTTGAAAAATAATGTGAATTTCCACCACCTAAACAATTGAGAGATTAGTCATAATCCAAAAGCATTGTTCTCTATAGAACACTAATTAGACCATGTGAAATCAGAGCAAGAGTTTGACACGAACAATAGGCAACAAACTGGAGCTAACAATGCAATGTGGTCTAAAGAAGACAAATAGGCAATGGATTGGCCAAGCTATTGACATCCCATGCAACATTTATCTGAATGTTCTTATTCTGTATGGGTAGTTGCAGACTGGAGCTAACAAAATTTAGGAATAACAGGCAGTGCATATACGTGAGTGATGGTCAAACATAGCAGTTGAAGCATAAAGAGAGCATATTGGAGAGGAAATACGAACCCAGACTGAGCTGCGGGTGTTCATCCTACTCTACTGAAACAAATAAAAAAAGGGTAGGGTGTAGGATCTGCTATACCTAGGGCGTGCAGAGGCAGCAGAAGTTGAGATCCTCTCGGCGCGTGGTTCATGCCAGATCTCCTCACCCACCAATGGAAGGTGCTCGTCTAGAATAGATGGGGCGCCCAAGAATCAAGCGAGGAAGAAGATCACCGGGAGGATGGTAGTGAGCTCGCCCACCAAACCCTGGGTCAGGGCCTGGGGCAGCCCGGCGTGACGGAACCCACTAAAACATATAGGCCACCGTAGCGGCTTGAGAGGAGGGGCGACGGGGGATGGACCTCAGGCCACAATAGCAATAGAAACATAATTTGAAGCAAGATTGATCAGGTTGCTTTTTTTAACTGATTAAGAACTGCCGCAATTTATGCTGCCGATGCATGGTTACATTGTAGTCAACAGGGACTGGTAATGAAATAAAGAAATGACTATACTGCAGAGGAAGCTCATAACTAAAAGGAAACTGCAAGAAAAGTAACTACCTGAAGAAATAGGAACCACAACAACTATCTATATCAATTGCTCCCTCTGAATCTCTATCAATCATCTACTTCCTTTGGATGAACAGACGTAAATCACAACAAAATTCACCCTAGAAGAATAGAGTACAAAACAAATATAGTCAACAATCTAAAGGTACCACCGACAGTAAACATCATAGTAAATAAACACCATATAGAAGCATGACCCTTTATTAGAAATAGTGTCGTGCGTGACCTATGACTGAAACTACAATCAGGATAAAGCACAAACACAAACGATGTAATAAACTGAGTGTTCCTGGGTGTTCACCATATTGTTTCCTATAAAGCAATAGTGTAGGTTGATTTTCTAATATATAACTTTCATACCATTGATTAGAGGCAATAATACAAAGTGATTTTCTAAATCGTTCATACCATTGATTAGAAGCAATAGTACAAACTGATTTTCTAAATCTTTCATACCATTGATTAGAATCAATAGTACAAACTGATTCTCTAAATCTATAGCTTTTATCACATCTTCACCAATTTCTTGGTACCATTTTTTTCTATTGCACCCAGTCATGTTGATCCTCTATCTGTATATGCTTATCCATATCAGAAAGTCTAAATTCAACTAATTCAGTTAGGCTCTAATTGTGCAAATTTTAGTAGTCAATGTTATTAACTTTTCTTATATTGTATCATGTGCTCTTAAAAGATGGCATCCGATCGGAGATGAGGATTGTGCGTGTGAGGGGGGGGGGCAAATCTTCTATATCTAAATAGGGGCACCCCACTAGCTGATTTTCCTGGCTTCTCGTGAAGCCATGTCACCCGAATTGTTTTAGCCATTGATGCAGTATCCCTCGACAACCCGCAACCGTCTGATTAGGATCCATGTGCCAACTAAGTTAAGTTCTTCTTTATCTGTTTACCTAGACTGCACAAAAAATGGGCACATCCACCCAGCACCTACAAACTTATTTTCTCATGGATACCGAGTAACATGTTTGTTTGACTGACTAACGACGTGGATAACCAACACTTTTCAAAATGGACTTTGTACTTCAATTCAAACAACATATAGTCAACCACGCAACATCCTCTATTCTTCTTGCACATAGATAGGAAGAAGAAGAGAACAAAATTGTACCTGTCAATGCCACTTGCCACAACCACTATGTGCGACCCCACGCAGCGATCCAATGGAGATTAGCAACTGCAAAACAATATATAGATAGTAAAGAAACAACATACTGTTAATCAGTTAACATGAACCTAAGAAAAATGATAAAGAAGAGGAGAAAGAGGAAACAGAGAAATCAAAATCTTAGGAACAAATAACCATCTGAGCAATAATGTTCTTATCAATAGAACCAGAATAAACATGAGTTAACCTTAGGAAAGGATATGAATAATTCAGACACACCATTGCAACAGGTGAAAAATTATTCAGTACAACAGAATGGCATAATCGAAGAGGGGCAGACAACACATAAAACAATGCGTGTTTGATAGGCTAATTTATTTATCACAGGAGTGTAGCGGAAGTGGATGATTGCTAACAATAGCATGTCACTACAGATATATTTTCAAGCCAAATGAATATGTTCTACAAAAAAGCCAATTCAAGGCCCGACGTTGATAAAGCTGCATGACGAATAAAGGGTTAAAAGATATAGCTTTCCATAAAGAGTATGATCATTGGGAAACCACACAAATATCAGTAAATTAGGCATTTTTAAATTTCCTCATGTGATACCTAATAAACTGCATACGTTCTTGTCTAAAGGTATCCATGCATATCGCAAGCAAGCCACCAACCAGCAATAACGTAGATTTGTGAATCCAAGTTGCCCAGATCAAAAAAAGTAGAGCAGGACCGATTACTGGTTCCTGACATACCTTGCATGCCGGTGACACCATAGACCGTAAGGCTCGTGCATTTGTCGCTATGTGGTTGAGAAAAGCTCCCTACGCACGCTTGAATCCATTGCATGTCGAGAGTAAGCACGACACCATGTAGAGCGATTGATGAAACTGCAATCAAGTGGACAAATTTAATTGAAAATTCGCTAGTATGTGCTCATGTATATCTATCATGTATCAAAGTATTTCTTCTTTTCTTATCATAATCAAACAAAAGCATAAGAAGACACGAGCTATTATATTCAGAATTTTATTCAAGACATGAGTAATCAAAATACTACTGAGCGCACAGTCAGTATTAGGAACACTACTGGATTCTGGCAATTTGCCATCTGCCATGGCAGATGGCAAAGGCATGGTCGGCGGATGGCAAAGGCTTTGCCATCAGCCAGCAGATGGCAAAGGCTTTGTCTGAGATCCTATCGGCAAAGGCTTCTTTGCCATCTGCTGGCTGATGGCAAAGAGCCTGTGGCTTTGCCATCAGCTGGCAGATGGCAAAGTATGCCGTTTGCCATCTGCCAGCAGATGGCAAAGGCTGCAGGTTGTTTGCCGTCTGCCAGCAGATGGCAAAGGCTGCATGCTTTGCCGTCTGCTGGCAGATGGCAAAAAGCCTAAATAGGCCAGCCCAAATTTTACATGTAGATGACACGTGGCCTCTTTGCCATCTGCCAGCTGATGGCAAAGTGACTATATTGCCCCATTTAATTTTGTTTTTTCTTATATCAACTCATTTTCACAAAAATCAAACACAAATACATTTATATGACCAATATAGCATATTCAACACATATTACCAATAGTCATGAACACATATGTATCAACACATGTTACCAATAGTAGCAAGTTTCATTTGGTACTGAGTAGAAATTTAGCATGGAATTATCAATACAAACCACTACAGCGTATACTGGCACACTAAGATAGTTCCCCATCAAACAAAGCACTGCATATATAGCCTCACTTCCAGCTCTTGGCCTCCTTGTCCGTCTCTCCAGCGTCGCGCACCAAGAGGACGATGATGAAGATGCCACAGATTACTTGGTCTCCTCGTCCGTATCCTCAGCTCCACGCACCGAGGGAAGAGCACGAAGGCACAGACTACTCGACCTCGTCTGTGTCTCCGACGTCACGCGCGATGGTGCGAGGACGACGACAGCGCCAAAATGGGACATAACAGGTTACTACACAGGATTAAGGCTATAGTTCATGTGTGCTGGGAGACAAGCAGCCATATGATACATACCTGATCCAAAAGGTTGTATTTGTAGTAGGTGCCCCTCAAAGCACAAAATGAAGTTGCCGCCATCGCAACTACAAAATTGTTTGCAGCCTGTGATACAAACACAAATAAAAATCTAGCCAGCCAGATAATATAATTTGTATTAAACAACAGTGGCAACAAATGCAACCCGTAAATTAAGTGGCTCAAAACTGGCAACCCAACACATGAGTAAAGCCGTGTCGATCTGAAACGCAGTGCCTGAAGTAACATGTATTTAAAAAAAGGCTTGTGTTCCGTTGGACATGAAAAACCTCGTGATTCTCTAGCTGGACAAACATATTTATTTATACCCTAACCCAGTCGCCCCAGCCCTGGGTACACCCAGTCTTAGTTCAAATGGATCTGTGTTATACTATCATGCATGTGATTTCTGGGCACACCAATCATACACATACGGCATACAACCATAAATGAGATGGTCAAACCAGTTCTGAACATGCTAATGCAACCATAAAAATGCCATGGAAAGCTGCAGATTTATATCTTGTTTATGGATCATCAAGTTAAACAAAGCATCTGTAACTTTGTCAGGAGACTGTAATTTTTCCCAGTGAAATTTGTTGCATGGGTTGCCTTTCACATATCTAAAAGGGAACCAAAAGCCCTGAACGTCAAAATGCTTGCAAGTACTGGAGAGATAAGATATGCAGAAAGATATGTAGTAGCCAATCCTCCTGAAAGATAGCAGAAAGATATGCAAAAATAATCAGCAGATTGTATTGGCTGATTTGAGATAGGCATTGCTATTAGATAATTGGACTATGATTACCATGAGAAATATCTACTAGTTAAATCGCAGGGTGAACAGGCTTTGATGGCTGCAATGGAAATTTCAAAGCTTTAAAACAGAGACTGTACTACACAAAACTGCTAGTTCAGATGTCACATGTAGGTGAAAACACTTGCAATACTAAAGTAATCTACTTCAGCAATCAACATGCATGAGATGTGTTTAAGGAAAATCCAAAGTGTGAAAAGGGATTGTATACATTCATGACATCCACACATAATGAGGGCCTCGGTACATGGGGTGGAGAAACTCACCGAAGTGGTCACAACAAGCATGTTAAATGGATAATCACTTGAAGATGAACGCCCACGGTTTAGTTTTCTGAAGAAAAAATCACATAAGAACCAAGCCTAAACAAAACATTCAGTAGTTGTTCACACACTACGTTGGCTGGGAGCTACTAGGAATAAACTAGGATAACATATTAGAAAAGCTTAGAGAAGCTCTGTTAAGAGAAAAAGAACATATTGTTCTTTATTGTTCAGTAGATATTGTTCTTTAGCTCTCATATATAACCACCAAAATACGGTCTAACAACTTCAATAAATCTAGCAGCCAAATTAGTTATAGACAATGCATTACCTAATACATAACCATCAAACTACAGTCTAACAACTTCACAGAAATCTAGCAGCCAAATTAGTTATAGACAAAGCATTACCTGGATATTCAGCTCATCAATTTTATAAAAAGGTATGTTTGCTAGCCACCATTTCCTGCTCTTTTATCATTTTAGGTATCCACATCAGTTTTGAATTAAAGTTCCAGGCTCCAAGCTACTAAATCACAACATCATATACTGAAAGAAAGAAAAAAGAGCCTGGACACACCACATCATATGAACAAAATTCATCTAAAACTGAAATTACTTCCAGTCATCATATACCAACAGATCTGACGATAATGTTTTCTAAGCAAAGAACAACCACATACAGATTTGCCAGGTTCGAGAAAGGATGAGGGGGGAGAGGGGGGGCGGGAGGCGGGAAGGGGGAGGGAGTTGCCTCACCGTGGGGAATCACCGGCTGCGGCAGCAGGGAGTGGGCGGCGACGGCGGGGAGCAGGGTGTAGTGCAAGCTGCGAGAAATCCATGAACGGTGGCTCAGATCCCACGCCAGCCCGACCAGCCCCTCGAGCGGAACGCATCAAGGGCCCCGCCTCTCGGTCCACAGCCCGCGCCGCCGCGGACATCCCGAGCCCCGTGGAGTGCGCCGCCGGCCGCAGGCGCCGCGACGGCGATGGTCTCGCTCATGGAGTCGTCCATGGCCGCCGCCGCGTGCATCTCCTCGTTGACCCCGACTATCGACCACCGGAACGCGAAGAGGAGGGAGGGGCTCGCAACGCAGCAGGGCTGGCCGGTGGAGGAGTAGCAGCAGGGCGGCGGCGGGGCTCCTAGGGCGCAGAAGGAGGAGGAGGAGGTGGGAGGGAGGGAGCGGCGGCAGGTGAGGAAGGAAGGAGCGAGGGGCGTACGTGGGCCTGTGGATTGGGGTTGTGGATGGGTGGGGAGAGAGGAAGGGGATAACCCCATAGTTTTTTTTACCTGGAAAAAAATAACCCCATCTCTTTGCCATCTGCCAGCAGATGGCAAAGAATCTTTGCCGTCTGCTGGCAGATGGCAAAGAGGTGGGGCTGGTACGCCGTTACACTCTTGACGGCCACAGGATTTGCCAACCTCTTTGCCATCTGCTGGCAGATGGCAAAGATTATTTGCCATCCACTAGCAGATGGCAAAGAATTGGCTGATGGCAATCATGTTCTTTGCCATCAGTTATTTCTTTGCCATCTGTTTTTTGTAAGCAGATGGCAAAGACGTTCTTTGCCATCTGCTGGCAGATGGCAAAGAACTGACTGATGGCAAATTCTCTGTTTCCAGTAGTGAAGTAAGCAAGTGTTGGTTACTTACTCTCATGGTAACTAAGAGTAGAGAAAAGCCTAATGGAATTTTGCCTGCACATCAACATGAGAAAAACACAGAAAATGTCATGTATACAAATAGAAGCATAAGAAGTGGTTTTAGAAAATATATCAAGGTGCAAAGATAAATAGAACTACTTTCAATATATATAGTAGATGCCGATGCAAGGGACACACAGTTTGAACCTAATTAATTAGGTGGCAACACAGTGAGGCCAATCATTATATCAAATTGTGAGCCAAAGAAAGAAGGGAAGTAAGTTGTGATGGTTAAAGATACCTGAACTTCTTTCCTCTGTATCCACATGCAGTGCAGCAGCAGCCATCTCCATGTGGCAGAGATTTTTTGCCACGTCTATTGCAGGAAACAAACCTCCATGACTCCCGAGGGACCATATTTTATGACGACATTGCATCTGAAACCTTCAAGCTTCACAAGGAGAGGGAAGAATCATTACATAGACCAACTGGGTGCATGCATAAGAACCAGCAAAGCATAGGAGATATGAACTAACCAAAACTGGTACGCTCTCAATGCACAGGGCTCAGCCAGTGTCTTCAGATCAATCTGGTTTGTAGGGATGTGCACCTTTGCTGGTTTGTTAGTAGCTTCAAGAAGTGCAAGTGGCTTGCCGGCTCAAATCGATCCATGAATCTTACATAATCAAGACAGATTGGTAACTCTAATGACCTAACTTCCAAAAAATTGCTAACATGCGTAAGTGGGATAGCGTATCAAAATAGGGTCATACGTGTGTTATACCAAACATATGCAAATATATTAGACTTGCATAGCTGGGAACTAGAAGATGTCATTAAGCTAAAATGGTAGCGAAGCCACCGAATCAGAAATACAATCAATTCTAAAAGTTATGATTTTCTGTACTTTGTTCTATAGTCCTGTTATATATGATGATCTACTGATGGTCAAATGCAACAATGCTAGAAATTACTTTGCGTCTGACTGAAATTTATTTAACCCCCCTAAAGCATGAACCAGACATGCTCTTAGGTACCAGCTTTGTTAGTCGAGCAAGTGCATGTATACTCTTTTTATGATTTCCTTCTGATGTCGGAAATATGGAGTTTTTACCACCTCACTCCCAAACAGCGGATACACAGCGGCAGGAAACATCATCTTGTGTTGTATTACTACCTTACTCTCACAGAAAGCACATACATCATGCTCATAAAAATATAAAGAGCCGGCGAAGCTTACATCGGCAATGGCACCAGGAATAACCACAGAAAGCTCATCTAAACTTTTAAATTCCCAAGCGTTTTCCTTTCTCTCATGAAGTTAAACTTCAGTATTACTCTCACAGGAAGCACAAATCATCACAACAAATTAAACCAAGCTATGTGATGAGCACAACTACCAAAGTATAGGATATTTTCAAAGAAATTCTAATATGCTTGGTTGTAATGATTAAGGAACAACCCCAAAACCACCAACACACACCAAACAAAGGACAAAAAATGAATATTAGATGAAGAATAATAGATATCAACACATAACAAGTAACGAAAAATAAAGCAGGGCGTAATTTACCTTATGAACCAATCAACAACAGCAAGGTCCATCAGTTTCCAACAGTGAACAGGATTCCAAGGCCACTTACAAACTGAAAGAAACAAACCAACAGAAAGTAAAAAGATAAAAACATTAACCAGGAACTATAAATTTGAGCGCAACCATCTCAGAGAGTTGTTACTGGGGTCGTAGCATGAGTGAAAGCGCATTAGTATTGTTACTTATACTCATACAACATTATTGTTTTAACTGAACAAAGCATCCGACAGTGTGTGAACAAACACTATTTTGACAAACCAAATGACAGAAAAAACATTTTGGATCTACTGTTAACTCGATTCGGTTTCGAAGGTAATGCTGGTTCAAGCAAGCAGTGCAACCTGCAATACTCTGGGCATGAAAAGGACACACAAAATTGGTCAGTCGCAATCATGTGTATGTGTGGCCCTTAAAAAAACTGCAGTTTCAAATAGCAAAAGAGATTCGGTTTCAAACTGCAGTTTCAAATAGCAAATAAAAAATCATGTGTATGTGTGACCCTAAACGCCGTCCAACCGGCGGGGAACCGCGTCGGAGTTGCGCCTTGCACCGTCCCGCCGACGAGCACGAACGCATCAAACAACCAAGCGACTTGCATGGAATACATGTCAAACAATATAAACAATCAGATATGCTATCACAACAGGCAAATAGACATCTAGTATAACAGAACAATGTAATCGAAGCAGGGCTAGGCAATACAAAAAGCAATGCATATTTGATAGACCAGTTCATCTATCACTGGAACTGTAGAGTATCTAGATGACTGCTAATAATAGTACGTCACTGCAGATATATTTGTAAGTCAAATGGAATATGTTTTGTTAAAAACCCAATTAATGGCCTGACTTTGATAAAGCCACAAGACGCTATAGGGTTAAAGGAGACGACGCGAAGGCAAGCGCAGATGGCGGAGGCGGTGAGGTAATCTATTCAGGAACTAAAATAAATAAATTCCTTACCTACTGCATTTTGCAAACCATTCTCGTGATCGTCTTGGACAGAGGTTAATCAACGTGGTGTATTGAAACCCAATTATAATTTAAAAGATTCATATTGTGGACTGCCGAATGACTTATACACAGGTCAACCGGCGTGGTTTACTGAACCTCAGTGATAACCTAAAAGATTCATATTGTGGACTATCAAACATAAGGAAGCTGCAGATCCACACTCACCTAGGATGAACCGGGGCATTCATATACATGCTCCATTCAAATGCTTAACGCTACACAGATCAACATGGAAAGGAACAAATCAGGCAGAAATCAACTCACCCACATCACCAATATAAGAAACAAACCAAAGATATTTTTTTCCCGATAGCACGAATCTGCAGCACAGCACAAAAACCCTCCTGGAAATTGAATTTGGCATCGACCTGGACTGCGAGCTATGAGGAGGGCTGCTCGGAGATCATGTCTCCTCAGTGACACATGCCATCTTAGGGTGTCTAAACATCTCTCTCCAAGCCATAGCTGACACCACTATAAACAAAAGGGAAAGGTTTCAATGAGTACAAGTAAAGGAAAAAAAGGCCAAGAACAATTAAATAAGTGAATAGTTGCCATACTTTGAGGATACTCTTATCAGATAAAATGAAGCTAAATATGTAAATAAAAGTTTCAGACCTATCCTCTGTGCAACTATTAGAGTTGTTATTTTTAGTAAGCACAGTATCATTGGTCTCAAATTTGAATATCTGCTTCTGGCCTTTTGCAGCTGAATCGACCACAAAACAACAATCCAAAAATTTACCATTATCTCACATATATGTATAGTGGCAGTTCCAACTTTCAAAGGTCAATGACAAATATATAACATATCATTTGATGTTGCAATCAAAGGATAGTAAATTTTTATTTCCACAATCCCAAGATACATATGCATTAAATATTAGAACACGCTAAATTTTATAGTTACTCACTCCCTTGCAAAATTGGAAATAATCGCATACTGGTTCATGGAAGGACCACATCAATTATAATATCATGTTGCTAATAAATCCTTGTTCGCCTTGCACTTCTCTTTGTTTCAGTTATCTCAGGACCAAAACAACATCCTCTAAGTAGCAACCCTATCTATAAAATCAAATTAAGTATACTTAATAATGCACCAATTGTCGACCAAGGAAGTAACTAATGCACCAATTGAACATAGTAATGCACCGGCTTACTACCTTGTTGTCGACATTATCCGTGTCAATGAGCCCATTGGATACTCTTTATTCTAGATCAAAATGTGCATTGATCTTGGCAGAAGTCTTGTGCTGGACATAAATAAAGTCCACCTAGTTTAGCAAGCTTCAAGCATTAAATGTGATGAACAGAAACAACAAGAGAGAACTTCTCCAACAACCTGAATACATCACATAGCAGAACAAAAAAATGATTAGCTACTTAAGGCAACAATTAGGGTAAACCAAGATAATGATTCAGTACAAAAACACCAGGTCATACATTAGAAGACCAGATATATACTACTTTAGTAATATGGTAACCTATGCATCATACAAACACACACCCTGTTGATACAGAATTGCAAAAATGAGGGAGACCTTGTAGATTGATTCGCCTATGTTAAATTATCATTTATAGCCCTATGGGTTACTAAGAAACATACAACCTATTGTTTATTTATTACATGTTAATTTGCACAGCCTGGAACTGTAGATTAAAATACCCTGCTATTTATATCCTTTTTGAGTTTAAATATCCTGCTAGTAAAAAGAGAACCTTGATCTAATTAATTAACCTTGAACAGAAAGTTAAAATACCCTACAATTGCTGTGAAAAAAGAACTTAGATCTAATCAAATAATTTCACCTTCCTATAGATAGGTATGGACCGTGGAGAACCTAGGCAACAGTTAACTATCCGCATGTATATACTGCAACCTAAAAATGGCATCCCACAGGGTATTAGCCTAAAAAGCAACTACACTCACGATTTAGCACGAGGTGATGCACCTCTATTAGTTGTTGACCTCGTCAAGTAAGCCATGACCCGTAGTGGAGATGGGCGCTGGAGCTGGAGGCAGCAGAGTTGTACAATCACCATTGTGACATTGTGAAGGCGACGACGACGGCTGTGTTGGCCATCAGATGTGTCGCATGCGCGAGCTCGATGGGGAGCAGCGGCGCAAGCGCCCACCACCGTCTGCTGCCCTCCATGACTCGAGCACTCTGCGGGGTCGGAGCAGGAGGGCTTGGGAGCCGCCGACGTGCCCGGGGACGAGCTCGCGGACGGGGAGGGCGGGCGCCCACTCGCCGTCGCGCAGCACGGCGGCGTGGTCGGAGGAGAGGGGGCGCGGGACAGGTGGGGGGAGGAATCTCGCCCACGGCCTGCTGCTGCGCCGCCTTGCCCTGCTGCTGCTCCTCCCCGCTGCCGCCGCCGTCGGGCTCCTCATCCTCCCTCCGCTGCTGCTCGTCGTCGTTGGGGGGGCTTTGTTGCGGCGGAGCTGGCCACCGACGGCGCGGTTCGAGGAGGTGGGTGGCGGCGGCGGCGATGTGGGTGGGAGGAGAGGAGGCGCGCGGGAGGAGAGGCGGCTGCGGGAGGGAGGGAGAGAGGAGGAGGCGGCTAGGTCTACGCCACAGGAGCGCCCCCCTTTTATACCCGCACAACGCGAAATGACCAAAATGCCCTACATTCTGTTGCCATTGAAATTTTATCCGATGGCCGAGGTTGATCGGGTAAATATCCAACGACCCACAGCGATTTGGATCGAGATCCGACAGCCTGTATCGCGAGGAGATTTCGATCCGACGGTCCACAATCCAAACACACGGGGAGGCTCCATTTTGCTTCGGACTCTAACAAGGGGATAGGATAATATTAAAATATAGAAAGGAGAATATAGACAAGCTACGTATAGACAATTTGCTGCAAAACTAGTTGTGTATAAGAAGGAATCTTCTTAGACTGTGTACACAGACATTTTACACATTGTGATATAGACATACAGTTGGAGTTGCTACACCCGTGCTAGATAATCCCGGTTGAGATAAATAAATACACGGTTAAGAGGATTCAAACCCTGGTTGCTTGGATTATCATATTAAGGTAGTATCATACAGTAGTATCATATGCATGATACTAGTGTATGATACAAGCCACTATGAGTAGCCTAAAGGATAAATATGTAGAAGGAAGAGGGTGAGGAGTGGGCCCTCTTAATCCTCACGGAGGACAAACACACCATTGTTTGGTTATATATATGAGTGGCTAAGTGACCGTCGGCCTAAGGATCCGCACGGAAAATATGAACCACTAAGTGCACCCCGACTGAAAAAATGCGCGTATTAATTGCCATGTTGAAACGGGATTTTGTGGACATTCCGAGTGCATCAATTAAATCCCATCGATCAATGGAAATATGGGGCTAAGTGACCCCAGCCTAATGACCTACGTCGATGACCCACGCAAAAATATAGACACGTCTAAGTGGACCACTGTCCTAATAATACCAAAACGAGGGAGTATAACATAAGAGCCGATGACCACATGCACTAGAGCTCGTTTCATGATTAACTAGATCGGGATCGCGCCTTGGCGCAAGGGTGCCGGTCCCAACATTTGGTCAGGCAGGTAATGCTAAGTTAATATTAATTCAGTTTTAGTATATGCATTCATACAACATAACAAAATAGTGAAGAACAAACATTCAGTTGTGATAGGAGCAGGACACAATGGTGATAAACATCGGCATAAGACTAAGACAAAATCAATTTCAGTGCGTTTGTTAACAGAGGGAATTAAAGCAATTGCTGAGAATGGATTAGACCAATACAGTAAATTTACATAAAAAACAGGGCATTGCCAAATGGCAAGACAACATATATACCAAAAGTATGACAAACATGACACATTTTTTCATTACAAAAATATGTCTAAAGTAGTGATCCAATAATCCAGCGCCTGGTATTTATCAGGGGAGTATGTAAACCAATACAAATCATATAAGTGCAGTACAAAGTAAGATATGGTTCAATAAAAACCATCAAAATTCTTGATAGATCAGGATTACAACAAGTCATTTATATAGAAATGAATGCATCCCACAAGTTGAATTACCATTATTAATAATTAGAGTAAGTTGGTTACATAGCAAGGGACCGAAAACTAAGTAGCACATTACAGGACAGCCGAACATCACAAAATACTAAAAGCAAGGCGTCTATACAAAGGCTGGTGACATTTAGATGGCAGTCTTGATAAGTACACAAAGTTAGAACCAATGGTGGAACTCATCATGGCGAGTGATACCGCTGGAAGCATATGATTGCCAATTCCAACCACTCGGGTATCGCTTCATCGAGAATCTCATCGGAGTCCATGACGACTATAACTATCGCTTGTCCAGAGAAGGGGTTGCATGGAGCAAATGGATCAAACTTGATAGCACCAAAAGGGAAAGAATCACAGGTGATAAGTTTAGCTTGAGGCACCAACCTTTGGACATTTTCAACCGAGAGCAGTCTCGCACAAAGGTATCTCCTCTGGTGTCTCTGCTGAAAGCTCGACCCTGTGTGGCCTGAAGTGCACTTATCCTGTCCAAAAAATCAGTGGGCCTTCTTTGTGTGGCCTGGGTGGCCTGAAATTAATCACCGAAGGAATAAACCAATACAGAATATATGTTTGATCGTTTAGCATGGCATGGTACATATTGGAATGACACAGAAGATCTTCGAACAATATATGCAACACTTACACATATGCCTCTTAACTCCTGTTCATCCGTAAAGGATACCATGTTGGATCTTTCATCTTCATCGTATTGAAACTGATGAAAGCATGCCGCCACAAGAATTAGGTAGAGAAATTAAGGGAATCACAAAGTAAACTTGGGTCAGTGTCATCTAAACATGGGCATAATGTGATCTCATTACAAAATATAACGGCACAGATTTACTAATTATGACATTGGCTAATTCAACAATTCATTGGAAGTTGTTTCAGGCAGAACTACTCTAATCCATCAGGAGTACCTATTTTTTAGGTTCCAACAAGGTTTGTAGGGTTACCTAACAGTAATACCATACCGAAATCGTTTGAAAATTAAGAGAGGGAGAAGGAGAGGGGAGGCAAGATATCAGCAATTAGGCCGTTTTTAGAATAAACTGTATCAAAGACATAAACATATGCATGCATGGTTGAGAAAAACTCACATAATGGTAGAACTGGAGGCGTTTGCACATCGACCCAGATGTCTATATTACATTCAATATCATCTTCCGGACGAATATCAAAGGTGATAACCATATCAGGCTCAAATGCATAAGCCTTGCATAGTGCTTGCCAAGTTTTGCATTCAAAATGGGTGTATGTGTCTCCATTATATAATTTGACGTTGAAAGTATACCCATGCTCCGTCTTCAAGTAAACTCTCTTTACCTCCATATCATCTATAGTACTAAAACATATCTTATCCAAGACAAAAATTCTTGCATGGCAGGGATGCGCTAGTAGAATAGTGAAATTTTAAAATTATAAGTTGAAGCAAATGAAGCATAAATCATGCTTTAAAATTATAAGTTGAAGCAAATGAAGCATAAGTTTTGCATTGTGACTTACTGTATTCACTTCGAATGTCTCATCCAGCTTGATGCTGAAGCGCCTACCATCAATAAGGAAATTTCTGTTGCACAGGCCGCGCTGGTCTTCACAGTGTTCGCACATAATAAAATCTTTTTCGTCGTCAGATGACATTTCCTATATGTTCATATAGGTGAAACATTAAACACTTATTACTATCTAACATTAATTAATATCTAGCCAATTCAAATATATATCTAACTATATTCATCTCTAACAATTGACACTACTATATATTTAACTTTTCTATCTAATTCATCTAACATTCGACATTAATCTAACATTACTATATATAAAAACATTAAATAAACAGAAAAATGCATTAACAAATAATATTTTAATTAGATCATTAAATCTCAGATACGACAATTTTCTTACTAAAAATAAACTAGTTACATTAATTATTCAACTAGTTCAAATCTCAAATACCTAAATAAACTAGTTCGACAATTTTCTTACTAAAAATAAACTAGTTATATTAATTATTCTACTAGTTCAAATCTCATATACCTAAATAAACTAGTTCGACAATTTTTTTACTAAAAATAAACTAGTTATATTAATTATTCAACTAGTTCAAATCTCATATACCTAAATAAACTAGTTCGACAACTTTCTTACTAAAAATAAACTAGTTATATTAATTATTCAACTTGTTCAAATCTCATATACCTAAATAAACTAGTTCGACAATTTTCTTACTAAAAATAAACTAGTTCTATTAATTATTCAACTAGTTCAAATCTCACATACCTAGCTAATTAATATCTAATTAAATCTGACATACGTGTGTGTGTGTGTATGTGTGTGTATATATGTGTGTGTATGTGTGTATATATGTGTGTGTCTGTGTACGTATACGTATGTACACTGCAGTGCGCGGCCTCGATCGTACGCAGCCGCCCCGTACGTACGAGCGAGGGCGCCAGCGTACGGGGCGGGGGCGGCGGCGTACGTATGGGCCGGGTGCGCGCGGGGCACGGGTACGCGAGAGCGAGAGAGTGTATACGTACGTACGGGCCGGACCGCGGCGCGACGACGACACGGACGGCGTGGGCGACGACAGGCGGCGGGCGACGGGCGGACGACGGGCGACGGGCGCGGCGGGCGACGGGCGCGGTGGGCGGCGACGACGGGCGCGTCGCGCGAGAGGTTGGAGACAAAAGAAGTGGGGAGATCTAACTGAATTTTCTTAAGTGTTGTATATATAGGAGAGGCCTTTAGTACCGGTTGGAGCCACCAACCGGTACTAAAGGCCAATTTTGGCCAGGCGAAGAGGCGGGAAGAGCGGGCCTTTAGTACCCTTTAGTACCGGTTGGAGCCACCAACCGGTACTAAAGGCCTCGCGT
Source organism: Aegilops umbellulata (assembly GCA_032464435.1). Classification (NCBI taxonomy): domain Eukaryota; kingdom Viridiplantae; phylum Streptophyta; class Magnoliopsida; order Poales; family Poaceae; genus Aegilops; species Aegilops umbellulata. Next base: position 536,433,937 of record CP136055.1, read on the forward strand.
TGCCTGCACAAAGTTTAGTCCCACCTCGCCGGGTGAAGGGCAGCCGCACTGGTTTATAAACCCAGCCGCGGCTGCCCTTTCGAACTCCTCTATAAGCACGCTTCTGGGCCTAAATACGGCGCGCTGCCCTGTGAGTCTGCTGGGCCTTTAAGGCCTGTAATTGCACGCCCGTGGTCTAGCAGGCCAACAGGGCAGCGCCCCAAATTTTTTGTTATAGTTTTTTTCTTTTCTGCTTTATTCTTTCTTCTATTTATTTCTGTGTAGTTTTTTGTGTAGTTTTTTCTTTTCTGTTATATTTATTTTCTTCTATTTATTTGTGAGTAGTTTTTCATCTAGTTTGCCAAAATTCAACATTTTCACAGTTCATTTTGTAGTGATTTTCAATTTCACGGTCATTTTGTAAACGATGAAAAATAAAAAATATATTTTTTTCTTTTCTGCTTTATTTTTTCTTCTATTTATTTTGAGTAGTTTTTTTATATAGTTTTTTCTTTTCAGCTATAGTTTTTTTTTCTTTTCTGCTATCTTTTATTTTCTGCTATTTTTTCTTTTCTGCAAAACTTGATGGTCAAAGTCTGAAGTTATAACCAAACTTTTAAAAAAAATACCGACGTGCAATTAGTTTTTGCCATAACCGAAGAAGTCCGGAGTTGTAATAAGTTATAAAAATAAAAAAGAGGTGCAATGCTCGTTAATTTGCTTCAAGCCTTTTGGAATAGTGCAAACTGCACTGCGCATAGCTCCGTGCAGTCTACCATATATTCCTGAAGGCTTGAAGCTAAGCAACGTGAGCACTGAGCCTCTTCTTCATCGTCTCTGCACTCAGGGCTTATAAACCGCTCCTAGTCCCTCTCTCTTCGCGAGGTGGGACTAAAAAACAGCTTAATAAAAAATTGTAGTACTGGTTCATCCATGAACCGGTACTAAAGGTGCTCGTGGGGCCCCAGCCTTACCTGACACAACCTCATTAGTACCAGTTCGTGGCACGAACCGGTGCTAAAGGTTCGCCACGAACCGGTACTAAAGAGCTCCTCCCACCTAGCAGTTGGAACCGATACTAAAGAGCTCCTCCCGCCTAGCAGTTGGAACCGGTACTTAAGAGCTCCTCCCGCCTAGCAGTTGAATGGTGCATACTGAATGCACAGAAAGTCTGGAGTTATAATAAGTTTAAAAAAATCAAATGCCTTTGTAACAGATGAGTTTAATTTCGTCATAAACCCGAATACTTCGAAAGAGATTGTCCAGTTTGTAAACGAAATGCATCCAGTTTTTGCGTAACCCTCTCTACTTTTTTGAACATGATATGTGGGTGAAATGATGATACCATGCCAAGTTTCAACTTTTTCAGAGTTCATTTGTAGTGCTTTTCAATTTCCAAGTCATTTAGTTCTCAAAACAAATCATAAAATGCATGAAAAATTGTCAATATGTTCTCTTATACATCAAAAATACTTTGATCATCAATGATCTTTGTGTGTCCAATCTGAATTGTCAATAGGAGTCATCAACGATTTATAAACCGATGGAGACTCATATTGCGGCCACAAATTCTACACATAGAGTTCAATGAAGACCAAGTGCTTGTGATAGTTTGAGAAATAACATATTTAAGGTGGTAACAGGCTTGTTAGGGGAGCGAGGTGGGACTAAAAACAGCTTGCCATAACCTTATTAGTACCGGTTCGTGGTACGAACCGGCACTAAATGGTGATGGTGGGGCCATAGCCTGACCGCAGGCTGACACAGCCTCTTTAGTACCGGTTCGTGGCATGAACCGGTACTAAAGGTTCGCCACGAACCGGTAATATTGATCGCCGCCACGAACCGGCACTAATGTACACATTAGTGCCGGCTCTAATTCAAACCGGCACACTGTGCTTCACGTTTGACCCTTTTTCTACTGGTGTCTGTTGGAAATATCAATCAACAAAAAGTGTTGCTCTAGATTTTGATGTGTTAGGCAAAAGAGAAAATAAACAACTGCCAGCTTAATATTGGTTGGGAAGTAACATCAATGATGTAATCCTACTAGACTAATAGGAAAATGAATAAGCATCTACCATATCCAAGCAGGAGCTAGAACCCATACTTGAACCTTCATAATATAATACAGTAATAAAAACAGAGTTTCAGAGTATCAGCTCTATAGACAAAATACTCTCATTGCTAAAATAAGGATAAGCTGTGTAAGTTCATCCTTATTTAACTCCTCTTTATGTAGGTAACATATTTTAAACTCTATAGTTGGAAGAGTGTTCAAACTGCAGGATCTGAAAAAATGCAATGGTGACGTACAGAATCGGGGAAAGCTTCAGAACAAACTAAAGAAAACGAAAGGAAATGTCTGCTCAATGGCTCGGATTAACCCAGCAACCTAATCACATCAGTCAAAAAAATGTTTATGGATACAAAATGGGACATGCTACCTCGGTCACTCTTTACATGAACAATCCAGCATTATCTCAAAAAAATCCTATAGTATTATTTTCTGTAGCATGAACAAATAGCTACAACTGATAACTTGCAAAAAAAATAAAAGTAATAGTATCACAACGAACTAAAACAATTCATTCAACCGATAACTTGTTGGGAGTGAGTCTTTCTAGTATAACAAAGTGCAACTTACTCTTAACCAGATTAAATCAAAGACCAACAAGAAACAATAAAGGATCAAGAACAACTTATATGCAATAAAGGTATGAGAGAGAAGAAAACTTTACTTAAAACGTCTATAAACACTGGAGCATAAATAAGCAACACCTTTAAATACAAATGAAAAAGGGTTTAGGGTTCATTGCATAGTAGGCTCAGATCCGCCTTTCCTCGATCATATAACCTACCCCCGTCATCTCTTACCACCAGATCAATTTGTTTACATAGTGGAGCTGCCCTGGTTATCACTCAACAAGAATGACCATCCAACTTGATACCCACAGGTGCCTCGATTACTCAAAGGCACACTTATTTCAGCCACAGTTAATCATCATCGCCCTAGCAAGAATAGCCTCTGACACGAGCATCGGCGGCGAGAGGAGAGGAGACCCAGAGAGAAGGGGGCGAATGAGAGCACGAAGAGGCAAGCCGCTGCCCTCCCCCAATCCATAGCCGCACGGGCCAACCACCGCCCACCACGCACGAGGCCTGGATGCGAAAAGACCGAAATACCCTCGGTGGGGGCAAGATATCACGTGCAGTGGCGCAGGATATTTATCCGTCGGTGCGCGTGACGGGACGAACATGCCACACCCGCAGCCACGGTCACTGACAAACGCGGCCCACCCGCGAGGGGACCCACACGTCAGCTAGTCCCGGTCGAACAGACAGAGTAAGCGGCAGCGCGAGGAGGCAGTAACTATTCATTCCTATAGTGCTACTCCAGATCCGACGGCAGAGTACGTCTGATGGCTTGATCCGACGACCCAAACTCCATCAAGCGAACGCATCCGACGGCCGAAAGTCGCTGAGCTCTGAGGAGGCTCGGTGAGACCCTCTTCTCTTATTTCTGGAAGTGAAACTGCCCTGGTTATCACTCATCAGAAATGACCATCCAAGGACAGAGCCACTAAAATAAGCACATGATCAGAAGGTCTCAAAGAAACGAGGGGGGACCCAACTTAATACCCTGCTCCAGTTTCCTAATTAATTAAAACTAAAGCAATAAAGGAGATATCTGGCACTACATCTAGTGGCATTATATGGCTATAATGATCACCTAACACAGAGTAGCAACATGCGATAAAACAGGAAATAATGCCCTATAGAATAATCTGCACTACTTATGCATATAATGAAAAGGAGATAGTTCTCCTAGCCTCTGCATCGTGATCATATGGAAAATAATAAATTACCCAAGTGTCCCAAGATCTTCGCCAAGGAAATCTCTGTAGCTGTGATTTGATTAGAAGACCACCATAAGTAGTGTGTATCAGTTAATCAATATTTAAACTAAGGTACATGCACTAATAGGAAAAGGGCTATAGATGGAATTGACACTAATGACGCACCAGACATGTGGTGCGCCATTACTATATACTAATGGCGCACCATGTGTTGGTGCGCCATTAGTGTCCAAATACTAATGGCGCACCACATCCGCGGTGCGCCATTAGTAAATAATTTTTTTTCAAATATTTTCAAAACTACTAATGGCGCACGTGGGAGTGGTGCGCCATTAGTAAAAAAAAATTCTTTTAATTTTTTTTCAAAACTACTAATGGCGCATCGTGGGAGTGGTGCGTCATTACTAGTTGAACTAGTAATGGCGCACCATGCCACGGTGCGCCATTAGTAACTTTGCCACCACTTCCACAGAATGCACCCCCCCTATCGCCTTTTCAGTTTTGAAAAAAAATAAAAGAAAATGATGAAAATGTCAAAAAAATAAAATAAAATAAGTTTCCCATGTGATATGTGGTCTAGTTGTTGGGAAAATTTGCAAATATGAATTTCAACTTCATTTGCAAAATCTCTCAAGAATTTGTAAAATTGGGCATAACTTTTGCATACTAACTCGGATGAAAAAGTTTTATATGAAAAATCATCATATAAAGATAACAGAAACCTAACAGAAAAAAAGATACGGGGCTTTTAAGATCTCGAGAGGCAAAAAAATTCAAAAAAAATTCAAACTTACTAATGGCGCACCTGCCCATGGTGCGCCATTAGTATCTTCCCGCCTTCAAAATTCAAAATAAGTCAAAAAAATAAAAATAAAAAGAGTTACTAATGGCGCACCTGCCCATGGTGCGCCATTAGTATCTTCCCGCCTTCAAAATTCAAAATAAGTCAAAAAAAAAAGAGTTACTAATGGCGCACCTGCCCATGGTGCGCCATTAGTATCTTCCCTCCTTCAAAATTCAAAATAAATCAAAAAAATAAAAAAAAGTTAGTAATGGCGCACCTGGCCATGGTGCGCCATTACTATGTCGTATATATGGCTGGGCGCACCTCCTCCACTCCACCTCTCCTCCACTCCATCTCCTCCTCTCCTCCACCCCATCTCCTCCTCTCCTCTCCTCCACTCCATCTCCTCCTCTCCTCCACTCCATCTTCCCTTCTATCCTCCACCATACTACCTCCTCCTCTCCGGCGACCTCTCCGGCGACCTCCTTCTCCTCTTCGGCGACCCCTCCTCCTCTCCGGCGACCTCCTTCTCCTCTCCGACGACCTCCTCCTCCTCTCCGGCGACCTCCTCCTCTCCAGGAACCTCCTCCTCCCTCCTCTCCTCCCCTCCCCTCCCCTCACGGTTTCTCCTCCCTCCTCTCCGGTGAGCTCCTCCTCCCTCCTCTCCTCCCATTCCCTCATGGTTTCTCCTTCCTCCTCTCCGATGCTTCGGTGAACTCCTCTCCGGCGACCTCCTCCTCCTCTCCGGCGATGTAGGCGAGCGCCTCTCCGGTGACCTCCTCCTCCTCCTCTCCGGCGAACTCCTCTCCGGCAAAAGAACACGGCAAAAGAACGTACAAGATCAAAAAACAGGAACAAAATTTGAAATAATATCGAGCCAAAAAACGAGCAAAAAAACTAGCAAAAAATGGGCAAAAAAATCACGATCCAGATCCAAATTGAAAATTCAAAAATAGCAATGGCGCACGGTGGGGGTTAGACGGTGCGCCACTACTATTTTCCCGCCTTCAAAATTCAAAAATATTAATGGCGCACCGTGGCCTATACTAATGGCGCACCAGTGGCCTATACTAATGGCGCACCGTGGCCTATACTAATGGCGCACCAGTGGTGCGGCATTAGTATACCAAATACTACTAATGGCGCACCAGTGGTGCGCCATTAGTAAAAATTACTATTGGCGTGCTAGTAATGGCGCACCAGTGATGCGCAATTAGTAGGCAAAACTGGTGCGCCATTAGTAGGCCTTTTCCTAGTAGTGATGTACCACAAAAGAAACCAAGTTACATGAATATCCGGCAGTTCTAGCAGAAAATACACCAGCTTAATAGCTTATAATTGCAAAGGGGAATTAGGTGTCCCAGCTAGGCACTATAATTTTGCAATCACCAGAGCACAATTTCCAGGCCAATTAACCAACTGATTTTAACAAAACAGAGCAAGTAATATGAAGTTTATTATTATTCTGAGCTAAAGTGTATGCATATAGTACAAACTGATTTTCTAAATCTTTCATACCATTGATTAGAATCAATAGTACAAACTGATTCTCTAAATCTATAGCTTTTATCACATCTTCACCAATTTCTTGGTACCATTTTTTTCTATTGCACCCAGTCATGTTGATCCTCTATCTGTATATGCTTATCCATATCAGAAAGTCTAAATTCAACTAAGTCAGTTAGGCTCTAATTGTGCAAATTTTAGTAGTCAATGTTATTAACTTTTCTTATATTGTATCATGTGCTCTTAAAAGATGGCATCCGATCGGAGATGAGGATTGTGCGTGTGAGGGGGGGGGCAAATCTTCTATATCTAAATAGGGGCACCCCACTAGCTGATTTTCCTGGCTTCTCGTGAAGCCATGTCACCTGAATTGTTTTAGCCATTGATGCAGTATCCCTCGACAGCCCGCAACCGTCTGATTAGGATCCATGTGCCAACTAAGTTAAGTTCTTCTTTATCTGTTTACCTAGACTGCACAAAAAATGGGCACATCCACCCAGCACCTACAAACTTATTTTCTCATGGATACCGAGTAACATGTTTGTTTGACTGACTAACGACGTGGATAACCAACACTTTTCAAAATGGACTTTGTACTTCAATTCAAACAACATATAGTCAACCACGCAACATCCTCTATTCTTCTTGCACATAGATAGGAAGAAGAAGAGAACAAAATTGTACCTGTCAATGCCACTTGCCACAACCACTATGTGCGACCCCACGCAGCGATCCAATGGAGATTAGCAACTGCAAAACAATATATAGATAGTAAAGAAACAACATACTGTTAATCAGTTAACATGAACCTAAGAAAAATGATAAAGAAGAGGAGAAAGAGGAAACAGAGAAATCAAAATCTTAGGAACAAATAACCATCTGAGCAATAATGTTCTTATCAATAGAACCAGAATAAACATGAGTTAACCTTAGGAAAGGATATGAATAATTCAGACACACCATTGCAACAGGTGAAAAATTATTCAGTACAACAGAATGGCATAATCGAAGAGGGGCAGACAACACATAAAACAATGCGTGTTTGATAGGCTAATTTATTTATCACAGGAGTGTAGCGGAAGTGGATGATTGCTAACAATAGCATGTCACTACAGATATATTTTCAAGCCAAATGAATATGTTCTACAAAAAAGCCAATTCAAGGCCCGACGTTGATAAAGCTGCATGACGAATAAAGGGTTAAAAGATATAGCTTTCCATAAAGAGTATGATCATTGGGAAACCACACAAATATCAGTAAATTAGGCATTTTTAAATTTCCTCATGTGATACCTAATAAACTGCATACGTTCTTGTCTAAAGGTATCCATGCATATCGCAAGCAAGCCACCAACCAGCAATAACGTAGATTTGTGAATCCAAGTTGCCCAGATCAAAAAAAGTAGAGCAGGACCGATTACTGGTTCCTGACATACCTTGCATGCCGGTGACACCATAGACCGTAAGGCTCGTGCATTTGTCGCTATGTGGTTGAGAAAAGCTCCCTACGCACGCTTGAATCCATTGCATGTCGAGAGTAAGCACGACACCATGTAGAGCGATTGATGAAACTGCAATCAAGTGGACAAATTTAATTGAAAATTCGCTAGTATGTGCTCATGTATATCTATCATGTATCAAAGTATTTCTTCTTTTCTTATCATAATCAAACAAAAGCATAAGAAGACACGAGCTATTATATTCAGAATTTTATTCAAGACATGAGTAATCAAAATACTACTGAGCGCACAGTCAGTATTAGGAACACTACTGGATTCTGGCAATTTGCCATCTGCCATGGCAGATGGCAAAGGCATGGTCGGCGGATGGCAAAGGCTTTGCCATCAGCCAGCAGATGGCAAAGGCTTTGTCTGAGATCCTATCGGCAAAGGCTTCTTTGCCATCTGCTGGCTGATGGCAAAGAGCCTGTGGCTTTGCCATCAGCTGGCAGATGGCAAAGTATGCCGTTTGCCATCTGCCAGCAGATGGCAAAGGCTGCAGGTTGTTTGCCGTCTGCCAGCAGATGGCAAAGGCTGCATGCTTTGCCGTCTGCTGGCAGATGGCAAAAAGCCTAAATAGGCCAGCCCAAATTTTACATGTAGATGACACGTGGCCTCTTTGCCATCTGCCAGCTGATGGCAAAGTGACTATATTGCCCCATTTAATTTTGTTTTTTCTTATATCAACTCATTTTCACAAAAATCAAACACAAATACATTTATATGACCAATATAGCATATTCAACACATATTACCAATAGTCATGAACACATATGTATCAACACATGTTACCAATAGTAGCAAGTTTCATTTGGTACTGAGTAGAAATTTAGCATGGAATTATCAATACAAACCACTACAGCGTATACTGGCACACTAAGATAGTTCCCCATCAAACAAAGCACTGCATATATAGCCTCACTTCCAGCTCTTGGCCTCCTTGTCCGTCTCTCCAGCGTCGCGCACCAAGAGGACGATGATGAAGATGCCACAGATTACTTGGTCTCCTCGTCCGTATCCTCAGCTCCACGCACCGAGGGAAGAGCACGAAGGCACAGACTACTCGACCTCGTCTGTGTCTCCGACGTCACGCGCGATGGTGCGAGGACGACGACAGCGCCAAAATGGGACATAACAGGTTACTACACAGGATTAAGGCTATAGTTCATGTGTGCTGGGAGACAAGCAGCCATATGATACATACCTGATCCAAAAGGTTGTATTTGTAGTAGGTGCCCCTCAAAGCACAAAATGAAGTTGCCGCCATCGCAACTACAAAATTGTTTGCAGCCTGTGATACAAACACAAATAAAAATCTAGCCAGCCAGATAATATAATTTGTATTAAACAACAGTGGCAACAAATGCAACCCGTAAATTAAGTGGCTCAAAACTGGCAACCCAACACATGAGTAAAGCCGTGTCGATCTGAAACGCAGTGCCTGAAGTAACATGTATTTAAAAAAAGGCTTGTGTTCCGTTGGACATGAAAAACCTCGTGATTCTCTAGCTGGACAAACATATTTATTTATACCCTAACCCAGTCGCCCCAGCCCTGGGTACACCCAGTCTTAGTTCAAATGGATCTGTGTTATACTATCATGCATGTGATTTCTGGGCACACCAATCATACACATACGGCATACAACCATAAATGAGATGGTCAAACCAGTTCTGAACATGCTAATGCAACCATAAAAATGCCATGGAAAGCTGCAGATTTATATCTTGTTTATGGATCATCAAGTTAAACAAAGCATCTGTAACTTTGTCAGGAGACTGTAATTTTTCCCAGTGAAATTTGTTGCATGGGTTGCCTTTCACATATCTAAAAGGGAACCAAAAGCCCTGAACGTCAAAATGCTTGCAAGTACTGGAGAGATAAGATATGCAGAAAGATATGTAGTAGCCAATCCTCCTGAAAGATAGCAGAAAGATATGCAAAAATAATCAGCAGATTGTATTGGCTGATTTGAGATAGGCATTGCTATTAGATAATTGGACTATGATTACCATGAGAAATATCTACTAGTTAAATCGCAGGGTGAACAGGCTTTGATGGCTGCAATGGAAATTTCAAAGCTTTAAAACAGAGACTGTACTACACAAAACTGCTAGTTCAGATGTCACATGTAGGTGAAAACACTTGCAATACTAAAGTAATCTACTTCAGCAATCAACATGCATGAGATGTGTTTAAGGAAAATCCAAAGTGTGAAAAGGGATTGTATACATTCATGACATCCACACATAATGAGGGCCTCGGTACATGGGGTGGAGAAACTCACCGAAGTGGTCACAACAAGCATGTTAAATGGATAATCACTTGAAGATGAACGCCCACGGTTTAGTTTTCTGAAGAAAAAATCACATAAGAACCAAGCCTAAACAAAACATTCAGTAGTTGTTCACACACTACGTTGGCTGGGAGCTACTAGGAATAAACTAGGATAACATATTAGAAAAGCTTAGAGAAGCTCTGTTAAGAGAAAAAGAACATATTGTTCTTTATTGTTCAGTAGATATTGTTCTTTAGCTCTCATATATAACCACCAAAATACGGTCTAACAACTTCAATAAATCTAGCAGCCAAATTAGTTATAGACAATGCATTACCTAATACATAACCATCAAACTACAGTCTAACAACTTCACAGAAATCTAGCAGCCAAATTAGTTATAGACAAAGCATTACCTGGATATTCAGCTCATCAATTTTATAAAAAGGTATGTTTGCTAGCCACCATTTCCTGCTCTTTTATCATTTTAGGTATCCACATCAGTTTTGAATTAAAGTTCCAGGCTCCAAGCTACTAAATCACAACATCATATACTGAAAGAAAGAAAAAAGAGCCTGGACACACCACATCATATGAACAAAATTCATCTAAAACTGAAATTACTTCCAGTCATCATATACCAACAGATCTGACGATAATGTTTTCTAAGCAAAGAACAACCACATACAGATTTGCCAGGTTCGAGAAAGGATGAGGGGGGAGAGGGGGGGCGGGAGGCGGGAAGGGGGAGGGAGTTGCCTCACCGTGGGGAATCACCGGCTGCGGCAGTAGGGAGTGGGCGGCGACGGCGGGGAGCAGGGTGTAGTGCAAGCTGCGAGAAATCCATGAACGGTGGCTCAGATCCCACGCCAGCCCGACCAGCCCCTCGAGCGGAACGCATCAAGGGCCCCGCCTCTCGGTCCACAGCCCGCGCCGCCGCGGACATCCCGAGCCCCGTGGAGTGCGCCGCCGGCCGCAGGCGCCGCGACGGCGATGGTCTCGCTCATGGAGTCGTCCATGGCCGCCGCCGCGTGCATCTCCTCGTTGACCCCGACTATCGACCACCGGAACGCGAAGAGGAGGGAGGGGCTCGCAACGCAGCAGGGCGGCGGCGGGGCTCCTAGGGCGCAGAAGGAGGAGGAGGAGGTGGGAGGGAGGGAGCGGCGGCAGGTGAGGAAGGAAGGAGCGAGGGGCGTACGTGGGCCTGTGGATTGGGGTTGTGGATGGGTGGGGAGAGAGGAAGGGGATAACCCCATAGTTTTTTTTACCTGGAAAAAAATAACCCCATCTCTTTGCCATCTGCCAGCAGATGGCAAAGAATCTTTGCCGTCTGCTGGCAGATGGCAAAGAGGTGGGGCTGGTACGCCGTTACACTCTTGACGGCCACAGGATTTGCCAACCTCTTTGCCATCTGCTGGCAGATGGCAAAGATTATTTGCCATCCACTAGCAGATGGCAAAGAATTGGCTGATGGCAATCATGTTCTTTGCCATCAGTTATTTCTTTGCCATCTGTTTTTTGTAAGCAGATGGCAAAGACGTTCTTTGCCATCTGCTGGCAGATGGCAAAGAACTGACTGATGGCAAATTCTCTGTTTCCAGTAGTGAAGTAAGCAAGTGTTGGTTACTTACTCTCATGGTAACTAAGAGTAGAGAAAAGCCTAATGGAATTTTGCCTGCACATCAACATGAGAAAAACACAGAAAATGTCATGTATACAAATAGAAGCATAAGAAGTGGTTTTAGAAAATATATCAAGGTGCAAAGATAAATAGAACTACTTTCAATATATATAGTAGATGCCGATGCAAGGGACACACAGTTTGAACCTAATTAATTAGGTGGCAACACAGTGAGGCCAATCATTATATCAAATTGTGAGCCAAAGAAAGAAGGGAAGTAAGTTGTGATGGTTAAAGATACCTGAACTTCTTTCCTCTGTATCCACATGCAGTGCAGCAGCAGCCATCTCCATGTGGCAGAGATTTTTTGCCACGTCTATTGCAGGAAACAAACCTCCATGACTCCCGAGGGACCATATTTTATGACGACATTGCATCTGAAACCTTCAAGCTTCACAAGGAGAGGGAAGAATCATTACATAGACCAACTGGGTGCATGCATAAGAACCAGCAAAGCATAGGAGATATGAACTAACCAAAACTGGTACGCTCTCAATGCACAGGGCTCAGCCAGTGTCTTCAGATCAATCTGGTTTGTAGGGATGTGCACCTTTGCTGGTTTGTTAGTAGCTTCAAGAAGTGCAAGTGGCTTGCCGGCTCAAATCGATCCATGAATCTTACATAATCAAGACAGATTGGTAACTCTAATGACCTAACTTCCAAAAAATTGCTAACATGCGTAAGTGGGATAGCGTATCAAAATAGGGTCATACGTGTGTTATACCAAACATATGCAAATATATTAGACTTGCATAGCTGGGAACTAGAAGATGTCATTAAGCTAAAATGGTAGCGAAGCCACCGAATCAGAAATACAATCAATTCTAAAAGTTATGATTTTCTGTACTTTGTTCTATAGTCCTGTTATATATGATGATCTACTGATGGTCAAATGCAACAATGCTAGAAATTACTTTGCGTCTGACTGAAATTTATTTAACCCCCCTAAAGCATGAACCAGACATGCTCTTAGGTACCAGCTTTGTTAGTCGAGCAAGTGCATGTATACTCTTTTTATGATTTCCTTCTGATGTCGGAAATATGGAGTTTTTACCACCTCACTCCCAAACAGCGGATACACAGCGGCAGGAAACATCATCTTGTGTTGTATTACTACCTTACTCTCACAGAAAGCACATACATCATGCTCATAAAAATATAAAGAGCCGGCGAAGCTTACATCGGCAATGGCACCAGGAATAACCACAGAAAGCTCATCTAAACTTTTAAATTCCCAAGCGTTTTCCTTTCTCTCATGAAGTTAAACTTCAGTATTACTCTCACAGGAAGCACAAATCATCACAACAAATTAAACCAAGCTATGTGATGAGCACAACTACCAAAGTATAGGATATTTTCAAAGAAATTCTAATATGCTTGGTTGTAATGATTAAGGAACAACCCCAAAACCACCAACACACACCAAACAAAGGACAAAAAATGAATATTAGATGAAGAATAATAGATATCAACACATAACAAGTAACGAAAAATAAAGCAGGGCGTAATTTACCTTATGAACCAATCAACAACAGCAAGGTCCATCAGTTTCCAACAGTGAACAGGATTCCAAGGCCACTTACAAACTGAAAGAAACAAACCAACAGAAAGTAAAAAGATAAAAACATTAACCAGGAACTATAAATTTGAGCGCAACCATCTCAGAGAGTTGTTACTGGGGTCGTAGCATGAGTGAAAGCGCATTAGTATTGTTACTTATACTCATACAACATTATTGTTTTAACTGAACAAAGCATCCGACAGTGTGTGAACAAACACTATTTTGACAAACCAAATGACAGAAAAAACATTTTGGATCTACTGTTAACTCGATTCGGTTTCGAAGGTAATGCTGGTTCAAGCAAGCAGTGCAACCTGCAATACTCTGGGCATGAAAAGGACACACAAAATTGGTCAGTCGCAATCATGTGTATGTGTGGCCCTTAAAAAAACTGCAGTTTCAAATAGCAAAAGAGATTCGGTTTCAAACTGCAGTTTCAAATAGCAAATAAAAAATCATGTGTATGTGTGACCCTAAACGTCGTCCAACCGGCGGGGAACCACGTCGGAGTTGCGCCTTGCACCGTCCCGCCGACGAGCACGAACGCATCAAACAACCAAGCGACTTGCACGGAATACATGTCAAACAATATAAACAATCAGATATGCTATCACAACAGGCAAATAGACATCTAGTATAACAGAACAATGTAATCGAAGCAGGGCTAGGCAATACAAAAAGCAATGCATATTTGATAGACCAGTTCATCTATCACTGGAACTGTAGAGTATCTAGATGACTGCTAATAATAGTACGTCACTGCAGATATATTTGTAAGTCAAATGGAATATGTTTTGTTAAAAACCCAATTAATGGCCTGACTTTGATAAAGCCACAAGACGCTATAGGGTTAAAGGAGACGACGCGAAGGCAAGCGCAGATGGCGGAGGCGGTGAGGTAATCTATTCAGGAACTAAAATAAATAAATTCCTTACCTACTGCATTTTGCAAACCATTCTCGTGATCGTCTTGGACAGAGGTTAATCAACGTGGTGTATTGAAACCCAATTATAATTTAAAAGATTCATATTGTGGACTGCCGAATGACTTATACACAGGTCAACCGGCGTGGTTTACTGAACCTCAGTGATAACCTAAAAGATTCATATTGTGGACTATCAAACATAAGGAAGCTGCAGATCCACACTCACCTAGGATGAACCGGGGCATTCATATACATGCTCCATTCAAATGCTTAACGCTACACAGATCAACATGGAAAGGAACAAATCAGGCAGAAATCAACTCACCCACATCACCAATATAAGAAACAAACCAAAGATATTTTTTTCCCGATAGCACGAATCTGCAGCACAGCACAAAAACCCTCCTGGAAATTGAATTTGGCATCGACCTGGACTGCGAGCTATGAGGAGGGCTGCTCGGAGATCATGTCTCCTCAGTGACACATGCCATCTTAGGGTGTCTAAACATCTCTCTCCAAGCCATAGCTGACACCACTATAAACAAAAGGGAAAGGTTTCAATGAGTACAAGTAAAGGAAAAAAAGGCCAAGAACAATTAAATAAGTGAATAGTTGCCATACTTTGAGGATACTCTTATCAGATAAAATGAAGCTAAATATGTAAATAAAAGTTTCAGACCTATCCTCTGTGCAACTATTAGAGTTGTTATTTTTAGTAAGCACAGTATCATTGGTCTCAAATTTGAATATCTGCTTCTGGCCTTTTGCAGCTGAATCGACCACAAAACAACAATCCAAAAATTTACCATTATCTCACATATATGTATAGTGGCAGTTCCAACTTTCAAAGGTCAATGACAAATATATAACATATCATTTGATGTTGCAATCAAAGGATAGTAAATTTTTATTTCCACAATCCCAAGATACATATGCATTAAATATTAGAACACGCTAAATTTTATAGGTACTCACTCCCTTGCAAAATTGGAAATAATCGCATACTGGTTCATGGAAGGACCACATCAATTATAATATCATGTTGCTAATAAATCCTTGTTCGCCTTGCACTTCTCTTTGTTTCAGTTATCTCAGGACCAAAACAACATCCTCTAAGTAGCAACCCTATCTATAAAATCAAATTAAGTATACTTAATAATGCACCAATTGTCGACCAAGGAAGTAACTAATGCACCAATTGAACATAGTAATGCACCGGCTTACTACCTTGTTGTCGACATTATCCGTGTCAATGAGCCCATTGGATACTCTTTATTCTAGATCAAAATGTGCATTGATCTTGGCAGAAGTCTTGTGCTGGACATAAATAAAGTCCACCTAGTTTAGCAAGCTTCAAGCATTAAATGTGATGAACAGAAACAACAAGAGAGAACTTCTCCAACAACCTGAATACATCACATAGCAGAACAAAAAAATGATTAGCTACTTAAGGCAACAATTAGGGTAAACCAAGATAATGATTCAGTACAAAAACACCAGGTCATACATTAGAAGACCAGATATATACTACTTTAGTAATATGGTAACCTATGCATCATACAAACACACACCCTGTTGATACAGAATTGCAAAAATGAGGGAGACCTTGTAGATTGATTCGCCTATGTTAAATTATCATTTATAGCCCTATGGGTTACTAAGAAACATACAACCTATTGTTTATTTATTACATGTTAATTTGCACAGCCTGGAACTGTAGATTAAAATACCCTGCTATTTATATCCTTTTTGAGTTTAAATATCCTGCTAGTAAAAAGAGAACCTTGATCTAATTAATTAACCTTGAACAGAAAGTTAAAATACCCTACAATTGCTGTGAAAAAAGAACTTAGATCTAATCAAATAATTTCACCTTCCTATAGATAGGTATGGACCGTGGAGAACCTAGGCAACAGTTAACTATCCGCATGTATATACTGCAACCTAAAAATGGCATCCCACAGGGTATTAGCCTAAAAAGCAACTACACTCACGATTTAGCACGAGGTGATGCACCTCTATTAGTTGTTGACCTCGTCAAGTAAGCCATGACCCGTAGTGGAGATGGGCGCTGGAGCTGGAGGCAGCAGAGTTGTACAATCACCATTGTGACATTGTGAAGGCGACGACGACGGCTGTGTTGGCCATCAGATGTGTCGCATGCGCGAGCTCGATGGGGAGCAGCGGCGCAAGCGCCCACCACCGTCTGCTGCCCTCCATGACTCGAGCACTCTGCGGGGTCGGAGCAGGAGGGCTTGGGAGCCGCCGACGTGCCCGGGGACGAGCTCGCGGACGGGGAGGGCGGGCGCCCACTCGCCGTCGCGCAGCACGGCGGCGTGGTCGGAGGAGAGGGGGCGCGGGACAGGTGGGGGGAGGAATCTCGCCCACGGCCTGCTGCTGCGCCGCCTTGCCCTGCTGCTGCTCCTCCCCGCTGCCGCCGCCGTCGGGCTCCTCATCCTCCCTCCGCTGCTGCTCGTCGTCGTTGGGGGGGCTTTGTTGCGGCGGAGCTGGCCACCGACGGCGCGGTTCGAGGAGGTGGGTGGCGGCGGCGGCGATGTGGGTGGGAGGAGAGGAGGCGCGCGGGAGGAGAGGCGGCTGCGGGAGGGAGGGAGAGAGGAGGAGGCGGCTAGGTCTACGCCACAGGAGCGCCCCCCTTTTATACCGCACAACGCGAAATGACCAAAATGCCCTACATTCTGTTGCCATTGAAATTTTATCCGATGGCCGAGGTTGATCGGGTAAATATCCAACGACCCACAGCGATTTGGATCGAGATCCGACAGCCTGTATCGCGAGGAGATTTCGATCCGACGGTCCACAATCCAAACACACGGGGAGGCTCCATTTTGCTTCGGACTCTAACAAGGGGATAGGATAATATTAAAATATAGAAAGGAGAATATAGACAAGCTACGTATAGACAATTTGCTGCAAAACTAGTTGTGTATAAGAAGGAATCTTCTTAGACTGTGTACACAGACATTTTACACATTGTGATATAGACATACAGTTGGAGTTGCTACACCCGTGCTAGATAATCCCGGTTGAGATAAATAAATACACGGTTAAGAGGATTCAAACCCTGGTTGCTTGGATTATCATATTAAGGTAGTATCATACAGTAGTATCATATGCATGATACTAGTGTATGATACAAGCCACTATGAGTAGCCTAAAGGATAAATATGTAGAAGGAAGAGGGTGAGGAGTGGGCCCTCTTAATCCTCACGGAGGACAAACACACCATTGTTTGGTTATATATATGAGTGGCTAAGTGACCGTCGGCCTAAGGATCCGCACGGAAAATATGAACCACTAAGTGCACCCCGACTGAAAAAATGCGCGTATTAATTGCCATGTTGAAACGGGATTTTGTGGACATTCCGAGTGCATCAATTAAATCCCATCGATCAATGGAAATATGGGGCTAAGTGACCCCAGCCTAATGACCTACGTCGATGACCCACGCAAAAATATAGACACGTCTAAGTGGACCACTGTCCTAATAATACCAAAACGAGGGAGTATAACATAAGAGCCGATGACCACATGCACTAGAGCTCGTTTCATGATTAACTAGATCGGGATCGCGCCTTGGCGCAAGGGTGCCGGTCCCAACATTTGGTCAGGCAGGTAATGCTAAGTTAATATTAATTCAGTTTTAGTATATGCATTCATACAACATAACAAAATAGTGAAGAACAAACATTCAGTTGTGATAGGAGCAGGACACAATGGTGATAAACATCGGCATAAGACTAAGACAAAATCAATTTCAGTGCGTTTGTTAACAGAGGGAATTAAAGCAATTGCTGAGAATGGATTAGACCAATACAGTAAATTTACATAAAAAACAGGGCATTGCCAAATGGCAAGACAACATATATACCAAAAGTATGACAAACATGACACATTTTTTCATTACAAAAATATGTCTAAAGTAGTGATCCAATAATCCAGCGCCTGGTATTTATCAGGGGAGTATGTAAACCAATACAAATCATATAAGTGCAGTACAAAGTAAGATATGGTTCAATAAAAACCATCAAAATTCTTGATAGATCAGGATTACAACAAGTCATTTATATAGAAATGAATGCATCCCACAAGTTGAATTACCATTATTAATAATTAGAGTAAGTTGGTTACATAGCAAGGGACCGAAAACTAAGTAGCACATTACAGGACAGCCGAACATCACAAAATACTAAAAGCAAGGCGTCTATACAAAGGCTGGTGACATTTAGATGGCAGTCTTGATAAGTACACAAAGTTAGAACCAATGGTGGAACTCATCATGGCGAGTGATACCGCTGGAAGCATATGATTGCCAATTCCAACCACTCGGGTATCGCTTCATCGAGAATCTCATCGGAGTCCATGACGACTATAACTATCGCTTGTCCAGAGAAGGGGTTGCATGGAGCAAATGGATCAAACTTGATAGCACCAAAAGGGAAAGAATCACAGGTGATAAGTTTAGCTTGAGGCACCAACCTTTGGACATTTTCAACCGAGAGCAGTCTCGCACAAAGGTATCTCCTCTGGTGTCTCTGCTGAAAGCTCGACCCTGTGTGGCCTGAAGTGCACTTATCCTGTCCAAAAAATCAGTGGGCCTTCTTTGTGTGGCCTGGGTGGCCTGAAATTAATCACCGAAGGAATAAACCAATACAGAATATATGTTTGATCGTTTAGCATGGCATGGTACATATTGGAATGACACAGAAGATCTTCGAACAATATATGCAACACTTACACATATGCCTCTTAACTCCTGTTCATCCGTAAAGGATACCATGTTGGATCTTTCATCTTCATCGTATTGAAACTGATGAAAGCATGCCGCCACAAGAATTAGGTAGAGAAATTAAGGGAATCACAAAGTAAACTTGGGTCAGTGTCATCTAAACATGGGCATAATGTGATCTCATTACAAAATATAACGGCACAGATTTACTAATTATGACATTGGCTAATTCAACAATTCATTGGAAGTTGTTTCAGGCAGAACTACTCTAATCCATCAGGAGTACCTATTTTTTAGGTTCCAACAAGGTTTGTAGGGTTACCTAACAGTAATACCATACCGAAATCGTTTGAAAATTAAGAGAGGGAGAAGGAGAGGGGAGGCAAGATATCAGCAATTAGGCCGTTTTTAGAATAAACTGTATCAAAGACATAAACATATGCATGCATGGTTGAGAAAAACTCACATAATGGTAGAACTGGAGGCGTTTGCACATCGACCCAGATGTCTATATTACATTCAATATCATCTTCCGGACGAATATCAAAGGTGATAACCATATCAGGCTCAAATGCATAAGCCTTGCATAGTGCTTGCCAAGTTTTGCATTCAAAATGGGTGTATGTGTCTCCATTATATAATTTGACGTTGAAAGTATACCCATGCTCCGTCTTCAAGTAAACTCTCTTTACCTCCATATCATCTATAGTACTAAAACATATCTTATCCAAGACAAAAATTCTTGCATGGCAGGGATGCGCTAGTAGAATAGTGAAATTTTAAAATTATAAGTTGAAGCAAATGAAGCATAAATCATGCTTTAAAATTATAAGTTGAAGCAAATGAAGCATAAGTTTTGCATTGTGACTTACTGTATTCACTTCGAATGTCTCATCCAGCTTGATGCTGAAGCGCCTACCATCAATAAGGAAATTTCTGTTGCACAGGCCGCGCTGGTCTTCACAGTGTTCGCACATAATAAAATCTTTTTCGTCGTCAGATGACATTTCCTATATGTTCATATAGGTGAAACATTAAACACTTATTACTATCTAACATTAATTAATATCTAGCCAATTCAAATATATATCTAACTATATTCATCTCTAACAATTGACACTACTATATATTTAACTTTTCTATCTAATTCATCTAACATTCGACATTAATCTAACATTACTATATATAAAAACATTAAATAAACAGAAAAATGCATTAACAAATAATATTTTAATTAGATCATTAAATCTCAGATACGACAATTTTCTTACTAAAAATAAACTAGTTACATTAATTATTCAACTAGTTCAAATCTCAAATACCTAAATAAACTAGTTCGACAATTTTCTTACTAAAAATAAACTAGTTATATTAATTATTCTACTAGTTCAAATCTCATATACCTAAATAAACTAGTTCGACAATTTTTTTACTAAAAATAAACTAGTTATATTAATTATTCAACTAGTTCAAATCTCATATACCTAAATAAACTAGTTCGACAACTTTCTTACTAAAAATAAACTAGTTATATTAATTATTCAACTTGTTCAAATCTCATATACCTAAATAAACTAGTTCGACAATTTTCTTACTAAAAATAAACTAGTTCTATTAATTATTCAACTAGTTCAAATCTCACATACCTAGCTAATTAATATCTAATTAAATCTGACATACGTGTGTGTGTGTGTATGTGTGTGTATATATGTGTGTGTATGTGTGTATATATGTGTGTGTCTGTGTACGTATACGTATGTACACTGCAGTGCGCGGCCTCGATCGTACGCAGCCGCCCCGTACGTACGAGCGAGGGCGCCAGCGTACGGGGCGGGGGCGGCGGCGTACGTATGGGCCGGGTGCGCGCGGGGCACGGGTACGCGAGAGCGAGAGAGTGTATACGTACGTACGGGCCGGACCGCGGCGCGACGACGACACGGACGGCGTGGGCGACGACAGGCGGCGGGCGACGGGCGGACGACGGGCGACGGGCGCGGCGGGCGACGGGCGCGGTGGGCGGCGACGACGGGCGCGTCGCGCGAGAGGTTGGAGACAAAAGAAGTGGGGAGATCTAACTGAATTTTCTTAAGTGTTGTATATATAGGAGAGGCCTTTAGTACCGGTTGGAGCCACCAACCGGTACTAAAGGCCAATTTTGGCCAGGCGAAGAGGCGGGAAGAGCGGGCCTTTAGTACCCTTTAGTACCGGTTGGAGCCACCAACCGGTACTAAAGGCCTCGCGTTGCCTGCACAAAGTTTAGTCCCACCTCGCCGGGTGAAGGGCAGCCGCACTGGTTTATAAACCCAGCCGCGGCTGCCCTTTCGAACTCCTCTATAAGCACGCTTCTGGGCCTAAATACGGCGCGCTGCCCTGTGAGTCTGCTGGGCCTTTAAGGCCTGTAATTGCACGCCCGTGGTCTAGCAGGCCAACAGGGCAGCGCCCCAAATTTTTTGTTATAGTTTTTTTCTTTTCTGCTTTATTCTTTCTTCTATTTATTTCTGTGTAGTTTTTTGTGTAGTTTTTTCTTTTCTGTTATATTTATTTTCTTCTATTTATTTGTGAGTAGTTTTTCATCTAGTTTGCCAAAATTCAACATTTTCACAGTTCATTTTGTAGTGATTTTCAATTTCACGGTCATTTTGTAAACGATGAAAAATAAAAAATATATTTTTTTCTTTTCTGCTTTATTTTTTCTTCTATTTATTTTGAGTAGTTTTTTTATATAGTTTTTTCTTTTCAGCTATAGTTTTTTTTTCTTTTCTGCTATCTTTTATTTTCTGCTATTTTTTCTTTTCTGCAAAACTTGATGGTCAAAGTCTGAAGTTATAACCAAACTTTTAAAAAAAATACCGACGTGCAATTAGTTTTTGCCATAACCGAAGAAGTCCGGAGTTGTAATAAGTTATAAAAATAAAAAAGAGGTGCAATGCTCGTTAATTTGCTTCAAGCCTTTTGGAATAGTGCAAACTGCACTGCGCATAGCTCCGTGCAGTCTACCATATATTCCTGAAGGCTTGAAGCTAAGCAACGTGAGCACTGAGCCTCTTCTTCATCGTCTCTGCACTCAGGGCTTATAAACCGCTCCTAGTCCCTCTCTCTTCGCGAGGTGGGACTAAAAAACAGCTTAATAAAAAATTGTAGTACTGGTTCATCCATGAACCGGTACTAAAGGTGCTCGTGGGGCCCCAGCCTTACCTGACACAACCTCATTAGTACCAGTTCGTGGCACGAACCGGTGCTAAAGGTTCGCCACGAACCGGTACTAAAGAGCTCCTCCCACCTAGCAGTTGGAACCGATACTAAAGAGCTCCTCCCGCCTAGCAGTTGGAACCGGTACTTAAGAGCTCCTCCCGCCTAGCAGTTGAATGGTGCATACTGAATGCACAGAAAGTCTGGAGTTATAATAAGTTTAAAAAAATCAAATGCCTTTGTAACAGATGAGTTTAATTTCGTCATAAACCCGAATACTTCGAAAGAGATTGTCCAGTTTGTAAACGAAATGCATCCAGTTTTTGCGTAACCCTCTCTACTTTTTTGAACATGATATGTGGGTGAAATGATGATACCATGCCAAGTTTCAACTTTTTCAGAGTTCATTTGTAGTGCTTTTCAATTTCCAAGTCATTTAGTTCTCAAAACAAATCATAAAATGCATGAAAAATTGTCAATATGTTCTCTTATACATCAAAAATACTTTGATCATCAATGATCTTTGTGTGTCCAATCTGAATTGTCAATAGGAGTCATCAACGATTTATAAACCGATGGAGACTCATATTGCGGCCACAAATTCTACACATAGAGTTCAATGAAGACCAAGTGCTTGTGATAGTTTGAGAAATAACATATTTAAGGTGGTAACAGGCTTGTTAGGGGAGCGAGGTGGGACTAAAAACAGCTTGCCATAACCTTATTAGTACCGGTTCGTGGTACGAACCGGCACTAAATGGTGATGGTGGGGCCATAGCCTGACCGCAGGCTGACACAGCCTCTTTAGTACCGGTTCGTGGCATGAACCGGTACTAAAGGTTCGCCACGAACCGGTACTATTGATCGCCGCCACGAACCGGCACTAATGTACACATTAGTGCCGGCTCTAATTCAAACCGGCACACTGTGCTTCACGTTTGACCCTTTTTCTACTGGTGTCTGTTGGAAATATCAATCAACAAAAAGTGTTGCTCTAGATTTTGATGTGTTAGGCAAAAGAGAAAATAAACAACTGCCAGCTTAATATTGGTTGGGAAGTAACATCAATGATGTAATCCTACTAGACTAATAGGAAAATGAATAAGCATCTACCATATCCAAGCAGGAGCTAGAACCCATACTTGAACCTTCATAATATAATACAGTAATAAAAACAGAGTTTCAGAGTATCAGCTCTATAGACAAAATACTCTCATTGCTAAAATAAGGATAAGCTGTGTAAGTTCATCCTTATTTAACTCCTCTTTATGTAGGTAACATATTTTAAACTCTATAGTTGGAAGAGTGTTCAAACTGCAGGATCTGAAAAAATGCAATGGTGACGTACAGAATCGGGGAAAGCTTCAGAACAAACTAAAGAAAACGAAAGGAAATGTCTGCTCAATGGCTCGGATTAACCCAGCAACCTAATCACATCAGTCAAAAAAATGTTTATGGATACAAAATGGGACATGCTACCTCGGTCACTCTTTACATGAACAATCCAGCATTATCTCAAAAAAATCCTATAGTATTATTTTCTGTAGCATGAACAAATAGCTACAACTGATAACTTGCAAAAAAAATAAAAGTAATAGTATCACAACGAACTAAAACAATTCATTCAACCGATAACTTGTTGGGAGTGAGTCTTTCTAGTATAACAAAGTGCAACTTACTCTTAACCAGATTAAATCAAAGACCAACAAGAAACAATAAAGGATCAAGAACAACTTATATGCAATAAAGGTATGAGAGAGAAGAAAACTTTACTTAAAACGTCTATAAACACTGGAGCATAAATAAGCAACACCTTTAAATACAAATGAAAAAGGGTTTAGGGTTCATTGCATAGTAGGCTCAGATCCGCCTTTCCTCGATCATATAACCTACCCCCGTCATCTCTTACCACCAGATCAATTTGTTTACATAGTGGAGCTGCCCTGGTTATCACTCAACAAGAATGACCATCCAACTTGATACCCACAGGTGCCTCGATTACTCAAAGCACACTTATTTCAGCCACAGTTAATCATCATCGCCCTAGCAAGAATAGCCTCTGACACGAGCATCGGCGGCGAGAGGAGAGGAGACCCAGAGAGAAGGGGGCGAATGAGAGCACGAAGAGGCAAGCCGCTGCCCTCCCCCAATCCATAGCCGCACGGGCCAACCACCGCCCACCACGCACGAGGCCTGGATGCGAAAAGACCGAAATACCCTCGGTGGGGGCAAGATATCACGTGCAGTGGCGCAGGATATTTATCCGTCGGTGCGCGTGACGGGACGAACATGCCACACCCGCAGCCACGGTCACTGACAAACGCGGCCCACCCGCGAGGGGACCCACACGTCAGCTAGTCCCGGTCGAACAGACAGAGTAAGCGGCAGCGCGAGGAGGCAGTAACTATTCATTCCTATAGTGCTACTCCAGATCCGACGGCAGAGTACGTCTGATGGCTTGATCCGACGACCCAAACTCCATCAAGCGAACGCATCCGACGGCCGAAAGTCGCTGAGCTCTGAGGAGGCTCGGTGAGACCCTCTTCTCTTATTTCTGGAAGTGAAACTGCCCTGGTTATCACTCATCAGAAATGACCATCCAAGGACAGAGCCACTAAAATAAGCACATGATCAGAAGGTCTCAAAGAAACGAGGGGGGACCCAACTTAATACCCTGCTCCAGTTTCCTAATTAATTAAAACTAAAGCAATAAAGGAGATATCTGGCACTACATCTAGTGGCATTATATGGCTATAATGATCACCTAACACAGAGTAGCAACATGCGATAAAACAGGAAATAATGCCCTATAGAATAATCTGCACTACTTATGCATATAATGAAAAGGAGATAGTTCTCCTAGCCTCTGCATCGTGATCATATGGAAAATAATAAATTACCCAAGTGTCCCAAGATCTTCGCCAAGGAAATCTCTGTAGCTGTGATTTGATTAGAAGACCACCATAAGTAGTGTGTATCAGTTAATCAATATTTAAACTAAGGTACATGCACTAATAGGAAAAGGGCTATAGATGGAATTGACACTAATGACGCACCAGACATGTGGTGCGCCATTACTATATACTAATGGCGCACCATGTGTTGGTGCGCCATTAGTGTCCAAATACTAATGGCGCACCACATCCGCGGTGCGCCATTAGTAAATAATTTTTTTTCAAATATTTTCAAAACTACTAATGGCGCACGTGGGAGTGGTGCGCCATTAGTAAAAAAAATTCTTTTAATTTTTTTTCAAAACTACTAATGGCGCATCGTGGGAGTGGTGCGTCATTACTAGTTGAACTAGTAATGGCGCACCATGCCACGGTGCGCCATTAGTAACTTTGCCACCACTTCCACAGAATGCACCCCCCCTATCGCCTTTTCAGTTTTGAAAAAAAATAAAAGAAAATGATGAAAATGTCAAAAAAATAAAATAAAATAAGTTTCCCATGTGATATGTGGTCTAGTTGTTGGGAAAATTTGCAAATATGAATTTCAACTTCATTTGCAAAATCTCTCAAGAATTTGTAAAATTGGGCATAACTTTTGCATACTAACTCGGATGAAAAAGTTTTATATGAAAAATCATCATATAAAGATAACAGAAACCTAACAGAAAAAAAGATACGGGGCTTTTAAGATCTCGAGAGGCAAAAAAATTCAAAAAAAATTCAAACTTACTAATGGCGCACCTGCCCATGGTGCGCCATTAGTATCTTCCCGCCTTCAAAATTCAAAATAAGTCAAAAAAATAAAAATAAAAAGAGTTACTAATGGCGCACCTGCCCATGGTGCGCCATTAGTATCTTCCCGCCTTCAAAATTCAAAATAAGTCAAAAAAAAAAAGAGTTACTAATGGCGCACCTGCCCATGGTGCGCCATTAGTATCTTCCCTCCTTCAAAATTCAAAATAAATCAAAAAAATAAAAAAAAGTTAGTAATGGCGCACCTGGCCATGGTGCGCCATTACTATGTCGTATATATGGCTGGGCGCACCTCCTCCACTCCACCTCTCCTCCACTCCATCTCCTCCTCTCCTCCACCCCATCTCCTCCTCTCCTCTCCTCCACTCCATCTCCTCCTCTCCTCCACTCCATCTTCCCTTCTATCCTCCACCATACTACCTCCTCCTCTCCGGCGACCTCTCCGGCGACCTCCTTCTCCTCTTCGGCGACCCCTCCTCCTCTCCGGCGACCTCCTTCTCCTCTCCGACGACCTCCTCCTCCTCTCCGGCGACCTCCTCCTCTCCAGGAACCTCCTCCTCCCTCCTCTCCTCCCCTCCCCTCCCCTCACGGTTTCTCCTCCCTCCTCTCCGGTGAGCTCCTCCTCCCTCCTCTCCTCCCATTCCCTCATGGTTTCTCCTTCCTCCTCTCCGATGCTTCGGTGAACTCCTCTCCGGCGACCTCCTCCTCCTCTCCGGCGATGTAGGCGAGCGCCTCTCCGGTGACCTCCTCCTCCTCCTCTCCGGCGAACTCCTCTCCGGCAAAAGAACACGGCAAAAGAACGTACAAGATCAAAAAACAGGAACAAAATTTGAAATAATATCGAGCCAAAAAACGAGCAAAAAAACTAGCAAAAAATGGGCAAAAAAATCACGATCCAGATCCAAATTGAAAATTCAAAAATAGCAATGGCGCACGGTGGGGGTTAGACGGTGCGCCACTACTATTTTCCCGCCTTCAAAATTCAAAAATATTAATGGCGCACCGTGGCCTATACTAATGGCGCACCAGTGGCCTATACTAATGGCGCACCGTGGCCTATACTAATGGCGCACCAGTGGTGCGGCATTAGTATACCAAATACTACTAATGGCGCACCAGTGGTGCGCCATTAGTAAAAATTACTATTGGCGTGCTAGTAATGGCGCACCAGTGATGCGCAATTAGTAGGCAAAACTGGTGCGCCATTAGTAGGCCTTTTCCTAGTAGTGATGTACCACAAAAGAAACCAAGTTACATGAATATCCGGCAGTTCTAGCAGAAAATACACCAGCTTAATAGCTTATAATTGCAAAGGGGAATTAGGTGTCCCAGCTAGGCACTATAATTTTGCAATCACCAGAGCACAATTTCCAGGCCAATTAACCAACTGATTTTAACAAAACAGAGCAAGTAATATGAAGTTTATTATTATTCTGAGCTAAAGTGTATGCATATAGTACAAACACTAAAGGTATATTCTGATTATTCGTGCTCTAAGCCGAAAAGAATGAACAAGAAGAAATATATATCTGAGAAAAATAGGATTATACATTTGGAAAAAATAATCTTGTCTGATAAAAAATCCATGCATGACAGGAGTACAGGCACACATATAGAGGTTTTGGTGGATACAACCCGTTCTAGCTTACAACATATACACACTGACTTTGCTCATACACACAAATCGGTTCTGGTGTGTACAAATTGTTCTAGCTTACAACATATACACACAGACTCTGCTCGTACATGAGAAATACAAAACAGAGCACAAGCCTGGATTCATGTGTGTTCTTTATCTATTTGGTTTGACCAAGATATCTATGACCAACTCTAAATTCCCGTAGTAGCTTACAAATATTGTGTGTATCTATATTTCATTTAAATTGGGGTTGTTGGTTCTGAGTCAAAATAAATCTAGTACTGGACATGACAGACATAGGAGACTATCTCATCAAAGAACATGTACACAAAATTTTAAATCAAGCCATGTAAAAAATGAAGTTACTTTTATATTCTTCTTTTTTTCAAATTTCTTTGCTATTAGCAATCAACGATGCTCACACCCAAAAGGAGGAGGAAATTAAGGGCCTCCTGACATCATGGTTGACATATTTGTGGCGTGCACCCTGGTCTCAAATCTCAAAGATATGGATGGGTGAAAGACTAACTAAATGTAATTAAAGTCGAACATTCCAAAAAAAATTGATTTGCTAACTACAAGACCAAGGTAAAACCAAGAGAGGACCTCATGTATACATGTTAGTGCATCGGACACCAACGATGTGCAGCCAACTCTTCAGAAACCCATTGGGTCCTTGGCGAGCACACACTTCTCTAAATGCTCATCTTTTAACATGGTGATCTGCTCAACATTGCAAGTCGATCTGCAATCACGAAAGCAAAGCATCAGCATTAGAATAGGAGGAGGAAGTAACTAAATCAGAGGAGACCCAAACTTTAAATCCTAATACAATGGCACACGCACACGCGCGCGCGCACACACACACACACAGACACACACACACATGTCCACACACATACACATCTTTGTCATGAACAGGATATGGGAAAATCCGATATATTACTAAAGAGTGGCAAAGGATAACCATCTACATTTAAGTGTTGCTTGTTAATTAGGCAATTTAAGAATCAGCCTCCATAAGGCAATAAGTGCCACTGAGCTACAAAAAGAATAATATTTTCCTTTTTATTAAACCAGAGAAATGGTGGACCAGTTGGCTGGAGATGAAAAGAAGCAGGCCAAACTTCTATGTTACAGAACTGAACGCAGAATGCAGACATTTATTCAATAAATACAGAATCAAGGATACATTGGATTTGAGGCCACAAAACAAGCCTGAAATAAACATGAAATAAAGACATAATAAACCATAGCATATCTCAACACGGGTATAACTCGCAAGACTCTGGGCATGCTTGTCACATGAGAGCAAATAAAACGACATTTTTCTGTCACAACTCCTATTTGTTAGCACCTCAAATACCAAATAAATCACAGCCAAGAAAGAAATCATTAAGTAGCTAGAGAATATACAGAACCCTCTAATAGGACAAAATTAGTGTAATCAGCAAGGTACTACCACTCTCTCCAATATGAAAGAAGAATAAATAAATCGTATATGTGCACTGCCCTAGTTCTGTTCTCAAGAAATGTTAGTACACATTTTAGTGTGAAAGGAAGGAAAAACTAAATATAGGCTTAAGAAATACTGT
The DNA here is from genome assembly GCA_032464435.1 of Aegilops umbellulata. Classification (NCBI taxonomy): domain Eukaryota; kingdom Viridiplantae; phylum Streptophyta; class Magnoliopsida; order Poales; family Poaceae; genus Aegilops; species Aegilops umbellulata. Next base: position 536,462,887 of record CP136055.1, read on the forward strand.
TATCTTATTATCATCACTTCTGTCCCATTCTTCAGATGATTTAAACTCAATATGTGCTTCAGCAGTATGCACACAAGAGGACCAATTTGGCCATTATAGCAAGAATCACACACAAAAAGAGAAGTGGAAACTCCCTCAAGCAATCGCCCAAAGTCAGGTTTGGAATCTAATAGGATAAAATCAAGAAACTTATAAGAAAGTTATTGAATCAGGACCTGAAAGGACATAGCGGAACAAAAAGGAAGTAAAGCAACTCGCTAATGTTTTCAGATAACATGGTATGGAATATCTCAAAGTAATTAGGGGAATGAAAATAAGTGAGTAATTGGTTTATGTATGATAAGAAAAAGGGAAGAAGAGCATAAACTACATGAAAGCTGCTTGCTGATAAACTAAAAGGGCCTCGATTTCTTCCTGTCGCTGAAGCATCAAGCACCCTGTGGCTAAACTAAAAGTGTCATGCGCTCCGGCTTTTCCAGATAACATAAGAATGGTGATAAAAAGAGAAAAGAAATTAGTTTTATCTGGTTTAGCTGAGAATCCAGAAGTAAAATTCCTAGGCCTATAAAATCATAATTTCATCCAAAGTAGAAGAAACCCAAATATTCAAAACCTAGTATGAAACAACATGCCGACTTGCTACACTACATGTTGAATGTGTGATTACAGACACAGCAGACCGATGACAATGTGCCAGCAATTCCGACCATCAATTTACTTTTACCTAGAACTTTCTCTACTTCGCATTTATAGGAACTATATCATTTGAATCTGTATAGCTATCTACTCCTTTCTTTCGTGTCCGCCGTACCAGCTCTTTGTTCTGAATTGAAGTGACACTAAACATTGATATGTACACAATATTAGACAAAAGTAAAGGAAATTAGGGGGTAAATAAGCTACCTGTTGCAATAACCAAAACCCTATTATAACTTTGATACAAACAAAAATGAGGCCTAAAAATCCCATGGAAGATGTAGGATTCATGTGCAAACACCAAAAAGAACTGGATGGCTACCATGGCTCTTTCACTTCATAAACCCCAGAAATAGTGTGAAGCCTACAGAGAAATTTTCTTTTCATACATGCAACGGTCATCCCTGTATAGCAATTGCTTCGTCTGAATCCTTATCTGTCAAGGGCCTCCTCTCATAACTAAATGTAATAGGGCTCTCTGAACAGTTCTAACAAACCAAGCAGCTGGAAGAACATGAGGCACTAAAGAGAACCGCTTTAAAGGGAACCATACAGCATCAAACCTAAGTAATTAAGTTATATATGGGGTAAATCGGTTACCTGAACACACAAGAAACCTGTAATCAACCGAATATGTGTCTGCCAAACATACGAGACACCAATCCATGCCAAGCCCGGCCAGTGCCTGCAAAACAAATTAGGAAGAACATAAACAATACAGTATCAACCATGTGAAGAGGAAAACACAGAAAAAGTGAAAGTAAGAGGAAGAGAATGAAAGTGAAAGGCTAAAATTGAAGAAATAATTGCTCCGCAAACAGCCAAATTAGCCCAAGAAAAAAATCCAAAGGAACGACAGAGGCAAGAAGAAGAAACCAAAAGAGGAACAGGAGATGCAAAAGGATCCAAACGCAAAAAGATTCATGCGAGGTCAAATCCACTAGTGCGATTAGAAAAAAGACAAGCACCTGCACGATGAAGCAACGTGACCTATCCTCAAAGAGCAGTAACAAATCCGGTGCAAGAAGAAGAGCACGACAGTCTGCCAAGATTTAATCTAAAGAAAGAAAAGCGGGGCAGATCGAGAGAGGAAAATCCATCAAACCGGATACCATGAGAGGCGGGGTGGATGGGGCGCACGTACCAGCGTGGATGAGGTGAGGGGATGCAGGAGTAGAAGGATGGGCGCAGTAGATGTCCTGGTTAGCACCAACGGCGCCAGCCCCTTCCCATTGAGGCGGTCGCGAGGGAGGCGCTCATCCTCCTGCCCGTCCCGATGGGGAGGAGGAGGAGGGAGGCGACCCACGAGCTTCTTGTGCTCCTCCTACCAAGTGCTGTGGGGTGGGGAGGAGACGCTGGGTGCCGCGAGGGTCGAGGATGGGCTGGGGCGAGCGTCTAGGCCTAGTGCGTGGTGGGCGAGTTATAGTGGTATAGTTTCTCGCAGAAATAAAAGTTGGTGGTATAGTTCCTAATAGCACTAGGTGATGAATGGGTCCATCTTCAAAACCTAATCGATCTATGACCACTGACCTAATGTATATGTGATGTAACTCCAAATTACGGTCGTGCTGCCTTGTGCGTACCGGCTAACGACATCCAACGTAGAAATAATCTCAAAATAAAATATATGAAAAATAAAGTAATCAAAATGATGTACTACTGTTGAGAGGACCTACTAGTGACATGAACAAGAATAGAGGGACGAAAGTGTAAAACCCACCTTGTATATACTACTCCCGTGGAGGGATGGAAGGATAAGGTCAATCCTCAATGTTCCAGACTTCTCTCCCCTTCTTGAGCTAATCAACATGGCATCAGAGCCACCCGTCTCCGGCGAGGCAGCGGCGGCCGTGGAACGGCGTTGAGTGGGTTCGGAGGCGGCGGAAGTTGGCGGTGGTGCTGGTGGTCAACGGCGCTGTGAAGGAGGGCGACCTGGGCCCGTGAGGCGACTCAGTGCAGTGGCGGAACTGAGCAGAGTGTTGCGGCCGTGAAGGAGGTGCTGGGAGGAACAAGGCGGCGAGGAGCAGTGGTCTGATTTACCACGGGTGAGTTGGCTGTTTGTGTGGTTGCGTGTGGAGGTTGCCCAGGCTGGTGGTGTGATTAGGGAGGAGAAAGGAGCCGACGGCTAGCTAGTGCAGGGTGCAGAGGCTTGAATCTAAGAAGTGGAAGTGCAGCGTGTAGAGGAGATGGCTGAAATCAGTGATGCCCCAGCAGTTACTTCCGGTGAGCTTGCGGCTGTATTGCGAGCGATGGATGAGAAATACAGGGCTCTGTTTGATGCAATCAGCAAGGAAGCTAGCAGCTCCAAATCAGAGGCTGAAATAAAGGAGGAGATACATCCCTTACAGATGCCACATGTGAAGTTAGAGGGTCCTGAGAATTATGTAAGCTGGGCTGAGCATGCTGAAACCATCCTGGTTTCAAGGAAATTGGAAGGATACATCCTTGGGACAGTAGAGAAACCTGAGGAAGAAGGTTCAAAAGAAGGCCAAAAATGGAGAGCAACCAATGCTTTGGTCAGGGCATGGCTTCTGAGTTCGATGTCTTCTCAGATTGCAAAGCAGGTTGAGAGAATCAAAGATGCTTCAGAGATTTGGAGGCTCCTGAAAGGCACATATTCAGGAGTGGGAAATGAGATGTTAGCATGCAAAATTCAAAAGGAGTTGCAGGAGCTGAGCCAAGGTGAGAGAACAGTGGTGGAATATGTGTCTGAACTTAAAAGGTTGTGGAGTGACCTGGACTACTATGATCCAGTTGAAATGGAGTGTGGGAAATGTATTGAGAAGCATAGTAAGTGGACTGAGAGGAGACGTGTTAGAGACTTCCTAAATGGCCTCCATCCCAGGTTTGAAAATAGGATAGCAGCTCTATATGGCAGTGGGAAGCTACCAAGTCTTGAGCAAGCAATTTCTGCAATAGCGAGTGAAGAAACTCGGCTAAGGTTGGAGGCAGCAGGATCGGCTTCACAGGGAGTAACGCAAAGGCGCTCAGCTTTCTTGGCTGCAGGAGGTGGAAGATACCAAAGAACAGGAGCAGGTAACGGTGAAAGAAAATGTTTTGAATGTGGATCACCAGAACATCTTGTGGCAGGCTGCCCTAAATTGATGGGAGGCGGTCGTGGTAGAGGCCAGGGCTGGTGAGGTAGAGCCAGAGGCAGATTATTTGATGCATGTGGTGGCCGTGGAAGAGGCATGTTGTTTCCCGGAAGAGCAAACACTTCAACTGCCGAGGAAGTGTCTCAGAAATTGAGCATTGAGATAACCCCTGATGAGCTAGAGAAGTGGCGTCAATTCAAGAACCTAAATCTTGGTGTCGAACAGCCTCAGGAGTCACATGCATCATCCTCTTCATCAGCAAATTTTTCTGGTAATAATTCTCATACTGTAATGTGTACTGATTATCTTGCAGCTGGTGCACAATGGTTAATTGACTCAGGGGCTTCGAGACATATGACTGGTTCTATTAGGGAGTTGTCCAACTATATTCCTGTTTTTAAAAAGGAAAATGTGAAATTGGCTGATGGTTCAACCCAAGCCATTGTTGGGTCTGGAATTGTCAAATGCAGCCCAAATATGTCATTATCTTCAGTTTTACATGTTCCAGCATTCCCAATTAATCTTCTATCTATAAGCTGCATCACTAGAGAGCTAAATTGTGCTGCAATATTCTTCCCCACTTGGTGTATTTTTCAGGAACTTGGAACTGGAAAAGAGATTGGGATAGGGAGCATGCGTGATGGGTTATATTACTTGGATAGTAATATATTTCTTGCAGTGGCTGCTACAGTGTCTCCCTCGTCACTAGAAGAATTCCTACTTCAACATCATCGGTTGGGACATCTTTCTTTTGCTATTTTGGGTCAGATTTACCCTAATCTCTATTGTAAAATTAGTAAAGAACAACTAATGTGTGATGCTTGTCAGTATGGAAAGCAAGTTAGGAGCTCTTATTTATCATCTGATAATAGAAGTGATGTGCCTTTGCAAACTATACATTCAGATGTGTGGGGCCCTAGCAAAGTGACATCTATTAATGGTTATCGCTACTTTGTCACTTTCATTGACTGCTGCACTAGAACTACCTGGGTTTATGTGTTACGCCATAAAAGTGAAACATTTGAATGCTTTAGAGATTTCCATAATCTGATTAGGACTCAATATAGTGCTTGTGTGAAAGTGTTATGAACTGATAATGGCACAGAATATGTGAATGGGGACTTTGATGAATATTTGTCAAACTTTGGAATTATCCATCAAACTAGTTGCCCAGGTACTTCAGAATAGAATGGTTTGGCAGAAAGGAAGAACAGGCATATTTTAGAAATTGCAAGGTGCATAATGTTTGCCATGAATGTTCCAAAGTACTTGTGGAGTGAAGCAGTGATGACTGCAGCTTATTTGATGAATAGGATGCCTTCTCGGGTGCTTGGCTACAAGACACCAATAGAGTGTCTCACTGGGAGAACTACATATGTAGTTCCACCAAAGGTGTTCGGGTGTACATGTTTTGTAAAGGACTATAGTCCTTCGGTTGGGAAGCTAGATCCAAGAGCATTAAAGTGTATATTTGTGGGGTATTCTGGTAAACAGAAGGGCTATAAATGTTGGTGCCCATCCGAGAAGAGAATGTTTGTGAGTATGGATGTGGTGTTTCGTGAACATGAACCATTTTATGGGGAAACAGTCGACTTATCTGATGTATTTCCCGATTCGTTTACTGATGAACTCTTAGATGCAGACTATGAGACAGGGGGAGATAAAGAAGTGAAAAACACCGATGCTACATCACAAAAGATGATTATCGGAGTGATACCTGCTGAAGGAAGGGAACAAGATACACCAAATGAGGTACAACAATGGCGAAAACCAAACGAAGAAAGGGAATGCCAAGTGTATACAAGAAGGCGGCAATCAAAAGAGAAACAAATGCAGGGGGAGGAAGTAACTTCTTTGGAGCCTCACCATGAAGCCTATGAACCAGAAAGAACACCATCCAGAATGGAGCAGCCTGATGCGAATGACTCAACACCAGACCCACCATTACCATCTCAGGCTCCACAGGTAACTCCGTCATGTGATGATAATGCTCTTACATTGGATGATCTAGATATACCCATTGCCCACCGAAAACAACCTCAATTAACTGCTGGGAAATTGCCATCAAGAATGTCACCCTACAATGTCTCCAATTATGTTTCATATTCCTCTGTGGGTCCTCAATACAATTCATTTATAGCTGCTCTAGATTCGATGGCACCACTACCACATGACTGGCAGGAGGCAGTAAGGGACCCAAGGTGGAGAGCAGCAATGGTTGAAGAAATGACTGCACTCGGTAAGAATAATACTTGGGAACTCTCTATACTTCCATAAAGCAAACACCTGAGGGCAAAATAGAGAGATATAAAGCCAGACTAGTGGCAAAAGGGTATAGTCAAACATACGGAGTGGATTACGATGAGACTTTTGCCCCAGTGGCTAAGATGAATACTATTAGAACCCTGATCTCAGTAGCAGCGAATTATAAGTGGAATCTTTTTCAGATGGATGTTAAGAATGCTTTTCTACATGGTGACTTGCAAGAGGAAGTATATATGGAAATCCCACATGGGTTTAATAGTAAGGAGACAGAGGGTAAGGTGTGCAGACTAAAAAAATCATTATATGGACTCAAGCAATCACCAAGGGCCTGGTTTGGGAAGTTTTGCAAGGAGATCCACTCACTTGGCTATCAGCAAAGCAATGCTGATCATACACTGTTTTTCAATAGTAATCATGGCAAACTTACAATTCTTGTGGTTTATGTTGATGACATTGTTATTACAGGTAATGATGATGAGGAGATAAGACGGTTGAAAAAAATGCTAGCAAAAGCATTTGAAGTAAAAGATCTTGGGCATCTAAATTACTTTCTAGGAATTGAAGTTGCATATTCATCACAAGGTATATATCTCTCACAGCGGAAATATGTTCTTGATTTACTTGTTGAGACTGGAATGCTAGACTGTAAACCTGCCTCTACACCAATTGAGGCAAACCATCGAATTAAGGCAGATATGGGTGATCCTGTTGATAAAGGTCAGTATCAACGGCCGGTAGGGAGACTAATCTATTTGTCCCATACTAGGCCAGATATTGCATATGATGTGAGTATTATGAGCAGATATATGCATGACCCAAGATCTACACATTTAAATGTTGCATATAGAATCTTGAGATACCTAAAGGGATGCCCTGGGAAAGGAATTCTATTCTCAAATTCTGGACATCTCAGTATAGAGTGTTACACAGATGCTGACTGGGCTGGGTGTCTAGATGATAGAAGGTCCACTTCTGGCTACTGCATCTTTGTTGGAGGAAATTTTGTTAGCTGGAGGAGCAAAAAACAAAGTGTAGTGGCCAGGTCTACTGCTGAAGCAGAGTTACGGTCCATGGTCTCTGGAATATGTGAATTAGTATGGCTACGCTTACTACTTACTGAACTACAATTGTACAAAGGGGGGCCTCTTCGGATCTACTGTGATAATCAAGCCACAATAAATATAGTCAATAATCCAATCCAGCATGATAGGACGAAACATATTGAAATAGATAGGCATTTCATCAAAGAGAAGCTAGATGAGGGAACTCTTCAAGTTAGCTTTGTCAACTCAGGTGATCAGCTTGCTGATGTATTAACCAAAGGTATTAGTGTTGTAAATTATATGAAATTATGTAACAAGATGGGGCTCATAGACATATTTGCCCCATCTTAAGGGGGAGTGTTGAGAGGACCTACTAGTAACATGAACAAGAATAGAGGGACGAAAGTGTAAAACCCACCTTGTATATACTACTCCCGTGGAGGGATGGAAGGATAAGGTCAATCCTCAATGTTCCAGACTTCTCTCCCCTTCTTGAGCTAATCAACAACTACCACCCGCTGGGCTTCTAGGCTAGGAGTAAGGTGTAGTAATAGCTAGCTGATGGAAATGTTGGATGAAGCAACAGTGGTCGGAGTGGGCATGGGTGACGGGGGAAGCACACAAATGGAATGGCCGGTCGATCGCTATCAAAATGGGGTCACTAGTGCACAAAGCACGCGGGTGTTGCTACTGGAGTAGAAACTTACTGTGCGGTTAAAATGAGAAAGCCAGCTGCTACTGTATAGCTTTTTACTGTCATGCATAATGCTACACGCACGGGCCTGTGACGGGCGTTTTACGGATTGGTTAATGCTAATTGGCCTCTCTCCCCCTGATTTTCAGGGGGTGGGCCCCTGTCTCTCCCTAATCCCAATTAGAAGACGCCACTTGTGCTGGTCCGTGAAGTAAGTAAAAACTTGTCCGTGTGTCTAGCATCTCTCCTCTCGCTTGTATATGCATGTGCATGTGCGCGCGCGCGCGCTGAGGCTCACTCACATCACATGTCTGTACATCCCATTGCGCGAAAGGAATTAGCGTTGCAAGAGGATCAATCGATTCATTCCTTCAGGGCCGGGCCGACAAAATCTGAGGCCCCGTACGAAACTATAAAATAGGCCCTACCTCACTTAAAAAAAACTATATAAATATAATTATAATAATATTCAGATGATAATATCTTACATAGTAATGGAAATATCAAGAATCGTACCTATTCTTGGTTGTAAAGTCTTCACATAAATAATATCATTCTTTTAGTGTTGCTTGAAATAAAATCTTCAATAATATCCTCATAATCAATCTTCTCCAGTACTTCACTCTCAAGTGCTATTGTGGCCAAATCAGCAAGTCTTTGTTGTGTCATGGTCGTGCATACATTATTTTCTGCCTCTGGCCATCTCTGGGGCTAGTATCATTTTCAACATTATTATCACCTGCATGCTGTTGATGAAGTGATTGAATATCGGAGGACACTTGTGTTTTTTTTATAACAAACTTGTCCATATCTCCAAACTGAGACTGAGTTAATTCCTCGATTTTTTGTTTCTTCGAACGCTTTTGGTAACCAGATTCATGTTTTCTAAGTGAAGACATGACTCAGATCTTGTAATGCTAGACATATAATTGATGAAGTAATAAAATTAGCTACAAAGTATCATCAAAACTACATACATGATCGAAATTAGACTCACAATGATGGTGAAGGGTTCACGGAATCACCGGGCGTCGACACAATGACGCTTGAGACTTGAGAAATCGAAGATGGTGCGAACTTGCCTACCTTCCTGCCGGGTGCCGGGTGCCAGGTGCCGTTCCTACCAGCCACTAGCTGCCTTCTTCAGCAACCTCAAGAATCAAGATTATCACGCTGGGTCGTTGGCCCAAGCCGCCGCCGCACGCGCACGAGGAAACGAAGGAGAAGGCTAACTACCGCATGATGAAAGTACGAAGGGAGAGAAAGGACGCTTCGATCGCTCATTTATTTTTCTGAGTAAATCTTGATCCCCATTCGTCGATGTCGATCGATCGATCGCTACGACGCAGCTGAGGCCTGAGGCGTGGGAAGCCCAGGAGAAGGGGATCGCGATCAGGACCTGCACGCCAGGTGGCCCAGCCGCCGACGAGAGAACAGGAGGCCCATCATCTTATTGCTAATGAAGTAATGAAGCCTTGTACATACTAATGCATAAAATTTTTGAGGCCCCTGAAACCTGGGGGCCCTGTGCGGGGGCACAGGTTGCACACCCCCAGGACCGGGCCTGCATTCCTTCCTTGTGGCCAGCCCCATCGTCACTGCCATCCATTCATCGACACGTTGCGGGTGTTGGGGCCGGCACACCCCGGCCGCGTCGTCGCTTTCCATTGCAGCGGGCTCGCAGCTGCTCTTAAACCGCTCCACGAGCGTGGCCGTTCTGCCCCGCCATTGCTCTCCTCTCTCCAGCTCGAACCCGTCAAGCTAGCTAGCAATCGGAGCAATCGGAGCAGTGAGAGTGAGTCCCCTCCCCCTCCTTCCCATCGACCCCGGTCGGCCATCAACTTCTTCTTCTTCTTCTTCTTCTTCTTTCGTGTTGAAATTAAGCTGATTGTGTGCTGCGTTGTAGCTGATCTCGTCCTAGCAGACATGGACGGCCAGAAGATCCCAGGTTCTGTCAGGCTGGCCTGCGCATGGGTGCTCCTCAGCGCCTGCGCCATGGCCTTGGTCCACTACACCCTCTCCTGCAGCCAGGTAATTACCCCTTGGACCCTGTACACTCCGATCGAGTTTCTGACCGAACGATCCATCACGCGCCGGTCCTGTTCGTCGTCTGCATATGCAAGTGCAAGTGCGATGCGCTGAAGGACACCAAGGCCGCCTGCTTCAGCGCCCTCTGGATCGGGACTCTGTGCTGCGCTGGATCCCAGACGACCGCGGCGGCGCTGGCGCTGCTGCTCCCTCGCCGCCCCCGCTGGATCATCCGTGAACTGGCCAACTTCTCGGTCGCGGTCGCCACCGCCGGCCACTGCATGTTCCACGGTGCCATCTACATCCTGCACCCAGGAGTCTACTTCGCACTGGCCTCGATCCTGTTCATGCTGGGCGACATCATCTGCGGCATGGCTCTCTACCTGGTAGGTGAGGAGTAGGGCAAGCAAGACGCACCACGCAGCCACGCTTAGTTGAGCTAGCTGCATGAGATCATGTGTGATTATGTGCATGTATCAGCTCGTGGGAGAGGTACTGATGAGTGGTTCTAGGCTCTAGCTATGGAAGAATAAACCTGTAGTATGCACGCAGTATGCTGCGAGGAGAGGACCGATCGAGTGCCGCATGTATGTGTGAATCTACTAGTGTCCGATGTATGTTCATGAACTCATATGCGTGTCGTTTCTCGTCTTGAGCATCACTGTTTTCCATTCAACCACCTACAAGTGCTGTCGTATGCATGTGTTCATCTGGGTTCAGCTGTGTCGTCGGTCGTTTGGCCCGAAGTTTTCGTCACGGAGTACCTTATGTTCCTCTCGATTGGCTGGGTGCGTCGTGGCTCCGTTCAGATCGTGTTCACGTCTTGGCTCCGTTTGGTCTGGACTCTGGACTCGACGACGGGTACCTACTTGCGAGGTTTCAGATAGGTTGGCTCCTTCGGATGGGCATGGCTCTGGCTGGCTAGCTGGCTAGTACGAGCGGTGCAGATCCATCATGGACGGCCGCGTGCACATGACGGACGTGCTCGTGCTTTGCCACAACGATGCAAGGTCGTAGTCGTAACAACATGACACATGGCACGGACCATCCAACAAGATAAGTTAGCGGCTGCGCGTAACTACAGCGGTCATTTCTCAAAAGAAAAAAAACGTATAGCGGCCATTCGTGACCGACGCGTGTGGCCTGGCCAGCAGCAACCCCACGCAGTAGAAACGTACGGTCATATCCTAGAAACAAAAAATGCTCCATGCATGCATGCATGCGTGCCATGGTGGTCTCATGCTTTTAAGAATATATTTTTCCAAGAGCACAACTCTGTGAAAGAATTCGTGTTATCCACTGTTCCCTTTTAAGATCAATCTTCACTTGTTTTCTAATGCCAGAATTCCTCTTATCCATTCTAAAGAACATCTAGAACTTCAGTTCACCGATTAAACTTATGTTGACGATGTGTGTTAAAGAAAACTTATGTTGATGATATAGTTATGCCATACATTTCCTTGCCTCAGCTGAGGCGAAATAAATTTTATATATGGCCGTAGCAATGTCGTCCAGTGAGTTGTGTACATTGAGATACTAGTAATTTGAGTAGGGCAAGTAGCACGCACCACGGCAGCCACGCTTTGTTGACCCAGCTGCATGAGATTATGTGATTATGTCCATGGATCAGCTCATGTGAGAGGTACTTATGAGTGGTTCTAGCTAGGGAAGAATAAACCTATAGTATGCACGCAGTATGCTGCGAGGACTGATTGTGATCGAGTGCCGTATGTTTGTGTCATTGTGTGAATCTACTAGCTAGTGTCCGGGATTTATGTTCATGAACTCATATGTTGTTCCTGGTGTTGAGCATCATTGTTTTCCATTAATTCAACCACCTGCAACTGCTGGCGTATGTATCTGTGTCAGGATCCGGTTTGCCTGCTACCTCCCCATGCTCTCATCCATGCTCCCACCTCATCCTACGGCTGTCTTTTTTCCTTCTTCCTTTCTAATCTAATCATCTCTCTCCCTAATTATGTGATTTCCATTAAGTCTCGTCCATCTGTGTCGCCGGTTTGGTCCGAATTTTTCGTTGCGGGGTACCTTACCTTACCCTCTCGGGCTCTCGGCTAGGGCTGCGCGCGTCGTAGCTCCGTTGAGATCGTGTTGAGTGTAGACGTCTTGCCTCCGTTTTGTCTGGACTCGACGACGGGTACCTACTTGCGACGTTTCAGATAGCTAGGTCAGGTCCATGGTAGATGGGCATGGCTCTCTGGCTGGCTGGCTAGTGCGAGCGGTGCATATCCATCATGGCCGCGCCGCGTGCACATGATGGAGAAACAAAAAAGAAAGGAAAAAGTCCAAAACAAACCTTGAACTTGTAGACAAAAAATAAATCAAACACTGAACTTTGAATCCCGAAAATTGGCACTCTGAACTTGTGAATCCCGGTCTTTTTTTAACCTTCAAAGCGTTTGCATGGTATTTGCTGTGCATTAAGACAAATTGGGCCGCCCATTAGCACAGTTGCTCGCGCCGCTCGTGCTTAGATGTAGGTTGTCTCGCTCTTCTCTGGTTTTTCTTTATTTTTTCATTTTTACTTTGCTTTTAATTTCATTTTTCCGTTTTTACTTTGGTTTTCTTTTTTTACACTTGTTTTCTTTGGATTTTTCTTTGTTGTATTTTTGTTCTTTTGTTTCTTTCTTGGGTTTTTTCGTATGGTTTGGTTCTTTTGCTTTTCCTTTTGTTACTTTGCCAGTTTTAATCGGTTTCATTTTTTGACACATATTTATTTTCTCTCAGTACGCAATGTACACTTTTAGCGCACACACTTTCAACTTTTTTTAAACATACTTTGCATATTTTTAAATATACAATGTACATTTCTTTAAATGCATGTTTTCAACGCTTTTTTGAATGTCATATTTTTTTGAAATCCATGAACCCACTTTTCTTCTATAACGAAACCAGTGAGCTTGCGAGGACCCGAACTAGGGACCTCGCACTCGAGGCACGCATACATGATAGACAACATGACATATATAAGAAAACACCTTTGAAAAGACGAACATTTTTGGAAATGTGTGAACTTTTTTTTAAAAGACGAACATATATTAGAAGCCAATTTTTTTAAATGTGCGAACATTTTCGAAAATTCTAGAATATTTATTGAATTTATGAACCAAAATTGAAAAGACGAACATTTTTTGGAAATTTGTACAATTTGTTTAAAATATGAACATTTTTAAAATTTCTGAACATTTTCCGAAAACGCGGACATTTTAACAAATACTGGAACATACTTTTGTAAATCCGGAACATCATCCTAATTTATGGAAAAAGATGCGAACACAAACATTTTTGAAATGTTGATTTTTGAAGAAAAAAACATGTGTATTGGGCCGGCCCAAATTCTGGTTAGTGTGAGTAGCAGGTTATCCCGGCCGGGATTGAGTATTCCTAGTGTGCCAAACAGAGTGCCAAAATAAACCGGGATTGATAAGTTCAGAGTGCCAATTTTCGGGATATAAAGTTTAGGGTTTAATTTATCTTTGGTCTACAAATTCAAGGTTTATTTTAAACTTTCTCCAAAAAGAAATGCTCCATGCATGCACGCGTGGCATGGTGTTCTCAGTCTCTCAGACTTTTCGCTTACTCGTTACTCGTCGCATGCACGAAGCTATAGCTCACGGCACAATAGATCCATGCATCCATTACTTTCTCGCTAGCCTGTGCGTGTATCCCACGTAGTACCAGCACATATGCCCGTACGAAGAGCAACAACGCCGGAACCAAATTAACCGATAAGAAGAATCGCGGGAGCTTTGTACTGTGTGCGAGCGGCGGTGCAGTTGAACTCGCACACATGTCGCCGGCGCGGCTCGGGTGCGGGCGGTGTGGTCACAAACTGCCAAATTGGGTAAATGTTGTAAGAACGACTGTTAAAGTTTTAACTTCTCATACAATTAAAGATTTAAAAGATTTCAGGTAGGTCATGCGTAGTTTCTGCCTGTTCGGTCTCAGTTTGTTCCTTCAAACCTGCACTTGATCAAGAAGGTGATGCTCCGTCACTCTGGGTCGGCACGCCTGCCATGGTAGTCTTTCGTACTTTCGTTTGTGGTTGGGGTGGGTAGATTGTAGTAGTAATTAACTAAAATCAGAGGGGAGGCCCTTCTTTTGTTAAAAAACTTGTCATTCAATTAAAGATTTAGATTTTCTTCAGAACTTCTCAAATATTTCGCATACATGTTATGATGTGATTTCCAATCAAATTTGAAATTTTGGACCATCTAGTCATCATTTAGTACATTTATTATAAACATGTAACAATGTAGCTCATCCATCCCGCCCAAAACAGGTTAGAAAACTAGAAGGAGACCCGCAAAAAAAAACCTAGAAGAAGAGATACCACGAAGACCTGAATAGTAGTTGAACTCAAGCTCACATGGTCTTAAGTGAACAGTAAATTCTAAAAATATATTTAAAAATTTTAGAATGTTCTGAAAAAATTCAAGAAACATTGTTGTTTTTTCTATACGCATGCAAATTTTCATGATGGAATCACACTTGTGAAGGTGTGGACAACAAAAAATAAAATTGAAGCTCAGGAATGCTTTATAAAACACTCTTTTCCGAGCATTAATTTTGATTTCTTTGCAGACACCTCCACAAATGTGAATTCGGCGTGAAAATTTGCACACGTGTACAAAAAGCGCCAATGCTTCTTGCCCCCAAAATCAGAATGTTTGATATATTTTTTCACTATTTTGTCGGATTTTACTGTTCATTTGAGCTCATAAACTCCATGTCCGAAACTATCCCGGGTATGCAACAATGTCATCAGCACACCGACATCATTCTGGAGGCATCCTTGCTCGCTTTGGTAGCCTCTTAAATAAAGCACAAACAAGTCGGTAACAAATTACGGAATGCATTTCAGCATGTAAGACACATTTGAAGCAAAAAAAAAACTTTCTAGTAAACAAGCAGGTGAAATGATTTGGTGACAACTCCTCTTAAATATCCTATATGCTCTCATTTTTTTTCTATTTTATACCTAACCGGAAACTAGAAACTGCTATCAAGATATTACTTAGATCATACACTTTAGAGATTCTTACCAAGATATTAAATGGTACATGACTACATATACACTATATTCATGCAAGTGCCCCAAATTAGTTTGAAGAAGATTGCAATGTTGTCTTTTTCTTATTTTCTCTCCCTTTTCCCAAATTAAACTTTTTTACTTTAAATATTTTTTGAGGCACAATGTATCGAAAACAACGTATCTTCTACTACAAAACGTTATACGAATTTAGCACAACATTATTTTTGTTATGGTTGTGATTGAAAATAGTTTTTTATAATGAAGTTTAAAAGTTTGTATAAAAAAGTTATATATATAATTTTCAACTATATGATTATGTAGTTATGAAAAATAGCCATAATGTTAAATAAATGTAGTCAATGGAAGTTTCCTTACATATGAGTGACACAATTAATTTCATAATGAAAAAAAAGGATATCATCAACCGTTCAATAGTCAAAATTTTCAAGTAATATTTATTGGATTTTATTTTGATGTAACTTTAATATGTTACCAACATTCTGAAATGTGTAAAGTGGACAATCTTATAGGGATCATGCGTACTACATTTGCGATTGTATAGGAATTTGTGTTAAGAACTTTAATAGTTGTTCATGGATAAGAAGTCTGCATTAATGGAGAATCAGTACAAGCATCTGTGATATTCTATGGCATGTTTGTTGCTGATGGCAAACTTAAGTAAGTAATGTATGTGTGTGATCATTTTCAATAGTTCTTTGTTCTTTTTTCTGACAACACTAATGTACATTTAATTATTTTTGAGCATGTTTTAGTTTGTTTTCTTTCAATTATTTTTGAGCATGTACACAAGAATCATCAGCACTGCACTTTTTGAGAAAAAATTGGATGGTTTAGCAGAATCGTTTTTATCTATCTCATCCATAAACAAGTTTTATTGGATGTAAAATTCAAAGTATTTTGTTTGTCAGAGGACTGAGATTAGGATAATTCTGACTCATGAAAGGAACATTAGTCTAGTTAAGACCAGTCAACATGCTAATGCTACTAGCCACACTCTTGTTTGTATGGGAATGGCTCAACAGCAAACTGCTTGTTGGCTTCGAAAATTTCCTCATGAGATAGCTAGCGTAGTCAATTCTAAACGTAATCATCTTGTTTGATTAATGAAAGTTCCTTCTGCCTGTCAGGGTAAATGACCACGGGTAGCCTAGCCGGCTCCCCTTGGCACTTCAGAAAAAATTAAGAGCCGATTCGGCCTCCAAGAAACCAAGACGTGGGACCGCCTTCCCCCTGCCGGCTGCCTCTTAGGCCGACTGTCGGAAGGCGGCCCGGCCTTAACCCTCATGAAGAAAACCGCGGGAGGGCCGGCTCCCGGAAGCCGACCACGAGAAGGCCGACTCCAAGAGGCCGGCTCCCACGACGTGGTCAAGATCGTACCCTCGAGGCCCGCAACCACATAACGGCGATGGAACGGGGCGTGGCTATAGTAAAGCCTGCCACCCCCGAAACCCGGAGCACGCCTGGCACAGTGCGCCGTACGGGGTAGCTCTGACCCGTCCGGCGCGACACTGTTGCCATGATGACTATGCCGCCATCCACGGCGGGCTGTCAGCGCAGCCCACGGGCGGTGGGCCCCTTTGGGCAGAGAGACACCCGAAGGCGGCCAGGTCTCCCCCAGTCGGCCCAAGACATGGCCGGCTTTCCCAAAGCCGGCTTGCTCCTTCCCTCGAAAGAGGCGCCCCATTAAGAAGACAAGACGACGTGAGGCTACAGCGATCGCCCGCCAGGCGGCGGCGCTGTAGCCACGCTTACCTCGATAAAGCCCTCATCATCAGGACTGAGGCAACAGTAATCGGCCGCCGACAGGGCCCTAGGCAGTAGGGCCTGCCTGTCGACCAAGATGCCAGCAGCCGGCGGGGCCCACCAGCCGGCGGGCCCCAGCAGGCGGTGCAGAAGCCGGCGAGCATAGACACTGACGGCTGGGACCCGCACCCAGCCGGATTACCATTGTACCCCCGGGGGGTAGGCCTATATAAACCCCCCGGGGCACCCATGCAAAGGGTTGATCTCAACTAGGTTACAACACACATAGAGAGAAGAGTAGAGCTAACCTTGCCCTTCTTCTTCCTCTCTCCAAACAGCTCGAGGAGCACCTTGTAGTTACTTGTTCACCGAGTGATCATGCGGAGACCCCGCAGAGCAGCAGTAGGGGTGTTATCTCCACGGAGAGCCCCGAAGCTGGGTAAGATTCGCCGGCGTGCATGTCTTCGCCTTATCCCGCTTCCAGGCACCGGCGACGTCTTACTGGCTCCCACACAGACAAGCCACCCGTTGGCATATGTCGCACCAACCACCCGACATTTGGCGCCCACCGTGAAACCAGGTGCACCATCATCCGGAGACCTGTTCTGGACGGGAACCCTCTTCCTCCCTAGCGAGCGTAGCCAGCCCGGCATGCCCGATGGCGCTTGCCACGACGCGCTGCAGGGCGTCACCAACGCCTGCGCAGCGAGCAACCTCGCCAATCCCCTTGGCGAGGCCCTCATCTCTGACGAGCCCGCCTCCGACGCGGGCACGGACCGCCTCGTCGACCTCCTCGGCCAGCTCCACGTCTCCAGCGAGCCTGCTGCGGACCAGGAGTCGGTTAGCTCCACCGATCCGATGCCTGTCGACTCTGACACGGACTCGCCCGACGCCTTCCCCACCGACGTCGTGATCTACGACGACCCGCTTCCCCGAGCCGATGGCTGTGACGTTGCCACCGCCGAGGTGATGGTCATCAGCCACGGCGGCGCTTCTGGCGAGAACGCCCACGACGCCCCGCGAGCGGCGATCCACGACCTGTCCGTCCCCCTCTCGGCCGATGCCGACGCCGAAGCACTGGAGGCTCGCCGCCTCGCCCTCCTCGCGGAGGGCCGGAAACTAGCTTCCGTGAGACGCCTCACCGAGGCCCACCAGCGCGAAGTCGACCGCGCCGCCTTCGGCACGCCACCTCCTGGCGGGCCTAGCCGAGTCGGCGTCGTCAGACAGCGCGGCGCTGTCATCGCCGACTTGCTTGGAGTCGACCGCCCAGTCTATGCCACCCCACTCGAGAACCTGCGCGCCGCCCAGGCGGCCGTAGACGAGCTGGATGGACTGGAGGCCGAAGAGCTCCCCTACATGACCAGACGCATCCAGTAGCTGATCGATGCAGCCGCGCAGCGGCACGAAGCCGACGCCCGCGAGGAAAGCCCTCCACCGCGCCGAGAACACGGCGCGACGTCCCGGACGCCGACTGCGGGTAAAACCCGCGCACGACACGAGAAAGAGCCGGCTGCCAGCCGAAGCCGAACCCGGATCTCCATCGTGCGAGACGCAGAAGGCCACCCTCGAGCCGTGGAGCGGCGGGGCAACCCGCCTCCGCCTCCGCCTCGTGGGGAAAGGTATCCCACCCCACCGCCTGTCACGCATCCGACTCTCAGCGGCCGACTAGGTCGCCGCGAAGGAGTCGACGAGAACGACGCCCGCCATCGGATCGACCGCCTAGCGTAATCCCTGGCACTGGAAGAAGAAGATGATGTCGGCCCGCCTTGCTTTGGCCCCCGCATCCGCGACGAGCCCTTCCCCAAAGGGTTCTCGCTCCCGAGAGACACGCCCAAGTACAACGGCTCCGTGAAGCCGGAAAATTGGTTGATCGACTACTCCACCGCAGTACGCATCACGAACGGCAATAGGCGTGCTGCCGTGAAGTACGTGCCCCTCATGCTCCAAGGCACGGCGCGGACCTGGCTCAATAGCCTCAAGCCATACAACGTCAACAGCTGGCTAGATTTCACATAGGCCTTCGTCCGCAACTTCACCAGCACCTACAAGCGGGCTCCCAAGCCCAGACAGCTCTCCTTGTGCGTACAAGGCCCCGCCGAGTCCACCCGCGACTACCTCACGCATTGGGCCGAGCTCCGCAACTCTTGCGAAGGAGTGCACGAGGTGCAAGCCATCGAATACTTCACAGCCGGGTGCCGAGAGGGCACCCTCCTCAAGCACAAGCTCCTCTGCGACGAGCCAACTACCCTCGATGAGCTTTTGGTCATAGCGGAAAAGTACGCCACCGCCGACTCCTCAATGAAGACCGAGCTCCAGGTAGATGCGTCCGGGAAGGTACTCAACCCGGCGCCCAAGACGCCGGCTGGGGATTCCGGCCGGCGCCCGTACCAAAACGACCACAAGCGCAAGGGCCCCATGCCGCCTTCCACCAGTCGGCAGGTGGCCACGGTCGAGGGCGAGCAGCCCGAAGGGCGGCCCGCACCCAAGAAGCAGAAAGCCGGCCGGCCGGCTTGGCAGCCGGCCTTCTCCTACGAGCAAACCCTCGACGCCCCATGCAAGTTCCACAGCGGCGTGAAGCCGTCCAACCACACAACCCGGAAGTGCCACTGGCTCACCCGAATCTCCAAGGGCGAAGGGTTGGCGCCGCCTCCACCTGCTGGTCCACCGCCTCCGGCTCCGCAGCAGCCGGACGCTCGATCAGCAGTCAGAGCCGTGCAGGACGAGTTCCCCGACGAGCATGCCGCCTATGTCGTCTTCACCAGCCAGCCTGAAGACCGGCGCAGCAGGCGCCGAGAGCACCAGGAAGTCAACGCGGTTGCCGCCAACCCCCCCCCCCCCCCCCCCGAGCACATGCACTGGTCAGAAAAACCCATCAGCTGGAGTCGGGCTGACCACCCAGAGGTGATGCCATCTCCCGGCTCTTATGCACTGGTCCTGGATGCCACCCTTGCAACAGACAGACGCGCAACCCGTTTCTCCCGCGTGTTGATAGACGGCGGGAGCAGCATCAACATCCTGTACCTTGACACCCTGAAGAAGCTCAACGTCAGGACGAAGCAGCTCACACCTACCCGGACTGTGTTCCACGGCATCGTACCCGGCCTGTCCTGCTCCCCCATTGGCAAGATCAAGATTGATGTCCTCTTTGGGGACAAGGATCATTTCCGCAGGGAGGCCATCTGGTTTGAAGTGGTGGACCTTGAGAGCTCTTACCATGCACTGCTTGGCTGACCTGCCTTGGCCAAGTTCATGGCTGTTCCCCACTATGCTTACCTCAAGATGAAGATGCCGAGCATCAAGGGCATCATCACCATAGTCGGCGACTACAAGAAATCGGCCGAGTGCGCAGCGGCCAGCAGCCGGCTGGCCGAGTCCCTAGTGATTTCCGAAGAGAAGAAAAAGCTGGACCGGGTCGTGGCCATGGCTGGCAAGCAGTCGGCCCTGTCCCCCGATCCCAAAGAGTGTGATGCCCAAGGTTCCTTCCAGCCGGTCAAGGAAACGAAGAAGATACCTCTTGACCCCGAGCACCCGGAAAGGTTTTCCATCATTGGGGCAAACCTAAACAGCAAATAGGAAGGCGAGCTCGCCGATTTCCTCCGTGAGAATCGGGACATCTTTGCATGGTCCCCCAAGGACATGCCGGGTGTTCCGAAGGATTTCGCTGAGCACAAATTACATATCCGAGAAGGTGCAAAACCGGTCAAGCAACCCCTCCGCCGACTGTCGGAGGAAAAGAGAAGGATTGTAGGAGAAGAGATAGTCCGGCTCCTAGCTGTCGGCTTCATTATGGAGGTGTTCTTTCCGGAGTGGCTCGCCAACCCGGTCCTCGTGTTGAAGAAGAACAACAAGTGGCGCATGTGTATAGACTACACGAGCCTCAACAAGGCCTGCCCCAAACATCCTTTTGCCCTGCCAAGGATAGATCAAGTGATAGACTCCACAGCCGGATGCGAGCTGCTAAGTTTTTTGGATGCTTACTCCGGGTACCATCAGATAAAGTTGGACCCGGCCGACCGCCTGAAGACCGCCTTCATCACGCCATTCGGAGCCTTCTGCTACCTGACTATGACATTCGGCTTGAGAAATGCCGGTGCCACTTTTCAGCGTTGCATGTAGAAGTGCCTCCTCAAGCAACTCGGCAGAAATGCCCACGTCTATGTGGACAACATTGTGGTGAAGACGGAGAAGCGCAACACCTTGCTGGAAGACCTCAAGGAAACATTCGAGAACCTGCGCCGATTCCGGATCAAGCTCAACCCCGAGAAATGCGTGTTCGGAGTGCCAGTCGGCCAGCTCCTAGGCTTCCTGGTCTCCGAATGCGGCATCGAATGCAACCTAGTGAAGATCAAGGCCATTGAGAGAATGGCGATTCCCACCAAGCTGCGAGACGTCTAGAAGTTCACCGGATGCTTGGCTTCCCTGAACCGCTTCATCAGCCGGCTCGGAGAGAAGGCTCTCCCCCTCTACCGCCTCATGAAGAATACTACTCACTTTGAGTGGAACGACCAAGCCGACCAAGCTTTTCACGAGCTGAAGAAGATGCTGACCACGCCGCCTGTCCTGGCGGCGCCGGCTAAGAAATAGCCCATGCTCCTTTACATTGCTGCAACCAGCCGGGTGGTCAGCACCGTCATCGTAGTCCAACGCCCAGAAGAGGGCCGAGCTCAGCCAGTCCAGAGGCCGGTGTACTATTTGAGCGAGGTGCTGTCTACCTCGAAGCAGAACTACCCGCACTACCAGAAGATGTGCTATGGCGTGTACTTTGCCGCCAAGAAACTGAAGCCCTACTTCCAAGAGCACCCCATCACGGTCGTATGCACCGCCCCGCTCGCCGGGATCATAGGCAGCCGGGACGCATCCGGCCGGGTGGCAAAATGGGCCATCGAGCTGGGCCCTTACACGATCTCCTACCAGCCTCGCACCGCCATCAAATCCCAAGCATTGGCCGACTTCCTCGTCGACTGGGCCGAGACCCAGTACCTGCCGCCGGCTCCCGACTCCACTCACTGGCGCCTGCACTTCGACGGGTCCAAGATGCTCACCGGCTTGGGAGCCGGCGTCATCCTCACCTCTCCTAAAGGCGACAAGCTCAGATACACGCTGCAAATTCACTTCGCCGCCTCCAACAGCGTGGCCGAGTATGAGGCGCTCGTACACGGGCTCCGGCTTGCCAAAGAGCTCGGCATATGCCGGATCCTGTGTTACGGCGACTCAGACTTGATAGTCCAGCAGTCATCCGGCGATTGGGACGCCAAGGACGCAAACATGGCGAGCTACCGCTTCCTCGTCCAGTAGATCAGCGGGTACTTCAAACGATGCGAGTTCCTCCACGTACCACGAGCCGACAACGGGCCAGAAGATGCCCTGGCTCGATTAGGCTCCACTCGGCAAGCAATACCAACCGACGTCTCTCTGCAACGCCTCCTCAAGCCGTCTCCAGAGTCCGATTCCATCTTCGTGCCGCCTAGCCCCGATGCAGCCGGATCCGGCTTGAAGAGCCAAGCAGGCGGCCCGGGGACTTCGATAGGCGGCGCGGGGTCTTCAGCAGGCGGCTCGGGGACTTTCGTAGTCGCACCCAACCCGGGGACTCCTGAACCCGGCTCGGGGACTGCGGTAGTCGGCCCGGGGACTGCACCAGCACCACAGGCGGCGGCCGACTCCAGCATCTCACAACCCAGCCCGCCCACCCTGGTTGCAGTAGCCGCGTTGGCAATAGAAGAAGTCACAGCTCCATCATGGGCCCAACCCATCCTCAACTTCCTGACAAGCCAAGAACTGCCGGCTGACGAGACAGAGGCAAGACAAGTCCAGCGCCGAGCCGGAGCATACACAATCGTCAACAGAGAGCTCGTCAGGCGCAGCGTCACTAGAGTCTTCCAGCGATGCGTTGAACAAGAGAAGGGAATAGCAATCCTCAGGGACATCCACCAAGGTGAATGCGGCCACCACGCGGCTTCAAGATCACTAGTCGCCAAAGCTTTCCGTCACGGATTCTTTTGGCCGACTGCTTTGGACGACGCCAAGGAATTAGTCAAGCATTGCAAAGGGTGCCAAGTCTTCAGCTCCAAGCAACACCTGCCGGCTTCGGCACTCAAGACCATTCCCCTCACTTGGCCCTTTGCCGTTTGGGGTCTGGACATGGTGGGCCCATTCAAGACAGCGCGCGACGGCATGACACATCTGCTTGTCGCCGTGGACAAGTTCACCAAGTGGATCGAAGCAAAGCCGATCAAGAAGCTGAATGGGCCGACTGCCGTGACATACATCGCAGATATAACAACTCGGTACGGCATGCCGCACAGCATCATCACCGACAACGGCACAAATTTTGCCAAGGGAGCATTGGCACGTTTCTGCGCGACGCAGGGCATCCGACTGGACTTAGCGTCCGTTGCCCACCCGCAGTCAAACGGCCAAGTCGAACGAGCCAACGACCTCATCCTTTCCGGCATCAAGCCCCGACTGGTCGTCCCACTGGAGCGTTCGGCCGGCTGCTGGCTCGATGAGCTGCCGGCCGTCCTCTGGAGTCTGCGCACTACCCCAAACAGGTCAACCGGCTTCACCCCTTTCTTCCTCGTATATTGTGTCGAGGCGGTCATCCCAACCAACATCGAGTTCGACCCGCCTCGGGTGACCATGTACACGGAGGCGGAGGCCAAGGAAGCACGAGAAGACGGCGTCGACCTGCTGGAAGAAAGCCGACTGTTAGCCCTCAGCCGGTCCGCCATCTACCAGCAGGGTCTGCGTCGCTACCACAGCCGGAAGGTCAAGCCAAGATCTTTCCAAGAAGGCGACCTTGTGCTCCGGCTGATCCAGCGAACAGCCGGCCAACACAAGCTCTCGGCCCCTTGGGAAGGCCCCTTCGTCATCAGCAGAGCGCTAGGAAACGACTCCTACTACCTGATCGACGCACAAAATCCGAAGGCACGAAAGAGAGACGACTCCGGGAAGGCAGCAATCACGGGAAGGCGGCAAAGGAAACAGCCTAAGGATAAAAAGCATACGAGAATGGAAGCCAAACACATGCATGATTATATTTACACAAAAGGCCTCGAAAAGGCCAACATTCAACATAGTTTGAATACACCCCCAGTGGGTGGAACTGCGCAAGCTTAATAAGAATTGTTCAAAGAGTAACAAGCAGGAAAAGCAAAGACGGCAGATCAAGCCAAGGGAACGACCGGCGAGTCGGGCAGGTCGGTGGAGACAGTAGTGCCGGCTGGAGGAGTGGCCGGCTGATGAACCTCGGCATGATCACCGCCTCCCGCAGAGGGCGCGCTAGCACGCGCCTCATTGCTGGAGGCACGGTCATGCAGAGGCGGGTTGGTCGCTTCACCGGCCGGCTCAACGTCTTCGCCCTCCTCCCCTTCGTCGTCTTCATCTTCATCGCTGGAGGCGATCTCCTCCGCCGAGTCTTCACCCTCCGTCGGGTTCAGTCCGAACCACTCCTCCGGCTGGGCGACGCCGTTGTCATCCACCTCAGGAGCCAAGACGCTGGTGTCGGTAAACTCGGCAAGAGCCGAAGCACGCTGGATGATAGCCGGCCGCACCTCCACCAGCTCTTCGTCGGCCTCCTCCCGCCAAGTCCTCAGCTGTTCCAAGCTCAGCCCAGGGTACCAGGCCCGGACGAACTCCAGCGCCCGCCTGGCGCCGGATCGAGCAGCGGAGGCCTTCGAGGCCTCAAAGCGGCCGACTGCCACCTCCAGCCAGTCGGCAGTCCGGCTCGGGGTGTGGGGAATCACCTCGCCTGGCCAGAGGGCGGCCAGCACCTGCGCTCCGGCGCGCTGGAGGCAGCGGAGCATGCGGTGTGCCGGCTGCAGCCGGGCTTGGATCGCCAAGAGCTGCTCCTAAAGTGTCCGGCTCGCGTCCGGCGCGATCTCAACTCCCGCCTGACGGCGTGCCTCGCGGTAGGCCTCGATGGCCTGGGAGGCCGCGACGGAGTGGCGGGGGAAGTAGTCTGCGCAGAGAACAAAAGCAGCACAAATCAGAAGACGAATCAGAGGGCAAGGCGGCGAGCAAGGAGTAAGGGAGGCGACTTACCGTCGATCAGATCCTCGATCCAGCTGTAACCCTCGCTCAGCGCTTGCTTCGCCCCAGCCCAGCTCGCCGCTTCGGTCTCAAACTCGGCTTTGAGGGCGGCCTCGCTCTCCTGCGCCTTCTTCAGGGCCGCCTTATGGCTCTCCTCCTGGTCGGCCAACTTCTTGACCAGGCGGTCGCGCTCCTGGGCTAAGGCATTGAGCTCGGCCTCCTTGGCGCGAAGGGCGGTTTGGGCCCCGCCGAGCTGCTCTCTCAAGTGGCCCCTACAAGCATGAAGGCAAAGGAAGAAACAATAAGGAAGAAGTCGTTGGGGAAGATCCGACCCGACTGCTCAGCAGTCGGCCCGGATCTCGGGGACTACACCCAGTGGGTGCGCTGACGCGCCCCCAGAGAACATGAACAAAACCAAGCACGTACTCCGGCTGTCGGAAAGATCCTCGATCTTCTGGCACAGCTCCTGAGCCTGGGAGTCGAAGGCAGCGGTGCTCTGGTTATGATACTCCTGGAAGACCAGACAGGATGCAGGAATAAGATAAACTGTCAGGACCTAGTAAGTTCCAAGCCGCCTGCTCAGCAGCCGACTCGGAACTCGGGGACTACACCCAGTGGGTGCGCTGACGTGCCCCCACGGAAGAAATCAAAAAAGCAAAACAACCAAGGCTAGAAGACTCACCCGAACGATGGCCCGCGTCGTGAGGTAATCTCGGGTATATCGCTGCAGCGCAGTAGCATGAGCCTGAAGCCGGCCCCGGACCTCCTGGGTCGCCGCGTTCAGCTCGGACGGCCCCCCGCTGGACGTCCACTCGGACGTGCTGGAGCTGGCCGCCTCCAGGGCCTCCGCCGTCCGGCTGGCGCTCGCAGCTCTGTCCGGCTCCGGCACGGGGGCAGCGTCCCCCGTGCGCCGGCGTGATGACGGCTGCACCACCAGGCCGGCTCCTGCTGCCGGCTCGCTCCCGGTCGGCTGCACCGGCGCCGCAGCCGGCTGGCCGCCCTGGCCCGCTCCAGTCGGCGCCGTCCGCGGCACCTCCTCCAAGACGATCGCGTCATCCTCCCTCCGCTCCGCTGCCGCCTGGCCGCGGTTGTCTTCCTCAGACGGAGGCACGGGGGCGTTGGGAGCCACACTGCGCAGGGGGATGACGAGCTGCGGAGGCCGGTTGCGCGAGGCCTCCGCCTCCCTCTCCGCGGCCGTCGCCTCCGCCTGGGCCTTGGCCGCCGCGTCGGCCTGCTCCTTCGCCGCCTGGGCGGCCCTCCGCTCCGATGCTTCCCGCTCTTCCTGCGCCTCCCGCGCGTTCCGCGCCGTAGCTTCCATGAGGTCGGCGCGGGGGTCCATGCGGCGGGAGCTCGAAGACCCTCCGGCTGATCCAATCACGGAGGCGGCAGGGCCCCGTTCAAGGGAAAGCGGCCCCCTGGCCGGCCAACCAAGAAAGAATTTAGAAGAACTCCAATCCAAGAACACGACAAGAGTACAGGATGATTAACACTCACGCTGAAACCGCCTACGGCCGCTTCACAACCTTCTGGAAGCGGGCCGCCTTCGCGGCCGCCTCATCCCGCTTGGTTGCCGCGGCGGTGCCCCTGGGCTTCTTTGGCCGGCTGCCAAAGTAGGTCGACGCAGCCCGGCGCTTCGGTGCGGCGCCACGGGCGGCCGGCGCGGCAGAAGGGCCCGCGCCTTGAGGATCCAGCGCCAGCTGGCGGTGCGGGACGGTTTCGACCTCGTCGTCGTCCGCCCAGTCCTGGAGGCCGGCTCCGAGCCCGGCGCCGCCTGCCTCGCCGCCTTCCCCCTCGGCGGCGTCCTCCATGGCGGCCGCCCCAAGGTCCGGATCGTCGACGTCATCTACCGTGCGGTCGGGGTGGAACGGGCGCTCTGCCCCCGCGTCCCCCGCCGCCAGCGGAAGTAGAGGATTCTGCGGGAAACAAGCCGGCGGATTAGAGGTCGGTCATATCAAAGCCGGCAACACAAAAGAAAGGAAAGAAGAAACACTTACGATAGGCGGAGGGTTGGCGCGAGAGTACGGCTCCTTGCCGAATCGCCAATCCTCGGCGAGCTTGCAGTTGGCGATATAGTTCACCAGGTAGGACACCTCAGCATGAGGCATCTCCCTGGTGCTTAGCCGGCATGGGTCGAAGCGGTCGCTCATCTGGCAGATCATGTGCGGCCGACCTTGGAGCGGGAGTACCCGGCGCTCCACGAAGGCGGCCACCAGGTCGGCTTCGACCAGGCCCTCCGACTGGACCATCACCTGGAGACGGGCGACGGCGGCGTTCCCGGCCTGGGACAGCGTCCTGGCCCGGTAGCTCCATGAGGCCGGCCTCGAAGCCAGTGGGGCGGCTACGTAAGCCGGCAGGTTGACAAAGTCGCCTTGCGGGGCGACGTTCCTCACATAGAAGTAGGACTTCTGCCAGAGCTTCACCGACTGGATCAGCGGGATGGACGAGAACGGATTGTTCTCGCCCGTCCGCCTCATGGCGATGTAAGCTCCGCATGGGGCGGGAACGCCCGCGACGACGGTGCTGAGTTTGCTCTGGAAGAACTCTCCCCAGAGCTCCAAGGTGGGGAGGACGCCAAGAAAACCCTCGCAGAGGGTGACGAAGGCCGACAGCAGCATCACGGCGTTGGGGGTGAGGTGATGCGGCTGAAGGTGGTAAAACTCAAGGAACGAGCGGAGGAATCCGCTCGCCGGGAGGCCGAATCCGCGTATGCAGTGCGAGCGGAAGATCACCCGCTCGCCCTCCTCCGGTGTCGGCGAGATCTCCTTCTCCGGCGCACGCCGGACCCACACGTAGTTCTCGCCGGGCAGACGCCGCGTCCGGCGGAGGAACTTGATGTGCTCATCAAGGACGTTGGAGCCGTCCCACGAGCTTGACAGCGCCATTGGAGCGGCGCGGCGAAGAGCAAGATGCGGTGGCGGCGAAGGCGCGTGCGACCCCGCTGCGGCGGAATGGCGCGGCGAAGAGGCGCTGCGGCAGCGAAGAGAGCAAGGAAAGAGGACGAGGAAGGGTGGAGCGAGGAAGAGCGTGCGAGCCTTTGTCGCTCCCTCTCCTCCCCCTACTTATAGACCCTCGCGGCGGAGCCGAGGAGGTGTGGTGTGGGGGACGTGGGATTAACTGCGCCCACTCCCCCACGTCCCGCTATTACTGCGCCTTGACGGCGTGGCGAAACCGCCGCGGGAAGCCAAGCCGCCCACCTTGGGCCGCAGAAGATCCGCGCCTGGGCCAAGGCCACGAGTGGCGGGCCCGGGCCTGTGGCGACGTCCCGTCGTGCACGCGCCGTGGCAGGCCTTTTCTGCCACGTGACATGCGGGGAGGCGCGCGGTCAGCGCGCGGGTTGGCCCACATTCTCGTTGACGAGACCACGACGCCCATCCAAGGCAGCGCGTATAAGCAGAGCCGGCTCCCAGCTGCCGGCTCCTCAAGATAGGAAGCTGACCGAGCTTCTCATTCCCCTTGCCGACCTCGAAGCGCGACCAGCTTCGGGGACTACTGTCGGGGTAAATGACCACGGGTAGCCTAGCCGGTTCCCCTTGGCACTTCAGAAAAAATTACGAGCCGATTCGGCCTCCAAGAAACCAAGACGTGGGGCCGCCTTCCCCCTGCCGGCTGCCTCTCAGGCCGACTGTCGGAAGGCGGCCCGGCCTTAACCCTCATGAAGAAAACCGCGGGAGGGCCGGCTCCCGAAAGCCGACCACAAGAAGGCCAACTCCAAGAGGCCGGCTCCCACGACGCGGTCAAGATCGTACCCTCGAGGCCTGCAACCACATAACGGCGATGGGACGGGGCGTGGCTACAGTAAAGCCTGCCACCCCCGGAACCCGGAGCATGCCTGGCACAGTGCGCCGTACGGGGTAGCTCTGACCCGTCCGGCGCGGCACTGTTGCCATGATGACTATGGCGCCATCCACGGCAGGCTGTCAGCGCAGCCCACAGGCGGTGGGCCCCTTTGGGCAGAGAGACACCCGAAGGCGGCCAGGCCTCCCCCAGTCGGCCCAAGACATGGCCGGCTTTCCCAAAGCCGGCTTGCTCCTTCCCTCGAAGGAGGCGCCCCATTAAGAAGACAAGACGACGTGAGGCTACAGCGATCGCCCGCCAGGCGGCGGGGCTGTAGCCAGGCGCCAGGCGGCGGGGCTGTAGACACTTCTTGGGTCTTTGGGCGGTTGGCTCGGTGATTGGCGCTACTCTTGATGTCGATCTTCTCTGTTTACGTCGGAGAGGAATTGTTCGTATCCAGGTAGCGGTGCTGAACCTTGATGCTTTCAAAAGCAGCACAATTGATTCTCTCTCTACTGATGTGGTTGTTCAAAGAAAAGGGTATGGATTCCGGTACAGTCTGGAAAAATCAGACTTCCATGTTGATAGTGATTTTGTGCCTTGAGTCTGGGAGCATGGCGATGATCCAGGGGGTGACAAAGGGCACGACAGGGAGGATACAGTGAAGAGCAACGATCCAAGCAAGAGGTCCAAACCCACTTCATCTCCCAACAACCCTTCGACCCTTCCTACCACGGGCGGAGTGGTGCCCATGCAGATGGCCATTGCCGTAACACCGCCGAACCCTCATCGAGGTCTCCCTGCCACGGCTACTTCTTCGTCTTCGTCTTTGAAAGGGTCTTCTTCGACGATGCCGGCTACTTCATCTACGACTGCGCCTCCGACGACGTCGGCTCCCCTGTCTTTGGCGCCGCCGACCCCGGCTCACTGGTCGGCACCGCCTCTCGACGAGGGAAGTCTTGCATGCCCTATACCTGAGGGGGTGGCACCTGCGGTGGTCATTGCGAGCGCTGCATCACCGCCACCATCGCCTGCACCGGTCTCTCCGACTCGTCAGGGAGTGATCTTCTCCCCATCCATTAGAGCGGGCCAGGAGTCTGCCATGGTGGCGCTGCGAGCTCTGTCATATACTCTCCATCACCAGGGGGCGTCGGCATCCGGACTCAAGGAGGTTGAGGAGCAGCCCCAACGATCTTCTTCCTCGTCGTCGGGATGTCTTCTTCATCGCCGCAGCAGTCCACTACGCCTCTCGGGGTCGCCGGGATGGGCTCGGCGGCCGATGTTTCTCCTTCGCCGCTGAGGCGCAACGGGCGTTATTACGTCGGGACTGACGGTTCAGCAGCCACCGACGAGGACTCTATGGTGAAGGCCATGCGTAGGACGGCTGTCCGCAACCTCGACTTCGAAGGTTATTCATGTTTGTACACGATGGCTCCGTACTTGATCTATCCTGCAGAGGCCGGAGGACAAAGACCTTTTTATGATGGCGTCTACACGGCTGGAGCGTTCGGCCAGGGAGGTTTTTTACCCCATGGATGGCGGTGTGATCTACGGATAGGATCTGTCGCTCCTTAGGCTCGACATGATTTATTTGCTCCGCATTGTACCAGATTATTTTTATTTCTAGAGCACTTTCGACTTTTTGGCTGTGTGCATCT
Source organism: Aegilops umbellulata (assembly GCA_032464435.1). NCBI lineage: Eukaryota > Viridiplantae > Streptophyta > Magnoliopsida > Poales > Poaceae > Aegilops > Aegilops umbellulata. The sequence continues at coordinate 536,492,985 of CP136055.1, forward strand.
AGCTATGTAGAGGCCGGGCTTTCTTTCTATGCGATTGTATCACCTCGATATATCTATTCAATGAAATATCCTCTATCAAAAAAAAACATGGGAATCCGATAGAACAAGGGGATGTGCAACTAGAGTGTGCAAATTGTTCATCAAGAAAACGATGACATGAAGTTGTAAAGGGACAGAACAAGACGAAGTGATGAGTTCATATGAAGTAAAGCAAAGTGATTGCACACAAGAAAAAGGGAATAGAGAAAGCAGACAATGAAAGACTGGTGGAACCTGACGGTGAAACTTGACTGGTCCCAACAAAGAGGAAGGTCAACATGGGTGAAAAACAAAGAAGACCATGAAGAACTGATGGAACATGGGTGAAAAACAAAGAAGACCATGAAGGACTGATGGAACATGGATGAAAAAGAGAGAAGGTATGTAACAGAACAGGGAATACAACATGCATACATGTAGAAAGACATAAAAGAGCAGCCCGCTAAAGTATTTGTACAGAATAAGCATGTATACTATCTCGTATTAAGACAGTTAAGAATTTGCATCAAATTTTTAGAGAAAAGTATACCTTTTGTCCCTCAACTTTTGGTGAAGTCTAGATTTGGTCCCTCAACTTCAAAACCGGACAACTTGCACCCCCAACTACCGAAACCGGACAAGGTTCGTCCCCGGACTCGGTTTTGACCGGTTTTGGTGTTGACTCACCCCGGTTTTGACCCGTGCTCACTCATATTCCTGTAATTTTTTTATATCCGTGAACTTTTTGAAATCCACATACACTTTTCAACTCCGCATAGTTTTTTCAAGGTCGCGTACTTTTTTCAAAAATAAACATACTTTTTTCAAATCAGCGAACTATTCTGAAATTCGCATACTTTTTTCAAATCCGTGATTTTTTAACATTTCCGTACCTTTTCCAAATCCCCGTATTTTTCCCAAGTTTGTGTAATTTTATCAAATCCAAGTATTTTTCAAAGCCATGAACTTTTTTTTGAAGTTCGCATACTTATTTCAAATCCACATGCTTTTCAAAGTCCGCATTTTTTTTCAAATCCGTGTTCCATTTATAATCCATGAACTTTGTTTGAAATTCACATACTTGTTTCAAGATGAAACAATTTTTGAAATCCACATATTTTTGCGTAAAAGAAGTCCATATCCGCGTACTTTTTTCAAGTTCGCATAAAATTTTCAAATTCATGAACTCTTTCAATAAAATGTACTCAATTTGAAAGTGACATCAATTTTAAAAAACTAAATGAACTTTAAAAAAATACGCATATTTGAAAAAGTACATGAACTTGTAAAAAGTATGCAGATTTAAAAAAATACACAAATTTTAAAAAGGTTCACATATTTGAAAAAATAACCGAATTCGAAAACATCACGTGGACTTGGAAAAGGTATTCAAATTTGAGTCGGAACGGTCAAAACGGGGGTGGGACAGCACCAAAACCGGTCAAAACCATTACCAGGGATGAATCTTGTCCGGTTTCAGAAGTTAAGGATTCAAGTTGTCTGGTTTTGGAGTTGAGGGACTAAATCTAAACTCCACCAATTTCCGCCGAAACATTCGGTTCAAATCGCAACACAGATGAACGGTTGCGAAATGATCCACAGGTGCGTGCCACCACACCTGTGTGCCCCTATCAATTCTTGAGCAATTGAACACACACACACACACACACACAATTTCAGGATATAGGCATTATAGACATTTCAGCACGTAACTCACACAGTTGGAAAGAACTAGACAGCCGATTATGCACACACACCTGACTGTACACAATTTCTCAGAATCAGATTCTGTGCACAGTTAAGCTAAAAAGAACTAGCCCTAAACCTAAGTTCACACCAGAAAATAAGTCAGGGCACTATTCGCCCACAAAGGATCGGCCCGAGGTTCTTCCGGGAAACCAGAGCGCAAAAGCGCAACATAGTCAAATAAAATAGAAGGTCAGGGTACTCCTCGCCCAAAAGGACTCGCCACGAGCACGAGGTACGTTCCGGGGAATTGGCGTTAGGACTGTTCATAAATCACTTGAGGTGGCAGTGGAAGTGGCACACGCCACGCAGCAACAAGCCAACAACCCACCCCACCCCCACTCGCACATACCACCACCCACCCACGAGGCCACGACCTCCGATGCCAAGCGTTCCACCCGTCCTCGATCGGTGGCGCAACTTCGCGCTGCTCCTCGGCTTGCTGCCCTGTGCAAGGCAATGGAGATGCCTACCAGACTCTGAAGAAATCTCAAACGGGTTTGCTCCTGTTCGGGACTCTTGCGGCGACTGCCACTTACTAAACTGGACTAAATCCGCAGGGCGGCTTTTGGCATGGCGAAGGTACAGGTACCCATTGTTACTACTTCCTCCGTTCCATGATATATAAGAACGTTTTTTATATTATACTAATGTCAAAAAAGTTTTTATATTATGAAACGGAGGGAATAGAATATAACTAGTAAATGTGCCCGTGCGTTGCCACGGGTGACAATGCAGTTGAACGAATCAAACAATGATTAAATTACATGGATAACTTCTTGACGATGGAATGCATGGATAGTATCATGAGATGACACTAAAACCTACAAAATATTATTCAACCATTGATAATGCATGGATAGTATCATGAGGTGACACTAAATCCTAAAAAAAAATTATTCAACCATTGATAGGGTAGGCGCATCAATCAGTCTTGTTTCAATTTGGTATGTTGATGTCCAAGAGCAGATTTTTAGTTTAGGGATTGTTCGGGTCTCGTTCAACTCCATGCTTCACCAACTACGCGGACCAGAGGCCTCTCATACAATTTGGTGAAGTCGAAATCACAGAAGCGCTAGCCATGACGTCGTCATTGTTCCCTTCTCACAAGCCCGCCAGGGCCGACCGCCATCCCTCCAGCTCATTTTATTCATGTGCTGCCCCGCCATTGCCTCCTATCGACTTCCCCCTTGCCGTCTCAGTCTTCCACACCATTGGCCTCCTCCCCAACATCGCCATCTTCCCCGGTATAGAAAACCTCCCCATCGTCGGCCTATGCTATGTTCATGACAAACCCCTCAACCAACAGAAGCTGACCATCATGTCCCAAATGGTTTGGCCCTTCCACGGAAGCTGGAGCGCGACACTGAAGCGTCAACATTTCTAGACATTTCCGAAACCCCGGCACCGCCATCTTCCCTGGTATAGACTACCTCCCCATCATCGGCCTATGCTATGTTCATGACGAACCCCTCAACCAACAGAAGCTGACCATCACATCCGAAACGGTGTGGAAGTTCCACGAAAGCTGGAGCACGGCGCTGAACCTTCAACATTTCTAGACATTTCCAAATAGGCTTACATGTATGCTTCTTGACATGGAGTTGTCACCCAGTGGAATATTTTAGCAATGTTAACTTTAGCTAGAAATATATATCTCCTCTAGTAATAGCTCATCTAGAAAAATGATGGTTTTCACTTCTATACTCTGCATGTTATCTTTCATCAAGCTCCCACACATAGATATAAAATCACTGCCATTTGACACACAATCGTCAATTATAATATTTCTCTAATGAACCTTTGTATTCTATTTTTTTTGCTGGCTCTAGTATATCATAAATGCTAAAATGAAGAAATTTGAGGATATGTTATAAATTTCAGTGTTGCTACATCTACAATCCATATGATAAACAATAGTGACCCGTAGCTCATACATGTACAATATCCATATTAGAAGGTGCATCACTCTTTCCTGCTCCATCCTTGTTACAGTTGAGAGAGTATGCATACAATGTGTTATCGTTGCAATATGAGATGCAAAGTATAGACCCACAACGGTATTTCAAATAGGCACAAGACAGAATATATTGCATTACTTCCATAAGAAATATAATAGTTTGAATAAATTGGTATCCAGGCTTGTCACTAAAGAAACATGTTTCCTGTAATCTAGACACTTGAAGCGGGCAAGCAGCTAAAATAAACTTAATATGAAGCTCTACAATTCTCTCATTGGTTATGACATACTGCAATTCCCTCGTTGGTCCTGACATATTGGATCCTTCATCAGGCATCCTGGGTTAAGATGGTTATACTTTCGAAGAAATTTAAAAAATCTTCTTGCTTCAGTTGCTTGTTACCTGTCATACAATGTGTTATCTCATCTCAACAAATACTGAAGGACTAATAGACACAGTCCTGGGCTAGTTGAAGTGGTTTCTGCAAAAGGAAAATCATAATATTGCAAATTGCAAGCTGTCCAAAGAGAAAAATCAGGTTAAATTGACGATTTGACAGTTACAATATTGGAGAAACTGGGATGTACAAAGTCAACTGGTACTTAAATAATAAAGCAGAATCAAGTTGTACATCCACTTCTTTCTGTTGTGAAAAAACTTATGCGTCATGCAAAACACTGAAATAACTACAGAATTTGCACAAATAGAAATAGCAAGCTTGTGACACAGTAATCAGGTTATCCCGATGGTGCTCAGACATGTAATTAGAAAATATTTGACTGGTGCAGACTGAAGTAACCATCTACTAAAGTCGACCATAGCTCCAGGATCAAAATGTAATAATCATAATACAAGTTTCCTTCAAGGAAAAATTGTAACATATTTGCTTGTACTCTCTTAATAGCTATAATCATTCGTGAGATAACCAACATGTATTTTGACAAACTGATGTATATTTTTTATCCATTTTTTTGCGATCGGATCGCCCATCAATGTAGGTAGGCAGACGCATACAGGGACTTTGTGCTGCTGGCCTGATATAATGTAAATGTAGAGGTGCCAACTATTAGTTACCTGGGAAAGACGGTGTGTTCGTCAGAGCCTGGACTCCTCTTTTCCCAAATTCTGTAGCTAATTCAGGTTGGAAAATTGATGAAAAATTCTTCAGTCATCATATGCAGGAGTCACTCAATCTGACATAGTAGAGCATGAGTCATTACCTGGGAAAAAATAAGATGGGTGAACAAAATAATTATTTCTCCTCAATCTGACATAGCAGAGCATGAGTATACCCAAATAGTTATATAATTTGCGTGCTTTTCCATACTACCTAGATAATTAGATTTCCTTGAAGGCAGAATCCGTAAGAAAGGAATATGTAGAAATTAGAAAACCAACATAAAAGCAAACTGACATTGTTGTAACCTTACAAAATCAGTTGCATTAGTAAGAAAACCGAAACTTCTTACCCTGGTGCTTGCAGGTTTGAATCACTCCAAGAGATCAATGGGCAAATCATGATAGCTGCTTTGTTCTACTGATTGTGCCGACATAGGGACGGATTGCATCGCAAATTTGACAGCCAATAGCGAACGGAGAACATCTCTGACAAAAAACAAATTCATGATGTGATCTCTATTCTCTGATAGCCGGTGGAGAAAGGAGATTGGAGATATACGAATATAATGAGGGGGTGGGGGTCCAAGGGGAATTTAGGCCCATCAGATTTAGTTCTAAATACTGGCATTGTGACTGAAAGATCATTTATATTGTTACAGAAAAACTACCGAATGAATGTGGATTTCATAGTTAGAATTGCAAGAAAATTTATATGAATGTGCTATATCTAAAAAATGCTAGCCTTGAACCCTTTTGCCACAGAACAAAGTAACCACATACATACAAATCTATATAATACTCGTACTACAGGCAGCTAGTTTAATTTATGTATGTGCAACAGTTTCAAAGTCTGGCTATGGATCTTCAAAGAAAGGATTATAAGCTCTAGGCATGATATTGAGAAATCTGGAAAGGTTGTATAACTTAAATGTCAATTATAGTACATAGGATAAATAGTTGAACTCTAGGCACCATACCTCTATTTACGCTAGAAGGCAGAAAGATTAGAAACACCCTGCAGATAATCAGAGACTTAGTCTGTATTCGCTAGAAACAGTAGAAAATATGCAAATCCTATACCCATACAGAATATCGACTTATTTTGTTGGCTAACGCGGGGTATGTAACATAGAAAAACATCTGAAAGCCTCTTGCAAACTCCAAACCAAATTGGCCAGTTGTATCATTTTCTTTGAAGGTCAGGTGTTTCATTGTGTTCATGTAGCAGCTCTGGGATACATGGTGTCGCTCCAGGATGCATAGCAAGGCTACATCAGTCAGCAGAAGAAAATATGAGGAAGATGGGCGAAGCCACACATACCAAAGGAGCACAAGATTACATGGAGGAGAATTCGACCCAAAGCCATCCCCAAGGTGCAGGAATGCGACGCCGTCCGGCACGTCCCCGAGACCCCAGCGCCGTCTTGAAAATAAACCGTGAGGGCACCTTGCATGCCAAACTTACTTCAGAAAAGGCATTGGTTTCAAGAATCCAAAGAACCGGTCGCCCAAGGTTGCAACATCTGAAAAAATGACAGATAAGCAAATTCGGTCAGAGCACAAAAGAACTATAAAAACACAAAATCTCTCAGTTTTGTACAGATCAATGGCATATTTAAGTGGTTTGCCATGTTTCTAACAGAATTCAGATTCAACCAAAGGAGGTGCATGACAACTGCATTTGATCCACTTATTAAACTCGGTTGTACTTTCTAAAATATTAAGTGGCACGTTATGACTTGCAGAAGTGAGCTATTGAGGCAGTAGATAAATTGTATTGCTATGGAGCAATATGGATAGGAGTACAGGCAGACTTTGCACAAGTGGAATCATATATGTCTCCTCCCGTGTGTTGACCAGCTCGTCACAAAGCGGACTTGTGGTAGTAGCGGGATCGACTGTCTGCCAGGCCTCCAGGAACAGCAGGTTCTCCTCATGAGCGCAGACCCTGCTTGGGTGGGTCTCAAAACCACAAATCAGCAAGGATTGAAGAGCAGGTCATGCTGAACCAAAATTTCAAGCGTTGGCTTAATTGAACAGGGGCAGGGAGCGGCAGTAGCCGGCATTTACAGGGACACGCCGAGCATCATCCGCATGATCGCGTGGCGACCGAGACTGGGGGCTGCCAGTGGAAGGTGGCGCTGCAGGTCGAGCGGGGCGGCGCTCCGATGGCGACGACGGCGGGGCCCGGTCGGATCCGGGCGGATCTTGCCGGGGTGGATCCATTTCCGGCGGATTTGGCGTGGAGGCGGCCAGATCCAGCGAGATTGAGGTCCAGCGGCGCCATGGAGGTCCTGTCCAGCCAGAAAGAGGAAGAGGGGTGAGAGGAGATCGAGAAGAAGGAGGAGAAGGGAGAGGGGCGAGGTGGCGGAGCGACCGGAGATCCGGTCTGGTTCGGGCCCAGGATTAGAGGGGTTTCTTTGTAAAATTGAAACGTTATCCATACTTTAAGTAGGAATGCGGGTTAATTTCTTAGAAATAGGGGGACTTTTTTGCAAAACAGCCAGCGACGTACAACCAGAAGCGATCGCTGGTTTATTAGTAGGTAAAGATAAAGATTACGTCTAATTTAGACTACTCAGTGAGAGTGACATATATGTGGTGTTATGCAACGGGTCGCGCTATTCGTCGCCCTTGGTGAAGAGGTGAAGAATAACTATTCTTCACCCCCTCTCTATTTTGATATCAATGCACCGTATTTTTAGGTTTCATAAATTTTGTCTTATTTCATATGTAAAAAGAGAACATAAGAAAAAATATATACTCGCCGTAAAAAATATTTTATGTTACGTAAAATTACGAACGTAAAAACATATTGTAAAACATACATAAAATGTGATATTTCTAGTCTTATAACCTATTTTTTTGTTTTCTTATATCAAATTTTACGTAGTGAATCAATATAAATGTAACTATTCGTAATCCAAACGCAATCTGTTTATGAAGCGATCGTAAGATTGCCTCGGGTGCAGAATAACTTATTCTGCATCCTGGGTGATGAATAGTATTACTAGTCATGGAACACTTTATTTATTAGCTTATAGACTCAGCTTGTCTTGGTATGTATGATGTTACTCATAGTATGAGTAACTAGCTATCTTACTCAATTCATCTCTCTCCTCATTAAATCATTGTCGCATAAACAAATTTGTTGAGTTGGACCTTATGTTACTGCTGAGGTTACTCCCACTTCATTCATTGGATATGATGTATTTGAAAATAGATTTGTGCATGTCACCAAAACTTATATCAATGGATATGTATTTGAAAATAGTTTTCGGTGATATTATTTTTTGTGACATGCATTAACATTTTGTAAGTTAATTCTAGGGCAACGTTATGCATCGACAGGCGGATCTTTGGCCGCCGCACGAGCCATTGGATTCAATGTGAGATGAGCGTTAGATTCAGTTCCCAGCTTTGCAAAACGGATGATATTGCACCGGACATTTGCAATTGAGTTCATGCTACAGAACTTTTGCAACAGAGTTGCAGTTTTTTTTAAACATAGCTAATGTTGCAGATTGTTTTTGTCTTTGAGGTAATATCACTAGCAGTCATAGAACTTGCACTGGATGTTCAGTTTAGTGTTTAAACTTTAAAAATACGGATTTATGGTCATTCAACTTGTTGTATGGTGCAAATACGGTGCTTTCTACTGTGTCCGGCGTAAAAAATAAAGAGTACATTTTTAGACAACTCCCTGGATTTTTTTTAAGAACGCAAAAAGCCCAGGTCAGTATAAAACATAAATACAAGCCGGCAGGGTTGGAACCAACGGCCAACAAAAGACGCCCACACGCTGTAACCACCACAAACAATGTCATCTACTGATTGGAAGGGATAACTAAATCTTGTATTCCTTCTCTTGTAACACGTGGGTCTGTCAACTCTAATGAAATATGATCAGTGCAGCCCATTATGCACCTTCGATTTTTTTCGAAATTTGTATGTAAATTATGTTCTCAGTAGTAAATAATGTTTAAAATTCACGTGTTATCAATATTGTAAATACAAAGAAATAATTTCTTTCAGAATTGTTAAGATATTATTTAAAAAATACGTATATATTTAAAACAATATATTTATTAATTAAAAAATTGTTTGTATAACTAGAATAATACAAATACTTGTAAAATTGCAATTCAAAAATATTATTTGAATTGTACGAACAATTCAATAATTGTATGCAAATTTGTATAGTTCCATGTTCGTATAGATATTCATAATTAAAATTTTAAACTTTTGAATATACAGTCGTGTCTAATATAGTACACAGGTTTATATTCAAATGTTTTATTCACAAAGGAATGTTTGTATGCATAATACTCTAACACACCAATATTTGAACATAAGTTTATTACTTGGACCGGTCTAGCCAGCGGCCGGCTGCTCGCTACACTTTGCGAGCGGCCGGCCTAAAATTGCAAGTTTTGGTTCCCTAATAATTTATAAATAACAATTACCTAGTGTGTTTTTTATCAGATAGTGGATGTTTTTGTTAGCATTAAATGGGTACAGCAAATGCGTACAGACTAGTCTGTGAAACACATTTATTTTCGTTATTAAATTTTTAAAAAGTCATATCTTTAAAAAGTCATATCTTTTAAACCACACATCGGAATTCAGATCCGTTTTAACCTTTGGATTCATCGCGACGAGATCTTCGAAACTAGATCCCGCATGGGCATGTTTCAACGAAATTTTTTTGATGCCAACTTTGGTGCTATATGGTGCAACTAAAGTACTGCATTGTGCAACTTTAGTACTACATGGTGTAACTTTTTTTAAAAACCAACTTTGAAGCTATATGATCTAACTTCATATGAGGTTGCAACCTATCAACCATAACAACTTGATGTGCAACTAGTCTACTACCCTGACCAACTACCTAGTAGTGGATTGCAAGCCTTGTCCCTACTTTGGGCCTCCTTTGACCCGTCCTCCGCACCATGGCTGTTGTCCTCCTTCGCAAACTCCTCTCTTCGACGACATCCTCCGACTCTAGCCCCTCCTCTTCCCCGAGAGCCTGACCGCGCTCAAGTCCAACCTCCTCAACACGTCCGACAGTACCGCAACAGACCTGGCGGAGCTTGATGTAATTAGGGGTGTCTTATATTCAGCCACTTTGTGCTCAGTTGGCTAGTAATGTAGTTGCACACACATTAATATTTAGTTGGCTTGTAATGTAGTCTAGTTGCACACACATCGATATGCAACTACCTGACAGAGATGTGCAACTTTTCTCGTACACCGTAGATGTGCAGTTTTCCTCTATGATACCTCCATCCTAAACTGTCTGCTTTCAGTGAGATGTGCAACTACATTTGTTGCTCAGGCCATGTAATTTTCACTAGTGGCACCACCCCGTACTACTCTCCAACAGTGAAATGTGAAATTTCGTCTACCGCCCTAGTACCCTAGCCAACTGCCTAGTAGTCTGTTGTGCAACTGTGTGGCCATGCATATGCAACCGTGCCAACGAGAGTGTGCACCTCCGCGGCCATGCATCAGCACCTCCCACGACAAATTCATGTGTGACTATGCGGACGAGATTGTGCAACTCTGTGGCCATGTATGTGCGACTGTGCCGACGAGAGTGTGCAACCCCGCGGCCATGCGTGAGCACCTCCCACGATAATTCATGTGCGACTATGCGGACAAGATCGTGCAACTCTGTGGCCATGCATGTGCGACCGTGCCGACGAGAGTGTGCAACTCCGCGGCCATGCGTGAACACCTCCCACGACAATTCATGTGCGACTATGCGGACGAGATCGTGCAACTCTGTGGCCATGCATGTGCGGCCGTGCCGACGAGAGTGTGCAACTCCGCGGCCATGCGTGAACACCTCCCACAGTAATTCATGTGCGACTATGCGGACGAGATCGTGCAACTCTGTGGCCATGTATGTGCGACCGTGCCGACGAGAGTGTGCAACTCCGCGGCCATGCGTGAACACCTCCCACGACAATCCATGTGCGACTATGCGGACGAGATCGTGCAACTCTGTGACCATGTATGTGCGACCGTGCCGACGAGAGTGTGCAACTCCGCGGCCATGCGTGAACACCTCCCACGACAATTCATGTGCGACTATGCGGGCGAGATCATGCAACTCTGTGGCCATGTATGTGCGACCGTGCCGACGAGAGTGTGCAACTCCGCGGCCATGCGTGAACACCTCCGACGACAATTCATGTGCAACTATGCGGACGAGATCGTACAACTCTGTGGCAATGCATGTGCAACCGTGCCGACGAGATGTGCAACTCTGCGGCCATGCGTGAACACCTCTCACGACAATTCATGTGCAACTATGCGGACGAGATTGTGCAACTCTGTGTCCATGCGTGTGCGACTATGCCGATGAGAGTGTGCAACTTCGCGACCGAGCGTGAGAACCTCCCACGATAATCCATGTGTGACTATGCGGACTAGATTGTGCAACTCTATTGCCATGCATGTGCGACTGCGCCGACGAAAATGTGCAACTTCGCGACAGGGCTTGAGAACCTCCCAAGACAATTCATATGCAACTATGTGGATCAGATTGTGCAACTCTATTGCCATGCATGTGCGACTGCGCCGACTAAAGTGTGCAGCTTCGCGGTGGGGCGTGGGAACCTTCCATAACAATTCATATGCGACTATGCGGACCAGATTGTGCAACTTTGTGTTCATGCATGTGTCAACTAGGACTACTATGTGTGCAACTACAACTAGTGTGGATGCCAACAAAAAATAGTAAACAATAGATCAACTTACAAAGAGGCATTTAGTCAATTTAGCATCGTCTTTTTGTCCAACTATGAATTTATATCCAACTTAGGTTACTATCATGTCCAACCCGACAAAAATCTTTAACATGGACGCCATGGTCTACATAAATGCTTTCGTCAATACCACCAAGATACACAAATACAAGAGTTGGCCGATCGAAGCATGCACATAAGAAGCTAGATACGATGGAAAGCACCTAGATTGATAGGATCCACCGGCTGCAATACAAGTGCACGTAAGAAGTGCAGCTTACACATATCTCTCTCTCATCCCTTCCCGAAAAATCGATGAAGCAGGAGGGTTAATCGATTCTCTCATCCCCAACATGGTCGGCCAGCCGCGGCCAGCACACCCGCCGGTGACCGATGTTGTCTCGTCTCTCCTCCCTTACGTTTGGATGCTCTCATCCCCTACGCAAAACTCAGCAACGTGGGTCTCCACAAAAAGCACCATTTTCAGCAGAAAAAATATCAACAACACTTTTAGAATAGATAGGCAGTAGCTCCAGAAAGCAAAAGAAAGCAGCGGCAAACTCCATTAAGTGCTCTTTTTGCTAAATTCCGCACAAACGAATGCAAGCAGCGGCCGCACAAATAAAGCAACCCAAGCAACAGCGGCAAATTCCCCTGCCCGCCATCGTCTTCGTCTTGCTCCAGATCGACGACTAGGTCCATTCCCCCCTTCTGCGTCTGTGCTTCCTTCTTCTCTGGCTGCTCCAGCTAGATCAAAACTCGTGCTTCCTCCTCTCCCAGCCGCTGCAGCCATGCCCCGACCTGACGGCGACCACTCCTCCCTTCTTCCTCCATTGTAGGTGGCGTAGGAGCTCCGGACGGCGTCACACTCTTGAGGAGCGTGAGGGGCGGCGGCGCAGGGCTCGCCGGCGGCGGGAAGGCATCCAGGCAGCGGAGCTCCGCATGAAGAAGTGGGACGGGTGGATCCGGCACACGTAGCTGCTCGGATCCGTCCGGCTTCGCGCACACGATTGCGTTTGAGGCCTTTCCCATGGATTCGGAGATGGATTTCGTGGAAGGTGGGATCTGGGGAGAGCGGCGGCGGTGGAGTGGTACGGGGATGCAGAGAGGACGAGAGGGACAGAGATGAACCCGACAAAAAAGCACCTGACTCTCGTGGGCCGTAGGATGCGCACGGAACGAGCGGTCGAGGCGCGGCCGCTCGGTTCGACTGAATAGTGCGCGTGCACTTTTAAGATTTTAGGTTATTACTTACATATTACGAATATCTTAAATGTTTTTATTACTTACTTACGTTTTACTAAAAAAATATAATCAGGCTTATATATTTTCTATTTACTAATCATCCTTTGTATGTATAATATTTTTAACACACAAATATTTGAACATAACTCTATTACTTAAGATTGACAAAATGGGTCATTGTATGCGCAGCCCATTTAAGCTCCACATGCATCCTGGTTCAAAAAATATTGTTATCCACATAGACAATAGAGCTTGAAAGGTGAGTAGTTGCTAGATCGGCTTATGTTCTACTCGTTGGTTGCGGGTTGGAGACCAAGCGTCTCCTTTTTTTTAATTTTGCTCATATGGTTCGAGACCTAGCGGCTCCCTTTTCTTATGTTAACTAGATAATACCCCGCGCGTTGCTGCAGGACATGTTACATGTATCCGATGCTATAATAGGTATATGAATATATATGTAATTAGGGGTGCACTTGGTTTGCCAGATAGATTTAGGTGACTGCGGGTATCTGCAACCGAGGGCTAGAAGTGGCCATTTTTCTGCTTGGTTGAGAAGATAAGAAGTGGCTATAGGTAGCCAAATTTGTATTTTGTGTTGAAAGCATAAAAGATGGATAATTTGTTGAGATGACCTCTTCACTATCATATGGTATGCAACTGGTTCATAGAGTGCCAAATACATAGATTAGACGAAGGTGTAGGATACAGTCGCATATGCCCACTAAACCCGTCGCACACATTCAGAGTCTGGGATTCATAATCTGTTGATTCTTCATAAAAAATTAACAGAGAGAAAGTTAATTCAGACAGGAGAAATAGAAATTTATGGAGAGTACATCGCCGCCTAGCTCCTGGTCGTGGCCTCACTTTCGTGCACCTGTAATCAAAGAGAAAAAATAGTACAATGCCCAGCAATCAAAAGGAAGGGATTAATGGCTGGAGGAATGCATGGATCATGCACGTACGGTTCATCTAGTTTTTCTCAGTCTGGAAATGGAAGCCGGTGCGCTGCCACTGGAGCATGGCTTTGCTCCAGGGGATCCCGTCAGCGTCGGCGCTGAGGAACCCCATCTCATCCGCGCGCCGCCCCGGAGGTCTTCTCCGACATGCCGGCTTCCCTGCCCAGACTCCGCGCCGTCTCCGCCAGCCGCAGGCCGCGGCACGTCCGCCGCCACATCGCCGCCCACCACCTGCACCACCACACACACGCACCACCTCGCCCCCGCTCCGGCGCTCCTCCATGGGGTCGGACGGGGCCAACGGCGGATGCGCGTAAGGCAGCGCCGTCTCGCTGGGACTAATGGCCCGGGACTCCATTGACGATGATCTTCGAGAAAAATAATATGAACCGATTCCGGCGGATCGACCGACGGGTGGACGGAATGGATAGGCATGGCTCGATCCCCCGGCGAGCGCGATTTACAGTTGGAGACTCACCTGGATCCTGTGCTGCCGCTCTCCATGCTATTGTGTAGCCGCCGCCTCCGCCGGCCGATTCCCTCCGGACGCCGCTACATCCCGATCTACGGAGGGGAGAAGCCGGGTTTGAAGCAGACTACAGAAGCCACCATCTTCATATAGCAGTATATAGTACATCGGGGTGAGGATGTAAAGGGAGTTTTGATTTCTAGACTTGAAGGCCAATTGAGTGGAGACTTATTGATTCACGGAAGATGAAAGGAACAATCAGGATAGGGAACGACACAGTGTTTGTTTCAATAAAAAAATAAGTCAAAGTGGCTTTTGATCTGTTCGGGTGGGTAGAATTGGAGGAGACAGAGAATTGAAGAGAGGATTTGGTCATCTATGAGCAGTACAGTTTTTGTCAAAAAGATAGCAGTGCAGTTTTTGTATATTTTTTGAATTTTAGTTTTACAAATATTTATATTATTTAAATTAAACAGACAATTTTGTGATCCGTAGATCAATAATTTACATACAAATTTAAAAAAACGGTAGATCAGTGCAGCCCAATTTGCACCTTTGTTTTACCATGCCAGCTCAAAATTATTGATCAGTGCAGCCCAGTTTTAAGGTAGATCTATGGTCCACGTGTTTTAAGAGAAGGCATATAAATGGTAGTTACTTCTAAAAAATAATATAAATGGTAGTTATCCCTTATGATCATCAGATGCCATTAGGCTAGTCATAGTGGGGAGTAACTTAGACTAGTAACATGAATATGTTACTAGTCTATGTTACTACCTTCATAGTGGGGAGTAACATGTATATGGTATCATGCAAGCCATCATTTATTAAGATATAGACTCATTTTGCCTTGGAATGTGTTATATTACAGTAATATATTATGTTACTACCTCCGTTTCAGCTTACAAGTCCTACGCGTATACCTAGGTTGCCAATTTTATCACCCTAATATAAACTATATAACACAAAAATTATACCTTTTGAAAGTAGAAACTCCGAAGTTTATGTTGGTATATATTTTGTAATATATGACTTGTATTAGGTTGGTCAAATTAACGATCTAGGGTACGCGCACGCCCTGTAAACTGTGAGAGAGGTAGTACTCCAACCATCTCTCTCCTCATTAAATACATGTCATGTCAGCAAATTTTTCTTGGGGTGTGTTATGTTACTTGCTAAGTTACTCCCACTATGACCAGCCTTAGGCTGGTCATAGTGAAAAGTAACTTAGACTAGTGTCATGCATATGATACTAGTCTAAGTTACTACCTTCATAATGCAAAGTAACATAATAATAGTATCATAGATGGCTTCATTTATTAGCTCATAGACTCATCTTGTCTTGGAAAGCGCTATGTTACAGTAACACCTCTCATTAATTACTTGCCACATAAGCAGAATTTTCTCGATGTGCGCTATGTTACTAGCTAAGTTACTCCCGCTATGACTAGCCTTAGGTAAGGTGGTTCTCACCGTGTGCGTGCCTTCAATAGGCTACAGGTTTGAATCTCTCCTCCTCCTACTTTTATTTTATGTATATCTACTGTTCATTAATACATAAAAAACCCATGGACTTATCAGAAAAAATATATTGCAGCCGCTGACATGTGGGCCATGCAGGAAGTTGTACACCGGATACAATACAAAAGCACCGTATTTGCACCACACAGCAAGTTAGATGACTACAAATGCCACTACAAGAAATGTGTTAATCCATGACAGATTCAAACTGTTACACATGTGTCTATAATCGTCATGATAGGGCAGGCGTGGCGGATTGTAAATCTGTCATGTATATCGCGTCATAATTTGACCACCATGCACTCCTTGACGGTTCGCCAGATCCGTCATGGATCCATGACGGTTCTTGGCCGTCACACATTATTGTTAGATAACGGCGTTAACCATACATTCCATGTCATCATCTGACATGGCAGCCAACATGGATCTGACATGGCATCCACATGTTTA
Organism: Aegilops umbellulata; assembly: GCA_032464435.1. Classification (NCBI taxonomy): domain Eukaryota; kingdom Viridiplantae; phylum Streptophyta; class Magnoliopsida; order Poales; family Poaceae; genus Aegilops; species Aegilops umbellulata. Next base: position 536,509,228 of record CP136055.1, read on the forward strand.
TCATCCCAAGTAGAATTTTGGCCCACTAATTTTAGTATGACATGTGTGGTAAACAGCCCAAATAGAATTTTCGCCCATGTTATAATCAGTCCAAACAGGGATTTGACCCACTAATTATGTTTATCTCACTATTTTTTTTCCAAGTCAGTTACCAACTAATTTGGGGTATATTCATATATTATAAGCACATACATTATTCGCTACTTTGAGTCCATACGTTTATATAGATATCTGCCTGTATTATCAAATAAAAGAAAATTACAGCAGGTTCTCAAAAATATTACAGCCAAGAATTTAATGCAAAACAAAGCCAAATAAAAAACTAAAATTACAAGGACATTTGTAACGAAGGCCACAACCCCCCACTCCATCTCCACCAATCTCTTGCTGGAGATTCTCCACAGCTCATCTCTTGATGGTGGACGGCACGACTCTGGTGAGTGGCGCTCCTCGCGGTTTTAGCTCGATTCGGTGTCGCTTCTGTAAATTGGATGCAAGGCGTTGGATGGCGATCACGAGCATGTGGCAGATCTCGTCGTCCTCCGCGCGGTCTGGCACCCCCACGAACAAACCCGCTTGCGCGCTGCATCGACACAGGCACGACCTGCATCAAGGGCACTGACGCCGCATGCACAAGGTCAGCCATCAGGGACTGGATATGGCCGATGGGGAGAGAAAGGGGCAGGGGAGGAAAGAGGTGAGGGAAGGGGTTGGTGGTGCTTGAAGGAGCTGGAGGCTGGATCTGAGGAAGGAGATGGGGTAGGTGGGAGCACCCGTGGCCGGTGTGTGGGTAGGGAGGAAGCCCGTGGCCTCGCCGTGATCCACCATTGTCGTGGCCTCACGGATCTCGTGGCCTCGCGGATCTCGACTGGATCCAGCCGGGGAGACACTGCGGCGGAGCGGTGGCAGTGCGGGGGATGGGGGGCGCGGCCGGTCGAGGAGCAGCTGGGCATGGCGGGGAGGCGACGGGATGGGATGATGTGTGGACGACGGCGAGGATCCAGGAGCGAAGGACCGAAGAAGGAGCACCGGCGGGCTGGTGGAGGTGGGGACTGGGGATGTTCAGATTTGGGAGGGGTAGGGGCGTTGGTGCTCTCTAGAAGAGAAGACAGCAGCGCGTGGGTGAGTAGAAGAATACACGAGAAAAAGGGGGAGCTTGGCTAGCCGTCGGATCTCAGAGGAGCAGACGGTGTGGATCTGCGATCCGTGGGATGGCTTGACCAGCCAATCAAAACGCGAGTTTGCCCTCACATGGATCGCCACATCAGCAGGACTGGTCCGTTTCCTTGAGAAAAAAAAAAGCAATACCAGGCCATGACGGTTTTGGACAACGCTAGGTTCAGAGAAGAAGTTAGACTACAGTTAAAAAAGAGAAGAAGTTAGACTATATGTTGATTCCATCTGATTCATTATTTTTCAAGTAAATATGATTTAGTTTTTTGAGTCACATATTATGTATATAGATTTTTAGTACAAGTGCAAAGCTTTATGTCCTCAATCTATCACACCACATTTCTTGACCAATAAGAATTGAATTATTCAAGTACGTGAAATGTGCACGATATGTGATCCATGGTGCACTTTCGTTTTTGCATAAAACTTATATTGTCCGTGTATTACCAAAATGAAACGTCTGAATGCTCCTTTATTCAGGCCGGTAGCGTTGTTATCACACGCTAGTATTTTTAACCCAAAAGGTCTTGGGGATTGAGTCCCGATTGCATTTCTTTTTATTAAAAATTAAAATATACATTGTCCAAAAAAACAAAGGTCATAGGGCTTCGTGAAGTTTCTACACATGTTTGCATCTTGTCGATCGATGGCGTTTTCCATGACGGACTAGGGAAAACCGTCATCGACTATGACGGATATTTAGAACGTCACCGGAAATCCGTCACGGATTAACAGGTTTCTTGTAGTGTACGTATTTTTAAAGTTTTAGCACCAAATTGAACATCCAGCGCAAGTTACATGACTGCCAGTGATATTACCTCTTTGTCTTTACTTCTATATGGGCGTTATCCAAGAGAGTTTTGCAACATCATTTATGTTGCAAGAAAAAAGATCACCATTGGGTGTACGTCGCGAGCTCCCGCCAAACGGTGCTGAGGGAGCAGCGACGCTGCCCGTCCCGGCCATCACACCGCCGCCGGCGAGTGTCAGAGCTCCGGTCGGGTCGCCTCGCCTCCTCTCCGACAAGGTGGGCGCACTATGCACGGTCAACGGTCGCGATGGAAGCAAGTGGCAAAGGCGGCCATGCGCCCGACCCCGGTTGCAACCTCGCCATCGTCCTCCTCTCCGGCGAGATGGGCGGTTGCTAGTGCTGGCGCCGAAACTTTGGGTGACACACATCTCTCGTTCGGTGCTGCGGGGATCTGGACGTCACCGCCTCGCATTCATCTTCATCAGTCTGCAACATACCCGTTGTTGCGGTGGCAAAATTGCAACAATGGGCTTGTTGAAGAATTAGTAGTTATGGTCCCTAGGGCACGTGGCGTGCAGGGATGGTGGCGGACACGGGAGCTGCCATACGTAAGGTGATTATACAAGCGTTTTCTTTAAATTTAAGATCAAAGTTCGGCACAAAATACAAAAAGGATCAATAAACCGGGACGGAGGTAGTAGGAGTTAGAGATAGGATTGGTTTAAACCATGTATGATTTATCCTCTACTCCAAGTCTCCAAGTCTTTCTCCCTCGTATTGTACTCTCTATATATCCCTACGCGAGGGTTAGAACAATACAACACAGATATTAGTCAAGGCACAGTTCCCACATGATAATAGAGCGGTTTGTCCAATGACACCGATACTAAGACCTTCCGTCACTTTCTCAGCACGTCGTTTTCGGCGAGATCAATTTCCTCTCGCCGACAACGAAGCACAAGCACCCTATCTATCAAAGATTAGATCAGTTCGTAGTTTAGATCCAATTTCCGATTTTCTCAGATCCATCCACTAAATCAACTCTCTTAGCGACGAATAAAACCCAGCGACCACCCTCGAATGCATGCCTCGTGAGAACAGCAGAAACTAGACGAAGAAAACGCCGCGCCGCGCCGCCCCTCCCTCTCCAGCGTGGGCAAGTGCGGTCTACTGGCTTCTCGAGGAAGGGACCGGCTGCAGCGGCGAACGGCGATTCGTTCTATCCGGCTGCATGGACTAGTTTTCGCCACTCACGAGCCTACAGCTCCAGCCGCGCGATGGATGCATCGCGGAACCCCACGTACGGACGCGGCGTCTCAGCCATGCCGAGCTTCCACTGAATTTGCAGCAACTCTGGTACGTGCATACACTTTTAACAGAAAAAAGTACTTATTTATATCCAGTACGCGTGCATGCACGTCCTGGGGATGCATATACTTGTACGTACATGGCGGCTATACAAGTCCGACTACACCAAGCCGAGCGTCGCAGGAGTTCAGGGTACTCTTCGCCCAAAAAGACTCGCCACGAGCACGATTTACCTTCACCACGTGGAAGACGTGGTTGGCTACCCAAACTTGATTTAAAAAAAAGCACGAGGTAGCTTCGGGGAAAATTGGCGTTACGGTTGGGTGGCCCAGTTGCTCATAAAACACAGGCTGCACCCAACAGGCCAACACAACCCCTATCCTCCCTCCCCCACCCAGCACACACCCCGCCGGCCCGGCCCCACCCGATCCCCCCACCCACCATACAACTCAAGGGCCGAACCATGGCGACGGCGGTTGGCGGTCGCCTACCTCCGGCGCGGGCCGTTCCACCCCGCGTCGACTGGCGGTGCAAATACGCGCTGCTCCTGACCACTCTCACATCCAACATCACCTACATGCCGGGGCTGAGCCTGCCACCATGCAGGCTCTTGTCCGGCAGACTGTCCGGCCAATGCAATGGAGATGCCAATCGGGCTCTCAAGAAGTCTCCAACACATCTGCTCTTGTTCGGCACTCTTGCGATGAGTGCCATTTATCAAGATCGACTGGCTCCACCGGGCGGCTTTTGGCAAGTCGTGAGAATCCTGGTGTTCTTCTGCTGCAACGCCTTCGCCTTTATCATGCCGCTGGCTGTCGTCCTGATCATTCTCCCGAGGGATGTATTCGGCGCACTAGGAATCAAGTACTACCGCGTCTTGTTGGTAGCCATGATCCTGGACCAGTTTAGCCTGATTGGAGCCCATATCGCCGTGATCTTCGACCTGTCCGTCTAGGTTGTTGTTTGGGTGTCCCTCTGTGTCTTCTTGCTATTAGCAGTGTTCCTGGCAGGCGCAAGATGGCGGCGGGCGTTCAGAGAGAAGATGGAGCTCTGTGTGTCCCGTAGGCTGAAGATGTTGTTTGCTGATCCATCAACCGATGGACACGCAGAGGAGGAGGAGGACGACGACGACGACGAGGACGAGTTGGAGTTCAGCATAGGGGGTGGGACGAACGAGGAACCCTTCGGAGTGGAGATCTCATCTACGATCCTCGGCGGCGCGCTCACTCTGGTCCTCGCCGTCCCTATGGTGTCCATCCTCGCCACTCCAGTGAGGGTGCTCGTGGCAATAATGATCGCCTCAATCGGGGTGCCCCTCTGCCGGAGGTCCTTCACCCCGCTACTCCGGCCGCTATCCAGAGCTCTCCGACGCCGGTGCACTGTGAACCTCCAAGGTACCACGCCGGCGCCGCCACCCACCGGTTCCGTCTCCAGCGCCTCCTCGGCTCCTCGGGAACGATTGGTGTCCGCGCTATGCCATGGACTGTGCAGGGTGATACACGCGCTGTGTTCTGGAACATGGATGTGGATCCTCATCTTGGTCATCTGGGTCCCCTCGTTGAGGCACAACCTCAAGCTGAAGTTCAAAATCTCCAAGATAACAGCCTTACTATGCCTAGACGTGCAGGTTGTCTTTGCACCGCCCACAGCTACGCCTACGACAGGCACGGTCGCGGCTACTGGGGTGAGCACCACGACCACGACTACCGTGGCAGGGACACGGACCACGACGGCGAGAACGACCTCGACGTCGAGGGGCCGCGGGGATGTGCCTCTCGTTGAGGCGAGGCCTAGGAGGAACCGCCGGCCCAACAGCCGTTTGTTCGGCCAGGACTGGGTCAACTCATGATCCGTTACTGCCACTCAAAAATACTAAAAAAAACTGATGATCCGTTACTCGTAGGTCGAGTGGAGCACTAAGTTTTTCTTTATGTAGATCAGGTGCTTTCTTCCTCGGGCAGAAATTTCAATATTTTGTCGCGAACAAATTTTGAATTCAGGATTTTTTTTCCAGGCTACCACTGTAAGGGTTGCTACACTTACGGCATATGGCATGCTAAATGAGTAGTATCGTTTCCGTCAAGCCATTCCCATTTTGACGATATATCAGTCACGAAGGCTTGAATAGCAGTAACAGACACTTCATAGCAAGTCTTTCATAGGCCAGCAGTAGTAGTTACTGACACTTTTGAAGCATATGCATGCTGATAACACAAGAATTAATAACTACGATAACAGGAGGAGATGACTCGTATGTAAGAACTCCTTTGACTTCCCATCAGATCACTGACTGTTACAGCCGGTATGCAACGCCGTTGGGAGAAGATACGGGATCACGCTTTGGCCAAGCGAGCTGAAGCAGGAAGAGAGAAAGCAGAGCAACACTGAACCTGACAGAACTGAAGAAAGGAAGAAAGCGGAGCAATGCTGGAGCAACTCTGAACCTCACAAAACTGAAGAAAAGAACAGCAGTACCACTTCAGCCGAAGCCACCCAGGCAGGAGAAGATGATCCAGATGCTGGACCCCGCAAGTCAGCCAGACCTCACGCGCCGTCCAACCGACATGCCGAGAAGGAATGGAACGCGACTTAAGGTGGGGCAGAGATGTAAGTGGAACAAGCTCTACGCCCGTAGCATACATAAATAGGTGCCGTCTGGGATTGAGAGAGGCATCCGGTGGATCGTGGAACTGTATAACCCCGGAAGGGGCGAACCACTCTCCTCTTTCCTCTCTTGTAATTCCTGATCTGAGATGTTGAGATGAACTGAGCAAGTAGAGCCCTGCGATTTCTCTGATGGTGTAGCAGGTCTGTAACACTGACGATGTTATCAGACCAGCTGGATTTGTTGGGTAGCCGTGTTGTCAGACTAGCTGACATGGAGACAACAGCCCTGGGAGCTACTGGAGTATGGACAGAGGAGGAAATATTTGCAGGCTTGCACGAGGAGAACACAACGGTGTTCCGCCCCAAGGTTGATGAGGCAAACAGGAAGAACTGAGACTCCTTGTACATGTTGGTTTGAAGATCATTTGACCTGGCCGATCTTTCTCGCTAGTTTGCTACACCTTGTTGGACAGTAAATGGCGTCAGTGTGTGTGTACTGTGTAGTGTCTGTGTACCAAGGTTAGGTGGTGTATCAGTAAGCCCTTGTTTGTCAACAGATAAATGGTGTGTTGTGCGTTAATTCTGTGGGGTTGCTCTTTCTTTTCCTAGTCCTAGACTCCTAGGGGGTAAAAACGAGTACATAAATACGGTAAATACGCACAAAGAAATATTTCGGCAAGTTTGCTGTTCATAACTGAGAGGCTATCATTATCTGAGATATTTAGTACTGTGTTGTGCCCATGCACATCCGCGTATCCTGGCAAAAAACATCATATAACGATACCATAGCTGGGAACACAACCATTTGTAGCCAGTAGCGGGGAACACAACCATCCGAGGGTGCATAAAGTTGCTACACTAAAACTAAGGGCGCACAAGGACGGAAAATTTGATATTTTATCGTCTCAATTGATTTGAACAAGTTTTAAATTCAACATTTGTACAAACTACAGTAAGGTTGCTACACTTAGGGCAACTGCGATGGGCCGACCCATTTCGTCCGCCCGCGTTCGTTTCCGTTCGCGCGGACAAAAAACATGACCTAACACGTTTGAAGCAAACGGACAGATGTACTTTTTCATGTCCGCGTGAACAGAGACAATGCTAAATAGAGATGCCACAATCCAAATGTGTATTGTTTCTTTCAAAGCATTTCCATTCCGCGATATGTCACAAACTTCTTTGTAGGGCAAAAGGCCTTTTGGCCCGGTTTTCAGTTCATGAAACCTAACATGCTCACGTGTGCCCAAGCAGGTCAAGGCGGAGCAACGCGAGTTCACTCCCCTGCCTCCGCTCGCTAGTTTTTTTCATTTTTTTATTGTTGGTCTGGTAAGAAAAAACCATCCGCTTTTTAATACTTGTTAAATCAAAAAAGGTTTACGGATTTTATAAAAAAGTTCATCTATTTGAGAAAAGTTCAAGAATTTTGAAAAATATTGCAAATTTGAAAAAGTTTACGAAATTAGAAAAAGTTCTTCGATTTTTTTAAAGAAAATTCATCATTTTGAAGAAAAGTTCACAAACCTTAAAAAAGTTCATCGATTTTGAAAATAAGTTCATGGTTGGAAAATGGACACAAAACTGAAAAAAATCATAGATTTTGAAAACAAGTTCATCATTTTGAATAAAAGTTCACCAATTTGAAATAAGTTCATCAATTTTGAAAAAAAGTTCATCAAAGTTTTGGACGGAAATATTTCAGAATTAATCACTATCTAGAAAACAACGACCATGATTCGTCACCCCACCACGTGGTGGACCTCCCACAAGGTGGTGATCAGCTTAATCGCTGGAGACGAGCTGCACAATATCTTGAGGCTGGAATCAAATTTAAGAAACGGGAATATGACAAATTGGACCCTCACTCTCTGCTAGACATCAGGTTTCGCAATGGTGCGATGGACATTCCGTGTGTTATTATTGATGAGTATACAGGGAGTCTTTTCAGGAACCTTATTGCATTTGAGCAAACCTGTCCCCAGTTTGGGGATGACTTCACTGCTTATATTATGTTCTTGTCCCAACTTGTAAGCATGCCAGAGGATGTTACACTGCTTGCTAAGAGAGAAATCATATTGCACCAACTTGACAGTGATGATAAGGTGTCTGATCTCTTCACCATGCTCCATAAAGACGTGGTGTTTGATTTCAACGGCAACTACTACTTAAAGTCTCTTTGCCAGACCATGGAAGCTCACTACCAGAATCGTATCAATCGGTGGATGGCATGGCTGTGGCTAAATCACTTCAGAAATCCATGGTTGGCCTCAGGTGCTTGTGCCGCTGTCATTGTGCTAGTCTGCACAATTGTGCAAACTGTTTATGGTATACTGGCCTACGTTGATCCGCCAGAGTAGATTACAAGTAACAGTGGCAATCTTTTGTTTTTTTGCGGGATAACAGTGGCACTTTTCATGTGAGGGCCTCTGAACATCCGTGGACTCACGATTTTTTTCTTATATTTAGCACAATGCAGTCATGTCATGCCGTCAAGCACTCTGCTTTACGCCTAAATATTTATGCAGAAGTAACCAAGAATAGTTTAAGTTTGTTTCATTTCCCTGTTCATGTTCTTTTCAAACTGACAGTAAAAGGGGAATCAACTCGTGATTTACCCCCCGAAAAGTTTGTACACCATTCGTGCATCGTTGCCTCCACGTGCGTCCTTTTTACCAGAGCAATTTTTGATTTGAGGAAGTTGCGAGCATTCCCCCTTTGTTTTTGATACTCTTGAAGGTTAGAAACTCCTAGGCCATAAGGGCGTCTCCAATGGGAGACGCTTGCACCGGCGCTTATCATGAAAAAAAATATACCAGGAATCTAGTGCTTCTTCTGCCAACGGCAGACGCTAATAGCGGGCGCTTAGCGGTCGCACGAAGTGTTTCCATTCACGCGGAGGAAGAAAAAAAAGGCTAGCGCTCGCCTCCAGCTTTGGCATCGACGCCAGGTTAGATGCCAGGATTTATCATTCTAATTGCCGATTGGGGAGGATACAAATCCTGGCGCTCACTCTTAGCGCCTTGCGAAAAGTTTGTGAAGGTTTAGAGGCCGCCTCAATGTCTACCACTAATGGCCGGGAATCACCTTGATGGTGATATCTCAAGGATAAAAGAGTGGGCCTTGTGGTAACACGCGTCCCTCCAACGGTGATTAGTTTCCCTCAAAGGAAGTGAATACCGTGATACATCCATGTCTCCGGTGTCTTCGATTATCCTTGACCCTAACACATTACTTGTGGTTTACTTTGATCACTTGGCCTTGCAAGCATCATATAAGTTGTAAATCTCACTGTAGCATTGTTTCTGTTCACACTCACACTTTATATTCCATGGACTCTAAACTGGCTAATAACTGTTAAAATTTGTAGTTGTCCCTAACCACCGCCCTCTAGGATCAATAAATTAAACTTGCTTACAAATATTTTTCACTCCCTTTTTATTGAATCAATAAATTTGGCTGAAATACTACCCTCGAAGACTGTTGCGATCCCCTATACTTGTGTGTCATCAGCGCAGCAGACAGAGTTGGTCCCTTGCGATGCGGTGTCCGCATTGAATCGGCGATGCTTGAGAGGTCACGTCCATCAGCGCCATCCTCCCGCCGGTCAAATCACGCCAGCAATGTCGGCCGCTGCATGTTGGGAACATAGTAATTTCAAAAAAAAATCCTACGCACGCGCAAGATCATGGTGATGCATAGCAGCGAGAGGGCAGAGTGTGTCCACGTACCCTCGTAGACCGAAAGCGGAAGCGTTAGCACAACGCGGTTGATGTAGTCGTACGTCTTCACGAACCGACCGATCCGAGTACCGAACGTACGGCACCTCCGAGTTCAGCACACGTTCAGCTCGATGACGTCCCTCGAACTCCAATCCAGCCGAGCTTTGAGGGAGAGTTCCGTCGGCACGACAACGTGGTGACGATGATGATGATGCTACCGACGCAGGGCTTCGCCTAAGCACCGCTACGATATGATCGAGGTGGAATATGGTGGAGGGGGGCACCGCACACGGCTAAGAGATCAAGAGATCAATTGTTGTTGTCTAGAGGTGCCCGCTACTGCTAATTACTAGCAGCGCGGGTTTTTAAACCTCGCTACTACTAAGTTGATAGCAGTAGCGCGGGTTTTTAACCCTCGCTACTACTAAGCGGTCTCTACCGTGCCCCCCGGGACATGCCATAGTAGTAGCGCGGGTTTTTAACCCTCGCTACTACTAAGTTGATAGCAGCAACGTTGGTTTTTAACACTCGCTACTAATAAGTGGTCTCTACCGTCCCCTGGACCATGCCATAGTAGTAGCGATGGTTATAAACCCGCGCTACTACTAAGTTGATAGTAGTAGCGCGGGTTTTTACCATTCGCTACTACTAATCGCCTGCCATAGCAGTAGCGCGGGGTGTGGTCCCATTTTCAAACTCTACCCCCCCCCTCGTGGATCGCCTTTTCAGTTTAAAAAAAAGAAAATGATGAAAATGTCAAAAAAATAAAAGAAAATAAGTTTTCCATGTGATATGTGGTCTAGTTGTTGGGAAAATTTGCAAATATGAATTTCGACTTCATTTGCAAAATCTCTCAAGAATTTGTAAAAATGGGCATAACTTTTGCATACTAACTCGGATGAAAAAGTTTTCTATATGAAAAATCATCTACTAAACATTTTTAAAATCCTCAAAAACCTAACAGAAAAAAGTTACGGGGCTTTTAAGATCTGGAGGCAAAAAATTCATCAAATTTCAGTTTTTTCTTTAATTTTTGTTAAATCTGGTCAAACTGTGGTCAAACTAATTATTCAAGAATATTAGTGTTACTAAATAATTATTTCAGTTTTTTTGAATTTTGGTCAAATCTGGTCAAACTGTGGTCAAACTATGGTCAAACTAGTTATTCAAGAAATATTACTGTTAATAAATAATTATTGGTTTTAGAACAATAGTTTTAAACTCAAGCAGTGAAATGTGTGACTTCATGCTCAAGCTAAACTCCCGAGGGTTAATAGGATCGACATCTTACTATTGTCAGGAAAACAACAAGTGCAGACTTGGAATCGAGGGAGAATAGAACCCGGAAGTTAAGCGTGCTCAGGCTGGAGTAGTGAGAGGATGGGTGACCGTCCGGGAAGTTAGATGATTTGGAATGATGAGGGGTGATTAGAGATTAAATTGAGTATGATTAGAGATTAGAGGTTAAAATAATTCAAAAATTTTAAAATTCGGGCAAAAAATTCGAAAAAAACTCCGCGGGTTAGTAGTTGTTGGGAAAATTCCCATGTGATATGTGGTCTAGTTGTTGGGAAAATTTGCAAATATGAATTTCGACTTCATTTGCAAAATCTCTCGAGAATTTGTAAAAATGGGCATAACTTTTGCATACTAACTCGGATGAAAAAGTTTTTTATATGAAAAATCATCTACTAAACATTTTTAAAACCCTCAAAAACCTAACAGAAAAAAGTTACGGGGCTTTTAAGATCTGGAGGCAAAAAAATTCATCAAATTTCAGTTTTTTCTTTAATTTTTGTTAAATCTGGTCAAACTGTGGTCAAACTAATTATTCAAGAATATTAGTGTTACTAAATAATTATTTCAGTTTTTTTGAATTTTGGTCAAATCTGGTTAAAATCTGGTCAAACTATGGTCAAACTAGTTATTCAAGAAATATTACTGTTAATAAATAATTATTGTTTTTTAGAACAACAGTTTTAAACTCAAGCAGTGAAATGTGTGACTTCATGCTCAAGCTAAACTCCCGAGGGTTAATAGGATCGACATCTTACTATTGTCAGGAAAACAACAAGTGCAGACTTGGAATCGAGGGAGAATAGAACCCGGAAGTTAAGCGTGCTCAGGCTGGAGTAGTGAGAGGATGGGTGACCGTCCGGAAAGTTAGATGATTTGGAATGATGAGGGGTGATTAGAGATTAAATTGAGTAGCGATGAAGGTGATTAGAGATTAGAGGTTAAAATAATTCAGAAATTTTAAAATTCGGGCAAAAAATTCGAAAAAAAAATCCGCGGGTTAGTAGTAGCGCGGGTTTTTACCCACGCTACTACTAACGGACATAGTAGTAGCGCGGGTGGCACCCGCGCTGCTGCTAGACGTTAGCTGTAGCGCCTTATTAGTAGCGCGGGCACCCGCGCTGCTGCTAGGCTTTTCCCTAGTAGTGTACCTTCATCTTGCACCTGCAAATCCTTTCTGATACCCAGGTGTGTCAAATCAATCCTAGATTTTAAGGTATATTTCGTCTTGCCTTCAATATTAAGAAGTGTGCCGATAATGCTATCACATATATTTTTCTCGATGTGCATCACATCAAGATTATGCCGCAGATCCAAATCTTTCCAATACTCCAAGTCCCACAAAGTGGACCTGCGGGTAAACAATAATCTCTCTTCTACCCTGCCACGCTTCCTTTTCCCGCTACCATTACCAGGATGGTTTCCTTGTGTAATATGCCTGACCTTCTTTAATTCCACTTGCAACTCATCGGGTGAGCCTCTTTGGCGCATCACGATTTTCATGCTTTGCGTTGAACACATGTCTACGGTATTTTCTAAGATGCGGCTTGTCCTTGGCAAGGAAACGACGTGTCCAATGTAACAGATCTTGCTAAGTATTGTGTATGACAGCGGATTCCTGTCACAGCGAACACATGCACTGTAACCATGTGTCGTTTGCCCTGACATAGTGCCCAAAGCCGGATAATCATGGATGCACCAAATTATAACAGCACGCAGAAAGAAATCAGCTAGTGGGCTGCTATATAGGTCTCGAGTGAAAACACCCTTCCATAGCTGTTGAAGTTCCTCCACAAGAGGCTCCATGAACAAATCAAAATCCTTTTCAGGACTTTTTGGACCTGAGATGAGCAAGGCCATTATGTAGTTTGATTCTTTGGTGCAGACATTTGGAGGCATGTTGTAAGGGATAACAAGCACTGGCCACATGCTATATGTGGCGCTCTAGTGGCCAAATGGGTTAAATCCATCTGAAGCTAAGCCAAGTCTAATGTTTCTCGGGTCAGCAACAAACTCTTTGTGTTTATCATTGAAGCTTTTCCACTCACTACCATGAGATGGATGGCTCATTACATTCTGAACTCTGTACTCCTGGTTCCTAGAATGACACAGTACATCCTCTCTTGTTTCAGCATCATGAAACAACCTCTGCAATCTTGGTGTAATTGGAAAATGTCTCAGAACATTATGAGGAATCCTCTTCACAGCATCTCCATCTTTCCATCTTGATGCATTTCGGGCATTCACTTAAGTTGGCATAATCCTTCCGGAACAGAACACAATTATTCTTACAAACATGGATATATCATATCCAATTCCAACTACATGAAGGAAATTCTTCATTTTACTGTAGGTGTGTGGCAGCTCAGATGCATCTGGGAAAGATTCGTGGAAAGCAGCCAACATCGCATCGAATGATTTGTTGGTCATCTGCTCAGATGTCTTCACCTGAAGAAAGGTGACCATAGCTGAGAATATGGATAGCTTATTTCCTGGGGTGACAGCAGCGTTGCATTGTTCCAACATGCGGGCCCACCGTTTTTCTTCTGCAGGTGAAAGTTCACGGAATGCACGAGCATTTCGTAGCATTGTTTCAATGTTGGTCAAACTCACTGGCTCCGCCACCACCACCTCCTCCTCCTCTTCCACATGAGCATCAGGTAGATCAAGATGGTGATCTGCTGCTTCCACGTAGTCAATAACATTGACGTTCACAGCTTCACCATGATGAACCCACCTAGTATATGTGACCGACATCCCATACAAGTGTAGATGATTTTGCACAGTTGACTGGGGTCTTGTAACTGAATTCATACAACTACTACACGGGCAGAGCACATCTGATTCGGACCACCGTACTCAGCTCTGATAAAGTTCATGAAGTTTTCAACCCCCTCGACATATGCAGCGGAGAATCTTCGAGCAGAAGTTATCCAAGTCATGTCCATCTGTTAGACATACAAATTAGTTCTTCTACTAGATATTACAGGAAAAACATATATGCTTTTTTATGAAGTCCGGAAAAAAATACCTAGGTCGATGTCTAAAGCTATGGCAAGATATTTGGACGAGTAGATCTAAGTAACGAAATATATGTAAAGCTAATTCAGCAAACAGATTTGAGTGCCAAATTATGGCAGGCTATTTCAGCAGTCAATGAGGCCGAGCACACATCCATCGAACTATCGAAGGCCATCGCAGCAACAAAGATCGAGTATAAAACGGTGTAGAGCTATTTCACCTAACAGATTGGCTACTAGACCATGGCAATCTACGTCACAATAAATATATGGCAGGATATTTTAGCAACTAATCGGCCTTGGCATGCCATCTCAGCTAAGTAGATTGAGTGCAGAACAGGGCAAGGAAGCTTCTTAAGCAGAGCATATTGACAGTAAACTCCTTCGGCAAATAGTGAGATTAACAGCGTCTATCAGCTAACATTCAACGCTACACCGACATGAACGGGGCCTCAGTATAGAATGCGCGTACCGTGGGAGAAGCTGACCGCCGTGCGTCTCCACACGAACGTCGCAAGCGGTGGCGGCGCTGACCGTCGTGCGCCTCCACAAGAACGTAGCCAGAGGTGGCAGCGCGGCTAGAGGACAGTAGTCTACGAGAGCGTACTGTGGCAGCGAGAGGATTGTCGAACCGCGGCGCCGACGTATTGGCGCGGTGGGGAGGGCGGCTTTGGCGGAGCGAATGGAGTGGAGGGGACATGGGGGAGGGGGGTTTGGGGAAAATTATTGGCTAGTTGGCCGAAGGGCGGTTGAATCGGATTTGGGGGGAATTTTTGGGTGGGTGGGGGGGGGGGGTTTCACACGGTGGGCGGGGGGAGTTTGGCGCATGGTCGGTTTCTCCAAGTGCAGTCCCACGTGTCAGTGAAGAGGCAAGCCGAAGCGCGTTCCGTTTGCGTGAGCCGTGTGCAGTACCGAACGTGTGTGGGGTGCATTGCGACCGCGACAGGAGTGCTGTGAGTGTACCACATTTTTTCCTTTTAAACTAGGTGCTTCGCCCCCTCAAAAAAATCTGTTGCTTCGCACGATCCATCGATACTACTACTAGTAGTCCGGTAATCCCGACTAAAACGGCGCGGCCGGGTCTTTTCCCACGCGATACGCTGGGAGGTTGCCTTAGTTGGGTTTTTTAGGACGAGTAAGGCTACACCTACGTAATCCCAGTTACGTAATTAACGTAATGTGAAACGTGTGAGCTGTTGATTGTAGATTGGGGGGAGGGAGGGTCCCACCATCATGAAAATTAGGGGAGGGGAGAGAGAGAGGCAATTTACGTTAACCCTTTCGTAGGTTCCCGTAGATGTAGAAAGATGTGTCCGATCCTGCAATATAGGTCGTCCGATCTATATCTAACGGATAGGAAGGAAACTATGACAATTTACCCGCACTCCTCTCCACATCTGCAGATAATTAAGGCTTTCCCTCGTTCATCCTTTTCTCTCACAAGATCTTGATCTTCCGTGCAACGCACGGGCATCTTGCTAGTACTCCTACAATATGTATATTATTGTGAAAGTTCATATACACCGGCCGAGATTAATGCAAACACGACAGATTTTCATTACATTTCAAACTTTTATAGGACAAAAAATAAAAGAAACCCGACCCTGAACCTATTCTACGACGGCGACCGACGTCCTCCATCTGTGATCTCCATGTACGGGGGCGGGGTTCAAGACCCGTGAAGTGAAGGTGCGGTCTCCGGCGAGGAAAAGTAGAACACGGGAGACGGACCGGCCAGTTGGCACACCATGCCCTACCGCCTCCCATGCCCTACTCATCCTCGGAGGAGTCCCCGACCTCGGCGGTGCCGGACGTTGGACGGCGGCAAGTAGGACGCGTGGCTGACGGTGCTCCCGTCGTCGGCCGCCAGCGTGGCCACCGCTTGTTAGGCGACTTGAGCGAGGGCGGCGAGCTCGAGCTCCATCCCCGAAGACAAGCTCTCCCGCAGAGCGTTCGTGCTTGCGGTCATGGAGGATGTGGTTCCAGGTAGGAGGACGATGCGCTATGGTGCGGAGGTTAGCTGGGTGTTGTCGCTTTAAGTAGCGCATTCTGGTGAGGCCAAGCGTCCGGGTGCGTCATTAAGTCACCGGAGTTGGTTCCTTGGGCACCGAGCCTCTTAACGACGACATACGAATGGATGGCATGAATGTGGGCAGCTGGCGCCGGCTGGGAACGCACCGCGCGACGGCGCGAGGGACGAGGGTTTTGGTGTGTCAGGGTAGTCAGCTGCGGTCGTGGCAACGTTGGAGATGCCCTTTTCTCACATGTGATCCCCGCATGTCATTGAAAAAGCAAGACGACCCGGCATGGTCTCAGGTCCAGAGGATGCAGTTGGCCGCGCTACACCACTCCGCGGACGCGTCGCGGCGCCCCGTGCATCCTCGACGAGCTGGGTGTTGGGGTGTGTTTGGATTGTGGCCAAAGTGCACCTTGCCAAAATTTTGGTCATGACCAAAAGATTGGTCTTTGTTTGGATGGTTGCCATTTTTTGGCATGCCAATGAACTCTAGCCAACTCTAGTTCATTTTTCTTGCCAATGTCGGCCAAATCATGGGCAACCAATACCTCAACCAAAATTTTGGTCATGACCCAAACATTGGTCTTTGTTTGGATGGTTGCCATTTCTTTGGCATGCCAATGAACTCTAGCCAACTCAAGTTCATTTTTCTTGCCAATGTCGGCCAAATCATGGGCAACCAATACCTCAACCAAAATTTTGGCTACCCAATGCTTTGATGGGGCAACCTTGGGCACAAACCAAACATACCGTTGGTCGTGCCACAGCACTAACGCCACCCTCGGCAAACTGAAATCGACCGTGTCTAGCGACGATATGAGCGTGTCGCTCACCGCGGTCGCCGTGTCCAGAGGCAGTGCTGGAGCTGCGCCCCGTTATTGGCCCCAACGACCCACATGAATGGTTGTCGGTGGCGAGGAGGTCGTGGGCCAGTTCCTCCATTGGACTAGTCTGCGCTACATCGTCCCGACGAGTGTGCCCCACATGTTTGTTTCCCTGTTTTCCCGGCCATATTCGAGTGTCAGTGCTCCGCGTTGCACATTAGGCCTTTCACTATGTAGGCCAAGCGAGACAACTTATTGTTTATTTGAGCCGTTCAAGTATAATCATGTGGCGTTTTCTTATTTATCATTCCTCTCCAACCCTCTTCTCCATCGATCATGTCGCCCTCCAGTCGAGTCCATCTTCCCGCATGCCTCATTTGAACATTTTGCCGAGTATCATTCGCATGTACCCACCCTAGTCCTCTTTCAATAGATCTCCGGACCCCGAGATGAAATCGAGAGGGAACGAGTGGGGGCACGTGATACCTAAGGCGGATTCAAAATTTTGAACCGGTGATCATAGCATCCGCAAATCATATATAAAGGGTATTCAATGTTCGTTTCGTTTTTGAACGTACAATATACTCCCTCCTATCCTTTCTAGTTTACATATAAGTTTTATGTGTAGTCAAAGTATATCTACTTTGATCAGAAAGGTATCAACATTCAACAACGCCCAATCAATATGGTTTCCAATTTGACTATTGACAAGATTAATAGTACATGAGATGTATAATGTGAAAATTATATCATTGGAAACTCCTTTCACATACGAATTTGACCGTATGCTTTGTGTAAGTTGCATGTCATATATTATTACTCTAACATTTGGTCAAAGTTAGCATCGAAAAACGCATTAGACCCTGTATGCTGTGTGTAAGTTGCATGTCATATATTATTACTCTAACATTTGTGTAAGTTGCATGCCATATATTATTACTCTAACATTTGGTCAAAGTAGTATAGTGGAAGTGGATCCTCCGACGTAGGTATCCCTGCCTTACCCTCCCTTTCGGTCACTTACTGGCAGACCCCATGCTTGCTAGGCCCCGCATGTCAGTTACTCAATGGGTTCGGCCACGTCAGGGGATCCTAATCCGTAGTATACTCCCTCTGTTTTTATTTACTCCGCATAAAACGGAGGGAGTGGTGGTATAATAAATGACGCGGGCGGGGGAGGGGGAGGGACGTCGGTTTGCTCTCAACTGCAGTCTCAGAAGCGAGCGAAAACGCATGACGAAGCGTGTTCCATTCAGTGAGCGTCATGGAGGGTCCAGCGTGCCGGGCTGCAATGCGAATGCGACAAGAGCGATGTACAGTCAAAACCGATTGACCGGTTGTCACCGGAACCACTATTCACACCAGAACCTTTGCTGCTCGGCCTACGCCAGCCACTGCCCTAAAACCACACCAAATCTCCAGCCCATTCCCCCACCTTTCGATCCCCTAGCCCGCATCAAGCGTCCCCTAGTTCGCCGGAAAGCCATGGTGCGCCGCAAGATCACTTACTACAAGATGCTTTGCGCCACGCAGAAATCGCGGCGGCGGTCGGCGCCACAAACCTCTGTTCCCAAGCTCGCTTTGCGGCGGGCCAATCCCCGAGTTCTCTGGAGCCAAGCTACGAGGAGGAGGAAGCCGATCCAATGTTCATGGCGGAGGTTGCGGCGCAGAAGGCCCCCAATGGGTATGAGACGATGGACGTCGACTTCGTGCCGGCGTCCGAGTCCCCCATGGTGCAGGCGAACCAGCGGTTCAACATGGCGATACTAAAGGAGGACCGGGAGGCAGAGGCTCAACTCGACGCGGAGCGCGCGCATGCCGCTGCCATCGAGGCTCTCCTGCAGGCGGAACCAGATGTCATGGATGTGAACCGGGCGGCGGAGGCTCAACTTGAGGCGGAGCGCGCGGATGCCGCTGCCATCTAGGCCCTCCTGCAGGCGGAACCGGACGTCCTGGACTTAACGCTGCTGCTATCAACTTAGTAGTGCCTCCTTATTACGCACAAAAAAATGAATACTCCCCCTGTTAGCTGGGACCCAGTATAGTGGCAGGCTGACTTGTGGGCCTACTAAGTTGACGGGGACGGAGGGCTTTGTCAACTTAGTCAATATGCACGATTCTAGCTCCAGTGACCGTACGTTGTCCATCCAACGGCCGTAGTGCTTCTTCAACCTCTGGTCTTCTTGCTCCAGCCGCCCAAACCAGCGCCGGTCGTGCCTCGTGCTCCTGCCTCCCGTGGCCGGCTGCGATATGGTGGAGGCCTCACCGCCCCCTACTACTCCCACCGCTGGCCAGGCCATCCCTCTACTCACCCACACCCCCTGTTACTCTGCGGCGACGGCAGCCTCACACCGCAGCGAACCAGTGCCCTCGTACTCCTCTACGCGTGGGCATCCACTGCCGCGTCTTTGCCGGCTCCGCGTCGTCCCCTTCCTAGGCCTCGCCGTCGTCCACCGCCCGGGTGCTCTCGGCGCGGCGTGGTCAACGTGGTCAAGGAACGGCTTCCATCGGACGTGGACTGTACATGGAGAGGCTGACAGCTGGGTCCACGGCCGCAGCAAGGAAGTGCCTCCTTATTACGTGCAAAATAATTATTCCTCCACCTGACAGCGGGGACCCACCGGACGGGCCACCGTATTTCGCCCCCCTGACTGCTGGGACCCACTAGCCCCCCGACTGTTGGGACCCACCAGCTACATCTTCGCACGCAAGATAGTGCGTCCGGGCAAAAAAAACGATTCGCCCCCTGACTGCTGGGACCCACCAGCTATATCTTCGCAGGCAAGGAAGTGCCTGACAGTCGGGACCTACCTGGTCGAAGCGTACGTAGCGTTGTCATTCTGGTCGCGAACGTGTACGTACATACTGGTCGATGTAGAGGCGCGCACGTGTCGTAGTAGAGGCGCGCACGTGTCGTAGTAGAGGCGCGCACATAGCATGTACACGTACGTACAGCGGCCAGGATGCAAGAAAGAAAATACGGCCACGTATGTGTACATACGGGTGGGGTCTCGAACGCCTACTCGCGCATACGTACGACTAGGGCTCGTGTACATGGTTGGGTCGGAACGGAGAAACAACGTCGTCGTCGTGTTCATGGGGAGGCAACGGAATGCGTCGTGTTCATGGGGAGGCAACGGAATGCGTCGTGTTCATCGGGAGGCAACGGAACGCGTGGGAGCCAACCGGCTGGGTCAGAACGGAATGCGTGGTCGTGTTCATCGGGAGGGCTTGGACGGAACAGGCGATGGAAACGAGGCCTGGCGTACCGCAGAACGGAGGAAACGGCCTTGTGTTCGACTGGCCACGTTCGAAACGGGATCCTGTTCATCGGGAGGGGTGTGGCGTACCGTAAAACGGAGGAAACGGACCTCCTACGGTCGAAACGGGGGTCCTGTTGATCGGGAGAGGTGTGGCGTACCGCAAAACGGAGGAAACAGACTTGTGTTGGAGCGCTACGGTCGAAACGGGGGTCCTGTTCATCGGGAGGGATTTGGCGTACCACAAAACGGGACTCCACGGGATACTGTTCATCTCCACCGTCGACCTCCTCCAGCCTCCACGGGCTCCTGTTCATCCAGACTCCACGGGCTCCTATTCATCCAGCCTCCACCACGCGCTACTCCACCGGCTACTGTTCAACCACCCCTCCACCGTCTACTGTTCATCCAGCACTCCACACCACGGGGTCCTGTTCAACCACCCCTCCACCGTCTACTATTCATCTAGCCCTCCACACCACGGGGTCTTGTTCATCCACCACTCCACGGGCACCCCTCCACCGTCTACTGTTCATCCAGCCCTCCACCACACCATGGGGTCCTGTTCATCCACAGGCAACGCCACCGCTCACTATTCATCCAACCCCCCCCCCCCCCCGCAACGCTCACTATTCATCCAATCGATCGGCTTCAGTTAGCAGCAGTAGCGAAGGAATCGCTCGATCGGGTTCAGTTAACAGCCATTGATCGATCGCTCGGGTTCAGTAACGCATAGCCTGCAGTGCAATCGCTCGGGTTCAGTTAGAGTCCAACGCCTCGCTCGGGTTCAGTTAGAGCCAACGCCTCGCACACACACGCGTACGTGTACGAGAGAAACGTGCATCGCTCGGCCCCCGACCTCCCACCGTAACCGAGAACTCCCCGAAATTTTCCTCCCTCTCACTTCTACCACGGTTTTTTCCGTCATGGACGGTCCAAAGAATGTCATGCAGCTGCGTCTCCGGCCCACCGAGAACGAAAAGCCCATTTTCTGTCATGATTTTTTGTCATAGAAATAGGAGCCCACCACATCTATGATGATACCGGGTTTTGTCATAATTATCGTCATAGAAGTGTCATATGTATGACAGGAAAAAAATTCGTTCGGCCCAAAATGACAGGAATGGGGAGAGAGAAGAGAAGGAAGGAGGGGGCGCAGCCCCTCCCCCTACTCCAATTCGGACTAGGCCTTGGGGGCGCACAGCATCTCCTCTCTCTTTCCCCAAAAGCCCAATAAGGCCCATATACTCCCCGGCGAATTCCCGTAACTCTTCGGTACTCCGAAAAATACCCGAATCACTCGGAACCTTTCCGATGTCCGAATATAGTCGTCCAATATATCGATCTTTACGTCTCGACCATTTCGAGACTCCTCATCATGTCCCCGATCTCATCCGGGACTCCGAACTACCTTCGGTACATCAAAACACATAAACTCATAATATAACCGTCATCGAACTTTAAGCGTGCGGACCCTACGAGTTCGAGAACAATGTAAACATGACCGAGACACGTCTCCGATCAATAACCAATAGAGGAACCTGGATGCTCATATTGGCTCCCACATATTCTACAAAGATCTTTATCGGTCAAACCGCATAACAACATACGTTGTTCCCTTTGTCATCGGTATGTCTCTTGCCCGACATTCGATCGTGGGTATCTCAATACCTAGTTCAATCTCGTTACCGGCAAGTCTCTTTACTCGTTCCGTAATACATCATCCCGCAACTAACTCATTAGTTACAATGCTTGCAAGGCTTATAGTGATGTGCATTACTGAGTGGGCCCAGAGATACCTCTTCGACAATCGGAGTGACAAATCCTAATCTCGAAATACGCCAACCCAACAAGTACCTTCGGAGACACCTGTAAAGCACCTTTATAATCACCCAATTACGTTGTGACGTTTGGTAGCACACAAAGTGTTCCTCCGGTAAACGGGAGTTGCATAATCTCATAGTCATAGGAACATGTATAAGTCATGAAGAAAGCAATAGCAACATACTAAACGATCAAGTGCTAAGCTAACGGAATGGGTCAAGTCAATCACATCATTCTTCTAATGATGTGATCCCGTTAATCAAATGACAACTCATGTCTATGGCTAGGAAACATAACCATCTTTGATCAACGAGATAGTCAAGTAAAGGCATACTGGTGACACTATGTTTGTCTATGTATTCACACAAGTATTATGTTTCCGGTTAATACAATTCTAGCATGAATAATAAACATTTATCATGATATAAGGAAATAAATAATAACTTTATTATTGCCTCTAGGGCATATTTCCTTCAGTCTCCCACTTGCACTAGAGTCAATAATCTAGTTCACATCGCCATGTGATTTAACACCAATAATTCACATCACCATGTGATTAACACCCATAGTTCACATCGTCATGTGACCAACACCCAAAGGGTTTACTAGAGTCAATAATCTAGTTCACATTGCTATGTGATTAACACCCAAAGAGTACTAAGGTGTGATCATGTTTTGCTTGTAAGAGAAGTTTAGTCAACGGGTCTGCCACATTCAGATCCATATGTATTTTGCAAATTTCTATGTCAACAATGCTCTACACGGAGCTACTCTAGCTAATTGCTCCCACTTTCAATATGTATCCAGATTGAGACTTAGAGTCATCTGGATCAGTGTCAAAATTTGCATCGACGTCACCCTTTACGACAAACCTTTTTGTCACCTCCATAATCGAGAAACATATATATCCTTATTCCACTGAGGATAATTTTTACCGCTGTCCACTGATCTACTCCTAGATCACTATTGTACTCCCTTGCCAAAATTAGTGTAGGGTATACAATAGATCTGGTACACAGCATGGCATACTTTATAGAACCTATGGCCAAGGCATAGGGAATGACTTTCATTCTCTTTCTATCTTCTGCCGTGGTCGGGCTTTGAGTCTACTCAATTTCACACCTTGTAACACATGCAAGAACTCTTTCTTTGACTATTCCATTTTGAACTACTTCAAAATCTTGTCAAGGTATGTACTCATTGAAAAACTTATCAAGCGTCTTGATCTATCTCTATAGATCTTGATGCTCAATATGTAAGCAGCTTCACTGAGGTTTTTCTTTGAAAACTCCTTTCAAACACTCCTTTATGCTTTGCAGAATAATTCTACATTATTTCTGATCAACAATATGTCATTCACATATACTTATCAGAAATGTTGTACTGCTTCCACTCACTTTCTTGTAAATACAGGCTTCACCGCAAGTCTGTATAAAACTATATCCTTTGATCAACTTATCAAAGCGTATATTCCGACTCCGAGATGCTTGCACCAGTACATAGATGGATCGCTGGAGCTTGCATATTTTGTTAGCACCTTTAGGATTGACAAAACCTTCTGGTTGCATCATATACAACTCTTCTTTAATAAATCCATTAAGGAATGCAGTTTTGTTTATCCATTTACCAGATTCATAAAATGCGGCAATTGCTAACATGATTCGGACAGACTTAAGCATAGATACGAGTGAGAAACTCTCATCGTAGTCAACACCTTGAACTTGTCGAAAACCTTTTGCGATAATTCTAGCTTTGTAGATAGTAACACTACTATCAGTGTCTGTCTTCCTCTTGAAGATCCATTTAATCTCAATGGCTCGCCGATCATTGGGAAAGTCAATCAAAGTCCATACTTTGTTCTCATACATGGATCTCATCTCAGATTTCATGGCCGCAAACCATTTTGTGGAATCTGGGCTCATTATCGCTTCCTCATAGTTCTTAGGTTCGTCATGGTCAAGTAACATGACCTCCAGAATAGGATTACCGTACCACTCTGGTGCGGATCTTACTCTGGTTGACCTACGAGGTTCAGTAACAACTTGATCTGAAGTTTCATGATCATCATCATTAACTTCCTCACTAATTGGTGTAGTAGTCACAGGAACAGATTTCTGTGATGAACTACTTTCCAATAAGGGAGAAGGTACAGTTACCTCATCAAGTTCTACTTTCCTCCCACTCACTTCTTTAGAGAGAAACTCCTTCTCTAGAAAGGATCCATTCTTAGCAATGAATATCTTGCCCTCGGATCTGTGATAGAAGGTGTACCCAACTGTCTCCTTTGGGTATTCTATGAAGACACATTTCTCCAATTTGGGTTTGAGCTTATCAGGATGAAACTTTTTCTTATAAGCATCGCAACCCCAAACTTTAAGAAACGACAACTTTGGTTTCTTGCCAAACCACAGTTCATACGGTGTCGTCTCAAACGAATTTAGATGGTGCCCCTTTTTACGTGAATGCATCTGTCTCTAATGCATAACCCCAAAACTATAGTGGTAAATCGGTAAGAAATATCATAGATTGCACTATATCCAATAAAGTACGGTTATGACATTCGGACACACCATTATGCTGTGGTGTTCCAGGTGGCATGAGTTTGTGAAACTATTTAACATTGTTTTAATTGAAGACCAAACTCAAAACTCAAATATTCATCTCTGCGATCAGATCGTAGAACTTTATTTTCTTGTTACGATGATTCTCCAGTTCACTCTGAAATTCTTTGAACTTTTCAAATGTTTCAGACTTGTGCTTCATTAAGTAGATATACCCATATATGCTCAAATCATCTGCGAAGGTCAGAAAATAACGATACCCGCCGCGAGCCTCAATATTCATCGGACCACATACATCAGTATGTATGATTTCCAACAAATCTGTTGCTTGCTCCATTATTCCGGAGAACAGCGTTTTAGTCATCTTGCCCAAGAGGCATGGTTCGCAAGCATCAAGTGATTCCAAAAGTCCATCAACATGGAGTTTCTTCATGCGCTTTACACCAATATGACCTAAACGGCAGTGCCAAAAAAAAGTTGCACTATAATTATTAACTTTGCATCTTTTGGCTTCAATATTATGAATATGTGTATCACTACGATCGAGATCCAACGAACCATTTTCATTGGCTGTATAATGATACGTCTCTGTCGTATCTACTTTTCCAAACACTTTTGCCCTTGTTTTGGACTCTAACTTGCATGATTTGAATGGAACTAACCCGGACTGACGCTGTTTTCAGTAGAATTGCCATGATGTTGTTTTATGTGCAGAAAAGAAAAGTTCTCGGAATGACCTGAAACTCCACGGAACATGTAGTTAAAAATAATAAAAAAATCCTTGCCAAAGATGAAGACCAGGGGGCCCACACCCTGTCCACGAGGGTGGGGGCGCCCCCCCTAGGGCGCGCCCCCCTACCTCGTGGGCCCCCTGGAGCTCCTCCGACGCCAACTCCAGCTCTATATATTTGTTTCGGGGAGAAAAAATCAACGAGAAGAAATCATCGCATTTTACGATACGGAGCTGCCGCCAAGCCCTAAAACCTCTCGGGAGGGCTAATCTGGAGTCTGTTCAAGGCTCCGGAGAGGGGGATTCGTCGCCATCGTCATCGTCAACCATCCTCCATCACCAATTTCATGATGCTCACCGCCGTGCGTGAGTAATTCCATCGTAGGCTTGCTGGACGGTGATGGGTTGGATGAGATCTATCATGTAATCGAGTTAGTTTTGTTAGGGTTTGATCCCTAGTATCCACTATGTTCTGAGATTGATGTTGCTATGACTTTGCTATGCTTAATGCTTGTCACTGGTTTACGCTTATTTACTTTTCTGTTGCTATTGTTACAATCACTACAAAATACCAAAAATATTACTTTTGCTTTAATTACTCTTTTGTTACTGTTACCACCACTATCATATTACTTTGCTAATAAATACCTTGCTGCAGATATTAAGTTATCCAGGTGTGGCTGAATTGACAACTCAGTTGCTAATACTTGAGAATATTCTTTGGCTCCCCTTGTGTCGAATCAATAAATTTGGGTTGAATACTCTACCCTCGAAAGCTGTTGCGATCCCCTACACTTGTGGGTTATCAAGACTAATTTCTGGCGCCGTTGCCGGGGAGCATAGCTCTATCCTTTGAGTCACTTGGGATTTACATCTGCTGGACACTATGAAGAACTTGAAAGACAAGAAAAAAAAATTATGCCTCAACTACGAGGGGAGGTAAGGAACTGTCATCTAGCTCTGCACTTGATTCACCTTCTGTTATGAGTAAGCTCGCGACACCTAAACCTGCTTCTGGTATTTGTTCGGATATGTCGCATGTTATTGATGATGCCACTTCTGCTATGCTTGATACTTATGATGAAACTACTTCTATGCCTGATAATACTGTACCCCTTAGTGAATTACTTGATGAACAAATTGCTAGGGCTAGAGAGAAAGAAATTATTGAATCTGATTATATTGATGAACGTGATGATGAAGATAGGCCTGCTATTCCTGAGGGTTATGTTTTTGATATGGAAGCTTCTGCAGCTATTTTAGCTTGCAAAGATAGTCGTGAACTTAAGAGGCTATTAATTAAATGGAGTAAAGAATCTCTTAGAGATAAAATCAAACCTGACCCTGCTTTTGCTACTTCACCTATTTGTGTTCCCGATAAGGATTATGAATTCTCTGTTGATCCTGATATAATTACTTTGGTTGAATCTGATCCTTTCCATGGTTATGAATCTAAAACTGTTGTGGCACATCTTACTAAATTAAATGATATAGCCACCCTGTTCACTAATGATGAGAGATCTCGCTACTTTTATATACTTAAAATATTTTCATTCTCATTAACGGGTGATGCTAAGATATGGTTTAATTCTCTTGATCCTGGTTGTGTGCGTAGTCCCCAGGATATGATTTATTACTTCTCTGCTAAATATTTCCCTGCTCATAAGAAACAAGCTGCTTTAAAGGAAATATACAACTTTGTGCAAATTAAAGAAGAGAGTCTCCCACAAGCTTGGGGGAGGCTTCTCAAGTTACCTAATGCTTTGCCTGATCATCCTCTTAAGAAAAATGAAATACTTGATATCTTTTATAATGGACTAACCGATGCTTCCAGAGATTACCTGGATAGTTGTGTTGGTTCTCTTTTCAGGGAAAGAACACCGGATGAAGCTGAAATTTTATTGAATAATATGTTGGCAAATGAAAATAATTGGGCACCTCCTGAGCTAGCTCCAGAGCCAATTTCTGAGCCTATTCCTAAACCAACTCTGAAGAAGAGAGGTGTTCTGTTTCTCAGTCCTGAAGATATGCAAGAGGCAAAGAAATCTATGAAAGAAAAAGGTATTAAAGCTGAAGATGTTAAGAATTTACCTCCTATTGAAGAAATACATTGTCTTAATTTACCGCATGTTGAAGAAACATATGATCTTGATCCATTACCTATTGAAGAACCTCCTGATCCCGATAACCCGACACAGGTAGTAGAGGTAAATTCTCTCTATAGATATGATAAAGCTGAAGTCCCTCCTACTAAAATTGCTAGTCAGTGCTTGGATGAGTTTGATAACTTTATGTTTAAGAAAGAAGACTTCAATGCTTATTTTGGTAGACAATTAAAACAAAATGCTTATATGATTAAACACTTGGGTGATTATATGGCTAATATTAGAGGTGAACTTAAACTTGTTAGCAAACATGCTTCTATGGTTACCACTCAAGTAGAACAAGTACTTAAAGCTCAAAAAGGATTGCTCGATGAAATGAATAGTAAGAAAAATGATTATGCTGTTAGAGTGGCCACTAGAACTGGTAGAATGACTCAGGAACCTTTGTATCCTGAAGTCCACCCTAAGAGAATTGAGGAAGATTCTCAGAGAAATAATATTGATGTACCTAGTTCTTCTAAAAGGAAGAAAAAGAAAAATAATAGGACTGTGCAAACTTCTAGTGAACCTATTGTTGAACCACCTGAGAATCCAAATGATATCTCTATGTCAGATGATGAAACACAATCTGGCGATGAACATGAACCTAATGAAAATGTTCATGATGATGCTCAACCTAGTAATGATAATGATGTAGAAATTGAACCTGCGGTTGATCTTGATAACCCACAATCAAAGAATCAACGTTATGATAAGAGAGACTTTGTTGCTAGGAATCATGGTAAAGAAACAGAACCATGGGTTCAGAAACCCAGGCCTTTTCCTCCCAAACCATCCAAGAGAAAGGATGATGAGGATCTTGAGCGCTTTGCTGAAATGATTAGACCTATCTTTTTGCGTATGTGATTGACTGATATGCTTAAAATGAATCCTTATGCTAAATATATGAAAGATATTGTTACTAATAAAAGGAAGATAACGGAAGCTGAAATTCCCATCATGCTTGCTAATTACACTTTTAAGGGTGGAATACCAAAGAAACTTGGAGATCCAGGAGTACCTACTATACCATGCTCCATTAAAAGAAATTATGTTAAAACTGCTTTATGTGATCTTGGAGCCGGTGTTAGTGTTATGCCTCTCTCTTTATATCATAGACTTGATTTGAATAAGTTAACACCTACTGAAATATCTTTGCAAATGGCTGATAAATCAACTGCTATACCTGTCGGTATCTGTGAGGATGTGCCTGTTGTGGTTGCAAACGTTACTATTTTAACGGACTTTGTTATTCTTGATATTCCCGAGGACGATAGTATGTCTATTATTCTTGGAAGACCTTTTCTGAATACTGCAGGGGCTGTTATTGATTGCAACAAAGGCAATGCCACATTTCATGTTAATGGTAATGAGCATACGGTACACTTTCCGAGGAAACAACCTCAAGTTCATAGTATCAACTCTATTGGAAAAATTCCATCGATTATATTTGGAGGTTTTGAATTTCCTCTTCCTACTGTCAAGAAGAAATAGGATATTCTTATTATTGGGGATGTGCATATCCCCGTTGAGGTAACATAGTGTTATTCAAAATTTCTCCGGTTCCATGTTAATCGGAATGAGTTTGTTAACAAGACCTGATCAACCTTGTTAGTGGATTCCTTTTGATGAGCATGAGACGGATGAAACTAGAAGCACAAACTTCTATACCCTCTTTATACTTTCTGTTACTTAGTTGAAATAAAGTAAAAATAGTAACTTTTCTGTCTGTTTTCTGATTTATCCGTGCAATATAAAGATACCACGTAAATAAAAGTCCTCCAAATGCCATGCCAATTTAATATTATTTTTTCGGGAATATTTGAGGATTTATGGTACTGAAAACACCGGGGGGGAGCTGCCACCTGGCCACGAGGGTGGAGGGCGCGCCCTACCACCCAAGGCGCGCCCCCTGCCTCGTGGGCCCACGGTGGCCCTCCTCCACTTATTCCTGCACCCATCCTCTTCTTCTTCCTCCCACAAACCCGAATAACCAGCTCAAGCACGAGTTCTAGCTCACTTTGCTGCGATTTTCTATCTCCTTGCTCAAAGCACCTCTCGCAAAACTGCTTAGGGAGATTGTTCCTTGGTATGTGACTCCTCCATTGGTTCAATTAGTTTTTGTTCTAGTGCTTTATTCATTGCAAATTTGTGCTGCATAGGTGACCATGTTCTTGAGCTTGCATGTCAAATTTATATGGTTCCAAGTAGTTCTAATGCTTGATATAGGCTCTAGGCACTTGTAGGAGTAGTTGCTATCAATTTTGTTGAGTTTGGTTTACTTTTGTTTGAAGTTACTAAAAATTTCAGAAATTTTCAGAGAAAACAATATGCTTAGGAAGATGTTCCAAGGTGGTTCTTCAAGGAAGCAAGGCCCCAGGCTTGCAATGTGTGATGCTGATGAGGAGCCCCCATGGGACGCTCCCGTGCGGCCTTGTGAATGGCCCTCGAAAATTTTTATGGATCGAGCGGGAATCAAAGAAGAATTTAACGCATATTTGCGTAACGCCGATCTTGTGGACTTTGAGGCAGACAAATGCCCCGAGTACCATCAACTCACTAGCTCATTTGTGAGGAGGTTTGAATTTTCATCTTCGCGTAATTCTCCTTCAGTCATGTTTGATCTTTATGATAAATCTTATACCATGGACTTAGAGGACTTTACTTTTGCTTGCAAACTTCCATAATGGGGTAGTACTATTGATCCCCGTAAATCTAAATTTGGAGACTTTCTTGCTGGTATAACTGTAGGGGAATCTAGATATATAGCGCAAGCTACCATAGGGAGCATTCACTTTCCTACCATACATTATTTTGCTCTCTTCATAGGTAGGTGCATAAATGCTAAGGATGAAGCACGTCACATGTGTGTCCCTGACCTTAGCATTCTCAGGAGTGCTGTGTTAGGAGACCAATCTTATCATATGGGAGCCACTGTAGCTCGTAGGTTGCATCATAATAGATATAATGGAGATTTCTTTGGAGGAATTTATGCAATCCGCTTAGCTAATTTTCTTGAGGTGGACGTTCGTGAGGGTGATATGGAGTTGCCTCCTGCTTATTTAGATTTTAATTCTATGGCCTCCCATCAGTTTGTCGAGAGGACTGAATCACCTCTCCAGTATCGACTAATCTTTAACAAACGGCATGTTGTCCGTATTACTCTCCCTGCTCCTGCCTTCTTTGATTCTCAGACAAAAGGAAGATATACCATTACCAGAGAGGAGGCAGATGAGTACGAGAGGAGAGCAGAGGCAGCCCGACGCCATGCTACAGCTCAGGCGGCGATAGTCGCTGCATCGCAGTACGATCCCAGCTACACCTACGGGTATACGCCAGGCCATCCCTGGCAATGAACCAACTTAGGCCAAAAGCCTAAGCTTGGGGGAGTACGTATTTCCCACCGACATTACATTTATGTTTACACACACTCATTGCTAGATGTCGGTGTCCATACTTTTTCACTGTAATATCCATGCTAGTTTATTTCCTTTTTCCTGCTTTCTTCTTATGTGTTTGTTAAACCTTAAGAAAAACAAAAAAATAGTAGTAGTTTACTTTTCTTGCTGTAGTAGTAATAATTAAAAAAGAAAACCCAAAAATATTTCCCGTTCTTATTTTGCTTGTTGGGAGCTTTCCCTTGTAAATAGTTGTATTTCTTTTCTTTTCTTTGGGGTCGTTAGGAGAGGACCATGATTAAATTGTTGAAGTGGCTCTTATATGCATTATTGTTGATTTAACCAAGAGCCCATATTACCTTGTCTTCTCATGTTTATTGAATGCTCGCAGATTCCAGCTTGGTCCAATGCACGTGCACTCTTATTATTATTCACATTGTTCGGACGTGCAAGTGAAAGGCAATTATGATGATATATGATGGACTAACTGAGATGAGAAAAGCTGGTATGAACTCGACCTCTCTTTTTTTTGTAAATATGATGAGTTCATCGTTCTTGATTCAGCTTATTATGAATAAACATGTTTGCAATGACAATTAGAGATCATAGTTGCTCGTGCCATGCTTGATTAGCTATGAGTTATAATGGTTTACCTTGCGTGCCAACATGCTATTAAAATGGTTGTGATGTGGTATAGTGGGGTGCTATCCTCCTTTGAATGATTTAAGTGACTTGACTTGGCACATGTTCACACATGTAGTTGAAACAAATCAACATAGCCTTCACGATATTTATGTTCATGGTGGATTATATCCTACTCATGCTTGCATCCAATGTTTATTAATTTTAATGCATGTACATGACTGTTGTCGCTCTCTAGTTGGCCGCTTTCCAGTCTTTTGCTAGCCTTCACCTGTACTAAGCGGGAATACTGCTTGTGCATCCAATCCCATAAACCCCAAAGTTATTCCATATGAGTCCACCATACCTTCCTATATGCGGTATCTACCTGCCGTCCCAAGTAAATTTGTATGTGCCAGACTCTAAACCTTCAAATAAACATTCTGTTTTGTATGCTCGAATAGCTCATGTATCAACTATGGCTGCCCTTATCTTCCATGTTAGGCGGGTTATTCTCAAGAGGAGTGGACTCCGCTCCTCACTCACGAGAAAATGGATGGTCACCGGGATGCCCAGTCCCATGCTTTATACAAACTAAATCAAAATTAATTGCAAAAAAAAAAACTCCCCCTAGGACCTGATGTTAGTTGGAGGCACTCGTTGTTTCGAGTAAGCCATGGATTGATGCTTGTTGGTGGAGGGGGAGTATAAACTTTACCATTCTGTTTGGGAACCGCCTATAATGTGTGTGGCATGGAAGATATCGCCATCTCTTAGTTGTTATGTTGACAATGAAAGTATACCGCTCAAAATATTATTTATCTCTATTTCAAAACCGTGCTCTGGCACCTCTACAAATTCCTGCTTCCCTCTGCGAAGGGCCTATCTATTTACTTTTATGTTGGGTCATCACCCTCTTATTAAAGAGCACTAGCTGGAGAGCACTACTGTCATTTGCATTCATTATTGTTAATTTGTATCGGGTATGACTATGATTGGACCTCTTTTACCATGAATTACAATGTCTAGTCAGTCCTTGATCTTTAAAGGTGCTCCGCATTTATGTTTTGCAGTCTCAGAAAGGGCTAGCGAGATACCATCTTGTTATATCATATTATGATTGTTTTGAGAAAGTGTTGTCATCCGAGATTTATTATTATGGCTCGCTAGTTGATTATGCTATTGATATGAGTAATCATGAGACCTGAGAATTATTGCAAATGTGGTTAGTTATAGTCTTTGCTGAAAACTTGAATGTTGGCTTTATATATTTACAACAACAAGAGCAAATAGAGTTTGTAAAAGTTTTTCTTTTTCTTTCAGTTTATCAACTGAATTGCTTGAGGACAAGCAAGGGTTTAAGCTTGGGGAGTTGATACGTCTCCGTCGTATCTACTTTTCCAAACACTTTTGCCCTTGTTTTGGACTCTAACTTGCATGATTTGAATGGAACTAACCCGGACTGACGCTGTTTTCAGCAGAATTGCCATGATGTTGTTTTATGTGCAGAAAACAAAAGTTCTCGGAATGACCTGAAACTCCACGGAACATCCAGTTAAAAATAATAAAAAATCCTTGCCAAAGATGAAGACTAGGGGGCCCACACCCTATCCACGAGGGTGGGGGCGCCCCCCCTAGGGCGCGCCCCCTACCTCGTGGGCCCCCTGGAGCTCCTCCGACGCCAACTCCAACTCTATATATTTGCTTTCGGGGAGAAAAAAATCAAGGAGAAGAAATCATCGCGTTTTCCGATATGGAGCCACCGCCAAGCCCTAAAACCTCTCGGGAGGGCTGATCTGGAGTCCGTTCGGGGCTCCGGAGAGGGGGATTCGTCGCCGTCGTCATCATCAACCATCCTCCATCACCAATTTCATGATGCTCACCGCCGTGCGTGAGTAATTCCATCGTAGGCTTGCTGGACGGTGATGGGTTGGATGAGATCTATCATGTAATCGAGTTAGTTTTGTTAGGGTTTGATCCCTAGTATCCACTATGTTCTGAGATTGATGTTGCTATGACTTTGCTATGCTTAATGATTGTCACTAGGGCCCGAGTGCCATGATTTCAGATCTGAACCTATTATGTTTTCATGAATATATGCGTGTTCTTGATCCTATCTTGCAAGTCTATAGTCACCTACTATGTGTTATGATCCGGCAACCCCGAAGTGACAATAATCAAGACCACTCCCGGTGATGACCATAGTTTGAGGAGTTCATGTATTCACTATGTGCTAATGCTTTGTTCCGGTTCTCTTTTAAAAGGAGGCCTTAATATCCCTTAGTTTCCATTAGGACCCCGCTGCCACGGGAGGGTAGGACAAAAGATGTCATGCAAGTTCTTTTCCATAAGAACGTAAGACTATATTCAGAATACATTCCTACATTACATTGATGAATTGGAGCTAGTTCTGTGTCACCCTATGTTATGACTGTTACATGATGAACCGCATCCGGCATAATTATCCATCACCGATCCAATGCCTACGAGTTTTCCATATACTGGTTTACACTTATTTACTTTCCCGTTGCTACTGTTACAATCACTACAAAATACCAAAAATATTACTTTTGCTTTCATTACTCTTTTGTTACTGTTACCACCACTATCATATTACTTTGCTACTAAATACCTTGCTGCAGATATTAAGTTATCCAGGTGTGGCTGAATTGACAACTCAGTTGCTAATACTTGAGAATATTCTTTGGCTCCCCTTGTGTCGAATCAATAAATTTGGGTTGAATACTCTACCCTCGAAAGCTGTTGCGATCCTCTACACTTGTGGGTTATCATATAACCATAGAAGGTTTTATTCATGTAAACAGAACAGCAATTATTCTCTAACTTAAATGAATAACCGTATTGCAATAAACATGATCAAATCATATTCATGCTCAACGCAAAGACCAAATAACATTTATCTTAGGTTCAACACTAATCCTGAAAATATAGGGAGTGTGCGATGATGATCATATCAAT
Source organism: Aegilops umbellulata (assembly GCA_032464435.1). Taxonomy (NCBI): domain Eukaryota; kingdom Viridiplantae; phylum Streptophyta; class Magnoliopsida; order Poales; family Poaceae; genus Aegilops; species Aegilops umbellulata. The sequence goes on from CP136055.1 coordinate 536,543,460, forward strand.
CTTGGAACCACTTCCAATACACATCATCACCCTTAACTAGTCTCTGTTCATTCTGCAACTCCCGTTTCGAGTTACTACTCTTAGCAACTGAACCAGTATCAAATACCAAGGGGTTGTTATAAACACTAGTAAACTATACATCAATAACATGTATATCAAATATACCTTTGTTCACTTTGCCATCCTTCTTATCCGCCAAATACTTGGGGTAGTTCTGCTTCCAGTGACAAGTCCCTTTGCAGTAGAAGCACTTAGTTTCAGGCTTAGGTCCAGACTTGTGTTTCTTCACTTGAGCAGCAACTTGCTTGAAGTTCCCCTTCTTCCCTTTGCCCCTTTTCTTGAAACTAGTGGTCTTGTCAACCATCAACACTTGATGTTTTTCTTGATTTCTACCTTCGCCGACTTTAGCATTGCGAAGAGCTTGGGAATTGTTTTCGTCATCCCTTGCATACTATAGTTCATCACCAAGTTCTACTAACTTAGTGATGGTGACTAGAGAATTCTGTCAATCACTATTTTATCTGGAAGATTAACTCCCACTTGATTCAAGCGATTGTAGTACCAAGACAATCTGAGCACATGCTCATTGCTTGAGCTATTCTCCTCCATCTTTTAGCTATAGAACTTGTTGGAGACTTCATATCTCTCAACTCGTTTATTTGCTTGAAATATTAACTTCAACTCCTGGAACATCTCATATGGTCCATGATGTTCAAAACGTCTTTGAAGTCCCGATTCTAAGCCGTTAAGCATGGTGCACTAAACTATCAAGTACTCATCATATTGATCTAGCCAAACGTTCATAACGTGTGCATTTGCTCCTAAAATAGGTCTGTCACCTAGCGGTGCATCAAGGACATAATTCTTCTGTTCAGCAATGAGGATAATCCTCAGATCACGGATCCAATCCGCATCATTGCTACTAACATCTTTCAACATAGTTTTTCTCTAGGAACATATCAACAAAACATAGGGAAGCAACAACGCGAGCTATTGATCTACAACATAATTTGCAAAATACTATCAGGACTAAGTTCATGATAAATTGAAGCTCAATTTAATCATATTACTTAAGAACTCCCACTTATATAGACATCCCTCTAATCCTCTAAGTGATCACGTGATCCATATCAACTAAACCATAACCGATCATCACGTGAAATGGAGTAGCTTTCAATGGTGAACATCACTATGTTGATCATATCTATTATATGATTCACGCTCGACCTTTCGGTCTCAGTGTTCCGAGGCCATATCTGATGTGCTAGGCTCGTCAAGTTTAACCTGAGTATTTTGCGTGTGTAAAACTGGCTTGCACCCATTGTAGATGGACGTAGAGCTTATCACACCCGATCATCACGTGGTGTCTGTGCACGACGAACTTTGGCAACGGTGCATACTCAGGGAGAATACTTTTATCTTGAAATTTAGTGAGAGATCATCTTATAATGCTACCGTTAATCAAAGCAAGATAAGATGCATAAAAGATAAACATCACATGCAATCAATATAAGTGATATGATATGGCCATCATCATCTTGTGCTTGTGATCTCCATCTCCGAAGCACCGTCATGATCACCATCGTCACCGGCGCGACATCTTGATCTCCATCGTAGCTTCGTTGTCGTCTCGCCAATCTTATGCTTCTACGACTATCGCTACCGCTTAGTGATAAAGTAAAGCATTACAGGGCGATTATATTGCATACAATAAAGCGACAACCATATGGCTCCTGCCAGTTGCCGATAACTCGGTTACAAAATATGATTATCTCATACAAAAAAATTTAGCATCATGCCTTGACCATATCACATCACAACATGCCCTGCAAAAACAAGTTAGACGTCCTCTACTTTGTTGTTGCAAGTTTTACGTGGCTGCTACGGGCTTAGCAAGAACCGTTCTTACCTACGCATGAAAACCACAACGATAGTTTGTCAAGTTGGTGCTGTTTTAACCTTCGCAAGGACCGGGCGTAGCCACACTTGGTTCAACTAAAGTTGGAGAAACTGACATCCGCCAGCCACCTGTGTGCAAAGCACGTCGGTAGAACCAGTCTCGCGTAAGCATACGCGTAATGTCAGTCCGAGCCGCTTCATCCAACAATACCGCCGAACCAAAGTATGACATGCTGGTAAGCAGTATGACTTATATCACCCACAACTCATTTGTGTTCTACTCGCGCATATGACATCTACGCATAAAACCTGGCTCGGATGCCATTGTTGGGGAACGTAGTAATTTCAAAAAAATTCCTACGCACACGCAAGATCATGGTGATGCATAGCAACGAGAGGGGAGAGTGTTGTCCACGTACCGTCGTAGACCGAAAGCGGAAGCGTTAGCACAACGCGGTTGATGTAGTCGTACGTCTTCACGATCCGACCGATCAAGTACCAAACGCACGGTACCTCTGAGTTCAGCACACATTCAGCGCGATGACGTCCCTCGAACTCCGATCCAGCCGAGTGTTGAGGGAGAGTTTCGTCAGCACGATGGCGTGGTGACGATGATGATGTTCTACCGATGCAGGGCTTCGCCTAAGCACTGCTACAATATTATCGAGGTGGACTATGGTGGAGGGGGGCACCGCACACGGCTAAAAGATCAAACGATCAATTGTTGTGTCTCCAAGGGGTGCCCCCTCCCCGTATATAAAGGAGTGGAGGAGGGGGAGGGCCGGCCCTCTCTATGGCGCGCCCTAGGAGGAGTCCTACTCCCACCGGGAGTAGGATTCCCTCCCCCTTTCCAAGTAGTAGGAGTAGGAGTCAAGGAAAGGGGAGAGAGAAGAGAAGGAAGGAGGGGGCGCAGCCCCTCCCCCTAGTCCAATTCGGACTAGGCCTTGGGGGGGGGGGCGCCCAGCCTCTCCTCTCTATTTTCCCTAAAGCCCAATAAGGCCCATATACTCCCCGACGAATTCCCGTAACTCTCCGGTACTCCGAAAAATACCCGAATCACTCGGAACCTTTCCGATGTCCGAATATAATCGTTCAATATATCGATTTTTACGTCTCGACCATTTCGAGACTCCTCGTCATGTCCCCGATCTCATCCGGGACTCCGAACTACCTTCGGTACATCAAAACACATAAACTCATAATATAACCGTCATTGAACTTTATGCGTGCGGACCCAACGAGTTCGAGAACAATGTAGACATGACCGAGATATGTCTCCGGTCAATAAACAATAGTGGAGCCTGGATGCTCATATTGGCTCCCACATATTCTACGAAGATCTTTATCGTTCAAACCACATAACAACACACGTTGTTCCCTTTGTCATCGGTATGTTACTTGCCCGAGATTCGATCATCGGTATCTCAATACCTAGTTCAATCTTGTTACCGGCAAGCATATTTACTCGTTGCGTAATCAATCATCCCGCAACTAACTCATTAGTTACAATGCTTGCAAGGCTTATAGTGATGTGCATTACTGAGTGGGCCCAGAGATACCTCTTCGACAATCGGAGTGACAAATCCTAATCTCGAAATACGCCAACCCAACAAGTACCTTCGGAGACACATGTAGAGCACCTTTATAGTCACCCAGTTACGTTGTGACGTTTGGTAGCACACAAAGTGTTCCTCCGGCAAACGGGAGTTTCATAATCTCATAGTCATAGGAACATGTATAAGTCATGAAGAAAGCAATAGCAATATACTAAACGATTAAGTGCTAAGCTAACGGAATGGGTCAAGTCAATCACATCATTCTTCTAATGATGTAATCCTGTTAATCAAATGACAACTCATGTCTATGGCTAGGAAACATAACCATCTTTGATCAACGAGCTAGTCAAGTAGAGGCATACTAGTGACACTCTGTTTGTCTATGTATTCACACAAGTATTATGTTTCCGGTTAATACAATTCTAGCATGAATAATAAACATTTATCATGATATATGGAAATAAATAATAACTTTATTATTGCCTCAAGGGCATATTTCCTTCATTATTTTCCTACGAACTCTAGGGCTGTTTGTGACACTTATAGGAATAGCCAAATGGATTGATCGGAAAGAATAACTTTGAGGTGGTTTCGTACCCTACCATAATCTATTCTTTTGTTCTCTGCTATTAGTGACTTTGGAGTGACTCTTTGTTGCATGTTGAGGGATAGTTATATGATCTAATATGTTATTATTGTTGAGAGAACTTTCACTAGTGAAAGCATGAACCCTAGGCCTTGTTTCCTAGCATTGCAATACCGTTTACGCTCACTTTTATCATTAGCTACCTTGCTGTTTTTATATTTTCAGATTACAAAAACCTATATCTGCCATCTATATTGCACTTGTATCACCATCTCTTCGCCGAACTAGTGCACCTATACAATTTACCATTGTATTGGGTGTGTTGGGGACACAAGATACTCTTTGTTATTTGGTTGCCGGGTTGTTTGAGAGAGACCATCTTCATCCTACGCCTCCCACAGATTGGTAAACCTTAGGTCATCCACTTGAGGGAAATTTGCTACTGTCCTACAAACCTCCGCACTTGGAGGCCCAACAACGTCTACAAGAAGAAGGTTGCGTAGTAGACATCAAGCTCTTTTCTGGCAACGTTGCCGGGGAGGTGAGTGCTTGAAGGTATATCTTTAGATCTTGCAATTGAATCCTTTTGTTTCTTGTTTTATCACTAGTTTAGTTTACAAAAGAAAACTAAAAAATGGAATTGAGTTTGCCTCATACGCTTCATCTTTTTAATATCTTTCGTGAGTATGATGGAGAGGAAAATTGTGCCAAAGTGTTAGAAGAAGAAATCTATAAAATGTTTGGCACTAAATATGTGAATGATGAGCATGATTGCAATTTTGTTAGTATGGACTCTTTGGATATCCATAGTACTAATGATGATTGCACTATTCATGATGAAAATGTTTCCTATAAGCATGTCAATTTTTGTGGAGTGCATTGGGTTTGCAAGTACACATCAAATAGAGAAGATAGATATTGCAAGAGGCATAAGCATTTAGAAATTAAATTGTTGCAAGAAAGGCTAGATGTTTGTGCTGAAAATTTAAATTTTCTTGGCCATACTTGTGAACTTTGCAATGAACGGGGTCATTTAACTATCCGATGCAAATTGTTTCATGATCTAATCGTGTCCAAAAATTGTGATGACTTGATTTCCCGTGCACATTATAATGAACTTAGTTTTCTTATGGGTTACAAAGAAATGAAACGTATAACTAACTATCTTCCAGAATTTGCCCGTTATAAACTTCTTGGATTTGATCTAGAGGAAATTTATATGTATTGTGCGGTGAATTGCATTGAAAATCCTTATATTGCCAATTACATAAAGAAAAGAAAAGAAATAGAAGATGAAGAGAATACTAATGAAAGGGAAGAGACTTCCCAATATCCTCCTGTTATTTCTTATGATGAATCAGGTAACGAGGAGGAGCTTTCTATTCAACCAATCTCATTAATAAGGAGCTCCAAAAAGAGGATTGAACCCACACATGATGTGAAGAAGAAAAAGAAAAGACGGAGAAGCAAAGGTAAAAAGGTATCCCTCCCAAATGATGTTGCTCCTACTACTCATTGTGATGATGATAATTGCTATACTATTGGTGCTATCCATACTATTAATGATGAGAATGATTATGCTTATGATATGAAAAGGCCCAAGCTTGGGGAAGCTATGTTTGATGAGGATGACATATTTGAGAATATATTTGCTGAAATTAATGTTTGTCCCAAGCTTGGGGATGCTATGTTTAATGAAGATGATGTTATTAGCCTCCCAAGTTTTGATATGCAAATTTATAATGATGATAGCATGCCTCCTACTTATGATGATTATATTGATGAAACTGGGTTTGGAAGAGTGTCAACTTTAGGAAGTAATGATCCCACTATTTTGGAGGATGTTGAATCTTATAATGAAAGTGGATTTGGAGAGGTCATGACTCTATTTAGTGATGATTCCACTATCTTGGAAGAGGTTTCAATCGATTATGATGAGAACAAAGTTGCTACTTATGATGATTATTGTGATGAAACTTATGCTATAAAGAGTAGTGATGATTATATTTATAAAACTTGTCATGATTATGATTACCCTTTTTCTGAACATTATTCATTTAATGTGGAAACAATTTATAGTATTCGAGTCTCTTATGATACTCTCACTATTCCGAATGAGAAGAATTTTGCTTATGTGGAGAGTAGTAAATTTTCTATGCAAGTAGATCATGAAAAGAATGCTTTATGTGATGGTTATATTGTTGAATTCATTCATGATGCTACTGAAAATTATTATGAGGGAGGAACATATGCTTCTACATATTGCAATAATATCAAGTTTCCTCTCTGTGTGTTGAAAGTCTTGAAGATTTGCTTGTTTTACCTTCCTATGCTAGTTGATTATTATTCCCATAAGTTGTTTGCTCACAAAATCCCTATGCATAGGAAGTGGGTTAGACTTAAATGCTCTTGCCATGTGTTTCATGATGCTCTCTTTATGTTTCAATTCTTATCTTTGATGTGAGCATCATTGAAATCATCATGCCTAGCTAGGGGCGTTAAACGTTAGCGCTTGTTGGGAGGCAACCCAATTTTATTTCTCTTCCTTGATTTTTGCTCCTGTTTAGCAATAAATAAATCATCTAGCCTCTGGTTAGATGTGGTTTTATGTTTTAATTAGTGTTTGTGCCAAGTAGAACCTTTGGGAAGACTTGGGTGAAGTCTTTATGATCATGCTGTAAAAAACAGAAACTTTAGCGCTCGCGAGATGAGCTAAAACTTTTTTACTGGAGAGTGGTATTTAGTTAATTCTTTTGTCAGATGATTACTATACAAATTCCTCAGGTCCACCAATTTATTTCAAAAAATTTGGAGTTCCAGAAGTATTCGAATGATACAGATTACTACAGACTGTTCTATTTTTGCCAGATTCTGTTTTCTATGTGTTGTTTGCTTATTTTGATGAATCTATGAGTAGTATCGGAGGGTATGAACCATAGAGAAGTTGGGATACAGTAGATAATACACCAATATTAATTTAGAATGAGTTCACAACAGTACCTATGTGGTGGTTTTATTTTCTTATACTAACGGAGCTTACGAGTTTTCTGTTAAGTTTTGTGTTGTGAAGTTTTCAAGTTTTGGGTAAAGATTCGATGGACTATGGAATAAGGAGTGGCAAGAGACTAAGCTTGGGGATGCCCAAGGCACCCCAAGGTAATATTCAAGGACAACCAAGAGCCTAAGCTTGGGGATGCCCCGGATGGCATCCCCTCTTTCGTCTTCGTTCATCGGTAACTTTACTTGGAGCTATATTTTTATTCACCACATGATATGTGTTTTGCTTGGAGCGTCATTTTATTTTATTTTGTTTTGCTTGCTGTTTGAATAAAATACGAAGATCTAAAATTCTTAAATGTTAGAGAGTCTCCACATAGTTACATAATTATACAACTACTCATTGATCTTCACTCATATCTTTTGGAGTAGTTTGTTGCTTGCTCTAGTGCTTCACTTATATCTTTTAGAGCACGACGGTAGTTTTATTTTTAAGAAATAGATGAACTCTCATGCTTCACTTATATTATTTTGAGAGTCTTAAACAGCATGGTAATTTTCTTAAACTAGTTAAAAAAAACTTTCTCATGAGTGTGTTGAATACTAAGAGAAGTTTGATGCTTGATGATTGTTTTGAGATATGTAGGTAGTGGTATTAAAGTTGTGCTAGTTGAGTAATTGTGAAATTGAGAAATACTTGTGTTGAAGTTTGCAAGTCCCGTAGCATGCACGTATGGTAAACGTTATGTAACAAATTTGAAACATAAGGTGTTCTTTGATTGTCCTCCTTATGAGTGGCGGTCGGGGACGAGCGATGGTCTTTTCCTACCAATCTATCCCCCTAGGAGCATGTGCGTAGTGCTTGGTTTTTGATGACTTGTAGATTTTTGTAATAAGTATGTGAGTTCTTTATGACTAATGTTGAGTCCATGGATTATACGCACTCTCACCTTTCCATCATTGCTAGCCTCTTCGGTACCGTGCATTGCCCTTTCTCACATTGAGAGTTGGTGAAAATTTCGTCGGTGCATCCAAACCCCGTGATATGATACGCTCTTTCACACATAAACCTCCGTATATCTTCCTCAAAACAGCCACCATACCTACCTATTATGGCATTTCCATAGCCATACCGAGATATATTGCCATGCAACTTTCCACCATTCCGTTTATCATGACACATTCATCATTGTCATGCTTTGCAAGATCATGTAGTTGACATAATATTTGTGGCAAAGCCACCGTCCATAATTCTTTCATACATGTCACTCTTGGTTCATTGCATATCCCGGTACACCACCGGAGGCATTCATATAGAGTCATACTTTGTTCTAGTATCGAGTTGTAATCATTGAGTTGTAAATAAATAGAAGTGTGATGATCATCATTCTAGAGCATTGTCCCAAGTGAGGAATATAAAAAAAGAGAGAGAAAGGCCATAAAAAAGAGAAGGCCCAAAAAAAGAGAGAAAAGAGAGAAGGGACAATGTTACTATCCTTTTACCACACTTGTGCTTCAAAGTAGCACCATAATCTTCATGATAGAGAGTCTCTTGTTTTGTCACTTCAATATACTAGTGGGAATTTTTCATTATAGAACTTGGCTTGTATATTCCAACAATGGGCCTCCTCAAGTGCCCTAGGTCTTCGTGAGCAAGCAAGTTGGATGCACACCCACTTAGTTTCTTTTGTTGAGCATTCATATATTTATAGCTCTAGTGCATCCGTTGCATGGCAATCCCTACTCCTTGCATTAACATCAATCGATGGGCATCTCCATAGCCCATTGATTAGCCTCGTTGATGTAAGACTTTCTCCTTTTTTGTCTTCTCCACATAACCCCCATCATCATATTCTATTCCACCCATAGTGCTATGTCCATGGCTCACGCTCATGTATTGCGTGAAGGTTGAAAAAGTTTGAGATTACTAAAGTATGAAACAATTGCTTGGCTTTTCATCGGGGTTGTGCATGATGAGAGCATTCTTGTGTGACGAAAATGGAGCATGACTAAACTATATGATTTTGTAGGGATGAACTTCCTTTGGCCATGTTATTTTGAGAGGACATAATTGCTTAGTTAGTATGCTTGAGGTATTATTATTTTTATGTCAATATTGAACTTTTATCTTGAATCTGTCGGATATGAATATTCATACCACAATTAAGAAGAATTACATTGAAATTATGCCAAGTAGCATTCCACATGAAAAATTCTGTTTTTATCATTTACCTACTCGAGGACGAGCAGGAATTAAGCTTGGGGATGCTTGATACGTCTCCAATGTATCTATAATTTTTTTATTGCTTCATGCTATATTATATTCTGTTTTGGATGATTAATGGGCTTTACTAAGCACTTTTATATGATTTTTGGGACTAACCTATTGACCCAGAGCCCAGTGCCAGTTTTTGTTTTTCCCCTTGTTTCAGTGTTTCGCAGAAAAGGAATATCAAACGGAGTCCAAATGGAATGAAACCTTCGGAAAAGTTATTTTTGGAAAGAAAGCAATCCAGAAGACTTGGGGTGTACGTAAGGGAAGCAACGAGGAAGGCACGAGGCAGGGGGCGCGCCCACCCCCTGGGCACGCCCTCCACCCTCGTGGGCCCCTCGTGGCTCCCCTGACGTATTTCTTCTGCCTATATATATATATATCAATATAGCCTAAAACCTTCGGGGAATAGAAGAGATCGGGAGTTCCGCCGCCACAAGCCTCTGTAGCCACCAAAAACCAATCGGGACCCTGTTCCGGCACCCTGCCGGAGGGGGGGATCCCTCACCGGTGGCCGTCTTCATCATCCCGGCGCTCTCCATGACGAGGAGGGAGTAGTTCACCCTCGGGGCTGAGGGTATGTACCAGTAGCTATGTGTTTGATCTCTCTCTCTCGTGTTCTTGATTTGGCACGATCTTGATGTATCGCGAGCTTTGCTATTATAGTTGGATCTTATGATGTTTCTCCCCCTCTAATCTCTTGTAATGGATTGAGTTTTCCCTTTGAAGTTATCTTATCGGATTGAGTCTTTAATGATTTGAGAACACTTGATGTATGTCTTGCATGGGATAACCGTGGTGACAATGGGTTATTCTATTGATTCACTTGATGTATGTTTTGGTGATCAACTTGCGGGTTCCGCCCATGAACCTATGCATAGGGGTTGGCACATGGTTTCGTCTTGACTCTCCGGTAGAAACTTTGGGGCACTCTTTGAGGTTCTGTGTGTTGGTTGAATAGATGATTCTGAGATTATGTGATGCATATCGTATAATCATACCCACGGATACTTGAGGTGACATTGGAGTATCTAGGTGACATTAGGGTTTTGGTTGATGTGTGTCTTAAGGTGTTTTTTTACTACGAACTCTAGGGCTGTTTGTGACACTTATAGGAATAGCCCAATGGATTGATCGGAAAGAATAACTTTGAGGTGGTTTTGTAACCTACCATAATCTCTTGTTTTGTTCTCCGCTATTAGCGACTTTGGAGTGACTCTTTGTTGCATGTTGAGGGATAGTTATATGATCCAATATGTTATTATTGTTGAGAGAACTTGCACTAGTGAAAGTATGAACCCTAGGCCTTGTTTCCTAGCATTGCAATACCGTTTACGCTCACTTTTATCATTAGTTACCTTGCTGTTTTTATATTTTCAGATTACAAAAACCTATATCTACCATCTATATTGCACTTGTATCACCATCTCTTCGCCGAACTAGTGCACCTATACAATTTACCATTGTATTGGGTGTGTTGGGGACACAAGAGACTCTTTGTTATTTGGTTGCAGGGTTGTTTGAGAGAGATCATCTTCATCCTACGCCTCCCACGGATTGTTAAATCTTAGGTCATCCACTTGAGGGAAATTTGCTATTGTCCTACAAACCTCTACACTTGGAGGCCCAACAACGTCTACAAGAAGAAGGTTGCGTAGTAGACATCAACCATATCTACTAAAGTACGGTTACGATGTTCGGACACACCATTACGCTGTGGTGTTCCAGGTGGCGTGAGTTGCGAAACTATTCCGCATTGTTTCAAATGAGGACCAAACTCGTAACTCAAATATTCTCCTCCACGATCAGATCGTAGAAACTTTATTTCCTTGTTACAATGATTTTCCACTTCACTCTGAAATTATATGAACTTTTCAAATGTTTCAGACTTATGTTTCATCAAGTAGATATACCCATATCTACTCAAATCATCTGTAAAGGTTAGAAAATAATGATACCCGCTGCGAGCCTCAACACTCATCGGATCGCATACATTAGTATGTATTATTTCCAATAAGTCAGTTGCTCGCTCCATTGTTCCTGAGGACGGAGTCTTAGTCATCTTGCCCATAAGGCATGGTTCGCAAGCATCAAGTGATTCCAAAATCCCATCAGCATGGAGTTTCTTCATGCGCTTTACACCAATATGACCTAAACGGCAGTGCCACAAATAACTTGCACTATCATTATTAACTTTGCATCTTTTGGCTTCAATATTATGAATATGTGTATCACTACGATCGAGATTCAATAAACCATTCACCTTGGGTGTATGACCATTGAATGTTTTATTCATGTAGACAGAACAACAATTATTCTCTAACTTAAATGAATAATCGTATTGCAATAAACATGATCAAATCATATTCATGCTCAACGCAAACACCAAATAACACTTATTTAGGTTCAACACTAATCCCGAAAGTATAGGGAGTGTGTGATGATGATCATATCAATCTTGGAACGACTTCCAACACACATCGTCACTTCACCCTTAACTAGTCTCTGTTCATTCAACAACTCCCGTTTCGAGTTACTACTCTTAGCAACTGCACCAGTATCAAATGTCGAGGGGTTGCTATAAACACTAGTAAAGTACACATCAATAACATGTATATCCAATATACTTTTGTTCACTTTGCCATCCTTCTTATCCGCCAAGTATCTAGGGCAGTTCCACTTCCAGTGACCAGTCCTTTTGCAATAGAAGCACTTAGTCTCAGGCTTAGGTCCAGACTTAGGCTTCTTCACTTGAGCATCAACTTGCATGTCGTTCTTCTTGAAATTCCCCTTCTTCCCTTTGCCCTTTTCTTGAAACTAGTGGTCTTGTCAACCATCAACACTTGATGCTTTTCTTGATTTCTACCTTTGTCGATTTCAGCATCACGAAGAACTTGGGAATCGTTTCTGTTATCCCTTGCATATTATAGTTCATCACGAAGTTCTAGTAACTTGGTGATAGTGACTAGAGAACTCTGTCAATCACTATCTTATCTGGAAGATTAACTCCCACTTGATTCAAGTGATTGTAGTACTCAGACATTCTGAGCACATGCTCACTAGTTGAGCTATTCTCCTCCATTTTGTAGGCAAAGTACTTGTCAAAGGTCTCATACCTTTCAACATGGGCATGAGTCTGAAATACTAATTTCAACTCTTGGAACATCTCATATGCTCCGTGGCGTTCAAAACGTCTTTGTAGCCCCAATTCTTACCCGTAAAGCATGATGCACTAAACTATCAAGTAGTCATCATACCGAGCTTTGCCAAACGTTCATAACGTCTGCATATGCTCCTGCAATAAGTCCGTCACCTAGCGGTGCATCAAGGACATAATTCTTCTGTGCAGCAATGAGGATAATCCTCAGATCATGGACCAAGTCCGCATCATTGCTACTAACATCTTTCAACATAGTTTTCTCTTGGAACATATCAAAAATAAAACAGGGAGCAACATCGCGAGCTATTGATCTACAACATAGATATGCTAATACTACCAGGACTAAGTTCATGATAAATTAAAGTTCAATTAACCATATTACTTAAGAACTCCCACTTATATAGACATCTCTCTAATCATCTAAGTGATCACGTGATCCATATCAACTAAACCATGTCCGATCATCATGTGAGATGGAGTGGTTTTCAATGGTGAGCATCACTATGTTGATCATATCTACTATATGATTCATGCTCGACCTTTCGCTCTCAGTGTTCCGAGGCCATATCTGCATATGCTAGGCTCGTCAAGTTTAACCCGAGTATTCTGCGTGTGCAAAATTGGCTTGCACCCGTTATAGGTGAACGTAGAGCTTATCACACCCGATCATCACGTGGTGTCTCGGCACGATGAACTTTCGCAACGGTGCATACTCAGGGAGAACACTTTTATATTGAAATTTAGTGAGAGATCATCTTATAATGCTACTGTCAATCAAATCAAAATAAGATGCATAAAGGATAAACATCACATGCAATCAATATAAGTGATATGATATGGCCATCATCATCTTGTGCTTGTGATCTCCATCTTCGAAGCACCGTCATGATCACCATCGTCACCGGCGCGACACCTTGATCTCCATCGTAGCATCGTTGTCGTCTCGCCAACTATTGCTTCTACGACTATCGCTACCGCTTAGTGATAAAGTAAAGCATTACAGGGCGATTGCATTGCATACAATAAAGCGACAACCATATGGTTCCTGCCAGTTGCCGATAACTCGGTTACAAAACATGATCATGTCATACAATAAAATATAGTATCATGTCTTGACCATATCACATCACAACATGCCCTGCAAAAACAAGTTAGACTTCCTCTACTTTGTTGTTGCAAGTTTTGCGTGGCTGCTACGGACTAAGCAAGAACCGTTCTTACCTACGCATGAAAACCACAACGATGGTTCGTCAAGTTAGTGTTGTTTTAACCTTCTCAAGGACCGGGCGTAGCCACACTCGATTCAACTAAAGTTGGAGAAACTGACACCCGCCAGCCACCTGTGTGCAAAGCACGTCGGTAGAACCAGTCTCGCGTAAGCATACGCGTAATGTCGGTCCGGGCCGCTTCATCCAACAATACCGCCGAACCAAAGTGTGACATGCTGGTAAGCAGTATGACTTGTATCGCCCACAAGTCACTTGTGTTCTACTCGTGCATATAACATCTAAGCATAAAACCTGGCTCGGATGCCACTGTTGGGGAACGTAGTAATTTCAAAAAAAATCCTACGCACACGCAAGATCATGGTGATGCATAGCAACGAGAGGGCAGAGTGTGTCCACGTACCCTCGTAGACCGAAAGCGAAAGCGTTAGCACAACGCGGTTGATGTAGTCGTACGTCTTCACGATCCGACCGATCCGAGTACCAAACGTACGACACCTCCGAGTTCAGCACACGTTCAGCTCGATGACGTCCCTCGAACTCCAATCCAGCCGAGCTTTGAGGGAGAGTTCCGTCAGCACGACGGCGTGGTGACGACTATGATGATGCTACCGACGCAGGGCTCCGCCTAAGAAGTGCTACGATATGATCGAGGTGGAATATGGTGGAGGGGGGCACCGCACACGGCTAAGAGATCAAGAGATCAGTTGTTGTTGTCTAGAGGTGGAATATACCGGGAGTAGGACTCCCTCTTTTCCTAGTTGGAGTAGGAGGGGGAAAGGAAGGGAAGGAGAGAGGGGAAGGAAAGGGGGCGCCGCCCCCCTCCTTGTCCAATTCGGACTAGAGGGGGAGGGGGCGCGGCGCCAGCCCTAGCCGCCCCTCCTCTTCTCCACCAAGGCCCATCTTGGCCCATTAAACTCCCCGGGGTTCCGGTAACCTCGCGGTACTCCGGTATGTGTCTGAAACTCCCCGAAACTATTCCGGTGTCCGAACATAGTCGTCCAATATATCGATATTTATGTCTCGACCATTTCGAGACTCCTCGTCATGTCCGTGATCATATCCGGGGCTCCGAACTACCTTCGGTACATCAAAACACAAAACTCATAATACCAATCGTCATCTAACTTTAAGCGTGCGGACCCTACGGGTTCGAGAACTATGTAGACATGACCGAGGCATGTCTCCGGTCAATAACCAATAGCAGAACCTGGATGCTCATATTGGCTCCTACATATTCTACGAAGATCTTTATCGGTCAAACCGCATAACAACATACGTTGTTCCCTTTGTCATCGGTATGTTACTTGCCCGAGGTTTGATCGTCGGTATCTCAATACCTAGTTCAATCTCGTTACCGGCAAGTCTCTTTACTCGTTCCGTAATACATCATCTCGCAACTAACTCATTAGTCACAATGCTTGCAAGGCTTATAGTGATGTGCATTACCGAGAGGGCCTAGAGATACCTCTCCGACAATCGGAGTGACAAATCCTGATCTCGAAATACGCCAACCCAACAAGTACCTTTGGAGACACCTGTAGAGCACCTTTATAATCACCCAGTTACGTTGTGACGTTTGGTAGCACACAAAGTGTTCCTCCGGTAAACGGGAGTTGCATAATCTCATAGTCATAGGAACATGTATAAGTCATGAAGAAAGCAATAGCAACATACTAAACGACCAAGTGCTAAGCTAACGGAATGGGTCAAGTCAATCACATCATTCTCCTAATGATGTGATTAATAAACATTCTTTGATTAATAAACATTCTCCTAATGATGTGATCCCGTTAATCAAATGACAACTCATGTCTATGGTTAGGAAACTTAACCATCTTTGATTAACGAGCTAGTCAAGTAGAGGCATACTAGTGACACTCTGTTTGTCTATGTATCCACACATGTACTAAGTTTCCGGTTAATACAATTCTAGCATGAATAATAAACATTTATCATGATATAAGGAAATAAATAATAACTTTATTATTGCCTCTAGGGCATATTTCCTTCACTGCATGCGCTGGACCAGCATGAATGCGGCACGGCAAGCAGCACGGGCGTTTAATGAAAAGTGCGGGAGAGATGGGTGGGGTATTTTTGGTGGACCAGGGCGGTCTGACGCGGGCTTGGAAGTGCCCGGATGCTCGCAAAACCCCACATTTGTCTCCGGTTTGCGGAAGAAAATATGTCCGAACCGGCCAGCGAACTGATACAGACCCACGTTGGATGACCCAATACGCCTGAAACACGCAATCCGGACATATGCGTGTGATTTGAGAGTCGGCGTTGGAGAAGCCCTAACTAAAGGGCAACATACAATGTTTCTCTTTATGATAGAAGCCAAACCAAAATCAAGTGAGGCAAAGAAAAGTACAAATATGAGAGTAAAGGTGTGGTATACGATAAGTACTACTCCGCCGATCTTGATAATGTTTTCATAGTGTTTTCTTAGTGTGATCTTGATAATGTTTTCATTACATTCATAGTGTTTTCTTTCTAACAAAAAAAAACAGAGTATCTTGATAATGGTTTTGCCATAAGACTGGATCAATCGAAATATCGAGGATAAAAGAAAAATGCTTGAGTGACGTGCCCGAGCTTCACACTGAGCTAAGCTACACTGTCGAGACTCGAGACCCTAATCAGATCGTGATCCCTCCCGCAGTGCACGAGTAGCGCCTCCCCCCCCCCCCCGCCCCGACCCAGAGCGACCCACCCATGCCCATGGCTCTGCCCTGACTCCATCTCCATGATCCACACCATCCATCTCCATCTCCATCTCCACCGCCGCCACCATCCCCACCCCCACCCCCACCACACCACCCCACCCCGCACCGCCCCAGCCGCCACTCCACCGCCCCACCCCCATACCCCGCTTCCCACCGCCCAACCCGCCACTCCACCACCGCCGCCCCCTCCCCGATGACCACCCCATCCGCGCCGCCGCCCTGCGCGCACCTGGCCGCGCACCGCCTCACCTCGCGCCCGCTCCGCATCCTCCGGCGCTGCCTGCGCGTGCGCCCGCTCGGCCGGCCCGAGATCCGCCGGGACCCCCGCGAGGTGCCCCGATGCTCCCCCTGCCCGCCCGCCGCCCCGCCCCCCGCCCGCCTCTACGCCTGCCTCACCTGCGCCGCCGTCTTCTGCCCCTCGCACGCCGCCTCCCACGCCGCCTCCGCCCCCGCCCCGGGCCACCAGATCGCCGTCGACGTCGACCGCGCCGAGCTCTTCTGCGCCGCCTGCGGGGACCAGGTCTACGACCCGGACTTCGACCACGCCGTCGTCCTCGCCCAGTCCACCGCGCTCCACCCCCCGTCCACCTCCGCCTCCGCCTCGCCATCCGCATCCCCCGCCGCCCCCCGCAAGCGCCGGCGCGTCGACTACCGCGCCTGGGCGCCAGATCCGGCCGAGGTCGCGCTCGTGCGATCCGCCGATCCCACCACCTCCGCGTCCGCCGCCGAGCCGGCGGGCCTGCGCGGGCTCAACAACCTCGGCAACACCTGCTTTATGAACTCCGTGCTGCAGGCACTCCTCCACGCGCCGCCGCTCCGGAACTACTTCCTCGGGGATCGGCACAACCGCTTCCTCTGCCCGCGCCGCACGCCCATGAGGCACCGTACCACGGATGCTGAGGCCAAGGCCGCGTGCCTAGCGTGCGATCTCGACGAGATCTACTCAGCCACCTTCTCGGGGGAGCGCACGCCCTACAGCCCCGCCAAGTTCCTCTATAGGTTCGGATCTCTCGCTCTATTTGCATGTCGCGGTGTGATTTTTCAGCAACATGTTCGTTTGTATTGGGGAAGTTAAGCCGTTAGTTAGATGAATGTTTGAAGTACTTTTGAGACACTAGATTGTAAAGTCTCCTGCAAATGGTAGTGGGATGTTTGTATGCTATGCCATGGAGCTGTTTGAAGTTAGATCACGCAGATTGCTGGTGTACTTAACATGAATCGAATAATGTTACCAAAGATATATGTAGCTAAAAGGGACAAACTCTCCTCAGTGTGTATTGCCACGGAAGGAAAATGGTTGCACAGCATGCATATGGCCTGTTTGATGAAATGCCCTCGTATATAGAGCATATATAGCAATGCCTTTTTATGATTATGCAAGTACTTTTGGCATGCCTACCTAATAAATGGTCGCTGAACTGTAATTATTGGTCAGGTGATAAAATGCATGAGCACCTGTTAGTTCCTGTCAAGTCACTTGTTTGACTGGTTGTGAAGGTAGCATGCACACTTCTATTGCTGTATTCTTTTGAATTTTCCTTCGTTTAAGTGTAAGCTTTTAGGTAGGCAAGTATGCAGCATCTGTGGTAGGTACATAAGCTATTGCTAGTCTTGTTGATACTTCTTTGTGTCCTATCAAAAGTTTCTTACTTCCCTTGGGAACAAACTGTTTATACCTTTGCTCCTCACATCGTGCGTGCGCTATGTCCTAAGTCATCTTCTTAAGCTGAAGTTATATTTTTCAAACAGTAATTCATGTTTGTAAGGACTATGTGAAGTCTTTTTTGCTGCTGATATTGTTTGATGAACATGGGTTTGCACAGGAAATATGACGCACTATTTGTTTCTTCTGGTTTATGAAAGAAAGTACTTGATTTTCTTCTGATTACTATCGTTCTGGATTCTTAGCTGGTGGCAGCATGCAACAAACCTTGCAAGCTACGAGCAACAGGACGCACATGAATTTTTTATCTCCATCCTTGACCATATTCATGAAAATATAAAGGATGATCAGCAAAAATCACATGAACAAGGTAGTTAGCTTCTCTCTTTCTATTATTTGAATTAAACACTCGCATCCAATTTTGCAAAATTGCTCTAAAGATAATCACATATTGGGGACATCCTTTCCTGTTTGAGATCTGTCTGTTATGAGTTGCACGATGTACTTGTTCTTAGTTGTTTGTCATACTTTTCTTCGGAGGACAGGAAACAAAGTGGGAAAAGAATAATCATCTTCCTGTACTTGTCTTTTTTTTGTTGGCGATGATCTGCTTTACTTGTCTTGCTATTTATATGCTGGACTATTATTTATCTTGATAAAAATATTCCTTGGGTAGAAAGAAGAGTTGTTATATACTTTACTTTTCTTGTCTTACTCTTTGCATACTTGACTGTGATTTATCTTTACGAAAATATCGGGTCAACATTTTTTTGTCAAACTTTGATTTCTATTTTTTTTTGCTCATAATAGGTGATGGAGACTGTTGCATTGCACACCGGGTGTTTTCTGGTATCCTGAGATCAGATGTCACCTGCACAAATTGTGGGTTCTCATCCACAACGTTTGAACCTTGCATGGACATCTCTTTAGACTTGGACACTGGACATAACAATTATTTCGGTGTTGCAAACCCAAAGCCGCATGCGCGCAACGGAGAGAGAAACATAGCTGGCATGAGCTCTAAGGTATCAACACTCATGAGATGTTTGGAGCGGTTTACCAGGGCCGAGAGGCTAGACGCTGAACAGAAGTACTTCTGTGAACGTTGCAAGGAGAGGCAAGAGTCCCTGAAGCAAATGTCCATTCGGAGGCTTCCGTTAGTTTCCTGCTTTCACATCAAGAGATTTGAGCATTCGACAGTTAAGAAGATGTCAAGGAAGGTTGACCACTCGTTGCAGTTCCCCTTTTCCCTTGACATGACACCTTACCTGTCGTCCTCTATTCTCAGAAGTAGATATGGGAACCGCATATTCCCATCAGAAGCATGTGATCCAGATGCAGTTTCTGAATTGCCTTCAGAATTCGAAATATTTGCGGTGATCACGCATAGTGGTAAACTAGATGCGGGCCACTATGTCACATATCTGAGGTTAAACAATCAGTGGTACAGATGTGATGATGCATGGGTAACCAGAGTTGATGAGCATACTGTCAGAAGCTCTCAGGCTTATATGCTCTTCTATGTGCAGAAGACGCTTTACTATAAAGCTTGTGAAAGAGCAGCTGCGGTCTGAATGGTTTGGGAACAAATGTTGAGGGCCTTGTTCTTCACCACCAAGAAATACAGTCATCATCTGGTACAACATGGTTTTCACCCAGAGAGAAACGGCTGGCGTTTTTCATATCCCAGCCACCAAGGCGGACGGTCAAGTTTTGTGTTCTCATTGACCTGTAGATTCAACCGAGGTATTTTTTTGGGCGATATTTCAACAACCAGCCATCCAAAAGGAAGGTGATTGCATTTATGTGTTGGGTTATCTTGTTATCCTCATCAACGGATTTCTTGTGTGTGCCCTTCGTTAAACTGAAAGCACTCCAGTAATTAATTCATACCATTGGTGGTGATGGTGATGGTCGTCCGATGAAGTGCAATACTATGTAGAAGTGAGACAAAAGGGAACCAAACTTTTTGATGTGTTCCTTTCAGTAATTGAATGCCATGTCTACTGAAGCTAGACTGCCTTGGCCCTTGATTCGATGATTCAATTTGTTCTTTCTTGTACTTCACTGATAAGCTCAGAGATATATTAGATGAGATAGTGGTTGCCCTTTTTCTTTGTCTTTGCTTTGTTTTGGGGTTCCTTTCAGCTTTACATTTCTCAGTTAAGCAAATAGGGCGTGCCGATTTGAAACTTTACAGAATAAGCTCGGCGACATCTCGTATCGTTGAAGTGCTTTTGACCTTTTTTGTGGCTGGATTTCTTTCAACTCTAGATTTCGCAGTTGGGTAAACAGGGTGTGCCGAACTGCCGATATGGAAGTTTGCAGGATAAGCTCGGCGATATCTCCTATGCTCGTTGAAGTGCTGTAAGGCGCTGCAGGTGACAAACTGATCAACAGTGGGAGGACTCTGCATCTCAGTTCTCAGAAGACAAAGAAGAAAGAACTGCAACAGCAATATGTAGACGCAGTGAGTGTCGCCATCGTTTCCAGCACGGAGGGGACTGAGAGAGCAACGTGGGGATTCCTGTCAGCTGTAGGCTGACAAGCCATTGAGCGCGACGCCATTGATGATTGCTTCCAGAGCGTAGCACATCACTCAGATTTGAGCGTGGTGATGCAAGTAGCGTGCGCGCCGTGGCTTCCGTCCCTCCACCCGTTTCTGTCCCAGGCCCAGCACTCATATCACGTCGACTCCATCCTCTTTCTCGTCGTGCGCCGGCCAGAAGCTCTTCCCGAGGCCGCCTCCATGGAAGGAGGCGTCAGCGTCACCAGCTCATCTCACAAAAGGTAATAATCACCTTCAATCCAGCTCGTTTGCTCGTGCTGGACGCCTCCTAAATCCTAACACGTCTCCGATCCTCAGGGTCGCCGTGGTGACCGGAGCCAACAGAGGGATCGGGCTGGAGGTGTGCACCCAGCTGGCGTCCAGCGGCGCGACGGTCGTCCTGACGGCCAGGGACGAGAAGCGGGGCGCCGCGGCGGCCGACGAGCTCCGGGAGCTCGGGCTGCCGGACGTTGTGTTCCATCAGCTGGACGTCGGCGAGCCGTCGAGCGCCGCTCGCCTGGCCGACTTCGTTAGAGACAGGTTTGGCAGGCTGGACATACTGGTACGGGCTTGGTTATTTCCTTTCCGGTTTCCACCTTGTCCCACTGGTTTCTCAGATGGTTTCTGCTGGGGTTGTGGGTGCCTCGTGCTTTGCTTTTGCAGGTCAATAACGCGGGAGTCTCCGGGGTGAGAATGGACATAGGAGACCCGGCAGCTCTTCACCAAGTGGTTAGCTTAGCTTCGCCCTTCTTCTTCCTCAGACCGTGCTAATTAATTAAATTACATTAGATATAAGTTAATCAGTTTGCAAATAAGTTATATGGGATTATCGGAATGTTTCAAACAAAGTATGCAAATGACCACTGTCGATTCCAAAAGTTAGTGCTACAATTGGGGCTTCAACCCATGACCGTGGAACTACAAATGCAAGCCGATCCACCAAGTAACTTGAGTAGACAAGAATGCTTGAATCTCTCTTGCATACATATACTACTTAACAAGAACATGAGATCCTTAGTCCAACCTCCCGTTTTTGACATTTTTCTCTTCAAATCTCTAGCTTTTTTCCATCGGTTTTTCTTAAAACCGTTTTAATTGTCCCATGTTTTATTGACTTACCAAATAAAATCTTGTTTATTTGGTAAGCCAATAAGTGCTTATTTGAAAATAAATTCATGTTCAATTGTCCTATGTTTTATTAACTTAGCGGATAAAAGTCTATTAGTAGAATATTTATGTTCCGTTGCAACACACAAATAATTATTTATCACAAACAAAACATGTATTTACAACTAAAAGTGCTTTTCCATGGTATTTATTGTTTTTTGTGGGGGCCATAGTATTTTATCGCTGTACATCATAATACAATGTAAAGGTGACATATGCACATTGAGAAGACCATACCAAATATCTGAACAGAATGGATATAGTAATTCACATTACCCCATTAGTTGAAAGGAACTTGCATGTCTCGTTCCTGCCACTTTAGGTGAAGAGAAAATTCTTATTTTGTACCTTAAAAGATGCAACTAATGGGGAATTCTTGATTTGCTCCTACATCATTGACAGCGTACAAGCATGAGTGCAGTGGAGAGGCTCGAGTGGTTCAACCAGAGGACGACAGAGCCTTTCGAGGAGGCAGAAGAATGCCTAAGAACAAACTACCACGGCACCAAAAATGTGACGGAGGCGCTGCTTCCTCTGCTTCTATCCTCCTCTGATGCAAGGGTTGTTAACGTCTCCTCTTCTTATGGGTTACTAAGGGTACTCTCTCGGCCTCTCCAATCCAAAATGAGTATCATGTACATACATGAACTAATTTGTATGTTCGGAACTAGTTTTTCAGCGGAGAAGAACTTAAACGACATCGACAACCTATCCACAGAGAGGCTGGACGAACTGTCGGGGCTGTTTCTCAAGGACTTCAAGAATGGTCGGCTGGATCACCATGGATGGCCAGTTGGAGGGTTCTCAGCCTACAAAGTGTCCAAGGCCCTGATCAATGCTTACACTAGAGTTCTCGCCAAGAAGCACACCTCGATGCGCGTTAACTGTTTAGATCCTGGCTATGTGAAGACAGACATCAACTTCCACACCGGGGTTCTGACCGTGGAGGAAGGCGCAAGAGGCGCTATGATGCTGGCACACTTGCCGAAGGATGGGCCGACGGGATCCTACTTCAACGGCACAGAACAAGCACACTTCGTGTAGCGATTGTATTTTTCTTGTGCACCGGATGTTATCCGTAACTTATACCCTGGTCAACCACGAATACATTTTCTTCAGATAATTCATGTTCTATATGACACGCCTACTCGATATGTGCACACAGGGACAGCATTCTGAGTCCACCACCGATCACATCCATCATCTTGGCAAGGAGTACGGAACAACACATGCAACCAAAGCGAAAAGGCTCATGAGGTACGATCGAGACAATTTTATACGTCTGTGTCCTACTAGTTTTGAAGTCCTTGAGTAGTCGAAGTCCTTGTTTGGACCATCGATTTCATTTATAGGAAAGTTGTAGTGAAGCTCCCATGCAGGTGCACCTTTATGTCGACCATTCAATTTTGCATCAAAGTTTTTCTTTTGGAAAAACTTTTGATCTGTTCATTAACTATCAAGGTAGTACAAGGAACACTAGAAATAAAAATTACATCTGGATCCGTAGACCATCTAGCGACGACTACAAGCGCTGGAGTGAGCCGAAGGCGGGCCGCCGCCATCACCCCTCCCTCATTGTTGTAGTAGACAATCGGAAAGTTGTCGTGCTAAGGCCCTAGAGGATGAACGCACCGGAACAGTAACCGCCGTCATTGAAGAGAAGCGTAAATCGGAAGGATCCAATATGTAGACACACAACACTGACAAACGAAGACCGTATCCAAATGGATCCACCGAAGACAAACACTGACCGAATCCTGCGAGATCCGTCGGAGAAAAACCTCCACACGCCCTTTGACGACGCTAGAAGCACCGTTGTGATGGCGGCTGAGCGGGGAGAAACGTATTCCATCTTCAGAGAGCCACCGCCGCCTCACCTCGCCTAACAGGAGACAAATCCTAACAAAACTAAAAAAATATATTAAAAAACGGAGCTCTTCCACCGGCAAAGGCCGGGATGCACCACAACTCCATGGTCCTAAGGCCAGAGGAGACGAGGGAGACCGGCGGCAGCACCGACAGGGGGCACGGGAAACCCTAGCCGCCGATATCCTCCTTACAAACAAAGGGGTACTATGTGCAAAAGTTGTTTCGATTTTCTTTTTACGCATCAGAAATATCTTAAATTATAACTTTGTTGTAAATTCCCAGTTATACTTTCCCCCCTTTTTGTGCTTTCTCTATTTTTGGGTTTCTTTCGACTATACATTCTCAGTTAAGTAAACAGGGTGTGCAAATACAGAAGTGTTAGAGTTAATTCACATGTGTCAATTGTTGAAAGGGAAACGCGAGAACAATCGAGAGAGCCTCGGCACAGATGTAAAAGTGAATGAGTGTCCTTTCATTAGATGATTGTAGGTATTTATACAGGCAGAAGGGATGCATCGAAGAGGCATCCGTTCGGGAGAGATGTCAGGAACCGACGTGACAGTTGCCAACGCAAACTGGCTGCGGTTGATACAAGGGGAGATTCCCCCATAATTAACACAAGTTAATTAAGCTTTAACACTCCCCCTAATCTACACTTGTCCATGTAATATCATCATCTTGAAAAAGTCTCCTCCAAAAACCCTGTGGGAAAAATGTGAGGAGTATATTGTTTGATATGTTGCTAAACTCCTTCAAACCCAGTGGGACAAATAAGGAGAAAATGATGCAACATATAATGGTTATTGTCTCTTTTAACTCAATACGAGAAAACTCATAGAGTTTAGAGAACAATAAATATGTCGTATATACTTTCCCAAAAACCCCGGTGGGGAAAACAGAAAGTATGACATATGATCTCATGTTGATATTACCTCATTAAAAACCTTTATGAGAACCTGTATAGTGAACTCATGAAGGGAAAAAGAGTATAATATGATGCATTGAACAAGAACAATTTAGGAGGATACTCCCCCTGATTCTTGCATATTCCGAAGTCGTCATATACCAATTCCATGAACACATTCCTGAAATGTAAAAGTTGGTAGAGACTTGGTGAACAAATCAGTTGCATGATTTGACTTGCAAGATATACAATATAGTGATATTGCTTATTATGTAACCTGTTTGCATCCGGGCAACACAAGAAACATTATCATTGAGATAATGGTTGGTGGATGTAGCCATGAGGTCTGTTTCAAAGACTCTTCATGAGAGGGCTACCACTCCTAGTAGGAACACTAAACTTGTCTACGATCTGACATAGTGGGGATCTGATCGATGTATCCAATCATATCGGTGTTCACATTTATGTGAGACTGAAAAACCAGGACAAAATGTTTGATGCTTTGGAGATATCAAAAGATATTCTTGAGTACCAGCCAATTATGTTTGGTGGATCCAATGGCATTATGGAACGTTGAGTCCCAATATCTCATTTCCATCATCACTTGGTCTAAATAGACCTTTCTCTATGGATGGATAAGATTTGTCCACAGTGAATTTCTCCAATATATTTTGGATATAGACAACATAGTATACCATAATGTATAAATGAAGGTGCTCAATTTGTAGTAACGAGCGGTATTTTGGTTCACCCAAATCCTTCATTTTAAACTCCGTCATTTAGATGATTACATGTGTCGTGATTGCAGACACACAAACATGGATAATCATCATTGTAGGAGTAATCCTTGTGTATAAGGAACTCACTACGTCGGTTGTACCAAATGTACCGACGATAATGATAAGTCATATGGTGACTTTTTGATTTTACACAATGTATGTTGCATTTTGTATTTTGATTCAGAATTGAGATTCCATCGGGAATCAATCATATATGTCTGAATCTAGTGATCGACATGGATATGTAATCACTACATCTATCAACTGCAGAGATAGATGATTTTGAACCGCCAAATATATATAAGTTATCGGAATAAGATTCCACCTCTGGAGAATAGTTGGGTATCTGCGTGAACCCTTGTGCTAGAATACTTGCTCTTTGTTTCACCACCTCATTGTTATCAATTCTGTTTCCAGACGAAAACTGGTGTAGGTATTGCTTATGAATACCTTCCCATTATTGAGCAAGATCATTTCTACCTAGATTATACCCTTTGCTTGAGTTCAGTCCGAGTGTTGTTCACACTTTGCCATGGCCATGGTCTTTGGATCTGAAACATTTGAAAGTTTTTACAATCTAGTTGAGAAATGTATGTCAACAATTGTAGACTTCCGGTTATATGTTTCTCCAGAATCTATATATTGATATAGAGTAGATGGAAATATTGTTACCCATGGTGACTGCTCGCGATTTCCCAATGCGGTTGAGTCGGGTATTCCGATGTCCCGGTCATTGTGTGCACTATGACCTGGGTTGGTGGAGGTTTCCCGTCCACTGGGTGTATACTACCCAATAGGTGTCTGTCAACGTGAAGTTGACTTGCATTTACTGATTCACAGGCCTTGATATCCTTGCCCACGAGAAGCTGAATCCTGATGTACTATTGCCGTACTTCTCCCCCTGTTGCTTTGAATGGGGAGTTGAGTGGTTTTAGTTGGTACCCCCACTCTTTCCGACATATTTTCCAGGATTGTAGGATTGTATGACACCTTTATAGTCAGTAAATGAATCTGGCAGGTTATTTGCAATGTGTTGCAAATCTTCTGAACGCATGGTTTAGATCTTTGAGTACGTGGATTTGAGGCAGAAATGTGTTGAACATTCCACTAATTTCCTGGCATTCTTTATGGTACTTGAAATCTCCCCCTAATGCCTGGAAATGTTCCTCATTGAATTAGCATACTGGCCTTGAATAACTCCCCATGCGAGTGGCTTGAGGTATTGACGGAAATACAGGTATTCCTCACATAGATCCCAACAATATGTTGAGGGGCCAATGATGTATGCTGGGTGGTGATATCGGTATGCAACCGAATTACCGCAGATAGGAAATACTTGGTAGATATCCACATATCAAAGATAGAGGGGAATAATATGATGCAGTTCTGTCATGAGCGTGTAAAACTGCATGACTCCAACGTAAAGTTGGTAAATTGCAATTCCAAAGTAAAGATAATGAAATGAGTTTTAACTCTTTGGGTATGATTCTATCAAACCATTTTGAGTCCAGACATTAGGACAAATTGCTAAACTTCAATCCAAGGGCCATAGAGAAGGCACTCAAGGAGAATTATGCAATGTTATCCATTTTGATTTGCTTGAAATCGATGTCAGGATAATGAGCCAATGGTTTCGTGTGAATAAAGCACACACTTAAGACCATCATGTAGATATGTCTTTTAGAACCATGGAATACCTGAATAGTCTAGTCAATGGATGGGAAGAGCCACTTACCTCAACTTGATGCATTCAAGGAGTCTGAGTGGTTCAGCGTAGACTTTAACGTGTGTGAGCCTTAAAATAAGCTTCCCTGTGTCACTTGTAGTGCACATGAAATCCAAATGTTGTTAGAATTTAGCATCATAATAATCATAAACTATTGGAATTGCTGATAATTTCGGTTTCAACCCAATGTCTCGATGACCAAGGCGAGTATGCCAAGTTTTCATGTACAAGACATTTTGGAAAACTATCTGGGCGCAACATGTGCTACGGGTTTTGTAGTATGTGTAGTACAATCCAGATGATACATAGAGAATGTGCTTGCCATATCCGTTGCATATGGTAAAGAGAAGATATTTCTCTTTGTTGTCATCATAAGTTTCGCTATGGAAACTATTTTGACGGATACCTCTATAGTTTAGTAGGGTACGAGTTAAACCTGGGAAGCAATAAAGCATCCTGATGTTACTTGGGTACCCACAGGGATAGTAAATATGACTCGAGTTGAGCCAACAAATACCTCATCGCGTCTAGCGATTTTAAAATATCTCCTTTCTCTCAATGAGAGTGGAAACATTGGACTTCCCTGAGTATAGAGTTTGTGGTGCATATGTCCACAAGGCACATATCATTTTTCATCGGATTGACTCCCGTAGAAATCTATATATAGACATGAAGATTCTCAATATGAAAATCACTGTCAGATATATAGAATACATACAAATGTATTTGTACCAAAGTGCTGATACAATATATTGTGATATACAATATATGATGACAACAATACTTATGTTCTTATTAGAACATCATAAATGGACATAAATTATGTTGACCACTCAGGAGATTGAGAGACTAGAGGAAGTCTTCAAACATGTTAGTTGAGTCATATTCAACCATCATATTCTCCGTGCCCATAGGGTCCCGTCATTGCTGGTGATGTCAGGTTGAAGGTTGAAGTGAGCTCCAAACCTTTACCCTTGAGGTCTGTTGTGTCCTAGGAATTGCTGATACAGAATAATCAGATGCAGAGATCTGAATCGATATAATGCCTTATGATGTATAAGACAATTTTTTTCTGTTAGCGGTGTGATTCCGACCAGAGGTTAATCATGTGGTCTTGGATTGCACACACTATTCCACAAGACACAAGAGTGATCATGATGTCCATGCCCAGGTAGGGTAGTGGTGGCGATTGAGGGCGAATGCCTCAAATTCTCTAGCCATCGGTTACCAGAGATAGTTAATTTACGATTAGTAAATTGAAGACCATCATGGTAATATTGTAAAATTAATGGATATTTCAAGAAATTATCTTGAAACCATTAATGTGAATCTCAAATTGCTAAGCATGACACCTTGAAGATAATCTCCAAAATGAAGTAGATCTCGCAGCATTAGAGAGTATAATCTGATGAAATCAGTAGATACTCACTCCTAATGCCTTATGTCATGACTTAGTAAAATGCATGGGAGTGCACAATGTTGTGCAATCATAATGTCAAATTTGACAAAATGTAGGCTTAAACAGTAGTGGTGATAATCTGCAAAGCAGTAGATCTACACACTACCTCGGGATCCCAATACATCAATTTGAAAAAATCACTAAGAATTTTGCATATGTATTTGCAAGAAATTGAAAATCGCAATTGCAAATAGACGTATTAATCTCGACATGTAGCGAACATGGAGATACATACATTCCGGAATACATCATACTCAACAGAAATACACCACTATTATAAATGAATAGTAATGATGTTGCAAACTTGATGTTCAAGTGAAAAAAACTTGAATTATATACACCTCAAATTTAATGAGATGTTCTTGTATCAAGTTGCAAGATAATTCAGCAGGGTGAATTAATATTTTGCGAGAGAAAACTAATCTCATTCGCAATGAGATTGTTTTGCGAGAAAAAATATATATTTCTCAATCGCAAATCAATATTGTTGTGCGAGAAAACTTAATCTCGATCGCAAAACAATGTCGTTATAGTAATAAGACATGTTATAGAGATTGCTAAAAAGCAATCATATTGAACATGCCACATAATAACCACATATTTTTCTGGAATATTAAAACTCAACAGAAAAGGGCTGAAAAGCGGTGACCCAATCTTATGCAAATGGGCCACGCTGGGGAAGCCAGCCTAGGGCCGGCCTGGTCAGCCAATTGTATAAGAAGCAAGCGGCCAGGGATAGCGATCCCCTGCCAGCATCCATCCCCAATCCCCACGACCGACGCGGTCGGCGACTGCCATGGCCGGTCGGCCGTTTCTCCTGCAACTCGTGGAGAGACCACGACCCGGGCGGAGCGCCGTCGAGCCTCGCGTTGGAGGCCGGAGAAGGCTGCGCCAGAGGACTCCGGGGAGGGCGTGCCGGCCCGATTGGGCACAGGCGAAGACGCCACGGCCGGTCGGCCGCACCACCGGCGGCAAGAGGATCTCCCTCCCCGCTCGTCCTCGGAGTAGGAGTCACCGGGGAGGTGGGTGCCGGGTACGACGCTGTTGGAAGCGCCGGGGCCGGGTCGCCTCTGCGCCCGTGGGGGCAAGGCCGATGGTCGAGCACGGGGTGTGCCGGGAGGAGCAGCGCCGGGGCCAGGACGCCGTTGCGCCAGATGCCCGTCGCTCGTGCGACGGATCACGCGGCCGACGGTGGTCTCCCACCATTGGACGCCGATGAGGCACCTTGCCCATGGGGCCCGAGGGTTCGACCGCCGCCGTTCTTCGCGATGAGACTGTCGAAACAAAGGTAAAGCGATTTAAGAAATCAACGCGTGTACCTTTTCCGTTTTCTTCCTGATCCGTTCGCTGGTGGATCTCGATTTACACTTTTGCCGTGATGGGAGACAATGAATTCTCGGTTTAAACCTCCAATCTTTTGATCGATGGATGCCATCTCCCTTGTTCTTCATTCATTTTCTGTTCTTCATGGCCTTGTTTCGCCTGCAGGAATTCATGGCGCGCTGCAGGAACATCGGTCCTGAGGGCGGCCGCAGTAGCGGGCACCACCGCGCCGACGAACACGCGAGCGAGCGATGCTGTAGGGGGAATCGTCGCGCAGATGGAATCGCTCCGCTGGGAGCGTGCTGATAACGTGTTGAAAGGGAAACGAGAGAACAATCGAGAGAGCCTCGGCACAGATGTAAAAGTGAATGAGTGTCCTTTCATTAGATGATTGTAGGTATTTATACAGGCAGAAGGGATGCATCAAAGAGGCATCCGTTCGGGAGAGATGTCAGGAACCAACGTGACAGTTGCCAAAGCAAATTGGCTGCGGTTGATAAAAGGGGAGATTCCTCCATAATTAACTTTAACATTAATTATGGAGGAATCTCCCCTTGTCTAACCGCAGGCAGTTGCCTTCTTGGCAACCATCGCGTCGGTTTTCTCCTTCCCCGAACAGACGCCTCTCGTGAACGACCACATCGGTTGCTACCAGTATAAATACCTTGATCATCTAATGAAAAGGACAACCAGATTGATTACTATTCATTTGCCTTTGTTTTCACATGCTGAGTTCCAACAAAAAGTCCACAGGATAAGCGTGGTAATATCTGGTAATATCGTTGAAGTGCTGTAGGTGTTGCATTCCTTTTTTCAAGCTTCACGGTAGTGCCTCTCTTCTAGACCATGGTCGCTGGGGACGTGACAGTGCTAGAGTTCGGTAACAAAATGATCAGCACAGCAAGATGAGAAGAAGAACGAACACAAACTGATCAACACGAACCTTCTCTAAACCTTTCTTTTTTCTTTTTTCTTTTTTCTGTGTTTCCTTTTCTTTTTTTGTTTTTTCTTTTTTTCTCTTTGGTCTATTTTTTTCTTTCTACTTTTTAAAATTTTCTAAAAACAATAGAATCCGTGATTTTTTTGTAAACCATGAACAATTTTCAAATTCGGGGATAGTATTTCGAATTTGAGATCAATTTTGGTAATATAAGAACAATTTTTAAAATCCATGAACATTTTTTGACATACGGAAATCATTTTTTAAATTTGTGTTTTTTTAAATACGAGAACACTTTTCAAATTCGTTCATATTTTTTGAAATACAGGAACAATGATCAAATCCGTGAATATCATTTTGAAATTTGGAACATTTTTTAAATATGTGAAAAAAATCATATTCTTGAACATTTTTGGAAATAAGGGATCCATTTTCAAATTCATGAACATTTTTTGAAACACAAGAACAATTTTAAAATGCATGAGAATTTTACGAAATATGGGACCAAGTTCCATATTCGAGAATATTTTTTGAAATACAGGAACAATTTCCAAATTCCGGTCATTTTTTGAAATCCGAGAATATTTTTCTAATTCAGGAATATTTTTGGAAATTCTGACTATTTTTTCAAATTCCCGGACAAATTGTTCTTTGGATTCGTGAACAGTTTACAAACATAAAAAAGGAAAACAGAAAGAAAAACACGTCACAGGCATGATCTTTTGAAATTGTTTGGATTGCTTACCACATCTATCACTTGGTACGTCACAGACATGATCTGCCGAGACTAAAAGATCAACACACGTGCACATACTAAATTTGTTTCTCAGCTTCCATACACGTTTCATAGACTCGTATCTCACATGCCATACGTCGGTGTCCTTTTAGGTTTTGGAGTCCAATGCATACTACGTGCATAATGTCTTGACCGATCGCTTGATTTGGGTGTGGCCAACAAGCAATCAGATCAAATCAAATCAACTAATGGCGTCGGAAACTCCTCCAACCAGACGAGCCAACGGCCAAGGATGCCCCGCGATCGACGACGACGTGCTCTACGAGATCCTGCTCCGTCTCCCGGCGAAGCCGCTCTGCCGCCTCCGCGCTGTGTGCCGTTCCTGGCGGTCCCTCCTCTCCGCTCCGTCCTTCATCGCCGCCCACACGGCGCGCCAAGCAGCCCCGCTCCTGGTCGTGCACGGCCGCGGGCAAGATGGTTCCGCGGTGGACGTGCATATCCTAGACATAGCGTCGGGTGAATCCATCAAACGGGTACGTACTCAGAGCACGCGGTCAGCTGTGAGCTTTCTGATGATGCTGCACACGCCCCACGACCTGGTTGGCCGTCCCGTCCTCGGCACGGCCGACGGGCTTCGACTCTGCGTGCTCAACCCAGCAAACGGCACCGATTTCGCCCTACCGGACGCCGACCCCGACAAGCACCCCCATCGCCCATCGTTTATGCTCGGGAGGGCGTCGACCGGAGACGACAAGGTGTTGTACATCGGCACGTCCAAGGACAACGGACAACAGCTTTGCAAGGTGCTCACACTCTCGGGCGACCGTCAGTGGAGAGACACGGGGTGCCCGCCGGCCAAGGTCAAGACGTACCACTCAGACGGGGCAGCGGCCGTCAAAGGGGTTGCCTACTTTCTGTCCACCATATACGACCCACCAGGGTCCAATGAATCCATCATGCATGGCGGACAACCTGGAGAAGGAGGTGTGCATGGCGGCCGGCTGCCCAGCCAATCCCCTGTGCTTGCTAGAGGGTGGGAGGATCCTCATCTGGATGTGGATGTCGGGAGGACATCCCCACGCGGTGCTGTGTATGTATGATCCAAGAACCATGGCCTATACGGATGTGGCAGACATGTCAAATTACATGCTAGGAGGTATGTATACCGGAAGCTTGTTGGGTTGAGCGAGTTTTCACGTTCCCCACCAAGGAGCTTAGGTATAAAACTCCGACTAGATATATAGCAGCAATAATTTACACAAGTCAAAAGTGTTTTCTTTTCTTTTGCGAGTAAGATGGTTTCATTTCTAATAATATAGGGATATATTGAGCTCAGTCATGTGTGGTGACAATTTTATTTACTCAGAATTTCATGAAGTAAATCCTAACTTACATGTCGGACTCCGAGCATCTAGAGATCCTCTCTGTTATTATTAGCCGGCAGTTGTTTTGTGATGCGTCAGCCATACAAAATTGAAAAGTGTCCTTCGCCTGACTGTTGTTTTTTCTCTTGATAAAATTTATAAAATCCACATAACATTTTTCACTCGTACTAGGTTGAGGGACTTTTCAACTTCTCTGGCAAGAGGTTTCGTATATTACTAGGTAGCAATAATTTTCCCAAGTTAGATGATTTTCCTATTTTATTCTTATTTTAAAACTGCCAACGGCCCATTGGAAGGTGGTGGTGGGGTGGGGGGGGGGGGGGGCACAAAGGGAAAATAAGAAAAAGAGATAAGTGGATGCTTATGACAAAACACAACCCAGCCAGTGTACAAAGAGATCATCACCATGAGATTCACAAGCAAATACATGGCGCCATCGTAGAGTATCACAATACTAAGACCTTGCATGTTGCCCAACACCCGTGTATGTGTCGTTATCCCCACGATTTGATACATGATGTCATTGTCATGACCACAAGCTCCGCCATATGGCCATGATAATGGCCAGTGCAAGTCATGAGACCACGAAGGGCATGAATCTTGACTGAGAGCTCCGGCACAAAAACAACCATGATTTTTTCGTTTTGCCATGAGCTTCTATATATCAGAAGACATCTAGCCAAGGGAATTCCTCTCCGGAGGCATCCCCATTTGTTCGGACCATAGTTTTTCACATTTTTTATTTTTTAACTAGATATGTTATTCATCAGATATCGTTTGAGCATAGAAATACATACATAGCACATAAATATAATTCAGAGGACATAATTAACAAAAAAAATCGCTGGAAATGTGATTCTAGTGTTTTTCATGATGTATCCATACATGTCAACAAAATTTGAGAAGTTATATTGATGCACTTCTCAATCTCAAAGTTGCCGATGCTTCTTGAGATTTTTTAAAACATGATCTGCCTCTTTTGCGGGTGGACAGGGAGAGAGGTTCATTTGGTGGGATTTGGTGACCCGTGTATTCGGGCATACCTAGCGGATAGTCCTTACAGGTAAATCTTATTTGACTCTTACTACGTCAAATTGTCGCCCAAACATGGTGTGCAAGCTGGGCCCACCCGGTTACAACGGCTTTGCCTCCTTATGCAAGGGGATGTTTTGCGTTAAGTTCATTTTCTTTCAGGTTTTTTAGTTTTTCCGTTCTCTTTTCATTTTCTTTGTTGTTTTTAAGGTTTATTTTTTCCTTCTCCGTTCTTTTGTTTTTATTTTGTTCTTTGATTTCCTTTTTCTTTTGCCTTTTGATTTGATGAAGATTTGACATAATAAACTAATTCACAACAGCTTTGCCTCCTTTGTTTTAAGGTTTCCTTTTTCGGAATGTACATGTTGTGCTTTCTCACGGAAGCTGTCAGGGATATACCCCGCAGTATGACCCGGCCGGAGTTATAACTCGGCTGGTACTTGATAACCCGGCAGGAGTTAAGTCAGATGATAAATCGGCAGGAGTTAAGTCAGACGATAAACCAGCAGGAGCGGCAGTGGCGGCCCTAGGCGGCGTTGACTGGAGCGACAGCGGTGCCTTCACCGGGTACTCGAGCGGCGGCCGACGGGAATGGAGCGGATGTGGACCCGTGGACTGGAGCGACAACGGTGCCTTCACCGGGAACTCGAGTGACGCCCGGCGGGAATGGAGCGGCGGTGGCGGCCCTTGGACTCGTGGACTGGAGTAGCGGCGATGCCTTCAACGGGATCTCGAGCGACAGCCGGCAAGAATGGAGCGGCGGCGGATGAAAAGCTAGCAAGATTGGATAGTACGTAGACCTAGTTTTTTTAGGGGTATCATAGACCTAGCTAAAGCTATTTTCATCTCTATATATTCCACACAAAAATAAAACTATAAATCGGACGGTTCAACCGGTTTTTATATGTTCGCTGCTGGTGGGAAGAATAAACAGTAGGATTAAAAACTACTCCTTCCGTCCCATAATATAAGATGTTTTTTGACACTAGACTAGTGCCCAAAAACGCCATACATTATGGAACGGAGGGAGTAGTATCTAGGAAGTTTTGAGATTTATGAAGTCATTCTATCCTCACGATGTTGTGTCCTCGGTCACGACATGCTCAGCAATATATGTACTCAAGCCATACCCCTCCCCATAAACCCTTGATAGTTTCCATCACTCCATCTGCCACCCGCCGACGAAGCCACGAGTCCCCTCCTCCTTCGTCATCCGCTCCGACGAAAAGAGAGGTGCAGGCCCAGATATGTGTTCTCGCGTTAAAGTTATGTCTCTAGGGTTAGAGTAAGTTTTGTTCCCCTTCGTCGCTTGATACGTCCATTTTGCATCATGCTTTTATATCGATATTTATTGCACTATGGGTTGTTATTACATGTTATGTCACAATACTTATGTCTATTCTCTTTTATTTTACAAGGTTTACATAAGGAGGGAGAATGCCGGCAGCTGGAATTCTGGGTTGGAAAAGGAGCAAATACTAGAGACCTATTCTGCACAACTTCAAAAGTCCTGAAACTCCACGAAAGTTATTTTTGGAAAAAAAATACTGAGCGGAAGAAATACGTCAGGGGGCCACCACCTGTCCACGAGGGTGGGGGGCGCACCCTACCCCCCAGGGCGCGCCCCCTGCCTCGTGGGCCCCCTGTTGGTCCTCCGGTGGCCATCTTCTGCTATATGAAGTCTTTCATCCGAAGAAAAATCATAAGCAACCTTTCGGGACGAGACTCTGCTGCCACGAGGCGGAACCTTGGCGGAACCAATCTAGGGCTCCGGCAGGGCTGTTCTGCCGGGGACACTTCCCTCCAGGAGGGGGAAATCATCGCCATCATCATCACCAACGCTCCTCTCATCGGGAGAGGGAAATCTCCATCAACATCTTCACCAGCACCATCTCCTCTCAAAACCCTAGTTCATCTCTTGT
This sequence comes from Aegilops umbellulata, assembly GCA_032464435.1. Lineage (NCBI taxonomy): Eukaryota > Viridiplantae > Streptophyta > Magnoliopsida > Poales > Poaceae > Aegilops > Aegilops umbellulata. Next base: position 536,579,341 of record CP136055.1, read on the forward strand.
ATCCAATTCTTGTCTGTAAGTCCGGGATTGGTACTAGTAGGTTGCTAGTAGTGTTGATTACTCCTTGTAGTTGATGCTAGTTGGTTTATTTGGTGGAAGATCATATGTTCAGATCATTTATGCATATTAATACCCCTCTGATTATGAACATGAATATGCTTTATGAGTAGTTACGTTTGTTCCTGAGGACATGGGAGAAGTCTTGCTATTAGTAGTCATGTGAATTTGGTATTCGTTCGATATTTTGATGAGATATATGTTGTCTATCCTCTAGTGGTGTTATGTGAACGTCGACTACATAACACTTCACCATTATTTGGGCCTAGAGGAGGGCATTGGGAAGTAATAAGTAGATGATGGGTTGCTAGAGTGACAGAAGCTTAAACCCTAGTTTATGCGTTGCTTCGTAAGGGGCTGATTTGGATCCATATGTTTCATGCTATGGTTAGGTTTACCTTAATACTTTTGTTGTAGTTGCGGATTCTTGCAATAGAGGTTAATCATAAGTGGGATGCTTGTTCAAGTAAGAACAACACCCAAGCACCGGTCCACCCACATATCAAATTATCAAAGTACCGAACGCGAATCATATGAACGTGATGAAAACTAGCTTGACGATAATTCCCATGTGTCCTCGAGAGCGCTTTTCTCTATATAAGAGTTTGTCCAGGCTTGTCCTTTGCTACAAAAAGGATTGGTCCACCTTGCTGCACTTTATTTACTTTTGTTATTTGTTGCTCATTACAAATTATCCTATCACAAAACTATCTGTTACCTATTATTTAAGTGCTTGCAGAGAATACCTTGCTAAAAACCGCTTATCATTTCCTTCTGGTCCTCGTTGGGTTCGACACTCTTACTTATTGAAAGGACTACGATAGATCCCCTATACTTGTGGGTCATCAAGACTCTTTTCTGGCGCCGTTGCCGGGGAATGAAGCGCCTTTAGTAGGTGGAATTTGGTAAGGAAAAATTTATATAGTGTGCTGAAATTTACTGTCACTTGTTACTATGGAAAGTAATCCTCTAAGGGGCTTGTTCGGGGTATCTTCACCCCGACCAGTAGAGCAAAGAGTTTCTCCTCAACCTACTGAACCTACTGAAAATGAAAATGAAAATGAAAATGTCCACTTTGAGATTCCTTCGGGTATGTTAGAAAAACTGCTAGCTAATCCTCTTACAGGATATGGAACAAAGCATCCTGATGAGCACCTAATATATGTGGATGAAGTTTGTGGATTATTTAAGCTTGCAGGTATACCCGGTGATGTTATTAAGAGGAAGGTCTTCCCTTTATCTTTGAAGGGGGATGCATCGACATGGTATAGGCTATGTGATGATACGGGACCATGGAACTATAAACGATTGAAATTGGAATTTCACCAGAAGTTTTATCCTATGCATCTTGTTCATCGTGATCGCAATTATATATATAATTTTTGGCCTCGCGAAGGACAAAGCATCGCTCAAGCTTGGGGGAGGATTAAATCAATGCTATATTCATGCCCCAATCATGAGCTCCCAAGAGAAATAACAATCGCACCATGCTCGATACTTCTTGCGCTGACTCTTTTATGATGAAGACTATTGAATTCAAATGGAATTTATTGGATAGAATTAAATGCAACTCTGAAGATTGGGATCTCGGTGAAGGTAAGGAGTCAGGTATGACACCTAAGTTTGATTGTGTTAAATCTTTTATGGATACTGATGTTTTCCGTAAGTTTAGCACTAAATATGGACTTGACTCTAAGATAGTAGCTTCTTTTTGTGAATCTTTTGCTGCTTATGTTGATCTCCCCAAGGAGAAGTGGTTTAAATATCATCCTCCCATAGAAGTAAAAATAGATTCACCTACTAAAGTTGAAGAAAAGACTGTCACTTATAATGATCCTATTGTTCCTACTTCTTATGTTGAGAAACCACCCTTCCCTGTTAGAATAAAGGATCATGCTAAAGCTTCAACTGTTGTCCGTAAAAGCAATATTAGAACTTATACACCTACTGAGCAAATTAAAGTTGAACCTAATATTGCTATTGTTAAAGATCTCTTGTCTGATAATATTGATGGGCATGTTATTTATTTCTGTGAGGAAACTGCTAGAATTGCTAAACCTTGTGATAAAGATCAACATATACCTGTGGTAGGCATGCCTGTTATTTCTGTTAAAATAGGAGATCATTGTTATCATGGCTTATATGACATGGGTGCCAGTGCTAGTGCAATACCTTTTAACTTATACAAAGAAATTATGCATGATATTGCACCTGCTGAGTTGGAAGATATTGATGTCACAATTAAACATGCCAATAGAGACACTGTATCACCAATGGGAATTGTTAGAGATGTTGAAGTCTTGTGTGGGAAAACTAAATATCCTGCCAATTTTCTTGTTCTTGGTTCCCCACAAGATAGCTTTTGTCCCATTATATTTGGTAGACCCTTCTTGAACACCGTTAATGCTAAGATAGACTGCGAAAAGGATGTTGTTACTATTGGTTTGGGTGATATGTCTCATGAGTTTAATTTCTCTAAATTTAGTAGACAACACCGTGAAGAAGAATTGCCCAGTAAGGATGAAATTATTGGTCTTGCTTCTATTGCCGTACCTCCTAGTGATCCTTTAGAACAATATTTGCTAGACCATGAAAATGATATGTTTATGAATAAAAGAAGGGAAATAGATGAAGTATTCTTTAAACAGGTACTTATCCTGAAACACAATTTGCCTGTTGAAATCCTAGGGGATCCTCCTCCACCCAAGGGTGATCCCGTGTTTGAGCTTAAACCGTTGCCTGATACTCTTAAATATGCTTATGTTGATGAGAAAAAGGTATATCCTGTTATTATTAGTGCTAACCTTTCAGAGCATGAAGAAGATAGATTATTGAAAACTTTGAAGAAGCACCATGCTTCTATTGGATATACTCTTGATGATCTTAAGGGAATTAGTCCCACTCTATGTCAACATAAGATAAATTTGGAAGAAGATGCCAAACCAGTTCGTGATCATCAACGACGGCTGAATCCTAAGATGAAGGAAGTGGTAAGAAAAGAAATACTAAAGCTCCTTGAGGCAGGTATAATTTATCCCGTTGCTGATAGTCAGTTGGTAAGTCCTGTCCATTGTGTCCCTAAGAAGGGAGGTATTACTGTCGTTCCTAATGATAAAGATGAATTGATTCCGCAAAGAATTATTACTGGTTATAGGATGGTAATTGATTTCTGCAAATTAAATAAGGCTACTAAAAAAGATCATTACCCCTTACCTTTTATTGATCAAATACTAGAAAGATTATCTAAACATACACATTTTTTGCTTTCTAGATGGTTATTCTGGTTTCTCTCAAATACCTGTGTCAGCCAATGATCAATCAAAGACTACTTTTACTTGCCCTTTTGGTACTTTTGCTTATCGACGTATGCCTTTTGGTTTATGTAATGCACCTGCTACCTTTCAAAGATGCACGATGGCTATATTCTCTGACTTTTGTGAAAAGATTTGTGAGGTTTACATGGACGACTCTTCCGTCTATGGATCCTCTTTTGATGATTGCTTGAGCAACCTTGATCGAGTTTTGCAGAAACGTGAAGAAACTAATCTTGTCTTGAATTGGGGAAAGTGCCACTTTATGGTTAATGAAGGTATTGTCTTGGGGCATAAAGTTTCTGAAAGAGGTATTGAGGTCGATAAAGCCAAGGTTGATGCTATTGAAAAGATGCCATGTCTCAAGGACATCAAAGGTATAAGAAGTTTCCTTGGTCACGCCGGTTTATATAGGAGGTTCATTAAGGACTTCTCAAAAATCTCTCGGCCTCTGACTAATTTATTACAAAAAGATATACCATTTGTCTTTGATGATGATTGTGTAGAAGCATTTGAAATACTTAAGAAAGCATCGATCTCTGCACCTATTGTTCAGCCACCTGATTGGAATTTATCCTTTGAAATTATGTGTGATGCTAGTGATTATGCTGTAGGTGCTATTCCAGGGCAAAGAGTTGATAAGAAATTAAATGTTATTAAATATGCTAGTAAAACTCTAGACAATGCTCAGAGAAATTATGCTACTACTGAAAAAGAATTCTTAGCAGTCGTATTTGCTTGTGATAAGTTCAGGCCTTATATTATTGATTGTAAAGTAACTATTCACACTGATCATGCTGCTATTAAATATCTTATGGAAAAGAAAGATGCTAAACCTAGAATTATTAGATGGGTTCTCCTGCTACAAGAATTTGATTTGCATATTGTTGATAGGAAGGGAGCTGAGAACCCCGTTGCAGACAACTTGTCTAGGTTAGAAAATATTCTTGATGACCCACTACCTATTGATGATAGATTTCCTGATGAGCAATTAAATGTCATAAATGCTTCTCGCTACTCCATGGTATGCTGATTACGCCAATTACATCGTCGCTAAATTTATACCACCTAGTTTCACATACCAACAAAAGAAAAAGTTTCTCTATGACTTGAGACATTACTTTTGGGATGACCCACATCTTTATAAAGAAGGAGTAGATGGTGTTATTAGACATTGTGTACCAGAGCATGAACATGAACAAATCCTACGCAAGTGTCACTCCGAAGCTTATGGAGGGCACCACGCTGGAGATAGAACTGCACATAAGGTATTGCAATCCGGTTTTTATTGGCCTACTCTCTTCGAGGATGCCCGTAAGTTTGTCTTGTCTTGTGATGAATGTCAAAAAATTGGTAATATTAGTAGACGTCAAGAAATGCCTATGAACTATTCACTCGTTATTGAACCATTTGATGTTTGGGGCTTTGATTATATGAGACCTTTTCTTGCCTCTAATGGTTACACACATATTTTAGTTGCTGTTGATTACGTTACTAAGTGGGTAGAAGCTATTCCAACTAGTAGTGCTGATCATAACACCTCTATTAAAATTCTTAAAGAAGTTATTTTTCCGAGGTTTGGAGTCCCTAGATATTTAATGACTGATGGTGGTTCACATTTTATTCATGGTGCTTTCCGTAAAATGCTTGCTAAGTATGATGTTAATCATAGAATTGCATCTCCTTATCACCCGCAGTCTAGTGGTCAAGTAGAATTGAGTAATAGAGAACTCAAATTAATTTTGCAAAAGACTGTTAATAGATCTAGAAAGAATTGGTCCAAGAAACTGGATGATGCATTATGGGCCTATAGAACTGCATATAAAAATCCTATGGGCATGTCTCCTTATAAAATGGTTTATGGAAAAGCATGTCACTTACCTCTCGAACTAGAGCATAAGGCTTATTGGGCTATTTAAGAGCTCAATTATGATTTCAAACTTGCCGGTGAGAAGAGGTTATTTGACATTAGCTCACTTGATGAATGGAGAACCCAAGCCTATGAAAATGCCAAGTTGTTTAAAGAAAAAGTTAAAAGATGGCATGACAAAAGGATACAAAAGCGTGAGTTTAATGTAGGTGATTATGTATTGCTATACAACTCTCGTTTAAGATTTTTTGCAGGAAAACTTCTCTCTAAATGGGAAGGCCCTTACGTTATCGAGGAGGTCTATCGTTCCGGTGCCATAAAAATCAAGAACTTCGAAGGCACAAATCCGAAGGTGGTGAACGGTCAAAGAATCAAACATTATATCTCAGGTAATCCCATAAATGTTGAAACCAATGTTATTGAAATCGTGACCCCGGAGGAATACATAAGGGACACTTTCCGGAATGTTTCAGACTCCAAAAAGGAATAGGTATGTGATACGGTAAGTAAACCGACTCCAAAACAATTTTTATGGCAATATTTATCCGTTTTGGAATATTTAGAAAAATAGAAAAATAAGAAGCAGTCCGGGAAGGACACAAGGGCTCCACGAGGGTGGAGGGCGCTCCCTACCCCCTAGGCGCGCCCCCTACCTCGTGGGCACTTCGTGTGCTCTCCGGACTCTGTTTTCTTGCACGATACGTATTTTGGTCGGTAAAAATTCATTATATAATCTCCCGAAGGTTTTGACTTCTGTATCACGCAACTATCCTCTGTTCTTGTTTCGAGCTATTTTTCTGACAGATCTAGATTATCATGACGTCTCCAAGTACCCTAAAGGACAAGTTCTTCGAGAAGGTCATTAACCCTTACCTCGCGGAAGTGCCGCGACACCCTCAAACCATTGAGATGCGTGATGGGTTGTTGCACATCCGCGATGTTGAGGGACCGGAAGCGTGGAGACGAGGCTCGAAGCAATGGAGCAACAAGTTGTCATGTGCCAGGGGATGGTGGAACGTGGACTCAACTCCAACCACATGATGATCGCGGAGTTCACCAACAACATTGGGGAGACCATCTTCAAGCTTCACGAGAAGATCGAGCACCTTCAAGCCCAAATCTATGACCTACAAAACCAAAACTATGAGTATGAATATAGATTCAAAAGGACGAGTTTGGCTGCAGATTTGCGGATCCCGAAGACTCGATCATCCTTCTATGATGGTGAGCCTATGCCTTGGAAGATGGACGACAAGCCTGCATCATCGACAACCCCGCCACCTTCCTCACCAACAAAGGATACATAATCACATGGGTATGGGCACTCCCCTTGGCAACTGCCAAGCTTGGGGGAGATGCCCCGGTATCGTATCACCATCACACTCCTATCTTTACCATTTTTCTTAGTTCGGTCCTATTAGTAGTATCTTGATCTAGTAGAATAAAGTTTATGGCATGATCTAGTTATGAGTTTTGCTTTATGATCTCTCTTTGTAATCGAGTCCGTGAGCTATATAATAAATATTAGTGTTGAGTCAAGGGCTTGATTATTTTGCCATGATCTTGAGTGAATAAAAGAAAAGAGAAAAGAATAAAAAGAAACAAAGAGATCATATTGATCTTATTGAGAGTAATGACTTCACATAGAAAGAGTATGATGATTAAAAATTGTTGAGAGTTGGCAAACATAGCTTTGGTCATCGTTGCAATTAATAGGAAGTAATAAAGAAAGAGAGGTTTCACATATAAATATACTATCATAGACATCTTTTATGATTGGGAGCACTCATTAAAATATGACATGCTAAAGAGTTGATGTTGGACAAGGAAGACAACGTAATGGGTTATGTTTTATTATATATGAGATAAAGTATATTGTCATGGATCATCCAACATGTTGAGCTTGCCTTTCCCCCTCATGCTAGCCAAATTCTTAGCACCAAGTAGAGATACTACTTGTGCTTCCAAAAACCCTTAGACCAGTTTTGCCATGAGAGTCCACCATATCTACCTATGGATTGAGTAAGATCCTTCAAGTAAGTTTTCATCGGTGCAAGCAATAAAAGTTGCTCTTTAAATATGTATGATTGATTGGTGTGGAGGAAATAAGCTTAATACGATCTTGTGATGTGGAAGAAATAAAAGCATTGGACTGCATAATAAAGGTTCATATCATGAGTGGCAATATAAAGTGACGTTCTTTCGCATTAAGATTTTGTGCATCCAATCCTGAAAGCGCATGGCAACTGTTGGAAATATGCCCTAGAGGCAATAATAAGTTGATTATTATATTTCCTTGTTCATGATAATTATCTATTGTTCATGCTATAATTGTGTTATCTGGAAATCGTAATACATGTGTGAATACATAGACCACAACATGTCCCTAGTAAGCCTCTAGTTGACTAGCTCGTTGATCAACAGATAGTCATGGTTTCCTGACTATGGACATTAGATGTCATTGATAATGGGATCACATCATTAGGAGAATGATGTGATGGACAAGACCCAATCCTAAGCCTAGCACAAGATCGTGTAGTTCGTTTGCTAAAGCTTTTCCAATGTTAAGTATCATTTCCTTAGAATATGAGATCGTGTAACTCCCGGATGCCGTAGGAGTGCTTTGGGTGTACCAAACGTCACAACGTAACTGGGTGACTATAAAGGTATACTACAGGTATCCCCGAAAGTATCTGTTGGGTTGACACGAATCGAGACTGGGATTTGTCACTCCATATGACGGATAGGTATCTCTGGGCCCACTTGGTAATGCATCATCATAATGAGCTCAATGTGACCAAGTGTTTGGTCACGGGATCATGCATTACGGTATGAGTAAAGTGACTTGCCGGTAACGAGATTGAACGAGGTATTGGGATACCGACGATCGAATCTCGGGCAAGTAACATACCGATTGACAAAGGGAATTGTATACGGGATTACTTGAATCCTCGACATCGTGGTTCATCCGATGAGATCATCGAGGAGCATGTGGGAGCCAACATGGGTACCCAGATCCCGCTGTTGGTTATTGACCGGAGAGTCGTCTCGGTCATGTCTGCGTGTCTCCCGAACCCGTAGGGTCTACACACTTAAGGTTCGGTGAGCTAGGGTTGTAGAGATATTAGTATGCGGTAACCTGAAAGTTGTTCGGAGTCCCGGATGAGATCCCAGACGTCATGAGGAGTTCCGGATTGGTTCGGAGGTAAAGATTTATATATAGGAAGTACAGTTTCGGCCATCGGGAAAGTTTTTGGGGGTCATCGGTATTGTACCGGGACCACCAGAAGGGTCACGGGGGTCCACCGGGTGGGGCCACCTATCTCGGTGGGCCCCATGGGCTGAAGTGAGAAGGTGTAGGATCGGAAGTATGTCTAGAGGGGGTGATTAGACTACTTGACCAAATAAAAATCTATCATTTTCCCAATTTTAGTTCTTGGCAGATTTTAGCTATCTTAGCTCAAGTCAAGCAATCTCCACACAATTCAAGCAAGCATGCAAAAGAGTATATGAGCAGTGGAAAGTAAAGCATGCAACTTGCAAGAATGTAAAGGGAAGGGTTTGGAGAATTCAAACGCAATTGGAGACACGGATGTTTTTGGCGTGGTTCCGATAGGTGGTGCTATCGTACATCCACGTTGATGGAGACTTCAACCCACGGAGGGTAACGGTTGCGCGAGTCCACGGAGGGCTCCACCCACGAAGGGTCCACGAAGAAGCAACCTTGTCTATTCCATCACGGCCGTCGCCCACGAAGGACTTGCCTCACTAGCGGTAGATCTTCACGAAGTAGGCGATCTCCTTGCCCTTACAAACTCCTTGGTTCAACTCCACAATCTTGTCGGAGGCTCCCAAGTAACACCTAGCCAATCTAGGAGACACCACTCTCCAAGAAGTAACAAATGGTGTGTTGATGATGAACTCCTTGCTCTTGTGCTTCAAATGATAGTCTCCCCAACACTTAACTCTCTCTCACAGGATTTGGATTTGGTGGAAAGAAGATTTGAGTGGAAAGCAACTTGGGGAAGGCTAGAGATCAAGATTCATATGGTAGGAATGGAATATCTTGAGCTCAACACAAGGGTAGGTGGTTCTCTCTCAGAAAATGTGTATTGGAAGTTAAGATCTATTCTGATGGCTCTCTCTACGAATGAAGAGTGGGTGGAGGGGTATATATAGCCTCCACACAAAATCTAACCGTTACACACAATTTGCCAAACTCGGTGGGACCAAATCATTAAACTCGGTCGGACCGATTTAGCAAACCTAGTGACCGTTAGGATTTTCGGTGGGACTGAGATGCAACTCGGTAGGACCGATATGGTCAGGGTTTGGGCATAACGTAATCTCGGTGTGACCGATTACACCAACTCGGTGGGACCGATTTTGGTAATAAGTTAACCAGAGAGTTGGTTAGGTAAACTCGGTGGGACCGATCCGCTATTTTCGGTGAGACCGAAATGTTACGAAAGGGAAACAGTGAGTTTACATTGCTATCTCAGTGGGACCGATCGCTCACTTCGGTTAGACCAAAACGTTACGAAGGGAAACAGAGAAATTGCAATCCCATCTCGGTGAGACCGAGATCCCTATCGGTGAAACCGATTTGCTAGGGTTTGTGGCAGTGGCTATGACAAATGAAACTCGGTGGCTCCGGATAGAAAGAATCGGTGGGGCCGAGTTTGATTTTTGGTTTAGATCATATGTGGATATGGAAAGGTAGTTGTGGATTTTGGAGCATATCACTAAGCACATGAAGCAAGAGGCTCATTAAGCAACACCTCATCCCTCCTTAATAATATTGGCTTTCCCTATGGACTCAATGTGATCTTGGATCACTAAAACATAAAATGTAGAGTCTTGTCCTTGAAGTTTTAGCCAATCCTTTGTCCTTATAATTTTGAGGGATCCACTTTCCTCATCCATGCCATGCCATCCATTGAGCTTTTCCTGAAATATTCATCTTGGAATATTGTTAGCTCAATGAGCTATATGTTGTTAGGAATTACCAAAACCACTCAGGGATAGTTGCACTTTCAATCTCCCCCTTTTTGGTAATTGATGACAACATATGGATCAAAGCTTCGACAAATGATAATAAGAATGAAATATATCTTCGCTTTGAGAAGTATGTGATAAGCAAGAGCTCCCCCTAAATTTGTGCATGTTAAGATTTGCTTTGGACTGCAAATGCACAAAGAGTTAGAATCATGGGTTACTCTTCCATGTCACATACATCTTGGTGGAGCACTCAAAATGATAAGAATTAAATACACACACTCATCACCAAGCAAAATGAATGATCAAAATAAGGATAAACTGATAATAACATCCAACAAGCATTAATTGTAGCTTATGATCAAACACATGATCATCAATGTCTCATAGATTAAGGCATAGTATCTCAAGCACTCAAAAGCGAATAAAGTTCAACCAAGAAGACAAGAGAGAACAAATGCAAACTCTCTCTCTCTCGAAGCCTATGATCTATACATTTTTCTCTCCCTTTGGCAACAAGTTACCAAAAAGTTCATAGAAAATGCATAGTACTAAACGACTCTCAGGCTTGGTCTTCAGGTGGTGGAGTCCGAATGACGCCAAGGACGAAGGCTTCAGTAGAAGTGGTTGGAGCTGGAGCTGGGGTAGGAGCTGGAGCTGGTGGAACTGAAGCTATAGCTGGTGCAGAAGTGGTGGCTCTGGTGTCAGGAACTGGCACTGCAGATGATCTCTGAGCTCTAGGCACTCTGGCAAATGCATAAGTTGTGGTCTTGCCCTTCCTCTCCTGCATATCATCTTGTAGTTGGTCCACGGCAGACTGAATCTCTGTTACTTTCACATCCAGGTCATAGAACTTTTGTTCCATGATTCTTTCCAGGCTCTCTTGGTTTCGAGTCATGGTGGCCAGTCCTTTCTCAATTCTCAGAGTGGATGCTATCAGGTAACTGAGCTTCTCCTGCTTGTTCTTCAAGAAGTACTCAGATGCCTCCTCTTGAGTTGGCATCCTGGCAGTTTTCTCCATCTTTGCCTTCTCCTTCTTTGCTTGAGCATGTGCAGATGATGGTTCATTCTCATTCATGACAACCTGATTGTCTTCAAAGTCTGGATGGATGGGCAGGTGTTCCTTGTCCAGCAGGTATGTGCCTGTGCCCATCTTTGAGTTGATCAGATCTTGAATTTGTGGGGCATATCCATAGCTCCTCTTCTGATCAGCTGCTGCCCTCTTAAAGGTCTCTACCATGAGGCTCATCACCTTGAACTTCTGTGGCACATCAAATATGTGAAGCAAGTTTATTGCATGGCCTCGGATCATCTTGTGATCACCTGACTTGGGAAATAGAGTGTGCCTCAGAATCCAGTTGATAGTGGGCAGCCCTGCTAGAAGGAAATGCACTGAGCCAAACTTGAAAGTGTCAAGTGCTTTGTTTGGGATGTCCTTGTACATGTTGGACATGGAATTGTGATCCATCTTCTTCTTGGCATAGATGTCCAAGTCATCTTCCTGCTCTTCTGGGGCATTGATCAGCTGTGCCCATTCAGCAACTGTAGACTCATATCTGGTTCCTTCTGACATCCACACTATCCTGCCATCCGGATAGAAATGTGCTGTGGAGTAGAATTGCATGATGAGCTCCTCATTCCACTTTGTGAGCTTTTGCCCAACAAAGTCTGCAACTCCACAACCCTTGAAGCTGTCATATATTCCAGGATAGTGTTCTTCGTTCTCCTTGATGTATTCCCAATCAACCCATCTCATGTCACATACTATGGGCTTCTTATCCAGCAACACTGCCTCATAGAAATCCTGCTGTTCCTTGGTGTGAAACCTGTAATCCACAACAGTTCTTCTCCTTGAAGCATATGGATCTGCTTCTCTCCACTTCCTCAGCCCTGAATCTCTTCTAATTTTCATGTCCTCAGCCACAGGATGAGCATCATTGTGGTCTGGGATCTTGGGCTTGAGCTTCCTGAGCACTTGTCCTTCTTCTTCTTCAGCAATGTCAGGCACTGGGGCCTTGTTCTTTTCAGCAGCAGATATGTTCCTGGTGTTTCTCTTTGGTGCACTCTTGGGCTTAGATGCAGCTTTGGGTGCTTCCTTGGGCTTGGATGCAATAGCCCCTGACCTTATGGCATCACCCATAAGCTTTTGTGCCTTGGGTGCTGGTGCAACAACCTCTTCTTCCTCTTCTTCATCTGAGTCTCTCCTCATGAAGGGTTTGCCAAGAACTCTGGCAGTGGTAGTTCCGACTCTCTTCTTCTTCTTGTCTTGGCTACTTGCTTCCTCTTTAGATTCCATGACAAGCTTCATGGTTTCTTCAGTTACAGCCTTCCTAGGCTTAGAAGTGGGAACTCTCCTTGCAGGTGCCTTTTTGGGCATTCCAGGCTTGATGGCTGCAGCTGACCCATACTCTTTCTTGAGTACCTTCTTCTTGGATGTGGCTTCCTCTTCTGCCACATAGTCTTCATTCTCTGATTCAGAAGTTCTCTTCTTGCTTGCTCTAGTGGCAGCTTTAGGCAGATTGCTTGGGGTGCTCCTGCTACACTCATCAGAACTGCTAGAGGGACTAGTGCCCTCACTCATATGAACCTGCTCCTCAAATTTGTTCTGGCTGTCACTCTGATCAGACATGTTGCAAACTCTGACTGCTGACCCTGTGAATAGATTATAGATGAGATAGAGTGGATGAGCATCACAAAATGCAGAAATTTTTGCAAAAGAATGAGTCAAAAACTTAGCTTTAGTTTTCCACAGAAAGCATTTCGGATCAACCGATTTGCAAACTCGGTGATACCGAAGCAGCTTTTGGGACCAAAACTAGTGAACTCGGTCAGACCGAGTCACAGTTCGGTGGCACCGAGACTGATAGGGTTTCACAAAGTCCTGAACTCGGTCTCACCGATTTGTAATTCTCGGTCAGACCGAGAATCACATGTGCAATGGCCGTGGCCGAATCGGTGGAACCGAGTTCCGCAACCCGGTGGGTCCGAGATGATTTCGGCGGAAACCTAAACCTAAATTTTCAAATCTCAACTATTCTACGGATTGTTTTGACTGGATAGGAGTGTTTAAATCGTAGCAAGAATCATAAAGAACACAATGTGCTAGGAATTGGACGGGGATTAGCACTGTGATCGAGTCCATACCCTAGTTCGGCGGTGTACTCGCTACAGCGGCAACGGCGGAGATGAATTCCGTTGACGGCGGCGAAGACCAGCGACAGGAGGCGGCTGGCGACGAGGAGGACGATCCGGAGACCCAGGAGGTAGAGCGAGCTATGCGTGGGCGAAGAGGTTTCAGAGAAATTTCCAAAATTTTGCCCATGAGTATATATAGCCCGAACCTGTCGGTGTGACCGAGTGGAACAACTCGGTGGCACCGAGATGCATAACTGTTGACAGTTATGGCAACTTGGTGTGACCGAACAGTTCAAATTGGTTGCACCGAGGTGAAAACTTAGATCGACTTAGTGATCTCGGTATGACCGAAATGGGGAAATCGGTCAGACCGAAAAGCACAAAGAAGTTTTGGAAGTTTAAGTCTATGACAAATCGGGGACTCGGAGTGCTCCTCACACAGAGTGGTTTGAATCTGACTTGATCAAATTTTGTGATGTAGCATGAATAGAGTTTGAGATGAGAAAAGCATAGATAGCTAGAGAGGGTTCTTAGGCATTCTTGTCCATCCACTTGGCAAAAGAAAAGAAAACCAATCAATCAAAACAACAAGTGGATGTCCTCGAATGAGTAAAATATGCAACCAACATGCTCACACAATAAAATGGCAAATGAAATATGTGGCAAAGCCTGCACAACCAATTCTAGCATCTATCAAGAAATTGGCGATGACTAGGTCATCTATATATGAGTATATTGACTTAGGAGTCAAATGAGAACATTTGATCATAGGTCATACTCATCGTTTAAGCACAAGTGGGGTTACCACTTTTACATAAAGCATTGTTGTGTTCACATCATTAGAGTTGCTTTAGCTCAATTTTTAGAGTAAAGCTCCCCCTAGATGTGATATCCCCCCTAAGAGGGATGAACTAACCTTGGGGTTTGTCGATGATGACTTCATGTAGATGTTGAAGATGTGAATGCTCAATGTTGATGTAGATCAATTGGAGCTATCCATTGGAGTGAATTGCACTTTCAATACCTACATGGGTTAGTCCCACAAGGAACAAACAAGGATATCCATAGACATAGAGTGATGCACACATAAGATGATGTCTATGAAAGCTTTTAGGTTACCTTGTCCCTTGTCTTACCAACAAGAGGGTTTGTGACTCCTTGAACTGGTGCAAGATGTGTAAGTTGATTGCACTTGTTCTTGCCAAAATGATAAGAGTGAAGTATGTTGGCGGAGTCACCCTCAAGAACTCTCTTGTTCTTCTTCTTTTGGATCCACACCATCTTGATGGGAATCCTTGGAGTTGTAGTCGTACTTGATGAAGTGGAACTTGAAGTAGTCTTGGGAATCCACTTGACTAAGGTCTTAGGAGCTTCTTCAAATGCATCAATTTCCTCTTGAAGCTTGTCCTTGCCTTTTTGCTTGTAGTCTTGTGGTGGAAGATCATCTTGAGCTTGTGTCCCTTTGAAACAAGTAGGATCATACTTCTCTTCTTGAGGAACAAACTTTGTCTTGGGGTATTGATCTTCTTCCCACTCAACTCCATTGGCATTGAACTTTCGTTCAAAACCAACACCTTGATTCTTCCGGTGCCTTCCTTGCTTGCGTACAATTTCCTTGAATTGCTTACTCCCGGCAAGGCTCTTGTACACTCCTTTCTCTATAATTCCCTTCAATAGGCTATTTTCTTGCTCAAGTGTCACTTGGCTAAGAGAATCATTAGTGGAATCAAGAGAACTACTAGAAGCAACAATATTGGATTTAGCATGATCATTGTTACTACTAGAGGAAGAATCTTTCTTGTTCTTGTTACTAGACTTGACTTGAGGCACGTAAGTGGATAAGAGTAAATGCTTGGCAATGTAGGAAGAACTTTTCTTACGAAGATCATCATTGATTGCTTTTAAGAACTCATGCTCTTGCTCAAGGTTGAGCTTTTCAAAGCGTAATTTCTCATGTGTTCTTAAAAATTCTCGATGATCTTCTAAGATAGTTTCATGAGCTAACTTAAGAGTGTTTAGTTATTTAGTTAGAGACTCAATCTTCTCCTTATCATTGTCATTCGTTTTATCTTGATTAGCATGATTAATTGACGTTTCATCATAGTATTCATCACTAGAGTTGTCAACAAGTAAATCATCATCACCTAACAAGTCATCTTCATCGCTATTGAAATCAACATACTTGGGGTGTGATACCTTTGGGCCTTTAGCCATGAAGCATGTTCCAACTCCTTCATTTGGTGAGTAAAATATGTCATAGGAGTTGGTTGACACAAGTGCTAGACCGGCAACACCTTCATCTTGAGTATATTCGGAATCGGAGTGATAACTTCTCTTGGAGTGGTTGTCGGAGTCGGAGCCGGATACCCATTCACCAACACGAGCTTGATGTCTTCGTTTTGTGTAGCTCCTTGATGACTTTTCTTTTCTTTCCGAATCCTTGCTTCTCCGTGAGTGTCTTCGTTCATAACGATCATCTCTACTCCTTATTTCTCTAGATGGCGATTCTTATCTTCTACTTCTTCTTTTGGGAGAGTCTTCTCTTATCTTGTAGGGAGCCGTACACTCATTGGAATAGTGTCCGGGTCTTCCACAGTTATAGCAGTTTTGCTCTCGACTAGAAGATCTTTTGTCATTGTAGGACCTTGACTTGGAGCTTCTATCTTTGCTTCTACTTTTGTAGAACTTGCTGAAGTTCTTCACCATTAAGCTCAATTCTTCATTGAAGGTTTGCTTCTCACTTGATGATGTGGGGGCTTCACATGAGGCTTTGTAAGCTCCACTTGATTTGTTGTGAAGTTCCTCTTTATCCTTGAGTGACATCTCATGAGCAACAATTCTTCCAATGACTTCCGTTGGCTTGAGATCTTTGTAATTGGGCATCATTTGGATCAATGTGCACATGGTATCATATTTTCCATCCAAGGCTCTTAGGATCTTCTTGATGATGAATCTATCGGTCATCTCTTCACTCCCTAAGCCGGCAATCTCATTTGTGATAAGAGCAAGCCTAGAGTACATTTCAGCGACACCATCACCATCCTTCATTTTGAACTTGTCAAGTTGACTTTGAAGCACATCCAATTTGGATTCCTTGACGGAGTCGGTACCTTCGTGCATATCAATCAAAGTATCCCAAATTTCCTTTGCATTCTCAAGACGGCTGATTTTGTTGAATTCTTCGGGGCACAATCCGTTGAAGAGAATATCACAAGCTTGAGCGTTGCATTGCAGCATCTTCAACTCTTTCGTGGTAGCTTCATGGTTTGGTTCTTTCCCATCAAAGAAGTCACCTTGCAAGCCAACACACACAATAGCCCAAACGGCGGGGTTATGTCCAAGAATATGCATTTTCATTTTATGCTTCCAACTAGCAAAATTAGTACCATCAAAGTAAGGACCTCTACGGTGATAATTTCCCTCGCTAGACGCCATACTCTCCTAGGTTGTGAAACCAAGGCTATAACCACCAAAAGCTATGGAGATCAAAGCAAATGGAGACCAAAGCTCTGATACCACTTGTAGGATCGGAAGTATGTCTAGAGGAGGGGTGATTAGACTACTTGACCAAATAAAAATCTATCCTTTTCCTAATTTTAGTTCTTGGCAGATTTTAGCTATCTTAGCACAAGTCAAGCAATCTCCACACAATTCAAGCAAGCATGCAAACGAGTATATGAGCAGTGGAAAGTAAAGGATGCAACTTGCAAGAATGTAAAGGGAAGGGTTTGGAGAATTCAAACGCAATTGGAGACACGGATGTTTTTGGCGTGGTTCCGATAGGTGGTGCTATCGTACATCCACGTTGATGGAGACTTCAACCCACGTAGGGTAACGGTTGCGCGAGTCCACGGAGGGCTCCACCCACGAAGGGTCCACGAAGAAGCAACCTTGTCTATTCCATCACGGCCGTCGCCCACGAAGGACTTGCCTCACTAGCGGTAGATCTTCACGAAGTAGGCGATCTCTTTGCCCTTACAAACTCCTTGGTTCAACTCCACAATCTTGTCGGAGGCTCCCAAGTAACACCTAGCCAATCTAGGAGACACCACTCTCCAAGAAGTAACAAATGGTGTGTTGATGATGAACTCCTTGCTCTTGTGCTTCAAATGATAGTCTCCCCAACACTTAACTCTCTCTCACAGGATTTGGATTTGGTGGAAATAAGATTTGAGTGGAAAGCAACTTGGGGAAGGCTAGAGATCAAGATTCATATGGTAGGAATGGAATATCTTGAGCTCAACACAAGGGTAGGTGGTTCTCTCTCTCAGAAAATGTGTATTGGAAGTTAAGATTTGTTCTGATGGCTCTCTCTACGAATGAAGAGTGGGTGGAGGGGTATATATAGCCTCCACACAAAATCTAACCGTTACACACAATTTGCCAAACTCGGTGGGACCGAGTCGTTAAACTCGGTCGGACCGATTTAGCAAACCTAGTGACCATTAGGATTTTCGGTGGGACTGAGATGCAACTCGGTAGGACCGATATGGTTAGGGTTTGGGCATAACGCAATCTCGGTGTGACCGATTACACAAACTCGGTGGGACCGATTTTGGTAATAAGTTAACCAAAGAGTTGGTCAGGTAAACTCGGTGGGACCGATCCGCTCTTTTCGGTGAGACCGAAATGTTACGAAAGGGAAATAGTGAGTTTACATTGCAATCTCGGTGGGACCGATCGCTCACTTCGGTTAGACCGAAACGTTATGAAGGGAAACAGAGAAATTGCAATCCCATCTCGGTGAGACCGAGATCCGTATCGGTGAAACCGATTTGCTAGGGTTTGTGGCAGTGGCTATGACAAATGAAACTCGGTGGCTCCGGATAGAAAGAATCGGTGGGGCCGAGTTTGATTTTTGGTTTAGATCATATGTGGATATGGAAAGGTAGTTGAGGATTTTGGAGCATATCACTAAGCACATGAAGCAAGAGGCTCATTAAGCAACACCTCATCCCTCCTTAATAGTATTGACTTTTCCTATGGACTCAGTGTGATCTTGGATCACTAAAACATAAAATGTAGAGTCTTGTCCTTGAAGTTTTAGCCAATCCTTTGTCCTTATAATTTTGAGGGATCCACTTTCCTCATCCATGCCATGCCATCCATTGAGCTTTTCCTGAAATATTCATCTTGGAATAATGTTAGCTCAATGAGCTATATGTTGTTAGGAATTACCGAAACCACCCAGGGATAGTTGCACTTTCAGAAGGGGAACCAGCCCCTGGTGGGCTGGTGCACCCCCCCTTGGGCCTCCCCTGCGCCTAGGGTTGAAAACCCTAGGGGTGGGGGGGAGCCCCACTTGGCTTGGGGGGAAGCCACCCCTTGGCCGCCGCCCCCCTTGGAGATTGCATCTCCCAGGGCCGCCCCCAAGGCCCCTATATAAATAAGGGGGGAGAGAGGGCAGCCGCACCTTTGCTCTTGGTGCCTCTCTCTCCCTCCGTAACACCTCTCCTCCCCGCTTGCGCTTGGCGAAGCCCTGCCGGGATCCCGCTACTTCCACCACCACGCCGTCGTGCCGCTGGATCTCCATAAACGTCTCCCTCCCCCTTGCTGGATCAAGTAGGAGGAGACGTCTTCCCAACCGTACGTGTGTTGAACGCAGAGGTGCCGTCCGTTTGGCACTTGGTCATCGGTGATTTGGATCACGGCGAGTACGACTCCATCAACCCCATTCTCTTGAACGCTTCCGCTCGTGATCTACAAGGGTATGTAGATGCACTCCTCTCTCTCGTTGCTAGATGACTCCATAGATTGATCTTGGTAAAGCATAGAAAATTTTATTTTCTGCAACGTTCCCCAACAGTGGCATCATGAGCTAGGTCTATGCATAGTTTCTTTGCACGAGTAGAACACAAGATGTTGTGGGCGTCGATTTTTTCAATTTACTTGCCGTTACTAGTCTTATCTTGATTCGGCGGCATCGTGGGATGAAGCGGCCCGGACCGACCTTACACGTACGCTTACGTGAGACAGGTTCCACCGACTGACATGCACTAGTTGCATAAGGTGGCTAGCGGGTGTCTGTGTCTCCCACTTTAGTCGGATTGGATTCGATGAAAAGGGTCCTTATGAAGGGTAAATAGAAATTGGCATATCATGTTGTGGTTTTGACGTAGGTGAGAAACGTTCTTTCTAGAACCCTATTGTAGCCACGTAAAAACATGCAACAACAATTAGAGGACGTCTAACTTGTTCTTGCCAAAATGATAAGAGTGAAGTATGTTGGCGGAGTCACCCTCAAGAACTCTCTTGTTCTTCTTCTTTTGGATCCACACCATCTTGATGGGAATCCTTGGAGTTGTAGTCGTACTTGATGAAGTGGAACTTGAAGTAGTCTTGGGAATCCACTTGACTAAGGTCTTAGGAGCTTCTTCAAATGCATCAATTTCCTCTTGAAGCTTGTCCTTGCCTTTTTGCTTGTAGTCTTGTGGTGGAAGATCATCTTGAGCTTGTGTCCCTTTGAAACAAGTAGGATCATACTTCTCTTCTTGAGGAACAAACTTTGTCTTGGGGTATTGATCTTCTTCCCACTCAACTCCATTGGCATTGAACTTTCGTTCAAAACCAACACCTTGATTCTTCCGGTGCCTTCCTTGCTTGCGTACAATTTCCTTGAATTGCTTACTCCCGGCAAGGCTCTTGTACACTCCTTTCTCTATAATTCCCTTCAATAGGCTATTTTCTTGCTCAAGTGTCACTTGGCTAAGAGAATCATTAGTGGAATCAAGAGAACTACTAGAAGCAACAATATTGGATTTAGCATGATCATTGTTACTACTAGAGGAAGAATCTTTCTTGTTCTTGTTACTAGACTTGACTTGAGGCACGTAAGTGGATAAGAGTAAATGCTTGGCAATGTAGGAAGAACTTTTCTTACGAAGATCATCATTGATTGCTTTTAAGAACTCATGCTCTTGCTCAAGGTTGAGCTTTTCAAAGCGTAATTTCTCATGTGTTCTTAAAAATTCTCGATGATCTTCTAAGATAGTTTCATGAGCTAACTTAAGAGTGTTTAGTTATTTAGTTAGAGACTCAATCTTCTCCTTATCATTGTCATTCGTTTTATCTTGATTAGCATGATTAATTGACGTTTCATCATAGTATTCATCACTAGAGTTGTCAACAAGTAAATCATCATCACCTAACAAGTCATCTTCATCGCTATTGAAATCAACATACTTGGGGTGTGATACCTTTGGGCCTTTAGCCATGAAGCATGTTCCAACTCCTTCATTTGGTGAGTAAAATATGTCATAGGAGTTGGTTGACACAAGTGCTAGACCGGCAACACCTTCATCTTGAGTATATTCGGAATCGGAGTGATAACTTCTCTTGGAGTGGTTGTCGGAGTCGGAGCCGGATACCCATTCACCAACACGAGCTTGATGTCTTCGTTTTGTGTAGCTCCTTGATGACTTTTCTTTTCTTTCCGAATCCTTGCTTCTCCGTGAGTGTCTTCGTTCATAACGATCATCTCTACTCCTTATTTCTCTAGATGGCGATTCTTATCTTCTACTTCTTCTTTTGGGAGAGTCTTCTCTTATCTTGTAGGGAGCCGTACACTCATTGGAATAGTGTCCGGGTCTTCCACAGTTATAGCAGTTTTGCTCTCGACTAGAAGATCTTTTGTCATTGTAGGACCTTGACTTGGAGCTTCTATCTTTGCTTCTACTTTTGTAGAACTTGCTGAAGTTCTTCACCATTAAGCTCAATTCTTCATTGAAGGTTTGCTTCTCACTTGATGATGTGGGGGCTTCACATGAGGCTTTGTAAGCTCCACTTGATTTGTTGTGAAGTTCCTCTTTATCCTTGAGTGACATCTCATGAGCAACAATTCTTCCAATGACTTCCGTTGGCTTGAGATCTTTGTAATTGGGCATCATTTGGATCAATGTGCACATGGTATCATATTTTCCATCCAAGGCTCTTAGGATCTTCTTGATGATGAATCTATCGGTCATCTCTTCACTCCCTAAGCCGGCAATCTCATTTGTGATAAGAGCAAGCCTAGAGTACATTTCAGCGACACCATCACCATCCTTCATTTTGAACTTGTCAAGTTGACTTTGAAGCACATCCAATTTGGATTCCTTGACGGAGTCGGTACCTTCGTGCATATCAATCAAAGTATCCCAAATTTCCTTTGCATTCTCAAGACGGCTGATTTTGTTGAATTCTTCGGGGCACAATCCGTTGAAGAGAATATCACAAGCTTGAGCGTTGCATTGCAGCATCTTCAACTCTTTCGTGGTAGCTTCATGGTTTGGTTCTTTCCCATCAAAGAAGTCACCTTGCAAGCCAACACACACAATAGCCCAAACGGCGGGGTTATGTCCAAGAATATGCATTTTCATTTTATGCTTCCAACTAGCAAAATTAGTACCATCAAAGTAAGGACCTCTACGGTGATAATTTCCCTCGCTAGACGCCATACTCTCCTAGGTTGTGAAACCAAGGCTATAACCACCAAAAGCTATGGAGATCAAAGCAAATGGAGACCAAAGCTCTGATACCACTTGTAGGATCGGAAGTATGTCTAGAGGAGGGGTGATTAGACTACTTGACCAAATAAAAATCTATCCTTTTCCTAATTTTAGTTCTTGGCAGATTTTAGCTATCTTAGCACAAGTCAAGCAATCTCCACACAATTCAAGCAAGCATGCAAACGAGTATATGAGCAGTGGAAAGTAAAGGATGCAACTTGCAAGAATGTAAAGGGAAGGGTTTGGAGAATTCAAACGCAATTGGAGACACGGATGTTTTTGGCGTGGTTCCGATAGGTGGTGCTATCGTACATCCACGTTGATGGAGACTTCAACCCACGTAGGGTAACGGTTGCGCGAGTCCACGGAGGGCTCCACCCACGAAGGGTCCACGAAGAAGCAACCTTGTCTATTCCATCACGGCCGTCGCCCACGAAGGACTTGCCTCACTAGCGGTAGATCTTCACGAAGTAGGCGATCTCTTTGCCCTTACAAACTCCTTGGTTCAACTCCACAATCTTGTCGGAGGCTCCCAAGTAACACCTAGCCAATCTAGGAGACACCACTCTCCAAGAAGTAACAAATGGTGTGTTGATGATGAACTCCTTGCTCTTGTGCTTCAAATGATAGTCTCCCCAACACTTAACTCTCTCTCACAGGATTTGGATTTGGTGGAAATAAGATTTGAGTGGAAAGCAACTTGGGGAAGGCTAGAGATCAAGATTCATATGGTAGGAATGGAATATCTTGAGCTCAACACAAGGGTAGGTGGTTCTCTCTCTCAGAAAATGTGTATTGGAAGTTAAGATTTGTTCTGATGGCTCTCTCTACGAATGAAGAGTGGGTGGAGGGGTATATATAGCCTCCACACAAAATCTAACCGTTACACACAATTTGCCAAACTCGGTGGGACCGAGTCGTTAAACTCGGTCGGACCGATTTAGCAAACCTAGTGACCATTAGGATTTTCGGTGGGACTGAGATGCAACTCGGTAGGACCGATATGGTTAGGGTTTGGGCATAACGCAATCTCGGTGTGACCGATTACACAAACTCGGTGGGACCGATTTTGGTAATAAGTTAACCAAAGAGTTGGTCAGGTAAACTCGGTGGGACCGATCCGCTCTTTTCGGTGAGACCGAAATGTTACGAAAGGGAAATAGTGAGTTTACATTGCAATCTCGGTGGGACCGATCGCTCACTTCGGTTAGACCGAAACGTTATGAAGGGAAACAGAGAAATTGCAATCCCATCTCGGTGAGACCGAGATCCGTATCGGTGAAACCGATTTGCTAGGGTTTGTGGCAGTGGCTATGACAAATGAAACTCGGTGGCTCCGGATAGAAAGAATCGGTGGGGCCGAGTTTGATTTTTGGTTTAGATCATATGTGGATATGGAAAGGTAGTTGAGGATTTTGGAGCATATCACTAAGCACATGAAGCAAGAGGCTCATTAAGCAACACCTCATCCCTCCTTAATAGTATTGACTTTTCCTATGGACTCAGTGTGATCTTGGATCACTAAAACATAAAATGTAGAGTCTTGTCCTTGAAGTTTTAGCCAATCCTTTGTCCTTATAATTTTGAGGGATCCACTTTCCTCATCCATGCCATGCCATCCATTGAGCTTTTCCTGAAATATTCATCTTGGAATAATGTTAGCTCAATGAGCTATATGTTGTTAGGAATTACCGAAACCACCCAGGGATAGTTGCACTTTCAGAAGGGGAACCAGCCCCTGGTGGGCTGGTGCACCCCCCCTTGGGCCTCCCCTGCGCCTAGGGTTGAAAACCCTAGGGGTGGGGGGGAGCCCCACTTGGCTTGGGGGGAAGCCACCCCTTGGCCGCCGCCCCCCTTGGAGATTGCATCTCCCAGGGCCGCCCCCCAAGGCCCCTATATAAATAAGGGGGGAGAGAGGGCAGCCGCACCTTTGCTCTTGGTGCCTCTCTCTCCCTCCGTAACACCTCTCCTCCCCGCTTGCGCTTGGCGAAGCCCTGCCGGGATCCCGCTACTTCCACCACCACGCCGTCGTGCCGCTGGATCTCCATAAACGTCTCCCTCCCCCTTGCTGGATCAAGTAGGAGGAGACGTCTTCCCAACCGTACGTGTGTTGAACGCAGAGGTGCCGTCCGTTTGGCACTTGGTCATCGGTGATTTGGATCACGGCGAGTACGACTCCATCAACCCCATTCTCTTGAACGCTTCCGCTCGTGATCTACAAGGGTATGTAGATGCACTCCTCTCTCTCGTTGCTAGATGACTCCATAGATTGATCTTGGTAAAGCATAGAAAATTTTATTTTCTGCAACGTTCCCCAACAGTGGCATCATGAGCTAGGTCTATGCATAGTTTCTTTGCACGAGTAGAACACAAGATGTTGTGGGCGTCGATTTTTTCAATTTACTTGCCGTTACTAGTCTTATCTTGATTCGGCGGCATCGTGGGATGAAGCGGCCCGGACCGACCTTACACGTACGCTTACGTGAGACAGGTTCCACCGACTGACATGCACTAGTTGCATAAGGTGGCTAGCGGGTGTCTGTGTCTCCCACTTTAGTCGGATTGGATTCGATGAAAAGGGTCCTTATGAAGGGTAAATAGAAATTGGCATATCATGTTGTGGTTTTGACGTAGGTGAGAAACGTTCTTTCTAGAACCCTATTGTAGCCACGTAAAAACATGCAACAACAATTAGAGGACGTCTAACTTGTTTTTGCAGCATATGCCTTGTGATGTGATATGGCCAAAAAGATGTGATGAATGATATATGTGATGTATGAGATTGATCATGTTCTTGTAATAGGAATCACGACTTGCATGTCGATGAGTATGACAACCGGCAGGAGCCATAGGAGTTGTCTTTATTTATTGTATGACCTGCGTGTCATTGAATAACGCCATGTAATTACTTTACTTCTTTGCTAAACCGTTAGCCATAGTAGTAGAAGTAATAGTTGGCGAACAACTTCATGGAGACACGATGATGGAGATCATGATGATGGAGATCATGGTGTCATGCCGGTGACGAAGATGATCATGGCACCCCGAAGATGGAGATCAAAGGAGCAATATTATATTGGCCATATCATGTCACTATTTGATTGCATGTGATGTTTATCATGTTTTGTTTCTTATTTGCTTAGTAAGAAGGTAGTAAATAAGATGATCCCTCATAATAATTTCAAGAAAGTGTTCCCCCTAACTGTGCACCGTTGCTAAAGTTCGTTGTCTCGAAGCACCACGGGATGATCGGGTGTGATAGATTCTAACGTTCACATACAACGGGTGTAAGCCAGATTTACACATGCAAAACACTTAGGTTGACTTGACGAGCCTAGCATGTACAGACATGGCCTCAGAACACAAGAGACCGAAAGGTCGAACATGAGTCCTATGGAAGATACGATCAACATGGAGATGTTCACCGATGATGACTAGTCCGTCTCACGTGATGATCGGACATGGTCTAGTTAAGTCGGATCATGTATCACTTAGATGACTAGAGGGATGTCTAATCTGAGTGGGAGTTCATTAAATAATTTGATTAGATGAACTTAATTATCATGAACTTAGTATAAAATCTTTGTAATATGTCTTGTAGATCAAATGGCCCACGCTAATGTCAACCTCAACTTCAACGCGTTCCTAGAGAAAACCAAGCTGAAAGATGATGGCAGCAACTATACGGACTGGGTCCAGAACCTGAGGATCATCCTCATAGCTGCCAGAAAACAATATGTCCTAGAAGCACCGCTAGGTGAAGCACCTATCCCAGAGAACCAAGACGTTATGAACGCTTGGCAGCAGCGTGCTGATGATTACTCCCTCGTTCAATGCGGCATGCTTTACAACTTAGAACCGGGGCTCCAAAAGCGTTTTGAGCAACACGGAGCATATGAGATGTTCGAAGAGCTGAAAATGGTTTTCCAAGCTCATGCCCGGGTCGAGAGATATGAAGTCTCCGACAAGTTCTACAGTTGTAAGATGGAGGAAAATAGTTCTGTCAGTGAACACATACTTAAAATGTCTGGGTTGCACAACCGCTTGACTCAGCTGGGAGTTAATCTCCCGGATGACGCGGTCGTTGACAGAATCCTTCAGTCGCTCCCACCGAGCTACAAGAGTTTTGTGATGAACTTCAATATGCAGGGGATGGAAAAGACCATTCCTGAGGTATATTCAATGCTGAAATCAGCGGAGGTGGAGATCAAAAAGGAACATCAAGTGTTGATGGTGAATAAAACCACAAAGTTCAAGAAAGGCAAGGGTAAGAAGAAGGACAGCAAGGGATTTGCCGCGCCCGGTAAGCCATTTAACAGGAAGAAGCCAAAGAATGGACCCAAGCCTGAAACTGAGTGCTTTTATTGCAAGGGAAAGGGACACTGGAAGCGGAACTACCCCAAATACTTAGCGGACAAGAAGGCCGACAACACTAAAGGTATATGTGATATACATGTAATTGATGTGTACATTACCAGTACTCGTAGTAGCTCCTGGGTATTTGATACTGGTGCGGTTTCTCATATTTGTAACTCAAAATAGGAGCTGCGGAATAAACGGAGACTAGTGAAGGACGAGGTGACGATGCGCGTCGGGAATGGTTCCAAGGTCGATGTGATCGCCGTCGGCACGCTACTTCTACATTTACCTATGGGATTAGTTTTAAACCTCAATAATTGTTATTTAGTGCCAGCTTTGAGCATGAACATTGTATCTGGATCTCGTTTAATGCGAGATGGCTACTCATTTAAATCCGAGAATAATGGTTGTTCTATTTATATGAGAGATATGTTTTATGGTCATGCCCCGCTGGTCAATGGTTTATTCTTAATGAATCTCGAACGTAATGTTCCACATATTCATAGTGTGAATACCAAAAGATGTAAGGTTGATAATGATAGTCCCACATACTTGTGGCACTTCCGCCTTGGTCACATAGGTGTCAAACGCATGAAGAAGCTCCATTCAGATGGACTTTTGGAGTCTCTTGATTTCGAATCATTTGACACGTGCGAACCATGCTTCATGGGTAAAATGACCTAGACTCCGTTCTCCGGAACAATGGAGCGAGCAACCAACTTACTGGAAATTATACATACTGATGTGTGCGGTCCAATGAGCGTTGAGGCTCGCGGTGGCTATCGTTATGTTCTCACTCTCACTGATGACTTAAGTAGATATGGGTATGTCTATTTGATGAAACACAAGTCTGAGACCTTTGAAAAGTACAAGGAATTTCAGAATGAGGTAGAGAATCAACGTGACCGAAATATAAAATTCTTACGATCAGATCATGGGGGAGAATATTTATGTCACGAATTTGGTACGCACTTAAGGAAATGTGGAATCGTTTCACAACTCACGCCGCCTGGAACACCTCAGCGTAACGGTGTGTCCGAACGTCGTAATCGCACTCTATTGGATATGGTGCGATCTATGATGTCACTCACTGATTTACCGCTATCATTTTGGGGATACGCTCCAGAGACAGCTACATTCACTTTAAATAGGGCACCGTCTAAATCCGTTGAGATGACACCGTATGAATTATGGTTTGGGAAGAAACCTAAGCTGTCGTTTCTGAAAGTTTGGGGATGTGATGCTTATGTCAAGAAACTTCAACCTGAAAAGCTCGAACCCAAGTCGGAAAAATGCGTCTTCATAGGATACCCTAAGGAAACCATTGGGTATACCTTCTACCTCAGATCCGAAGGCAAGATCTTTGTTGCCAAGAATGGGTCCTTTCTGGAGAAAGAGTTTCTCTCGAAAGAAGTAAGTGGGAGGAAAGTGGAACTTGATGAAGTATTGCCTCTTGAACCAGAGAGTAGCGCAACTCAAGAAAATGTTTCTATGGTGCCTTCACCGACTAGAGAGGAGGTTAATGATGATGATCATGAAACTTCAGATCAAGTTGCTACTGAACTTCGTAGGTCCACAAGGACACGTTCCGCACCAGAGTGGTACGGCAACCCTGTCCTGGAAATCATGTTGTTAGACAACGGTGAACCTTCGAACTATGAAGAAGCAATGGCGGGCCCAGATTCCAACAAATGGCTTGAAGCCATGCAATCCGAGATAGGATCCATGTATGAAAACAAAGTATGGACTTTGACAGACTTGCCCGATGATCGGCGAGCGATAGAGAATAAATGGATCTTTAAGAAGAAGACGGACACGGATGGTAACATTACCATCTATAAGGCTCGACTTGTCGCTAAGGGTTCTCGAAAAGTTCAAGGGGTTGACTACGATGAGACCTTCTCACCCGTAGCGAAGCTGAAGTCCGTCCGAATCATGTTAGCAATTGCCGCATACTATGATTATGAGATATGGAAAATGGACGTCAAAACGGCTTTGCTCAACGGCTTTCTTAAGGAAGAATTGTATATGATGCAGCCAGAAGGTTTTGTCGATCCTAAGAATGCTAACAAAGTATGCAAGCTCCAGCGCTCCATTTATGGGCTGGTGCAAGCATCTCGGAGTTGGAACATTCGCTTTAATGAAATGATCAAAGCGTTTGGGTTTATGCAGACTTATGGAGAAGCCTGCGTTTAAAAGAAAGTGAGTGGGAGCTCTGTAGCATTTCTCATATTATATGTAGATGACATAATTTTGATGGGAAATGATACAGAACTTTTGGACAGCATTAAGGCCTATTTGAATAAGTGTTTTTCAATGAAGGACCTTGGAGAAGCTGCTTACATATTAGGCATCAAGATCTATAGAGATAGATCGAGACGCCTAATAGGTCTTTCACAAAGCACATACCTTGATAAGATATTGAAGAAGTTCAATATGGATCAGTCCAAGAAGGGGTTCTTGCCTGTCTTGCAAGGTGTGAAATTGAGCTCAGCTCAATGTCCGACCACGACAGAAGATAGAGAAAAGATGAGTGTCGTCCCCTATGCCTCAGCCATAGGGTCTATCATGTATGCCATGCTGTGTACCAGACCTGATGTAAACCTTGCCGTAAGTTTGGTAGGAAGGTACCAAAGTAATCTCGGCATGGAACACTGGACAGCGGTCAAGAACATCCTGAAGTACCTGAAAAGGACTAGGGATATGTTTCTCGTTTATGGAGGTGACGAAGAGCTCGTCGTAAAGGGTTACGTCGATGCTAGCTTCGACACAGATCTGGATGACTCTAAGTCACAAACCGGATACATGTATATTTTGAATGGTGGGCAGTAAGTTGGTGAAGTTGCAAGCAAAGCGTCGTGGCGGGATCTACATGTGAAGCGGAGTACATGGCAGCCTCGGAGGCAGCGCATGAAGCAATCTGGATGAAGGAGTTCATCACCGACCTAGGAGTCATACCCAATGCGTCGGGGCCGATTGCTCTCTTCTGTGACAACACTGGAGCTATTGCACTTGCGTCGGGGCCGATCGCTCTCCTCTGCGAAGGGCCTATCTGTTACCATTATCTTCTACCTTATGCAAGAGTCATGGTGATCTTCACCTTTCCTTTTTATATTTTATCCTTTGGCAAGCACAGGGTGTTGGAAAGATCCTGATAGATATATCTAATTGGATGTAGGTTAGCATGAACTATTATTGTTGACATTACGCCTGAGGTAAAAGGTTGGGAGGCGAAACTATAAGCCCCTATCTTTCTCTGTGTCCGATTAAAACTCCGTAACCACAAGTATTGCGTGAGTGTTAGCAATTATGAAAGACTAAATGATAGTTGAGCATGTGGACTTGGTAGAAAGCTCTGACATAGACTCTTTCTGATGTTATGATAAATTGCAATTGCTTCAATGACTGAGATTATAGTTTGTTAGTTCTTAATAAAGTTTCTGATTCATACTCTGCATTGTGAATAGATTATTACTTGAGCATAAGAAATCATATGACAATATCCATATATGTTGCTGTTATGAGAATAATCATGATGCCCTCATGTCCGTATTTTATTTTATCGACACCTCTACATCTAAGCATGTGGACATATTTATCATTATCGGCTTCCGCTTGAGGACAAGCGAGGTCTAAGCTTGGGGGAGTTGATACGTCCATTTTGCATCATGCTTTTATATCGATGTTTATTGCATTATGGGCTGTTATTACACGTTATGTCACAATACTTATGTCTATTCTCTCTTATTTTACAAGGTTTACATAAGGAGGGAGAATGCCGGTAGCTAGAATTCTGGGTTGGAAAAGGAGCAAATACTAAAGATCTATTCTGCACAACTCCGAAAGTCCTGAAACTCCACAAAAGTTATTTTTGGAAATAAAAAAATACTGAGCGGAAGAAATACGTCAGGGGGCCACCACCAGTCCACGAGGGTAGGGGGCGCGCCCTACCCCCCAGGGCGTGCCCCTGCCTCGTGGGCCCCCTGTTGGTCCTCCGATGGCCATCTTCTGCTATATGAAGTCTTTCGTTCGAAGAAAAATTATAAGCAACCTTTCGGGACGAGACTCCGCCGCCACGAGGCGGAACCTTGGTGGAACCAATATAGGGCTCCGGCAGAGCTGTTCTGCCGGGGACACTTCCCTCCGGGAGGGGGAAATCATCGCCATCATCATCACCAACGCTCCTCTCATCGGGAGAGGAAAATCTCCATCAACATCTTCACCAGCACCATCTCCTCTCAAAACCCTAGTTCATCTCTTGTATCTAATTCTTGTCTCTAAGTCCGGGATTGGTACTAGTAGGTTGCTAGTAGTGTTGATTACTCCTTGTAGTTGATGCTAGTTGGTTTATTTGGTGGAAGATCATATGTTCAGATCCTTTGTGCATATTTATACCCCTCTGATTATGAACATGAATATGCTTTGTGAGTAGTTACGTTTGTTCCTGAGGACATGGGAGAAGTGTTGCTATTAGTAGTCATGTGAATTTGGTATTCGTTCGATATTTTGATGAGATGTATGTTGTCTATCCTCTAGTGGTGTTATGTGAACGTCGACTACATAGCACTTCACCATTATTTGGGCCTAGAGGAGGGCATTGGGAAGTAATAAGTAGATGATGGGTTGCTAGAGTGACAGAAGCTTAAACCCTAGTTTATGCGTTGCTTCGTAAGGGGCTGATTTGGATCCATATGTTTCATGCTATGGTTAGGTTTACCTTAATACTTTTGTTGTAGTTGCGGATGCTTGCAATAGAGGTTAATCATAAGTGGGATGCTTGTTCAAGTAAGAACAGCACCCAAGCACCGGTCCACCCACATATCAAATTATCAAAGTACCGAACGCGAATCATATGAACGTGATGAAAACTAGCTTGATGATAATTCCCATGTGTCCTCGGGAGCGCTTTTCTTCATAGAAGAGTTTGTCCAGGCTTGTCCTTTGCTACAAAAAGGATTGGGCCACCTTGCTGCACTCTATTTACTTTTGTTATTTGTTGCTCGTTACAAATTATCCTATCACAAAACTATCTGTTACCTATTATTTCAGTGCTTGCAGAGAATACCTTCCTGAAAACCGCTTATCATTTCCTTCTGCTCCTCGTTCGGTTCGACACTCTTACTTATCGAAAGGACTACTATAGATCCCCTATAATTGTGGGTCATCGTCGCTCTCCCGGAGTGTTGGGTCTTGTTGCGCTTTCATGTGAAAGTGCAACTATCCCTAGGTGGTTTTGGTAATTCATAACAACATATAGCTCATTGAGCTAATGCTATTCCAAGATGATTATTTCAGAAAAGCTCAATTATTGGCATGGCATGGATGATGAAAGTGGATCCCTCAAAATGCTAAGGACAAAGGATTGGCTCAAGCTCAAAAGATCAATACTCTTCATTTTATATTTTAGTGATCCAAGATCACATTGAGTCTTTAGGAAAAGCCAATACTATCAAGGAGGGATGAGGTGTTGCTTAATGAGCCTCTTGCTTCATGTGCTTAGTGATATGCTCCAAAACCCTCAGCTACTTTCCTATATCCACACTTGACCTAAACCCAAAGCCAAACTCGGACCTACCGATTCTTTCAATCCGGCGCCACCGAGTTTCACATGTCATAGCCACTGCCAAACCCAAAGCAAATCGGTTCTACCGATAGGGATCTCGGTCTCACCGAGATGTGATTGTAATCTCTCTGTTTCCTTTTCGTAACTTTTCGGTCTCACCGAAAGAGCGGATCGGTCCCACCGAGATTGCAATGTAAACTCTTTGTTTCCTTTTTGTAACATTTCGGTCTCACCGAAAGAGCAAACCGGTCCCACCGAGTTTACCTGACCAACTCTCTGGTTAGCTTATTACCAAATCGGTCTCACCGAGTTTGTGTAATTGGTCTCACCGAGATTACGTTATTCCCTAACCCTAACCATATCGGTCCTACCGAGTTGCATGTCAGTCCCACCGAAAATCACTAACGGTCACTAGGTTTACTAAATTGTTCCGACCGAGTTTGTTGATTCGGTCCCACCGAGATTGGTAAATTATGTGTAACGGTTAGATTTTGTGTGGAGGCTATATATACCCCTCCACCTCCTCTTCATTCGTGGAGAGAGCCATCAGAACACATCTACACTTCCAACTCACATGTTCTGAGAGAGAACCACCTACCCTTGTATTGAGCTCAAGATATTCCATTCCTACCATATGAATCTTGATCTCTAGCCTTCCCCAAGTTGCTTTCCACTCAAATCTTCTTTCCACCAGATCCAAATCCTATGAGAGAGAGTTGAGTGTTGGGGAGACTATCATTTGAAGCACAAGAGCAAGGAGTTCATCATCAACACACCATTTGTTACTTCTTGGAGAGTGGTGTCTCCTAGATTGGCTAGGTGTCACTTGGGAGCCTCCGACAAGATTGTGGAGTTGAACCAAGGAGTTTGTAAGGGCAAGGAGATCGCCTACTTCGTGAAGATCTACCGCTAGTGAGGCAAGTCCTTCATGGGCGACGACCATGGTGGGATAGACAAGGTTGCTTCTTCGTGGACCCTTCGTGGGTGGAGCCCTCCGTGGACTCGCGCAACTGTTACCCTTCGTGGGTCGAAGTCTCCATCAACGTGGATGTAGGATAGCACCACCTATCCGAACCACGCCAAAAACATCCGTGTCTCCAATTGCGTTTGAATTGTCCAAACCCTTCCCTTTACATTCTTGCAAGTTGCATGCTTTACTTTCCGCTGCCTATATACTCTTTGCATGCTTGCTTGAATTGTGTGATGATTGCTTGACTTGTCCTAAAGTAGCTAAAATCTGCCAAACTCTAAAATTGGGAAAAGTTTAAGTGTTTATTGGTCAAGTAGTCTAATCACCCCCCCTCTAGACATACTTCAAGGTCCTACAAGTGGTATCAGAGCTTTGGTCTCCATTTGCTTTGATTTCCATAGCTTTTGGTGGTCATAGCCTTGGTTTCACAACCTAGGATAGTATGGCGTCTAGCGAGGGAAATTATCACCGTAGAGGTCCTTACTTTGATGGTACTAATTTTGCTAGTTGGAAGCATAAGATGAAAATGCATATTCTCAGACATAACCCCGCCGTTTGGGCTATTGTGTGTGTTGGTTTGCAAGGTGACTTCTTTGATGGGAAAGAACCAAACCGTGAAGCTACCACGGAAGAGTTGAAGATGCTGCAATACAACGCTCAAGCTTGTGATATTCTCTTCAACGGATTGTGCTTCGAAGAATTCAACAAAATCATCCGTCTTGAGAATGCAAAGGAAATTTGGGATACTTTGATTGATATGCACGAAGGTACCGACTCCGTCAAGGAATCCAAATTGGATGTGCTTCAAAGTCAACTTGACAAGTTCAAAATGAAGGATGGTGAAGGTGTCGCTGAAATGTACTCTAGGCTTGCTCTCATCACAAATGAGATTGCCGGCTTAGGGAGTGACGAGATGACCGATAGATTCATCATCAAGAAGATCCTAATAGCCTTGGATAGAAAATATGATACCGTGTGCACATTGATCCAAATGATGCCCAATTACAAAGATCTCAAGCCAACGGAGGTCATTGGAAGAATTGTTGCTCATGAGACGTCACTCAAGGATAAAGAGGAACTTCACAACAAATCAAGTGGAGCTTACAAAGCCTCATGTGAAGCCCCCACATCATCAAGTGAGAAACAAACCTTCAATGAAGAATTGAGCTTAATGGTGAAGAACTTCAACAAGTTCTACAAGAGTAGAAGCAAAGATAGAAGCTCCAAGTCAAGGTCCTACAATGACAAAAGATCTTCTAGTCGAGAGCTAAACTGCTACAATTGTGGAAGACCCGGACACTATTCCAATGAGTGTACGACTCCCTACAAGAGAAGAGAAGACTCTCCCAAAAGAAGAAGCAAAAGAGAAGAATCACCACCAAGAGAGAGAAGGAGTAGAGATGATCGTTATGAACGAAGATACTCATGGAGAAGCAAGGATTCGGAAAGAAAGGAAAAGTCATCAAGGAGCTACACAAAACGAAGACATCAAGCTCATGTTGGTGAATGGGTATCCGGCTCCGACTCCGACAACCACTCCGAGAGAAGTTATCACTCCGATTCTGAATATACTCAAGATGAAGGTGTTGCCGGTCTAGCACTTGTGTCAACCAACTCCTACGACATATTTGAGTCACCAAATGAAGGAATTGGAAGATGCTTGATGGCCAAAGGTCCTAAGGTAACACACCCCGAGTATGTTGATTTCAATAGTGATGAAGATGACTTGTTAGGTGATGATGATTTACTTGTTGACAACTCTAGTGATGAATACTATGATGAAATGTCAATTAATCATGCTAATCAAGATAAAACAAATGACAATGATAAGGAGAAGATTGAGGCTCTAACTAAAGAACTAAACACTCTTAAGTTAGCTCATGAAACTATCTTCGAAGATCATCGAGAACTTTTAAGAGCTCATGAGAAGTTACGCTTTGAAAAGCTCAATCTTGAGCAAGAGCATGAGTTTTTAAAGGCAATCAATGACGATCTCCGCAAGAAAAGTTCTTCTTACATTGCCAAGCGTTTACTCTTATCCACTTACATGCCTCAAGTCAAATCTAGTAACAATAACAAGAAAGATTCTTCCTCGAGTAGTAACAATGATCATACTAAATCCAATATTGTTGCTTCTAGTAGTTCTCTTGATTCCACTAATGATTCTCTTAGCCAAGTTACACTTGAGCAAGAAAATAGCTTATTGAAGGGAATTATAGAGAAAGGAATCTACAAGAGCCTTGCCGGAAGTAAGCAATTCGAGGAAATTGTACGCAAGCAAGGAAGGCACCGGAAGAATCAAGGTGTTGGTTTTGAACGAAAGTTCAACGCCAATGGAGTTGAGTGGGAAGAACATCAATACCCCAAGACGAAGTTTGTTCCTCAACAAGAGAAGTATGATCCTAGTTCCTTCAAGGGGACACAAGCTCAAGATGATCTTCCACCACAAGACTACAAGCAAAAAGGCAAGGACAAGCTTCAAGAGGAAATTGATGCATTTGAAGAAGCTCCTAAGACCTTAGTCAAGTGGATTCCCAAGACTACTTCAAGTTCCACTTCATCAAGTACGACTATAACTCCAAGGATTCCCATCAAGATGGTGTGGATCCAAAAGAAGAAGAACTAGAGAGTTCTTGAGGGTGACTCCGCCAACATACTTCACTCTTATCATTTTGGCAAGAACAAGTGCAATCAACTTCCACATCTTGCACTAGTTCAAGGAGTCACAAACC
Source organism: Aegilops umbellulata (assembly GCA_032464435.1). NCBI lineage: Eukaryota > Viridiplantae > Streptophyta > Magnoliopsida > Poales > Poaceae > Aegilops > Aegilops umbellulata. The sequence goes on from CP136055.1 coordinate 536,614,822, forward strand.
CTCTTGTTGGTAAGTCAAGGGACAAGGTAACCTGAAAGCTTTCATGGACATCATCTTGTGTGTGAATCACTCTATGTCTATGGATATTCTTGTTTGTTCCTTGTGGGACTAACCCATGTAGGTATTGAAAGTGCAATTCACTCCAATGGATAGCTCCAATTGTTCTACATCAACATTGAGCATTCACATCTTCAACATCTACATGAAGTCATCATCGACAAAACCCAAGGTTAGTTAATCCCTCTTAGGGGGGATATCACATCTAGGGGGAGATTTACTCTAAGACTTGAGCTAAAGCAACTCTAATGATGTGGACACAACAATGCTTTATGTAAAAGTGGTAACCCCACTTGTGCTTAAACGATGAGTATGACCTATGATCAAATGTTCTCATTTGACTCCTATGTCAATATACTCATATATAGATGACCTAGTCATCGCAAATTGCTTGATAGATGCTAGAATTGGTTGTGCATGCTTTGCCACATATTTCAATTGCCATTTTATTGTGTGAGCATGTTGGTTGCATATTTTACTCATTCGAGGACATCCACTTTTGTTTTGATTGATTGGTTTTCTTTTCTCTTGCCAAGTGGATGGACAAGAATGCCTAAGAACCTTCTCTAGCTATCTATGCTTTTCTCTTCTCAAACTCTATTCATGCTACATCACAAAATTTGATCAAGTCAGATTCGAACCACTCTGTGTGAGGAGCACTCGGAGTCCCCGATTCGTCATAGACTTAAACTTCCAAAACTTCTTTGTGATTCTCGGTCTGACCGATATCTTCTTTTCAGTCTTACTGAGATCATCAAGTCGATCTATGTTTTCGATCTCGGTGCAATCGATTTGAACCATTCGGTCACACCGAGTTGCAATAACTGTATACAGTTTTGCATCTCGGTGCCACCGAGTTGTTCCACTCGGTCACACCGACAGGGTCGGGCTATATATAGACACGGGCAAAAATTTGGAAATTTCTCCAAACTCCTTCGCCCGCGCGATAGCTCGCTCTGCCTACGTGGTCTCCGGATCGTCTTCTCACCGCCAGCCGCCTCCAATCGCTGGTCTCCATCGCCGTCAACGGAATTCAACCCCGCCGTTGCCGCTGTAGCGAGTCTCCGCCGAACTAGGGTATGGACTCGATCTTTGTGCTATTCCCCATCTGATTGCTAGCACATTGTGATCTTATTGATTCTAGCCACGATTGAAACACTCCTATCCAGTCAATGCAATTCGTAGAATAGGTTTGATTCGAAAATTTTAGGGTTAGGTTTCCGCTGAAACCATCTTGGACCCACCGAGTTGAAAAACTCGGTCCCACCTATTTGGCTCATGCCATTGCACAAGTGAGACTCAGTCTGACCGAGAATTACTAATCGGTGTGACCGATTTTGGAACTTTGTGAAACCCTAACAGTCTCGGTGCCACCGAACTGTGACACGGTCTGACCGAGTTCACTAGTTTAGGTTCCAAAACTGCTTCGGTATCACCGAGTTTAAAAATCGGTAGATCCGAAATGATTTCTGTGGGAAACTAAAACTAAGATTTTGAATCATTCTTTTGCAAAAATCTCTGCATTTTGTGATGCTCATCTACTCTACCTCATCTATAAACTCTTCACAGGGCCAGCAGTCAGCTTTTACATCATGTCTGATCAGAGTGACAGCCAGAACATGTCAAAAGAGCAAGTGCACATGAGTGAGGGCACTAGTCCCTCCAGTTCTTCAGATGAAGGCAGCAGGAGCACCCCTAGCAATTTACCAAAAGCTGCCACCAGACATAGGAAGAAGAGAACCTCAGAATCAGAGGATGAGGACTATGTGGCAGAAGAGGAAGCCACATCCAAGAGAAAGGTGCTCAAGAAAGAGTATGACTCAGCTGCAGCCATCAAGCCTGGAATGCACAAAAAGGCACCTGCAAGAAGAGTTCCTACCTCTAAACGTAGGAAGGCTGTACCTGAAGAAACCATGAAGCTAGTCATGGAATCTGAAGAGGAAGCAAGTGGCCAAGATATGAAGAAGAAGAGAGTCAGGACTACCACTGCCAGAGTTGTTGGTAAACCCTCTATGAGGAGAGACTCAGATGAAGAAGAGGAAGAAGAGGTTGCTGCACCAACACCTAAGGCACATAAACTCATGGGAGATGCTATAAGGTCAAGGGCTACTGCATCCAAGCCCAAAGAAGCACCCAAAGCTGCCTCCAAGGCCAAGTCAGCTCCAAAGAGAAATACAAGGAGCATACCAGCTGCTGAGAAGAACAAGGCCCCAGTGCCTGAAGCTGTTGGAGAAGATGAAGAAGGAAGAGTTCTGAGAAAGCTCAAGCCCAAGATTCCAGACCACAATGATGCTCACCCTGTGGCTGAGAACATGAAAATCAGAAGAGACTCAGGGTTAAGAAAGTGGAGAGAAGCAGATCCATATGCTTCAAGGAGAAGAACATCTGTTGACTACAGGTTCCACACAAAGGAATAGCAGGACTTCTATGAGACAGTTTTGTTGGATAAGAAGCCTATCGTTTGTGACATGAGGTGGGTCGACTGGACCTACATCAAGGAGAATGAGCAGCACTATCCTGGAGTGCAAGACAGCTTCAGTGCTTGTGGAGTTGCTGACTTTGTTGGGCAGAAGCTCACAAAGTGGAACGAGGAGCTCATTATGCAATTCTACTCCACAGCACACTTCTACCCAGATGGAAGGATAACATGGATGTCTGAAGGTACAAGGTACCAATCAACTGTTGAGGAATGGGCAAAGTTGATCAATGCCCCAGAGGAAAATGAAGATGACTTGGATGTCTATGCCAAGAAAAAGATGGATCATAACTAAATGGAAAATATCTACAAGTAGATTCCAGTAGATGATCTTGACACTCACCAGCTTGGGTCCGTAAAACACTTGTTGTTAGGACTGCCTACGATCAACTGGATCCTTAGGCACACACTCTTGCCCAAGTCTGGAGATCACAGAATGATCAGAGGTCATGCCATTAACTTGCTACATATATTTGATGTGCCTCAGAAATTCAAGGTCATGAGCCTCATAGTAGAGACTATCAAGAGGACTGCAGCAGATCAGAAGAGGAGCTGTGGTTATGCCCCTCAGATCCAAGAGTTGATTAACTCAAAAATGGGCACAGGCACATACTTGTTGGACAAGGAACACTTGCCTATTCATCCAGATTTCGAGGAAAATCAAGTTGTGATGAATGAGAATGAACCATCATCAGCTCAAGCTCAAGCAAAGAAGGAGAAGGCAAGGAAGGAGAAAGCTGCCAAGATGCCATCTCAAGAGGAGGCATCTGAGTATTTCTTGAAAACCAAGCAGGAGCAGCTCACTACTAGAAAAAGGGCTACTAATGGCGCACCTAATTTGGCCATTAATGGCGCATTAGTGGTGCGCCATTAGTATCTGGTATACTAATGGCGCACCTCAGATGCGCCATTAGTATATACAACAGTGCGCCATTAGTATGCCTTCCAGGGGCCATGTATACCCAGGTGCTTTGGGATACTAATGGCGCACGACAACAAGATGCGCCATTAGTAACTTCGGCATACTAATGACGCACTGCTTAATGATGCGCCATTAGTATCCTCTGGCATACTAATGGCGCACTGTGTTGTGATGCGCCATTAGTATGAATATTAGGTTTTTTTTAATTTTTTAATTTTCTATTTTTTGCACAGGTTACAAAATGTATAATTGGACAAAATATAGATAGCACACATCAACAGCAGATTCATCGAATACAATAGAAGATTAGTCTCTGAATACAATTCATCATATTAGTCTCCGAATACAATTCATCATATTAGTCTCCGAATTGAAAATACCGAACAAAGATAGAACATTATATTACAAGTCTCGAGACCGCGAGTAGCGAGTTTGTCTTCACATTACAAGTCGATATCGATCATCTAAACTACCATCACATAGAAGAGAGCTGCGGTCATCACGATGAGCATCATCACGATGAAATTCGTCTTCCTCCGGTTCCTCCAACGCTCCCTCCCCTCTCCCGCTAGATAGCGGGCGTATCTAGATTCGGCCTCGGCCCTAGTGGTGTACCGTTTGTAACTGTTACCGCTGAATCGGTGAACCTGTCTCCGACACTCCTCCTAGTCGTCGTAAACTCCGGGAACCTTACCCTTGTACACGACATACGACGGCATCGCTATGCACTAGCCAAACGAAACGTTAGTACCAATTCACAGACAATACATAAGCAATATATAAGTATGCAACAGAACGATCGGAAGAGAAAAGCAAGACATTAATAGCATCGATTACATCTAAGTTGAACGACTCTCGAAACCAAAGAGACATACTACAAGTTCATTAAAGTTTAATTACAACATGAGCCAATCGATGTTTCAGAACTAGACACGGCATCACTGCTTTCGACTCGACTCAAGGGACCGGAACGTGGATGAAGCCGCCGTCTATCGTGGGAGTCATGAAATTACGGGCGTTGTCAGCCTGCATTTGTAGTATTGTGTCGATGTCACTGTTGGACGGTTGATTTCTGAGGTAGAACTGCCCCGAGGTACGAAGGACATCTTGATGGATGATTTCCGCAAACTTCGACTGGATGCGAAAGAATTCTTGTCTGATGTCCGCGTCCTGGATTGCCGACACGCTCGCGGCCCAATCTTTGAGTTTACTCGGTAGCAGAAGTTGATGATGGTCCCGTACGATCGCCCGCATGTGATGGATGGCGTAGTAGGCACCCTTCTGACTGCCAGGTGGCTGCTTGACGCAGCAGAACGTCGTATTGTGGGAGAACACGTGCTTGCCGTACTTACGAATAGGCCTGGTGAAGGTACCTCCAGATTTGGCGTAGCCGGGGAGAACATCATCAAGAACCTTCTTGACATTTGTGTAGTCTACGTTCGACTGACGGTCCGGGTCGAAATACGTGGCCATGGAATATTTGGGGCTTAGGAGGATGAGCGTGCAATGTGTGTCACTGCAGAAAACACGGAATGTTAAAAGAAAAACGATCAAAATCTAAGAATTCATATGTTACGGGGCGGTTGAGGGGAGGACTTACTTGGGAAAGTAAGGCACGAGGAAGTTATCCTTATCTGGGTTTGCCAGAATGACGCCTTCGAGGTAAGAACTCGCGACTTGCCAGTCCCCAGCGCTGCCCAAGATCTTGGCACGCATGTAGAAGGGGTCGACTATCACGATGTCCTGGGTCTTGTCGCGAATGGTCCGCATCTCCATACTCAGCAAAAATAGCCGAACGAAGGTTTAGTGCAGCGGATGAAGGTTCAACATAGCGTGGATGTCATCAAACCGCAGGACGATCGTACCCCCGATGGAGTTATCCACAAAGCCCTTGCCCTCTGGCACCTTGGCCGTGAAAACCGGGTATGCCACATCCTTCTCTCTGAGACGCCGCTTCTCCAAAGAAAGAACACTGTCATGCAGACTCCGCATAGCACCGGCTGCAACATCGAGCATATTTCTCGGTATCATCGGCCTACCCGCCACATGCAACCTCCTCATTAAATCCTCAGGTGAAGGTGGCCCGTCCTGAGCACGGATCGTACTCGGTGCCGGCTGGCCCGCACCCTTGTTAGTCTTTCTTTTGCGTGCCTTCTTCTTCTCCTGTAATGGGACCGAGTTCTGCTCACAGACTGCCTTCTTGAGTGTGTTGGGGCTGAGAATATTCCGCACCTCGCCTATCTGAGGCTCGGTGAACTCGGCAGCTGGAGGCGTCTCCTGAGAGCTGAATGGCAGACGACGCCTGTTGCAACTTGGCTTCTCCGCGGTACCAGCTAGATCGCGCACGTCTTTTGTTGGGTTGGGTTCTTGAGAAGGAGGCCCCATGAAGTCGCCATCGTACCCATGATCGGCAAAGTACTGATCGACGTTGCCAAATGTATCGTCGTCGTCGTTGTTCTGATCCTATGCCATATGCATGTTTGGATCCAGTGGCATAGGGATGTCCGACACCGTTGTGGCGGTCTTGCCATGGGGCCGACTTGGCGCCGGCATGACTGGCGGTGTTGTCTTTGGGGTGGTGTCCCCCGCCCCCAAACGAATCTGGCTCTTCGGCCAAAGCAGGGGCCAGCTCAGGCAGGCGCTGAGGGTCATCACGTCATCATCGTCGGCCCCGACGGGTCGAATCGGAGGTAACAACTTGTCGCAGCCTGGCAGCACCCGAACCAGTTGAACCCTAAACAAGTTGGGTGGCATCTAGGTACCGTGGAACAAGGGGTTGCCCGGTTGAACGATTTTGCCCTTGGCGACATCGACCAACTCGTTGTTCATGAAGTGCAGGAGAGTGCACAGAACATCGGCGGCGCCCTGCGAAAACATGTTGGGCGTCAGGGATGCCCAGTCAAAGGCAAGGAGATGAAGTCCTCGGCCGAGAGAGGCCTAATTAGTTACCGTGATGATGGCGTCGAGCTCGGCTAATGTCGAGGCACCGCCAACGGCGGGCGTGCAGTTGACGGAGGGGCCGCTTGCTGCAGAGGTGCCGGCCGGCGTACACCCGGGTGCATTAAGCTCCCATGCCGGCGTCAGAGACACCAATGTCGCCTCTGTCGGAGACACCAATGGCCCCGCCATCGCGTTCTACGAGTTGCTGGCCATGAAGCTAGGAATCGGGGGCGGCCCCTGTTGGCCGCCCGCAATCCACGCAATCAACCCCTGGATCAAGGTAGGCACAATGGCGGTGATCGTCGCTCCGAGTTGTTGTTGCACTTGCTCTTGGACAATCTCCGGAATCCGCGCCACCTGTGCCTTGAGTTCTTGAACCTCGCGCGCCTGGCTTTCCAAGCTGGTCTTTTTCTCCTTTCGCCCACCAGTGTTATAGTATGACCCCCATTTTGTCGACAAGCCTTTGCCGGCCACACGACCAGCTGACGTCGGCTTACTGAGCTTATCCTTGTTCTTCATTACATTCAACGCCCTATTTAGAGTGGTGTCCCGAGGGTTGCTCTTAGTCGACCCCGCGCTACTGCTTTCAGTCGCCTGCGGAAGGAATGTGAACCATTTAGAAATTTGGCTTCATTAATTAGAATGCAACCATATGGAGCTAATTACGCGGGGGTGTATTCCTTACCAGAACAAGCTCAAGCGCCCTGGTCTTCGGATCCGTGGTAAGCTCCTTTGTTTTCGGGTCCTTCTTGTACCGGGCCCTGACATAGTTCCTGGTCTGCTTGACCGTATTTATCGAAGAGGGGCGGTAGGCCTTGCTCGGCACGGTCCGCCTCCTCCTTGTCCCATAGGCTCCGCCACTCTGTAACCGCCGGGACCGAGTGTGTGTTCCCCTAAGTTCAGCTCCCGCATTTCTTTCCCCCACCGACTTGATTCGGAGTTTGCGGTGCTCGACCAATTGATCTTGAAGTCGTTGTAGTCATCTTCGGTGATCGAAGGATTTTTCTCCTTGATCTTCTCATAACTCTCACCTTTCTCGATCATTCTCTTCACATTGCTTTTCCAAGTAGACATGGCCTTGCTCATCTTCGTGAGGGCAGCATTGTTCACTTTATTCCCTTTGAGGCTTGTGTTTTCAAATTCAGCGGGGAACTTGTATCGTTCGTGCAGCTTCGTGAAGAGGAGGTTGCGCAAATTCCCTCGGTCAGGATGCCTCAGGTTCTCGGTGTTGATCGAGATGGTGCTCCGGACAATGCACCCGAGCTGAAGCGAGTACCCCTTGACTATTCGTTCGGGCGCCGTTGGATTCCCGTCGGAGTCCACTTCAATAACTTCCTCCTTGAGTGTGCGGAGCACGGTCGGGCGCCGGTCCTTCCGTTGCCTCTTTGGTTGGCTGCCATCTGTGTGTGCGCCGCCATCATCAGTGGTGGCATCCTCGGCGGCACCATCAGTGGTGGCATCAGTGGGGTCATCCTCGGCGGCACCATCAGTGGTCTCAGGATCGGTGGGGAAGGTGGCGTCCTCATACAAGTGAGGTTGTTCCTCCATCTCCTGGGACAGCTCCCAGAATGCCTTGCCGCCCGAACCCCCGGCCTCATCGTTGTTGGCCATGTTTCTCTCTAAATAGGAACAAAGTTTGGTCAAAAAGTTGGTTATTGTCAAGGAACAAGATCATGGTCTCATCATTTAGGGTTTGTCGACACCGAGGCATCCTAAAAGCTAAGCTTTTATCATTGAGTGTTTTTCGACGCCGAGGCACCGTAAAAGCCTAAGCTTTCATCATTTCGGTTTTTATCGACACCGAGGCACCCTAAAAGCCAAGGTTGTATAATTAATGGTTTGTCGACACCGAGGCATCCTAAAAGCTAAGCTGGGAAGGAGAATTCTAAGTTGGGCCTAATCACTTGGCTCTATTGCCGCCTATGGTTTAATGCAGCTAGAATAAAGAGGCACTTGATCCTACTTAATTAACTACTAAGATACCCCGGCCCATGCATTAGTCACAAGTACCCCATATGTCCTATTTTTAGCAAAGTCATGCTAAAATTCACGGAAAATTTCAGCATGACCTTTGCTGAAAATAGGACATATGGAGTACCCGAATTTGCCGGAACGGAAGTTAATCGACATTCCGGTAAACTCAAGGGCCTCTCGGGGTACCTGCAAAATCATTATCCCAGGTGGACAAGGCAATGTGCTACTTGCTTAAATCTCTGTCCAGGGTCTCACTACTTCACAACAATTTAATTATTGTCAAATGTTAATCACAAACCAAAACACCAATAGTAATGTAGTGTAGGTCTCCTAGATACTATCACGCGGTGATCGTGCGTGTGAGTTGGGAAACTACGAGAAGAGAGGGCCAGATTCCTGTTGTTGAACTAAACATGATATAGAAGCAAAATGCAAAACATGATATATTAGCAAAATGCAAACATGTTTCTCTGCACATCGGCTCCTTGTCTCCAAAAACACATACGAGTACATGTGAGAGAGCAAGGTTACAGAATAAATAAAGACCATGCATGATGAAAAGTTTATCTGGGCAGAATTCTACACAACCTGACTAACCTTAAGTTGCATTTGCACAACTCTAGGAAAACTGCTTAATTCAACACAACTCTAGGAAACAAAGTACCTAGTCCCTGGATGAAACTAGCAGGAACCACTAATAAAATGCTGAAACTTAGACCAGCAACAAACTCTAGAAATCTGCTTAATCATACACAAAGATAGTTGACAAATCCTGTACACAGTGGTGCTCGTAACAAACTGAAATACACAAGGAGAAGTGCAGATCAAATCATCACATGATCATCCAGTCTACATCTTAACAGCACAAGCAAGATGATCACCATAAGTTCAGGAGACAAAACCAACAGGGGAATATCAAATATTTCAATTAGCTTGATCCTCTGTGTCTGTGTGACAATTGCGCTGCATAATCCATGGTGCAAAACACAGAAATATGCAGATGGCAATGATTATGAGAACAAACTGAAGTGCACAAAGATCCTACATGTCAAACCATCACAAGATCATCTGCGCTGTCGATCATCTGGCAAAGGATCATCATAGATTATTCAAAAAGAATTTCTTAAAATTCTTTACAAACAACAGGATTATCTGCAAACTCGGTGTAGTACTAGATCTTAACAGGACAAAAACAAAACTATCATATGACTTCAAAAAAATGCATCACAATTCAAAGAGTTTTTTTATCCAAATCATTTCAGTCCATGACCAAAAGGTGAAGACAAGCGACGGAGAGACCGAATGCAACCAAAGCTTCAATAGCCGTCAACTAAGCATATGTCTAGAATCTATGGGTATCCTATCAAATCAAGTGTAGCAACAGCTACGCAGCTCCACGACACGAAACATGTAGCAAAGCGAGCTGAAAACAAACAGTTATAAATCAATACTATAAGAAGAAGAAAAAACTAAGCCACTGCTACTGCTACTTCTAATCCTAACATGCAAACGTCATCACCTCTGCTGATCCTAATAAAATGTTTTTTCATTTAGTTCTTGGAAAGCTCTCATTTTGGAGACAGCACTTTGACTACCTATATATATGTAAACATTTATATTGGATAATTATATGTCATGTGCTCTTAACCAAACTTACAGGTGTCCTCACGCCCTAAAAAATATGATAAACCATGTCAATATATTCCAACTAACTATAAGAATTATGATAAACCTGTCAGTATGGAAAAAAATAAAAACAACTCTTGGGTAGGGAGGGAAGCCCCATGAGCAGAACAGAGACAAGACATACACAGCTGAATGCACATGTGGTGTGCACGCATATACAGAGAGATGGAGAGGGGGTGTGGGAGGGGTTTACCTCAGTTTCTGCAACAGCTTGAGATCCGGCAAGAGGTTTGCACTCAGGTGCCTGAATTTTCCCCTCCGGCGAGTTCGGCAGCGCCCCCTCTTCCTCTGCAGACAAAAGACTCTCTGAATTATCTCCACCACTCGACTGGTTTCATTTCAAGAAAGGCAGGCGGCCGAAATTGTGTTCCGCTCTCTAGCTAACACAGGGCAGGAATCCAGCCTCAGGCAAGACAACAGGCCAAGATTTGGCTGGCAAAAAACAAGAAAAGGTCAATCTTGCGCCCGGAGCAGGGATTTGAAAAGGAGAGGGGGGAAAGAGACCGTCGGGCATCGAGGCGCAGGGGCGCAGGGGCAAGGGGCGGCGTCGAGGCATCGGGGCAAGGGGCGGCGTCGAGGCGTCGGGGCGGCGTCGGGGCGGCGTCGAGGCGGCGGGGCAGCAGCGTCGGGAGAGGAGAGGGGAAGGGGATCGAGGGCGAGGGCGAGGGAGAGAGAGGGGATAGGTTTGGGCCGGGGAGGGAATATGGATGGGGGCGGCACAATACTAATGGCGCACCACCCTCGGTGCGCCATAAGTACATCCATACTAATGGCGCACCTCACCCTGGTGCGCCATTAGTATTTTTTTTGATTTCTGCTCGAGCCAACAGGTTATCTCCCACCTGACCTGATCCACATCAAGTCCCCTCTACTAGCTCGGCTGGTCAGCAGCCAGTTCTCACACCAGGAGGTCCTGGGTTCGATTCCCAGGCTCCACAATTTTTTTTATGCATTTAAAATGTTGTTTGATACTTATTTGTGTTTAAATATGTTCAAACTTGTTTAAATCATAACAGTAATTTTTTTATAAGACAGTAATAATTTTTTTAAAAATATCATCAAACAGTAATGCCGGTGGAGCGGGGAAGGGTGCGGGGGGTGCGGGGGGTCGGCGGCGGCGGTTGAGTAGGGGAGGGGTGCGGGGGGTCGGCGGCGGCGGTTGAGTAGGGGAATCAAGGGTGCGGGGGGTCGGCGGCGGCGGCCGGTGGACCGGGGGGTGCTCGGCGGCGAGGGGGACCGGATCTGGCGAGGTGGTATAGCGATCGAGATGGAGGGAGATCGAGATTGAGTGTCCATGAAATTTAAAAATATTCATGATAGTTCAAAAAGTGCCCATGAAATACAATCGAGAAATGAAGGCTACAATTTAAATACAATCGATCTTAGCTAGCTATCTGTTCACAATCTTCTTGCCCTTCTTTTTCACAAATGGAGTTCTTCTGTGGAACGGGCGTCCTTTAGGTAGGGTGGTCCTGCTTCTTCTTGTGGTGTATGCTGCTACTTCATCATCGTCGTCATGTTCGATCCTCGGGTCGCCGTACTTTTCGAAGTCTTGCTCATTGGCTACTCCATACATTCCGATGATCTTCCTTTTGCCTCTCCTCACGACAACACGACTGGTCTTTGACGGGTCGGTAATGAAGAAGCATTGGTCCACTTGGGAAGCCAGTACCCATGGCTCATTTTTCGCGGTGACGTTTGCGCCCGCGGTCTTGGATTTGGCTTCGGGTATAACCATGGTGGTGAAATACCGGTCTTCTTTTAGGACGCTCTTGGCCCATCTGACACGGAACATCGGGACCTTCTCTCCAGCGTAGCTCAGCTCCCAGATCTCCTCGATCCTTCCGTAGTATATGTCCTTGTCGTTACCGGTGTAGGATTCCATCGTTACCCCGAAGTTCTAATAACCATCGCTCTTCATGTCCTTGGCCTCGGTGTAGAATGTGTAGCCGTTGATATCGTACGCCTCATAGGTCATCAGGTTGTGCTCGGCGCCCTGTGACAAGGCGAATATGAGTTGTTCTTCCGCGGAAGAATCCTCATGTAAAGGGTACGACAGAAGCTTCTGCTTGAACCAACGCGTGAAACATGAGTTGTGCTCTTTGAGTATATCTCCGTCCGTCCTCTGTTGGCCTCGGTCATTGTACGTCTTCTTAATAAAGGTTTTGTGCTCTACCACCCAAGGATCGACCACGTCTATGTGTTGTAGCGCGAATAGGTTTGCTCTTTCAAAGTCGGCGAGTCGACCCTCGAAGTCGACATGCATTTCGCGGCGACCCTCACGGTGACCCCATCCAGCGAGCCTGCCGAGGTGCCTGTTGACGGGCAGACCAACGGGGTTCTCGATGCCTAGATAATTCGTGCAGTAGGAGATGCACTCTTCGGTCAGAAAGCCCCTGGCTATGCTTCCCTTTGGACGTGACATGTTGCGAACGTATCCTTTGATGACACCATTCATCCTTTTGAACGACATCATGTTGTGCAGGAACGTCGGCCCGAGTTGGATGATATCCTCCACTATATGGACCAGCAGATTCACCATAACGTCGAAGAATGCGGGCGGGAAGTACATCTCAAGATCGCATAGTATCACAACGATCTCTTCCTGTAGCCTTCTGAGTTGCCTCACGCCAATCGACTTCCGAGAGATGACATCGAAAAAGTTGCATAGGCCAAATAGCGTTTCACGGACGTGCGCGTCCATGATCCCATGGATTGCAACTGGAAGTATCTGCGTCATCAGCACGTGACAGTCGCGAGACTTCATCCCGCTGAACTTCTGCTTCGCTGGGTCTAGGTATCTGCTTATCTTCCCCGCGTAACCGTAAGGAAGTTTTACTCCTAGGAGGCAGGTGAAAAACTGCTCGATCTCCTCCTGACTTAGAGTGAAGCACGCGGGAGGGTAGTCATTTCCGGTCTTCTTGGCCTTTTTGCCTTTGCGACGACTTTCTGTGTCCTGCTTCGCCTCATCATCATCATCATCATCATCATCATCATCATCATCATCATCATATATAGCGTGAAGCTCCTGCCTGATGCCCATTGATTTCAAGTCTGCCCTTGCTTTCGGCCCATCTTTAGTCCTCTCTGGCATGTTGAGCAGGGTACCAAGCAGACTCTCGCACACGTTCTTCGTGATATGCATGACATCAAGGCTGTGAGGCACACGGTGGATCTTCTAGTACGGCAAGTCCCAAAAAACAGGCCTCGTTTTCCATACCTTCAGCAGCGGCTCTGGCGCCTTTCGCCTCTTTCCCGGCTCTGGCGCCTTTTGCTTCTTTCCCGGCAGTGGGCAGTCTTTCCAATTTTTCAACAGCTTGTCTATTTCCTCGCCGCTCCTCGTACACAGGCGTTTTCGGGGTTCGATTTCACCATCGAACAGATCCTTGCGTTTCCTCCACGGGTCATCGTCGCGAAGCCACCTTCGATGTCCCATGAACACGGTTTTTGAAGACCCGGGATCTCTATCTAGCTGGCGATACGTTGTGTCATCCATGCACCTTACGCATCCAGAAAATCCGTGGACTACCTGCCCCGCGAGATATCCATAACCGAGATAGTCGTGCACCGTCGTGAGCAGTGCGGCTCTCATAGGGACATATTCTTTCTCTGCGGCGTCCCATGTATTGGCTGGCGTTTTCCACAGCGTGTCTAGCTCCTCCTTCAGCAGCCCCAGATACAGATTGATGTCGTTCCCTGGTTGTTCCGGCCCTTCAATTAGCATACTCATGTGAATGTACTTCCTCTTCATGCACAACCAGGGGGGAAGGTTGTACATCCACACAAACACAGGCCAGGTGCTATGTGTGCTTCTCTGGCTGCCAAAGGATTGACTCCATCGGTGCTCGCGCCCAGCACGATGTTTCTTGGATCCTTCCCAAATTCTGGGTATTCGAAGTTCAACGCTTGCCACTGGCTCGCATCCTTAGGGTGACTCAGCATCTTGTCTTTTTTATCTATCTCCGGATCATTTGCGTCATCTTTTCGCTTCTTCTCCTCCCTATCCGCGTGCCAACGCAGGAGCTTTGCTACCTTAGGATCGGCGAAATACCGCTGCAGACGAGGAGTGATCGGAAAGTACCACACCACTTTTCGAGGAGCTTTCTTCATCTTCTTGTATGGAGTGACGCCGCACACCGGACATATGGTAGACTCCGCGTGCTCGTCGCGATAAATGATGCAATTGTTCATGCACACATGGTATTTCACGTGCGGTAAATCCAGAGGACACACGATTTTCTTCGCCTCCTCCAAACTGGTCGGGCACTTGTTCCCCTTTGGAAGACGTTCGTGCCAGAATGACATGTTCTCGTCGAAGCATGCGTTGGTCATTTTGTGTTTTACCTTCATCTCCAGAGCCATGAGCGTTACTTTTAGGTGGGTATCCTCGGGCCTGCATCCTTCATACAATGGAGTAACCGCGTCTAACTCAAGTTGATCCATCTTGGCTTTCTCTCGGGCGGCAGCTCTTGCGTTATCCGTCTGCTTGAGAAGCAGCTCTTGAATGTAAGGGTCCTGCACCCAGCCCATCGATGGTCCATCGTCGTCTGCTCCGCCGGCATCATCATCTTCATGATCATGCCCGTCGTCTGCTCCGGCATCTTCCTCATCATCATGTCCTGCATCTTCTACATGATGACTGTGTACAGCATCACCGTCGTGATCATCTCCTGGGAATTCTTCGTCTTCTCGCCCGCCCGAGCCGCGGTGGTTGTCTTGCTGCCCTTCCTCATTTCTTGCCCGGCCCCCATGGACGACTTCGTAGTCATCTTCATCACCTTGCCACCGATAGCCATCCATGAAACCACGCAAGAGCAGGTGATCCCGCACCTGCCCGGAATTCGGGTCCGCAATAAGGCTCTTCAGCTTGCATCTTCGACACGGACATCTTATCTCCGTCTCGTTCTTTTGAAGCATCTCGGCCTTCGCGGACCTCATAAACCTATTCACGATGCCTTCGGTCATCGTGTGGACCATGGTCGCCTGCGGGGTAGAGCAAAACGATATTTTAGAACCAAGAAAAAACTTGGCATGACTTTCCCTAAAAATAGGACCAAAAAGAATGCTTAATGCCAAAATTATCGCCGAAACGGAAATGAATCAACATTCCGGCAAAATATTGGCAACTATCGCATTTCAAATACCGGTACACCTCCAAACACAAACACATATGCAACACCACAAACATATGCAACACCACGAACATACATAGATCTAGCTAGGCCATAAAAAGTGCATGTGCACATTGTTGTAGGGAGAACAACATAAATATAGCTTCCCCCTTACTTACCTATCAAAACAAGGTAATTTAACCACTTAATTTGAATGAATCTATGGTGGAAATGAGGTGAAAAAGAGGAGGCACCCGAGACAAGGAGGAGGTGGAGAGAATGAAGTGAGGAGAAAGTGAGTGTGGCTAGGAGAGGCTGTCCAAAATATCTTGTTGCTGCCCACTTACTAATGGCGCACCAACAACAAATGCGCCATTAGTAATCCAGGTTACTAATGGCGCACCTTCTGCCGGTGCGCCATTAGTAGTTTTACAAAAAAAACATACTAATGGCGCACTGTTCCACAGTGCGCCATTACTAGTTTAAACTAGTAATGGCGCACGGTGGAACAGTGCACCATTAGTAGTTTTGCAAAGAAAGGAATAAAAAATATAATAAAAAAACAACATTAGTGGCGCACTTTCCGACAGGTGCGCCATTACTAGTTACAACTAGTAATGGCGCACTTTGTCTGGATGCGTCATTAGTATGTTTGGACAGGCGCACTAGTTCAAAAAAATTTTGTTTGATACTAATGGCGCACCCTGGGACAGGTGCGCCATTAGTAGTTTCAACTCTAATGGCGTATCTGTATGTGGTGCGCCATTATTATATAGTAATGGCGCACCGCTTGTCTGGTGCGCCATTAGTGTCAATCCCATCTATAGCCCTTTTTCTAGTAGTGGCTTAGTTACTTGATTGCATCTACACT
This sequence comes from Aegilops umbellulata, assembly GCA_032464435.1. Classification (NCBI taxonomy): domain Eukaryota; kingdom Viridiplantae; phylum Streptophyta; class Magnoliopsida; order Poales; family Poaceae; genus Aegilops; species Aegilops umbellulata. The sequence goes on from CP136055.1 coordinate 536,630,859, forward strand.
GAGGATTGAGAAAGGACTGGCCAGCCTCACTCAGAATCAGGAGAGCTTAGAGAGAATCGTGGAACAAAAGTTCTATGACTTGGATGTACAAGTAATAGAGATTCAGTCTGCAGTGGAGCAACTTCAAGATGACAAGCAGGAGAGGAAGGGGAAGACTACAACTGATGCATTTGCCAGAGTGCCATGAGCTCAGAGGTCAATTGCAATGCCAGTTCCTGACACCAGAGCCACCACATTAGCTCTAGCTACAACACCAGCCCAACTAGCTCCAGAATTCACCTCAGCTCCAGCTCCAACCACTACTACAGAAGCCTTCGTCCTTGGAGTGATCCAGACTCCACCACCACTAGAAGATCAAGCCTGAGAGTCGATCTAGCACTATGCATTTTCTAGGAACTTTTTGGTAACTTGTTGCCACAGGGGGAGAAAAATGTATAGATCATAGGCTTCGAGAGAGAGAGAGAGTGTTGCCTTTATTCTCTCTTGCTTTATTTGGTGGTTTTTCAAACTTTGTTTGCTTTTGGTTGAGATACTATGATATGCTTGTGAGACATTGATGATCATGTGTTTGATCATAAGCAACACTTATGCATGCTTGATATTATCTTATCTATCTTATGTGATCATTCACTTTTCTTGGTGATGAGTGCATGTATTCAATTCTTATCACTTTGAGCGCTCCACCAAGATGTATGTGACATGGAAGAGTAACCTATGATTCTAACTCTTTGTGCATTTGCAGTCCAAAGCAAATTTTAAAATATGCACAAATTTAGGGGGAGCTCTTGCTTTTCACATACCTCTCAAAGCGACGATGTTCTAAAATCTTATTACCATTTATCGAAGCTTTGATCTATATGTTGTCATCAATTACCAAAAAGGGGGAGATTGAAAGTGCAACTATCCCTAGGTGGTTTTGGTAATTCATAACAACATATAGCTCATTGAGCTAATGCTATTCCAAGATGATTATTTCAGGAAAGCTCAACGATTGGCATGGCATGGATGATGAAAGTGGATCCCTCAAAATGCTAAGGACAAAGGATAGGCTCAAGCTCAAAAGCTCAAGACTCTTCTTTTTATATTTTAGTGATCCAAGCTCACATTGAGTCTTTAGGAAAAGCCAATACTATCAAGGAGGGATGAGGTGTTGCTTAATGAGCCTCTTGCTTCATGTGCTTAGTGATATGCTCCAGAACCCTCAGCTACTTTCCTATATCCACACTTGACCTAAACCCAAAGCCAAACTCGGACCTACCGATTCTTTCAATCCGGTGCCACCGAGTTTCACATGTCATAGTCACTGCCAAACCCTAAGCAAATTGGTTCTACCGATATGGGTCTCGGTCTCACCGAGATGGGATTGTAATCTCTCTGTTTCCTTTTTGTAACTTTTCGGTCTCACCGAAAGAGCGGATCGGTCCCACCGAGATTGCAATGTAAACTCTTTGTTTCCTTTTTGTAACATTTCGGTCTCACCGAAAGAGCAAATCGGTCCCACCAAGTTTACCTGACCAACTCTCTGGTTAGCTTATTACCAAATCGGTCTCACCGAGTTTGTGTAATCGGTCTCACCGAGATTACGTTATGCCCTAACCCTAACCATATCGGTCCTACCGAGTTGCATGTCAGTCCCACCGAAAATCACTAACGCTCACTAGGTTTACTAAATCGGTCCGACCGAGTTTGTTGATAGGTCCCACCGAGATTGGTAAATTTGTGTGTAACGGTTAGATTTTGTGTGGAGGCTATATATACCCCTCCACCTCCTCTTCATTCGTGGAGAGAGCCATCAGAACACATCTACACTTCCAACTCACATGTTCTGAGAGAGAACCACCTACCCTTGTGTTGAGCTCAAGATATTCCATTCCTACCATATGAATCTTGATCTCTAGCCTTCTCCAAGTTGCTTTCCACTCAAATCTTCTTTCCACCAGATCCAAATCCTATGAGAGAGAGTTGAGTGTTGGGGAGACTATCATTTGAAGCACAAGAGCAAGGAGTTCATCATCAACACACCATTTGTTACTTCTTGGAGAGTGGTGTCTCCTAGATTGGCTAGGTGTCACTTGAGAGCCTCCGACAAGATTGTGGAGTTGAACCAAGGAGTTTGTAAGGGCAAGGAGATCGCCTACTTCGTGAACATCTACCGCTAGTGAGGCAAGTCCTTCGTGGGCGACGGCCATGGTGGGATAGACAAGGTTGCTTCTGTTGGGGAACTTAGTAATTTCAAAAAAATTCCTACGCACACGCAAGATCATGGTGATGCATAGCAACGAGAGGGGAGAGTGTTGTCTACGTACCCTCGTAGACCGAAGCGGAAGGGTTGACACAATGTAGAGGAAGTAGTCATACGTCTTCCCGGTCCAACCGATCCAAGCACCGTTACTCCGGCACCTCCGAGTTCTTGGCACACGTTTAGCTCGATGACGCTCCCCGGGCTCCGATCCAGCAAAGTTTCGGGGAGGAGTTCCGTCAGCACGACGGCGTGGTGACGATCTTGATGTTCAACCGTCGCAGGGCTTCGCCTAAGCACCGCTACAATATGATCGAGGTGTAATATCGTGGAGGGGGGCACCGCACACGGCTAAGGAACGATCACGAAGATCAACTTGTGTGTCTATGGGGTGCCCCCTGCCCCCGTATATAAAGTAGTCGAGGAGAGGAGGGCCGGCCCTCTCTATGGCACGCCCTAGGGAGTCCTACCCCCACCGGGAGTAGGATTCCCCCTTTCCTAGTCCAACTAGGAGTCCTTCCATGTAGTAGGAGTAGGAGACAAGGAAGGGGAAAGGAGAAGGGAAGGAAGGAGGGGGCGCAGCCCCTCCCCCTAGTCCAATTCGGACTACGCCTTGGGGGGGCGCGCGGCCTGCCCTAGGCAGCCCCTCTCTCTTTCCTGTATGGCCCAATAAGGCCCAATACTTTTCCCCCGTATTCCCGTAATTCCCTGGTACTCCGAAAAATACCCGAAGCACTCAGAACCTTTCCGATGTCCGAATATAGTCGTCCAATATATCGATCTTTACGTCTCGACCATTTCGAGACTCCTCGTCATGTCCCCGATCTCATCCGGGACTCAGAACTCCTTTTGTACATCAAAAACTCATAAACTCATGATTGAACTGTTATCGAAACCTTAACCGTGCGGACCCTACAGTTCGAGAACAATATAGACATGACCGAGACATGTCTCCGGTCAATAACCAATAGCGGAACCTGGATGCTCATATTGGCTCCTACATATTCTACGAAGATCTTTATCGGTCAGACCGCATAACAACATACGTTGTTCCCTTTGTCATCGGTATGTTACTTACCCGAGATTCGATCGTCGATATCTCAATACCTAGTTCAATCTCGTTACCGGCAAGTCTCTTTACTCGTTTCGTAAGACATCATCCCGCAACTAACTCATTAGTTGCAATGCTGGCAAGGCTTAAGTGATGTGCATTACCGAGAGGGCCCAGAGATACCTCTCCGACATTCGGAGTGACAAATCCTAATCTCGAAATACGCCAACCCAACAAGTACCTTCGGAGACACCTGTAGAGCACCTTTATAATCACCCAGTTACGTTGTGACGTTTGGTAGCACACAAAGTGTTCCTCCGGTAAACGGGAGTTGCATAATCTCATAGTCATAGGAACATGTATAAGTCATGAAGAAAGCAATAGCAACATACTAAACGATCGAGTGCTAAGCTAATTGAATGGGTCATGTCAATCACATCATTCTCCTAATGATGTGATCCCGTTAATCAAATAACAACTCTTTGTCTATGGTTAGGAAACATAACCATCTTTGATCAACGAGCTAGTCAAGTAGAGGCATACTAGTGACACTTTGTTTGTCTATGTATTCACACATGTATTATGTTTCCGGTTAATACAATTCTAGCATGAATAATAAACATTTATCATGAAATAAGGAAATAAATAATAACTTTATTATTGCCTCTAGGGCATATTTCCTTCAGTATCCCACTTGCACTAGAGTCAATAATCTAGTTCACATCACCATGTGATTCAATACCAATAGTTCATATCACCACGTGTTTTAATACCCATAGTTCACATCGATATGTGATCAACACCCAAAGGGTTTACTAGAGTCGGTAATCTAGTTCACATCGCTATGTGATTAACACGCAAAGAGTACTAAGGTGTGATCATGTTTTGCTTGTGAGATAATTTTAGTCAACGGGTCTGCCATATTCAGATCCGTATGTATTTTGCAAATTTCTATGTCTACAATGCTCTGTACGGAGCTACTTTAGCTAATTGCTCCCACTTTCAATATGTATCCAGATGAAGACTTAGAGTCATCTAGATTAGTGTCAAAACTTGCATCGACGTAACCCTTTACGACGAACCCTTTTTTGTCACGTCCATAATCGAGAAACATATCCTTATTCCACTAAGGATAATTTTGACCGATGTCCAGTGATCTACTCCTAGATCACTATTGTACTCCCTTGCCAACATCAGTGTAGGGTATACAATAGATCTGGTACAGAGCATGGCATACTTTATAGAATCTATGGCCAAGGCATAGGGAATGACTTTCATTCTCTTTCTATCTTCTGCCGTGGTCGGGTTTTGAGTCTTACTCAATTTCACACCTTGTAACACAGGCAAGAACTCTTTCTTTGACTGTTCCATTTTGAACTACTTCAAAATCTTGTCAAGGTATGTACTCATTGAAAACTTATCAAGCGTCTTGATCTATCTCTATAGATCTTGATGCTTAATATGTAAGCAGCTTCACCGAGGTCCTTCTTTGAAAAACTCCTTTCAAATACTCCTTTATGCTTCGCAGAATAATTCTACATTATTTCCGATCAACAATATGTCATTTACATATACTTATCAGAAATGTTGTAGTGCTCCCACTCACTTTCTTGTAAATACAGGCTTCACCGCAAGTTTGTATAAAACTATATGCTTTGATCAACTTATCAAAGCGTATATTCCAACTCTGAGGTGCTTGCACCAGTCCATATATGGATCGCTGGAGCTTGCATATTTTGTTAACACCTTTAGGATCGACAGAACCTTCTAGTTGCATCGTATACAACTCTTCTTTAATAAATCCATTAAGGAATGCAGTTTTGTTTATCCATTTGCCGGATTTCATAAAATGCGGCAATTGCTAACATGATTCGGACAGACTTAAGCATAGATACGAGTGAGAAACTCTCATCTTAGTCAACACCTTGAACTTGTGGAAAACCTTTTGCGACAATTCTAGCTTTGTAGATAGTAACACTACTATCAGCGTCTGTCTTCCTCTTGAAGATCCATTTATTTTCTATGGCTTGCCGATCATCGGGCAAATCCATCAAAGTCCATACTTTGTTCTCATACATGGATCCCATCTCAGATTTCATGGCCTCAAACCATTTTGTGGAATCTGGGATCATCATTGCTTCCTCATAGTTCGTAGGTTCGTCATGGTCAAGTAACATGACCTCCAGAATAGGATTACCGTGCCATTCTGGTGCGGATCTCACTCTGGTTGACCTACGAGGTTCGGTAGTAACTTGATCCGAAGTTACATGATCATCATCATTATCTTCCTCACTAATTGGTGTAGTAGTCACAGGAACAGATTTGTGTGATGAACTACTTTCCAATAAGGGAGCAGGTACAGTTACCTTATCAAGTTCTACTTTCCTCCCACTCACTTCTTTCGAGAGAAACTCCTTCTCTAGATAGGATCCATTCTTAGCAACGAATCTCTTGCCTTCAGATCTGTGATAGAAGGTGTACCCAACAGTCTCCTTTGGGCCGGTATCCAATGAAGACATATTTCTCCGATTTTGGTTTGAGCTTATCAGGATGAAACTTTTTCATATAAGCATCACAACCCCAAACTTTAAGAAACGACAACTTTGGTTTCTTGCCAAACCACAGTTCAGATTGTGTCGTCTCAACGGACTTAGATGGTGCCCTTTTTAATGTGAATGCAGTTGTCTCTAATGCATAACCCCAAAACGATAGTGGTAAATCGGTAAGAAACATCATAGATTGCACTATATCAAATAAAGTGCGGTTATGACGTTCGGACACACCATTATGCTATGGTGTTCCAGGTGGCATGAGTTTGTGAAACTATTCCACATTGTTTTTAATTGAAGACCAAACTCGTAACTCAAATATTTGTCTCCGCGATCAGATCGTAGAAACTTTATTTTCTTGTCACGATGATTTTCCACTTCGCTTTGAAATTCTTTGAACTTTTCAAATGTTTCAGACTTATGTTTCATCAAGTAGATATACCCATATCTGCTTAAATCATCTGTGAAGGTCAGAAAATAATGATACCCGCCGCGAGTCTTAACACTCACCGGATCGCATACATCAGTATGTATTATTTCCAACAAGTCAGTTTCTCGCTCCATTGTTCCGGAGAACGGAGTTTTAGTCATCTTGCCCATAAGGCATGGTATGTAAGCATCAAGTGATTCATAATCAAGTGATTCCAAAATCCCATCAGCATGGAGTTTTTTCATGCGCTTTACACCAATATGACCTAAACGGCAGTGCCACAAATAAGTTGCACTATCATTATTAACTTTGCATCTTTTGGCTTCAATATTATGAATATGTGTATCACTACAATCGAGATCCAACGAATTATTTTCATTGGGTGTATGACCATCGAAGGTTCTATTCATGTAAGCAGAACAACAATTGTTCTCTAACTTAAATGAATAACCGTATTGCAATAAACATGATCAAATCATATTTATGCTCAACGCAAACACCAAATAACACTTATTTAGGTTCTACACTAATCCCGAAAGAATAGGGAGTGTGCGATGATGATCATATCAATCTTGGAACCACTTCCAACACACATCGTCACTTCACCCTTAACTAGTCTCTGTTCATTCTGCAACTCCCGTTTCGAGTTACTAATCTTAGCAACTGAACTAGTATCAAATACTGAGGGGTTGCTATTAACACTAGTAAAGTACACATCAATAACATGTATATCAAATATACTTATGTTCACTTTGCCATCCTTCTTATCCGCCAATCACTTGGGGCAGTTCTGCTTCCAGTGACTAGTCCCTTTGCAGTAGAAGCACTTAGTCTCAGGCTTAGGGCCAGACTTGAGCTTCTTCACTTGAGCAGCAACTCACTTGCCGTTCTTCTTGAAGTTCCTCTTCTTCCCTTTGCCCTTTTCTTGAAACTAGTGGTCTCGTCAACCATCAACACTTGATGTTTTTCTTGATTTCTACCTTCGTCGATTTCAGCATCACGAAGAGCTTGGGAATTGTTTCCGTTATCCCTTGCATATTATAGTTCATCACGAAGTTCTACTAACTTGGTGATGGTGACTAGAGAATTCTGTCAATCACTATTTTATCTGGAAGATTAACTCCCACTTGATTCAAGCGATTGTAGTACCCAGACAATCTGAGCACATGCTCACTAGTTGAGCGATTCTCCTCCATCTTTTAGCTATAGAACTTGTTGGAGACTTCATATCTCTCAACTCGGGTATTTGCTTGAAATATTAACTTCAACTCCTGGAACATCTCATACGCTCCATGACGCTCAAAATGTCTTTGAAGTCCCGATTCTAAGCTGTTAAGCATGGTGCACTTAAACTATCAAGTAGTCATCATATTGAGCTAGCCAAACGTTCATAACGTCTGCATCTGCTCCTGCAATAGGTCTGTCACCTAGTGGTGCATCAAGGACATAATTCTTCTGTGCAGCAATGAGGATAAACCTTAGATCACGGATCCAATCCGCATCATTGCTACTAACATCTTTCAACATAATTTTCTCTAGGAACATATCAAAATAAACATATGAAAGCAACAATGCGAGCTATTAATCTACAACATAGATATGCTAATACTACCAAGACTAAGTTCATGATAAATTAAAGTTCAATTAATCATATTACTTAAGAACTCCCACTTAGAAAGACATCCCTCTAATCCTCGAAGTGATCACGTGATCCATATCAACTAAACCATGTCCGATCATCACGTGAGATTGAGTAGTTTCAATGGTGAACATCATTATGTTGATCATATCTACTATATGATTCACGCTCGACCTTTCGGTCTCCGTGTTCCGAGGCCATATCTGTTATATGCTAGGCTCGTCAAGTTAAACCTGAGTATTCCGCGTGTGCAACTGTTTTGCACCCGTTGTATTTGAATGTAGAGCCTATCACACCCGATCATCACGTGGTGTCTCAGCATGAAGAACTTTCGCAACGGTGCATACATAGGGAGAACACTTTTACTATGATAATTTAGTGAGAGATCATCTTATAAAGCTACCGTCGAACCAAGCAAAATAAGATGTATAAAAGATAAACATCACATGCAATCATAATATGTGACATGATATGGCCATCATCATCTTGTACCTTTGATCTCCATCTCCAAAGCATCGTCATGATCTCCATCGTCACCGGCATGACACCTTGATCTCCATCATCTTGATCTATATCAATGTGTCGTCACATGGTCGTCTCGCCAACAATTTCTCTTGCAACTATTGCTATCGCATAGCGATAAAGTAAAGCAATTTATTTGGCGCTTGCATCTTATGCAATAGAGAGACAATCATGAGGCTTTTGCCAGTTGCCGATAACTTCAACAAAACATGATCATCTTATACAACAACTTATATCTCATCACGTCTTGACCATATCACATCACAACATGCCCTGCAAAAACAAGTTAGACGTCCTCTACTTTGTTGTTGCAAGTTTTACGTGGCTGCTACAGGCTGAGCAAGAACCGTTCTTACCTACGCATCAAAACCACAATGATAGTTTGTCAAGTTGGTGCTGTTTTAACCTTCGCAAGGACCGGGCGTAGCCACACTCGATTCAACTAAAGTTGGAGAAACTGACACCCGCTAGTCACCTGTGTGCATAGCACGGCGGTAAAACCAGTCTCGCGTAAGCGTACGCGTAATGTCGGTCCGGGCCGCTTGATCCAACAATACCGTCGAACCAAAGTATGACATGTTGGTAAGCAGTATGACTTATATCGCCCACAACTCACTTGTGTTCTACTCGTGCATATATCAACAACACATAAAACCTAGGCTCGGATGCCACTGTTGGGGAACGTAGTAATTTCGAAAAAAAATCCTACGCACACGCAAGATCATGGTGATGCATAGCAACGAGAGGGGAGAGTGTTGTCTACGTACCCTCGTAGACCGAAGCGGAAGCGTTAACACAATGTAGAGGAAGTAGTCGTACGTCTTCCCGGTCCAACCGATCCAAGCACCATTACTCCGGCACCTCCGAGTTCTTAGCACACGTTCAGCTCGATGACGCTCCCCGGGCTCCGATCCAGCAAAGCTTCGGGGAGGAGTTCCGTCAGCACGACAGCGTGGTGACGATCTTGATGTTCAACCGTCGCAGGGCTTCGCCTAAGCACCGCTAAAATATGATCGAGGTGTAATATCGTAGAGGGGGGCACCGCACACGGCTAAGGAACGATCACGAAGATCAACTTGTGTGTCTATGGGGTGCCCCCTGCCCCCGTATATAAAGGAGTCGAGGAGGGGAGGGTCGGCCCTCTCTATGGCGCGCCCTAGGGAGTCCTACCCCCACCGGGAGTAGGATTCCCCCTTTCCTAGTCCAACTAGGAGTCCTTCCATGTAGTAGGAGTAGGAGACAAGGAAGGGGAAAGGAGAAGGGAAGGAAGGAGGGGGCGCAGCCCCTCCCCCTAGTCCAATTCGGACTAGGCCTTGGGGGGGCGCGCGGCCTGCCCTAGGCAGCTCCTCTCTTTTTCCCGTATGGCCCAATAAGGCCCAATACTTTTCCCCCGTATTCCCGTAACTCCCGGTACTCCGAAAAATATCCGAAGCACTCAGAACCTTTCCGATGTCCGAATATAGTCGTCCAATATATCGATCTTTACGTCTCGACCATTTCGAGACTCCTCGTCATGTCCCCGATCTCATCCGGGACTCCGAACTCCTTCGGTACATCAAAAACTCATAAACTCATAATTTAACTGTTATCGGAACCTTAAGCGTGCGGGCCCTACGGTTCAAGAACAATGTAGACATGACCGAGACATGTCTCCGGTCAATAAACAATAGCGGAACCTGGATGCTCATATTGGCTCCTACATATTCTACGAAGATCTTTATCGGTCAGACCGTATAACAACATACGTTGTTCCCTTTGTCATCGGTATGTTACTTGCCCGAGATTCGTTCGTCGGTATCTCAATACCTAGTTCAATCTCGTTACCGGCATGTCTCTTTACTCGTTCCGTAATACATCATCCCGCAACTAACTCATTAGTTGCAATGCTTGCAAGGCTTAAGTGATGTGCATTACCGAGAGGGCCCAGAGATACCTCTCCGACATTCGGAGTGACAAATCCTAATCTCGAAATACGCCAACCCAACATACCTTCGGAGACACCTGTAGAGCACCTTTATAATCACCCAGTTACGTTGTGACGTTTGGTAGCACACAAAGTGTTCCTCCGGTAAACGGGAATTGCATAATCTCATAGTCATAGGAACATGTATAAGTCATGAAGAAAGCAATAGCAACATACTAAACGATCGAGTGCTAAGCTAACTGAATGGGTCATGTCAATCACATCATTCTCCTAATGACGTGATCCCGTTAATCAAATAATAACTCTTTGTCTATGGTTAGGAAACATAAACATCTTTGATCAACGAGCTAGTCAAGTAGAGGCATACTAGTGACACTCTGTTTGTCTATGTATTCACACATGTATTATGTTTCCGGTTAATACAATTCTAGCATGAATAATAAACATTTATCATGAAATAAGAAAATAAATAATAACTTTATTATTGCCTCTAGGGCATATTTCCTTCAGCTTCTTCGTGGACCCTTCGTGGGTGGAGCCCTCCGTGGACTCGCGCAACCGTTACCCTTCGTGGGTTGAAGTCTCCATCAACGTGGATGTAGGATAGCACCACCTATCCGAACCACGCCAAAAACATCCGTGTCTCCAATTGCGTTTGAATTCTCCAAACTCTTCCCTTTACATTCTTGCAAGTTGCATGCTTTACTTTCCGCTGCCTATATACTCTTTGCATGGTTGTTTGAATTGTGTGATGATTGCTTGACTTGTCCTAAAGTATGTAAAATCTGCCAAACTCTAAAATTGGGAAAAGGTTAAGTTTTTATTCGTCAAGTAGTCTAATCACCCCCCCTCTAGACATACTTCAAGGTCCTACATCATGTTATGCAAGAGGTACTCAAGGCATCAGAGAGCCTTGTTCGACCAAATTTGTCGTCCTTGGTAAGCTTCTAAGGTTAAGTCTTCCTTTTAAACGTTTGGCCGAACCTAGGCTAGTCGTCCAACCCTCTTCGTTGATTTTACCAACATCTTTCTAGTTCATATCCCTTTCAATTTTTTTATCTATTTGTAGAAATCATCATGAATTATGAAATGATGTGGAGGTCCATCTAAGTTGAAAATTAGAGACGGTGTTAGTATTTCAAAATTTTAGAGTATTTCTAATATTTGTAAAACAACACATCGTTGCATTTTACGCAGTAATCAGTTTGACTATTGTCGCGCATGTTACCTCCACATGATCCGAAAAGCTAGATTAAAATTGGATTTTTTAGATGAGATAGAAACTTGAGAATTAATCTGTTTGCCTCTGCTCGCGGTTGCCAGATGATTAGAGTTTCACCACCTGTCATCGACGTCGTCGTCGGTCTGCCTCATCTCCAAGAGGCATTTGTGTCCTGCTTAGGAAGGCGACAACGGCTCCCCACAGATGAAATAAGGTCCTCCCCGCCTAGCCCCCATCCTGATGGTGCGTCCAACATCGACGACGGCATGTTAAGGTGTGACTTCATTGTATTTTGTGGGATTAGGTCAGTGTTGGTCCTTGGTTGTTCTTGGTGGATTCTGTCTTTGTTAATCTCCATTTACTTGTCTACGGTTTGGACCATTCTGATCTAGGCTTATCTTCATCTGCAGGGGTTACTGTTCTGGTCACCTGGTCCTGTGCGGGCTTAGCACGACGACTTTTTGACTATTTACTACATTTTTTCGTCATGCTCCGGTGAGGGAGGTGTGATGACTATGGCACGCCTTGAGCTCGCTCCAACGCTTCAACTCGTTGCTAGGTGTCTACAAACCTTAAAAAAAAGAAATTGGCTGAATCACATCGAATAGAAATAGTGGAAAACTTATGAAAATAGCATTAACATAATACCAAGTTTCAAACTCACAACTTAAAACAATAGCTAACTAGGACAACGCCATATTTTCTTCATTTTTTAAATTTATTGGTGTACATGACCATATATGTGCATTTTTAACACCCATTAATAAATTATGAAAATAATACAAACGTTCATATTAGATGTACTGTTACGCTATTGTGTGACCTCATGGTATCCTGGTGTACTTGACCATATATGTGCATTTTTCTTACAGCCATTAATAAATTATGAAAATAATACAAACGTTCATATTATATGTACTGTCACGCTATTGTGTGATCTCATGATATCTCAATGTAAATCATGGATTTAATGTCATTGATCATGTTAATTTGGAATGCAATAGTTTCCTTATACCCGAGCGCTCTTTATATGGTAGGAATATATCATTAATGTTCACTTTCCATTTCTGGTGTTTCCTACTTTTCCAAAACTTTCCAAATAAGAGTGTTGGGCGACCTATTACCTCTTGATGGTGACTTTACCTCTCATGCATGACCTATTACCTCATAAAATCTCGACCCTTGGATCAGAAGTAATGGACGGTTCATAATAGTTGGGACCATCATAAAATTTGCCATACAAGATAAGACGAATATACGTGCATCGTGTGGAATCCAACCTAAGGATACGTTCATGATCGCTTATATTTAGGTGTGGGCGTGTGGGAAAAATCAATTGGACAAATCAATCAATGGCGTCGCAAATTCCTCCAACCAAGCCAGCCGATGGCCAAGGAAGCACCGCAATCAACGACGACGTGCTCTACGAGATCCTGCTCCGTCTCCCGGCGAAGCCGCTCTGCCGCCTCCGCGCCGTGTGCCGGTCCTGCCGGACCCTCCTCTCCGCGCGGTCGTTCATCGCCGCCCACAAGGCGCGCCAAGCGGGCCCGCTCCTGGTCGTCTGCGACCGCGAGCACGACGGCTCCACGGTGAGCGTCCATATCCTGGACATACTGTCGGGCAAATCTGTCAGACAGATACGTATTGAGAATAGCCGTGGGCAGTTTATGATTTCTTTGGTGCTGATGCGCCCCCCGCAGGACCTGCCGCTTGTCCGCCTACCCGGCAACATCGACGACGGGCTTCGACTCCGCGTGCTCGACCCGGCAACCGCCACCGACTTCGCCCTACCTCACATTGACCACGACAAGCAGCAACCCTATCGCGAATCGTTTATGGTCGGAAGGGCGTCCACCGGAGCATACAAGGTGTTGTGCATCAGTACGGCTATGTCCTCCCCCATGTCCTACCTCTACGGACATCAGCTCTGCAGGGTTCTCACCCTATCGGGCGACCATGGGTGGAGAGAGACGGGGTGCCCGCCGGCCGAGGTCGAGACGTTCCACCGCCGGAACGGGGCAGCCGTGAAGGGGGTTGCCTACTTCCTGTCCACCAAAAAATGTATCGTGGCGTACGATTTGGAAAAGGAGGTGTGGCGGACAGCTTCTCTGCCAGCCCCGGTACCCAGCAGGGAACAAGTTAGGCACCACACCCTGACCGAACTGGGCGGCTGCTTGGCCCTAACGTACCAGGACGAGCTTGGGTTCATGGAGCTGTGGTTGCTCGTGGACCCCGACCAGGTTATCTGGTGTAGGTTGTGCACCATCTCAGTGCTGTATCGTCACAACGGCGTCAAAGACTCGAGTCCACGTCTATATTTGGCAGAGCCATTGTGGTTGCTAGATGATGGGAGGATCATCATCTGGATGTGGATGGCTGGACTACAACTTCCCACCAGAGTGTTGTGTGCATATGATCCAAGAACCATGACCTACACAGATGTGGCAGACATGCGAAACTACACGCTAGGAGGTGTGTTTACCGGAAGCTTGTTGGATCGTGAGAGTATTCACCTTCTCCGCCAATGATGTTCAGTATAATACTCCTACTAGTTAGCAATAGTCTGCTCAGATTAGAAACATGTTTTTTTATGAGGACGTTGATTATATTTTGCCATAGAATAATGATTGATGATATACAGTGACAATTTTATTAAATCAGAATCTCATCGAGTTACTTAGGCGTTAGGGTTTCCCCTGCCTCTCGCCTACGCCGTCGGTCTGTCTCGTCTCCTATGACATTAGGGCAATGGAGACATGGTGGATCCCTGCTCTTACCGGTGGAGGGCTCCGTTTTTAGATGTTTTTTCAAGTTTCGTTAGGGTTTGTGTCTTGTTCAGAGAGGCGAGGCGGTGGTGGTTCATCGAAGGTGGAACAAGGTTGTCCCCGCCTAGCCCTGTCCTGATAGTGCTTCTATCATAGTCGGAGGGCATGGAGGTTTGTCTCCGCCGGATCCAGAGGGATCCGGTCGGTGTTTGTCTTCGATGGATCCGCTTGGATCCGGTCTTCGTTTGTCTATGTCCGTGTGTCTACAGGTTGGATCCATTCGATCTCCGCTTCTCTTCATCGACGGTGGTTGTTGTTCTGGTGCATTGGTCTTGCGGGGCCATAGCACGATGACTTTCCGACTGTCAACTACAACAAGGTTTTCCCGACTCCGTTGAGGGAGGGTCGATGATGGCGACGCGCATTTGGTTCGCTCTAGTACTTGTTGTCGTCGGTAGGTGGTATACGGACCTAGATGTAAAATTTTTACTTCTGATGTTCTTTGTACTACCTTGACAGTTGATGATGAATAGATTGACCATTTCCGCGTGTTCGATGCCGCCGGAGATCATCGAGCGGACGCCGTAGTGCGGTAGCAACGAGAATGTCCTCACTTGCCATCGATTTGGACGCCGACGGAGAGGAGACCATTGCGTTTCCCACCTCCACGCCCGAGCTCCTTCAAGAGAGGAGGTTCCGAGCTCGCTGACGGGAGAGGAGGCTAGGCCGAGGGCGGTGCGCAGAGACGCAGCGAGCGCAGCGACGCCCTGTTGGCGCTAGAGAGGACTCGGGTTAGGCGACTGGGGAGGTGTCTCGGTACCTGGCGCTGGCCCGGTTGCTAGTGAAGGTGACCAGCAGCGATGACCGGCGCGTCACATACCGCGCTGTATGAGAGGCGACGGCCAGAGTTGTGGAGGAGGTGGGGCATAGGAGTGCGCGGGTGAGCCGGGTGAGAGCGGATAAGAGAGAGATAGACGCCGTAGGGTGAAGAGTGCGTTTGGGACGATGAACTTCTCTACCGAACAAATTATGTTGCTGACGTGTCTGCCCTTCCAGCTTTAAGATTCGTACTTGAAATCCAGTGGTCTTCGGTCCCAAACTCTAAAATTCTAACGTTCGGCCCTTATCACTTGAAAAAGAAAAAACTATCTCAGCCGCCAGCCCGCCACACGGTTGGCTTTTGGACTCCTCGTTCGTACCATTGATCCCTATTTCACGGACAGATCAATTACAGATAAGATGAATACGCACCGTGTGCAACTCAACCTCAAGTATATACGTGCACGATCGCTTGATTTGGGCGCGACCAACAATCAATGGCGTCGCAAACTCCTCCTGCCAAACTAGCCGATGGCCAAGGAAGCGCTGCGATCGACGACGAAGTGCTCTACAAGATCCTGCTCCGTCTCCCGGCGAAGCCGCTCTACCGCTTCCGCGCCGTGTGCCGGTCCTGGATGTCCCTCCTCTCCGCCCCGTCGTTCATCGGCGCCCACAAGGCGCGTCGAGCGGCCCCGCTCCTGGTCGTCCGCGACCGCGAGCACGACGGCTCCACGGTGAGCGTCCATATCCTGGACATACTGTCGGGTAAAACCGTCAGGCAAATACGTGTTGAGAATAACCCTTGGCCGTTTATCAATTCTACAATGGTGCTGATGGGCGTCCTGCACGACCTCCCACTGGTCCGCCTACCCGGCATCGACAGCGGGCTTCGCCTCCGCGTGCTCGACCCGGCAACGGCCACCGTATTCGCCTTACCTCACGTCGACCACGACAAGCAACAACCATATCGCAAATCGTTTATGGTCGGGAGGGCGTCCACCGGAGCTTACAAGGTGTTGTGCATCGGTACCTGTATGTCCATCCTCGACAGACATCAGGTCTGCAGGGTTCTCACCCTATCGGGCGACCATGGGTGGAGAGAGACGGGGTGCCCGCCGGCAGAGGTCGAGACGTTCCACCGCCGGAACGGGGCAGCCGTGAAGGGGGTTGCCTACTTCCTGTCCACCGACAAATGTATCGTTTGGGGGACTGTGTATTTGACATTTGACTGATTTTCAATTGGATATCATTCAAATTTTCTGACTAATGTCCTGTTGACATCTGTATTGCCCAAAACCACTGATATTGCTCGTTCCCACTAAACGGGTCAGACTAAAAAAAGAAGACGGTTGTCAACTAAACCAAAAGAGCAAGAGAACCCCACGCAATCCCTCCCAGCAGCTTCCCTGGACCGCACTTGACAACAAAAAGTAGAAGCAAATGAGCACTTAAACATCTCTGCTTGAACTTGCCTCCCAAGAAACAAATAAAGTTACAGTGAACATACACATAAATGAAAAAGAAATTACTTGAAATTTGTCAAGCCCTCCATCATCACTGGAGATTTCCTGAAAAAAATTTAAAGTGAACATACACATAAATTTAAAAATGAAAAGAAATAATTCAAATTAATTAAAACTAGGGAAGAAAAAGAAATAAATACCAAAGACACCAACATCTGCAAGATCATTAGGCACAAACAGATCATTCAGAGAATCGGCACTCTCAAGAGAAGAGACTAGTGGTACATCCTTGTTAGAAACTTTCCGCATTGAACCAAACCTAAAATCACAAAGGAAAAAATCATTAGGCAAATGAAGCAGAACCAACACAAACACTACAACCAATAATCCCCAGACCTAGATCTAGAAGCTACAAAACCACAAACCAGACAACTGAATATTAAACACATGGACAAAACATGAGACTGTAAGCCCTGCATGTCATACTTTAATTACAGTCCTCAACCACACAGATTACAGTGAAATACTTCAGGGAAATACACTGTAAGACTCTGGAGAAATACATAGTAAGTCATACTGTAGTTACAGTCCTCAAGCACACAAATACAGTGTAATACGCTAGGGAAAATACTGTGTAAAAGTCTGGAGAATTACATTGTAAGTCATACTTTAATTACAGTCCTCAAGCACACAACTTACAGTGTAATACTCTAGGGAAATATAGTGCAAAAGACTGATGAATTACATTGTAAGTCATACTGAAATTACAGTCCTCTAGGGAAATACTGTGTAAAAGTCTGGAGAATTACATTGTAAGTCATACTTTAATTACTCTAGGGAAATACAGTGTAAAATTCTGATGAATTACATTGTAAGCCATACTGAAATTACAGTCCTCAAACATACGAATTTACAATGTAAGTCTAGGGAAATAAAATGTAAAAATCTGGTGAATTGCATTGTAAGTCATACAAAAATTACGGTCCTCAAACCATACAAATTACAGTGAAAAACTCTAGGGAATTACATTGTAACCATACAAATTATAGTGTAAAACTATATTAAAGTTCACTGTAATTACATGAGTGGTTGGGCTAAATTTACAAAGTAAACTACACAGTGATCTGGGCGTATGCACAATGATTCCAGGGCATTAAAACACTGTAAATATGGGCGAATACACTGTAAATTACATGAGTAATTGAGCTAAATTACTCTGAACATAAATAGGACGAATTACACAGTGATTCTAGGCATAATATACTGAAAAATCTGCATATACACAGTACATCAATAATTAGGCTAAATTCCTGTGAACATGCTAGGACAAATTACGCAGTGATTCTGGGCATAAATACATTGAAAAATCTTGCACATCTGGGAATATACACTGTAATAAGGAATATACACTGGAATTAGAGGAAAATTACACAGTACTGCTAGCACAAATTAAACTGTAATTGAACAATAAATAACATAGTATTTGGGAGTATTACACAGTAGTTACAGATATGGGAGAATTACACTGCAAAGCATGATAATTACACTGTAAAATGGCAGAATTGCAATGCAAAAGGTGGGACAATGAGGTTCTGCAAACCTATTACGCAGTAAAATTACATAGTAGTTACACAGTAATTCTGGGGGTATGATCCACTGTACTTTTGAGCTACATTACAAGTCTCGAGGGATAAAATTACACAGTAATAGAAGCATCAAATTCAGAGAGCTTCCTTGAAACACATTCAGACACACCTCAGCTACCAGGGGAAAATCATTAGCAGCCACCTACAACTACAAAAAAGCAGGCTAGATCATCCCCAACTGTCACCTAATGGCAAGGGAACGGACACCCCAAGCTAGCAGAAAAACAGGAAATCACCCGCTGCAACAACCAGTACGCCTACCTCCAGCATCGACAGCACAAAATAAAACAAATCTAAAAGCCTACATCCACATCTACACAGCAAAACGAAAACCCTAGAACCCGCAACTACAAAAGCTCCTACACAACGCAGGTGAGCACAAAAGGGGGGGAGGGCGAAATTGGGCGGATCCAGGAAGAACAACAAACAGAACATCCACGAAGACGAAAACTCAGCTAGATCTGGAACTACAAGACCAGAGCACAAGCAAAAACACCCGGGCCCGACGGGGGGATTAGGTGAACCAACCTCGGCAGCCGGGGGCAAAGAGAATAGGGAGGACAAAATCAAAATCGAACGGTGGAATAGCTCGGAATCGCCTCTCTCCTTCGCCTCCTGAGCTCTCTCCCTCGGCCTTATCGAAACATAGCGACCCAAATGAAAAGTGAGACGACACCCATTCCGAAATTCAAACAGGAAAAAAACCAATAGTACCGCGACGGGGCGGTTTCGGGTTTAGATAAAGAAGACCGACCCCGACAACAGCAAACCAAACCGAGCGAACAGAGCGCCAGCGCGTAGAAAAAAAGAAAACCAGTGCGAATCTCCGCGCCAGACCGGACGGACAGAAATTTGAACGATGATGAATTGAAAAACATCTGACTGTAGAATAGCAAATCCGTTTGGAAAAGGAGGCGTGGGAGACGGCTTCCCTGCCAGCCCCGGTACCCAGCAGGGAACAAGTTATTAACCACAGCCTGGCTGAGCTGGGCGGCTGCTTGGCCCTAGCGTACGAGGACTCGGACGCGTTCTTGGAGCTGTGGTTGCTCATGGACCCCGGCAAGGTTATCTGGTCCAAGCGGTGCACTATCACCGTGCCGTATTGTTGCAAGGGCGTCCAAGACTCGATTCTACCTGTATATTTGTCGGAGCCCTTGTGGTTGTTAGACGATGGGAGGATCATCTTCTGGATTTCGATGACTGGACCACAACTTACAAACGAAGTGTTGTGTACATATGATCCAAGAACCATGACCTACACGGATGTGGCAGACATGTCAAACTACAGGATAGGAGGTGTGTTTACCGGGAGCATGTTGGGTCGAGAGAATTCTCACTTTCTCCACCGAGGAGGTTAATGATGATTCTCCTACAGCAATATTTCCCCCACATCAGATGTTTTTTTATACTAGTTAGGTGCCCTAGAAAGTCTAAAGGTAGCATTATTCCCAAAGAATGAAGCAAAGTGGATTTGGAATACAGTTTTGCTAAATCACATCTAGATGTGCCATAAGTATTGCATATCTAAGTCCTATATCATTAATCTTACACGAAGATTCTTGTGAATATTTCTTTTTTATTTTTATTTTCCTTTCTATGTTTGCTTGTGGCACTTAGATGTGCAATAAGTAAGGCACATCTAGATATGCCCTAGACAAACCCATTTGAATATGGCATTCATGTATGTTGTAGGAAGTGATGGTCTTTGATGATTCCTGTTATTCAAGGTGTCAGGTGAGCACTTATTGATTCTTAGTCAATTTTTTTCTCCGTTGTATTTTCTTTTATATTTGTGTATGCGCACTCGCGGAGACAAGGTGATCAGCAGGGGCCTTCCTCCTAACATCACTGATTTGCTCCTAATTTGAAGATGAACAGTGTAGAATTTATAAAAAAATATACAAGTATTACTATTGTTTGGTCCTTGTTATCAAAAAAGTTTGCATCATTTCATCTCCCCGATCTCTAATACTGGCTCTGCCCCTTGTATGCGGCAACGGTTTGATGTTGCAGTGCGATACAATTTAATTTATGCTATTATTTTTGTAAATAATATTCTTAAGTTATAATTATTGGAGTTTTGGGTGAGGGCACTGCGGCAGGGAGGGTGGAGTTCGGCTTCAGACGGACACGTCGGCGAGTGTGGACGGATTCAGCCACCTCTTTCGGTCAAATTCGTGATGCTTAATCCCCCGTTCCTAATTGCAACCAATGACGTTGATTATGTTCATTGATGTAGGGAACAAAATCTAGGTGCTGATAATCTAGCAAAATATTGTTTTAGAGTTAGCTTATTTGAGTATTGGGACTTCAATGTTCCCGACTTTATTTTGCCTCAAGTTGTAAACGATATGGCAATTGTTGAGAAATAAAATTTTGATGATAAAAAAATTGCAACCAATGAGGTGGAAACTAACTTTTTTTGTCACAAAGGTGGAAACTAATCATTTTTATTTTGAGGATAGGCGTAAACTAACTTCATATGTACTCCTCATCAATGAGTAAAGTTTATTTGAGTCAGTACTACCGCAGCTAGTAGATGCATGTATCCCGCGGCTAAAAAAAGTGACTGACCGAGATTAATATTTCAGGCAACTGACCTGTAGTGTGTCCCTTTAGTAAATCAGAACTCGACCGAGTTAATCCTTTCGCAGGAGCACCCAACCTGTAACATGCCAAAATATTTTTTTGGAATGTTAATAAATAAAAATAACTAAGTACTCCGTTCGTTCCTTTATATAAGGTGCATTTGTTTTTGATAAAATTCCAAAATGTAAGATGCATTTTTTTTCTAATTCCTCATAATTCCCTTGTTAGCCCTCCAGAAAAATGGAAAGCATCTCTCTCCGGATTGTCTGTATCTCTCCTTGTAGCAAAACAAGGAAAGTATCTCTTTGTCAATTGCATGTATCTCTTGCTTTCCTGGACTAACTGATTTACTTGCCACTAACTAACAAATTTGTCAAGGGTAATTTTTTCCTAACATGTCTATAATCATGTGCCTTTGTCAGCATGCAAAAAATAATACACCTTAGATAATGTAATGGAGGGAGTATTATTGATTGAGTTGATTTGAATTTAGGAACAAAATTAAAAAAGTACTTAAAGTTGGATTAATATCATCCAACAAATATAAGTCTTGGTTGTGAAGACTTTATTTAACTCAAAAGGGTTCTTTGGGGAAAAAATCAAGCATATTTAAAATAAACAGTAAGGATAAAATGATTTTCTCATATATGGTTAGATAAACATTTATTTGAAGATCATTTGGATTTTGGTCCTATTTAAAAAAAGTAGAGGAGATAAGAGGACTTCTCCAAATGAAACCATTGCTCAATTGGAGTAGGGACAATTACAGCCCTTAGTTGTGTCACACTCATTTGATTTGCCCCTAAATTCAAAAAACCATCATTTCTGTCCAAGCTCGTTCGCTCCACTTATGCTTTTGCCCTTGGCCGTTTGACCGACACTTTGAAAACTTCATAGCGAATTCATACTAACTCCAAAAAATACATATAAGATACCAAAATGTCCAGAACAACATCACCTATATGTGCATGCCATTTGCATTCATGAACAAAGTGTTAAAAAGCCCCCGTCTTAGTTTGAGCTCATTTTATCTCAGCATGAATAGTAAAATTTTAAAAAAATTGATAAAAATTCTGAAAATTCTGCATTTTTTTGTGGCAAATATTGACAAATGTTTTGAGTGATTATAAAGTTTCATCATGAAATGACATTTCGTGAAAGTCATGACAAAAAAACTAAATTGATGCTCCAAAACAAAAGCATTCTGTAGTACTGATTTTGTTTTTTTGCCACAACTTCCATCTATGTCATTTCCTTATGAAACATTCCAAGCGCTTAAAACATTTGTCCTTGTTTGGCACAAATTTTCAGATTTTTTTGATTTTTTTATCATTTTTTAAAAGTTTACTATTCATGTTGAGATCAAATGAGCTCAAACTAAGATTGGGGATTTTTAACACTTTTTTCATGAATGCAAAAGGTATGCACATATAGATGATATTGTTCTGAACTTTTTGGTATGTTATTTGTATTTTTTGGAGTAAGTATGAATTCGTTATGAAGTTTTCAAAGTGTCGGTCAAATAGTCAAAGGGCAAAAGCATAAGAGCAGCAAACTAGCTTGGACAGAACCAGGGTTTTTTGAATTTAGGGGCATATCAAACGGGTGTGACACAACTAAGGGCTCAAATGTAATTGTCCCTTATATAAAATTATAAATTACAAAACCCTAGAGAATTATGTTTGGAAATTTATAAAGTCTATAATGAGTTCATGAAATAGAAGTAAAATTATAAAAAATAGCTAGGGTTGTAAATATTATTTCCAAGTCCTATATTTTTTGTTTTTGTTATTTTTTCTAGATTTTTAGAACAAAGTTTTGTAATATTATACTCCCTCCGTTCTTAAGTATAAGTCTTTTAAGTGATTCGGATATGGACTACATATAGAGTAAAAAGAACGAATCTACACTCTAAAATATGTCTATATACATCCATATGTAATCCATATTGAAATATCTAAAAAGACTTATATGGATGAATGGACTGTGATATTTGGCACATGTGTGGCAGATAGCAAAACTACCACACACCTCATTCCTTTCATATAATTACATGCATGCATGTATTAGAGTGACTCACTCTTCATTTACATTCATCCCTTTCTCTAATTACATACATGCACTAGATGACAAAAAACAGATGTCATCCTAGATTCGCCCATATTCTAAAAATTCAAAATATTTCGTAGTTCAAACCGTCAGCCCGATGCAAAAACCATTTTCATATAAAAGATTTCTCGCGACGAGATCTTCGAAACTAGATCCCATGTTAGTATGTTTCGACAAATTTTTTGGGGGTTAAAAGTTACCACAGCTGGTCTACATAAATTATCACGCCTGTTCTATGCAACTTATCATAATATTTGCACATAAATTACCGGGGGCATAAAAATGGTTTTTCCACCCTTCACCACATACACATGCATATGTTTGCACCAGAGGAGAAAAGCTTTCGTCATCCTATATTCTTCCCTAATGTAAAATTCAAAAAAAATTGTGGCTCAAACCGTCGGTGCGATGCGAAAACGGGTTTCACATAAAATATTCTTAGCGATGAGATCTTGGAAACTAGATCACATGTTGTTATGTTCTGACGACTTTTTTCCAGGTCAAAAGTTACCACGCATGGGCTACATAAATTACCATGCCTATTCTATGCAAGTTACCATGCTATTTTCACATAAGTTACCAGGATTATGTTTTTCAACAGGTATTTCCCCTTGGTAAATGTTATCGCGGTGTTTGTGCGTAAGCTATCGTGGGGTATGCAACTTATCATGCTACTTTCACATAAGTTACCGGAGGTATGTTTTTCAACAACTACCATTTTTCCCCTTGGTCAAAATTACTATGATGTTTGTGCTTAAGTTACCGCTTATGCAATTTCTACATTGTCATGTTATTTTCACATAAAATACCAGGGGTATGTTTTCAACAACAATTTTTTTCCATTGGTTAAATTTACCACGGTGTTTTGTACATAAATTATCGGGTACGCGATTCGTATACCGTGCTATTTTCACATAAGTTACCGGGATTATGTTTTTCAGCAACCTTTTCCCACTTGGTTAAAGTTACCACGATGTTTGTATGCAAGTTGTTGGGTATGAGGTTCGTTTATTACCGTGTTATGTTATTTTCACATAAGTTATCGGGGATATTTTTCAACAAATCCATCCCCCCCTAAGTTACCGCGGTGTTTGTACGTAAGTTATCGGGATGTGGTTCATATAGTACCGTGCTATTTTCACATAACTTATCAGGGGTATGTTTTTCAACATTTTTTTACCTCCTTGGTCAAAGTTATCGCATTGTTTGTATGTAAGTTATCGGATATGCGGTTCGTAAATTACCGTGCTATTTTCACATAACTTACTAGCGTTATGTTTCCAACAACTTTTGTTGGGGTGAATGAGAACACGATCCTCCCTTGGGACATGGAGAATTCTCCGCTGGACTTTGCGAGAATCCTGCAGTCTAAGCATATATACCAAGCAAGTGCGGGTGTGCGGCGATGCAAACCATCGACTGCTGCAGGCCGTCGTAAACACTAGGGAAGGGGTAATGGTCACCATCCCCTACTCACATCTGCACCACCGAGAGCAAGAGCAGGTAGGGTGGAGTGCGGCGGAGCTCAGCTGGGATCATTGACGGCGACTGGCTCGCCGGAGTGACGCAGGCACGGTTGGGCGTTGGAAGGAGTACCGGAGAGAGGCCGGGAGGCGGAGCTGCATCCCACGAGCTCACGCGCAGAGAGAGGAGGGAGGAGATGGAGTGGAGGAAGGGAAGGAGAAGGGGCTGACGCGGGGAGGGACATCGGCGACCGACGGCTTCCGGCGCGGCCGGTGCCGAGCACGTCACACGGGTGCACGAAGCCTTCTTGGCGGCGTGGCTGGAGCGGGTGAAGGAGAGAGATAACAGGGGGCTGCCAGACTGGATCGTGTCCGCTAGATTCAAACCGGACATTGATGAGATCGTGTGGCAGTTTTGCAATCTGCCACACGGTTGCCACATACATATTTCAAATATTATAATATCATAACTCTTTCATGTGTTCAGAAAAAAATAAAAAGAGATTATTTTTTTGCGGGAAAGGAACCCCTAGACTCTATTGGGCCATCCAGCCAAGAGCCAAAACCATCCGCCGCACCCAAGATGAATCGGCCCAACAGACTTTAAACAAGACGATGTTGACGTTTGAAAAGATAGCAGAGATTATTCAGAGCAGCCCTGCTAAAGAAAATCGAGACAAGAGATCAAACAACTTCTTCAAGTTCAGAATGAGAAGCTATCTGATAAGTACCTCGGACTCCCTGCCGATGTGGGCAGAGCTAAGGAGGCGTCTTTCAAATATTTGAAGGACAGGATCTGGAAGCAAGTACAAGGCTGGATGGAGAAGGCACTTTCGGTTGGAGGGAAGGAGGTGCTCATTAAGTCCGTGGCGCAAGCAATCCCAACATATTTCATGGCCTGTTTTAAGCTTCCACGAGGCTTATGCCAACACATCAATGGTATCCTGAGGAAATTCTGGTGGGGATCAAAAAATGGTGAGCGGAAAACAGCTTGGGTCTCCTGGGAAGTGATGACGCAGCCAAAATTCATGGGGGGCATGGGATTCCGTGATATCGAGCTTTTTAATCTAGCCTTGCTTGCGAGGCAAGCTTGGCGTCTCCTCCAGGAACCGAACTCCCTGAGCGCCCGTATCCTCAAAGCTGTCTATTATCCTACATCGTCGATCCTTAAAGCCGAGCTGGGCAGGAACCCATCTCAAGTCTGGCGCTCTTTGATCGAAGGCCGAGACACACTGCAGCTTGGTCTCGTGAAATGTATCGGCTCCGGAGAGGACACCAACATTTGGGTGGATAACTGGATACCACGAGATTTTAAGCTCCGACCGGTGTGCCCGAAGACGACCAATCCTCCACAGATGGTGTCTGAACTAATCAACCCGGTCACTTTTTCCTGGGATGCTGATGTGCTTGAAGCGCACCTCTATGCAATGGACAAGGAAGCAATCCTCAATATTCCTCTCAGCTCCCGCGTCCAAGACGATTTCTGGGCTTGGCATTATGAACGCAAGGGCGTTTTCACGGTGAGTTCGGCATATAAACTCCTGTCCTCTACAAAACAGCAGCGCACTGATTGGCTTGAACACACCGAGGGGCACTCGCGGGTCGATGTAGATCGTCGGTCCTGGTCAAGACTATGGGGTGCCGCAGTTCCCTCTAAAGTACGGGTCTTTGCCTCGAGGTTGGCCCAGAGCTCGATCCCAACCGGAGAGGTCCGAAAACACCGAAGTATGGCTGACTCAGCGGAGTGCGCTATATGCCGCGCGACGGTTGATACATGGCGTCATTCCCTCTTTGACTGCCGCATGGCTCGCTGCGTCTGGGCTCTCACTGACGAGGATTTGACGGAAACAATCATATCAAACAGGGAGAAGGATGCCAAGCTTTGGATGCTATGGTTGGTTGATACCCTACCTTCAGCCGACCTAGCACGGGTATTGGTGACTATGTGGGCCATATGGTGGGCGAGACGTCGTGCCATCCATGACGATCAGTACCAGAGCCCACTGAGTACCCATATCTTTGTTGAAAAGTTTCTAGCGGAGCTCGAGATGATGCCGGACAAGAAACCACGTCCCAAGGACCTGCATGCGATTTCCGGGGACCTGCATGCGATTTCCGGGGACCTGCATGCGGCTAGAAGTAGCCAGGGGAATCCGCCTTCGCATTCGTGGCTCCCGCCTGAGCACAATGATGTTAAAATGAATGTTGATGCAGGCTTCTCGAAGATTGGAGATCGCGCAGCTGCAGCAGTGATATGCAGGGACAAACGAGGAAACTACCTGGGCGCCTCGGCCATCATCTATGAAGGCCGCCTCGACCCAACTATACTGGAAGCACAGGCTTGTTGCGAGGCCCTCTCTCTCGCCTCGGATTTGCTGCTTCAATCTATATGTGTGGCCTCAGATTGCTTGGAGGTAGTGCTGAACATACAAGACAAAGTTCCCTGCCGATACTTTTCTATCTTACAAGATATCAAGCACGAGAGGAGTCTTTTCCAGGATGTAAAGTTTCTTCATGAGAATAGGAAGCACAATGGAGAAGCACATGCTTTAGCAAAGGCATCTGCCTCTCTTAGCCCCGGGCACCACGTGTGGCTTAGCATTTTGCCCGATATCATCTGTATCCCCATGTGTTTGAACGTTTAATAAAGGGTGCAGTTTCTCAAAAAAAAAGATAGCAGAGATTATGGGGAGTGTTGGGATTTAATTAACCATGAGTTAATTAAGTCACTCGCGTCCACACAAGGCGTCCGTCCAGTCCAAGGGCTACATATTTGTAATCTCAAGCATCAATAAAGAATGATTATTCATGGTCTTTGATACACATACGTATTTGCATTGTTCTTTATTTACTGCCATGAAAACCAATGAAATCGGAGGCAAACCTCTTTTATTCAAAAAAAAAAAACTGCCAGGAAAACCAAGGTCTAAAAACTCATTGATAAGTTCAACTCGTTCTATTCACCATATTGGTTCTTCTTTATTAATTAAAAATTTGCAACACATTTGAATCAATTCGACTTCATTTTAAATAATTTGGACAGAAAATTAGTCGCATTGTGATTTTATATTAATAGAACATCTAATACTTAGTTGAGTGGGATAACTTAGAGCATCTACAGTCGGACGCCTCAAATGCCTGGGCGGATGGCCCGGTCACTGATCGATCACAAAAATTTGACCCAGACGCGCTCCTCAAATGCGCAGGTTGACCGCACGCCTCATATCCAGCTCAAATATGGGGTGCACGGGCGCGTCCGCCACATCGGACTGACCATGGGGTCACACGCCGAATCGCTCGAAAACCCAGCGGTTCGACGAATGTCTCCTCTGATGGGGTGTGTGGACGCCAGTGGCACCTGTTCGGCTCACCGCCCAAGGCCAAATCCGGCTATTTAAGCCGGCCGGCGTCTCCCAACCCTAGCCCATCCACCTCCTCTCTCTCCACGCCGTCAGCCCGAGCCCATCCACCTCCTCTCTCTGGCTCCGGCGCTCTTCCCATGCTCTCCGGCTTCACCATGGTCCGAAAGAAGATAACCACCTACGCTATGCTCACACCGGAGCGCCGATACCAGATTGAGCTAGAGATCCGGGCGAAGCGCTCCGCGCACACTGCCCGCATCCCTGTCGGGCAACCTCCGAACTCGCCGGAGCAGGAGGAGGAGGAGGAGGAGCAGGTGGAGCAGCAGCCGGCTTCGATGGAGGTGGCGGATTCGGAGGATGAGGAGGAGGCGGACCTGTTGGAGTAACGCGACTAATTTTCTGGGCTTGAACATGGAGCAGACGGAGTGGGAGTTCGCCGTCACCCAAGCGAACGAGATGGCGGAGCAGCATGCCATCCTGGAGTCCATCCAGGATGAGGCCTATGTGGAGGCCAACCGGCGCGGTTCATCCAGCAGGAACGGGCGGCGACCGACGCCCTCTTCGACAAGGTCGAAGCGGAGATGGATGCGGAGGCCACCGCGAACGAGCCGGAGCTGCGGCCGCCGCCCATGTACCCAGTGCCGGGCACAGAGATAGTGAACATCTACGACGAGGACTAGGCTAGTTGATCTACGTTAAGATTTTTTTTTGCATGCTTTTGTATGGGTTTAAATTTTTTGATATGAGGTATCCTGATGCATATGCGCAAATTTAAGACTTAACCGGTCAATGTCCATGGACATGCCCAGGCGGATGTTTGAGGGCCTGGATTTGCCTACTCCTGGTGTGGATGCTCTTACAGGTTGGAGGAACCAGATCGTCTGACGTAGCTAGAAGTACTGCAGAGGGAAGTCGATCTTTTCCTACCGTCCCTTGCGCATCCTAGGGTGACCGGTGGAACTGACCAAGACAGCGCTCGACTTTCAAAGGCCCTTGCAGCCCACGAGCGAAATCCCCCAGGAAAAAGAAACAACGTAGACATTGCCTCTGCCGCTGCCAACACGTAGACAAGGGAACTTACGTAGATGCTCTGTGATGCTCGATTGAGCACGATATACTGGAGCAAAGTCAAGTGTCAGATTTAGCGGATGAGTTGTTTCAAATTCAACAGGACAAAGTCAAGTTTCAGATTTAGCAAATGAGATGTTTTAGATTTAGCAGAACATGAGATGTTTCAAACCAACCACATCCGTTCGAACTGCAAGATCCGGACGTGTTTTACCAGCCAACACGGTCTTATATTTGTCCATGGAACGGTCCAGACGTACTTTTTTTTTACAAATCGGAAGCAAACCAAGGGGCTCGGCGGCTATTCGGATCACTGCCACGCACGCGTCCGACAACCCTATAGCACACCCAAAACCCTCTTCCACCTCTCCCGCGCTTTCTCTCCAACCGATGCGCCACTTCCTGCCGCATTCATTGTTGATGCCGCGGGATGCGACCGGACGGGAGGGTGTCGCTGACCGACGCGACCAGACGGGCTCGCCACTTCAATGCGGACGTGTCATCCCGAGAAATCAACCCGGCCGTTTGCATCGCATTCACCATGTCGGATGAGGCGTCGGCCTAGGTCCGCAACGATCCGGACTTGGCAGAGGTTTGGGCTCTCGACCGGTCCATCACCACCGCGGAGACACCCGCGTGCCGCCACCGCCGTCCCAAAAGGGAGCTCGACAAGATTGACGAGGAATGGTCGCTTGGCGACCCCTCCGCCAAGGCGCCACACGACGCTCCGCACAGTGTGGCTCCTCCGCGAGTGCCAGGCGGCGGCCGGGCAAGGCTGCCGTGGCCCCGCATCCTTCTGCCGCTAGAAGGACGACGATGACACAGAGAACGATGGCGATGCGGCCGGCCAGGGCGGCACGCGTGCATGGTCGTCATCTGCTGTAAGTTAGCATCCTAGAACTTCTTTTAAAAGTTTTTAGAAATATCGTCCGTCTTAACACCGTTGTAAATAGATAATATCATTGGAGAGCACATCGTTGGTGTTTTTTTTTTAACACACATCGTTTGTGTTGTTAACACCAATGAGTTTGTGAGCATGTCATTCGAAGCTATTGACGAGGAAGACTGCAAGAGAGAGCAAAGTGGGCCGACTGCTGCGCTGTGTTCGCTCGGTTCCACCGGCCACCGTCGGATGCACATGGGACGGTAGCAAATGATCGACGTCCCTCTGCAGTATTTCTTCCTACGTCAGACGATCCGGTTCCAGGTTGGAAGGGAGCGACAGGTGTAGGTCAACCCCGTTCGCGTGTGGAAGAACATGCGTGGTGGGATTCGATCCGGGATACTGCTCCACTAATAGAAGCAAGTCAACCACCGGCTGTTGGGACTGAAGATGAGCTTGCACACATGTGGAGATGCTTTGTTTACACCTATCGGGAGGTGGGAGAGTTCAGTTCAGAGGTGCTCCCGGACGGACTCCCTGCTCTGCTTCCTGCTGGCTATTCCCAAGTGGACTCTAAACAAGAAACCCAAAGAAAAATCTGAGCTGCCACTCCCGGTACAGATCTCCTCCTCTTCCATAAATCCATAAATCGACCCCGAAACCACAGCCATCCTCCATGGAAGACAAAGGCACGGCCCAGCGAGTCCCCCGCTGTCCCACTCTTGTCGGCTGGGCTTCTTCCTCGGCAGCATAGCCTCCCCGTTGCCGGAGATGAGGAGCTTGACGACGTCTCTCGTGGCGGCGCTGATGGTATTGCTGCTGTCGGCGCGGGCAGCTCCGGCCGAGCCGTCGACTGCATCTACCGTCTGTGACGGCAGCTACTCGTGCCCCGAGGGCGCGACCTGCTGCTGCATCTACCGGCAGGGCGAGGAGTGCATCACCTGGACCTGCTGCCCGCTCCAGGGCACCACCTGCTGCGATGACAGCTACAGTTGCTGCCCGCAAGATTACGGCTTCTGCGACACCAATCTGGGAACCTGCCTCATGGTAAATATCCTCTTTTTCTTTTGCGAGATAATAACTTTAGGTCTTCAACTGATATAGTTCAGCTCACCATCTTGTTATGTAGCACTGTCATAACTTCAAGTCTTCAACTGATTACCGACATGTTGTAAATAACCTGCGGATGTTGATTGCAATTCTCTCACTTCCTCTGTTGCTTGATGAACAGGGTCAGGACAGCCCGCTTTCAGTGAAGGCGCTGAAGCGTACAATGGCCAAGCCGCACTCGGCTTTCTCGTCAGGACCCAAGGGCACTAATATGTCTGAATCTACCGAAGAATTCGACACTTGCGACAGCACTACTCGGATCTGTAGCACGTTATAACGGTTCAGTCAACGGCTGGGATATTATGAAGGACAATCTGACGGAATAGATTCAATTTACCATTTAGCTTCACCTCCAGTCCAGCTGCTCTTCTTTCTTTCACTAATAGTAACTGCTATTTCCTTTTACCATAATGATTCGGCTATGGATATACACACGAGTAAGGAGACCTTCTCCAAAGGTTATCCGTAGTAAACCTTACCCACCATTGCGGTTGAGCAGACGATGGGTATGAACATGGAGCAGACGGAGTCGGAGTCGGAGTATACCTATGCATAACCAATATGGTGAATAGAACCAGTTAAACTTATCGATAAGTTTTTAGACCTTGGTTTCCCTGGCAGTAAATAAAGAACAATGTAAATACCTGGAAACTGTGGTTGGTGTGGCTGACAGGTGGCAGTACGTATGTGTATCAAACACAATGAATAATCATTCTTTATTGATGCTTGAGATTACAAATATATAGCCCCTGGACGGACGCCTTGTGCGGACGTGACGCCTTTCATGGTTAATTAAACCTCAGCACTCCTATAATCTCTGCTATCTTTTCAAACATCAGCATCGTCTTGTTTAAAATCTCCTCCAAACGTATGGAGATATACATAAGATACCATGAAAAACTCATTCCAAAAACGCAGTAGGAAAATAAGGAGAAAATAACATATCATGATGCTTGTTTTTATTTTTTGCAGAAAAGATCAGATATATTATAAATATTCACCGGAAGTATAAATCATATCGAGGTCCGTGGACCACCAAACGACCATTGCCGTCGCCAGAACGAGGCGCCGACGTGCCGCTTCGCAGCTCCCATACCGGAGCTGGCCTGACATTGTCGATGACAGCCGAAAAATCTTCCTGCACGTGCCCCTAAGGACCAGTGCCCTGGAGCCTAGGGATAGCAATGGGTAGGGTATGGACGGGTACAACCTCCTTCTGCCCAAACCCATACCTATGAAAAATTTCTATACTCACCTAAATACCCATGAGCATAAATTGGCACACATGCCCATATCCATCGGGTATCCTATACAAATGGGTATCCAATGGGTACAATATATAATATTTAATTTTTTTTAAAGGTGGAGAAATGAGCTTAAATTCAAGTGATGATGGGCAAGCAGTATAACACTGACGCGGCCTCCTCCGATGGGTGGCCTCTTGGAGGTATCAAGGGAGTATGATCAGCTGCTGCAGTGGGAGGCGGTGGTGGGAATGAGGGGTTGCTAGATCGAGGGTTGGACAACAGTTCGACAGCGAAGGGTCAAGATTTCATATTTTACAAAGAGTCACATAGGAAGTAGGATGAAGCGGCAAGCAGGTGATAATGGGCCTATGAGCTATGGCCAGTTTAAGGAATACGAGATTTAGGGTGGGCCACAAGATTTGGATGTTGACCTCACATGACATAGCGGTTATTTTCATTTATTAACTTTTTATGGGTATCCACTGGGTTACCCATGGGCATAATTTCATACCCATGTCCTACCCATATATTTGCGGATATGGATACCCATTACCCGTGGATACAAAATCTCTCCAAGTCTTGCCCATGCCTGTTGTTTTCGGGTAGGATACCCACGGCCACGGGTACCCATACCCATGGGCAAAACTGCCATCCCTATAACCACTTGATGAAGAGCTGTCGAGATTGCTTTGTCCCGTCTACGAGTCCTATCCCTCGATTTGTATAGATACCAGGGGGTCTAGGTTATAGATAAGTCGGTTACGCGTAATGTAATCGTATTGTAGACGATCTCTGATTTTGGAGTATGCGTCAAGTCTTTGGAAATCTTCCTTCTACGTGTCGTGGGCCCTCTGGAGATGGCCCAGTAGTGAGCCATCATGGGAGATATCGGATCCGATCAATTCCCGTGGCAGGTCCTAGATTTCTATCTCAGCCGCCAAACATCTGTGCCCTAGTAGGGTTTGGACTCCTCGTTTTTGGACCATTGATCCTTGTTTTCACGGACAGATCAATACAGATAGATGAATACGCATCATGCGCAACCTCAAGGATATGCGTGCTTGATTTGGGTGTGATCAATAACCAATGGCGTCGCAAACTCCTCCAGCCAAACTAGCCGCTGACCATGGAAGCACCGCAATCGACGACGACGTGCTCTACGAGATCCTGCTCCGTCTCCCGGCGAAGCCGCTCTGCCGCCTCCGCGCCGTGTGCCGGTCATGGCGGTCCCTCCTCTCCGCCCCGTCGTTCATCGCGGCGAGCGGCCCCGCTCCTCGTCGTCCACATGCACGACGCATCCGCGTTCAACGTCCATGTCCTAGACATATCATCGGACGAAGTCGTCAAACGGATACGTGCCGAGACGCGGAGTAACACTACGGGGCCTCGCAATTCCTTGGCGCTGATGCGCAGCCCCCACGACCTGCCGCTGGTTCGATCGCCTCACGAGCACGGACGACGGGCTTCGACTCCACGTGGTCGACGCAGTGACCGGCGTCGATTTCGCCTTACCTGATGTCGACCACGTACGACAAGCAGCAACCCCATCACGTGTCGTTTATGTTCGGCAGGGCGTCCACCGGAGATTACAAGATGTTGTGTATCAGTACGCGCACGTCCGTGCCGAACGGACATCAGCAGCTTTGCAGGGTGCTCACCCTCTCGGGCAGTGGTGGAGACCATGGGTGGAGAGAGACGGCGTGCCCGCCGGCCAAGGTCAGAACAAGCCGCCCGTCAAGGGGGTTGCCTATTTCTTGCGGCACGGCCGTCGTCCCGAGGTGTGTATCATGGCGTACGACCTGGAGAAGGAGCTGTGGCGGCCGACCTTCCTGCCGGCCCCTGTACCGAGCAACAGCAACAAGCAGCAGACGAAAGAAGTTCACATAACCCCCTGGGATTTCACAGACTGGTCAGTTTACCCCCTAAGGTCCAAAACCAGCTATCTCACCCCCTGATCTTTCCTAAACCAGGTGAATCACACCCTAACCCCGATTAGAGTAGCTTTTCAAGCGGTTTTGTTGGACATAGCAAGATGCAGCTCGTTTCCGATCTGCAGTTCTGCACCAAGCCTCGTCCATCCTCCTCCGAGGACGAGCGGCGTTGTTCCACTCGCGGGGGCTCGCCTAGTCCCACTATTATATTTGTGTGCATCTCGATGCCACCCTCCACGTCTCCAGGTTTCTGATCTCCAAGTTTCCCAGCGTATGCCACCGCGGTTCGAGGGATTCTTCCAGACGTCTACGCCGTCGCGTTCGTGTTGTGCAACCGTGGCTGCGGTGCTGGGGTGCACCCACCGGCACAACCCGCCAACTGAGCAAGTTCTTGCAAGGGATCGTCGCGCACTATCGGCTGTCATACTGAAGCTCTCTGTGGCGAATGATGGTGGGGCGGTCAAGGTCGTTGACGACGGTGACAAGCAGGACATGGACGCGGGAAGCAGCGAGGAACTGGAGCGAGTCGCCGGCGAGGTGGACAAACTTCTTGATGTTGATACAAGGTCCAGATCACGCGTGAAGGCAAGCTCCAATGGAAGATAATAGACAAGTATAGACCTGCTTCCCTCCTGGAGACCTGGACAAGACGCACATAGACACAAGAAGTACGTGCCACCATGTCTGAGATGGACATGACTAACCGTGTTTAGTAACTAACAGTGGATCTCGACAGCTGCCGGCGGCAACCGCAGGCGGCACGGGCGCATATGTTGTCCACGAGGATGAAGCGGACGTGGCCGGCAAGAGCGCTGCCGAGGCGACTACGGCGACGACCACGCACGGGAGGTTTGGTGGCTAGTCGAGATTGCATGCGAGCCAAACCATAGTCGCATGTGCATGCTTTCTAGAGCCCGATGCCGAACGAGGAGCTGGCGCTTCCAAAGAACTGGGAGCCTTGCCAATTTGCCATCACATTGACACACCATTTTCTTTACCAGAGGCAGAGGCGGGCAGAGCTCTACGAAAGGTAATTCGTGAACCACGCCGGGCTGAACTTCCTCGTGGCTGGCTGCTGGCTGGTGCTGCTGCCGAACAGTACCTCAACGATGCATGTGGTTTGGGTGGGATGACCTGAGCAACATGCGATGGCAGAAAGGTGGGCGGAGGAACTATGTCGACCTGGCACTCGCAACCTTCAAAACCGCCTGGAAAACAACTCTGATCGGTGCTAGGGGGTGATTCACCTGGTATAGGAAAGAACAGGGGGTTAAATACCCGGTTTTAGACCTGAGGGGGTAAACTGGCCGGTTTGTGAAATCCTAGGGGGTTAAGTGGACTTCTTTCGCAGCAGACAGGGAGCATGTTCTACCACAGTTTGGCCGAGCTGGGCGGCTGCCTGGCCCTACTGTACGAGGACTGGGAGGAGTTCATGGAGCTGTGGTTGCTCGTGGACCCCGGCAAGGTTATCTGGTCCAAGCGGTGCACCATCACCGTGCCGTATCGGTACCAGGGTGTCCACGACTCACGTGTTTATCCATATTTTGCGGAGATGTTGTGGTTGCTAGATGATGGGAGGATTGTCATTTGGATGTTGCTGGCTGAGTCAGGACTTCCGCATGCGGTGTTGTGTACATATGACCCAAGAACCATGTCCTACACGGATGTGGCAGACATGCCAAACTACATTATGGGAGGTGTGTATACAGGGAGCTTGTTGGGTCGAGAGAGTTTCCTCCATCTCCATCAAGGAAGTTCAGCGTAGTACTCCTACTAGCTCTTGCGTAATTTGTCAAGATCAGATGGTTTTCTTTCTTTCTTTTCTTTTCTCCACCAAGGAGCATGCATGAGCAAGATGATTTTACTTGTGTTAGAGCAACTCTAGCAGATCCTCATATTTTTTTATCAGTAAAATCATTAGTAGATGATCGTTGCAAGTTATGGAGGTTCTGTTGCCCAGGTGAAAACTCAAAATCACAAAAACCGTCTGTAAAATTTTCATGTGTGTAGGACCAGTTTGCATTGGCTAACTTTTTCTTCCTCGATTCCCCACGAAACCACGCACACCACCCATGAGGGCAGGAATATATAGGTAAACTGATCCATATCATCAACCAACAAATTATGTAGTACTTTCTCTGTAAAGAAATATAAAAGCGTTTAGATAACTAAATAGAACTAATTTTTTTTCGAGAATACGCCAAAGGAGTACCATAGCTTTATAGAAGAGAGAAGTATAATTACAAGATTGCGTCCTAGGTGCGAACATGAAGGATGTTACAACACACGCGACACCAACACCTCACTATCCTAGACTAACTTCTCACAAAACGTTGTAGTCCTCCGACACCAACACCCGCTATCTTCCACTCGGCGATTTCATCTAGGATCATGAATGGAAGGTCGAACGCAGTCTTCTGCTCATTGGCCCTGTTGAATACTCTGGCGTTCCTCTGCTTCCACAAGGCCCACGCTACTGCTGTCACCATCGTGTCAAAACCTCTCCGGTCAGCTCCATTGAAACCCGTGCGCGCTGCGAGCCACCACTCTGTGAACTCATCCGCCTCCAGTGGCCCTTGTATGTTAATCTGAAGAAGGACGAACACTCTGTGCCACACCTCCTGAGCATAGGTGCAGTTTGCCAGGATGTGTTCCACATTGTCCTCCGCCTGCAAGCACGTATAGCAAGCCGACGGTTGGTTTTGTAACCCGTGCCTGGCTCTCATGTCCGAGGTCCACAATCTATTCTGTAAAACAAGGCAGACGAATAGCTTGCACTTGGGCGGTGCCCAGCTTCTCCAAGTGCAATCCGAAGTGGGCGATCTGGTCAGCTCGGAGCAGAGGTAGTGATAGACCGATTTGGCCGAGTAGGAGCCCATCGTCGTGAGCGGCCAAGTGAAGCTGTCTGGTTGATCCGGATCCCTCGCCATCGTGTTAATCGCATGAGCAAGATGCATGAGCTGTATGAGGGCCGCGAAGGAGGTGTTTGCCTCAAAGTCTTGCGTCCAGCTCGCGCCATCGAGTGCCTGACGCACCGTGCGTCTATTTGCCATCCTGGCCGGGACCAAGGCGACCAGTAATGGTGCAATGTCCGCTGCCGCCACTCCGTGAATCCACCTGTCCTTCCAGAAAAGCACCCGCTCACCCGACCCTACTGTGATGTTGACCAATGGGTCAAACACCTCTTTAGTATCATCATCCCTTCATCAATGGCGGTCTTTGCCATGGGCGTTGGGCATCGGTCCTCTTGAGCCATTCCCATCTTACTCTGAGCGCAATTGCTTGCTACTTCAGGTTCTTGATG
The DNA here is from genome assembly GCA_032464435.1 of Aegilops umbellulata. NCBI lineage: Eukaryota > Viridiplantae > Streptophyta > Magnoliopsida > Poales > Poaceae > Aegilops > Aegilops umbellulata. The sequence continues at coordinate 536,668,194 of CP136055.1, forward strand.
CCCAAACCACCAAAGACTTTAGGTCAGTTGATTTTATCCCATGCTACCAGGCACTGCCCGCCATTGCACTTGTCCTTGCTGGCCCAGAAAAAGGATCTCATCCACTTGTTCATATCCTCTAGAACCCACTCCGGTGCCTCCGTGATCGTAAGATGGTGCACAGGCCAAGCCGCAATGACGGATTGCACCAAGATTAATCGTCCGGGCCTCTGGATCAGCCCCCTCTGCCACCCCGGCAAGCAATGCCTCACCTTGTCCAACATGGGCTGCTAGTCTGCGCGCGTTAGACTCCTGATTGCAAGCTGTAGCCCCAGATATTTGCAGGGGAAGTCCAAGGTGTTGCACTAGAGCATGTTCGCGACTCTAATCTTGTCTTCGCCAGTGCCTCTGATGACAACTGTTATTGACTTGCGGTAGTTGACCTTTAGCCCCGAGGCCTCTCCAAACACTGTCAATATTGCCCCGATCGTCGCCAAATCCTGCGATGAAGGCCTAGTGAACATGGCCATGTCGTCAGTGTATATGGATACACTCTCAATCAGAGTGATCCCGGTGAAAGCATTAAGCGCAACCACATCTATGGCCTTGTGCATAGGAGCCGAAAGGACTTCCATGGCAATGACAAACAACATAGGTTAGATCGGGTCTCCTTGCCTCAAACCGTAGGCATGTACAATCTTCCTACCTTGCACTCCATTCACCACCACCTTTGTGCTTGCGGTCATCAAAAGCGCCGCCATCCAATTTATCCATCTTTGGCCGAAGCCCTTCGCTGTCAACACCTCGAAGAGGAAGGGCCAGGAGAGAGAATCAAAGGCTCTCGATATTTCCAGCTTCAGGAAGATGCCCGGGATTCTTCTCGCGTGAATTTTCCTCGCCACTTGTCGTACCAATAAGAATTTATCATGCAGGTGCCGCCCCTTGATGAACGCGGACTGGTTCATCGCCACCAGCTCCTTGATTTGTAGCCTTAGCCGATTGGCCAGGATCTTTGTGAATAGCTTCAGGATGCTATGGCTTAGGCTTATTGGCCTATAATCACCTATCTCCTCTGCGTCAGGCTTCTTGGGGATGAGGATGATGTTTGCTTTGTTCATTTTGGTAAAGCCTCTCCTATCTCCCACAAAGAGTTTCATCATCACGGCCATGAAGTCTTGCTTTATGATTTGCCAAGCCTTTTGAAAGAAAGCTCCGATGTACCCATCCGGCCCCGGAGCCCCGTCCGGAGGCATCTCTTTAATAACCTGCCACACCTCCTCCTCTGTGATCATCTCTTCCAAGTTGCTCAGATCCTTAGCCTCGATCCCCAAGTAGTGCATGTTGAGGGTGTGCTCCCTCGATCGCGCAATCTCCAGCAGCCTTTTATAAGCCTCTGTGAACACCTCCATCTTCCTTTCCTAGTCCATAATGATACTGTCCCCCAGCTTGACATGAGCAATGAAGTTTTTAGTTCTTCTACAATTAGCCACTGCCTAAAAGAGTTTTGTGTTGGCATCCCCTTCTCTAATCCATCTCAATCGGGACCGCTGCCGATCAATTGTTCTCTCCAGTGCCGCCATGCCCAGCAGCGCTTTTTTGAGCGTGCGTCGAAGCCATACCTCCCTAACACTCACTGTCCTGTTCTACTGCGCAATGTCGAGTCTCTGAATCAGCCAAGTGGCAACCCTCATCAGTAGCTTAACATTTCCAATTTTCCGCTGGCCTCACGCTTGGAGGGAAACCGCCGAGTTGCGCAACAGCGCATCCAGTCTTTTGTAGGGGTCGACAACCCCGGGGACACAGGTCCAGGCTTCATGCACAGCCTCCTCGAAGCCCTCTAATCTGATCCAGAAGAGCTCAAATCTGAAGCGTTTTGGGGGGCAAAAATCTGCACTCATGGTGAGGTGTAGTGCCGCATGATCCGAGACTCCCATGGATAGCGCCTGAAGCAGGTGATTCACATTTTGAAGCTCCCAATCCACCGTCATGAGGACACGATCGATATTAGTCAGCGTGGGTGCGTCCCTCTCATTGGACCAAGTGTACTTCCTCCCATGCATGTACATCTCACGAAGCTCATGATCGTCCATGAAATCCTTAAACTTGTTCATCATGCTCCTGTTTAGATTGTTGTTGCTCTTTTCGGAGGCTTGCAAAATCATGTTGAAGTCTCCAAGCACTAGCCAAGCGCCGGGGCAAATCGTGCACCTCAGTCTAAGCTCATCCAAAAACTGACTCTTCCGCTCGTCGCCTTGGGGTCCATATACTACCGAGATCCACCATGGCTCCCCAAATTTGGTACACACCCTGCCTGTGATGAAGTTCATGTTGAGTTGGATGGCTTCCACTTCCACAACCGAGCTATCCCAAGCTAGCAACACTCCACCACGCGTCTCCTCCGCCGGCAAGTAAGCAAAGCCATCAAAGGATGGCCCCATACATTGCACCACAGTGAACCTATCTATTACATCCATCTTAGTCTCTTGGAAGCAAATGAGATTGACCTCTAACGTACTCACGCACCGCCTTAAGTTTTGCTAGATTGTGCAGTCCCCGAACATTCCAGCATAGCACTTTTGGGTGTGGATCCATGTAAATGCTTTCGCCAACTCCGCTAGGTCACTCCGACTAAGCGCACACCACCACCGTGTTTTGTGCCTCCATCTCTTCCGCCGATGGTAATGACTTGCCGAAGAGAGCCGCAATGATCCACACATGTTGCTCACGCAGCGAGAATCAAAGATCTCCTTGAGCTCGTGCACCACTCCATCATCCACCTCAAGATCTCCCGGCACCATGCCAAGTGCATGGATAAGCACATTCTCCACCAGCTTGTCTCGAGGCCTCTTAGTCGTCGTGCTCTTCTTGGAAGCTCTTGTGGTCCTCTTGGGCGTGAAGGGCTCAGCCTCAGGCCGTAGCTGAGATGCTTGCACTTCCTGGAGCAACGGTGGGGCGAGGCGCTTGATGATATTAGAGCAAAAGCTCTTGAGCTTGCCGTATGCCGCCGCCTCGTTGGCAGTCATCCCCTCTGTTACCTGATCCATGGGAGCACATATCAGACTCGTACATGCATTGCTCGTCGTTGCTATCTCCTTTTTTGATCTCCTTCTTTGATCAGGGTCCGACTCTTTCAATACACATGTAGCTGACGTAGCCAGTCCCAACGTTGCATGTGCACGATTCTTGTCCGGGTAGGCCCTCCAACGGTGGTTGGGTCTCGATTTCCGTGGTGGTGGGGTTAGTTGTCTCCACCGCGCCACCCACCGTCTTGTCGTCCTGCACATGCCCCCTCGGGTCTCGCCTAGCTGGGTCCACCATCAACTCCTGTTCAACCTAATTAGCCTGATCTTCTTTGTCGCAATCTGCCTGGCGCCCCTCCTGCTCTGTTGGACCCACCTGGTCTCCCCTGGCGCTATCTGCCTAGTGAGCCAACAGTCCGCCCGGTGGTGGTCCGCCCCTTGTCATGATCTGTCTTGGTTCCAGGGCGGCCAGCGGCTCATCCGCATCTTGGGCCCGCGTCCCCAGGTTCTCCGACCGCAACTGTAGGGTAGCTGGCTCCTGGCCCGCAGCTCACCCACCTCGGGTCTCCTTTCCTGGTTGGGCAACGGATCTGATGCCACAATCCTCCTCTGATTGGACAGCGGATCCGATGCCACGCATCTCCTTGGCGTAACCGCCTCCGGAGCTGGCTGTGCACTCGAAGCGCCTCTCCCGCTTGCCTCGTTTGAATTTGCAGCCGAACGTTCCCCCGGTCTCGCAGCCGTGGTCAGCCGGTCAAAAGCTGACTGCCTACGGGTTATCCTGTTCGCTACCATCACCCTTGTGGGTCCCAGACCTGCCTCGCACATCGTGCCCATTGGAGGGAGGCACCAATACGAAGCAGGGGAGCCGTCCCGGCCAACCAGGCCGCCAGCTGCGCCGTGAGCACGGCCGCCACCATTACCGTCAGCGGCGCCGCTACCACCACGCGAGTCGCGGATCCCAAACTGCCATGGCAACCCGCGTAGCCTAGGGCCCGGCCCTCCCATGCCTCCATCCTGCTTAGGAATGCCACTCTGGCCACTGTCTGGCAAACCATCAAAGAACCACGACTCACCGGCCTCTCGGAGATCCATCACCACGTCCAAGTGAATGAGCACTTTGTACTGGAGAAACGCCGGCGGACGCTCCTCTCCCGGCTCCGGCACGGCGAGCCAGCGTAGGGTAGGGATGCACTGTGGGTCCGCCGTCCATGCCGTGGTCTTGAACGAATCCAGGTTCGCCCGAGAGGCAGTCTCCGGTGCGACGGCGCCGATCTTGGACGACGAGCCCAACAAGTCCTCCATAACTGACCGACCCAGGCATGGGGAGGGATCCCCTCCAGCTCGAGCCAAACCTTGAACCCCGCCACCGAATGCACCGCCTGCGATTGCCGATTCCATGGCCTGAAGATGAGTCTGTCACCTTGGAACTCCACCCATGGGCACACCGAGACTCCGTTCCTGAGCTCAGCCGAGGCAAACACGACCAGGAAGTCCTCCGGCCGGTGGCGATGGACCGAGATGAACTCCGGTGGGATCCCCAGGTTGCCCTCCAGCTGAAGGAAATACGCCCTAGAGGCAATAATAAAGTTATTATTTATTTCCTTATATCATGATAAATGTTTATTATTCATGCTAGAATTGTATTAACCGGAAACATACTACATGTGTGAATATATAGACAAACAGAGTGTCACTAGTATGCCTCTACTTGACTAGCTCGTTGATCAAAGATGGTTATGTTTCCTAACCATAGACATGTGTTGTCATTTGATTAACGGGATCACATCATTAGGAGAATGATGTGATTGACATGACCCATTCCATTAGCTTAGCACCCGATCGTTTAGTATGTTGCTATTGCTTTCTTCATGACTTATACATGTTCCTATGACTATGAGATTATGCAACTCCCGTTTGCCGGAGGAACACTTTGTGTGCTACCAAACGTCACAACGTAACTGGGTGATTCTAAAGGATATCTATAGGTGTCTCCGAAGGTACATGTTGGGTTGGCGTATTTTAAGATTAGGATTTGTCACTCCGATTGTCGGAGAGGTATCTCTGGGCCCTCTCGGTAATGCACATCACATAAGCCTTGCAAGCATTACAACTAATGAGTTAGTTGTGAGATGATGTATTACGGAACGAGTAAAGAGACTTGCCGGTAACGAGATTGAAATAGGTATTAAGATACCGATGATGGAATCTCGGGCAAGTAACATACCGACGACAAAGGGAACAACGTATGTTGTTATGCAGTCTGACCGATAAAGATCTTCGTAGAATATGTAGGAGCCAATATGAGCATCCAGTTTCCGCTAATGGTTATTGACCGAAGACTTGTCTCGGTCATGTCTACATTGTTCTCGAACCCGTAGGGTCCGCACGCTTAACGTTACAATGACAGTTTCATTATGAGTTTATATGTTTTGATGTACCGAAGGTTGTTCGGAGTCCCGGATGTGATCACGGACATGACGACGAGTCTCGAAATGGACGAGACATGAAGATTGATATATTGGACGACTATGTTCGGACACCGGAAGTGTTCTGGAGAAGTATCGGATTAAACCGGAGTGCCGGAGGGTTATCAGTAACTGAGGGAGTCCTGGATTAGGGGGTGTTCGGGTAGCCTGACTATACCTTCAGCCGGACTCCAGGACTATGAAGATACAAGATTGAAGACTTCGTCCCGTGTCCGGATGGGACTTTCCTTGGCGTGGAAGGCAAGCTTGGCAATGCGGATATTCAAGATCTCCTACCATTGTAACCGACTCTATGTAACCCTAACCCTATCCGGTGTCTATATAAACCGGAGGGTTCTAGTCCGTAGGACAACTCCATCATACAACAATCATACCATAGGCTAGCTTCTAGGGTTTAGCCTCCTTGATCTCGTGGTAGATCTACTCTTGTACTACCTATATCATCAATATTAATCAAGCAGGAGTAGGGTTTTACCTCCATCGAGAGGGCCCGAACCTGGGTAAAAACATCGTGTCCCGTGTCTCCTGTTATCATCCCCCTAGACGCACAGTTCGGGACCCCCTACCCGAGATCCGCCGGTTTTGACACCGACATTGGTGCTTTCATTGAGAGTTCCACTATGCCGTCGCAATCAGGAAGGATGCCTCCTCCCGTCTTTAAAGACGGTGCCTTAGCTGAGGGAGCCTTGGCCGTCGGCCAAACTCTCCGGCTAGGTGGTTTTCTCATGACCGCCTGTTCGGCCGTTGCGCCGACGGTGACCTCTCGGGTCATCAAAAGCAACCTTCACGTCAGCTCGGAACTTGCCGAGCAGCTAGATCCGATGGAGCTCTCTTCCGTAAACGAGCTCTTGGATCGCATCGCCGCCCTGGGGGTCGCAACGGATTACGACCAGGTTGGGCTTAAACCCGATCTAAGGGAAATTAAGTCTCCCCACGTCACCCACCACGTCACCGTGGTAGAGGCGCAGTGCGGTGACCCTTCATCTATTTTAAGGACTAGTTACGTCCGAATTCCTGACCCCTCCAAGCCGGATACCCGCAGAGGGGAGGATGTAACTCGAGACCTGAGCTTAGAATCAGGCAACGGGCTAGACTCATTGGACAACATCCAAGAATCCGGACCTCAGAGTTCGGAAGCTCTTCGGCCTCTGAATCTTAGGTTGGGAGAGGTTTCAGAATCAACGCCACCCGCCCACCCGAACATAAGCGATCTTTCCCAAATCAGGCAAAAGCCCGAGGAAACAGTACATCATTACTGGGCCAGATTCCTCCTGGTTATGAACAGCATAAAGGATTGCCGCGAGGGAGACGCAATATCAATCTTCTGCAGTAATTGCACGGACGAGGGAATCCTTCACGCCATAAGTCGTCGTGATATTACACGCTTCGCTGACTTGGCGTCCATAGTACAAAAGTACTGTGCGATGGAAAGTGCCTGGAAAACTGAAATAAAATTTTGAGATAATCCGGCCTTGAATAGCAATCCCGTTCGGACTAAGAGGGTGCATCATCGTAAGACACCCGGGTTAAACACCAAAAAACCAAAACCCTCTACAGAGCATGGAACCGTACTGGAAAGATGGCTTGATGGACCCTGTAAAATTCACAGTACAGAGGACGCCACACCAACTCACAGCCTTAGAGCATGTTGGATACTTCAGCAGGTGGCCAAAATTGGCGAGGACCTCTTAATTTTGGAGGCCACAGAAAACCACCCCGGGGACACCTGTACCGTCCTCACAGTCTCCGAGACCTTCGCATCAAATAATATGCGAAAAACAACACTCCGCAACCTTGCCGAAGTCTATCAAGTAGCAACAATAAACCCATGGAGCGACACGGCTATTACCTTCAACGCAAGTGATGAACCTAAATTCCGAACAGCCCGAGCACCAGCCGCATTGGTCCTCAGTCCAATAGTGGATGTCTTTCGCCTCACCAAGGTACTCATGGATGGAGGCAGCGGATTGAACCTCATTTATGAGGAAACTCTTCAAAAAATGGGATTAGACTGGAGCCGCGTTGAGGGAAGCAACACAACCTTTAGAGGAATAATCCCCAGTCGGGAAGCGCGCTGCACAGGAAAAATCACACTAGATGTGGTGTTCGGCACGCCTGATAATTACAGATCCGAGGAGGTCACATTTCAGGTGGCCCCGTTCAGCAGCGGATATCACGCCCTACTAGGGCGGGAAGCATTTACAATCTTCCAAGCAATACCCCATTACGGGTACATGAAGCTCAAGATGCCCGGGCCGAACGGAATTATCACTCTCGCTAGTGATCCGGACATAGCACTCCGCGCCGAAAACAAGACTGCCGCATTAGCCCTGGAGGCACTATCCGAAGCCTTAGCAGCTAAGGAACTGACTGCGCTGCGCTCCACAGTTAACAGGGATCATGTGATACTCGACAAGAGATCCAAGTCCACATCCCTTAAGCCAGCAGACGAAATAGTCAAGTTCCAGGTCCATCCAACGGATCCCAATAAAAGGGCCTCCATCGGGGCACGATTAAACCCTGATATGGACGCCGCACTGCGAGAATTTCTACGTGAAAATTGGGACATCTTCGCCTGGCACCCTTCAGACATGCCATGAATCCCACGCAGGCTGGCCGAACACAGCTTAAATATCCTAAAAGGATTCAGACCTGTCAAACAAGCCCTTCGGCGTTTTTCCAAACCCAAGAGACAGGCTATGGGAGAGGAGCTAGCCAAGCTATTGGAGGCCGGATTCATTAGAGACATAAAACATCCGGACTGGCTAGCCAACCTGGTGATGGTACCAAAGAAGGACAAATCCTGGCGCCTGTGTGTCGATTTTAAAGACCTTAACAAGGCTTGCCCAAAGGATCCCTTCCCCCTGCCCCGTATAGATCAAATTATCGATGCCACCGCAGGACACGATTCGTTGTGTTTCCTCGATGCATACTCCGGTTACCATCAAATCAAGATGGCAGAACCAGACCAAGCCGCAACAGTATTCATCACACCATACGGCCCATTCTGCTTCAAAACAATGCCCTTCGGGCTGAAAATGCCGGCGCAACATATCAGCGCATGATTCAGACATGTCTGGCAAACCAGATCGGCAAGACAGTGGAGGCGTACGTGGATGATGTGGTCGTAAAAACAAGACACGTCGAATCTCTAGTAGACGAATTGAGGCTAACATTCGACAACCTCCGAAAATAAGACATCAAGCTCAACCCGGAAAAATGCGTTTTCGGCATTCCAGTCGGAAAGCTTTTGGGCTTCATTGTATCCGGTAGAGGAATTGAAGCAAATCCGGCCAAGATCCGAGCTTTGTCGCAACTGGATATCCCAAAGGACCTCAAACAAATACAAAAATTAACCGGATGCGTGGCGGCTTTAAGTCGCTTTATCTCTCGCTTGGGAGAAAAGGCACTGCCCCTTTATCGCCTCCTTCGGCGCACCGAAAACTTCGAGTGGACGGATGCTGCCGTGGCCGGACTTGATGAAATAAAAGCCATATTGGCAACAAACCCAGTCCTGGCCGCGCCAAACACCGGCGAACCAATGCTATTGTACATCGCAGCAACCCATCAAGTTGTCAGCGCAGTACTCGTCGTCGAGTGGGAAACGGACGGACACAAACTCCCCCTTCAAAGGCCGGTCTACTACGTGTCCACTGTCCTCACTCCATGCAAATCACGGTACACGCATTATCAAAAGATTGCATACGTGGTATTCATGGCATCCCGGAAGCTACGACAATACTTTCAAGAGTGTTCCATAATAGTAGCCTCGGAAGTACCACTCAACGATATTATCAACAACCGCGATGCAATGGGCCGGATCGCAAAATGGGCCGTCGAGCTCCTCCCGTTCGATATAACCTATAAGCCACGACGAGCTATTAAATCGCAAGTTTTGGCCGACTTCGTCGCGGAATGGACGGAGGCCGAGCTCCCTAAAGAGTACGGCACATATTCAAACTGGATCGTGCATTTCAACGGCTCCAAAATTTTGGCCGGACTAGGGGCTGGCGTCGTCTTGACGTCCCCCATAGGAGACACAGTTCAATATGTGCCCTAGATCATGTACACGGACTCCAACAATGCAGCCGAATATGAGGCCCTCCTACATGGTCTCCGGATGGCAGTATCTATGGGCATTCAACGCCTAGAGGTACGCGGGGACTCGAACCTCGCGATATCCCAAATAAACGGAGACTTCGACGCCAAGGATCCAAAAATGGCAGCTTACCGCAACGCCGTCCTAAAAATGTCAGCTCGATTCGAAGGGTTGGAGTTTCATCATATAGCCCGAGAAAACAATCAGGCAGCGGATGTCCTGGCACGCATTGGAGCAAAACGCGATGTAGTCCCCCCCCCCCCCAATATCTTTTTAGAAAGACTGTTCAAGCCATACGTAGCATGGGAGGGGGAACCCACAGATAACAGCCCGGACCTAACCGCACCACTCGACGCCGAACAATCTGACATAATTGGAGGCTCCGCCACCGAAATTACACCTTCATCCCACGTAATAATGGCGGTCATCGCCCCGTGGACAGAACCGTTCCTAGCCTACCTTAATAGGCAGGAACTCCCAGTGGACCAAAACGAGGCACGCTGCATAGTGCGGCGATCTAAAGCCTATAAAGTCCACGAGGGAGAGCTTTATAAGAAAAGCACTACCGGAGTCCTTCAAAGGTGCATCTCCGAAGAGGACGGGCGGAACTTGCTGGCTGAAATTCATGCCGGACTCGGTGGCCACCACACTGCAGCTCGGTCCCTTGTAAGCAAGGCTTTCTGTACGGGCTTTTACTGGCCGACGGCCCGAGCACACGCTCAGGACTTGGTCCAACGATGCGTCGGTTGCCAGCTTTTTGCAAATCAAAGCCATATGCCACCCACCGCCCTCCGAACTATCCCCATCACTTGGCCCTTCGCGATCTGGGGGCTTGACATGGTTGGACCCCTTAAAGGCGGAACCCACAAGAAAAAAATACTTACTGGTCATGGTGGATAAGTTCACCAAATGGATAGAAGCCAAGCCTGTTAAGACAGCCGAATCTGGACCTGTGATAGACTTCATATCTAGGGTTGTACACCGTTACGGCGTCCCCCACAGCATCATCACTGATAACGGCACAAACTTCACCTCCGATGAGGTGAAACTCTGGTGCAAAAACATGGGCATCAAGCTCGGCTATGCTTCCGCCTATCACCCACAAACTAACGTCCAGGTCAAACATGCAAATGGTCTCATCATGAGCGGCATTAAAACCAGACTAGTGCAGTCCCTCAGGGAATATAACACGCACTGGGTCGAGGAGCTCGACTCCGTACTCTGGGGGCTGCGGACCACGCCGAATCGCGCCACCGGATACACACCATTCTTTATGGTGTACGGCGCAGAGGCAGTTCTGTCCTGCGACATAATTCATGACTCACCTCGAGTGCGCATGTACGAAGAAAGAGAAGCCGAGCTCGATCGGCAGGACAACTTAGACGCCTTGGAGGAGGAGCGTGACGTGGCACAAGCCCGTTCCGCATTTTATCAACAGCAGGCTCGAAGATATCAAAGCAGAGAAGTACAGGCCAAAAATTACAATGTTGGCGAACTAGTTCTACGCCTGCTAGATAAGAAAAAGGACAAACTCAAGCCCAAGTGGGAAGGTCCATTCATAATCGACCAAGTCCTGACTGGTGGAGCGTACCGCCTGCGAGATGCGTCGGATAACCGACTCGAGCCGAACTCATGGAACGCCGCCCGTCTCCGAAGATTCTATGCCTAGCGCCGGACTCTGTGTTTGTCTCCTTCCTCTGTCCATTTTTTACATTTTCTGTCTTACATTTCTCTCCTTCCCCTCTTTTCTCTTATAGCCCTTAAAGGCTCATCAAGTGACACGCTACCCGCGCTCATTAAACCTGGGGGCTTCTTTAACAGAAGCTTATTTATATGGGCTTCACGCCCAACACATGCGTCAAACTTCCGCATGTACCTTTTCTTCACCATTATATGCATCGATATGACTTAAGTTTTGGCCAAGCTGGGTTGCCTGGCTCCTGTGCTTACCCCTACGTTCCCGGTTGTTCGGCTAGGCGGTAAAGGGAGCACCTCTGCGACTGTTACTACCGGATCAGCCGAATGTGTACCTCAGACTGGGTGAAGCCGAAAGCTAGCGTTCTTAAGGGAATATTCGGTCGGTGAACTAAAAGACGACCTTTTTTACTTATTTATATACATGCCACCAGATGTTTTTCCTGCATTTGCAGTCCGGACTTGCACTTTAGGGCATGCCTCCCAGAGAAAGGAACCGCTAACGGAACTATTCTCTCTGGAAGATGTTTCTTACTATCCATGTAATATAACATAACTAGTTGGGCACTTGTCTGATAAAGCACTAATGACCCCTACGCCTGGTCTCCATGCATACCCGGTTCGTACATAACCGATAGGGTATTCGGCACACTCCGTACCGTCAGGTCCCGAGGTAGAAGCGAAAAGATCGGCAATGACAAACGATCTACAATCCGGCTAGAAGGCATTATACATGTCAATTAACAATTACATAGTCACTCTGACTGATTGTATTCCTCTTCTATACCATGTAACAGGCTGTCTAATTTACAGTCCTGTTGGGAATACTTTGCGGCCAATTCTACTTGGCCGTATACCAAGCTTACAGGGATCTCCTTCCCATCAGGCCCCACAGGTCCGACTTCGGCCATGTGGTTTGGGTCAGACCTCGTAAACCAGGTCTTCACCATGGCCCAGGCCTCCCTAGCGCCTTGTCGGCAGGCCGATATCTTCCACAACCGGAAGCGCCGCCGAGCTCCCTTCAGCTTCTCCGCAAGCTCTCCAAGGCCCTCGGGCATGGAGTGGGAAGGCCATAAGGCTTGGGCAACGCCTCGCATTGCCTGCCGAACTCGCTCGTGCAGTTGCGAGAGCTCGGGAAGAAGGTCACCCGTACAACCTGGCATCTCCTCTGCAGGACGACCTGTTAGCATACCTACAGACATTACTCTGTTAGTCGACTTCCTCGCCGAATTCTTTTTTCCAAAGATTTGCTTAAGCACTTACTAAATATGCCGCGTTGAAGCCGCTGGTTCTCCTTAGTGGAGTCCGACAGCTGGCCACGAACATCTTTAAGTTCAACGTCCAGCTTGGTGTTGGCATCCTGAAGATCATTCTTCTCTCGCCTCACCTTTGTCAGCGTACTCTCACCGGCCTTTAGCCGGCGTAAGAGTTGTTGTCTCTCCGGATCGAGTCCGGCGCCATCTGCAATATGATTTGTCAGATTCGCACCCACGCCGCAAAATACTAATATTTCGAAGTGTCTCTTACCAGAGGGGGTCTCTTTGGGCTCCCCTGCCGCGGCTAGTGCGGCCTCCAGTTGAGCCTTGCACTCTTCCAACTCCTGGGACAGTACGGTATTCTTCTCTGTAAGAACCTGCATACCAAATGATCCTTAAATCAGTTACTCTAACTGTTTCAAGTCTCGGGGCTATATATATATATATATATATATATATATATATATTTGACCAAAATTTTCTTACCCGTATGTCTTTTACATACTGCTCCGTGGCTCTGGCTAAACCATTTTGAGCGGCACGGAGGTACGCATCTCCCGAATTGAAGGCATTTAATGCCTCTTGGGAGAAACAAGCGTCGCGAAGAACTGTCCGGCGACGCCTGTGGTTCATGGCACTCTCCACCTCAGAATCTGTGGCGGACAGCCTGTCCGCATCCTCTGTCGGAGGAGCGTCCGGTGCGCGCCTTGTGCTCGCCTCCGCTTCCAGGCCAGGCGTTGGAGCCTGGCTGGTGGAGGCGCGATTGGCAACCTCTCCGGATGTAGTCCGGCGAGGTCTCTTCGTCCTGAAGATAGCACGAACGTTAATATGCCCTGAAGGAATAACACCAGGGAAAAAGAGGGTGTGCTATACCTTTGCGCCGGCATCTCAGTCCGGACCACATTCCTTTTTACCCCACGGGGCCCTGCGGCCCCTCGTTGGCTAGCCGCCGCAGGTTCGGCCTCCCGCCTCGGAAATCTCCCCTGCAAAACGCGGTCGTCATCAGAAAAACTGAAATACGTGAGAATGGAATCCTTCTCAAGGGAATGAGGCTCCGGTCTCTGTCACCTGGGATGCCGGGATTAACCCTGGGTAATCAGCCGTAATGGCCACCAAGGTATTGTCCTTGCTTAGCTGATGGAACACCCCGTCGATAAGCTCCACCGATTTGTCCGGATCCTCTTCGGAATCCGGATCGAGGGACCGTTCTGGATCCTCGGGCTGTGGAGGACGGCTATTTATATCCTTTACCTCCTGACGCAGTTCCTGCGTTAAAGTCGTTAGACTATATATTTAATCATGGGAACATAAAACGAATGGGCAAGCACGATTGTCCACTTACCCAACTTGGAGGGTTGTACATAGTAAATCCGCCCTGTGGATTGACGCGGCGGAATTCCTCCTCTTCTCCCTTGTACAAAGAGGACAGGATCTTTACTAGAGCGGCAGCTGAGGCTGGCCCTTTACGACCGTAACGGGTGGTGTCATCCTCCCCGTTAAAATCCCACATGGGGTGGCCTCTATATTGAAGCGGCTGCACCCCCCGCATGATGCATGCGGCCATAACTCCAATCATGGCTAGTCCGAAATGAGCCAATAGTCTTATCCGGCCCATCAGGTAAAGGACGTCTCTGTCGCTTTCTCTCTGAGAGCTCCGCAGACACCAGCTCAAGCGTTTCTTTAATGGAGCATTGTTGAACTTAGGGAGACCGACCCGGACAGGGTCCGGTAGCGGGACATCATCTATATAAAACCATTCCGAAGGCCAGTCCTCGGACGCCTTCTTTGGGGTCCCGGATAGGTACCCGGTCCCGGCGATGCGCCACACTTCGGCTACGCCCACTTGATATATAGACCCCTCTTGAGAACGGGGCACCAGGCAGAATATCCTCTTCCACAGCGCGAAATGAGCCTCAATACCCAAAAATAGCTCGCAAAGGGCGACGAAGCCCGCGATATGCAATATAGAGGCGGGCGTGAGATTGTGCAGCTGGAGGCCGTAGAACTCCAGAAGCCCACGGAGAAATGGATGAACTGGAAATCCCAGTCCCCTTATTAGATAAGGGACGAAGCACACCCGCTCTCCTTTAGAGGGATTGGGGGTGCTCTCCGCTTGTTTTCCGCCATTGTAGGTGGCGAGTCCGGCTCGGACCGGGACCATATAAGCCTGAGGGAGAAATCCCTTGGCCTGAAGCGACACTAACTCGCTGTGCGGGATGGAGCAACTCTCCCAGTCTCCGGGTTTAGGACTGGAAGGGCGAGAGGAGGAGCTGCGACGGCTGGCCATGTTGGAATGGACCTTTGCTGGAGGCGCTCTGATGATTACTCGCGGAGAGGAGAAGGTGTGGTTTGGATCTGAATCCCCATCCCGTTAAATAGGCGAATCGTTTATGCGGCTAGGGGTGTGGATGTAAAAACGCCCCGGCTTTTCGCACTCGTTTGACACGTGGAAGACGGCCATTATTGGGCATGGAATCCAAGGAGCGCTACATTACAAAAATCGGACATTATTCCTACAGGTACACAGAATTTGGAGAAGAAACCGCCTTGCAATGCCGAAGACAATCTGCGCGCCGGACTCATCGTCATTAAAGCCTGGTTCAGGGGCTACTGAGGGAGTCCTGGATTAGGGGGTGTTCGGATAGCCGGACTATACCTTCAGTCGGACTCTAGGACTACGAAGATACAAGATTGAAGACTTCGTCCCATGTCCGGATGGGACTTTCCTTGGCGTGGAAGGCAAGCTTGGCGATGCGGATATTCAAGATCTCCTACCATTGTAACCGACTCTGTGTAACCCTAACCCTATCCGGTGTCTATATAAACCGGAGGGTTCTAGTCCGTAGGACAACTCCATCATACAACAATCATACCATAGGCTAGCTTCTAGGGTTTAGCCTCCTTGATCTCGTGGTAGATCTACTCTTGTACTACCTATATCATCAATATTAATCAAGCAGGAGTAGGGTTTTACCTCCATCGAGAGGGCCCGAACCTGGGTAAAAACATCGTGTCCCTTGTCTCCTGTTATCATCCGCCTAGACGCACAGTTCGGGACCCCCTACTCGAGATCCGCCGGTTTTGACACCGACAGTAACCCCAGGGGAACTAATGGGCCTTGTTGGGCCTTAGTGGAGAGAGAGAGGGGCGGCCAGGGCTGGCCGCGCGCCCCCTCCCATCTGGTCGGAATTGGACTAGGAGAGGGGGGCGGCGCCCCCCTTTCCTTCTCCCTCTCCCTCTCCTTCCTTCCCCCTCTCTCCCTTTAGGTGGAAACCTACTAGGACTTGGAGTCCTAGTAGGATTCCTCTTGGGGTGCGCCATAGAGGACCGGCCGGCCTCCCCCTTGCTCTGTTATATACGGGGGCAAGGGGCACCCTAGAGACACAACAATTGATCATTGATCTCTTAGCCGTGTGTGGTGCCCCCCTCCACCATAATCCTCAATAATATTGTAGCGGTGCTTAGGCGAAGCCCTGCGATGGTAGAACATCAAGATCGTCACCACGCCGTCGTGCTGACGAAACTCTTCCCCGACATTCTGCTGGATCGGAGTCCGGGGATCGTCATTAAGCTGAACGTGTGCTAGAACTTGGAGGTGTCGTGGTTTCGGTGCTTGATCGGTCAGGCCGTGAAGATATACGACTACATCAACCGCGTTGTTATAACGCTTCCGCTTTCGGTCTACGAGGGTACGTGGACAGCACTCTCCCCTCTCGTTGCTATGCATCACCATGATCTTGCGTGTGCATATGATTTTTTTTGAAATTACTACGTTCCCCAACAGTGGCATCCGAGCCTGGTTTTATGCGTTGATGTAATATGCACAAGTAGACCACAAGTGAGTTGTGGGCGATATATGTCATACTGCTTACCAGCATGTCATACTTTGGTTCGGCGGTATTGTTGGATGAAGCGGCCCGGACCAACATTACGCGTATGCTTACGCGAGACTAGTTCTACTGACGTGCTTTGCACACAGGTGGCTGGCGGGTGTCAGTTTCTCCAACTTTAGTTGAACCGAGTGTGGCTACGTCCGGTCCTTGCGAAGGTTAAAACAACACCAACTTGACAGACTATCGTTGTGGTTTTGATGCGTAGGTAAGGACGGTTCTTTCTCAGCCCGTAGCAACCACGTAAAACTTGCAACAACAAAGTAGAGGACGTCTAACTTGTTTTTGCAGGGCATGTTGTGATGTGATATGGTCAAGACGTGATGAGATATAAGTTGTTGTATGAGATGATCATGTTTTGTTAAAGTTATCGGCAACTGGCAGAAGCCATATGGTTGTCTCTTTGTTGCATAAGATGCAAGCGCCAAATAATTGCTTGACTTTATCGCTATGCGATAGCAATAGTTGCAAGAGCAATAGTTGGCGAGACGACCATGTGACGACACATTGATATAGATCAAGATGATGGAGATCATGGTGTCATGCCGGTGACGATAGAGATCATGACGGTACTTTGGAGATGGAGATCAAAGGCGCAAGATGATCATGGCCATATCATGTCACATATTTTGATTGCATGTGATGTTTATCTTTTATGCATCTTATTTTGCTTTGATTGATGGTAGCATTATAAGCTGATCTCTCACTAAATTTCAAGATAAAAGTGTTCTCCCTGAGTATGCACCGTTGCCAAAGTTCGTCGTGCCCAGACACCACGTGATGATCGGGTGTGATAAGCTCTACGTCCATCTACAACGGGTGCAAGCCAGTTTTTGCACACGTAGAATACTCAGGTTAAACTTGATGAGCCTAGCATATGCAGATATGGCCTTGGAGCACTGAGACCGAAAGGTCGAGCGTGAATCATATAGTAGATATGATCAACATAGTGATGTTCACCATTGAAAACTACTCCATTTCACGTGATGATCGGTTGTAGTTTAGTTGATTTGGATCACGTGATCACTTAGATGATTAGAGGGATGTCTATCTAAGGGGGAGTTCTTAAGTAATATGATTAATTGAACTTTAATTTATCATGAACCTAGTCCTGGCAGTATTAGCATATCTATGTTGTAGATCGATAGCTCACGTTGTTGCTTCCCTATGTTATATATATGTTCCTAGAGAAAACTAAGTTGAAATATGTTAGTAGCAATTATGCGGATTGGATCCGTGATCTGAGGTTTATCCTCATTGCTGCACAGAAGAATTATGTCCTTGATGCACCGCTAGGTGACGGACCTGTTGCAGGAGCAGATGCAGACGTTATGAACGTTTGGCTAGCTCAATATGATGACTACTTGATAGTTTAGTGCACCATGCTTAACGGCTTAGAATCGGGACTTCAAAGACGTTTTGAAACGTCATGGACCATATGAGATGTTCTAGGAGTTGAAGTTAATATTTCAAGCAAAAACCCGAGTTGAGAGATATGAAGTCTCCAACAAGTTCTATAGCTAAAAGATGGAGGAGAATAGCTCAAGCAGTGAGCATGTGCTCAGATTGTCTGGGTACTACAATCGCTTGAATCAAGTGGGAGTTAATCTTCCAGATAAGATAGTGATTGACATAATTCTCTAGTCACCATCACCAAGTTAGTAGAACTTCGTGATGAACTATAATATGCAAGGGATAACAGAAACAATTCCCAAGCTCTTCGTGATGCTGAAATTGACGAAGGTAGAAATCAAGAAAAACATCAAGTGTTGATGGTTGACAAGACCACTAGTTTCAAGAAAAAGGCAAAGGGAGGAAGAAGGGGAACTTCATGAAGAGCGGCAAGCAAGTTGCTGCTCAAGTGAAGAAGCCCAAGTCTGGTCCTAAGCCTGAGACTAAGTACTTCTACTACAAAGGGACTGGTCACTGGAAGCGGAACTTCCCCAAGTATTTGGCGGATAAGAAGGATGGCAAAGTGAACAAAGGTATATTGGATATACATGTTATTGATGTGTACTTTACTAGTGTTTATAGCAACCCCTCGGCATTTGATACTGGTTCAGTTGCTAAGAGTAGTAACTCGAAACGGGAGTTGGAGAATAAACAGAAACTAGTAAAAGGCGAGGTGACCCTCGTGTTTAGTTGCCACTATGAGTTTGGAACCCTGAACAGACCGCCGGTGTTAAGCCGGAGGAAGGAGAGGATGAGGCCAAGTCATCATGCCCCTTATGCCCTGGGCGACACACGTGCTACAATGGGCGGGACAATGTGTGTTGGAAGTAGTTCCAAGATTGATATGATCATCATTGCACACTCCCTATACTTTCGGGATTAGTGCTTTTTACTGTGAACGGTGGGGCAAAACCCCCACAGTAGATCAAAAGTTTATTGAAATAAAGAACAATTACAACAGGTTGATTACAAGGAGTAACCAGAATACAAAGGAAAAGAAGGAAAGCTTACAAAAACTAGCTTAACGGGGGAGGAAAGAGATCCATTTGAGCAAGTCATCCTTGTAAGCAGATTTAATTCTGTGCTGCATTAGGCTAATATCATGTCTGAAAGCATATCTCCATCTATTGAAACTTGCCCTCTCACTTCTGAACACTTTGGCATTTCTGATGATCTAGATATTCCAGTAAGCAATGAAAACCACTTCAGTGAAGAAAGGCTTATCAAAACTTCTCCTTGCCTGAGTAACCGACTCTAGCATGGAGGTGCCAGCTAACTAATCAATCTGCAGATAATTCCA
This sequence comes from Aegilops umbellulata, assembly GCA_032464435.1. NCBI lineage: Eukaryota > Viridiplantae > Streptophyta > Magnoliopsida > Poales > Poaceae > Aegilops > Aegilops umbellulata. The sequence continues at coordinate 536,687,374 of CP136055.1, forward strand.
GATCCTAATACTGAAATTGCAGTTGAAGAATAAGTGATCCCTGGTTTCTCTAGCCAGTAAGGGGCAGAGCCTACAATGAACTCCATCTTCCATGTGCCAATGCCTTCTCTCAACCATATCCTTGGTGTTCAACCTGTCCATAATAAGCATCCAAGCAAAAACCTTGATCTTGAGGGTACAGGAGGATTTCCAAATCCAACAGAGCAAAGGGTTGACGGATTTAGACACAAAAGTGTGGGAGTAGAACATCTTAGGCTTGAAAACCTTGGATGAGTCCTGCCAGAACCATAGGTCCTTTGAACTAGGGACTCTGTTGTGGGAGTCCATCAAATCCTTAATCAAGTTTAACTTATCAAAGGCTTGAGCAGATAAAGGAAGGTGGAAAAGTTGGTGCATATCCTGGGTATTAAAAATTTCCTTAATTGAAACCTAGGGGTCCTTGGCAAAAGAAAATAGCCTTGGAAATCTTGTCTGCAAACTAGAAACTTCACTGCCAAGGTTCCAATTATCAGACCAAAAAAGAGCAGTGTCCCCTTCATTAATCTGCACCTAGGAGCAATCTCTAAAATTTTGCATTACTTTACAAATATCCCTCCACCAGAAGGAGCCACAATCATTTGTTTCCTGGGGCATTGTTTCATAATAATATGAATCCCAAACTAGGGGCACCCAGGGAATATCACTTTTGTTCAGGAAATTACTGGCATGCTTGAGAAGAAGGGCCACATTCTGAACCCCCAGATTAAGTATACCAAGACCCCCTTTGTTTTTTAGCCTACAGATGAGTTCCCAAGCAGCAAGAGATGGGGCTGGCTCATCCCTATGCTTTCTCCACAGGCACTGCCTTTGGAATCTTTCCAACTATTTGAGAATACCAGGAGGAAAAGCTAGGCTACACAAAAAGAAGATTGACATTGAAGATAGAGCAGAGTTAAGGAACTACAGCCTTTCACCTTGGTTAAGAAATGATGAACTGGCAGTCATTCTTCTTTCCATACAGTCAACCAAAGGCATGAAGTCCACCATTTTTGGCCTTGTGGTCCCCACAGGTAAGCCAAGATATGTGAATGGCATTTTACCAATTTTGCAACCAAAAGCAGCAGCTAGATCGTCCATTACGGCGGATTCAACATTGATTGGAATAATAAAGGATTTATGGTAGTTGACATCCAGACCTGTGGACTGAGAGAACACTTTTAACATATCCTTCAGGGCCAGAAGCTGAACCCTGTCTGCAAGTAGGATGATCAATGTATCATCAACATACTGGATCACAGGGTAATCTCTATCATGGAAAGGTATAGGTAGGTGAAGAACTCCCTTCCTGAACATATCATTAATCACTGTTTGTAATAAATCAGCAGCTATGACAAAGAGAAGAGGAGATACAGGGTCACCCTGTCTAACTCCTTTTTTGCAAACAAACATCCTTCCAGGGACACCATTAAGAAGAACAGAAGAAGTGCCAGTGGCTAGGAGCTGCTTCATCCAGAGGATCCACTTATCATTGAAGCCCTTATGCCTTAGAATTTGGAAAATAGCTTCATGCTCAACAGAATCAAAGGCCTTCCCAAAGTCCAGTTTGAGAATTACTATGGGTCTCTTTGACTGGTGACATTGGTGCAAATATTCAAAGGTCCAACCCAGACAATCCTGGATTGTTCTGGTCTTAATGAAACCATATTGATTTTTGTGAATGCACTGCATAATCAGCTCCTGGAATCTATTTGCAGCCATTTTGGACAGAAATTTGAGCCCCATACTAGTGAGAGAGATAGGCCTATAATCCCCCACTTCCTCAGGTGATAGCTTTTTGGGCACCAGAGTAATAAAAGAACTGTTGAAGTTCTCCAAGACAGCAGTTCCTTCATGAAAAGCCTAGGCTAGCTCATAAAAGTCATTTGAAATTAGGTGCCAGCATTTTTTAAAAAACAGGCCATTGAAACCATCAGGACCAGGTGCTTTATCCACAGGCATGTGTTTGACCACATTGTCCATTTCTTCCTTTTCAAAAGGCTCAGTGAGCACCTCAAGGCCAGCCACAGGTGTAATAAGTGAGGGCAAGTCAAAGCCCATCACAATCCCTCTAGAGGTGCCCATTCTATTCTTAAAGCAACTCCAAATAATTCCAGCCATTTGGGAGTGATCAGAGACCACAGATCCATCAGGTAGCTTAAGACTAGCTATAGAGTTCCTCCTGTGTCTCTCAGTGGCCATAGCATGAAAGAATTTGGTGTTCTCTCCCCCAACCTTAAAATACTTGATAGTCCATCTCTTTTTCCAGTATAGAAACTGCAGGTGCAGAAGCTTTTCCAAATGGGTCTTGACAATTCTTCTGAAGTTATTCTCCTGTATAAAAAGAGGTCTCCATTCCTCCAATTCATCAAGAAGGAAAATAACATGATTGCATTTGTTGATCAATAATCTCAATTTGGAAACATTCATTTGCCAGCTCTTAAGGCACATTCTCAAGCTTTTAAATTTGTCTGCAATTCTAGCAGTTATATGTGTTTTCCTAGAGGGTTGTTTCCAAGATGATTCAACACAGTCCATGAAACCCTCTAGCTCTATCCAATAGTTTTCAAACCTAAAGAGATTTGATTTTGGATTGGAAGTCTTAATGGAGACTGTCGATGTCAAAACCGGCGGATCTCAGGTAGGGGGTCCCAAACTGTGCGTCTAGGCGGATGGTAACAGGAGACAAGGGACACGATGTTTTTACCCAGGTTCGGGCCTTCTCGATGGAGGTAATACCCTACTCCTTCTTGATTAATATTGATGATATGGGTAGTACAAGAGTAGATCTACCACGAGATCAAGGAGGCTAAACCCTAGAAGCTAGCCTATGGTATGATTGTTGTCTTGTGTCCTACAGACTAAAACCCTCCTGTTTATATAGACACCGGAGAGGGTTAGGGCTACACAGAGTCGGTTACAATGGTAGGAGATCTACATATCCGAATCGCCAAGCTTGCCTCCCACGCCAAGGAAAGTCACTTCCGGACACGGGATGAAGTCTTCAATCTTGTATCTTCATAGTACAGGAGTCCGGCTGAAGGTATAGTCCGGCTATCCGGACACCCCCTAATCCAGGACTCCCTCAGTAGCCCCTGAACTAGGCTTCAATGACGACGAGTCCGGCGCGCATATTGTATTCGGCATTGCAAGGCGGGTTCCTCCTCCAAGTACTTCATAGAAGATTTTGAACACAAAGGATAGTGTCCGGCTCTGCAAAATAAGTTTCCACATATTGCCATAGAGAGAATAATATTTACGCAAATCTAATCTGCTGACGTATTCCGTAGCGTGACATCACACTGCGGCCAAGCCTTTATTCGAATCATTTTTATTCCCCCACCTCAGCGCGCTTCGCGAGGCGGTTTCCTTGGCACGTCTTGTCAAAGCAGAGATCGTGTCCCCTTATTTCACGGGATTCTCATCAATACGGACGTGGGTAATCCAACCGCGCCATTGATTACGTCGATTGGGAGATAAGCGAGTTTTATCAGGCTGGTGGGGACGCACAGCCGCATCCGCCCATATAAGGGGATAAGGATCCACCTTTTCACCTACGCCTTTTTCCTCCTTTGCCTATCCATCTTCCGCGCACTCGAGCTCCAGCGCCCAAGTCCGCACTTCCCACCTCGACCTTCTCCAGCCATGTCTGGAGCGGGAGGCAAGTGGATGGTCTCCTCCGTCACGGAGGGACATATCAAAAAACTGTGGAAGGTCGGATACTTGTCTAACGACATCACGCACCGGCTTCCCGAAGAGGGTCAGCTCCTCCCCACCCCAAGGCCCCATGAGAGGGTAGTGTTTCTCCCCCATTTCCTCCGCAGACTGGGCTTTCCTCTCCACCCATTCGTCCGGGGGCTCATGTTCTACTACGGCCTGGATTTCCACGATCTGGCCTCGAACTTCGTCCTCAACATCTCGGTGTTTATCGTCGTGTGCGAGGCTTTCCTCTGCATCCGCCCCCATTTCGGCCTATGGCTCAAGACTTTCAACGTCAAGCCAAAGGTGGTGCGCGGCAACCAGGTAGAGTGCGGAGGTGCCATGGCGGGCAAGATAGCCAACGTCCTATGGCTCGAGGGCTCCTTTGTGGAGACCTTGAAGGGGTGGCAACCGGGGTAGTTTTACATCACCGAGCCGCGCAACCCTGATTGGGTCGCAGCCCCCGAGTTCCGGTTCGGACCCCCTACGCGGCTCACGTCCTGGAAAGAGACGGGCCTGTCGTGGGGCAACAAGGGAGAGATGACTAGACTGCAAACATGCATCCAAACCCTGGTGAACAAGCAGCTCAAGCTTGTCAACGTAGTCCAGGTTATGCTCATCCGCCGGATCCTCCCGTGTCAACGACGGGCTTTCAACCTGTGGGAGTTTGACCCGGCGCAGCAGCGAACTCTAAGCAGGCTCTTCGACACGACGTACTAAGATGCCTGGAAGGTGCTATTCAAGGGCGTCGAGGCTCCCGCATCCGCGTCCGAAGACCGCGAATTTAGCACACAGCGTCACGCCGGCGTGGTAAGCTATTTTTACCTTTTACAGGATATTAGTTTTTCATAGTTTGACTCTATGCGGGATCTAAGCTCCCTTACCTTTGACAGGATTGGCAGGCGAAGTCCGGACAGATCAACTGTCCGGCCCCCTTGCCTGAAGACCCAGCCGATGCTCGCTTAGCGAAGTTGCTGGTTCCAGCACCCTATGCGGTGCCGGAGAAGAAGGCCACAAGGACTCGAAAGAGTGCCCGGCGCCTGGAGGTGTCGGATTCATCATCCGACGAATCCGAGACGCGCTCCTCCCAAGACGAGGAGGAGGAAGAAGAAACCAGTCCCCCTCCAGCGGGGGGAGGAAAGAAAAGGAAGGCCGCCCCGACCGGGGAGGCCAAAGGGTGCAAGAAGGGGAAGACCCTTCCTCCGGACTACTGCACCGACGCCGACGATGGCGAAGAGGAGTGGCCGCACAGGGCCAAGCGCCTGGAGAAATCGTAAGCATCTGGATACCGGAGTAATTCATAGTATTCCTTTATTGCACCGCTTTTCCTTATGTCGGATATGATTATGCAGTCCGCCCAAGGCCGGGATCGACGAGTCGTCGAGCGGCTCCCTGGATTCGTGAGATGTGAATTCACTTCCGGTGGCTACCTCCCCCTGCCCTACGGACAACGCTGAAGTGTTGTCCCAACAGGCTCCAAGTCAGGAGGAGGTGATCCCGGAGGCGCCGCAAGGCGACCTCCCGGATTCCAGGAGTAAAGGGGATAGATCCCCCAAGGGCTCTGAGTCTGGCTTTAAGCCGGACTCCGTGCCGGAACCTTCAATGTATCCGGACTCCGGTAGGTAGCCTCCTTCCAAGAGGAGCAAGCCTTCCGAGCCGGCGACCTCCGTCCAACCGGAGGTACCGGACAATTTGCTGGAGGTGCTTAACGGCGCCTCCATCGACGAGGAGCACCGCACTGTTATGAGTGCGGTGATCCAGAAGGTTCAGTCCACCAAAAGCGGACTGACTGAAGCCTGTGCCGGCCTTTTAACAGGCTTTGAGGTAAGGGAAGAATATATAAAAATATTACCGCATAGACAGTAGCCCCTGATGCTCTATTTGGCGTTCAGAAAGAAAAGCCGAATAGAGGATCTAATGAAATTCACAGGAGTCTAACAAAAAATGAGTCAATATGCGTATGCAGGCTTCGCTGCTAGCGTCCGCCGCACTGACTACGGAGGTGGATACGCTGAAGCAGGATCTCGAGCGGTCCGAGCAAGAGCTCGGCCTTGCCAAGCGGCAGCTCGAGGAGAAGGAAGGTAAGAGATACCTTATTGAAAAATATATAAAAGGTGCAATTGCAAACACTGACAGGATTAACGTGGCTATTGTAGGGGCCACGTCTGAGGTGGCGACCCTTAAGCAGGCGCTGTCCGAGGCCGAGAAGAGGGCGGCCACGGAGCGCACCGAGCGAGAGAATTATGAGCCCCAGGTTGGCGAGGTGCAGCAAGAGCTCCAAGTTCTCATGAACAAACATGAGAGTTTGGAGCTTGACTCAAAGACGCGAGCGTCCGAGCTTGCGGCAGCTATCGAAAGTGCCAAGTCTGCCAAGGCCGAATCCCAGAAGGCCCTCCAGGAGTTGGATACGGTGAAAAAGATAGCCTCGAGTAAGGCATTCTTTATGCAAAGAAAACATGTAAAAGTAAGTTACTTGTTACTTACCCGAATCTGGAGCTCTCCAGGAGCATTCGCAGATTTACCCCGTAGCGTGTCTGATGCCGCCGCATTCTACCGAGCCGAGGAGGGTAGCTCAACGGAGAAGGTGTTCTGGTCCCAGTATGCTGAGGCCGGACACCCTGTGCCCCTGAGCGACCAGCTGAAGCAACTGATCGAGCTCCACAAGGTGGCCGAACAGGCCATGAAGGGCCTCATAGTTCGGATGTGGCCTGGAGAGGCTCTGCCTGGGAGCTACTTCGGACTGGTGCGGCGGCTGGTGGAGGCCTGTCCAAGGCTCGAAGTCATCAAGCGCTCCGTCTGCATCGAAGGTGCCCGTAGGTGCCTTGCCCGCGCTAAGGTGCACTGGGGCAAGTTGGATGCTGAGAAGCTTGTGAAGGATGGGTCACCGCCGGGGAAAGAGCATCGCAAGCCCGAGATGTATTATAAGGACGTTCTGAAGGGTGCCCGCCTTGTGGCAAATGAATGTGCCAGGGATGTAATTTTTGAGTAAACTCGCTCGTTTTGTCATGTGCGCTGAAAACTTGTTCATATGCGCTAAGCAATGCTTTTTTAATTTAAAATATTACCTTCTGTGCGGCCGTTTATCAAATTTGAGAGATGGTGAGTCGTCGGCTTCTGCCCCCATGCCACTAGTGCTGGGGTGTTCGGGATAAACCTGAGCGCTCTTTATCCCATGTTTGGGTCCTTTGAGGGAGGCGCTCAGTACCACGAACAAGGCAATCGGACTATAATGCTTGAATACTCTCACTTAGCCATAGAATTCTATAATTTATAATTTCGGCGAAGCCCCTAGTATTCGGAAGACCGAGTTTGGGGCGCTATCCACGCCTTGGCCGGACAAAGCCGACTCCTCGCTCTAAGCGGCATAAGTCTTAAGGGACTCGAAGAACCTCTCGAACAGCGACCAGCTCTCGCTTCATCATGACAGTCAGTTTTAGCTTTCTCTACTGAGGTGCTCAGCCCAGCTCAACTGGGGCACAATCGCAGTAGTTCTCCTAGTGCTACCTTAGCCGATATAGCGGAATGTAAGGCACCAAAACATAGGAGCCGGGCAAACCCAACTATTGACCCAAGACATGATTCGGAGCCGATGCATATAATGCTATAAGTTCGGGGTGTCGCACTTGTTAAAGTGTTCGGACTTCTCACACCATATTGAGGGGCGCTAAAGCCCCTGGCGTATTTGCCGTACCAAGGTGTACAGGTGCAATATGTCGTGAATGAACATATATTTGTAAAAAAGAGTAATGCAAAAATAGACAAAAGCTATGCATTGTTTATTAAAAAGTCTACGATCAAGGCAGAACGATACAAATAACGCGATAAGCAAAAGGTTGGACTATTTAACATGTCCGTTCCAGGTGCAGGCTGCGGAATTGTATGCGAAACAGGTATACTGCTCGTGATAGAGACCACCTGGGAGTTCTGTAATGCGGCATGGCTTGTCTTCTTCCCTGGTTCTTGTATTGTTTGTGCGGCAATTGTACTGTGGATAGGGCTTCCGAAGAATGGAGTCCTGAAAGTAAGAGAAAATTAAAAAAAATCGGCAGCCCCTGGTGCGGTTTAAGCCGTGTTTCAGGCATGCCGTGATGGTGCCCCTCCCCCTGTGCCCATGGTATTTCAAGAGCGTAGTTATGTACGCGAAGCACTGGTTTCGCATTTTCGCGTGGGCTGGGGTTGGGGCTGCATTGCTACGCCTGCTCGGAACATGCCAGGCGGTCTTGTTGTAGGTTACTCCGGGCACGCTTGACGGTGTCCGGACGTTTAATGGCCGGACTGGAGAACTGCCTTGAGAGGCTGCTTTGTACTTCCGCTGCGAGGGCCGCCGTATGCTCCTCCGTTCCTAGGGAGCGTTCGGTGTTTCCATTGACCGTAATTACTCCTCGAGGGCCTGGCATCTTGAGCTTAAGGTATGCGTAGTGCGGTACTGCATTGAACTTGGCGAATGCGGTTCGCCAGAGCAGTGCGTGATAGCCACTGCGGAACGAGACTATATCGAAGATTAACTCCTCGCTTCGGAAATTATCCGGAGATCCGAAGACCACTTCAAGTGTAACTGAGCCTGTACAGTTGGCCTCTACACCTAGTATGACGCCTTTAAAGGTCGTTTTGGTGGGCTTAATCCTCGAGGGATCTATGCCCATTTTCCGCACTGTATCCTGGTAAAGCAGGTTCAGGCTGCTGCTGCCGTCCATAAGGACTCTAGTGAGATGAAATCCGTCAATAATTGGGTCTAGAACCAATGCGGCGAATCCGCCATGACGGATGCTAGTGGGGTGGTCCCTTCGATCAAAGCTGATCGGGCAGGAGGACCATGGGTTGAACTTTGGGGCGACTGGCTCCATCGCGTATACGTCCTTTAACGTGCGCTTCCGCTCCCTCTTGGGGATGTGGGTTGCGTATATCATGTTCACAATCCGCACTTGCGGGGGAAAACCCTTCTGTCCACTACTGTTCGGCGGCCGGGGCTCTTCATCGTCATCGCTATGCAGCCCCTTGTCTTTATTTTCGGCATTTAACTTGCCTGCCTGCTTGAACACCCAACAATCCCCATTGGTGTGATTGGCTGGCTTTTCGGGGGTGCCATGTATCTGGCACAAGCGGTCGAGTATTCGGTCCAAACTGGACGGGCCCTGAGTATTTCTTTTAAATGGATTTTTCCGCTGACCGGATTTATAGCCTCTCAATCCGGCATTAACTGTCGTATCCTCAGCATTGTCGCCGTTGATGTGGCGCTTTTTCTTGTTGCGATGCGACCTGCCACTACTATCTCTGGTATCCGAATTACCAGGGTTCTTGGTCATATTGTTGCTACGAGCAAGCCAGCTGTCTTCTCCCGCACAAAAGCGGGTCATGAGTGTCGTGAGGGCTGCCATAGATTTCTACTTTTCCTGTCCAAGGTGCCGGGTGAGCCACTCGTCACGGATATTGTGCTTGAAGGCTGCTAGGGCCTCTGCGTCCGGACAGTCGACAATTTGATTTTTCTTTGTTAGGAACCGTGTCCAGAATTGCCTGGCCAATTCCTCTGGCTGCTGAATTATGTGGCTTAGGTCGTCGGCGTCTGGTGGTCGCACATAAGTGCCCTGGAAATTGTCAAGGAATGCGGCTTCAGGTCCTCCAAACAACCGATTGATTCTGCTGGCAAGCTGTTGAGACAATGCCGAGCTGGTCCCTTAAGTTTGAGTGGGAGGTATTTGATGGCGTGTAGATGATCGCCGCGGGCCATGTGGATATGAAGGAGATAATCCTCGATCCATACCGCAGGGTCTATTGTGCCATCATATGATTCGATGCTAACGGGTTTGAAACCCTCAGGGATTTGATGATCCATTACTTCATTTGTGAAGCATGGTGGGTGTGCGGTGCCTCTGTATTGGGCTATATCACGACGTAGCTCAAACGAGCTTTGTCTATTGTGTTCGGCCCGGCCGAATTTACTGTATCCGGAGTGATGATCACCGTCACGTGCCGTGGGGCGCCCGCGCGATCCGTAGATCGATCTTGTTTGCCTTTCCTTGTCCTCTAATATATCTCGCAGGTCTGGCGCATTTTCTCGTGCCTTGGTATGTTTTGAGCGGCGCCGGGGTGCGGCTTGAGTGGAGGGCTGAGAGGCCTCTCTGTCGCGGCCATGAGGTGGCCGGTCGGCCGTATCATGCGCTGGTTATGTAGGTTTAGGTACTTCCTCCTCTAATCGGGGTAGCAACCTGCATTTGGGTAGCTCTTGGAGGGGCGTTCGAGTTCGTGCTCTTCGGCCGCAAGGACTTCAGTCCATCTGTCGGCTAGCAAATCTTGATCAGCTCTAAGCTGTTGCTTCTTTTTCTTGAGGCTGCTTGCCGTGGCCATAAGCCTGCATTTGAAACGCTCTTGTTCGACGGGATCCTCTGGAACGGTGAATTCGTCGTCGTTGAGGCTTGCCTCGTCTTCGGAGGGAGGCATATAATCGTCCTCGACCTCTCTGTCTGCCGCTCTCTCATGAGGGCTGGCTTCTCCATCCTCCTGTACTGAATCTTGCTGGAGGGGGTTTTCTTCGGCACTGTCCGGAGTGTTATTATCTCCCGTGCCGGAATCACTGTTTTTGCTTTGGCGGGATTTAGAGCGGCGCCGCTGACGCCGGCGCTTAGGCTGTTTCTTGGAGGGGTCATCCTCCGCTGTTCCATCGCCATCTCCTTCTTTTGGGGTGTCCACCATGTATATGTCATACGACGAGGTGGCTTTCCAGTGCCCTTTAGGCGCTGGTTCTTGATCGTCTCCTGCATCGGCGTCCATACCGTCGATGTCTTCGGAGTCGAAGTCGAGCATGTTGGTTAAGTCATCGACAGTGGCTAAAAAGTGGGTGGTGGGTGGGATTTGGATTTCTTCATCGTTCGTATCCCAACCTTGCTGACAGTAGTCCGGCCAGGGCTCTCCTGATAAAGAGAGACACTTTAGTGACTTCAGAATATCGCCGAAGGGCGAGTGCTGAAAGATGTCCGCGGCGGTGAACTCCATGATCGGCGCCCAATTGGATCCGATCGGCAGGGGCGCGGAGGGCTCGGAGTCCGGAGAGGAGTCCGGCTCCTTGGAGTCACGAGCCTCGCGGAGCGCAGGGCTGGTGTTCGGCTCGATCGCCGTAGAGATTGCAGCCCCTGAGGCGGCGTCCAACCACTCATCCTCGATCGGCGTAGTTCGCTTCGAATTAAGGGTCGGAACCGATGCAAGTGCGGCTTCCAGGGCACTATTCGGCGCCAGAGCTAGATTATGCCCATCGTGACAGTGCGGCGCGCTTGGCTGTGGCTCGAATCCATCGGAGATCAAGTCCCCGTGGATGTCAGCCGTGTAGTTTAAACTTCCAAATCTGACCTGATGGCCAGGGGCGTAGCTTTCGACCTGCTCCAGATGGCCAAGCGAATTGGCCCGCAGTGCGTAGCCGCCGAAGACGAAGATCTTTCCGGGGAGAAAGGTCTCACCCTGGACTGCATCGATATTGATGATCAGAGGAGCCATCGGCCTAAAAGTGACGACACAGAGGAACTCTCAATGAAAGCACCAGTGTCGTTGTCAAAACCGGCGGATCTCGGGTAGGGGGTCCCGAACTGTGCGTCTAGGCGGATGGTAACAGGAGACAAGGGACACGATGTTTTTACCCAGGTTCGGGCCCTCTCGATGGAGGTAATACCCTACTCCTGCTTGATTAATATTGATGATATGGGTAGTACAAGAGTAGATCTACCACGAGATCAAGGAGGCTAAACCCTAGAAGCTATCCTATGGTATGACTGTTGTCTTGTGTCCTACGGACTAAAACCCTCCGGTTTATATAGACACTGGAGAGGGTTAGGGTTACATAGAGTCGGTTACAATGGTTGGAGATCTACATATCCGTATAGCCAAGCTTGCCTTCCACGCCAAGGAAAGTTCCTTCCGGACACGGGACGAAGTCTTCAATCTTGTATCTTCATAGTCCAGGAGGCCGGCTGAAGGTATAGTCCGGCTATCCGGACACCCCCTAATCCAGGACTCCCTCAGAGACCAAGCAAGGTACATGATCAGAGGCAGTCCTGGCCAAGGCCAGAACTTTAGTCATAGGATAATCAGTAATCCAGTCCACAGAGGTGAAGAACCAGTCCAGCTGCTCAAGAAGTGGGATATCTTGCATATTCGACCAGGTGTAGGATCTACCTTTGATTGGAAGCTCAAGGAGGCCCAGGTGTCCAATTATCTCATCAAAAATAAACATGTCATTTATGTCACCACCAGGCAAGTTTTTGTTATCCACAGACCGAAGGAAATTAAAATCACCAAGCAACAACCAGTGCTCGTTGAGGGGGATAGATAGGTTGCATAACCAATTAACAAAATTGTCCCTGGCTTCACCCTGACAAGGGCCATAAACAACAACTAAGGTCCACATTTCATTGTTCTGCCTGGAAGTAAACTGGACAACCACAGCAAACTGTTGCACTTCAATTACGGTGCCACTAAAAATAGAAGAATTCCATACCACAAGAATTTCCCCAGAAGCTCCAATGGAAGGAGAACAAACAAATGAGTCAAATCTTTTGGGGCAGAAGGATTTAATTGACCTAAAGTCAAAAGAATAGCATTTAGTTTCTTGCAGACAGGCTATTGAACATTGGCTTTCCTCAATTTTCTGCCTAACAGCCGTCTGTCTAGCTTCAGAATTCAGACCTCTTACATTCCAGCATAGAATATTCCAGTTTCTACAAATATTACTCATTATAGCATAAGATAAAGTCCACAAACCACATGGTACACAATACCACATGTCCATAAGAGCACAGCATAGTCTGACCCAACATTAAAACACACAAAAGTTCATGAGGTAGAATACTGCCTAAAAATAAAGATAAAGCAAAGTTAAGGGCTTGCCAAACCCAACATGCCAAGGACACACTAATCATCATTCTTAGACGAAACAACAGCTGGTGGGTCCACCATAAGTGCATCCACAGATAGAAGGGCAGCGTTAATTTCCAGCTCTCGCCCAACTTCTTGAAGTCGGCTGACAGGAGTTGTAGGAGGTATTCCTTTAGAAGCAGGCTCATCATGCATCTGGGCCATGAAAGGCTTAGCTTTGGGCTTCTTTCTCTTGGGCTGAAGAGTGAGCTCCTGGAAGGTGGGCTTGAACCCATCACGCTGAGCAAAGCTTCTGGTGCAACGCCAAACTGAGGTGTCCACAATTGGAGTTGGCGCCAAGGTTTTTCATGGCCTGCGAGCTTTAGCCACCGCAGCTGCAGGGGAGGACATCTGCACAGGTTGTACATCAACATGGTCTAAAAAGAGCGCCCTGGCAACAGTCCTAGCTGGCTCCTGTTCTCTCCAAGTAAGATGTGGCAGGTCTGAGTCACTGAATGCAAGATCCCAGCTTCTCTTAGACAGAACAACGGGCGACAGAGGCTACAGCAGGACTGGCCTGGGAACAGTGAAAACTACCGGAGCTTGCAGAAGGCTCTCAAAAGATCTCCTCCAAACCATATCAGGAGGCAGAGGAGGCCCAAATGGTACCACATGCAAGGCAATCTTCTCCCTGACAGCAGGAGGCTGATAGACAACAATGGCCCGGTTGTTAACTACATCTTCATCAACCAAAGGTATAGCAGGCGCTTCAGACTGATCATCATCCACCACAACAACGGGCGGATCCTGGTTAGCAGTAGAGCAAGGCTGGGCTGAGAGATCCACCACCATTGATTCTTGGTCTTGTGCAGGCTCAGGTTCCACATTGTCCTCCCAATTACCCCAATTGTCGTCAGCCACCTCATTGATCACAAGCTCAGGCGGTGGAGGTGGACTGCATTCCACCCAAAGGCAGGATAAGCAGGAAGATTGAATGGAGGCAGCTCAGGGAATGGAACACCAGGAACTGGATGCGGATTGCCATTGATGGGCATCCAATCCTCATCCCGGGGCATCTGCTCAGCGAAGTTCGCACCCAAAATATACAGTGGCACAGTCCATGAAACTCTAGCACCTCCGTAAGCCGCATAATCCATAAATACCACATCACGTGGCACAAGAATATCCTCTGGAAACGAAGCAAACACCAGAGATCGAACCAGATATGGGTCCTCACTGACCCATTGGTGAAACTTGCCAAAAGTGTTCATAGCTGCCCTGATGCATTCAGTATTACGAAGATCCAACGGAACACCAAGAAACATAAGCAGCCCCTGACGAAAACCCTGGACACCACGAAAAGATTCGCCCTCGTCGTGCTTCATAAATCGCACAAAACGATCATTGCCCAGTGGCTGTGGAGGAATTTGCAGCAAAGAAAACCTGACAGCAGCATCCCGAAGCTCAAAATGCCCAACCGAACGGATCCAAGGCTGCGCTGACCTAACAAGAACACCATGCGCTTGCAGCCACTACACTACTTCTTCTCTAGCAGCACCAATCTCATCAGGCTAGGGGATAGGCATTACCTCCGCAAGCATGAACTCCTCATGACGACGCACAATTGGGGTATGTGGCGTCACAAAAGTACCGCGGGAGTCGATCTTCCCCACCATCGATGATGTGGTGGCCAACAGGGACATACAACAGAGGATCCAAGTGAAAGTTCGCCATCGGAGCCGAGTGCTCCGCCTCCAAGGATGGCGAACGGAGAGGTGGAGGAGGGGTTGCAGGCGGCGAGGCCGATGGTGTCTTGGGGCCGGGGCTGATGGAACTGGACAACGGCGTAAATGCGAAAGTGCAAGGGAGGTCCAAGTTTGGTAAAAGTGTTGTCAGAGAGATATTCCCGCAGCGCGCCTCGGAAGATGGAGCGTTAACGGGTTTGGCTTGCCAAACGAGCCCCAAGATTCTAGCAAACCTGTTACAATCTTTCTTGACGTGACCAGACCGGAGGCAAGAGATACACCAAAGCTTAGACGTGCATGCAGAGGCAAAATGACCCTTCTTTAAACACTTCTGACACGTAGAAATTTCGTCGACCATATCAGAAATTAAATTATCAAAATCCTCCCTGGCTTGTTGAGACGAGGGGATATCTAGCTACTCCCCAGAGGAAACCGGCCGAGCCCGGTCTGACTCAGCAGAAGGCCCAAAGCAGTCGCAGAGGTTGGCCCATTATGGCACGTTACGTCCTCATTCAAAGAATCTAAATTCCCGCCCGAGATTTGTGGCGTGCGATCAGTAGGTGGCAGAAGATCATGAACTGTACCAAACGGGATAGATGGCCTTGCCGACGTCCACCGGAGATTCGCCGGTAATGAAGGATGGATTATAACCCGCTCATGAGGAGGAATCGAATAACCCGCATCTTCAATAGTTCGAATGCGATTTTCCGTGGCTAGATAACGATAACCCTGGCATGCACCATAATTCTGAAAGACTGCAAACGATAGCTTTTGCCAACTGAACGAGTGGATTTGAACGAGGACTTAGATGGCCTAGAATGCAAAGCTAAAACCCCAAGAGCAGCACGCCTTTTAGAGGGACTCACAAGGATCCACTCAGCATCACATTCCAAATTCCAGATCTTAAACTCACGACTCCAATTAGGACCACCGTTACTCCAAAGATGAAAGTAACATTTGAATTGATCGCAAGTAAAAGACCGAAGACTAAGAATGATCATGGCAACAACCTTGCAAGAGACTTGAAAACCAAATACCTTATCTTTAATCAGAAAAACCATGAGATCAATGCCTGAACCACCAATGGCTGCCTCCAGAGCCGCGGCCACTGAATCTTCGTTTAAACGAAAATTGTGACGTCCAAACGAGACCACCATGGTGAAGATGTATGAGTCCTCCATGGGATGCACCAAAAAGCCCGTAGATTGGAAAACCTTATCCGCAAAAGCCAAAACCTTGGAGAAGTCCAAACCAAGGGTGGAACCCTCCATGGAACCCATAGAAGATGGGTATGAACGTGTAGATCTCGAGGCGCCGAAGAGATATACTGGAGGGGAACTAGGAATTAATGGCTGGAGGTGGAGATCGCCGAGGGGGGTGGAGATCGCTGGGGTGGGGGTGGGAGCGCCATGGGCGGTATTTCTACTCTTCGAGATTAGTGTCGAAACTAAATAAGTGTTATTTAGTGTTTGCGTTGAGCATGAATATGATTGGATCATGTTTATTGCAATACGGTTATTCATGTAAGCTAGAGAATAATTGTTGTTCTGTTTACATGATTAAAACCTTCTATGGTCATACACCCAATGAAAATGGTTTGTTGGATCTCGATCGTGGTGATACACATTTTCATAATATTGAAACCAAAAGATGCAAAGTTAATAATGATAGTGCAACTTATTTGTGGCACTGCCGTTTAGGTCATATTTGTGTAAAGCGCATGAAGAAACTCCATGCTGATTGGCTTTTGGAATCACTTGATTATGAATCACTTGATGCTTACGACCAATGACTCACGGGCAAGATGACTAAAACGCCGTTCTCCAAAACAATGGAGCGAGCAACTGACTTATTGGAAATAATACATAGTGATGTATGCAGTCTGATGAGTATTAAGGCTCACGGCAAGTGTCCTTATTTTCTGACCTTCACAGATGATTTGAGCAAGATATGGATATATCTACTTGATGAAACACAAGTCTGAAACATTTGAAAAGTTCAAAGAATTTCAGAGTGAAGTGGAGAATCATCGTAAGAAGAAAATAAAAGTTTCTATGATATGATCGCAGAGGTAAAATATTTGAGTTACGAGTTTGGCCTTCAGTTAAAACAATGTGAAATAGTTTCACTAATCACGCCACCTGGAACACCACAGTGTAATGGTGTGTCCGAATGTCATAACTGTACTTTATTAGATATGGTGCGTGTTGGAAATATGCCCTAGAGGCAATAATAAAAGCATTATTATTATATTTCCTTATTCATGATAATTGTCTTTATTCGTGCTATAATTGTGTTATCCGGAAATCATAATACATGTGTGAATAACAGACAACAACGTGTCCCTAGTAAGCCTCTAGTTGACTAGCTCGTTGATCAACAGATAGTCATGGTTTCCTGACTATGGGCATTGGATGTCATTGATAACGAGATCACGTCATTAGGAGAATGATGTGATGGACGAGACCCAATCCTAAACATAGCATAGGACCACATAGTTCAT
Organism: Aegilops umbellulata; assembly: GCA_032464435.1. Lineage (NCBI taxonomy): Eukaryota > Viridiplantae > Streptophyta > Magnoliopsida > Poales > Poaceae > Aegilops > Aegilops umbellulata. The sequence goes on from CP136055.1 coordinate 536,704,171, forward strand.
TTGCTAGAGTTTTCCAATGTCAAGTATCCTTTCCTTAGACCATGAGATCGTGTAACTCCCGGATACCGTAGGAGTGCTTTGGGTGTGCCAAACGTCACAATGTAACTGGGTGACTATAAAGGTATACTACGGGTATCTCCGAAAGTGTCTGTTGGGTTGACACGGATCGAGACTGGGATTTGTCACTCCGCTTGACGGAGAGGTATCACCGGGCCCTCTCGGTAATGCATCATCATAATGAGCTCAATGTGATCAAAGTGTTGGATCACGGGATCATGCATTACGGTACGAGAAAAGTGACTTGCCGGTAACGAGATTGAACGAGGTATTGGGATACCGACGATCGAATCTCGGGCAAGTAAAATACCGATTGACAAAGGGAATCGTATACGGGATTAATTGAATCCTCGACATCGTGGTTCATCCGATGAGATCATCGTGGAGCATGTGGGAGCCAACATGGGTATCCAGATCCCGCTGTTGGTTATTGCCCGAGAGCCGTCTCGGTCATGTCTGCATGTCTCCCGAACCCGTAGGGTCTACACACTTAAGGTTCGGTGACGCTAGGGTTGTGAAGATATGTATATGCAGTAACCCGAATGTTGTTCGGAGTCCCGGATGAGATCCCGGACGTCACGAGGAGTTTCGGAATGGTCCGGAGGTAAAGAATTATATATAGAAAGTGCTATTTTAGCCATCGGGACAAGTTTCGGGGTTATCGGTATTGTACCGGGACCACCGGAGGGTCCCAGGGGTCCACCGGGTGGGGCCACCTGCCTCGGGGGGCCACATGGGCTTTTGGGGGTGCGCCTTGGCCTACATGGGCAAAGGGGAACCAGACCCAAGAGGCCCATGCGCCTAGGGTGGGGGAAACCCTAAAGGGGGGGCGCCCCCTTGCTTGGGGGCAAGCCCCACCCCTTGGCTGCCGCCCCCCTAGGAGATTGCATCTCCTAGGGCCGGCGCCCCCCCCCCTAGGGGGCTATATAAAGGGGGGAGGGGGCAGCCGCACCCTGGTCCTTGGCGCCTCCCTCTCCCTCTCCAACACCTCCTCCTCCTCCGTAGAGCTCGGCGAAGCCCTGCCGGAGTACTGCAGTTCCACCATCACCACGCCGTCGTGCTGCTGCTGGAGCCATCTTCCCCAACCTCTCCTTTGCCTTGCTGGATCAAGAAGAAGGAGACGTTACGCTGACCGTACGTGTGTTGAACGCGGAGGTGCCGTCCTTTCGGTGCTAGGATCTCCGGTGATTTGGATCACGTCGTGTACGACTACCTCATCCCCGTTCGTTGAACGCTTCCGCTCGCGATCTACAAAGTGGTATGTAGATGCAATCTCTCTCCCATGACTCGTTGCTTAGATGAACTCATAGATGGATCTTGGTGAAACCGTAGGAAAAATTTTAATTTTCTGCAACGTTCCCCAACAGTGGCATCATGAGCTAGGTCTATGCGTAGTTCTCTATTGCACGAGTAGAACACAATTTGTTGTGGGCGTAGATGTTGTCAACTTTCTTGCCGCTACTAGTCTTATCTTGCTTCGGCGGTATTGTGGGATGAAGCAGCCCGTACCAACCTTACACGTACGCTTACGTGAGACCGGTTCCACCGACTAACATGCACTAGTTGCATAAGGTGGCTGGCGGGTGTCTGTCTCTCCCACTTTAGTTGGAGCGGATTCGATGAAAAGGGTCCTTATGAAGGGTAAATAGAAGTTGACAAATCACGTTGTGGCTTTCACGTAGGTAAGAAAACGTTCTTGCTAGAACCCTAATTCAGCCACGTAAAACTTGCAACAACAATTAGAGGACGTCTAACTTGTTTTTGCAGCAAGTGCTTTGTGATATGATATGGCCAAAGTTGTGATGAATGATGAATGATCTATATGTGATGTATGAGATGTTCATGCTATTGTAATAGGAATCACGACTTGCATGTCGATGAGTATGACAACCGGCAGGAGCCATAGGAGTTGTCTTTATTTTTTGTATGACCTGCGTGTCATTGAGAAACGCCATGTAAATTACTTTACTTTATTGCTAAACGCGTTAGCCATAGTAGTAGAAGTAATAGTTGGCGAGCAACTTCATGGAGACACGATGATGGAGATCATGGTGTCAAGCCGGTGACAAGATGATCATGGAGCCCCAAGATGGAGATCAAAGGAGCTATGTGATATTGGCCATATCATGTCACGTTTATTATTTGATTGCATGTGATGTTTATCATATTTTGCATCTTGTTTACTTAGAATGACGGTAGTAAGTAAGATGATCCCTCATAATAATTTTAAGAAGTGTTCCCCCTAACTGTGCACCGTTGCGACAGTTCGTTGTTTCGAAGCACCACGTGATGATCGGGTCTGATAGATTCTAACGTTCACATACAACGGGTGTAAGACAGATTTACACATGCAAACACTTAGGTTGACTTGACGAGCCTAGCACGTACAGACATGGCCTCGGAACACAGAAGACCGAAAGGTCGAGCATGAGTCGTATAGAAGATACAATCAACATGTAGATGTTCACCAATGTTGACTAGTCCGTCTCACGTGATGATCGGACACGGCCTAGTTGACTTGGATCATGTAATACTTAGATGACTAGAAGAGGGATGTCTATCTAAGTGGGAGTTCATTAAATAATTTGATTAAATGAACTTTATTATCATGAACTTAGTCTAAAATATTTACAATATGTCTTGTAGATCAAATGGCCAACGTAGTCCTCAACTTCAATGCGTTCCTAGAGAAAACCAAGCTGAAAGACGATGGCAGCAACTATACGGACAGGGTCCGGAACCTGAGGATCATCCTCATAGCTGCCAAGAAAGATTATGTCCTACGAGCACCGCTGGGTGATGCACCTGTTCTCCCTGCAGAACAAGACGTTATGAACGCTTGGCAGTCACGTTCCGATGATTACTCCCTCGTTCAGTGCGGCATGCTTTACAGCTTAGAGCCGGGGCTCCAAAAGCGTTTTGAGAGACATGGATCATATGAGATGTTCGAAGAGCTGAAAATGGTTTTCCAAGCTCATGCCCGGGTCGAGAGATATGAAGTCTCCGACAAATTCTTTAGCTGTAAGATGGAGGAAAATAGCTCTGTCAGTGAACACATACTCAAGATGTCTGGGTTGCACAACCGTTTGACTCAACTGGAAGTTAATCTCCCGGATGAAGCGGTCATTGACAGAATCCTCCAGTCGCTTCCACCTAGCTACAAGAGCTTTGTGATGAACTACAATATGCAGGGGATGGTAAAGACCATTCCTGAGGTATATGCTATGCTGAAATCAGCAGAGGTAGAAATCAAGAAGGAGCATCAAGTGTTGATGGTGAATAAAACCACTAAGTTCAAGAAGGGCAAGGGTAAAAAGAACTTCAAGAAGGACGGCAAGGAAGTTGCCGCGCCCGGTAAGCAAGTTGCCGGGAAGAAGCCAAAGAATGGACCCAAGCCCGAGACTGAGTGTTTTTATTGCAAGGGAAGTGGTCACTGGAAGCGGAACTGCCCCAAATACTTAGCGGACAAGAAGGCCGGCAAAACAAAAGGTATATGTGATATACATGTAATTGATGTGTACCTTACCAGTACTCGTAGTAGCTCTTGGGTATTTGATACCGGTGCAGTTGCTCACATTTGTAACTCAAAGCAGGAGCTGCGGAATAAACGGAGACTGGCAAAGGACGAGGTGACGATGCGCGTCGGGAATGGTTCCAAAGTCGATGTGATCGCCGTCGGCACGCTACCTCTACATTTACCTATGGGATTAGTTTTAAACCTCAATAATTGTTATTTAGTGCCAAGTTTGAGCATGAACATTGTGTCTGGATCTCGTTTAATTCGAGATGGCTACTCATTTAAATCCGAGAATAATGGTTGTTCTATTTATATGAGAGATATGTTTTATGGTCATGCTCCGATGGTTAATGGTTTATTCTTAATGAATCTCGTACGTGATGATACACATATTCATAGTGTGAATACCAAGAGAGTTAAAGTTGATAACAATAGTCCCACATATTTGTGGCACTGCCGCCTTGGTCACATAGGTGTCAAACGCATGAAGAAGCTCCATGCAGATGGACTTTTAGAGTCTCTTGATTATGAATCATTTGACACGTGCGAACCATGCCTCATGGGTAAAATGACCAAGACTCCGTTCTCAGGAACAACGGAGCGAGCAACCAACTTATTGGAAATCATACATACCGATGTGTGCGGTCCAATGAGTGTTGAGGCTCGCGGTGGCTATCGTTATGTTCTCACCCTCACTGATGACTTGAGTAGATATGGGTATATCTACTTAATGAAACACAAGTATGAGACCTTTGAAAAGTTCAAGGAATTTCAGAGTGAGGTTGAAAATCAACTTGATAGAAAGATCAAGTTTCTACGATCAGATTGTGGAGGAGAATACTTGAGTCACGAATTTGGCACACACTTAAGAAAATGTAGAATAGTTTCACAACTCACGCCGCCTGGAACACCTCAACGTAATGGTGTGTCCGAACGTCGTAATCGCACTCTATTAGATATGGTGCGATCTATGATGTCTCTTACCGATTTACCGCTATCTTTTTGGGGCTATGCTTTAGAGACTGCCGCGTTCACTTTAAATAGGGCTCCGTCGAAATCCGTTGAGACGACACCGTATGAATTATGGTTTGGGAAGAAACCTAAGCTGTCGTTTCTAAAAGTTTGGGGATGCGATGCTTATGTCAAGAAACTTCAACCTGAAAAGCTCGAACCCAAATCGGAAAAATGCGTCTTCATAGGATACCCTAAAGAAACTGTTGGGTATACCTTCTACCTCAGATCCGAAGGCAAGATCTTTGTTGCTAAGAATGGATCCTTTCTAGAGAAAGAGTTTCTCTTGAAAGAAGTAAGTGGGAGGAAAGTAGAACTTGATGAAGTGTTACCTCTTGAACCGGAAAATGGCAAAACTCAAGAAAACGTTCCTGAGGTGCCTGCACCGACTAGAGAGGAAATTAATGATGATGATCAAGATACTTCTAATCAAGCTCCTACTGAAATTCGTAGGTCCACAAGGACACGTTCCGCACCAGAGTGGTACGGCAACCCTGTCTTGGAAATCATGTTGTTAGACAACGGTGAACCTTCGAACTATGAGGAAGCAATGGCGGGCCCGGATTCCGACAAATGGCTAGAAGCCATGAAATCCGAGATAGGATCCATGTATGAAAACGAAGTATGGACTTTGACTGACTTGCCCGTTGAACGGCGAGCCATAGAAAATAAATGGATCTTTAAGAAGAAGACAGACGCGCATGGTAATGTGACCATCTATAAAGCTCGGCTTGTCGCTAAGGGTTATCGACAAGTTCAAGTAATTGACTACGATGAGACTTTCTCACCGGTAGCGAAGCTGAAGTCCGTCAGAATCATGTTAGCAATTGCCGCATTCTATGATTATGAAATATGGCGAATGGACGTCAAAACGGCATTCCTTAATGGTTTCCTTAAGGAAGAATTGTATATGATGCAACCGGAAGGTTTTGTCGATCCTAAGAATGCTGACAAGGTGTGCAAGCTCCAACGCTCAATTTATGGGCTGGTGCAAGCATCTCGGAGTTGGAACATTCGCTTTGATGAGATGATCAAAGCGTTTGGGTTTACGCAGACTTATGGAGAAGCCTGCGTTTACAAGAAAGTGAGTGGGAGCTCTGTAGCATTTCTCATACTATATGTAGATGACATAGTTTTGATAGGAAATGATATAGAACTCTTGGACAGCATTAAGGCCTACTTGAATAAAAGTTTTTCAATGAAGGACCTTGGAGAAGCTGCTTATATATTAGGCATCAAGATCTATAGAGACAGATCAAGACGCCTCATAGGTCTTTCACAAAGCACATACCTTGATAAGATATTGAAGAAGTTCAATATGGATCAATCTAAGAAGGGGTTCTTACCTATGTTACAAGGTGTGAAATTGAGCTCAGCTCAATGTCCGACCACGGCAGAAGATATAGAAGAGATGAGTGTCATCCCCTATGCCTCAGCCATAGGTTCTATTATGTATGCCATGCTGTGTACCAGACCTGATGTAAACCTTGCCGTAAGTTTGGTAGGAAGGTACCAAAGTAATCCCGGCAAGGAACACTGGACAGCGGTCAAGAATATCCTGAAGTACCTGAAAAGGACTAAGGAAATGTTTCTCGTTTATGGAGGTGACGAAGAGCTCGTCGTAAAGGGTTACGTCGACGCTAGCTTCGACACAGATCTGGATGACTCTAAGTCACAAACCGGATACGTGTATATTTTGAATGGTGGGGCAGTAAGCTGGTGCAGTTGCAAGCAAAGCGTCGTGGCGGGATCTACATGTGAAGCGGAGTACATGGCAGCCTCGGAGGCAGCACATGAAGCAATTTGGGTGAAGGAGTTCATCACCGACCTCGGAGTCATACCCAATGCGTCGGGGCCAATCAAACTCTTCTGTGACAACACTGGAGCTATTGCACTTGCAAAGGAGCCCAGGTTTCACAAGAAGACTAGGCACATCAAGCGTCGCTTCAACTCCATTCGTGAATATGTTCAAGATGGAGACATAGAAATTTGTAAAGTGCACACGGATCTGAATGTCGCAGATCCGTTGACTAAACCTCTCCCTAAGGCAAAACATGATCAGCACCAAAACTCTATGGGTGTTCAATTCATCACAATGTAACTAGATTATTGACTCTAGTGCAAGTGGGAGACTGTTGGAAATATGCCCTAGAGGCAATAATAAAAGCATTATTATGATATTTCCTTATTCATGATAATTGTCTTTATTCGTGCTATAATTGTGTTATCCGGAAATCGTAATACATGTGTGAATAACAGACAACAACGTGTCCCTAATAAGCCTCTAGTTGACTAGCTCGTTGATCAACAGATAGTCATGGTTTCCTGACTATGGGCATTGGATGTCATTGATAACGAGATCACGTCATTAGGAGAATGATGTGATGGACGAGACCCAATCCTAAACATAGCATAGGATCGCATAGTTCGTTTGCTAGAGTTTTCCAATGTCAAGTATCCTTTCCTTAGACCATGAGATCGTGTAACTCCCGGATACCGTAGGAGTGCTTTGGGTGTGCCAAACGTCACAACGTAACTGGGTGACTATAAAGGTATACTACGGGTATCTCCGAAAGTGTCTGTTGGGTTGACACGGATCGAGACTGGGATTTGTCACTTCGCTTGACGGAGAGGTATCACCGGGCCCTCTCGGTAATGCATCATCATAATGAGCTCAATGTGATCAAAGTGTTGGATCACGGGATCATGCATTACGGTACGAGAAAAGTGACTTGCCGGTAACGAGATTGAACGAGGTATTGGGATACCGACGATCGAAACTCGGGCAAGTAAAATACCAATTGACAAAGGGAATCGTATACGGGATTAATTGAATCCTCGACATCGTGGTTCATCCGATGAGATCATCGTGGAGCATGTGTGATCCAACATGGGTATCCATATCCCGCTGTTGGTTATTGCCCGAGAGCCGTCTCGGTCATGTCTGCATATCTCCCGAACCCGTAGGGTCTACACACTTAAGGTTCGGTGACGCTAGGGTTGTGAAGATATGTATATGCAGTAACCCGAATGTTGTTCGGAGTCCCGGATGAGATCCCGGACGTCACGAGGAGTTTCGGAATGGTCCGGAGGTAAAGAATTATATATAGAAAGTGCTATTTTGGCCATCGGGACAAGTTTCGGGGTTATCGGTATTGTACCGGGACCACCGGAGGGTCCCGGGGGGTCCACCGGGTGGGGCCACCTGCCTCAGGGGGGCACATGGGCTCTTGGGGGTGCGCCTTGGCCTACATGGGCCAAGGGGAACCAGCCCCAAGAGGCCCATGCGCCTAGGGTGGGGGAAACCCTAAAGGGGGGCGCCCCCTTGCTTGGGGGCCAAGCCCCACCCCTTGGCCGCCGCCCCCCTAGGAGATTGCCTCTCCTAGGGCCGGCGCCCCCCCCCTAGGGGGCTATATAAAGGGGGGAGGGGGCAGCCGCACCCTGGTCCTTGGCGCCTCCCTCTCCCTCTCCAACACCTCCTCCTCCTCCATAGAGCTCGGCGAAGCCCTGCCGGAGTACTGCAGTTCCACCGTCACCACGCCGTCGTGCTGCTGGTGGAGCCATCTTCCCCAACCTCTCCTTTGCCTTGCTGGATCAAGAAGAAGGAGACGTTACGCTGACCGTACGTGTGTTGAACGCGGAGGTGCCGTCCTTTCGGTGCTAGGATCTCTGGTGATTTGGATCACGTCGTGTACGACTACCTCATCCCCGTTCGTTGAACGCTTCCACTCGCGATCTACAATGTGGTATGTAGATGCAATCTCTCTCCCATGACTCGTTGCTTAGATGAACTCATAGATGGATCTTGGTGAAACCGTAGGAAAAATTTTAATTTTCTGCAACGTTCCCCAACAGTGCGATCTATGACGTCTCTTACCAATCTACCACTATCGTTTTGGGGTTTATGCATTAGAGACAGCTGCATTCACGTTAAAAAGGGGCACCATCTAAATCCGTTGAGATGACACCTTATGAACTGTGGTTTGGCAAGAAACCAAAGTTGTCGTTTCTTAAAGTTTGGGGTTGCGATACTTATGTGAAAAAGTTTCAACATGATAAGCTTGAACCCAAATCGGAGAAATGTGTCTTCATAGGATACCCAAAGGAAACTGTTGGGTACACCTTCTATCACAGATCCAAAGGCAAGATATTCGTTGCTAAGAACGGATCCTTTCTAGAGAAGGAGTTTCTCTCAAAAGAAGTGAGCGGGAGGAAAGTAGAAATTGATGAGGTAACTATACCTGCTCTCTTATTGGAAAGTAGTTCATCACAGAAATCTGTTCTTGTGACTACTACACCAATTAGTGAGGAAGCTAATGATGATGATCATGAAACTTCAGATCAAATTACTACCGAACCTCGTAGGTCAACCAGAGTAAGATCCGCACGAGAGTGGTACGGTAATCCTGTTCTGGAGATCATGTTACTTGACCATGACGAACCTACGAACTATGAGGAAGCGATGATGAGCCCAGATTCCGCAAAATGGCTTGTGGCCATGAAATCTGAGATGGGATCCATGTATGAGAACAAAGTATGGACTTTGATTAACTTGACCAATGATCGGCGAGCCACTGAGATTAAATGGATCTTCAAGAGGAAGACGGACGCGGATAGTAGTGTTACTATCTACAAAGCTAGAATTGTCGCAAAAGGTTTTCGACAAGTTCAAGGAGTTGACTACGATGAGACCTTCTCACTCGTAGCGATGCTTAAGTCTGTCCTAATCATGTTAGCAATTGCCGCATTTTATGAAATCTGGCAAATGGATAAACAAAACTACATTCCTTAATGGATTTATTGAAGAAGAGTTGTATATGATGCAACCAGAAGGTTTTGTCAATCCTAAAGGTGCTAACAAAATATGCAAGCTCCAGCGATCCATCTATGGACGGGTGCAAGCATCTCGGAGTTGGAATATACGCTTTGATAAGTTGATCAAAGCATATAGTTTTATACAGACTTCCGGTGAAGCCTGTATTTACAAGAAAGTGAGTGGGAGCACTACAACATTTCTGATAAGTATATGTCAATGACATATTATTGATCGGAAATAATGTAGAATTATCCTGCAAAGCATAAAGGAGTGTTTGAGAGGAGTTTTTCAAAGAAATACCTCGGTGAAGCTGCTTACATATTGAGCATCAAGGTCTATAGAGATAGATCAAGACGCTTGATAAGTTGTACATACCTTGACAAGATTTTGAAGTAGTTCAAAATGGAACAGTCAAAGAAAGAGTTCTTGCCTGTGTTACAAGGTGTGAAATTGAGTAAGACTCAAAGCCTAGCCACGACAGAAGATAGAAAGAGAATAAAAGTCATTCCCTATGCCTCAGCCATAGGTTCTATAAAGTATGCCATGCTGTGTACCAGATCTATTGTATACCCTACACTGATTTTGGCAAGGGAGTACAGTAGTGATCTAGGAGTAGATCACTGGACAACGGTCAAAATTATCATTAGTGGAATAAGGATATGTTTCTTGATTATGGAGGTGACAAAAGGTTCGTCGTAAAGGGTTACGTCGATGCAAGTTTTTGACACTAATCCAGATGACTCTAAGTCTCAATCTGGATATATATTGAAAGTGGGAGCTATTAAGCTAGAAGTAGCTCCATGCAGAGCATTGTAGACATAGAATTTGCAAAATACTTACGGATCTGTATGTGACAGACCCGTTGACTAAAATTATCTCACAAGCAAAACACAATCACACCTTAGTACTCTTTGGGTGTTAATCACATAAGCGATGTGAACTAGATTACTGACTCAAGTAAACCCTTCGAGTGTAGGTCACATGACGATGTGAACTATGGGTGTTAATCACATGGTGATGTGAACTTCGGGTGTAGGGATGCACTGCGGGTCCGCCGTCCATGTCGTGGTCTTGAACGAATCCAGGTTAGCCCGAGAGGCAGTCTCTGGTGCGACGGCGCCGATCTTGCACGACGAGCCCAGCAAGTCCTCCATAACTAACCGACCCAGGCATGGGGAGGGATCCCCTCCAGCTCGAGCCAAACCTTGAACCCCGCCACCGAATACACCGCCTGCGATTGCCGATTCCATGGCCTGAAGATGAGTCTATCACCTTGGAACTCCACCGATGGGCACGCCGAGACTCTGTTCCTGAGCTCCGCCGAGGCAAACACGACCAGAAAGTCCTCCGGCCGGTGGCGATGGACCGAGATGAACTCCGGTGGGATCCCCAGGTTGCCCTCCAGCTGAAGGAAATATGCCCTAGAGGCAATAATAAAGTTATTATTTATTTCCTTATATCATGATAAATGTTTATTATTCATGCTAGAATTGTATTAACCGGAAACATACTACATGTGTGAATACATAGACAAACAGAGTGTCACTAGTATGCCTCTACTTGACTAGCTCGTTGATCAAAGATGGCTATGTTTCCTAACCATAGACATGTGTTGTCATTTGATTAACGGGATCACATCATTAGGAGAATGATGTGATTGACATGACCCATTCCATTAGCTTAGCACCCGATCGTTTAGTATGTTGCTATTGCTTTCTTCATGACTTATACATGTTCCTATGACTATGAGATTATGCAACTCCCGTTTGCCGGAGGAACACTTTGTGTGCTACCAAACGTCACAACGTAACTGGGTGATTATAAAGGAGCTCTACATGTGTCTCCGAAGGTACATGTTGGGTTGGCGTATTTCGAGATTAGGATTTGTCACTCCGATTATCGGAGAGGTATTTCTGGGCCCTCTCGGTAATGCACATCACATAAGCCTTGCAAGCATTGCAACTAATGAGTTAGTTGTGAGATGATGTATTACGGAACAAGTAAAGAGACTTGCCGGTAACGAGATTGAACTAGGTATTAAGATACCGACGATCGAATCTCCGGCAAGTAACATACTGACGACAAAGGGAACAATGTATGTTGTTATGCGGTATGACCGATAAAGATCTTCGTAGAATATGTAGGATCCAATATGAGCATCCAGGTTCCGCTATTGGTTATTGACCGGAGACTTGTCTCGGTCATGTCTACATTGTTCTCGAACCCGTAGGGTCCGCACGCTTAACGTTACGATGACAGTTTCATTATGAGTTTATATGTTTTGATGTACCGAAGGTTGTTCGGAGTCCCGGATGTGATCACGGACATGACGAGGAGTCTCGAAATGGTTGAGACATGAAGATTGATATATTGGACGACTATATTCGGACATCGGAAGTGTTCTGGAGAAGTATTGGATTAAACCGGAGTGCCGGAGGGTTATCGGTAACCCCAGGGGAACTAATGGGCCTTGTTGGGCCTTAGTGGAGAGAGAGAGGGGCGGCCAGGGATGGCCGCGCGCCCCCTCCCCATCTGGTCCGTATTGGACTAGGAGAGGGGGGGCGCCCCCCTTTCCTTCTCCCTCTCCCTCTCCATCCTTCCCCCTCTCTCCCTTTAGGTGGAAACCTACTAGGACTAGGAGTCCTAGTAGGATTCCCTTCTTGGGGGCGAGCCATAGAGGACCGGCCTGCCTCCCCCTTGCTCCTTTATATACGGGGGCAGGGGGCACCCTAGAGACACAACAATTGATCACTTATCCCTTAGTCATGTGCGGTGCCCCCCTCCACCATAATCCTCGATAATATTGTAGCGGTGCTTAGGCGAAGCCCTGCGACGGTGGAACATCAAGATCGTCACCACGCCATCGTGCTGACGAAACTCTTCCCCGACATTCTGCTGGATCGGAGTCCGGGGATCGTCATCGATCTAAACGTGTGCTAGAACTTGGAGGTGCCGTGGTTTCGCTGCTTGATCGGTCGGGCCATGAAGACGTACGACTACATCAACCGCGTTGTTATAATGCTTCCGCTTTCGGTCTACGAGGGTACGTGGACAACACTCTCCCCTCTCATTGCTATGCATCACCATGATCTTGCGTGTGCGTAGGAATTTTTTTGAAATTACTACGTTCCCCAACACCAGCATCTTCCGCACCCGCTCCGACAAAATCGTCCTCCTGGCGCCACCCACATAAGCCACCATGGAAAACTGTAGCCTCCTTTCCAGGTCCGCCACGATCGGGGACCTTGTGGTGATGCAGAGCGCGTCCTGGTTGTTGGGGAACGTAGTATTTCAAAAAAAATCCTAAGATCATGCAAGATCTATCTAGGAGAGGCATAGCAACGAGTGGGGAGAGTGTGTCCACATACCCTCGTAGACCGAAAGCAGAAGCGTTAAGTGACGCAGTTGATGTAATCGAACATCTTCGGATCCAACCGATCAAGTACCGAATGCACAGCACCTCCGCGATCTGCACACGTTCAGCTCAGTGACGTCCCTCAAACTTCTAGATCCAGCTGAGGTCGAGGGAGAGTTTCCTCAACACGAAGACGTGTTGACGGTGATGATGAAGTTACCGACGCAGGGCTTCGCCTAAGCACTGCGACAATATGACCGAGGTGGAAATATGTGGAGAAGGGCACCGCACACGGCTAAGAATCAACTTGTGTGTCTATGGGGTGCCCCCTCCCCCGTATATAAAGGAGGGGAGGAGGGGGCCGGCCTGCCTCATGGTGCGCCCCCAAGGGGGGATTCCTACTCCTACTTGGAGTAGGTTTCCTCCCTTTCCTAGTCCAACTAGGAGGGGGAAGGAAGGGGAAGAGGGGAAGAAGGAAAGGGGGCGGGCCCCCTCCCCAACTCGTATTGGGCTTGGGGGGCGCGCCCCACCTCTTGGCCGCCTACCGTCTCTTCCACTAAAGCCCATGTAGGCCCATTAAGCCTCCGGGGGTTCCGGTAACCCCCCGGTACTCTGGTAAATGTCCGAACTCATCCGAAACCATTCTCGTGTCCAAACATAACCTTCCAATATATCAATCTTCATGTCTCAACCATTTCGAGACTCCTCGTCATGTTCGTGATCACATCCGGGACTCCGAACTACCTTCGGTACATCAAAACACATAAACTCATAATATCGATCGTCATCGAACGTTAAGCGTGCGGAACCTACGGGTTCGAGAACTATGTAGACATGACCAAGACTCATCTCCGGTCAATAACCAATAGAGGAACCTCGATGCTCATATTGGTTCCTACATATTCTACGAAGATCTTTATCGGTCAAACCGCATAACAACATACGTTGTTCCCTTTGTCATCGGTATGTTACTTGCCCGAGATTCGATCGTCGGTATCATCATACCTAGTTCAATCTCGTTACCGGCAAGTCTCCTTACTCGTTCCGTAATGCATCATCCCGTAACTAACTCATTAGTCGCATTCGTTGCAAGGCTTATAGTGATGTGCATTACCAAGAGGGCTCGGAGATACGTCTCTGACAATCTGAGTGACAAATCCTAATCTGGATCTATGCCAACTCAACAAACACCATCAGAGACACATGTAGAGCATCTTTAAAATCACCTAGTTACGTTGTGACGTTTGATAGCACACTAAGTGTTCCTCCGGTATTCGGGAGTTGCATAATCTCATAGTCATAGGAACATGCACTACTAGGGAAAAGCCTATACACAGAATCTTACCAGCAGCGCGCTTTAAAATCAGGCGCTGCTGCTAAGTAGCAGTAGCGCGAGTTTTTAAACCTCGCTACTACTAGGCTGATAGCAGTACCGCTGGTTTTTAACCCTCGCTACTACTAAGCGGTCTCTACCGTGCCCCCCGGGACATGCCATAGTAGTAGCGCGGGTTTTTAACCCTCACTACTACTAAGTTTATAGCAGCAGCGTTGGTTTTTAACCCTCGCTACTACTAAGTGGTGTCTACCGTGCCCCTAGACCATGCCATAGTAGTAGCGATGGTTATAAACTCTACCCCCCCTGGGATCGCCTTTTCAGTTTTAAAAAAATAAAAGAAAATGATGAAAATGTCAAAAAAATAAAAGAAAATAAGTTTCCCATGTGATATGTGGTCTAGTTGTTGGGAAAATTTGCAAATATGAATTTCGACTTCATTTGCAAAATCTCTCGAGAATTTGTAAAAATGGGCATAACTTTTGCATACTAACTCGGATGAAAAAGTTTTTTATATGAAAAATCATCTACTCGAAAAGTTACATCCAAATTTAATTAAACATTTTTAAAATCCTCAAAAACCTAACAGAAAAAAGTTGCGGAGCTTTTAAGATCTGGAGGCAAAAAATTCATCAAATTTCAGTTTTTTCTTTACTTTTTGTTAAATCTGGTCAAACTGTGGTCAAACTAATTATTCAAGGATATTAGTGTTACTAAATAATTATTTCAGTTTTCTGAATTTTGGTCAAATCTGGTCAAAATCTGGTTAAACTGTGGTCAAACTATGGACAAACTAGTTATTCAAGAAATATTGCTGTTAATAAATAATTATTGTTTTTAGAACAATAGTTTTAAACTCAAGCAGTGAAATCTGTGACTTCATGCTCAAGCTAAACTCCCGAGGGTTAATAGGATTGACATCTTACTATTGTCAGGAAAACAACAAGTGCAAACTTGGAATCAAGGGAGAATAGAACCCGAAAGTTAAGCGTGCTCAGGCTGGAGTAGTGTGAGGATGGGTGACCGTCTGGAAAGTTAGATGATTTGGAATGATGAGGGGTGATTAGAGATTAAATTGAGCAGCGATGAGAGTGATTAGAGATTAGAGGTTAAAATAATTTAGAAATTTTAAAATTCGGGCAAAAAATTCGGAAAAAAATTCCGCGGGTTAGTAGTAGCGCGGGTTTTTACCCACGCTACTACTAACGGACGTAGTAGTAGCGCGGGTGGCACCCGCGTTGCTGCTATACGTTAGCTGTAGCGCCTTACTAGTAGCGCCGGTCCCCATGCTGCTAATAGGCCCAAAACCCGCGCTGCTGCTAGGCTTTTCCCTAGTAGTGATGTATAAGTTATGAAGAAAGCAATAGCAATAAACTAAACGATCATAGTGCTAAGCTAACGGATGGGTCAAGTAATCCCATCATTCTCTAATGATGTGATCATGTTCATCAAATGACAACTCATGTCTATGGTTAGTAAACTTAATCATCTTAGATTAACGAGCTAGTCAAGTAGAGGCATACTAGTGACACTCTGTTTGTCTATGTATTCACACATGTACTAAGTTACCGGTTAATACAATTCTAGCATGAATAAAATAAACATTTATCATGATATAAGGAAATATAAATAACAACATTATTGCCTCTAGGGCATATTTCCTTCACTATTCGTCCTCCATCTCAAGCGACACCTGAAGGCGCGGCGGAGCCAACGGCGGCTAGATCGGGCACACCCCGTGGGTAGCCTGCCGGGGAGGCGGCAGGAGTGGCGGGGGGAGCCTGGGCGCCTATGGCGCAGGGCTAACGCCTGGCGAAACCCGACGAGCCACCTTGGCCACCGCGTCGCGCCGCAGTTTATCGACGGGGGAGGGGCTCCAATGGCGCTTGCAGTCCTTGGATCCATGGCCGGGGAGGCCGCAGCGGAAGCATACTATGTCGTTGGTGCAGTCCACCCTGTAGTGGGGGGAGACTTGTGTGAGATCATACATTGGGTGAGATCTATGAGATCAATTTTTTGAAAAAAGAATACATGTCCAAACATTCCCAATTTTTTTTAGAGACACATCAATGTTTGATGTATAACCTTAAAAAGTTTGAACTTCTAATTCAATTTACATTAATAGAAACAAAAAAGACAAAATCAGATGTGAATAGTGTCAAATACTATTCACCCACAGCTGCTACTATTCACATTCGAATTTGTCTTTTTTGTATCTCTAAATATACATTGAGTTTTGGGCTGATTTTTTCGGAGCTGTAAACATACCCCACAAGAATGTTGTCAAATAATTTCAGATTTTTTGAAATGTCTAAATATGAATTTTGAGGGTTGATCTCATGATCTCACCTATATGTGCGATCTCATACAAGTCTCCCCCCCCCCTGTAGTGGCCCTTCTCCAGGTAGCGGAAACATTTGTCCCTCATCTCCGACGAAACCTCACGCCGCCCCTCCTCGCGCCCGGCCGTCGGCCCCAGCCCCGCATGGGCACCCATGGCGTGGCGCCGTCTCCAAAGCTCCTTCCTGGTGGGGGGCGGCTGGTCCCAGCGAGCCTCCCCCATTGTGGCCTCCGTCGTCCCCGGCGCCGGCTCCGGCAGTGCAGCGAGAGCCACGCCTGGCCCCCGCACCTCCGAGCCGTCAGATCCCGAGGAGATCCCCAGCCCCGAGACCACCAGACGCTCGGCCGGAACGTGGAGATCACCGATCTCGGGCTTGCCGCCATGGCGCACGGAGCAGAGGGGGAAGGGGGTGCTCGGGGGTGGGTGGTGGGGGAGGGAGAGGTGAAGTGGCCGCCGCGGCCGGAGTGACCCTCGGCATGGGCGCAAAGCACGGTGGACGCCGGCGCGGGAGTAGCGCACGGCGCTGGGGGGCGGGCGCGCTCGCTCTCGTTGATGGGTTGTAAAAAAAGGCTATTTGAAGACGTCCAAATAGAACTAAAATGATTCACTGGAAATGAACGCATATTTATTTCGGCCTCTTCCCCCGTTTGGAAGTGACCTCGCAGGCGGAGGATGCTTCAGCTATTACCGCTTTCATGGTTATGCATACTACAAAAGACTCTGTCTTTGATGCAGGAGAAGACCAAAAATTTGTAGCCCTCCGTGAGCGCGACATCCAGTTATGTCATGCCAGTTGCCATCACGCGAGCAAGGTTGCGACGAGGAGGTGCTGTAAAACCTCTGTGCTATGTGTGCTTAATTATCATACTTTATCCTACTTTTCTAGAGAACAAGCGCGTACAGTCAGGGGCCCCAGACCTGTCAGTGTCAGTTCGGTCCTCTGATTATGCACCTCGGTTTGCTTCCAATATCAAAATGTTCACCCAACCGGCACGACCAGATTATATTAGTAGAATACACGCAAGGAGCGTACACGATTGACGGCCCGTTAGTTGCAACTTATCTTATCTTTTTCTTTTTCGCACACTCTGGACACAAACGGTCATATATACGCACATACACTCACCTCTATAAACGCACACACATATATCCTACTCCTATGAGACCTCCGAAAAAGCGAGCCGGCATATCAACATGAAATCTTACGAAGTCACCGTAGGCATCTCGTAGTCGACGGAACGTCTCCTCCTACTAAATGCGCATCGCTGGAAATTCTGAAATAAATTCAGGATAAATGCGAACATCAGGATTTGCACCCTGTGGGCTGAGGATACCATTGTTCACCTAACCATTCAATCACAGGTTGGTTCACCTACTTATCATATTGTTTGGTTAGCTCTGGAGGTAGAAACAAAATCTCTCAAAGCTCCTCTAGCTCTAGCTCGATATCCATGCCGCCTCGGCCAAGGAGACTGGATCATCATCCACGAGTACCACGTCGACAACCTCCTTCCCCGCCCTTCAAGAGGGAACGACGTCCACACCCCTACTCCAAAATCAAGGCGTCGAGCCGCTGGAACTCCATATCTCGACCACCCTTCCCTCAAGAGTCCACCAACAAACCAAAGATGACGCCAGTCACACGAGAAGTGGACATGAGCGATTTGCACGCCGCCCTCGCCTCACCATCGCCGCCAAAAACCCTGATTAGTACTCCCTCCGTTTCTTTTTAGTGTGCATATAAAACTTGGTCAAAGTCAAACTTTGTTAACTTTGGCTAAGTTTCCAGAAAAAGATGTCAATATTCGCAATATGAAATCAATATTATTAGATGCATCATAAAATTAAGTTTCATACCATATGGGTTTAGTATTGCAGATGTCCAAGTTTTATATGCAGACTAAAAAAAACAGAGGGAGTACTAGTTCCTAACACTTTAAACCGGACGAAGGTTCGACTTCAACACCACCTCCTCACGCCTAAAACAACACACGGGGCTACAGGGAACCATGGGGGCGCCAGAAACGGGTAAGGTTTTTCCATTTTTTGGAGATAGACTTCTGAGTTTTCGTTTTCATGTAGAAATGCATGTATCTTCTTTTCTTGAAGGGATCTATCATGAGTGAGAACTAAGCATGCAGTGACTATCTTCCACAAGTATTGAAACGTTCCACCAAGAAGAAATGTGAATACAAATCCACCGTAAAAGGAATGCGAATGCAGATGCACCGAAATTAACCTCTTCATCGCAGGCAGAACACCCGAGCGGCTATAGATTCACCAGCCAGTTTTTAGACAGATGGTTCTCCATCCCGTGGTTGTGGGAGAACCATCAGTGAGCATGGTTTGCCTTCCCACATTGTGACAGTCTTCTCTTACAGTCAGCTCGTCATGGGTTGGAGGGTTATTCGTAACCAACTGTGGAAGCACATATGGTGGTAGATTTATTCTAAATAGCATTGCAGAAAACACAAAGTTAAATATGGGGAGTATGATAGAAGGAGGCAAAAGAAAGAACAAACGAAAATGTAAACTCATCCAGAATTATAGTAGCCAATATCCGAAGAGAACCCTTAAAAGAAAGAATAAACAACACTACGAATGGAGACCGTGAGCTTTCCGGCGACCACCCTCACCTGCTCGTCTCGGCAGAACAACAACTCACTCCTGCTTCTACAAAAACACGAACAACTCTTCCCTCCTCCACCCGTTTTGATATGAAGTCTAGTAGAATACACTCCCGAATTCATCTTACTTATTTTTATACTAAATTTTAACACTTTTATTTATTTTTATTACAGTACCATTTTAACGAGTATATTTTCTGTTACATACTTAACATAGTTAAGAACACAATAATGTTACTAAATATTAACACTATATTATTACAAATTTAATAGGTATTATTAAAAAAAGAATACACTCACACTATGCTAAATTAAAACTATTTTACTTTGTGAAAAACATTGTGATAGTTTTCTTTTTTCCCGTGACAAAAAATAATATACAAAAAATGCATGGTTTCTTGAATAAATGTTTTACACTGGCATAAATTGCATATGTATATGTATGTCTTTGTGTCCTTAAATATCTAATAAAGATATTTATAGGGTACGATCTAACAATTTATGTTAATAGTGGTGTGTAATGTATGTATGATTAGATAAGCAAATTTTCATAAACGTATATAGTATAAATTGAATCGTTAGCATAATTATCTACTTGTTTGTTCATGGTCACTGAAACTTACAAGTCAAACGGGGTCGGTACTAAATTGGCAATATACACATACTCTATCGAAGAAAAAACATGAAGCCATCACTCTTCATAAAAATGGTGATCTAGATGATCCAAGAATCCTAACAAATATGTTGCCTAACCAACCACATTTCATTAGTTTTGACCAAATTCATTTATATTTTGTTTGTTCCACACGCTGAGAATCAAGAAATTCGCACTAACTAGACCCATCACTGAAGGTTGATACACTTGTTTCACAATTGTCACATAAGCTTTGTTGTTGTAATGAAAACAAAATTTGATTAAGGCTTGTTGTAGCAACATGGTTGCAATCGAGATAATCACGACTGTGCCCTAGAGAAAATAATGAAGTGATTATTATTCTATTATTAGCACATGAATGAATCATATCTTGGATCATGCATCATGATCATACATGAGATCTATTCTAGATGCTTCCAATTTTCTTCGGTGACTGGCTATTAAACATGAGATGAGAGACTCGACGCTCATGGTTTGGCTAGAGCGGCCTTCTCGACTTTGGTCCTCATGTTTGGTTGTTAGACTTGTATCCCTGTGAACGGTTTTTATTGAATAATAAAATGTTTTCCACCCCTAAATAAAAGAGGATCGCTCGATCATCTTCCTCCAGAAACGTTCTGCCGCACCTCTCTTCGCGTCATCGCCTGAACCGCCGCTGCCCCAAATCTTCACTCCTCTCTTCTGCAAAATATGATGGTTTAGTCCGCAGATCCGATCTGTAAGTGGCATTAAAGTTGATTTATCCATCTAATTGATCTGAAGGATCAAGAGATTTAATATGACGTGTTGATCTTCCTTTTAATTCCTTATGCCTGGGTGGGTAATCACGGGCCAATAGCTCCTGTGCGACGTTTTTGAGGTGAATTGGCAAGAGTGTGACGTTGTTGGAATGAATGGCTGTGGTGCGACAATTTTGAGCAGGCAAATAGCCCACGCACGACATGGCTGTTGAATGTGGTTAAATTGGTCGTCAACCAAGCCCGCCCGTTTATGTTAGGACATGTGGGTCCAACTTAATTGTTCCTCAAAACAGCTGACCGTGCCCTGCCGCCCGACCGTGCCGGGCCCGCCACTCTGCCCCCTTCTTCTCCGGTGGCGGCGGATCTTGCGTTCTCGGTGGCGGCGGCGGAGCCCTCGTTCTCAACGGCGGCGGAGCCTTCGTCCTCAGAAAATGGTGAGTGAATTCAAACCCTAGTCGCCCTCCCGTGCCTCTCTCCGGCCCGTAGATCTCAGCTCATTTCCTCTGTTTTCGCTTGCGGAATCGATAGGTTGTGAGGGGAGCCCGTGGGCATACTGAGATGGAGCCGCCCGATTCAACTTCGAATAGGTAATGCGCCTCTCTCCGATCCAATTTTGCATTGCAATTAGGTGGTGGCCTCGTCTGCTTTTTCTCACGGGCTCACACTGTCCGCCACTGATAGAGGGGATGCTGCCGCTCGGACCTTCGAATTGACAATCAATTTCTTTCCATCAAAGGCAAAATTAGTTGATGGTAGCATACAGATCATTGAGAGAGACACTATTGTTAAATGGGAGGTTGAGTTTACAGAGATTGATCCACAAGTTCTACAGAACATGGGAGAGACGGCAGTGAAGAAATGGGTGGAAAAAATTGGCGAGAATATTGTTTGGGGTCCAGAGCAAGAAGTATCACTGTTGCGGTTTGATGATTGGAAAGGAGAGTATGTGAGAATAGAAGATGGTGAATAGATTGTTGAAGAAATCGATCGGCAAAACGGCTGGACAAGCAAACGGGCTAATTTTTTTGCTGAGCTCGTTGATCTGAACATTTTTTCGAAGGTTGGATATGTGCCATCACAATTGGCTGCGCAGATGGTAGATGATGATTGGGCTACACAGAGGCCATTGTTTCCCATGTGTACTGAACTTACAGTAATACCCGAGGGACAGTCGACTGGGACTGAAACTGAAACTGAAACTGCAGCAACTATTGATTGGAATGTAGTTGAATTAGATGAGCCTACTGATTTGGTCATTGCACCAATGCCTAACATTGAGATGGCCAAACTTTTTGGCATTCCAGTCGATGACAGAGATAAGCAAGAGAGGGGTGAATCTAGTTTGCCTGCTAATGCTGATGAAGAAGTAGATGGACAGTTAATGCAACAAGCTGCAGATGAGGTAGATGATGCACATGATGATGAGCTGGTGCATGTGTATGACAAAGAAAACCCTGTCATTGAAGTAGGCAAGTTGTTCCCAAGCATGAAGGAGTTTAGGATGTGTTTCAAGACTTATGCAGTGAAACATGAGTTTGATGCCAAGACTGTTTGGACTGATAGAAAGAAGTTTTATGCGAGGTGCAGAGGATTTGATGGTAGTGTGAAGCCTTGCAAGTGGTACATATCTGCTAGACTGCAACCTGATGGAAGTACTGTCAGGGTTAACCAAATCCCCAATCAACATACTTGTATTACAAGTTCACAGAGAGTATCAACCATGACATCACAACTTTGGGTTGCAGAAAAGATCACCCCAATTTTAGCCAAAACACCAAACACTACTGCGAAGAAACTCAAAGTAGACTTAGAAAAGATGTACCCCATTAAACTGAAATATACCACAGTGTGGAAGGCAAAACAAAGGGCAATGAAAAATTTATATGGTGATTGGGCAAATACATTTAGGATGCTTTACAACTTCAAAGCAGAGGTGGAAAAGAGGTCACCTGGCAGTGTTGTGGAGATAGATACAGAGGTATCAGCCAAAGGTGAAGTCAAGTTCTCCAAGTTTTTTATGGCTTTGAAGCCTTGCATTGATGGGTTCAAAGCAGGGTGCCGTCCATATTTGAGCATAGACTCATCATTTTTTATAGGCAAGTGGAATGGTCAGTTGGCAGCATGCAATGCTCTAGATGGACACAACTGGATGTTACCTATTGCTGTTAGCTTGTTTCAGTCAGAAACAGAGGCTTCATGGACATGGTTCATGATCCAGTTGAAAAGATGCCTAGGGCCATTGTCACCTTTGGCTATACACACAGATGCATGCAAGGGGCTTGAAAATTCAGTGAAAAGTGTTTTCCCACATGCTGAGCAGAGGGAGTGCTTCGGTCATTTGTGGATGAATTTGATCAAAAAAATTAGAGGAGAAGAATTTGGGCGCATGTGGCCAGCAGCAAGATCTTACACTAGACAGACACACAAATATCATCTTGATAAGATAATGGCAGCATGTGATGAGTTTGGTCCATGGCTGAACACCTACCATTCTTTCTTATGGTACAGGTCAGCATTCAACACTGCCATCAAGTGTGACCACATCAACAACAATTTGGCAGAGAGTTTCAACAACAAGGTGAAGGATTTAAAAGATTTGCTTGTGCATGACATGGTTGACCAAATCAGGATCATGCTCATGCGGTTGTGGGAATTGAGAAGAAGGATAGGTGATTGTCTACAAGGTGATAAGCTTCCAGTAGTGGTACAACAGGTGGTCAATAGGAGCAGATGTCTTTCACATTTGTTTGTTGAAAAATCTTCACCTTGGGGTGCTGAAGTTAGAGATAACAAAACTGGAAGGAGACATGTTGTTAACACTGAATTGCATGATTGCACTTGCCTCGAGTGGCAACACACTGGTAAACCATGTGAGCATGCCATTCTCTTCTTAGCATCCCAACCGAAGATAAACATGCACCCATATTTGCATGAATATTATTCGGTAGCAAAATTCAAAGCTGCATATGCTACTCCAATTCCAGCACTAACAGATCAGTCTCAGTGGCCTGAAGTGGACACTGAATTTTCCATGTGTCCTCCCTTGACGAAAAGAAAGGCTGGCAGGCCTAAACAGAGTAGATTCAAGGCATGGTTTGAGAAAGGTGGGAGTAGTAAGAAGGGAAATAAAGATGGAAAGCCAAAAAGGGCCCAAAAAGGTAACAAAAACAGATGCAAGTTGTGCCAGGAACTTGGGCACAGAGTGGGATCTGTCAAATGCCGTTACACTCCTGATAAGCCAAAGTATGTTCTTGTTTAGTTGTCTGTGTTTTGATTTGGTGCTTTTTTCCAATTACTATTATATATATAACATTTTCGCAATGGCCAGGAGGAAGCGAGCAAGTCAGCCCCTTGTTGTTGAACAGTGTTGGCCGACAAAAAAAGCAAGAGTCAATGGCGGTAGAAAGAAGAGAAGTGTGCCTCAGCCTGAGCAGAGTGAAGAAAATCCTGCTGCAGTCAACATTCAGACTGAAGAAACTGCTCTCGAGGTTGAAACTGAACCTGAGCGTGTCGAGGTTCAGACTGAAGAAACCCATGTTGAGGTACACACCGAAGAAACTGAAATTGCTGTCAACATTGAGACTGAAGACACTGATCACGAGGGTGTTGGCGAGGTGTTGAAAAGACCAGTGAAAAAAACCAAGATGATCAGTGAACTTGTGTGTGTAGTTGAACCAAAAACAAGAAGTGCTAAGGCGAAGAAGGGCACGCGACGTGGTAGGAAGAGGTAGAACAGAGAACAGTTTTGAAATTTGGGGCATGTAATAATATTTGTAACTTGGTGCGTACTGCTAGTCACTATGTATCCCGTATTTCTATTCGAACTTGTTTGTTGGTACCTTGTCTAAACCAGCCAAATAAAATTCAAATTTAAATTCAAATTTGGGCTCAAATTTGAATTAGGGATGGGGTATTGATGTTTTAATGCTATCTAAAGTACCTCAACTGAAATATGTTTGTTTGCTGATCATTCCCAGCCCTTTTGGTAAGTTGAACTCATAGTCATGAAAAGTGTGTCTCAAATGACCTTCAAAGGTAGGGTAAACGGCCTCATATTTAAGCAAGTTTTTTTGCACCTTGTCTAAACCAGACAAATAATTTTTCTACACATCTATTCTACCTATATAGTGTAAATCTAAAGTCTCACTATTTATTGAATTAATTTTCTATTATTTACTTTTTTTGGAAAAACAAGGTTTAATAGAAAATTATATATAAAACAAGTTTAAAAACATGAAAATGAGAAAAGTAAGTTAAGATCTTTCTTAGTCAATCCAAAATGAAGTTTTGGTGAGGTTTTCACACTTTTCATTTTCAAAACCCCACCTATACTCTCGGGTGCCCACTAATCTCTCCCTTGAACTCCATACTACATTGTTCGAGGAATGACAATCTTGTGAAGGATTTTTCGTAAAAATCTATGTAAATCATATTTATATTTTTTTCTCGTTACAATACGACATAATAAGACTATGTGCGCAAGTTTTATATTTTTTGATTTTTTTAATTAGTTATGCTCAACCCTAATCAGCCAAAACCCCTCAAAACCCCTCTCAAAACCCCTCAAAACCCCGCACACTACTGGGTCGTCGATCGTTGTGCGTGGACGGTTGAGATCAGGCGCTAGGGTTAGCTACAGTGTATATCGATCCGCATGAGACGCCCTGATTGGTTGAATTGGTGGGGTTTGGATCAGCCTCTCTCGTTGGGGCATCAGGACCGTTCATTTGAATCCAACGACAAGAGTTGACGCGGTGCATGGACCAAGCCTACGCAGTGCCCATTCCCATCGTTGCATGCGTGCCTGTGCCCACCCACAGCATGCATGCTCACCCGTAGAACTGCGCCCGTGCTTGCATGCGGGCCCGCTTGCATGCATGGCCTCGACGTAGCCCTGCTCCGCCACCCCTACGCAGTAAGCTGTCGCACGCCTACCATTACAACCGATGCATCGTCGCATCAAAGCATGCGCCCGGCCACAATGCAGCAGCCCGATGAAGACAACCAAAAAGCCAACGCTGCATGGCGTGCTGTATATGGCGTGCTCCTCTTTGAGGACGCAAAACTGGCATGGGGTATCGATGTGGGTATCGATGCAGTTCAAATGGCGTGCTGCCCGTTACAAGATGGGCAAATGAAGGCGTCCATTATTGTCACGTCTCCCTCTAGCCAGGCACTAGCAAGATGTGCAAATTAATGGGCTACGGCATGAATGCACGGGCGGCACACGCAGAGAACCCGGGGCAGGCGTGTCCCCTTGACCCACGACGGCACAGACGCGTGCGTGAACCCGTCCCCCTTGACCCGCGACCGGTGGCACAGAAGGATCGCAGCCCGTTTCCCACGCTCGTGTACACACTTTCATGGGGCGCCACCAAACGCCGCCCGCCCATTAATTCTAGGGCGCCACCAAACGCCGCCCGCCCATCTTAACCGGTGAAACCACGACGCACTTGGGCTATTTAAGCCGGGCAGTATCGTCTTCCTCTCCCTCCTCATCCACACCCCATCCTCTGCCTCCTCTGCCCTCCTTCTTCCTTCTTCTCCGTCAAATCCGATCGAGCCCTCGAGCCCTCGAGCCACCCCGCGACCATGCAGTACACTGGCCCCACCTACCGCTTCCCCCCAACCACGCCGGAAAGGCTCTACCCGGCCAGAGTGTATGTCGAGAGAACCCTTAGGGTTTGGGCGATCTCGAGGTGGAGGGGCGCAAGGGAGTTAATGGAGTTCTTCCTTGCGGCCGACTTCCGCCACCTCCCCCGCGGCTCTCCTCGGATGTACCATGTTGAGGAGGTCAACCACAACGGCGTTGTGGTTGGGCTCCTCGCCACTTTCACTAACCCTTTCGATGCTTTCCATCTCCTCGGGCGAGCGTTTTGGGTAGGTTGTGAGTTCATAGCTTTCACAACCTACAATATCTTCACCGACTTCAACGGCATCTTCCCCAACAACGGCGTCATGCACACGCTCCCGTACCCCATCAACAATAGGGAGGGGGAGGAGTGAAGGGCGGCACCCGGAGGAGCGAGGGCGCCCGAGGAGCGAGGTGGCCCCGGAGGAGGAGGAGAAGAAGAACCCCAAGAACCCGCGTTTTGTGCCCCCCTATCTATCTAGCTTAGATCTATCGTATTAGTTTTTTTAAGTTGTAATAGTTATGCTACTATTATTAAGTTTTATTAGTACTTTAAGTTGTAAGGCTATCATGCCCCGTGGAACTATGATTATGCTACTATGTAATCGTTGGGTATGCTTCTATATAATCGTTATGCTTCTATATAATCATTGGGTATGCTACTATATATATTTTGTGTTTTGTGCTATTATTTGTGGATTGCTAGGGGTTGTTTTTGCTTATTATTCGTGTATTGCTATGGGTTGCTACGGGCCCGGATTTCTACACCCCAATCACCACACACAACATCTTCAAAATATTGGCCAAACCATGGACATGCAACTAGGAGCCCCATGCAAACCCACTATGGACATGGGTGCAACTAGAAAATGCAAACTAATTTACTTCGGGCACTTCATGCAAGCATGCAACTCATTTAGTTCATGGAACAGTAGACATGCATAAAAACAATTAACATTTAGCTTTAGTGCATCAAAAAATTATCCATCACAAAATTTAGTGCAAGAAAAAGGCAAAATAAAAGGACAAGTAACATTTTATTGGGCCCCATTTTATTTGCCAAAGTTAGAGGTGGGCTGGTGCCCCTACGCAGGTGGGCTGGTCTTGGGCATGGTTATTTTCTCAAGGCCCATTTTCTCACGGCCCAACATCTATTCGGCAGCCCAGTTTTGTTTTTTTACTAGAAACTGAATTTGGGTGTGTACTCTGTTAACTGAAGAACAAAAACAGAGGAAACAGAGCATGAACACTGAATAGGGCCCCTGAGAATATCATTACAATAATTCATGCAAGTTTTGCTTCACACTAATTCAAATTCATCTAACAAATCCCCTGAAACTAGTTGACACACTAACTGAAACTCTAACAAATTCTAGCGATTGATGAACATCAAGTAAAATAAACCCATAGCAATGACACAACCATAAAATGCTCCAGCCATCATATTTGCTTGCTGCTTCAAATCGATCAGATGCTTTAGTTGCTTGCCAATTTTCTTCAGTTCACACTTCAGTTCTGCACTATGCATCATCGGATCGGCTCTGTCCGCCAAATTGGGGGCTTGTTCCACGGCAAGCCGCCCCCCAAAATTGAGCTCTTGGGTTCCGGTTGATCCCTCCAATTTCAACCTTTCAACATAGTCATCGAGCCACTCAAAATGCCCACATTTCTTCAGAACCTGAAAAACAGTGCGCCGGAGGCGCATGAATCCTAGATCCACCACCCAGATCCACCGCCCTAATTCGAGGAAAAAAGAAAGAAATCGGGAGAAATTAGACCATAGGATTGGTCAAGAACACAGATCTAACCTGCCCCGGCTGTGGCTTGCTCAAGCATTTCACAAACTCGCGCCCACGGTTGCCATTTTCTTTCCTCACACAAGTCAAACGCTTTAGAGGCTCCATGCGCGGGCAATCGGGGCATCTTGTCAACGGCAGTGGACCATACTGCGTCCATGATTGGCGGGAGG
The DNA here is from genome assembly GCA_032464435.1 of Aegilops umbellulata. NCBI lineage: Eukaryota > Viridiplantae > Streptophyta > Magnoliopsida > Poales > Poaceae > Aegilops > Aegilops umbellulata. The sequence continues at coordinate 536,732,224 of CP136055.1, forward strand.
CCGAAGTCGAGCTAGACATCACTCGTCGGCGGCGCGCTTCGTTGCCGGAGCAGAGGAAGAAGAAGGTGGGAAAGGAAAGGGGCAGGGCGGGGGGTGGGGTGGGCTGGCTCGGGCTCGTGGCTGGCTCGGGTCGGGGCACGCTGATGAGCATGGGCATGCTTGCGTGGATAAGTTGTGGGTCCCACCCGCATGCGAGTAGCTTCTAGGTCCCGCGTGTCATAACTCGAATCGCTAACCCCTCATGTTTTTCATTTCATGGTTAAACAGAGCCATGTCGCATTGGAGCTATTGTTTGCCTCTAAAACGTCGCATCGCAGCCATTTATTCCAACAACGTCGCACTCCTTCCAATTCGCATGAAAAACGTCGCACAGGAGCTATTGGCCCGGGTAATCACGTAGATTACACAATCCAGATTAGGCCTCAAGTCGTACCCGTATTAGAATGTCAAGAAAAATAGAGATATAAATACTTGTGTAATCGGAGCTTGTTTTAGTTATGATACATTGGCGACTATAATTTCTTATTTATACGAGCTTACTAAAGAAATATTGTAGACATCTTAGTTAATATGAGTTACGTATTTTTGAACCATATATTGCTGCTACTTTGTTTTTGAGGGGATATGTTAGGAGGTGGATTAGGAGCACTCGACGACTCCCCCATCCGAAATCGCCGCCGCCCGCATGCAGGCATGGGATCCGTGCCACCTTGCTGAAAATCATTACATGCGGCGAATACGGCAACCACGTCGTAAGATGTAACAGTACATACATGTTCGTGGTCATTTATTGTATGCAGTCTGTGAGGTACAGGTATAGGAAACCAGCCCGATGAAATTAATTCACTCCACCATCACCTACCTGTGCAGTCCTCTACTTGCAGGCAAGCACTCCATATCCAGATCTGAAAAACTATTCTCCTCTCGCCGGCTGCTAGTGATTGACGCACAAACAAATTCCTCGCAGTAGAAGTGGATTTCAGATTTGGTAGTAGTCCTTTGAGGCCGCTGAATATCAATAATCTTGAAATGTTGTCCTTCTTCGGCGGAAGGAGATGAGCAGTTCAGTAGATCGGCTGGTGCAGCAACCACCCTGCGTCGAATCCGTGCGAGTTCATTTGGTTTTGAAATGATTGATAAAACAGACCGCTTTACTAGTTGCAGATCTGTTTATCTTGATTTTTCTTCTGTCCCTTTGTAGACCGAATCAAGATATAAGAGCCGATGAGTGCGCTGTCGGGATAGCTCAGATGACCGTCAAAGAGGGGCGCCAGCTTTCGACAGTTGCTGAAGCGGACGAGATCGATTCTTCTAATGGAAGCACTGAGCAGCACGTCTCGACAGTTCTAGATGCAGAGCATGGGTCGAAATCAAGGACTCCAAATCTTATTGCTGTGGAAAGGGAAAACAGCGGCTGGGTTCGACGGTAAGTTTCTTCAGTACACGTCCGATTATTAGGTGCACAAGTATAAATGCTTACGTATGCTTTGAATAGTGAAATAGAAAAATATAGTTCGTACACGGATACAGCACCGAGAAACGCGGAAAAATCAACTGTAATATGATTATATACGTTCATCTTATTTTTCTGTAGTAAATCGAAAATTCCTAGGTTGTTGACACTGGTCATTAGTTTACCTCCTATGCAGACATAGGCACGATTGGGGAGGGTGTGTTGGGGGCTCGGCTGGAGATGCTCTTAGCCAGTTGGCTTGTGTTTGGGGATCAGTGCAAGTTTAACCGGAATGATTTGCAATGTCTCAATACAGCAGCCGTGAGTATATATGTACAGTTTCAGGGGGTGTTTGGTTCCAAGGACTTTTTTGTGTTGGGACAAAAAAAAAGTCCCTAAAAGTCCCTAGCAAAACAAACAGGCGGGGGGGAGGGGGGCTTTTTTGAGACTTTTTGCTAAAAGTCCTTAGAAGCACCTCCTTAAGAGTCTTTTTCAAAAAGTCCCAAGGACTAGAAAAAGTCTTAGGACTAGAGAACCAAACACCACCTCAATCTGTCCAAGTGTCCATACACATTTAATTCCAGGCAGGGTGCACATGTCCGTGCAGAATCGAGCGCCTGATTCATTTATGAACTTCCTGGAAGTCATTTATTATTAGCAAGACTCTCATAACGCATCTACAGCAAGTCTCCCATACAGTATGTGCATAGCCGTCGCATACCTTAATCACAAACCAAGCATATATCTTTTCAAGTCACTTATTGATTCATCTCTCTGCTGTCAGTTATTTTAAGTTTGATCCGGTAACAATGACGAGAAGTTGTAATTCTCTTTCAGGCACCAGTTCAGTACACGTTGGAAGAAGGATTTGGAGAGACCGACCCCATGTGTCAACTATGTTCAACGAAATGTGGAGCGTGGTTTTAAATGGAGATTCTTGGTATGGCGTGTGCGGACGTAAGTCAGTAGGAGAGAAAGAAGGTGACGAGGTTAACAGCTTCACATGCAACGGAAGCGTGAAATGATGTCATGGAATCTCACAATTAGCCTGTTGCAATTCAAGATCAGAGAAGTGATAGTATGTATCTTTGTAATGAATGAATAAAAGAATTCTGCTCAGCGTATTATTGTGTATTTTTTTTGTCACTCGTAGTAGTTAATCAAATGGTATGTTAATTTGAGAAATGCTTTGCCTGGACAACTAAGCTTTCTTCAACGAATCAACGTAGGTCAATGAAAAATCATGGAGTACACAGCTGTTTCTCCAAAATGGGACATGGAGTTGAGTTGCATGTCAGACCAACGTACATGCATGGTAAAGTTCCGCGTTAAGGGTCCCACATGCATGCATGCAATTTCTAAACACAAGTTACTCCTAGTTCATTAATGCTCTGCGTGTCTAAGATAGATAGGCCAATAAAGTCACTCCGGTGCCATAAAGCGTGTGCCTGAGTTACTACACACACTTTTAAACGCACCATCTCCCCATCGGATGATTGATGGAATCAGCAATGAAAATGTTTGGAACAAAGTGTGCATCCGTTTTTTCCTAACTTTATGCACCAGGTGTCACACAACGAAAATGAAGAAGCTTTTTCCATTATAAATCAAGAGTTCAGTCCACCGCAGGAAACTTTGAACTCTTGATTTATTGTACTAGAAAAAAAGAGTGTGCATTAAGCAACCATTATCCATGAAGAAAAAACGGTGGGAGATTGAGGAGCGTGGTGCATTGAATTGAAGCTCTGGTTGTTGGGCGTTAGCAGTTGAGTAGGATGCATGCACGCCATGTCAGAAGTCAGAACAGGAATGACACTATGCATCATTTAATACGAAAACCGCTGGAGAGCTATACACGGCAAAAATCATCCAATACGCACAAAGCTAATACAGCGGATGGAATCCCGACGCAATTGAGTGAGCAAGATTACAGTGAGCGTAGTCGCCAGGTGCTCCAACGCATTTTCGGGATATGTTAGTGCTACTTGTCCGTGTTAACATTGCCGACCTTTTGCCAACCGAACGTGCCGCCACTAGGGATGGTGCGGGATTGCGTGAGTCCCGAACTGAGACTTTTGTGGTGCCGGTGACATTTCTTCCTCGTCAATCTTCGTTTGCATGTGCGATAACGACCTTCGATGTTCGAAGTCTTTGTTGGCGATCGACTCTTGGTGCGGCTGCTTGCTTATGCGTGCATGGTCTTAGTTTGTGTGAAATCCCATCAGAGTTGATCCTTTGCATACATGTCTTGAGCAACCTCTACATCCTATGGTTAGAGCATCTACAGCCAGGTTCCCCAAGGTGACCGACGGATGGCCCGGTCAATGTTCGGTCATGAAAATGTGACCTTGCCAGGATCCTCAAACTAGTCGTGGATGTCTGGGCTGACCGGCATCCCTGAACACAGTCCATATCAATGGCGGGTATGTGGAGGCCAGGACGCGTCCACCACGTGGGTCCCCGTACCTGCAGTACACCCTCGTGCGCACGGGCTAGGCCGCGAGCTCTCTAGATAGCTCGTGCGCACGGGCTTCACTTACCCCGTGCACACGGGGTTGCCTGCATGCATCTATTGTGCTTTGTTGAATATATCGTGTGCGTGTATATTGTGTCTTGGGCCCACCTCCTAGTTCATCTGTATAGTTGAGGTTGTGGCCCCCCTCTATACATCATATATACGTGTCTGGTGCACCGACCAATGCAATTTATGTTGCACAGCCTATTCTAGTCTTCTATAGGCTTTGCCCATGTATTTGTATTTACATTACGCCCCTGCTTGCCCCTTCATGCCTTGGACCTATATATATGCTTCATCCTCCATTTAGGGATAGCTAAGACTAGAACAAACACTAGAGCTTAGCTCATGTAGCTCCCCATGGCGGGATCTACCTCTCCTATGGAGATCAAGGCCTCTTAGGAGAAGAACCTTCCATGGTTATCAAGACCTCCACTTGTTGAGAAGGATTCCCCAAGTGAATCATCAAGATCCATCTCTCATAGAGATTTGGATGAACTATCCTTGTATCTTTATTTTACTGTTTGTTCTCAGATCTTGATGCATTCCTTGTATTGCTTGTGATTTGAGGAGCACTTGGTGTGCTTGCCCATTAGAGTGTTTTGTTGTATTTTTCCCTTGTGTTCTTGGTGTTGTTTCTCAGATTCACCTCCAATTCATGAAGATCACGTCACCATAGGGTTCGCCCTATATCAGAAATCATTCTATAATCTAAACCGGTTGTTTTCTGGTGATTTTTATGAAAATTCATGTGACATTTTCCACTCATGTGGGATAATCAGCAAATAAAAACACACGCGCGTGCGCGCGATTTTGAGAAGAGGCAAAGTATTGTTTTTGAAACAGGGGCAAAAGATTTGTCTCGTCTCATTAATTAAGAAGAGTTTTGAATTACATGACCACGCCCGCTGACGGCCCCAAACCGATAAGCATACTCTCGCGACATAACAGAATTCAAACGCTTGCCCTTGCCAACCCCAAAGCCTGGCCTCCGCCATGTGATTCTAGATGTGATTACATTTGGCATGGAAGCCACCTTCTTAAACACTCTTGCATTCTGCTTGTTCCCACTAGTAGAAAAAGGGTCAAACGTGAAGCACATTAATGCCGGTTTGAATTAGAGCCGGCACTAATGTGTACATTAGTGCCAGTTCCAACGGCTAGGTGGGCGACGCTCATTAGTACCGGTTCGTGGCGACCTTTAGCACCGGTTCATGCCACGAACCGGTACTAATGAGAGTGGTGGCAGGATGTTGTCAGTCTGGGGCCCCTCCAGCACCTTTAGTACCGGTTCGTGTCACGGACCGGTACTAAAGGTCGTCCTACATAAACCCTTCGTCCAGCCGAGCTCGCTCTGTTCTTCCCCTTTCCCCTCCCTCTCTGTTCTTCCCCTCTTCCTCTCGAGCTCATCACACATTTTGCCCAAAATTTGTCAAGATTTGAAGGTCCCCATCGATTCAAATGATCACAAAGGTTAGCAACTTTGTCCTTTCATCTCTCATTGCTAGATTAGCTCTTGCAATGCTTTATATAGTGTTTAATTTGTGAGTTTAGTAATTTGGGAGGAATTATATGTGCTAGTATTTGATTTATATGCAATTTGAGGTCAAAAATAACACTTAGTTTGCATATGTAGGTGTAGTTTACTTAGTGCCTTCAAAATCTCCGCCGTAACCACCGTCGATCGCCCGCACCGCCCCGTCGCTGGCACCACCTTGTGGTGAGCCTCTTGTTCATGAAATTTTATATAAAAATTGATGTTTGTGTGATTTGGATATATAGTTACTCGTATAATTATCTTACCCGTACGTTGTTTGTTATACATAGTGCCATGGTTTTGATATCCGTCCCCGTCGGCCCTCGTCCTTGTTATGATTCGTATGTGGTATATATATTCTCTTTTAAAACTAGTTGCATTTCGTGTTTATGACAAATTATGCCCATCAAGTTGACATAGATGTTTTTTCTAGGAGGTATGAGAACGGGAAATTCCAACCGACCCTATTGTCGAGAGGTTAAATTTAGTTGAAAGAGAAAACGAGTACTTGAAAGAAAAAAGAAAATAATTGAGGGAGAGAAGATGGAATTGGAGTTGCATGTTGCCGATGTCGTCGATGATCACAAGATCAAGATGGAGAAAATACGCTTGAAGATTAGAAAGATTAGAAAATATGCCATCGATAGTGAGGCTTGGTATCATTATGCTGTTGGATCAATTGTTACCTTAGTTGCGATCTTGATCGCATTTGTTGTTGCATTTAAATGCTTTAGCTAGAGAGTTATTTGTTTGTTGCATTTAAGTGTTGTATGAACTTTACGTATGAACTTGTATTAAGTTGGTGTTTATGGTGTTGTGTATTGAAGATGAGCCGACAATGGATGTACGATGACCGATGCTCTCCCGAGTTCACTAATGGCGTGCAAACTTTTCTGCTTGCGGCTGAGGCAAACAAGCGGGCAGATGGTTTTATGCCTTGTCCATGTGCTGTCTGTAAGAATGGTCAAAATTACTCTAAGTCAAGTGTTAGAATAATCCGAGGCACTCCGTCGATCTACCGAGGATCAAGAAATCACACGAGGCACGACACCGAGATTTGTTAACGAGGTTCACCATCATGGCTACATCCCCGGGGCATGACTACGGGCGCTCCTCCCCATGACACCGTCACAATACCGCACCCCGGCCGCCCAGCCACCGGCACACGCTGCCGGCTCCCCCGCGTGCCTGTGCTATTATGTTGGCATAGGTTACATCGTGTGTCTACCCCCGCTATATATGAGAGGCCTAGAATACAAGTGTCCTACTTGGACACGACTCCTACTCTGTCTACACACGTACGACTCCAAGTCCAACTGTAACCTAACTTGTACAATAATATTCGACACAACTCTAACAAACTCCACCTTGGCGAATATTCTCCACCACCTTGAATTCGTCCGTGCGTCAACCTCCATGTACATTGGACTTGAGATACACCATGAGCACCGCTGCTACTCCCAGACTCCATGTGACTCCACCTGCAATTGTAGTCCCTTCTCGTCTTCTTCACAGTCAATACTTGAGCAAAATTAAGTTCCTCATTACTGTACGTTGTACTCCAACCTTTCGGAGAATGCGTTCAACGCCATCACACACCGATCATTAATCTGCGTGAAAATGAACAACTCACATATTGGGTGTCACATATAAGAGTTACCTGAACTCAACATCACCGCTCTTTCGTGACCGTCTGTCTGAAACTTGAAGGAATTTCACCGTCGCCCTGTGTCACTTTGAGTAAAATTCGCAGTTGTCTCACCCTTCTTCCGGATAGTCTCTGACATGTCCCACCGCTATAGCACTCCGCCTCCTTCTGTATTTGTCATCCGCACTTTGCCATGTGCACTGAACACCACAGAATATACGGTCATGTACTCTCTCAGCTTTTGACAATTCCAGACTCTCCGTCACTTTCTCAGATTCTCCATGGTCAACTCCTGTCCATCTTCCGGTATCGATAGACCCAGTCACCAACTTGAATCCGGTACTCGTCAACACTGCTTCAGCACCCTTTGCACAATTTTGTCTGACCACATGTCTACCATTAGTGCCTTGGTCTGTTGCTGTGTCCCGTGCTTACTGCACGCCTCGCCGCTATCACCGCGTCGAGCCTCTGCTGTACTAGTCGAGTCTCCCGGGCCGCGAACTCCACCACTCAAACCCCTACTGCAGAGAACCACCGATCATCACCGACCGATGCTGAGTATCACGCCTCCATCAGACCACTGGGCCCCAGTCCAATCCGCGTGTCTCTCGCTATCCCGCTGAAATAGGCTGCGATTCTCCGTGCACTTACGCCGTAGCCCCTCCATCAGCACAGAGTGAAGTCGTCCATCAGACTCCAGCTCCACCTTCAACATGACTGCATGTAGCTGGCCATGCTACCCTCGCGCCTTGTCTACTTCAAGCTCTCTCATGTGTGCACTGCCTTGAATCAACCTTGCGCCATAGTCTTGTCGAAGCCGCACAAGCCATCGGGCCCGCACCACGTGTTTCCACGCCCCAGAAGGCGGTCACCATCAGCATCACGCTCCTATGTCGTCGTCGCTGAAATCACCACCTTCTACTGTTTTGACCAACATCCATGTCGGTCTGCCAGACTGTCCAGGCAGTCTACCTTATATGTCTGACCCCAGCCGAACTCGTCCGACTGCAATCATGCTTCACCCTGCGTCGTGTTCGCCCTGCCATCTCCATGCCTTGCCTAACGCCCTGTGTATGCATGATCTTGCTACGACGGGCTCCAGACTCCTGCTTCGAGCCTTATACGCGCGTCGCCTTTCACCGCAGATCCATCTTGATTGACTTGGCATCTCGCTACACCATCAAGCACACCCGTTGCTTCAACAGACTATTTACCCACAAATGCCATTATCCAAAGTTCTCTGTTTTGTCAATATTGACAATATCCCAACTTCATGGTCACCTGATGTAAAAATATCATCTGCGTCCCGTTGCAACACTTGATTACATGTAGCTGATCGAACCAGGCAATCTCCACCTGAACCTGCGACTCCACGTCTTTATTCATTGCAGCGTACAAACACTGTCATCCCGTACATAATCTGTATGTGTACCAAGCAAAGAGAGCCAATAAAGAAATCCCACTAGTAGCCTTTCCATATGCACACGATGGTAGAGATCCACTCCACCACTTTTCCATGTCTACTTGTAGCTTCTAGGCTGATTTTCCTTCCTCCTAGTCTCCTTGCTCAGGATAGATAGCACCACGTCCAACGCGTATCCATGAATCCAGACGCTTCCCTTTTTTAGCCAACAAAATCTCGTACGTAACTCCAGCGCCTCAACCTTGGATCGTCTGCGTCTGTGGCTCTTACGCGCAGCCACCACGTCCCGGAGTCCCGGACTGCCCACCAGCGCCCAAACACACTTGGACAATACACCACGCTGGGCTTTCCAGCCTGATCTCGTCCACCGGCCCGCACTGGGCTGCAGCCACACGCGCGCTCGGGCACACCGGCAGAGCATCCGACCCCGAGCGGTTTTCATCCACGCGTCGCAGTCCCGGCTGTCCACGGTACGCCGCCACCACGAAACAGATTCGATCTCGCCGAGTGCTGCCGCTGCCTGTTTCCGATTGCTTCCAGTCTCGCTGAACTGATTACGATCCCGCCATCCCTTCTGCTAGCTTCCGGCCTTCGATCTCCGTGAAATCTCACGTATCGCAGGACATACCAACGGAATAGACCCGGTTTGATCTTTCAGCGACATCACCTCTAGATCAACAATCCACAGCCTCTCGAACCTTGCTCATGATACCACTTGTTAGAATAATCCGAGGCACTCCGTCGATCTACCAAGGATCAAGAAATCACACGAGGCACAACACCGAGATTTGTTAACGAGGTTCACCATCATGGCTACATCCCCGGGGCATGACTACGGTCGCTCCTCCCCATGACACCGTCACAATACCGCACCCCGGCCACCCAGCCACCGGCACACGCCGCCGGCTCCCCCCGCGTGCCTGTGCTATTATGTTGGCATAGGTTACATCGTGTGTCTACCCCCGCTATATATGAGAGGCCTAAAATACAAGTGTCCTACTTGGACACGACTCCTACTCTGTCTACACACCGTACGACTCCAAGTCCAATTGTAACCTAACTTGTACAATAATATTCGACACAACTCTAACATCAAGAATCATTCACGTCCACATGTTTAAGTCCGGTTTCATGCCCCACTATAATGTTTGGACCAAGCACGGAGAAAGAGGGGTTATGATGAAAGACAATGAAGAAGAAGAGGACGACGACAGCTATCCTGGCCATGGGTTCCATGAATACGATGATACAACAATGGGGGAAGAAGCTGAGCCGGTAATGCGGGAAGAAGCTGAGCCGGTAATGCGGGAAGAAGCTGAGCCGGCAATGCGGGAAGAAGCTGAAGAAGAGGCATCAGATGAGCCCGTTGATGATCTAGGTTGGGCCATTGCCGATGCAAAGAGAAACTGCGCAAGTGATTTGGAGAAGAAGAAGTTGCAGCGCATGTTAGAGGATCACAAAAAATTGTTGTACCCGAATTGCGTAGGTGACAAGAAAAAGCTGGGCACCACACTGGAATTGCTGCAATGGAAGGCAGAGAATGGTGTATCTGACAAGGGATTTGGAAAGTTGCTGGTAATGATAAAGGATATGCTTCCACAGGACAACGAATTGCCCGAGAGTACGTACGAAGCAAAGAAGGCTGTCTGCCCTCTAGGGTTAGAGGTGCAGAAGATACATGCATGCCCTAATTATTGCATCATCTGTCGCGGTGAGTACGAGGATTTGAACGCTTGCCCGGTATGCGGTGCATTGCGCTATAAGATCAGCCGCGATGACCCTGGTGATGTCGAGGGTGAGCGCCCCAGGAAGAAGATTCCTGCCAAGGTGATGTGGTATGCTCCTATAATACCACGGTTGAAACGTTTGTTCCAAAACAAAGAGCATGCCAAGGCGATGCGATGGCACAGAGAAGACCGTAAGAAAGACGGAAAGTTGAGAGTACCCGCTGACGGGTCGCAGTGGAGAAAAATCGAAAAAAAGTACGGGAATGAGTTTGCAGATGATGCAAGGAGTGTATGGTTTGGTCTAAGCGCAGATGGCATTAATCTTTTTGGGGAGCAGAGCAGCAACCATAGCACCTGGCCTGTGACTCTATGTTTGTATAACCTTCCTCCTTGGTTGTGCATGAAGCGGAAGTTCATTATGATGCCAGTGCTCATCCAAGGTCCTAAGCAACCCGGCAACGACATTAATGTGTACCTAAAGCCATTAGTTGAAGAACTCTTACAACAGTGGAATGGAACAGGTGTACGTGCGTGGGATGAGCACATGGGGGAAGAATTTGACCTAAAGGCATTGCTGTTCGTGACCATCAATGATTGGCCTGCTCTTAGTAACCTTTCAGGACAGACAAACAAGGGATACCGCGCATGCACGCATTGTTTGGACGATACCAACAGTATATATTTGGCTAATTGTAAGAAGAATGAGTACCTGGGACATCGTCGATTTCTTCCGAGCAGGCATCCCGTAAGAAAGAAAGGCAAGCATTTCAAAGGTGAGGCGGATCACCGGACGAAGCCTCGCCACCGTACTGGTGCTGATGTACATGATATGGTCAAGGATTTGAAGGTGGTCTTTGAAAAGGGTCCTGGTGGACAACCTGTTCCGAATGACGCTGACGGACGCGCACCCATGTGGAAGAAGAAATCTATATTTTGGGACCTGCCCTATTGGAAAGACCTGGAGGTTCGCTCCGCAATCGACGTGATGCATGTGACGAAGAATCTTTGTGTGACCCTGCTTGGCTTCTTGGGCGTGTATGGGAAGAAAAAAGATACACCTGAGGCACGGGAGGACCAGCAACGTATGCACGGAAAAGACGACATACATCATGGTCATGCAAGCTACGCTCTTACCAAAGAAGAGAAGGAAATCTTCTTTGAATGCCTGCTCAGTATTAAGGTACCGTCTGACTTCTCGTCGAATATAAAGGGAATAATAAACATGGCAGAGAAAAAGTTTCAGAACCTAAAGTCTCATGACTGTCACGTGATTATGACGCAACTGCTTCCGGTTTCATTGAGGGGGCTTCTACCGGAAAATGTTCGATTAGCCATTGTGAAGCTATGTGCATTTCTCAATGCAATCTCTCAGAAGGTAATCGATCCAGAAATCATACCAAGGTTAGAGAATGATTTGGTGCAATGTCTTATCAGTTTCGAGTTGGTGTTCCCACCATCTTTCTTCAACATCATGACGCACGTCCTAGTTCACCTATGCGAAGAGATTAACGTTTTGGGTCCCGTATTTCTACACAATATGTTCCCCTTTGAGAGGTTCATGGGAGTCTTAAAGAAATATGTTCATAATCGTGCTAGGCCAGAAGGAAGCATCTCCAAGGGCCATGAAAATGAGGAGGTCATTGAGTTCTGTATTGACTTTATTCCTGACCTTAAGTCGATTGGTGTTCCTGAATCGCGGCATAAGGGCAGACTGGATGGAAAATGCACGCTAGGAGGGGAACAAATAATATGTATGGACGGACACTCTCTCACTGAAGCACACTACACAGTTCTATAGAATTCCGCCTTGGTGGCTCCGTATATGGATGAACACAAGAATTTGCTACGCTCCAAACACCCGAAGCGGTCTGATGACTGGATTACACGTGAACAAACCAGGAGTTTCGCCAACTGGTTGCAGACACGTACCATGCATGACGCCTCTATTGAAAATGACCTGTACTTGTTGTCCTAGTTACCATCTTCGAATATAATGACTTTCAAAGGGTACGAGATAAATGGTAATACATTTTACACGATCGTCCAAGATAAGAAGAGCACCAACCAAAACAGTGGTGTCCGCTTTGATGCGGAAACCAAGACGGGAAAGGAAACATATTATGGTTATATACAGGACATATGGGAACTTGACTATCGACGTGGTTTGAAGGTCCCTTTGTTTCGGTGCAAATGGGTCAATATGACACGAGGCGGGGTAACGGAAGACCCGTAGAACGGAATGACAACATTGGATCTCAACAATCTTGCGTATGCAGACGAACCATTCGTCCTAGCCAATGATGTGGCACGGGTTTTCTATGTGAAGGACATGTCTACCAAGCCGAGAAAAAGAAAAGATAAGGAAGCGAATGCATCGTACGATGAGCCAAAGCGGCACATATTTCTTTCTGGGAAGAGAAACATCGTGGGAGTGGATGACAAGACAGACATGTCAGAAGATTATGAGAAGTTTGATGAAATTGCTCCATTCACAGTGAATATTGACCCGAGCATCCCGTTAAATGATGAAGATTTTCCATGGTTACGGCGCAAAGGGACACACGCGAAGAAAATGTTTCACACCCAAAGATCTGGGATGTGATCGGCTTCACTATCATCACTTTCTTCTGTGTTTCACACCTAGGAGGGAATCTTTGTAATAGTTAGGGTAATTATGTGTTTTGGCATTTGAAACGCGAAGAAATTTTATGTGCAAACAAATTCTTTCATGCCTTTACTGATTTTTAAAGTTAAGTTATTCACAAACTAGTGATTCACACTAATTTCAAATAATTCAAAATTCAAACTATTCAAATTTGAAATCTACGGGCACTAACAGAAAGTTTGTAATTTTTTGTACCTAAAGTAAAAATATTCACAAAGAAACTCTAAATACACAAAAAAACAACTCAAAAAAAATAAAGCAAAAAAATAAAGCAAACAAATAAATAAAAAAAAGCCCGCCTACTGGGCCAGAGCGGCCTGCATACGACTAGAAACCCAACCTGTTGTTGGGCCAGGATGCAGGCCCGCAAAGGCCCAGTAGGCCCACGGGGCAGCACAGCACAGGTAGGCCCAGAAGGCCTGCATTTGAGAGGAGCTCAAAGGAGCAGCCGCGGCTGGGTTTATAAACCAGTGCGGCTGCCCTTCGCTAGGCGAGGTGGGACTAAACTTTGCGCCCCTCGCCTGGCAGCGCACCCCCCTTTAGTACCGGTTCGTGGAACCAACCGGTACTAAAGGCCCCCCTTTAGTACCGGTTGGTTCCACGAACCGGTACTAAAGGGGGGTGCTTCCCACAGCTTGGCCTGGCGAAAACAAGCCTTTAGTACCGGTTGGTGGCTCCAACCAGTACTAAAGGTCCATCCTATATAACTCAACACTTCAAAAATTTCAGTTTCTCATCTGCTTCTTCTCCTCTGCCCCGTCGCCCGCCGCGCGCCCCCGTCTCCATATCCCTCTCGTCGCCGCCCCCGTCGCCGCCCCGTCCCCGTCGTCGGCCCTGTCGTCCCCGTCAACGTCGTCGCCGCCCCATCGTCCTCGTCCCCGTCGTCACCGCCGCCCCGTCCCGGCCCGTCCCGCGTCATCCCCGTCCCCGTCGTCGCCGCCCCGTCCCCGTCCCCGTCGTGGCCGCCCCGTCCCTGTCCCCGTCGTCGCCATCCCGTTGGCGCCGCCCGTCGCCGTCCCCGTCGCGCGCCGCCCCCCGTCGCCTCTCGCCTCGCCGGTGAGCACACACACACATACATTTTTTTAGTTTTTTAGTTATAGATATAGTTATAAAAAAGTTAGAAATTTTGCTTTTTTTAGTTATAGAAATAGTTAGTTATATTGCATATTGTTAGAAATGTTATACAAATGTTAAAATTGTTAGAAATTTTTTCTGTTTTTTAGTTATAGAAGTAGTTATAGAAATGTTAGAATTGTTAGAAATTTTTCTGTTTTTTAGTTATAGAAATAGTTATAAAAAAGTTAGAATTGTTAGAAATTTTTTTGTTTTTTTAGTTATAGAAATAGTTATAAAAAAGTTAGAAATTTTTCTTTTTTTTAGTTATAGAAATATTAGAAATGTTATACAAATGTTAGTTATATATATAGAAATGTTATAATTTTTTTTCTGTTTTTTAGTTATAGAAATATTAGAAATGTTATAGAAATGTTAGTTATATAGCATTGTTAGAAATGTTATAGAAATGTTAGTTATATAGAAATGTTAGAAATTTTAGTTATCAAAATCCAATCATTAAAAAAATGTTACTTTTTGCGGGCATATAGCTAGTATTTGTTCTCGACGATGCCCGGCCCGCATCCTCGCCATCGACCCGTCCACGACGACGTCCGGCTGACCCATGTCCGGGACTAGGCTCTGTCGGGCTGGCACTGGGAGGTGCTACCTGGAGGGGCGCGCCGCTTGATGAGGAACCAGGCCCCGGGTCCCGTCGTCGACCCTGATCTCGTTTGGTGGCGTTCGCGTGGGCCAGTTTGGGTGCGGAGGGAGCCGGCCCCGTCGGAAGTGGTACGTCGCCGTGTCAGGGAAGAGGACGAGCACGTCCATCGCTACATGGTTGCGTTAGAGGGCGGCAGGTTCTCCAATACCTGGCAGTTTCTTCAGGGATCTCACTTCAGCTATGATCCTGTGAGGGTTCCTTCTCTTTGGGTGTTCACTGCCCGCGCCGCAGGAACCACGAGTGTCGTAGATTCTTCTGTAGTATTCGATCTTTATTAGCTACCTAGCTAGCCAGTGATGTATTCGATATATAATATTTGGGACAATGTATTCGAGATTAATTACTATTTGAGACGATGTATTCGAGATTATATCTATTATTCGAGACGATGTATTCGAGATTATATCTATTATTCGAGAGGATGTAATTTGAATACTAAATTGTTTTATATTTCTTTTGGATTAGTTAAATAAAAGCTATGGTGGACAATACCGGCAGAGAGGGAGAAAATGCAATGTTCAATATGATATGCCATCCTCGCGGGCCAGATGATGATCAGAATGAAGAAGATTATGACGGCTCCGAATTTCTAAACAACACCGGGGAGGGTGATATGATATTCGATCGCGACGACCGAATTGATGAAGTCACGAACTATGATTATGATGATGACGAAGAAAATGTTGATCTTGAAACAACAAAGACCGGCGAGGTATATATATTTATATAAGCAGGCATCTGATGATCATCACATGTTTTAAATGACTTGAAGATATATTAACGAATCGATCTTTCTTTTTTCAGCCATCCGAATTGAGCAAATCTTCAGGCAACTGGATGAAACGAGGCCCGAACAAAAAGTTGAAGGAGGGTGTAAAGTACAATATCGAGGCAATCAGACCTAATGGCGAACCATTAGCGCCTAAGAAGATTGCGGACAAGTTCGTTCGTTAGTGCAGAGTTCTTGTGAAGGACCAACTCCCGATCTCCCTTCAAGAATGGAGAGAGCTAGCAAAGCCACGTCCAGATGTTACTTTTGTCGACAACAGAAAAAAAGGTCTACTTTGGGATACTCTCATGGAACATTTCACCCTAGCAGATCATTTCACAGAAGCAGATGTGCAGAAAGTCAAGGACGCTGCTCTTAGGAAGATGGCGGTTGCATTCAAGAACTACAAGAATCGTGAATGGGACAAGTACGTCAAGGGAGGAAGGAAGACTCCAGTATTCGAGGGAACACTAGAGAACCAAAGTGCTCATTGGGGCGATTTCGTGAAATTCAAGGATTCAGAATTAGCTAAGGAACGGTCGAGAATAAACAAGAAGAATGCCGAAAAAAGGATAAGTTCCATAAGCTGGGGCCAGGTGGCTACGCGGTGGCAATGCCTAAGTGGGATAAGTCTGAGAAAGAGATGGAGGATGCAGGTGTCACTCCGGTTACTAAGAGCTGGCCCCCCAGGTGCAGGACTTGGTTCTATGCGCATGGGGGGGAGTTGGACCCGAAGACAGGCAAAGTTTCGACGAAGGCATGTCTGAACGGAGCCGACGATGCGCTACTTGTTGGAATAGAAGAGGCTCGATCGGGAGTGTTCCAGCCCAACAGAGAGAACGACGAGCTTACGCGTGCCCTGGGAAATCCTAAACACCCGGGAAGAACATGACGCAAGGGCGCTGTTCCGTGGTATGAGGGGTTTTCGGACTGGAACGCCGACTACATAACCCGTGCGAGAAAGAAGATTGCGGAGGAGAAGAAGAGGAAGATGGAGGAGGAGCAGAGGAAGCGGGACTATGAACGCCTTCAAGGCCTAGAAGCAAGTCACGCGGACTTGGCAGTCAAATTCCAGCGGCAGCAGGAGCAGATCGACTCAGTTAGCCAGCAAAGGGGGTCTCAGCAACTGCAGCAGCTAGCGGATGATCCAGCATTGGATAGCACCGCCCCATCCATGCCGAGAAGCAGCATGGGTTCCGCCCCGGACGACGCAATGCTGGATAGATACCCCGTGGATGACATCACGGAGAACACTAACTGCGAGCTACACTTTAAAATGAAGAACATATCCATGAAGGTGGCGGACGCCGTTGGTTTTTCAAATCCCCCCGAGGCAACCTTCCATTGCAACCCGATTCCAGCGGGCTATGCTCGTGTCTTGGTTAATGAGGTGGTGGACCCATATTTGGGGCTACAGCTTGACATTCCTGGAGGTGACGACGAGCACACATTGGGAGAGGCCATACATCGTGTCATCCTATGGAGAAAGGATTGCATCGTCTTTCGAAGGCCACCGACACCGCGTCACCCGACTCCTCGTCGAAGTCCGCCACCGAGTCAGCAGACTCCCACTCCTCCAAGTCCACCAATGCGTGAGGCCCCTCCAAGTCCGGCAAAGTGTCAGGCCACTCCTCCTCCAAGTCCGACACATCGTCAGACGTCCACTCCTCCTCCAAGTCTGGCACAACTTCAGGCCACTCCTCCTCCAAGTCCGGCACAGCTTCAGGCCACTCCTCCTCCAAGTCCGGCACAGCTTCAGGCCACTCCTCCTCGTCCAACTCAGCCACGTCAGCCGTCTCCGCCGCCTAAGCAATCGCAGAAGAGACACCCCGCAGCTATGGTGCGTAGCGGTACGAGTCGAGGTAGTACATGAAGTACAGGCGGAGGCAAGCGATATAAATATGGTTCAAGCCTCGTGCCTCTTCCGCAGTGGCCTTATGACAAGTCCGAGGAGGAAAACGCAGCCATATCGAAGGCCGAGGTGGAAGCCCATTTTGCACCGATACCGCCACCGCCGCCAAGGGAGAAAGTGCCTGAGGAAACGATTGACCACTTCATTCGTATGGCTCAACCACCAGCTCCGAAGCCTGTTGACACAAACTATGAGCGCCACATTAGGAAGTTAAATCGAGCACGTCTACAGAGGGAGGCGAGCTCGAGCTCGAGAAAACAACAAGCAGCTGTCAAAAAAGCGGGAAAACCGTTCCCCAGCTGGGAGAACAGGCGGCGCAATCGATCCCCTCGCTTGTTGTGCCAACAACACGTGAGAGTACGCGCGCCCAATATTTTTGTGGGCAAAAAGTTTATGTTCTCGAGGTGGGCAATGTGGTAATAACCAAGGAGCATATAATGCAGGCTGAAATTCTCAATATCACTGTTGGACAACTCCTCGAGATCGAGTCCATGCCTGTGCTTAGAGAGGAGGAAATAAAATGGAAATATGTCCGGGGCCAACCTTTGGTGGAGCCAGACGAGGTCAAGAAGCTCTCAACGAGAATGTATGAATTGCATCAATGGTACATGAACATTATCAAGATTTCCGATCGAGAGTCCCTCATGGTGGAAGTCAAGAATGATCATTACTACCATCAGAAAATTGTGGCCGTTGAGTATAATGAACTGTTTCAGTTATACAATCAAGACGCACTCGACAAATCTATCATCAGTTGCTATTGTCTGTAAGTGATTTCTTTCTGTAATTTAAGTCTCAAGCTAGTTGTAGTGATCCTTTTGATCAATCATTACCTGTAATTATCCTTACTATATTCTTTTCTGTGGTATTATGCAGGATGAAGATGTATGAAATGAAAAAAGGTGGACGCTATGACATTGGGTTCATTGACCCAAACACCGTTAATGAATACACATGGAAAATAGATGCATATCATGCAAAGCATGTAGAGGACAGCATGCTAGAGTTCTTGAAGCGCCTCAAATACCATGAAGATATACTACTTCCTTACAACTTCCAGTGAGTCACACTGTCTTGTACTACAAATTCTCTGTTTTTGCCTACTAGCTAGCTACATATTTTTGCTTATATATGCCCGCTTAATTAAGACATGCAAACGTGTGTGCATGCAGATTTTACTGAATCTTGTGTATCATTAAAGTTGACGCCGGAACAGTTGAAATACTGGAGTCACTACTCAAAATAAAAACTGACTATAACAATTTGTTTGGGATAGTCAACAGGTAATTTCAATCATTATTAAACTATATATCTCGGCCTATTTAGTTCGTCATTTTATGATATGAACTATTTAATAACCCCTTTATTCATTTTCTTTGTCGGCGGGCATGGCTTGGGCAAGGTTCATCAACGTCACTCCAGGCGAATGGAAAGAAAAGCTGAAATGATTTCGACCCAAGGTAAGTAATTAAGTAGTACTATCTAGCTGTCATCTTTTTAATTATCATGCTTGATTAATTATTATCTGATCAAATTCCATTCTCGTAAAGGCCATTCAGCAGACGCAGGGGACTGATCTGTGTGCATACTACGTTTGCGAGAACATTCGCATGATGGCGTCCGAAAAGAGCAGATCTCAAAGACAGGAATGGGTACGTTTGTCACAACACTATTCACAATTTTTACACCATTATCGATATCTAGTCACACAACTAATACACATGCATATTGATCTCCTTCTTAACAGTTCACAGAGGTGTGGGACAAGCTCCTAAAAACGGAGCGCGTACAAGCACTTCAAGAGAAAATATGTGGATTTTTGCTCGACCAGGTCATAGATCCGAAGGGAGAATACTATTACCCGCTACCGCCCCCATGAACCACTTCCAATTGTCATGTCGTTCTCCGAAGGCACCAATTAGGCTAACGCCACTGGCTCCGAAGGCAACATTGTAGGAGAAATTGTATATACACACACACATGTGTGTATGCCTGAATTAATTAATATGGTGGTTTGTGAGACATTTGATGATATATATATATATAATCTGTTCTACTAGAAATTATATATATATATATATATATATATATATATATATATATATATATATATATATATATATATGCATAACGTGTACAATGTGTAGTATCGTAAAATACCAGCAAACGAAAAAAAATAAATGGAAAACACAAAATTAAATGAAAAAGAAATCATAAACCCAAAAACCCCAACATTTTAATACCGGTTGATGTTAACAACCCGCACTAAAGGGCTCCCTGCCTCCGGAGCTGCCTCGTGCCACGTGGTTGGCCTTTAGCACCGGTTCATGCTGAACCGGTACTAAAGGGGGGGCCTTTAGTGACCACACTTTAGTGCCGGTTGTGGAACCGACACTAAAGGGCCTTACGAACCGGTGCTATTGCCCGGTTCTGCACTAGTGTCCAGATCTCTCATAAAACCAACATGACGAGATATGCGAGGCAAAGTATCCTTGAATGTCGCTAGGGAAATAGCTAGAATCAATCAACCATTCAGAGAGTCAAGCCTGTCAAAAACCGCCATTGTTTCTCATAATGCTTGGGAGGGCCTTAATTAGGGCTAGTGTCATATTGGGCACGTCATTACTAAGTTTTTCCTTGATCCTTCACAAAACATCCCGCACCCCTGCGTCGCCAACCCTAGGCAACAAGGGTCGATCGCGTCGCCAGTCCTAGGCTTCCTCCCTTCGTTTCCTCCTTCCTGCCGCCGCATGAGTTCATGCCGGTGAAGCCTGGTTTGTGAAGGTGGCGGCGGGGCCTTCTCCCTCGCGCGGTGGTGGCGAGATCACCTGGCGGCGGTGGCGCATGGTACGGCGGTGATCCGGGGCAAGGAGCGGCGGGATCACAACGACGTGTGTGACGATGGCGACAGCGGAGGCACGATCTCCCCGCGGCGGAGGCGCCCATGTGGCGGCAGTTGGGATCACGGGTCTCGCCTTGCCCAGATGGGCTTGGGTGGGCCAGCGGCTCTGGAGAGCGTCTACAGGCGTGCGTGGTGGCCCTGACGGTGCCGGCTGTAGGCACCGTGGTGGTGCCACGACCGGTCAGGCAGCGGCGGTCTGGATCCGTTTTGTCCAGTCCCTGACAGAGATGGTGGAAGTCCGTGCACAAGATGCTTGATGGAGGCCCTTCGAACAAATCTGGGTGAAAACCTGCTCTCGGCTAGCTGCCAAGGCCGGCGGTGGCGGCGCTGTTCTGCATCTTTCCCTTGTTGAAGGCATCGCCATGGAGAAGTTTAAGGCCACTATCTGCTACCTCCGGGGGAAACCCTAGATCAGAGATCGGATGACAAAGGCGCTCTGGTGTCATTTCCCCCTTCGGGGCGTTATTCTTGGAGGTGTACACGGACTCGAGGGACTAGTGGAGGGCTTCTTTGGTGGAGTGGTACTTCATCTTCCACATTGATGGCGGCAGATCTTCGCGGCGTGGCGCAGTGGAGACTCAGCGTCCGATGCACGAAGATGGACTCGCGCAGGAGGAAGATGTTGTCTGACATCATGATGGGGTCGACTGCAGAGAGGCATGGCACGATCGGTGCGTTAGTATCTACTCTGAAGATGGATCGATAGAAAACGATGACGACGACACATGAGAGTGCATCGGACTGGTTTGTGTCCCAAACCCGGTATCTGGCTTGGTTGGGGCCTCCAACTTTAGATGTTAGGCTTAGGTGAGAGGTCTGGGTATTCAGCCCAACATTTTTGCACCCCTTCATCAAGTGAATACCGGTAGCGACAAATTTTGCCAAGATGACGGATTCAGACATATTGATGTACTAGTATTTTATAAAGTTTTCGTGAATAATTAATAAAATGGTTGCATGCATCTTTTAAGTAGAGAGGCCGAGGATCATCTTTTTTTTCTAAAAAAATTAGGGCGCGGGTGGTTCCATCGGGACACTGCAAAGAGAGAGCAACGTGCAGATTCCTTGTCAGCTGTTGGGTAATCTAATCTTTACTTCTTTAGCAGTGAGTCGGTGAGGAGGAACACATGCAACCGTGATCAGATGAGATCGATCCCGTTGTTTGGACACGAGGCTGAAGATTCCGCTGAGAGCGAAAAAGGCCAACGCACTTTTTGCAAAAAAACGAAAACGGAGATGCATCGACTTGGCAACTTGGCAGAATCTGCTGGAGGTTTCTATACTTCTTCGACTAGATATATGAACCATCGATCCTGACCTTGGCTACAGCACACATCCTTTCCAGTAGAAGCGTCAGGCGTCGGCGTCCTGGGAGGCCGGGGAAAATTCTAACCGTCGGTCGGGATGGTTTGTGGATTCCGAACAGGTATGACAACTGAACCTAGCAAGATAATAGTAATTATGACCCAGGAAGTGATGAGTACTTGGGCATGAATTTGGAAACCTCCTATTTGCCAATAGAAGTGTTGGCCTACTTCTACACCGGATATATCACACGCGCGCCCCTTTTCTGAAGCCGGAAGGAACAGGCAGCGCACGCTACGCATCCGGCTTTCTACCCGGGCTTCGCTGGCCCGCCAGCCGGCCGTGCAGTAACCGCTGCTCTGATCGTGCTTTGCTGACCATGCTTAATGCTTTCTTACTTCTCTGGACAACAAGTGCGTACCGTCACAGATGCATTGCTTTCAGAACCAAAGTGTTCACCAGATCAAGATCAGGCAGGTCTCACCTTTCAAGTAGGTGTTAGAATAAACACAAGGAGCCCACACGACTAGTGGGTGTGCCATTGTATCTGCCTTTCTGAACTGTATCCGCGTGCATTTCTTTCCCGCGTGCACACTGAACGTGTGCTCCCTGCCAGCTCCCCTGAACGTCCTAACAGTTTCTTCACATGTCATTTCTTCAGTGAACTCCTTCTCCACTCTGTGTCACTTGGATCAGCAGTTGTACATGGATCGTTATCGGAGAAGGGACACTGGCGGTACAATTAACTGCATCGTATCTTAGTACTTGATGTCTGAATTGGATACGGGGAACAGGATTTCTTTGATGTGATGCATGGACGTGTCCGTCGTACCCGAATCATCTTCTCCAATTATCGCTGAACATACTGTGCATGCGGGAGGGTGGCGTCTGTTTGGAGAGCGTCGGCGTAGGTGAGGGCCAGTTGCTGTCACTCAAATGCTTCGTGAAGCATCTGTGATCTATCGATCTAGTCTGGTTGGAAGGTTAGTTAGAAAACCGTCCCGTTCCAAGCACCAGTAGAAGCTAGGCAATCACAACCAATGCTTTAGATGGCACGCCATGGCCCACCAAATCAAGGAGATGACCATAACAAACTTTGTTCCCAACCAGCAATGCGCCAAATCTACTTTATTTTCCCTTTTGTTTTATCATGCCTACGAGATGTTAGCCCACGTGTTATTGTTTTCAGTAGCTATTTAGATATATTAAAACTGAGCACCCTCCCAGCCCTCTCAACGCTCCCAGCCATTACCCTCGACAACCGTCCGTTTTCCCAATTTGAATGTGCCTGGCCGTCCGATGCTTTGCTACGTGGGCCAGTGTCGAGGGGACGCTGCTCCCGTAACAGTTTTCGAGCAACCTGGTTAATTGGGCCCGGTAGAGCGCAGGGGCCCATTTAGCCCTGTCCCTTCGCAGTTCACATTTCCGTCCAATGGTCTTCCTCCCGTGAGTCCCCTCCCCTCCCGAGTCCTAACATATCTTCATGCCAGACTGCGCGTCGATCATCCAGCGTCTCTTCGGTTGGATCTGGAAGTGATCGGGGTTGGGACTAAGCCGAGGGAAAATAATGCGGCGGTGGGAAAGATGTGAATAAGGCAGTTTCATGCTAGATCAACGATGCGAAGAGCATCACACATCGCAGGTATGGGGTGGAAGGTTTGTGTGGAGCCGCGATGCAAGGATTTCTGCTACCTATTGTGTCACCGCTGGACTCGATCTTCCAATTCTGCCTCCAACCAGGACGACTCAAAGGTTTGGTAGCCTTTCTCGATTCACCACCACAATTTGTTTCTCCAATCTAATCAGTTTGGATCCGTTCTTCTTTGTTTTGCTTCAGCGCCTGCTCATCTTCCCCTTTTAACCCTAGGCGTTGAAAGAAATGGAAGCGACAACAATGAGATTATAGGCTGGGTCACCAGGTAAATCTCATTCTTCATAATCAAGTGTTATACATAATTACCTCTTATATCGTTCTTATGTTGTCAGTTAACACGATTCTGCAGGGACACCATTTGTATATTGTACTCTACCAAGTGTAGCAAACACATGTATATCACAAGCTATGATACGAGGATACCTAAGATGTTTGCACTGCTAATCTATTAAGCATTTTGCAGTGAATTACTTTTCTATCTGAAATCCTTTTATTTTTTGTCAAATAAACTATGAACTCACACATATTGTTTGATCACTGAACATTAATCCATATTGATGTTAACCCTTTCTACTAAAAAAAGTGAACGACAATATGCAAGCTATTGCCGAGGATTTGACCTTATGATGCATTAAGGCAAAGGATCTTGATTTTACATTTTTGTATTCCTTCCCGTGCTATTTATATACTTTTATTCTGGCGGCTTCCACATCTAGGTAGGAGCTCACACCTCATGTGTTTTTGGAATTAGCATATTTCCATAGCTTCGTACAAAAGCATGGTAAATTTTATGACAGAATATAACGTGATAATTTTAGGAAAAGTATACGGTGAAATTGATTAATTTCGCATCTGTCCAAGTTGTGCAAACACATGTTCGGTTATTGTTTCTTTAAACTTCTCAGGGTTTGGATTTTTTATCATGCTATATACACATGCAAGGGAGGAGTTTTGTGATTTAGTAAAGGATGTCAAGGTGGACCCTGAACTCTGAAACTCGGGTCAAACAACATTACATTTTTTTGATATTTCTTATTATTGAACGAAAGCTAAGCTTTCAAGCTGTAGCTGAGAGGTGTTCATTATGCACTTCCATGATTTGAGGCTTCATGGTGGCATTGATTCTGTTATTTGAAACTCTATATGGTTTATATAGATTGGCCTTTTTTAGTTTGATGATTTGTTTTCGTGCCTTCCTTTGTGGTCAGGTATTGTTCATTTACAACTGAAATATCATGGTTCTTGCTTTCTGGAGGAGTTAATGCCGATCTCTACAGAATTGGGCAATCAAAGATTCTCATCATACTGTGGGTAGCATTTGTGTCCTATTTCCATAGGTTCAAGTTGTTATTAGCAGGAGCAGGAACATAATTGTTCTTAGCAGGCTGACCAAAAGGTGTAATTTTTCTGCCACCAATTTGTTCAGTTTTCCTTGTCCTGCACTTATTGGCTTCACCTCAAAAGTTTCTTCATGTTTGCAGGGAAGTAGTAACACCTTGCAACAGGACTTACTGAAACAGGAATAAGAGTCGGCAGAGCAACTAGAATATGCAGAGCAACTGCTAGCCAAAACATCAAGATCTTAAATTTACATGAGTGAAATGAAATGGCCATATGATCTTTTTCATGATCACTTTAGGTATGGCTCACTTACAAAAACTATGCAGGTTTCTCTTGATTAATGTGGTGGTCATTTATTTTAGAAAACTTGCATGTCTTCAGGCAAGTGGCTAAATGTGGAAAGGTACCATAATTTATTATGGGCATGTATAAACAATAGCATGATAGTGGACCTCTGTTTTATTTCCCAGCTTGAAAAATTCAGCAAGGATGTTTCATAGCCATACAAGATTTCTAAATCTTGATACTAGGTACGTATGGTAGGTGATGCTCTCTTACGAATATTAACATAAATGCTACTCCCTCTATAAAGAAATATAAAAGTGTAGTGATCTAAACGCTCTTATATTTCTTTATGGAGGGAGTATTTGAGTAGTCATGCTACTGTTTAGCTGCATCAGTATACACTATTATCGCTTACATTATGATGTTGCTTTATGGTGAACAACTTTAATTTATTTGCATGCCACGCCACTTGAGTTAGAATTTCATAACAACCTACTACCACTTGATTGAGCGCTTTGGAGATGATTTTTAGTTTTTTACCTCAAGAAAACTTTCCTTATTGTAGATCATATGAAATTCTTCAACCAGAGAAGATCTCCTCAACGAGTTAAACTACATTACCAGCCATCTATGTTGACACAACAAAGACATACTCAAAGAACTACATTGACAGTAATTTGAGACAACAAAGACATACTCAAAGAAAGCAATGAATGGCCAATGAGAAATGATATTGTATTTCAACAATCTCTATGAAAACACTGAAATAGTTCATCTCTATTCTATGAGTAAGTTTGACATGTTTTTTGACAAATGCTTCTTTTGACCGTCTAGATCTTAGTGATGTATTTTTGTGGACTTTGGTTAGTCCATGGTGTTTTATTGCACTATATGTGTATTAGTGTATGCCCAAATGCAAATGTTGTCGAAATGTATGGATGCAGATTGCCAGTAGGAGAAATTTATTCCTCTGTTGTAACCTCTATTTACATTTCTGAACTATAGGGGGATGAGAAGTAATAATTGCACTACTTTCCAATTCTGCCTTAAGGTTTTAATGTATTTGTCAAATTTCGGTCATTACAGTGCAAAACGTTATTAAAAATTCTATCACAATAGACGGGCACAGCAACGCGCGCCATCATTGATCTAGTATCAAGCAAAGCTCCCAAGGAGGGGAGCAGCCCGAGCACCTCAAAGTCATGTAGGGTTCATAGACTTGCTAACCCTCACACTGTTATTACACCACGCCATGGTCGACGTATAAAAAAACAGTTCTCTCACTGTACTCCATGCAAATGTTGCTTGACCTGGTCCACCAGCTTTGAGATGCCACACAAACTATGGGTGTGTTTGGTTGATGTCCTCGTCGTTGTGCGCCTGGCCTGAGCTGTCCCTGGAGTCTGCCTGGTGGTAGTTTCGTTGGCATCCAGAGAAAGAAAGTACTTGCCTGGCATGGCTGTGCCGGTAGTGTGATTAGTCTGGCCCAGTAGAATAAAAATTACAAAACGAAACGTACTCGGCCCAGGCAGCGGGATTTGCCTGGCCCATGCAGCCCATCCCATGTGCCTGGTCATGCTTCCGCACACCTCCTGCTTAATTGGAGCAAGTAGCAAAGGCATGCTATTTAAATAAAAATATCTATAAGCACTCAAGGACAGAGCAGCAAGCAAGGACACGAACCAAACGTTCACCTACCAGGCTAGCCTGGTGAGCCTGGTGAGGCACAATTTTCCTTCATACCAGGCATTATCCAGGCACCACTTTTTCTCAGGCAAAGCCTCCAGGCCTTCAACCAAACATGCTCTAAGGCCGTGCACACATAAGCAGGCAGTCGAACCGCACCAAGAGCCGATCACCTACAAAGACTCCGGACAATAAAGGTCGTCATCGCACACGCGACAGAGACTAGCGAGGAAGGAAAGTTACTAGCACCACAAAAATCTCAATTCAAGATGCTTAGGCAATCCTGCACCGTCCTCATGCTCTATCATGCTCGCTCATGGTGACATAATCGGTCGATAAAATGTACTCGTTGTCAAGGGTGAAGACATGAGAAAAGGTCGCTGACGCTAACACGAACAAGTAGCATTAACGTATCCCCTCAAAAACAAAGTAGCAAAAACATATGGCTAAAATATATGTAACCGGTATTAACTAATATGTCTACAATATTTTTTTTAGTAGGCTCATATAAATAAGAAATCATAGTTGTCAATGTATCACAACAAAAATAAGCTCCAATTAAAAAAGTAGTATACCTCTATTTCTCTTGACATTCTAATAGGGGTTGTGACTTGAGGCCTAATCCAGATTTATGTGATCTATTGTGATTACCCACCCAGATCTTCAAGGAATTATAAGAAAAATTAAAATGTCAAATTAAATATTTTGGTCCTACAAATCAATTAGATTGATAACTCAACTTTAATGTCACGGATCGGACCTGCACGCGGAACCTTCAATTTTTGCGGAAGAGAGGAGTGGAGATTTTGGGTGGCGGCGGTTCAGGCGATGAGACGAATAGAGGTGTGACAGAACTTCCCCGAAAGGATATGATCGAGCAATCCTCTTTTTTTAGGTGTGGGAAACACTTTATTTAATAAAAACCGTCAATAGGGATACATGTCGAACAACCAAACATGACGGCTGACATCTGCTACTTTGTGAGTTGCGTTGCGATTTTTCTCAAAGAAGAAGGGCAAAGCAATATAGTAGTGGATAGTATTTCCCTTGATGAGAACTAAGGTTATCAAACCAATAGGAAAACCACTCAAATCCCTAGTAAGCAATACGTACACACACAAAAACAAATACTTGCACCCAACACGGACAAAAGGGTTGTCAATGTCCTTGAACTCATTACTTTCAAGGATTAAATCTGGCAATGATAGATAGATAAATTGAAAACTAAAATAATTTTGCAGCAAGGTATTTTTGGTTTTAGTAATATGATTTAAATAGACCCGGGGGCCATAGTTTTTACTAGAGGCTTCTCTCTCAAAGAATAGTATATGCTGGGTAGACAAATTATTGGTTGGGCAAATTGATAGAAAAGCGCATAGTTATGACAATATTCATGACAATGATCATGTATATAGGCACCACGTCTGTGGCAAGTAGAGTGCCTCCTGTCTGCATCTACTACTATCACTCCACCAATCAATCGAGTCCTGCCTGCATCTATGGTATTAAGTTCATAACAAACAGAGTAACGCTTTAAGGAAGATGACATGATGGAGACAGAATAAAACCAAACAATATGATTAAACCCTGTCAATTTACCCTTAATGGCAACAATACAATACGTGTCTCCTACCTCTGTTGTCATTGGGTGAGGACACTGCAAGATTGAACCCACTACAAAGCACCACTACCACTGAAGATAAATCAATCTAGTTGGCCAAACCAAACGGATAGATCGAACAGAAATACAAAGCTATAACAATCATGCATAATAAAGTTCAGAAAATAATCAATTACTTTCAATGAATATTCCAATCATAAACCCACAATTCATCAGATCCCAACAAACACACCGGAAAAGAAGATTACATCGAAACAATCTCTAAAGAGAACATTGTATTGAAGATCAAAAAGAGAGAAGAAACCATCTAGCTAATCACTATGGGCCCGTAGGTCTGTGGTGAACTACTCACACATCATCAAAAGGGCAACAAGGTTGATGTAGAAGCCCTCCGTGATTGATTCCCCCTTCGGCGGAGTACCGGGAAAGGCCTCCAGATGGGATCGCGGAAGAACAGAGACTTGCGGCGGCAGAAAAATTGTTTTAGGTGGCTCTCTGTTGGTTTTGGGATTCATGAGAATTTATAGAAGTGGAATTAGGTAAAACGGAGCTGCGTGGGACCCTGGGGGGCGCGTCGTGTGAGCTTGTGGCTCTCCCGTAGATCGTCTGGTCTCCTCCCGAAGCTTCTAAGGTCCCTTCTGGTCCAGAAAAAATCACTGTAAACTTTCATCGTGTTTGGACTTTGTTTGGTGTTGATTTTCTAGAAAAAAACATGCAGAAAACAGGAACTAGCACTCGGAACTGAGTTAATAGGTTAGTTCTGAAAAGTGACACTACTAGGAAAAGGGCTATACCTGATATGGACATTAATGGCGCACCATGTATGTGGTGCGCCACTGCTATATAGCAGTGACGCACCAGATACAGGTGCGCCATTATTGACATATTACTAATGGCGCACCTGGTGTTTGGTGCGTCATTAGTAGTTTTGAAAAAAAAATTAAAAAAATTTGTTAGCAGTGGTGCACCATGGGATAGCGCCATTATTGACATATTACTAATGGCGCACCTGGTGTTTGGTGCGCCATTAGTAGTTTTGAAAAAAAATTAAAAAAATTGTTAACTAGTAATGGCGCACTGTCCTAACAATTTTTTTTTGTTTTTTTTTTCAAAACTACTAATGACGCATGGTGGGTGTGGTGCGCCATTACTATGTCAACTAGTAATGGCGTACTATCCCCTGGTGCGCCACTACTAACTATTTTTTTTATTTTTTTAAAACTATTAATGGCGCGCCACACACCAAGTATGTCATTAGTAACTCCGGTGCTAAATGCACCCCCCCCCTCCGTGGACCGCCTTTTCGGTTTTTAAAAAGTAAAATAAAATGATGGAAATGTCAACAAAATAAAAGAAAATAAGTTTTCCATGTGATATGTGGTCTAGTTGTTGGAAAAATTTACAAAATTTTGACTTTATTTGCAAAATCTCTTTGGAATTTAGTAAAATGGGCATAACTTTTGCATACGAACTCGGATTAAAAAGTTTTTTATATGAAAAATCATTTTGGGTGCTAGTGTTTCTAAAATCCCAAAATCTTTATGTGATGTGCTTGGTTTTACCGATCTTGAAGAATGTTCTTTAAATTTGCACTTGGCGGATTCTACTATTAAAAGGCCTATGGGAAGAATTAATGATGTTCTTATTCTTGCAAATAGTAATTATGTGCCCATAGATTTTATTGTTCTTGATATTGATTGCAATCCGTCTTATCCTATTATTCTTGGTAGACCGTTTCTACGCACTATCGATGTTGTGATTGATATGAAAGAGGGCAATATTAAGTTCCAATTTCCTTTGAGGAAGGGTATGAAACACTTCCCTAGAACAAGAATTAGGCCACCATATGAATCAATCATGAGGGCATCTTATGGATCTCGAACGAAAATGACAAAACTTAGATCCTTGCTTTATGCCTAGCTAAGGGCGTAAAACTATAGCGCTTGTTGGGAGGCAACCCAATGAATAAAATTTATTTTTGCTTTTTTGCTTTCTGTTCTTGAGTGTTAGAACAATTATGATACTACTATGATTGTGTTTTTTACGTTTTAATCAGTGTTTGTGCCAAATAAAGCCTTTAGGATCTTCTTGGGGGGGGGGAAGTTACATACGAATTGAACAGGGGGAACACCGTTCAACATCTTCAAAATCCCCAAAAACCTAACAGAACGAAAGATACGGGGCTTTTAAGATCTAAAGGGGGGAAAATGAAAAAAAATCAAACTTGCTAGTGGCGCACCATTTGCTAGGTGCGCCACTAGTAACAGAAAAAAATTGGTTTCAATTTTTTTTCAAAATATGATATGTAATATGACCGGGAAGTTTAAAATATTTTTTCAAAATTTCATCACACTCATGAACATGAACAAAGTCCTAGACATCAACAAGGTTTAATAGGATTGATATATTAGATATATCAACAAATGCATGTGAAGTGAGCTGGTGTTGGGGATGGATAGAACTGCAAAGTTAAGCGTGCTCGGGATGGAGTAGTGTGAGGATGGGTGACCTTTCAGAAAAAATTGATTTTTTTTAAAAAAATCTGATTTTTTTTTGAAAAACTTTGTTAGTAATGGCGCGCTTCTATATGGTGCGCCATTACTAAGTCAGATAGTAATGGAGATTTGACCCAAGATTAAGAAAAAATCAATTTTTAAAAAAAAATTGAAAAAAAAATGAAAAAAATTTGTTAGTAATGGTGCGCTTCTATGTGGTGCACCATTACTAAGTCAGATAGTAATGGCGCACCAGATAGGCATAGTAATGGCGCACTAGCCATTACTATTTTGTTACTAATGGTGTGATAATAGTGGCGCACCTGTAGTGCGCCATTAATGGTAAAAACAGGTGCAACACTAATTAGCCTTTTCCTAGTAGTGTGATATAAAATTGCATATAAAGTATCCAATATTGATAATATAATAGCATGAAATAATTAAAAATTATAGATACGTTGGAGACGTATCAACATCGAGGGAGCAACCCGCTCTAGCCAGACCATGAGCGCCTCCAGGTTGCTTTCTCTCATCTCATGTTTAATAGTCACCGATAGCGGCCTCTGGATTTAATCTCATGTTTGATCATGGTGCATGACCCAAGATAGGATTCATTCACGTGGTAATAATAGAATAATAATCACTTTAATATCTTCTCTAGGGCATAGTCAGGATAATCTCGATTGCAACCACGTTGCTATGTCACACCTTAATCAATTTTTTTTTCATTACAACAACAAATCTTATGTGACAATTGTGAAACAAGTGTATCAACCATCTGTGATGTGTCAAATTAGTGTGAATTTCCTTATTCTCGGTGTGTGGCACAGAACAAAAAATGAATACATTTGACCAAAACTAATAAAATGTGGTTGGTTAGATAACATATTGTTAGGATGGTTTGGTCAACTAGATCACCATTTTTATGAACAATAATTGTTCCATGTTTTTTCTTGGGTAGAGTATGTGTATAGTGCCAATTTATTACTGACCCTATGTGACTTGTAAGTTGCATTTGACCATGAACAAGAAGTAGATAATTATGCCAATGATTCAATTCATAAAGTTATTATAAATTTGCTTATCTCACCATACATACACTACGCAACACCATTAACATATTTGTTATATCATACCCTTTAAAAATCGTTACCAGATATTTAAGTACATAAAGACATACATATGCAATATGCCATTTGTGCTAGTGCAAAACATTCACGCAATAATCCATGCGTTTTTTGTATTTTATTTTTTGTCATGAAAAGAAGAAAACTATCACAATGTTTTATTCACATAGTACAACTTAATTTAGCATTCTATGAGTGTATTCTTTTCAATAGTACTCATTAAATTTGTATAACAAATACTATTGTAGTAATATTTACTAACAATATTGTGTTCTTAACTGTGTAATAGAAAATATACTCAATTGTACTATGATAAAAAATAACTAAAAGTGTAAAATTTTAGTATAAAGAAGGGACAAACCGACCATACGGGACATGGGCAGGAACAATAGACACCGACCATTATACTAAGGTGTTGTTTGGATACAGAGTTTTTAATAAATTTGTTTCCTATAAATGCGTTTAAGAATCTCACCGCCTAAAATCCTGTTTGGTGAACGTAACTAATCTCAGGATAAGTTATGTGTGCTTTGCGTAAAACTCAAAAGACGAGTTTATGGAAAACGACTAATATTAATTTTTTCTATAAACCAGTTTTGCGAAGCTGCCTTTTTCCTCCCCGATACTTGCAAATATCTCACTTCACGACGTGCTCGAGTGCCGACGCCTGGCTCCATCGGGCTATGGAGCGCGTCACAAACTCATTCACATGGACCGGCGGCGTGTGTTGCCTCACTCTGACTTGAAGGTGATGGCGGTATAGGTTGTTGCCGTGGAGGTGGTCGCGGCCATGATGGTGACGCTGGTCGTGGATGACGCATGCCCTCGTCGAGTTGTCCATGATCTGGTCAGCGAGGCCACGTGCAGGTCATTGTCCATCTTTAGTGCGGCTGCGCGTTTGATCAGCTTGATTCTGCTTTGTGCTTATGACATAATGCCCTTGCGTCGTATTTGAAGTCCAGATCGCGGTGGAGTCGACGATGTCGTGCGGCAGAACAGTCATCGCCATGTCTTTCCGGCAGGTTCCACGAGCATCATTCACGCACATAGGAAAATTATAAATGCACTACAGAAAATTTACGTATACAGATACGTATTTGGTAATCTATTGATGGTTGCACATCCCCATCTCAGACTCCATCGTGCTTTTCTGACGTTAAGGACATGCCAATTAATCTATGTCGTTCTATTTGAAGGATCTAACCCAAATATGCTTTTGTAAAAGTGTCTTTTTAATCCAAACAAAGTATTGTATAAACTCATTTTAATAGAAAACTACCTAAAACTCATTTTCCTAAAATTAAAACCCAACCTTAATTTTGCTTATCCAAACAACCACCAAATAGCTAGGCAAAGACTTCCCTCACATCATGCTTCTGTATCATATCACCAAAGTTAATAAATAAGCAAAAAATGGACCATCGATTGTTTTGTGGTCGTTTTGCCTATTTTGCTTTTGTTGTTTTATTCATTTTCCTTTGGTGTTAAATTCATAGAAATATTTCTATAACCATTCTCTTCCAATCCGAGATCTCAAATTTTTCTGAATGGTCATACCATGTCGGTGGAGCCCAAAAGTATTTCTTAAAATTTACTTTCACCAAAAATCAAATAAACATTTTTTCTCCAAAACCTCCCAAAAATGATATTTGAACTAAAATTATTTATTTTCCAAAAAATAATTCATTTTTTCCAAAATATATTATATGTAAGACCAAGATTTCGTTCAAAATATTATTTTGGAAGTTATTTAAATATTTCCCTTTGCTGAAAATTCCAGAATTGGTATTTAATTGGTTACACATTTATTTTATTTCAAATCTCCCAAAATTTTCACAAAAGCTACATTCCATCGTTTTGAACCTCCCACTTGAGTTTCACCACATGGTCATGCTCAACATATTGAGCAAACCCATCAAAAAACAAATTCTACACTAGGGTTCAATGTTTGGTCTATCAAAAATGTTTCAGAAATTCTCATAGAAACCCCGCCTTCTAGCTAGTCGACATCCTCTCTTGGTCGGTAATAGTATGAAGAGGGGTGACACCCTAGTTCACCATGACACCAAGTGCCAAAAAGCCTCCAAGGCTTGGCTTCACCTACTCATCTTCTGCACCCCCATTTTCTTCCCTCTCACTGCGTGTGGCCCCTAAAATGCACCATACACTCTCTTCCTCTCTTCTTCTCCCTTGCCTGGTCGGCATGCCAATTTTGTGCTGCTACAGCACTAGACAGAGCTCTCTGCCCCGCCCTATCTTTCCCCCTAGTGCACCTCGTTCCCTAGTCAACATCCTCCCGCGCGCCTTTTATCTTGGCTAGCTACGCTACACATTCGTTCGACTAGGAAGCGTGATGCGTCTTCGTTCAACTACGAGGCTGTGACGACCCGTGTCATTATTATTATAAATAATGACACTAGTCCTTGGATTATTTCTTGACAAAATCTTGTTTTGTCAAATAATAATCCATGTCAGAGATTTGCAACAGGGAATAGCTAGAGATGGTAATTTATATTACAATACATGCCACGCAGGGCTAAAAGTCTCAAGTAGGCTTATCATATGTTCACCCAATTATTACATCTCCTAACTCTGGAGTTCCAACTAGCAGTACTAGATAGGTGGTGATAGAATGGTTCCTGGATTACATAGCTAGATCATTAGTTATTCATCCCAACCCCCATATGGAGCATCCAGATCGTACATAGCACTAGATGGGTCCACATCTAGGTCCCCTGTGTAGTTGTAGCCATCACCATTGCTCTCCTCACTTGGTCCAGCAGGATTCTCATACAAGCTTTGCTCTAAGAAAGAGATGATTAATAGCAAGGGTGAGTACAAAGTACTCAGCAAGCTCAAAAAGGAAGAATGCAACACTCATGATAGCTCAATATAAATCAACAAGTCCTACCTCCACTCAACACCTTTCAAAATAAACATTTGTTGCAGAAAGTTCATTTCAATTTGTAAAAGCTATCAAACACTTGTATTGCGAGATAGACCACCAATAGGTCCCCGTAGTCCCCAATCCAAGAGACTGGCATGAATTCATGTTTTACTTTAACTCTGTAGAGTCTGTATCACTTTACCCATAGAGCTCGAAACCATAATTGCCATCCGCATTTCCTTAGATGCGAGACATGGTTCAGAACCTAAGCTTTTCCCCATTTGTATATTATATCTCCACCTGGTTAGTGTCACTAGCCGTTGTGTCGGGTTTCGGAACCCGCACTCCACCAACGCTTAATATATAAAGCGCTTGCTAATGCACCCATCTGGCATTAGCACGGGAACTCATCGCCCATCCTACTACTACTTAACCATGTGGAGAGTATAATAACTTGATGGTATTGGGCTCAACTCGTCTTAGACGAGACCATGGTTGATACGGTTGTAGTACGGCGCATAAAACGAGTGAAAGTTATTTAATCTTAGTATCATAGCCATATGTAGAGGGCCCCACCTCCCAGTATGTCCATTCCGGGCACCCCCTACCCACCAAATAATTATAAAAAAATGGATTAGCTGCTCCATCAGCTAACCCAACTATTTGCCAACACTCACTCCACACAACTTATCTCAAAAACATTTTATGCAAGTTGATGATAAGATACAGCAGAGAATATTGTTTTTTTCTTCCGAAAATAGTTCTACTCAGCATGATGAAGAAGAGCTTGCCTGAGTTTTCGTACTCAGATCCGGACTCGATTTGCTTCTGTAGCGCCTCCTTTTCCGGACTATACTCGCTTCCTACAGTTCAGCATATATATATATATATATATATATATATATATATATATATATATATATATATATATATATATATATATATATATATATATATATATACATACGTCGGTGCAGTGTGGTCATCCTACAGTCAAATATTACTATACCAGATATTTGATATGTATCAGTGTAGTGTGTACTGGGTAGCTAGCATTATTGATATGGCATCTAGCTAGCTAGTTAGTACTAATATCCTGAAAGTGTACGTGACATTTCAGCTTAGGTTAAGTGGTTCTTTCTCTCTCCTAGTACTAGTACTAGTTCTGAACCGAATGAGCAGTCAAGTTGTATTAGTCCAGCCAGAACACAGTAGCACACGCTGATGCCCTCCTCTGGTTCCTCTGCTCCTTGCCCAGATCGATGGCGCCGCCAGCGACGGGAAAGATGTCGCTGCAAGATCCTCCACACTCTCTCTCCCCTGATGTGAATCCCCATATTATCCCATGAATTTCAGCCTCAACTCTCTAATCCCCTGTGTGTGTGTTCTTTTTGGCTTGCAGGTCAAACCCTAATGGGGATGTGATTCCCCTGCTCCAGATTGAAGCCGCCGACGTTGGTGTCCGCGGTGCCGCTGGGTGTTGCAGGTGAGTGCTCAAGTGCGCGGCCATGGAGCAGATCGAGCATATGTGCAGGTTAGTGATGCCCTTGTTCCTCTCCCTATTCTTTTTATTTGCTCAAGTTCTCAGATTTAGTACAGTAGATTGGCTCCCATGTGTGTGTACGTGCAAGATGTTGGTCTACTGATGCTGTACAATGCCTTGTTCCCTTTTATTATACTTGCTTAAGGCATTATTTATGCTTTCTAGTATTGTTGCCTCCAAGATCTGGGATAAATGAAACTATTGTGATTTGTGTGTAACTGTGAATAACTAGGGGCTTTTGTGTGCATTTGTGAGAAGTAGTGAGGCATCTGGGTTAGGCTCATTTGTGGTTGTGAGTACTACATAAATGGAAGAAGAAGAACTCACCTTTCTTCCCTTGCACTCTCTGTTGGCCGTATTCTTGCTGCTCCTACGCCCAAACTCCACTCCAGTAGGCTAGTTTCTTGCTCCAGCTTGTCCCCTTCGATCTACTATGATTTCTCAGGTCACCATCTTCACTTATTGATCTTGGATCTTTGTTGGTTGTGAACAGGGGAATAGAAATGCTGCTGAGAAGAAGAAGAGAGCTTGGTCTGGCTATTTGGAAGCAGAGTGAAGAGTGTGCTACGGTGAAACCTTAGCCAGGTTAGGGCATCTCCACTAGGCCCCCCAACAGCCCCCCCAGGAGGCCTTTTTCATCGCCGGCGCGTATTTTTTCTCCCAGTCATGCCCCCAGAAGCTCAAAAAGCGCCGGATTTCGTCAAAGTTACGGCCGGCAGTCCCGACCCAAACCCACAAAGCTGGGGCGCAGCTGAGGGCGCCGGCGCTCTATTTCGCATGCATCGGCCCACTTGCCAGCCCCTCTCTCTCTCCTCTCCTCTCCTTTCTTTCTTTTCTTTCTCCTCTCTCCTCGTATGCATCGCCCCACCACCTACCACACACAGCCGGATTGGGGAGGGGCTCATGCGGCCGTGGCGGAGCACGGCCGGGGCGGAGCATGGCCGGAGGAGGGGGAGCGGGACGATGGCTTCCCGAAGGTGCTGCGGGCGCTGCGCGACGCCGCGCGGACTGTCGAGGCCGGGCACTTCTCGCGCTCGAGGCCGCCGCCCACGACCTGCTTGCCGGCTACCCCGAGCTGCACCCGCTCTGCCGTCTGCTCGACACGGTCAGGGCCCTCTCGAGCAGCGCGTCGCCGGCGCGTGCATGCGCAGCAACAACCACGGCTCGGCCCCGCCCCGCTCCTAGCAGCGTCGCAGGAGAGCACGTAGCGGGAGCGGTCGGCGTGGTGCGCCTCGAAATCGAAGCGGCCGCGGGGCACGCAGGGAGCGAAGGCCGGGCCATGGCCGGAGCAGGCAAGGCCGGGACGGGCGAGGCCGAAGCAGGCAAGGCCGGGGCGGCCACGGGCGCGCGCAGCCACGGGAGTTCCTGCTCCCGTCCAAGAAGCACCCGCCGACGAGGAAGAGCCGGATGAGGAGGAGGGTGGCGTCGACGTCTTCGTGCCCCCGACGGCCATGGCGGAGGAGGAAGGACGGGGCGGGCGACGGAGCTCGCGGGGAGGACGCCGCGTCTCCGCTCGTCCGAGACCTTGCGGGACACCGTAGTGCGCGCGCCGGCGCTGTACCTCACCATTGCCTTGTCCGGCTCCAGCAGCGGCGCCGGGTCCGGCCCCGTCCGCTCGCCGCCTCGCCCAGCCGGCCTCCCGCACGCCGGCTGGTCGGCTCGCGCCGGCCTTGCTCCCTGCCTGCTCGCCGCTCCATGCCTGCTCGCCCCGTCCGGCTTCGCTAGCCACCGCTGTTCGCATGGTGGTTGGGGGGCGCAACGAATGGCAGGCTATATTTTTCGCCGATAGCCCCTAGGAGGCGAAAAAAAGTGCCTCCTGGGGGCTCAACGGCTGGAGATGCCCTTACTCCTCCTCTCTTTCTAGTACCTAGCTAGTTATGGCTGCCCATCCCTGCTGTATAGTGTAGTCATTTGTGGAGTCTCTATTGGCTAGGAGTTGCAGCCCATGCCTAGACCAACTGTTGGTCAATTGACTGCTGATATACAAATTATGCACGTGATGGTGGTGGGCAAATGTGTATCTCAAACGTGTCTTGCTGTCCTGATTGACCCACAGATATTTTTGTGTTGGTCTAAGTTTGGTGTGGCATTGTTGTATAGCTGAGCATAGTCTGGTCTCTCATGCTTTTTTGTTTCCAAAGATTTGTAATACAACTATAAAGCTGTACTGTTTGAGGTGTATATATATATAAATAAATTTGAGTGGTTATGCTTATTGAAGAAATCTGATATGTATTTGCTTAATATATTATACTTCATAATCTAGTTAAGGATGGATTTACTATGTACAAAAAATACGGGTCGTTACAGAGCCTGGGAGTGATCAAACAGGTAGCGTACGCTACGCATCCCGCTTTCCGCCTGAGCTTCGCTTGCTATAGTTTCGTGCTTTAGTGGACAAGCGCGTCGTCAAGAGGCCCAAGCGTGTCAGTGTCAGCTCCGTCCTCTAGGCATGCAGCTCAGTTTGCGTCCTGAACCAGAGTATTCCCCACACCAGGCAGATCTCACCCAACCGGCACGACTGGATTTTATTTCAAATATAACAGAGGCAGTCCAGCGCACACGATTGACGATATGCGCGTTCTAAACTGAATCCGCGTGCATTTATTCCTTGAGTGCTCCAAGCTCCACAGAACGTCGTCCAGATTCACACCGGCGTCTCAGTGATCTTCTTCAGAACGTCCTGCAAGTTTTGGATCAGCAGTTGCTTACGCATCGTTATCAGACAAGGACTTAGCGACATAACTGCATGTCTTCTCATTTATGTGTGAGTTGGATATGGGGAACATGATATCTTTGATGTAATTGCACAGACGTGTCCATCGTACCGAATTGCTCGTCTTCTCAAAATATCACTGAACAAACCGTGCATGCGTGAGGGTGCCCGTCCGTTTGGAGGCGTCGGCGAGGTCCGTTGCCGTGACTCTTCAAATGCTCCGTGAAGCATCTGTGATCTATCCATCTATCGGTCTAGTGTAGCAGGACGGTTAGTTAGAAAACCATCGCGTTCAAGTGCGGCCAGTAGAAGCTAGGCAATCACATCCACGTCATGGGCAACCAAATTAAGAAGCTGAAGACGGCAATGACAAACATTGTTCCCAACCAGTAATGCGCCAAATCCACTTTATTTTGCCATTCTGTTTTATTATGCCTAAGCGATGGAGGCCCATGCGTTTGGATGATACTATATAGCTATGTCAAAGCAAGACGCAAAGCAGGGGAGCCGTCCGAGCAGAGGCTGGCAAGGATTGTTCTTCGCACGGAAGAAAAGTTCCTTGACTCGCTCCACTAGACCCCACGCACGCCAAGTCAATAAACCTCATGCCTAGCCAAGGTCGACCTTATAAAAACACTTCGCCTACTTATTCACTCCACGTATTGTGTCTTTCTTGACTCGCCCCACAACTTTGAGTGAAGCGCTAGCGAACCACATTGACATTGTTAATGTATTGCTGCTCGCATAAGAGTATCTACAACCGGACTTAGCAAATCCGCCCCCCTATACATCCGCAGACATAGCTGGACTGTCGGTTTCGCCTGCCGTACAGTCACACACCTCAAATATGGATCCTCAGATCCATGCAAACCATGCACATCAATCGTACGACACAAATTCATCACAATTCAATAGTAGCAGGACAAAAATCTTCTGCCAGTGTCCACTCCTTCATTGCATACATGACAAACCGGTCCACTGAAGTGCCCGTACAAATCCACCTTACGATCTGGCACAAAGTCACCGACAAAAGCGTGTTGCGGCATGCAATCGGCCACATCCGGCAACTCATCGTCCTGGGTTAAAATCCCATTAACCTTAACATCCACAAACTGCACATTTGAGAGGTGAGATGGATTTACCTGATTCTTGCCCCATTAAACAACCGATGTAATCTTCGCCCATAGCTCATCGTCCTCCTCCATGTTCGCCCCGCCATCGACCATCCTCAGTACGCTGGTTCCACCCATCTATAAGCACCGCGGTGAGAGATGGGTGAGAGAGAGAGAGAGATGAGAGGGTTAGAGAGGGTTGTATGAAAGGGGTGAGATAGAGCGATCGCACGGACTAACCTCAAGTTAACGGGTCGCCGCCGTTCTGTACCTAAGTCATCGTGCTCAATGCAGGGCACCGCCACCACTGAGCTCTGGATGGTTAGGGATTTGGAGGCTCCGATTTGGGGTCAAGGGGTTATGAACCACGACAGGGGCCTTTATGGAAAAAAATTCCAAGGGGGTTTTTAGAAAATATAATGCCACACACGCCATCCTCGTCATATCATTGCTGACAATGGGACTCGCGTCACACTGGTGTGCCTAGTCCAAACGAAATAAACACTGTATTTGCACGCAAAAGCCAAGTTTTTACACCACTTCAATACTATACCGCAACTTGTAGCACCAAAGTGACCGTTTGCGTCAAGTTCTAGCACCATCAATGTAATCGACTCTTTATTTTATTATGCCTACCCGATGTTCGCCCACGCTTTATCAGTAGCTATATCAAGCAACCTACGAAAGCAGGGGTGCACCCCGAGCACCACAAAGTCATGTAGGGTTTGTAGACTTGCTAACCCTCACGCTGTTATTACACCATGTCAAGGTGGACCTATAAACAAATAGTTCTCTCAGTGTACTCCATGCAAATGTTGCTTGACCTGCTCCACCAGGCACCAGCTTTGAGATGCCACAGAAAAATCACGTGGAAACAGTCTAGGTTAATGAACTTAATCTTCACCAAGAGGAGAAAACAAATGTTTGGTCAGAACAATTCAATTTGTCATAAATTAATGCCAAGAAACGAAAAACAAATGTGAACATCAATTCAAATGTTAATGAAGCAAATCTTTTTACAACATGAGGGGATAAACGATGCAAAACCTTGTTTCACGAGTTACCGCTAATCCCTACTTAAAATTTTAGGTCTGAAGTTGCTGCGGTTCTAGTTCCGTAGTTCTAATTTTCAAAGATAAGCCCGGTACGAAAGACGAGGAGTAATCTAACCATTTTGCCTTGCTCGTTGCCGCTCATGCTGGGTATGCGATCGGCCGGCCGTGCGTCCACGCAAGGATCGCCTCGACCCCTCCAGAATTTCTGGTGTTAGATTGAAAGCTTTTTTTTTGTTTTTTCGCTAAAGAGATTGAAAGTTATTAGATGCATAGGGCTAGGCTGGATCAAAATTGCCCTAGACATATGCGGTGGCTCGGGGAGGCAAAGAAGAATGCGACAGAGATTGGCGAGGAAGGAAGGTCACTGGCACCACAAAAAGCGAGAATTCCTTATTTGGCCCTACTAAAAAAATCTTCCTATTCTAACACTCAAACTTCAGTTTGTTCCCAATATGACATTTCCATCAGTTTTGGCCACTAACACCATTAAATCCGACATGAAAAGTCCATTTTACCCTTGGTGTAGTTAGTGACCAAAATTGTGAACTAGAAGTCAAAAGCAATGGTGATGTGATCTGTTTTGTCTTGAATACACAACCAAATGAAACCAAATATTCTATTTAGCACATATTTAATTTTAATTGGATAATTGGACAGAACCTCCCTTGTATTTTGATGATATATCCCCTGTACAGTTCATATATGCACAAATTATAATATACTTGGAGCAGATTCACATGTATGCAAACTAAAATTTCATAGAAACTTGGCACAGGTTCACGCATGTCAAATACAACACATAAAGTTCCCAAAAGTCCAGGTTCACATAAAGTTCCCAAAAGTCCAGGTCCAGGTCCTCTACACACATTCAGGTTCACATAGCATGTACAAAAGCCCAAGTTCACATATATAACACATAAACAGCTCAAAAGTTTCCAAAATGAACCATGATATGGAAAGGGATCCAATGAGAATCACAAGCTAAGTCTCCTTTTGCTTCGTGTGCTCATTGCAGGGCTGGCAGGATTAATTTTTTTGCTTCGTGTGCCCATTGCAGGGCTGTCATGTGGCACCATAGGAAGGTGTGTGAAAGTGCAACTATCCCTAGGTGGTTTTGGTAATTCATAACAACATATAGCTCACTGAGCTAATGCTATTCCAAGACAATTATTTCAGGAAAGCTCAATGATTGGCATGGCATGGATGGTGAAAGTGGAACCCTCAAAATGCTAAGGACAAAGGATTGGCTAAAGCTTCAAGCTCAAGACTCTTCATTTTTACATTTTAGTGATCCAAGATCACATTGAGTCCATAGGAAAAGCCAATACTATCAAGGAGGGATGAGGTGTTGCTTAATGAGACTTTTGCTTCATGTGCTTAATGATATGCTCCAAAATCCTCAGCTACTTTCTCATATCCACAAATGACCTAAACTCCAAGCCAAACTCTGCCCTACCGATTCTTTCCATCCGGCGCCACCGAGTTTCACTTGTCATAAGCCACTGCCAAACCCTAGCAATTCGGTTCTACCGATAGGGATCTCGGTCTCACCGAGATGGGATTGCAATCTCTCTGTTTCCCTTTTGTAACTTTTTGGTCTCACCGAAAGAGCAAATCGGTCCCACCGAGATTGCAATGTAAACTCTCTGTTTCCCCTTTGTAACTTTTCAGTCTCACCGAAAGAGCAAATCGGTCCCACCGAGTTTACCTGACCAACTCTCTCGTTAGCTAATTACCAAAATCGGTCTCACCGAGTTTGTGTAATCAGTCTCACCAAGATTACGTTATGCCCTAACCCTAACCATATCGGTCCTACCGAGTTGCATGTCAGTCCCACCGAAAATCTCTAACGGTCACTAGGTTTACTATTTTGGTCCGACCGAGTTTGTTGATTCGGTCCCACCGAGATTGGTAAATTGTGTGTAACGGTTGGATTTTGTGTGGAGGCTATATATACCCCTCCACCTCCTCTTCATTCGTGGAGAGAGCCATCAGAACACATCTACACTTCCAACTCATATGTTCTGAGAGAGAACCACCTACCCTTGTGTTGAGGCCAAGATACTCCATTCCTACCATATGAATCTT
Source organism: Aegilops umbellulata (assembly GCA_032464435.1). Classification (NCBI taxonomy): domain Eukaryota; kingdom Viridiplantae; phylum Streptophyta; class Magnoliopsida; order Poales; family Poaceae; genus Aegilops; species Aegilops umbellulata. Next base: position 536,775,467 of record CP136055.1, read on the forward strand.
GATCTCTAGCCTTCCCCAAGTTGCTTTCCACTCAAATCTTCTTTCCACCAAATCCAAATCCTATGAGAGAGAGTTGAGTGTTGGGGAGACTATCATTTGAAGCACAAGAGCAAGGAGTTCATCATCAACACACCATTTGTTACTTCTTGGAGAGTGGTGTCTCCTAGATTGGCTAGGTGTCACTTGGGAGCCTCCGACAAGATTGTGGAGTTGAACCAAGGAGTTTGTAAGGGCAAGGAGATCGCCTACTTCGTGAAGATCTACCGCTAGTGAGGCAAGTCCTTCGTGGGCGATGGCCATGGTGGGATAGACAAGGTTGCTTCTTCGTGGACCCTTTGTGGGTGGAGCCCTCCGTGGACTCGCGCAACCGTTACCCTTCGTGGGTTGAAGTCTCCATCAACGTGGATGTAGGATAACACCACCTATCCGAACCACGGGAAAAACATCCGTGTCTCCTATTGCGTTTGAATTCTCCAAACCCTTCCCTTTACATTCTTGCAAGTTGCATGTTTTACTTTCCGCTGCTATATACTCTGTGCATGCTTGCTTGAATCGTGTAATGATTGCTTGACTTGTCTTAAAGCTGCTAAAATCTGCCAAGAATTAAAATTGGGAAAAGGCTAGGTTTTTATTTGGTCAAGTAGTCTAATCACCCCCCCCCTCTAGACATACTTACGATCCTACAAGTGGTATCAGAGCTTTGGTCTCCATTTGCTTTGATTTCCATAGCTTTTGGTGGTCATAGCCTTGGTTTCACAACCTAGGAGAGTATGGCGTCTAGCGAGGGAAATTATCACCGTAGAGGTCCTTACTTTGATGGTACTCATTTTGCTAGTTGGAAGCATAAAATGAAAATGCATATTCTTGGACATAACCTCGCCGTTTGGGCTATTGTGTGTGTTGGTTTGCAAGGTGACTTCTTCGATGGGAAAGAACCAAACCGTGAAGCTACCGCGGATGAGTTGAAGATGCTACAATACAACGCTCAAGCTTGTGATATTCTCTTCAACGGACTGTGCCTCGAAGAATTCAACAAAATCAGCCGTCTTGAGAATGCAAAGGAAATTTGGGATACTTTGATTGATATGCACGAAGGTACCGACTCCGTCAAGGAATCAAAATTGGATGTGCTTCAAAGTCAACTTGACAAGTTCAAAATGAAGGATGGTGAAGGTGTCGCTAAAATGTACTCTAGGCTTGCTCTCATCACAAACGAGATTTCCGGCTTAGGGCGTGAAGAGATGACCGACAAATTCATCATCAAGAAGATCCTAAGAGCCTTGGATGGAAAATATGATACCGTGTGCACATTGATCCAAATGATGCCCAATTACAAAGATCTCAAGCCAACGGAGGTCATTGGAAGAATTGTTGCTCATGAGATGTCACTCAAGGATAAAGAGGAACTTCACAACAAATCAAGTGGTGCCTACAAAGCCTCATGTGAAGTCCCCACATCATCAAGTGAGAAACAAAACTTCAATGAAGAATTGAGCCTAATGGTGAAGAACTTCAACAAGTTCTACAAGAGTAGAAGCAAAGATAGAAGCTCCAAGTCAAGGTCCTACAATGACAAAAGATCTTCTAGTCGAGAGCGAAACTGCTACAATTGTGGAAGACCTGGACACTATTCCAATGAGTGTACGGCTCCCTACAAGAGAAGAGAAGATTCTCCAAAAAGAAGAAGCAAAAGAGAAGAATCACCATCAAGAGAGAGAAGGAGTAGAGATGATCGTTATGAACGAAGATACTCACGGAGGAGCAAGGATTCGGAAAGAAAGGAAAAATCATCAAGGAGCTACACAAAACGAAGACATCAAGCTCATGTTGGTGAATGGGTATCTGGCTCCGACTCCGACAACCACTCCGAGAGAAGTTATCACTCCGATTCCGAATATACTCAAGATGAAGGTGTTGCTGGTCTAGCACTTGTGTCAACCAACTCCTTCGACATATTTGACTCACCAAATGAAGGAATTGGAAGATGCTTCATGGCCAAAGGACCTAAGGTAACTCACCCTGAGTATGTTGATTTCAATAGTGATGAAGATGACTTGTTAGGTGATGATGATTTACTTGTTGACAACTCTAGTGATGAATACTATGATGAAACGTCAATTAATCATGCTAATCAAGATAAAACGAATGACAATGATAAGGAGAAAATTGAGGCTCTAACTAAAGAACTAAACACTCTTAAGTTAGCTCATGAAACTATCTTCGAAGATCATCGAGAACTTTTAAGAGCTCATGAGAAGTTACGCTTTGAAAAGCTCAATCTTGAGCAAGAGCATGAGTTTTTAAAGGCAATCAATGATGATCTCCGCAAGAAAAGTTCTCCTTACATTGCCAAGCGTTTACTCTTATCCACTTACATGCCTCAAGTCAAGTCTAATAACAAGAACAAGAAAGATTCTTCCTCTAGTAGTAACAATGATCATGTTAAATCCAATATTGTTGCTTCTAGTAGTTCTCTTGATTCCACTAACGATTCTCTTAGCCAAGTTACACTTGACCAAGAAAATAGCTTATTGAAGGGAATCATAGAGAAAGGAGTGTACAAAAGCCTTGCCGGAAGTAAGCAATTCGAGGAGATTGTACGCAAGCAAGGAAGGCACCGGAAGAATCAAGGTGTTGGTTTTGAACGAAAGTTCAATGCCAATGGAGTTGAGTGGGAAGAAGATCGATACCCCAAGACAAAGTTTGTTCCTCAACAAGAGAAGTATGATCCTACTTCTTTCAAGGGGACACAAACTCAAGATGATCTTCCACCACAAGACTACAAGCTAAAAGGCAAGGACAAGCTTCAAGAGGAAATTGATGCATTTGAAGAAGCTCCTAAGACCTTAGTCAAGTGGATTCCCAAGACTACTTCAAGTTCCACTTCATCAAGTACGACTACAACTCCAAGGATTCCCATCAAGATGGTGTGGATCCAAAAGAAGAAGAACTAGAGAGTTCTTGAGGGTGACTCCGCCAACATACTTCACTCTTATCATTTTGGCAAGAACAAGTGCAATCAACTTCCACATCTTGCACTAGTTCAAGGAGTCACAAACCCTCTTGTTGGTAAGACAAGGGACAAGGTAACCTAAAAGCTTTCATAGACATCATCTTGTGTGTGCATCACTCTATGTCTATGGATATCCTTGTTTGTTCCTTGTGGGACTAACCCATGTAGGTATTGAAAGTGCAATTCACTCAAAAGGATAGCTCCAAGTGATCTACATTGAGCATCCACATCTTCAACATCTACATGAAGTCATCATCGACAAAACCCAAGGTTAGTTTATCCCTCTTAGGGGGGATATCACATCTAGGGGGAGCTTTACTCTAAGACTTGAGTTAAAGCAACTCTAATGATGTGAACACAACAATGCTTTATGTAAAGGTGGTAACCCCACTTGAGCTTAAACGATGAGTATGACCTATGATCAAATGTTTTCATTTGACTCCTATGTCAATATACTCATAAATAGATGACCTAGTCATCGCCAATTGCTTGATAGATGCTAGAATTGGTTGTGCATGCCTTGACACATATTTCAATTGCCATTTTATTGTGTGAGAATGTTGGTTGCATATTTTACTCATTCGAGGACATCCACTTGTTGTTTTGATTGTTTGGCTTTATTTTTCTTCTACCAAGTGGATGGACAAGAATGCCTAAGAACCTTCTCTAGCTATCTATGCTTTTCTCGTCTCAAACTCTATTCATGCTACATCACAAAATTGATCAAGTCAGATTCGAACCACTCTGTGTGAGGAGCACTCGGAGTCCCCGATTTGTCATAGACTTAAACTTCCAAAACCTCTTTGTGATTCTCGGTCTGACCGATACCCCACTTTCGGTCTTATCGAGATCATTAAGTTGATCTATGTTTTCGATCTCGGTGCAACCGATTTGAACCATTCGGTCACACCGAGTTGCAATAACTGTACATAGTTTTGCATCTCGGTGCCACCGAGTTGTTCCACTCGGTCACACCGACAGGGTCGGGCTATATATAGTCACGGGCAAAAAATTGGAAATTTCTCCGAACCCCTTCGCCCGCGCGATAGCTCGCTCTGCCAACGTGGTCTCCGGATCGTCTTCTCGCCGCCAGCCGCCTCCAGTCGCTGGTCTCCATCGCCGTCAACGGGAATCGACCCCGCCGTTGCCGCCATAGCGAGTCTCCGCCGAACTAGGGTATGGACTCGATCTTTGTGCTATTCCCCCATCCGATTCCTAGCACATTGTGATCATATTAATTCTTGCCACGTTTGATAAACTCCTATCCAGTCAATGAACTCGTAGAATAGGTTTGATCCGAAAATTTTAGGGTTAGGTTTCCGCCGAAACCATCTCGGACCCACCGAGTTGAAAAACTCGGTTCCACCGATTTGGCTTATGCCATTGCACAAGTAAGACTCGGTCTGACCGAGTATTGCTAATCGGTGTGACCGATTTTGGAACTTTGTGAAATCCTAGCAGTCTCGGTGCCACCGAACTGTGACTCGGTCTGACCGAGTTCACTAGTTTAGGTTCCAAAAACTGCTTCGGTATCACCGAGTTTAAAAATCGGTAGATCCGAAATGCTTTCTGTGGGAAACTAAAACTAAGTTTTTGAATCATTATTTTGCAAAAATCTCTGCATTTTGTGATGCTCATCCACTCTACCTCATCTATAAACTATTCACAGGGTCAGCAGTCAGCTTGTTCATCATGTCAGACCAGAGTGATAGCCAGAACATATCAGAACAGCCAGTGCAGATGAGTGAGGGCACTAGTCCCTCCAGCTCATCAGATGAAGGCAGCAGGAGCACCCCCAACAATCTGCCAAAAGCTGCCACAAGACAAAGGAAGAAGAGAACCTCAGAATCAGAGGATGAGGACTATGTGGCAGAGGAGGAAACTACTTCCAAGAGAGTTGAACTCAAGAAAGAGCATGGCTCAAGACAGAGCACCAAGCCAGGCTTAAAGGTCAAAAGGTCAGCAGGCAGGCAGCCCATGCCAAAGGCCAGAGCCTCAACAAAGATTCCTGAGAAGCCTGCACCCAAAGAGCCAGTTGCTGCTGAAACAAAGAAGGAAAGGAAAAGAGGCAGATGGTGCAAGAAAGTTGATCCCATGGCTGAATTTGAACAGCATTCTTCTGATGAAGAAGAGGAAGAAGAAGAGGTTGCTGCACTAGCACCTAAGGCACCCAAGCTGATGGGTGATGCTGTAAGATCAGGGGCAGCTGCATCTAAGCCCAAGGAAGCCCCCAAGGCTGCATCTAAGGCCAAGCCAGCTCCAAAGCCAAAACCAAAGAGAAATACAAGGAGCATCCCAGCTGCTGAGAAGAACAAAGCCCCAGTGCCTGAAGCTGTTGAAGAAGAGGAAGGCCAAGTGCTGAGAAAGTTGAAGCCCAAGATCCCAGACCACAACGATGTTCATCATGTGGCTGAGGATATGAAGATCAGAAGAGACTCTGGGCTAAGAAAATGGAGAGCAGAGGATCCATATGCTACCAGGAGGAGGACTGCTATTGACTACAGGTTCCACACTAAGGAACAATAGGACTTCTATGAGACAGTCTTGTTAGACAAGAAGCCAGTTGTGTGTGATATGAGATGGGTTGATTGGGAGTACATCAAGGAACATGAAGAGCACTACCCTGGAGTGCAAGATAGCTTCAGAGCTTGTGGATTTGCTGACTTTGTTGGGCAGAAGCTCACAAAGTGGAATGAGGAACTGATTATGCAATTCCACTCCACAGCACATCACATGGATGTCTGAAGGTACAAGGTACCACTCAACTGTTGAGGAATGGGCAAGGTTGATCAATGCCCCAGAAGAGAATGAAGATGACTTGGATGTCTATGCCAAGAAAAAGATGGATCATAACACTATGGCAAATATGTACAAGGAGATTCCAGCAGAAGATCTTGACACTCACCAGTTTGGGTCTGTGAAACACTTGTTGTCAGGTCTGCCTACGATCAACTGGATCCTTAGGCACACACTTTTGCCCAAGTCTGGAGATCACAGGATGATAAGAGGTCATGCCATCAACCTGCTTCATATCTTTGATGTGCCTCAAAAGTTTAAGGTCATGAGCCTCATAGTAGAAACTATCAAGAGGACTGCAGCAGATCAGAAGAGGAGCTGTGGTTATGCCCCTCACATCCAGATGTTGATTAACTCAAGAATGGGCACAGACACATACTTGTTGGACAAGGAACATTTGCCTATTCATCCAGATTTCGAGGACAACCAAGTTGTGATGAATGAAAATTAACCATCATCACTCCAGGCACAAGCTAAGAAGGAGAAGGCAAGAAAGGAGAAAGCTGCCAAGATGCCAACTCAAGAGGAGGCATCTGAGTACTTCTTGAAGAACAAGCAAGAGCAGCTCAGTTACTTGATTGCATCCACCCTGCGGATTGAGAAAGGACTGGCCACCCTAAATCAGAACCAGGCAAGCTTAGAGAGAATCGTAGAACAAAAGTTCTATGACTTGGATATCAAGGTGACAGAGATTCAGACTACAGTGGAGCAACTCCAAGATGACATGCAGGAGAGGAAAGGGAAGGCTACCACTGATGCATTTGCCAGAGTGCCACGAGGTCCGAGGTCGTCTGCAGTGCCAGTTCCTGACACAAGAGCCACTGCCTCAGCTCCAGCCACAACACCAGCCCAACCAGCTCCAGCATCCACTTCAGCTCCAACTCCAACCACGTCTACGGAAGCCTTCGTCCTTGGAGTGATCAGGACTCCACCACCACCAGAAGATCAAGCCTGAGTGTCGATCTAGTACTATGCATTTTCTAGGAACTTTTTGGTAACTTGTTGCCAAAGGGGGAGAAAAATGTATAGATCATAGGCTTCGAGAGAGAGAGTGTTGTTTTTTCTCTCTTGCTTTATTTGGTGGTTTTTCAAACATTGTTTGCTTTTGGTCGAGATACTTTGTTATGCCTGTGAGACATTGATGATCATGTGTTTGATCATAAGCTACACTTATGCATGCTTGATATATCTTATCTATCTTATGTGGCCACTCACTTTTCCTTGGTGATGAGTGCATGTATTTCATTATTATCATTTTGAGCGCTCCACCAAGATGTATGTGACATGGAAGAGTAACCCATAATTCTAACTCTTTGTGCATTTGCAATCCAAAGCAAATTTTAAATATGCACAAATTTAGGGGGAGCTCTTACTTATCACATACTTCTCAAAGCGACGATATAATTCATTCTTATTATCATTTGTCGAAGCTTTGATCTATATGTTGTCATCAATTACCAAAAAGGGGGAGATTGAAAGTGCAACTATCCCTAGGTAGTTTTGGTAATTCATAACAACATATAGCTCATTGAGCTAATGCTATTCCAAGACAATTATTTCAGGAAAGCTCAGTGATTGGCATGGCATGGATGGTGAAAGTGGAACCCTCAAAATGCTAAGGACAAAGGGTTGGCTAAAGCTTCAAGCTCAAGACTCTTCATTTTTACATTTTAGTGATCCAAGATCACATTGAGTCCATAGGAAAAGCCAATACTATCAAGGAGGGATGAGGTGTTGCTTAATGAGCCTTTTGCTTCATGTGCTTAATGATATGCTCCAAAATCCTCAGCTACTTTCCCATATCCACAAATGACCTAAACTCCAAGCCAAACTCGGCCCTACCGATTCTTTCCATCCGGCGCCACCGAGTTTCACTTGTCATAAGCCACCGCCAAACCCTAGCAATTCGGTTCTAGCGATAGGGATCTCGGTCTCACCGAGATGGGATTGCAATCTCTCTGTTTCCCTTTTGTAACTTTTCGGTCTCACCGAAAGAGCAAATCGGTCCCACCGAGATTGCAATGTAAACTCTCTGTTTCCCCTTTGTAACTTTTCAGTCTCACCGAAAGAGCAAATCGGTCCCACCGAGTTTACCTGACCAACTCTCTGGTTAGCTAATTACCAAAATCGGTCTCACCGAGTTTGTGTAATCGGTCTCACCAAGATTACGTTATGCCCTAACCCTAACCATATCGGTCCTACCGAGTTGCATGTCAGTCCCACCGAAAATCTCTAACGGTCACTGGGTTTACTATTTCGGTCCGACCGAGTTTGTTGATTCGGTCCCACCGAGATTGGTAAATTGTGTGTAATGGTTGGATTTTGTGTGGAGGCTATATATACCCCTCCACCTCCTCTTCATTCGTGGAGAGAGCCATCAGAACACATCTACACTTCCAACTCATATGTTCTGAGAGAGAACCACCTACCCTTGTGTTGAGGCCAAGATATTCCATTCCTACCATATGAATCTTGATCTCTAGCCTTCCCCAAGTTTCTTTCCACTCAAATCTTCTTTCCACCAAATCCAAATCCTATGAGAGAGAGTTGAGTGTTGGGGAGACTATCATTTGAATCACAAGAGCAAGGAGTTCATCATCAACACACCGTTTGTTACTTCTTGGAGAGTGGTGTCTCCTAGATTGGCTAGGTGTCACTTGGGAGCCTCCGACAAGATTGTGGAGTTGAACCAAGGAGTTTGTAAGGGCAAGGAGATCGCCTACTTCGTGAAGATCTACCGCTAGTGAGGCAAGTTCTTCGTGGGCGATGGCCATGGTGGGATAGACAAGGTTGCTTCTTCGTGGACCCTTCGTGGGTGGAGCCCTCCGTGGACTCGCGCAACCGTTACCCTTCGTGGGTTGAAGTCCCCATCAACGTGGATGTAGGATAGCACCACCTATCCGAACCACGGGAAAAACATCCGTGTCTCCTATTGCATTTGAATTCTCCAAACCCTTCCCTTTACATTCTTGCAAGTTGCATGCTTTACTTTCCGCTGCTATATACTCTGTGCATGCTTGCTTGAATCGTGTAATGATTGCTTGACTTGTCTTAAAGCTGCTAAAATCTGCCAAGAATTAAAATTGGGAAAAGGCTAGGTTTTTATTTGGTCAAGTAGTCTAATCACCCACCCTCTAGACATACTTCCGATCCTACAGTGTGGCAACTTATCAGCAACCTCTTTGCTTGTTATTTTGGCATGTACCTTCACAACAACAGATGTTCTTGATCTACACATACACATTCATGGCAGCACATCATACATCACATATAGTAGCCCAGATTAACAATGGAACAATGCATAGTGAGAAACAACCATAGATTACCTTTTTGCTACACCGGATCCAGATTTACTCCCTTTCCCTTTTTCCTTAGTTGTTTTCACCAACATTTGGCTATTGTGACAAGAATGCAATTAGAATACAAAACCAAGCATTCATCTATTCTACTACAAAATTCAGAACTAGTTCTTACCTTTCTGATGCTCTAGTAATTGAGTTATCATGTTTTCTCTTTTTCGTAGTTGTAGGTTCCATGCTTTGGCTATGGTGAGAAGTTACTTAGAATTCAAACACATATTTCATTTAATTATGAGCAAGAGTGTAAAGTGGCTAACCTTGGCGGAAAGCACATAGAGGCTGCTGGAGCATCATCCTCACAAGGCACAATTGATGCTTTGGTGGTCTTTGCCCTCTTCTTTGGTGGTCTTCTACATGAGCAACAACAAAGTAGTTAACATGTATGGCTGCTTACAAAATAAATGCAAGTGAAGCAAGTTACACAATTAAATTGATTACCTCACAGCTAAAATAGCAGCAATGTCATCTTGGTTACCCTTCTTGCATTTATGCCAATGATGCCCATAGTCCTTACAAATAGGGCATAAGTGTTGGCCGCTTTTTCTTTTCTTCTCGCCGCAACCTTTATACCTATCAATTTTATGCCTACCCGTCGTGGATTTAAGTAGTGGTGGATACATGAAGAATCCATGGTCAGATTTAGGCCATTGGTTCTTGTCAACTATGGCAGGAATTAGTTGGTCATAGGCTGCTCTAAATTTGTCAATGGAGTAACACAAGTCCACATAATTCTGTATGTGTGCATTGATAAGAGATATGATAAATGCTAGACCATGTTTGCAAGGAAGGCCAGAAACTTGCCATTGTCTACAAGAATATGTCATATCAAGCAAGTTGACCACAAACCTAAAGCCGCTACCTCCCAATGCTGTCACTTCAGCAACTTCTTCTGAGCTTTCTACCACCTCCAAGTTTAATTCTCTAGTCTTTGCATTCAACTTCTTAATTATGTGGGGAAGAATCAACCCAACCAACTTCCTTGCTACTTTCCTCCTTCGGTTCCACATGATCATAATCATCTGCCTAACCTTATCAAAGAAGTCGTCCAAGTTCAGGGACTTGTGGTGCTTAATCCAATTATTGAAGCACTCAGCCAAGTTGTTTGTAACATAATCCACCTTGGAAATTGTTGAGAACTGACTCCTGGACCACAACCTAGTGTGCCACCTCCTAAGATATGAAGTTGCCGCTGGCTTTGCTATGTCCATTGCAACCCAATTTTTTTCAAATATATATGGGTTCTATGATGTCGATTCCATGATGCTCTTTAAGCTTCTTTCGCAATGCCTTTGGTCCTAGAGTTGCATCCTCAATTAGCCAGTCCTTCACGTGCTCACATATCCACCGCTTGTTTGCATTCTTCAACTTCTTTTTTTCTTGTTCTACTAGAGCAATCATGACCAGAAGGGTTCTTTCTCACCTACAAAAGATGAACATAGAAAATTAGTACTAGAGTAAAGATCAGGACCACAAATTAAGCACACATGAGTAAAGATCATGACCACAAATTAGTACTAGAAAATTACCATTACTGTGCACTCATCTTCCATTGTAGAAGCATATATCCTCCATGGACACTTATCTTCATCCCTTCTTGAACAATAAGCTCTGAACCTATGTGGTGCACTCTTTTTGGTGTCAAACTCAAATTCATGTTTGATTGCATGCTGAGAAAGCGCCAATTTAAACTCTGCCATATTGGGATATTTTCTTCCTTTGTTCATTGGAGGATCTAATTTATTATATTCAAAGTGTGGTGCATGATCTGCCTCGTGATATTCCTCATCTTCCTCTACTTCAACCTCTGACATGCTCTCATCCTCGCTCTCAGCCTCGCTCTCATGATCAGGAACATAGTCTTTGTCCTTTTCTTTATTGGAACAAGTAACCATGATAAGAGGTACAGGTTCATCCTCTAAATAAATATTTTCCTCATCAACACCAACATGCTCATTCTCAGGTACTGGGTTGCGAAGATAATCATCATCATCATCTTGTTCTATGTTGTTAGGTTGGATATGCGCATCACTATGCCACTCTGTGATAGGCTCATATGGTTCCGATGGATCACAATATGCAACAAACATGTGCACAACCTTTGTCTTAGAGTGTTTCTCAAACATCAACACTAATTCTTGGTCAGATGTTACTTTAGGGTAGATTTTAAGAAAATCATCATAGGACTGAACATGTGCAACTTCCAAATAACGAGGCGAGTACTGCTCTACAATTGATTCAACCAAGTCCTTATAATTTGTTAAGTCGGAATCAATAACCTTATCAAATCAGAAGCATTTGATATCCTTTCTAGCCTTTTTTGGGTTGCCAAGCAAATTGATTTTCAGCACATAAGTTGAATTTCTATCCATCCTGTAAAAACCAAATAAACTTAATCATGAGTACTTTCTACTCCTCGGGGATCCTAGGTCTTCCTTATACAGTAGCATGTGTAAACAACCCATGTGCAAAAGACCAATTGTGTATGAACATATTTGCTTTATATTTTAACACATTATAACTAATCTGTTGCAGATTTGACAGCAAATATCCATCTCTAAATGAAACTCCTAAGTAATCTGTTGCATCTTGACAAATCTAGAAGAGAGGTGCAACAAATATGTTGCATTTGGGATCCATCTCTAAGTAATCTTCAAGGCCATCTCTAAGTAATCTGTCAAATTTAAAGAAGAGATGACTCACCCATCTAGACAACCAGATGTAGCCGCATCCTTCGGTGATACTTGGCCTCGCTCGGGTGCTGCCCCTTGATCGCGCAAGGCTGAGACCACCGCATGGCCGGCCTCCCCACCATGGCCGCCCTCCGCCTCCCCACCATGGCCGCCTTGCCCGTCCTCCGCAGGTTGGACGCCCCCCACCTCTCCACCATGGACGCCTTGCCCGTCCTCCACAGGTTGGCCGCCCCCCGCCTCCCCACCATGGCCGCCTCGCCCATGGCCCTCCTCCACCGCACTCACCCCGCCATCATCGGCCTCGCCCTCCTCCATGCTGCTCTCCCAGCCTCGCGCCGCCGCTGGGTGTGTCGCGCCGCTAGGTTTAGGTCTCGGGAGAAGGGGGAATCGGGGGGGAGAAGAGCGAATCGGGGGCAGAAGGGGAGAGATCGCGACGGTTTGTTTTTTCCTTTTTCTTTTTTTAGCGTGATATAAAGCAGGGGTAAATACGACATTTCCTGTCAAAGTTGACGATGTTAACAGCAAAGAATGACGGAAGTGTCATAGAAGGAAGAAAATAAAGTTATGTTGTCAAAGAAGGAAAAAATAAATTTTTAGGGCCAAAAAGGGAACCAAAATTTAAGAAAGGGCCAAATAAGGAATTCTCTCCCACAAAAATCACAATTCGGGACACTGGTAATCTCAGGCTGTCCTCGCTCGTGGCAGCATAGTCGATTGGAAAAACGTACTCATTTTCAAGGGCGCAGCTAGGAAAAAAGGTCACCGACGTCAACACGGACAAGTAGCACTACTGTATCCCCTCAAAAACAAAATAGCAATACTATATACCACTATTAACATATTTGTTAGATCATACCCTCTAAAGATCTTTATGAGATACTTAAGGACACCAAGACATACATATACAATATTCAATTTATGCTTGTGTAAAACATCCATTCAAGAAGCCATGCATCTTTGTATTTTATTTTATTTGCCACGGGAAAAAACAAAACTATCACGACATTTTTTCAGAAAGTATGATTTAATTTAGCATTCTTTTGAGTCTATTCTTTTTTAATAATACTCATTCAATTTGAATAACAAATAATATTATATTATTATTTAGTAAAATTGTTCTATTCTTAACTATGTAATAGAAAATATACTCATTAAGATTGTACTTTAATAAAGTAGATAAAAATGTAAAAGTTTAGTATAAAGAATGGAAAACCGGCGGTGCAGGATAGGGCGGGAATAACATACGTAGTGTATTAAATAATGTTGCAAGTCCTATTTGTCACACAATTTTAATAAAAAAGCAAAAAGTAGATTATTGATTATTTATTTTTGTGATTACTTACTACATTTGCATTTGTTTTTTATTATTGTTTTCTTTGTGTACTAAAGTCATAGAAATATTTTTATAACCATCATCTTCCAATTCTCGGTCACAATTTTTTATCAATGTTCCTACTATGTGGGTGGAGCCCAAAAATATTTTTAACAAAAATCAAATCAATCTTTTTTTCTAAACCCCCCCAAAAATGAATTTGAACTAAAACTATTTATTTTTCCTACACTATAATTCATTAAAAATCACTTGCGAGGTATTTATATGTAACACCAAGATTCCCTTCGAAGTTATTATTTGGAAGGTATTTAAATATTTCCCTTGTTAAAAAGTCCAGAGATAGCATTTAATTGGTTAAAACAATTATTTTCTTCCAAAATCCCCCGAAATGTTCATTTCATCATTTTTAACCTCGCACATGGTCATGTTCAACATATTGAGCAAAACCCTCGAGAACATATTCTGCCCTATGTTTCATCCCACTAAGTGCCAAAAAACCCTATAAGAGCATCTACATCCGCAGACAGCAAATCAAACCCCTGGGCACATTTGCGGACAGTAACTGGTCATGCCTCAAATTTGCTCATCTGCATCCGGATACCTCATATTACAAACCTTAGATCCATACAAAGCATACACAGGATAAAATCCACGTACTACGTAAATCAACTACTCTAATCCTCATCAGGGATGTCGGCTCTGGGTATATCGGCGACAGCCACAGCTCCGGCTGCTCCACGCCGGCCTCCGCCTCCATCATCGCTTCCACCTCGTCGAAGAGCGCGTCACACTAGTAGAAAACCGGCCTTTTGTCCCGGTTCGTAAGGGCCTTTAGTCCCGGTTCCCGAACCGGGACTAAAGGGTCGTTACTAATACGACCCTTTAGTCCCGGTTCAAACCAGAACCGGGACAGATGGGCCTCCACGTGGCCGCTGCCGGCAGCCCAAGCAGGGCGCCTTTCGTCCCGGTTTATGACATAAACCGGGACCAAAAGGGTTCCACGCGTCAGCAGGAGGTTTTTTTTTTTAAAAAAAAAGTGGCTGTTTTAGGGGTTTAGGGGGTTATTTTTAGGTTGTTATTAGCTAGCTAATAGAGAGAAGTGTCCTCTCTTATATGTAGTCCTTGGTTTATGTACCTACGCTACTGCTATGTTTCATTTCACCCGCATATATATATATATATATATATATATATATATATATATATATATATATATATATATATAATAACTCATGCATGCTCGCATCATACATCATCATATATAATAACAAGTCCTAATAGCTAATTAATCAAGCATCATCATACAACTTCTACTCGTTATTAATAATAAGTCATATGATCATCATCCTCATAGTCATCGAATCCAACCCTACATAATTGTTCTTAGCACATGATCATCAGTATCAGGTAGGATCGGACCTAAACACACTAATTTAGGTAAAATAGCATAAAACAATATAGACCCTGACTCTCCATTATGAAGAATGGAGATCATCCTGTCGCCAATTCTTGTGCCTCGCTTCCTTTTGCTTCCAAGAAGCTCCTTACGACTGTCCATACATTTTTTCCATCCTTTGACTGTCATGTCTCCACTTCTTTTAGAAATCCGGTATGGACAGTTGAGATTCGTAGGATGACCTGGATATATGTTCAAAACACGAAGGCTGCCGCCATTCTGATACATCAAATGAGGCACACAATCCTCTGGGATAAGCTGTTGAAAAACATAGTAATAACTTCGTAGTTAGCAATGATGTACTAGTTTTAGAAGTATGCAAAAAGATGCACGGATGTCGTAATAGTAAAAAAACTTACCAGGGTATCCACATGGTAGTTACCGTAGTTCAACACGTGCACTAGTGGCACGTATTGGCCATAATGTTGAGGAGTTCGATTGTAGATATTGTAATTCTCAATATCATTACAAAATCCAACCAAATAAGTTTTCTCCTTGTAAGTTAACTCAGAGCCATCGGTGTAGTAAGTTCTATTTACCATCTTCTGCACATTCTTTGATACTTCAAAATAAGCTGTCAATGGAAATAAACCGTCAACTATTTTGAAATGAACAATATAAGTTCTATTAATAATTAACTATGTTTGAGAAACTCACATAGCGGTAGAACTGGAGGAGTATCAACAAGGACCCAAATGTCCATATTGTCTTGCTCGATTTCAGGATCATCAATATCCATGGTGACAAGCATACCCTCATCAAAACCATACAATTTGCAAAATGCTTCCCAATTATTGCAACCAAAATGGGTTACGCTCTCAGCATTATACAACTTTACTTCAAAATCCACAGCATGATGGGTCATTAGGTGAATTTTCTTCGTTTCAAAATTTTCATGGTCTTCAAAATCCATCCTCTCCAAGACATAGCGTCTTGCATGGCATGGGATCAACTATACTCGAATTGTAAAAGATGAAAATTACACGTTGAAATAGTTGAAGTCATGCTTAATTATGAAAAAAAACACTTGTCGTCGTTGCGTACCGTTTCAACTTCGAAGGTCTCCTCGAGCTTAATGCTGAAGCGCCGACCATCGTCCAGGTGAGGCCTGTCACACTCACCTCGATCGTCGTGGCACCAGTCGCACTCCCCCGGGAGACTTTCGTCGTCCGATGATGACATTTCCTATACGTTCATAATTCAAAGACTAAATTAGATCATTATTATTCAACTAATCATATGCATATGCCTTGCATAGTGCTCTCCAATTTGAGCATTCAATAAGAAAAATCAAATCGCAAAATTAAGTAGTATTCAAATTAGGATGCCTTCAATTATAAGAAAAACTACATCATCTCCATTTGTCCGTACATCGAATATTATCACTAATACACGTCGAATACTATATATCATACATATCGCCAGTACAGCTAGAACAGTAGCGCCCGACGGGTATCGGCGCGGGCGGTGGACACCCAAAGGGAAGGAACCATCACAGGATCATAGCTCCCGTGAGATCCCTGAAGAACCTGCCAGGTATTCTCGAACCTGCCCTCCAACGCAACCATGTACCGACGGACGTGTTGGTCCTCCTCGCTGACACGGTGACGTACCACCTCCGCGGTGTCCGGAAGCCTCTGCACCGTCACTGGCCCACGCGACCGCCACCAAACAAGGATCGGGTCAACGACGGGCTGACTCCTCACCAAGCTACGCCCCCCGGAAGGTAGCGCCTCCCAGTACCACCCCGGCGGAGCCCAGTCCCGGACATGGCCCATCTGATCAAGCAGATGTCGTCCGCCCCCGACTCGACGACGAGGATGCGGGATAGGCATCGTCCACGTCGATGCAGGAATAATTGCTTTAACTAAAAAAATAAACTAGTTATATTAATTTTTTTGCTAAAAATAAACTACTTTCTATAGTAAAATAAACCAGTTTTATTAAATCAACTAGCTAGTTCAACTACTAAGCACTTACTATAAATAAAATAAAATAGTACGACTTACTAAAAATAAACTAGTTTAACTATAGTTCTATTATTTTTCTAACTAATTATATTAAACACTTTCTCTTCTTATTTTTTTCCTTTTTCCTCTATTCTAAATATGAACATATTCATAAATGACATATATCATTCACAATTTTCCTATACATACACAATAAATTGACAAAGAAAATACTAACACAAAAAATCATTAATAAATCTAAATTACAACAGAAAAAATCATAAATAAATCTAACACAATATGAACAAATTAATTACACAATATGAAAAAAAATCTAACAGAAAAATCTATGAACTACACATCTAACAAAAAATCTATGAACTACACATCTAACACATCTAAATTGCTCACGGCGACGGTGTCGGGGACGGCGACGGCGACGGCGACGGCGAGGTGCGGCGCGGGACGGGGCGGGGCGGCTCGGCGACGGGCATGGGCGGGGCGGGTTGGGGCGGGTCGGGGCGGCGTCGCGGGGCGGGGGGTGGCGACAGCGTCGATCGGGGCGGCGTGGGGCGACGATGGCGACGACGGGGCGACGACGGCGATGACGGGGCGACGCGGGGCGACGACGGCGACGACGAGGCGGATACGGCGGGCAGCCTGGCGGCGTCGGGAGGGCGGGGAAGAACGAACTGAACCAAAATTTCACGAGTGCTGCTTATATAGTCAGCGCATTGGTCCCGGTTCGTGACAGAAACCGGGACCAATGCCACCCTTTAGTCCCGGTTGGTGCCACCAACCGGGACCAAAGGCCTCTTTTCGGCAGTCCAAAGGGCGGGAAGCGGCGGCCTTTGGTCCCGGTTGGTGGCACCAACCAGGACTAAAGGGGGGCATTGGTCCCGGTTCGTCCTACGAACCGGGACCAAAGGACTTCTACTGCCCCGCGCCCAAAAGTTTAGTCCCACCTCGCTAGTTGAGAGGGCTGGGGAGTGGTTTATAAGCGCTGCTGCGCCCACCCTCTCGAACTCCTCTCAACTGCAGGCTTTCGGGCCTAATCTGTCACTGCAATGCCTGTGGGCCTATTGGGCCTGCTGCGGTCCTGAATCCTGGCCCATAGTTGGGTTTCTAGTCGTATTCAGGCCGTGGTGGCCCAGTAGGTGGCATTTTGTTTTTGCTATTTATTTTTTCATTTCTACTTAGAACTAAATACTTATAGTTTTTTAGTGATTTCTTTTTTCTTTTAGGTCACAAAAATTATAAACTTTCTGTTAGTGCCATTAGCTTTAAAATTTGAATAGTTTAAATTTGAATTTTTTAAAATTTGTGTGAATCACTAGTTTATGAATCACTAGTTTACTAAATTTGTGTGAAAACACTTTGTGTATTATATTTACTATGTACAATCTTTCTGCACAGAGATACCAAAAATTATAAACTTTCTGTTAGTGCCATTAGTTTTCAAATTAGAATAGTTAAAATTTGAATTCTTTGAAATTTGTGTGAATATCAAGTTTGTGATTATCTTTACTAGTGCCATTATTTTTTTCATTTCTACTTAGAACTAAATACTTATAGTTTTTTAGTGATTTCTTTTTTATTTTAGGTCACAAAAATTATAAACTTTCTCTTAGTGCCATTAGTTTTAAAATTTGAATAGTTTAAATTTCAATTTTTTAAAATTTGTGTGAATCACTAGTTTATGAATAACTTTACTATAAACTTTCTGTTAGTGCCATTATACTCAATTTGGTAATTTTAGTTAGTCATAACAAATATTATAGGCATTTTTTCTTTTTTGCTATTAATTTTTTCATTTCTACTACTTAGTGTGAATCACTACTTAGTGCATATAGGCACTTTTTTTCTTTTTTTTTTTAGTCATTTCTATTTA
Source organism: Aegilops umbellulata (assembly GCA_032464435.1). NCBI lineage: Eukaryota > Viridiplantae > Streptophyta > Magnoliopsida > Poales > Poaceae > Aegilops > Aegilops umbellulata. The sequence continues at coordinate 536,793,954 of CP136055.1, forward strand.
TACTACTCCCTCCGTTCCTTGATATAAGGTGTATAGATTTTTGAGAAAAAGTCCGAAATATAAGGTTTATTGCGTTGCACCACTTGTTTGGATAATTTCTTAAGGGATTTGGTTACATTTCCTTATATAGGGCAAGCTCCTCTATTTTCGCATGTCAATTAGTCAGGTGTAATCTCTCACAAAACTTGTGAAATTTTCTCTCCACATGCGTTCTTTAATTTCCGTGCCAAAAACTATACACCCTATATTGAGGAACGGAGGGAGTAAATACTAATAGTTTTTTAGTGATTTCTTTTTTTTAGGTCAAAAAAAAAATAAAAACTTCTCAATTAGTGAACATAGATGCACTTATAGAGAAAATTAAACATAAATTCATAATAAATTTCTATTTATGAATTTATGTCCAATTTCCTCTATAGGTGCATCTATTTTCATTTTGAGAGAAGCTCAACAATGCAGAGAGGGACGGGCTTATAAACAGGTGTCGGCGCCCTTCGGTTGGCGAGGTGGGACTAAACTGTGGGTGTAGCGAGGGCCGACCTTTTAGTCCCGGTTCGTGGCATGAACCGGGACTAAAGGACAGCCTTTGGTCCCGGTTCAGGCCACCAACCGGGACCAATGGTGGTGGGCCAGTAGCCAGGCCCATTGGTCCCGGTTCGTCCCACCAACCGGGACCAAAAGGTCCAGACGAACCGGGACCAATGGCCCACGTGGCCCGGCCGGCCCCCTGGGCTCACGAACCGGTGCCAAAGCCCCCATTAGTCCCGGTTCTAGACTGAACCGGGACTAATGGGCTGCCCCGGCCTGGACCATAGCCCCCTTTTCTACTAGTGTCAGTCTCCGCTAGTTCTTCCCAGATGCTCTTATAGGGTTTTTATTCTTTTTTAATAATACTCATTAAATTTGTATAACAAATAATATTATATTATTATTTAGTAAAATTGTTCTGTTCTTAACTATGTAATAGAAAATATACTCGTTATGATTGTACTTTGATAAAATAGATAAAACTGTAAAAGTTTAGTATAAACGACGCAAACTTAACCTTCAAACTGGTGGTTTTCTGCAATTTACTCCAAATGCGAACATCAATTCAAATGTTAATGAACCAAATCTTTTTACAACATGAGAGGATAAGCGATGCAAAACCTTTTTCACGAGTTACCACTAATCCCTAATTAAATTTTTAGGTTTGAAGTTGCTGCGGTTCTAGTTCCGTAGTTCTTATTTTGAAAGATAAGCCCAGTACGAAAGACGAGGAGTAAGCTTACCATTTTTCCTTGCTCGTTGCCGCTCATGCTTGAAGGATAAAATTGGACTCCAAATGCAAACAGTTTGCATCCACATAGACCTCATTCTGGATGGACTCCAGGATGACTTGCTACTCCGCTATCTTGGCCTCTTGGGCGACGGCGAACTCCGCCTCTGCGTTCTCTATGTTGAAGTCCAGAGCTGACGCCAGCTCCTCCTCATCCTCCTCCTCCGGAGCCGCCATCTCCATCGAAGCCGGCTGCTGCCCCTCTTCCTCCTGTCCGCTTGCTCTGCCTCCGGCTTCAGCAAGTCTGGAGGCAGGCCGGCAGTGATGCTGGCAGCACAAGCTGCGCGCCTTGCCCGGATCTTCTGCTTTATCTGGAACCAACGCTTCAACGTGAGCATAGCATACGTGGTTATCTGTTGCCGAATCATGGCGAAGCTGGAGGGCGTGGGAAGAGCGGCGGAGCGGGAGAGAGGTGGATGGGCCTGGGCTGTTGGGGCGGAGAGGGAGGAGGTGGCTGTAGCTAGGGTTGGGGACCTCAGCCGGATTATGTAGCTGGATTTTGCCTCAGGCGGCGAGCCGGAGCAGTGCCACGCTGTATTCACACCCCCACCGGAGGAGACGTCCGTCGAACCATCGGGTTTTCGAGCAATTCCCTGTGGGACCCAATCATCATTCCGATGTAGCAGATTCACCCGGGCGCGCCCGAGCGACCTCATATCCGCCTCATATTTGGGCTGAATATGAGGGGGTGTCGGTCAGCCCGGTCGTTTGAGGCCTATTTTAGGCGCCCGTCTGAGTCAATTTTTTGTGACGGGACCATCCACCAGGCCGTTTGAGGCGGGTTTCGGGCGCCCGGCTGTAGAACCTATAAGGGGGTGAAAGTGGTATTTTTCAACTCAGAGCTTACATGAGCTATGGTGAATAGTAAAATACAATCATGCTGCTGAACCCGAGTGCATGACTGTATTTTATAGTAAAATCGTCCTCGGTATTCCCCAGATCAGTTAGATCTTACCCAACCGGCGCGACTGTATTTTGTTTTAAATAAAGTAGAGCCAGTCCAGCACACATGATTGACGATATGTGCATCCAGTAGCCGTATCCGCGTGCATTTCTTCGTTGCGTGCACACATAATGTGTGTTCTCCCTGCTCCAAGCTCTCCAGAACGCCATCGAAAATTCACACCACCGTCTCAGTGAGCTTCTTTCCGAACGTCCTGCGTTCTTTGGATCAGCCGTTTGCTTACACATCGTTGTCGGAAAAGGACTTAGCGATATAACATCATGTCTTGTCATTTATGTATGAGTTGGATACGGGGAACATGATATCTGTCATGTAATGCACAGACGTGTCCGTCGTACTCGGGCCGCCTTCTTCAATTATCACTGAACAAAGGGTGCATGCGTGAGGGTGGCCAGGGACGGAGCCAAGATTTGAACATGGGGGGCGAAAGAGATAACTCGCACACACACTTTAGTATATATATCGTCTCATATAAAATCACATTGTATATTTTGCAATAGCAAAAATATAATAATTGATGTATGAAAAAATAACACATGTCTTGCAACTGTCGGTGTAAATTCAGCTTTAGAATTACCTATATAATCATACAATTAGCAAGTTGAATTCTGATTTTTAGTGCAAAGTGTTCAAACTTCAAGGAAATAGTTTGAAAAGTGCATTGTGTTTTATTCTTTCTATCTGTCACCAAGTAAACACATGTAACTACATATGCTACTAAGTAAAGCATAGGGATTGTCGTATCAGACCATATTAATAATATGTTAATGTAAAAAAAATACTGCGTTTATACCTGAAGAAACGATCCATTGCTGCCATGGAAGATGGCGCGCTTATGGCAAGCCGGCAACAGAGATCAACAACGGTCATCACAGTATCACCGTTTGCTCGAGTTTGGATGCAGAGGAGATAGAACGATGATAAATAATAGTGTTTCCCGGTGGTTGCTGATGGCAACAAGGGGGCGGCGGTGCCTGGCGATATTAGGAATTTGAGACCAGATCGTGTGAGCTAATTGACACCTTCTACGGTTTGGAAGACAACCTAATCTAATTCTAAAAAAATAAAGACTAACCTTTTTCCCCGTTTGGTTGCTCATCCGTGCGGCCGGCAAGATTACGTTGTTGGATCGACAACGGCGCTGTACTGTCCTCTTCCCTTCTCGACTGATAGATTTGGTAAAAGATCTAGCAGATGGCCGGCGGCAGGTCATCCCAGGAGCAGTTTCGTTTTTTAGCAGGTTGGAACCAAGCAATTAGGTTTAGATTAGAGGAGACATGAACGGCTGATCCATGCGTACTGCTTCGTAGCGTGACTCTTCCATGGTGGGCTACTTTCCTCTTTCTCTCTTCCTGGGATTTGGGCCTTTGGCCTGCAATCACATGTGACAATAGTACATGGGCTTTGGCATAGGGGGGGCGAAGCACGTCACGGGCAGTTGCCTAGCGAGAAAAAATAGCAACAGACTAATCGCTATTAAGGTAACACGCGATCATTAGGGGGGGTCTCGCCTCCCCTCGTCCCCCCCTGAATCCGTCCCGTGGCGTCGCCGGTGTGGTCTCGTTGCTTTCACTCAGATGCTTCGTGAAGCATCATTGATTTATCGGTCTAGTCTGGTTGGAAGGTTAGTTAGAAAACCGTCCCGCTCCAAGTACCAGTAGAAGCTAGGCAATCGCAACGAATGCCGTAGAGGGCACGCTCTCCTGGTCCACCAAATCACAAGCGATGTTCGCCCACGCCACGCAGTCGGATTTTCAGTATCTAGCTATATGAAAGCAAGCTGCAAAGCAGGGGAGGCGTTGGAGCAGAGGCTGGCTAGGAATCTTCTCCGCACGGAAGAGAAGTTCCTTGACTCGCTCCACTAATTAGCGCCACGCACGCCAAGTCAGTAAACCTGACGCTGTCACGCCTACCCAAGGCCGGCCTTATAAAACACTTCGCCTGCTTATGATATCCACTCAACGCAAAAAGTGTTTCTTGACTCGCTCCACCAGCTTGCATCGAGTGAAACGCTAGCGAACCACATTGACATCGTTAAGATATTGCTGCTCGCGTAAGCGTAACCCACTGAGCCGTCGATCAAATGCTACTCTACTGTACCAAGTTGACCAACAGCCAACAGGTCTGACTCGGAGGCGCTAACGTATTGCCAACGGCCTAACCCACCGTACCTTTTCCAGCGCCGTGACCAGGACATCCGGTAGCACGCACGCCACAATTTTTTTTGCTTTTCAACACACACGCCACTCATCATCACACTCTTCCCCACCAGGCCACCACAATCCCCAACGCGTGACACAGCTTCCACCCCCGCCCTCGATCGGAGTCGGGCCGGCACGGAACATTGCTCCCCTCTCCTTGTACCGCACACGCGCTCACCGTCCCTCTCTTGGCCCCAATCGAATCTCGCTACCCGAAACCATCCCGAACCCACCGAGACAGCGAGGCCCGCCCCGTCCGTATCAGGTACCCCCAAGAGTCCCGACCGACACTGCCCGCCACCCAGACTCCCCCGCGGCAACGCCTGAAATACCCCACCCCAACGCGCGCGCGACCACCTCAGCCCGATCCCCTCCAGAAAAAACTCGCCACCTTCGCCGTGCCGTGCACCGCCGCGCGCGCGTGCGCTCCCCATCACTTGACTCCTCGTATGCCTCGAGTGGAAACTTTCGGTGGTAAGTCACCACGGCTTCCACGTGCCCCTATCCTATATATAGATGAGGGAGGCACATGGGGGTGGCCACCCTTCATACTGGCCCGTTCCCGCTCTCAATTCCTCCCACGTCCCTTCAGTACGCGCTTGGCGAAGCCTTGCCGGAATTCCGCTGCTGTCAACACCACCATACCATCATGCTGGTTTCGATCTCATATACCTCCTCTCCCTCGCTTGCTGGATCAAGAAGGAAAGGACACCATCGAGCTGAACGTGTGCTAATCCCAGAGATAACGTTCGTTTGACACTAGATCGGATTGGATCAGGATTGGATCGTGAAGAGTACAACTAAAACAACTGCGTAATATACGCTTTCGCTTAACGGTCTACAAGGGTATGTGGAAACACTCTCCCCTCTTGTTGCTATGCTTCTCATAGATTGATCTTGGGTGACTCGTACAAATTTTTTAAAATTTCATGCAACGTTCTCCGTCACTACCTTAATCAAATTTTGTTTTATAACAATTTACAACAACAGAACTTATGTGACAAATGTGAGTACCTATTTGCTAGTGCCTTTTGGTCAAGTGCAGAGTGCAGACGGGTGCAACTATTGAATGATCGTCATCAAGTTGTTGATTGGAATACCACTTAATGCACTGGATGAATACTCTTGTCCTAGTCTTTATTTGTTGGGCTCAACATCGATGAACTTACGCCATTACCTTGTTGACGGTGGTGTCCACTTGTTGGTGTGCTGTTATTCACTGACTGGTCTCGGCAAACAACATGATTTTTTTTGTTCCTAGTCATCATGGCCAGACGTGGCGACGATGTACAAGGATGTTTATCTCTTCTTGAAGGCGTTACTGCGGAAGAGGTCGACTTAATTGTAGGTGTGAACTTTGTATCTTGTAATGGTTTAGACGGGGTTCATTTGTTTGTACTCTGCTTAACAATAATTAATAAAAATAATGGTGTGTGCATCGCAATGATGCAAAGGCAGGATGTTTGACCTCCTTTTCTTGAAAAAATGTGATAATTGTGACACAAGTTTATATATAAACCTTTCATGATTGGTCTAATTAGTACGAACTTCTTGATTCTCGGTGTGTGGCACAAAAAAGACATTAAAAAATTTGATCAAAACTAATGAAATGCGATTAGTTAGATAACATACTGTTAGGATTGTTGGGTCATCTAGATCTACATTTTTATGAGCAATCATTTTTCCTGTTTTTTTCTTGGGTAGAGTATGTGTATATTGCCAATTTATTACCAACCTCGTGTGATTTGTAGGATGCATTTGACCATGAAAAACAAGTAGATAATTATGCCAACGATTCAATTTATACTCTATAAGTTTCTATAAATTTGCTTTCCTAATCATACATTATACACCACTATAAGATCAAACCCTTTACATATCTTTACCAGACATTTAAGGAAACAAATACATACATATATGCACTATGCAATTTATTCTAGTGTAAAACATTCATTTAGGAAGCTATGCATTTTTTGTATTTTATTGTTTCGTCAAGAGGAAAATTTAAAACTATCACAACATTTTTCACAAAGTATCATTTAGTTTGGCATATTGTGAGTGTATTATTTTTAATAATGCTCATTAAATTTATATGAAAAATAATATTGTATTAATATTTAGTTACTTTATTGTGTTCTTAACTATCTTAACTATGTGATAGAAACATATACTCGTTAAGTGTAAAAGCGTAAAAGATTAGCAAAAAAAGGAAAAATCTGGCCCTGCAGGACAATGACTAGAATAATATCAAGCCCTTTGGTGACGTCTATGTTGGCACAACAAATTTAGGAATGCCTTACTATTTAGAATCATACCATCGATCGGCCGCCAGAAATTTAGGAATACGTACGATTTCAAACTATACAAGATGGACAAAATATACCACATGAGTGACTCATTAAGCGATAGTACATTTGAAAGCCGTCAAATAATCTTTAAAAGTTGCTCTTCATTGCCAACACCAACACCTAAAAATTCTTTATTTGAGGTCTTGAAGAATTGGATTTTGTCTGTATCATTAGCAGTCCATTTGAACATCCGAAAAAGGGGAGTGTGTGCTTATCATTGTGTGTGATTTGGGACATGCTCCTCTTAATGTTTATGTGTAACACCTCGGATTCGGTTCGCCAGGTGTCTGCCAGTTATTTGCCGTCCTTGCCATGTCATGTGCTTGCTTGTTGCATTTTGCCATGTCATCATCTGCATTTCATATCATGTCATCATGTGCATTGCATTGCATTACATACGTGTTCGTCTCATGCATCTGAGCTTTTTCCCTGTTGTCCGTTTTGCAATCCGGCACTCCTATGTCATCCGGCGCCTCCTTTTACCTCTTTTCGTGTGCGGGTGTTAAACGGTCTCGGAATGGTTCGAGGTTTGCCAAGCGGCCTTGGTATAGCACCGGTAAACCGCCTGTCAAGTTTCGTGCCATTTGGACTCCGTTTGATACTTCAACGGTTAACCGGGTAACCGCAAAGGCCTCTTTTGGGTTGTAGCCCAACAACCCTCCAAAACAGCCCAATAACCCATCTAAGTCATTTCCATGTTCTCGGTCGACGTTCGATCACGATCGCGTGGCCGAAAACCGCACCCAATTTGGAGCCTCCTACCTCCTCCTAGCTATAAATATGTGCACCCCTCCGAGCAGTCTAAACCCTAGCAAATCTCCTCCCCGCGCTGCCGGACATGTCCGCCTCTGCGTCGGACGCGTCCACCGCCGCCGCCACGTCACCCGACCAATGGCATCGCGCCACCTCAGCACCGCATCCTCCCGCGCCCAACCAGGAGGCGACACGTCGCCTCCATCGCGCCCACCTCCGCCGCAGGCCAGCCAGGCCCGTGCGGGGCCCTCCTGTCCCGCGCGTCGCTGCCTCCCCGTGCCTCCTTGCAGAGAGCCCCGCCGCCGCCGCTCGCCCGCGCGAGGTCTGAGCCTCGCCGTCGCCGGATCCCGCCGCCGCCTGGCCCGGAGCTCGCTAGCGCCGCCCGCGCGCGCCTCCGCTCCGCGCCGCTCGCACTCTTCGTCGCCTCGTCCGGCGCTGCCCTCGCCGGCCCCTGCTCCTGCAGCCCCGCAGTGACCAAAAACCGGCCGGATCCGGAGCGCCAAGGCCGGATCCGCCCCTCCCTTTGCCTCCCCGCCTTCCTTGGGGGCTCGTCGGAGCCCCACCGGCCGCCGCCTCCCCTGCCTCCCTTGATCCAGGCGGGATCGAGAGGAGGACGACGATGTCACGTGGGCCCTGCGGCCCAGACCTGCAGGCCCACTTCCTCACCGGCCTGCTACCCCTCTAAAGCCCGCCCATGCGCGATATAGTTATTTTGCTCTCAGTTTCGGTCCAGCAGTTTTTCACCAAGTCCCTAATTTTCAGCATTCTGGTGCCCTGTTCAACATGCCATAACTCTCTGACCCTAGATCCGTTTTGCATGCATAATATGTCAAAGTGTTCATCATGATGTGATCTTCATTTTGTTCCATTGTACTATGATTGTTTGAGTCTATCTTGATGCCCTAATCATCATTGCAAGAGTGCTATACGATGTTGTCTGCTGTAACTTATCAGAACATGCTCATTTGTTTTTTTTGCATCTTTTTGTGTGATTTTCTTTTGAGCATGATGTCTTCATGTATTATGAGATACAACATGCCATCTTTGCTATTGTGCAACCCATTCTTCATGATATGCCATGTATTGATTGTTTCAAGCTTGCAAAGTAGCCTCGATGATGTTGCTGATTTCAGGACTTACAATTTCACGAAGTCTGTCTGCTGTTATTTTTATGCCATGTATTCATGTTGCTAAAGTGATATACATGCCTCTTTTGAGTATGTTCAGTAAGGATGTTTTGGTCATATGTTTATGCTCTATCCATCCATGCCTCTGTTTGCATTTATAGGGTGCTCTAGCATGTCTTAATCTTGCTCTACTTTTTCTATAAAATGTTTCTGGCAGATTGTTACATGTTATTCAATTTTTCCATGGTTGTTTTTAGTGATCCGTGAATGCTATGAACTTGCTATTGCCATGTCTAGTTTCTATGCCATGTCTTGTTGCCGGGTGTATGCTTGGTTTGTCATGCAATGCCTCGTAGTGAGTGCATCGAGCTCGCGAATATGCCTTCATGATGCTGTTGTTGCCATGTCCAGTTTTCTGCTAAGTCTGAAATCTGTAACGAAACATGCTATGTTTACATGGGAGCCATCATATCTTCTGATCCCTTTTGGTTCATGGTCAGTAAGGGACTCTTGTTACATGCGTTGAGTAGATTCATGCCGTGCTCTACTTTGACATGATAGCTTGCCGTAACATGTTGTTTGATAGCTCCAAACATTGCAACCTGATGTTATTTCTGCCATGTCCTGTGATTTCCACAAGTCTGTGAACCTGTTATTATTTGCAATCTTGTCATGTCCTTTTGAGCATGTTCTATTAGTTTCTGGAGATAGCTCACTGTTCATGTTTTGTAATGCTTTACCTGTACATCATGTCAATGCCTTTTGTTTTCTAGTTGATGTCCTGTAGCATGTTGTTTTGATGCTTGCAACATGCCTAGTTGCTGTTTTGGACAGCTTGTCCTTTAGACTTGTTTCATGTGTATGTGTTGAACCGTTGCTTCGTTTTAAGTGTGCTCTATATGAAACTTGCTTAGTTTTGCATGTAGTCTCATATTACCTTGTTGGATCCATGTTTTGAGGTGTTTGCTTGATGTTTGAATGCATTTTGCATCAATGCCATGTTTGACTTGTTTTGCTCATATCTTCTAGGCCGTAGCTCCTAATATAATGAAATTTATATGTAACTTGACTAGAATTTCGTGTAGATCATCGTGGTGCATATTAACTTGCTGTTTAACCACTTGAACATAAGGTTTATTCAGATATGTACCAATTTCGAAATTTGCATATGAGGACTTACCGGGATTGTTATATGTTATTTTCGGCCTCATTTAAACTTGCTTTGATGTTTGCTCTTGTATGCTTCATCTCTTGCCATGAGTAGCTTCATGTAGGCTTGTCATGCATCATACTTGGTTGAGCATCATGCCTTGTTCATGTTGTGTTTACCATGTTGTGTGCTTCTTCTCGATAGTTCCCGTTTCGTTGCGATCGTGAGGATTCGTTCGACTACGCTTGGTTCGTCTTCGTGGCTTCATCTTCTTCATGGACTCGATCTTCTTCCTTGCGGGATTTCAGGCAAGATGACCGTCACCTTGGATCTCATTACTATCATTGCTATGCTAGTTGTTGCGTTCTATCGCTATGCTGCGTTACCTACCACTTGCTCATCAAGCCTCCTAAATTGCCATGAACCTCTAACCTTTGTCACCCTTCCTAGCAAACCGTTGTTTGGCTATGTTACCGCTTTTGCTCAACCCCTCTTATAGCGTTGCTAGTTGCAGGTGAAGATGAAGATTGCTCCATGTTGGATTATGTTTATGTTGGGATATCACAATATCTCTTATATTATTAATGCATCTATATACTTGGTAAAGGGTGGAAGGCTCGGCCTTATGCCTGGTGTTTTATTCCACTCTTGCCGCCCTAGTTTCCGTCATATCGGTATTATGTTCCTGGATTTTTCGTTCCTAACGCGGTTGGGTGATTTATGGGACCCCCTTGACAGTTCGCCTTGAATAAGACTCCTCCAGCAAGGCCCAACATTGGTTTTACTATTTGCCTCACCTATGCCCTTTTATTTCCCTTGGGTTTCCGGAGCCCGAGGGTCATCTTTATTTTAGCCCCCCCGGGCCAGTTCTCCTTCGAGTGTTGGTCCAAACCGAGCGATGTCCGGCGCCCCCTGGGCAATCAGGGTCTATGCCAACCCGACGTGTGGCTCATCCGGTGTGCCCTGAGAACGAGATATGTGCAGCACCTATCGGGATTTGTCGGCACATCCGGGCGGCTTTGCTGGTCTTATTTTACCATTGTCGAAATGTCTTGTAAACGGGATTCCGAGACTGATCGGGTCTTCCCGGGAGAAGGAATATCCTTCGTTGATCGCGAGAGCTTATCATGGGCTAAGTTGGGACACCCCTGCAGGGTTTGAACTTTTGAAAGCCGTGCCCACGGTTATGTGGCAGATGGGAATTTGTTAATGTCCGGTTGTAGTAAACTTAAAGTAAATTCTTCTAAAATACACCAACCTTGTGCGTAACCGTGAGTGTCTCTTTTCGGGGTTGATCGAGAGGAGAACACGGTTTCTGGGTTATGTCTGACGTAAGTAGGAGTTCAGGATCACTTCTTGGTCATTACTAGTTGACGACCACTTGCTTTGCTTCTCTTCTCGCTCTTATTTGCGTAAGCTAGCCACCATACATTGCTTAGTCGCTGCTGCAACCTCACCATTTTACCCCTTCCTCACCCTTTAAGCTTTGCTAGTCTTGATACCCATGGTAATGGGATTGCTGAGTCCTCATGGCTCACAGATTACTAAAACAACAGCTGCAGGTACAGGTTATGCGATGATCATGACGTGAGAGCGATGTTTACTTGTGTTGGAGTTCTTCTTCTTCGTCGATCTTGGGTTAGGTTCCTGGTCGGCAGCCTGGGCTAGCAGGGTGGATGTCGTTTGAGTTTCTGTTTATGTTTCATCCGTAGTCGGATGTTGATCTTGTACTTGATGTATTGTTGTATTCATGTGACTTTGTATGTATTGGATGTATCCCCACTATTGTGTAATGTTGATGTAATGATATCCACCTTGTAAAAGCGTCTTCAAGATGCGCTTCTATCCTTGGTGGGACCTTCGAGTTCCTTTAGGATAGGGTTGCATCTTGGGCATGACATTATGAAATACGGATTTCATGCCTCATTTGCACGGTGTTATTAATCGAATCAAGACACTACTCTTTGCGGCTCTGGTCGTTTATATACTATTAATTGTCTATCACATATTAATTATCATTGTGTTTTTCTGAATCAATTGACTATTTGCTTATTCATGAGTTTTTTTAACACATTTTGCATGTTTGTCAGACGCATAAGTCAAAACAGGTAACAAACAAGCCAACTCAATGTACATAGCAAACATAGCATCAACACAAGCTAGCCTAATGTACACAGCCAACATGACAAGACAAAGGAATGCTCTCAGGAGGTCTGTAATGGCGGGCCCCAACCACTAGTTTGTAGATCAACCACTAGTTTGGTTCTACCCGACGCGCACGATTCCCCTCTCTAAGTGACTGCGGCTGCCGTCCATGGAGGGGGGCAACACCTCGGAGCCCAAGGCGGGCGTCTACGCATGCAACCTCACTTTCACACACGCATCAAGACCCGGTACGGTGTTTCAGTGGCATTGCTACACCCGGAAGGCCACGACGAAGCCCAGTTGACCCGATGATCTAGCCCTTTGACTTTCTCCGGACAGGCTTTGACCAATGTACTCTTCCACCTGGTTGCGATTGGTCAGCCCATAGAAACAACCCCAAACACGGTCTGGACCCAACCAACCAATATATTCCCTCCGGTTCTACCCGACGCGCACGATTCCCCGCTCCAAGTGACGGCGGCTCTGCCATTCGTAGAGGGGGGCACACCTCGGAGCCCAAGAAGGGCATCTACGCATGTCACAACGCATCACACACGCATCAGGACACGGTACGGTGTTTCGGTGGCATTGCTACGCCCGGTCGAAAGGCGACCACGAAGCCTTGTTGACCAGGAGACCTAGCCCTTTGACTTTCCCTGACGGGCTTTGACCAGTGGACTCTTCCAGCTGGTTGCGATAGGTCAGCCCATAGGAACAACCCCGAACACGGTCTGGACCCAACCAACCACCAAATTCCCTCTGGTTCTACCCGACGCGCACGATTCCCCTCTCTAAGTGACTGCGGCACTGCCGTCCATGGAGGGGGGCAACACCTCGGAGCCCAAGGCGGGCGTCTACGCATGCAACCTCACTTTCACACACGCATCATGAACCGGTACGGTGTTTCGGTGGCATTGCTACACCCGGAAGGCCACCACGAAGCCTAGTTGACCCGACAATCTAGCCCTTTGACTTTCACCGGACGGGCTTTGACCAGTGTACTCTTCCACCTGGTTGCGATTGGTCAGCCCATAGGAACAACCCCGAACACGGTATGGACCCAACCAACCAATATATTCCCTCAGGTTCTACCCGACGTGCACGATTCAAACCTCCAAGTGACGGCGGCTCCACCATTCATAAAGGGGGGCACACCTCGGAGCCCAAGAAGGGCATCTACGCATGTCACAACACATTCACACACGGATCAGGACCCGGTACGGTGTTTCGGTGGCATTGCTACACCCAAAAGGCCACCACAAAGCTCTATTGACCAGGAGATCTAGCCCTTTGACTTTCCCCGGACGGGCTTTAACAAGTGGACTCTTCCAGCTGGTTGCGATAGGTCAGCCCATAGGAACAACCCCGAACACGGTCTGGACCCAACCAACCACCATATTCCCCTCCGGTTCTACCCGACGCGCACGATTCCCCTCTCCAAGTGATGCCGGCACTGTTGTCCATGGAGGGGGGCAACACCTCGGAGCCCAAGGCGGGCATCTACGCATGCAACATCACTTCCACACACGCATCTGGACCCAGTACGGTGTTTCGGTGGCATTGCTACACCCGGAAGGCCACCACGAAGCCCAGTTGGCCCGATGATCTAGCCCTTTAAATTTCGCCGGACATGCTTTGACTAGTGTACTCTTCCACCTGGTTGCGATTGGTCAGCCCATAGGAACAACCACGAACACAGTCTGGACCCAACCAACAAATATATTCCCTCCGGTTCTACCCGACGCGCACGATTCCCACCTCCAAGTGACGGCGGCTCTGCCGTTCGTAGAGGAGGGCACACCTTGGAGCCCAAGAAGGGCGTCTACGCATGTCACAACACATTCACACACGCATCAGGACCCGGTACGGTGTTTCGGTGGCATTGCTACACCCGAAAGGCCACCACGAAGCCCTGTTGACCAGGAGATCTAGCCCTTTGACTTTCCCCGATCGGGCTTTGACTAGTGGACTCTTCCAGCTGGTTGCGATAGGTCAGCCCATAGGAACAACCCCGAACATGGTCTGGACCCAACCAACCACCAGATTCCCTCCGGTTTTACCCAACGCACACGATTCCCCTCTCCAAGTGACAGCGGCACTACCGTCGGCGGAGGGGGGCAACACCCCGGAGACCCAAGACGGGCGTCTACGCATGTAACATCACTTTCACACATGCATCAGAACCCGTGCGCTGTTTTGGTGGCATTGCTACAAGGCGGTGCGAGATTATGATAATAAAAAGTCATTTAAAAGTTGTCCAGATCTATGGAAGTATCAATTATTTGTGATTTTTACTAAGTATAAGGACCTATATGCAAAATTACATGAGGTTACATTTTAACATACTCAAAAGTAAAAACAAACCGGATATTCATAATCTAGGGAAAATTCTGCCCGAAATCCATATATAATTTGTGTATGTTTAAGTCTATATAAATTAAATTTAAATTAATCAAATCTAAATTTTTAAAACTATAAAATGAGAAATAAAAAACATATAACATATATATGCCGACGGCTTGGCCGTCGGCATATATAGCCCACAGATATGCCGACGGCCAGGCCGTCGGCGTAGATAGCGCACGTGTTTTCTGACAACTAAAAAAAGTGTACTAACTATGTCGACGGCCTCCGTCAGGGCCGTCGGCATAGTGGTGACGGCGTCAACTCTCCATCCGGTCCTGGGTCGGCGGGCCCACACGTGTGCCGACGGCGTCTATATGCCGACGGTCCCCGTCGGTATAGTGGTAGAGATGTCGACGGCTATACTACGCCGACGGCCCCCGTCGGAATAGACGAAGATTTGCCGACGGCTTCTGTACGCCTACGGTGTTTCCCGGCCATCGGCGTATCTCCATCTATGCGGACGAGGGCCGTCGGCATAGAAAACACCGTCGGCAGCGCCATTTATTCTGGTAGTGGGTGCACTGAAGTGCCTATACAAATCCACCTTACGATCTGGCACAAAGTCACCGACAAAAGCGAGTTGCGGCATGCACTCGGCCACATCCGACAACTCGTCCTGGGTTAAAATCCCATTAACCTTAACATCCAACACACTGCACATTTGAGAGGTGAGATGGATTTACCTGATTCTTGCCCCAATACACAACCGACGTAATCTTCGCCCACAGCTCATCGTCCTCCTCCATGTCGCCCCGCCATCGACCATCCTCGGTACGATGGTTCCACCCATCTATAAGCACCGCAGTGAGAGATGGGTGAGAGATGGAGAGATGAGAGTGTTAGATAGGGCTGCATGAAGGGGGTGAGGTAGAGCGATCGCACCAGCTAACCTCAAGTCAACGGGTTGCCGCCGTTCTGTACCTAAGTCTTCGTGCTCAATGCAGGGCACCGCGCCACCGAGCTCTGGAGGGTTAGGGATTTGGAGGCCCCGATTTGGGGTCAAGAGGTTATGAACCACGACAGGGGCTTTTATGACAAAAAATCCATGGTTTTTTTAGAAAATATCATGCCACACATGCCATCCACCGTCGTCTCATTGCTAACAATGGGACCTGCGCCACACTGGCGTGGCTAGTCCAAACAAGATAAACACTGTATTTGCACGCAAAAATCAAGTTTTTACACCACTTCAATATGTATACCGCAACTTGTAACACCAAAGTAACCGTTTGTGCTAAGTTCTAGCACAACCAATGTAATTGACTCTTTGTTTTACTATGCCTACCCGATGTTCGCCCACGCGTTGTGGTTTTCAGTAGCTATTTCAAGCAACCTGCGAAGCAGGGTGCACCCCGAGCACCACAAAGTCATGTAGGGTTTGTACTTCGTAGACTTGCTAACGCTCATGCTGTTATTACACCACGTCAAGGTCGACCTATAAACAAATAGTTCTCTCACTGTACTCCATGCAAATGTTGCTTGACCTGCTCCGCCAGCTTTGAGTTGGCACACAAACGAAGACCGTGCACGCAGGGACAGAGAGCGGGGGGAGGGGTGTGCTTCTAGTGTGCGGAGAAAAAAAAACGCGTCAAACAGTCTAGGTTAATGAACTTAATCTTCACCAAGAGGAGAAAACAAATGTTTGGTCAGACCAATTCAATTTATCATAAATTATTGCCAAGAAAGAAAAAACAAATGCGAACATCAATTCAAATGTCAATGAACCAAATCTTTTTACTACATGAGGGGACAAACGATGCAAAACCTTGTTTCACGAGTTACCACTGATCCCTAATTAAAATTTTAGGTTTGAAGTTGCTGCGGTTCTAGTTCCGTAGTTCTAATTTTAAAAGATAAGCCCAGTATGAAAGACAAGGAGTAATCTAACCATTTTTCCTTGCTCGTTGCCGCTCATGCGGGGTATGCGATCGGCCGGCCGTGCGTCCACGCAAGGATCGCCTCGACCCCTCCAGAATTTCTGGTGTTAGATTGAAAGCTACTAGATGCATAGGGCTGAATTTGAGCAAGTACTCGAGCCGCACCAAGAGCCGATCGCCAACAAAGACCACACACATCGAAGATCGTCATGGCACATGCGACACAGCGACAGAGATTGGCGAGGAAGAAAGGTCACTGGCACCACAAAAATCACAATTCGGGACACTGGCAATCTTACGCTGTCCTCGCTCGTGGCGGCATAATCGGTCGGCAAAACACACTCATCGTCAAGGGCGCAGCTAGGAGAAAAAGTCACCGACGTCAACACGAACAAGTAGCACTAACATATCCCCTCAAAAACAAAATAGCAATACTCCCTCCATTTCACAATGTAGTGCGCTCGCGTTTTTCGAGACATAAGTTTGACCATACATTTAACCAACGATACCGACTGCGGCGCTAATATATACCACTATTAACATATTTGTTAGATCATACCCCTTAAAGATCTTTACGAGATATTTAAGGACAACAAGACGTACATATACAATATTCAATTTATGCGTGAAAAGCATCCATTCAAGAAGCCATGCATTTTTTTGTATTTTACTTTGTCCGTGAAAACTATCCCAACATTTTTTTTCTTCAGGAAGTATGATTTAATTTAGCATTTTGTGAGTCTATTCTTTTAATAATAATCATTAAATTTGTGTAAGAAATAATATTATATTAAGATTTAGTAACATTGTTGAGTTCTTAACTATGTTAACTATGCAATAGAAAACTATACTCATTAAGATTGTACTTTGATAAAAATATAAAAGTTTACTATAAATAAGGGAAAAACCGGCCGTGCAGGATAGGGGCAGTAATAACATATGTACATCAATCTACTGAACAGCAGGGTAGGCCCTTCCGGTCACACAATTTTAATAAAAAATCAAAAAAAATAAAATACCGATTTATTGTTTTTGTGATTGTTTTGGCTCCTTTGCACTTGTTATTTTATTATTGTTCTTTAAACGAGGCAAAAGTATTGGTTTTCTTTGTTATTAAATACATAGAAATATTTCTATAGCCATTCCCTTCCAATTCAAGGTCTCAAATTTTATCAATTAACATGCCACGTGGGTGGAGCCCAAAAGTATGTTTAACAAAATTCAAATCAACCTTTTTTTCTAAAACCCAATAGTATTTGAACAAAAACTATTTATTTTTCTTACACTATAATTCATTAAAAATCACTTGCTGGTTATATTATATGTAATACTAAGATTAACTTCAAAAATATTATTTGGAGGTTATTTAAATATTTTCTTTGTTAAAAAGTCTAGAAATGGCATTTAATTTCTTCAAATATTCATTTTCTTCCAAAAAATCCCCCAAAATTTTCATAGGCTCCATTTCATCATTCTGAACCTCCCACATGAGTTTCACCACATGGTCATGTTCAACATATCGAGCAGGATCCTCAAAAACATATTCTGCCCTAGGATTCAATGTCTGGTCTATTAAAAATGTTTAAAAATCCTCAAGATATTCCCGTAGAAGCATCTGCAACCCCCGCCCCCCTCTATCTAGTCGACATCCTCTCATGTCTGGTTAGTAAGAAGAGGGGTGAAACTCTTGTTCACCATCACACTAAGTGCCAAAAAGCCTATAAGGCTTGAAAGTGGTATTTTCAACTTGAGCTCACATGAGCCCGAGTGCATGACTGTATTTTACAGTAAAATCGTCGTCAATATTACTCAGATCAGGCAGATCTTACCCAAATGGCATGACTAGATTTTATTTTAGATAAAACAGAGGCAGTCCAGCGCACACGATTGACGATATGTGTGTTCCTTAACCGTACCTGCGTGCATTTCTTCAGATCTTACCCAAATGGCATGACTAGATTTTATTTTAGATAAAACAGAGGCAGTCCAGCGCACACGATTGACGATATGTGTGTTCCTTAACCGTACTTGCGTGCATTTCTTCCTTGCGTGCAAGTAGAATGTGTGCTCCCTGCTCCGAGCTCTCCAGAACGCCCTTGTAGATTGACACCAGCATTTCAATGAGCTTCTTTCAGAATGTCCTCCATTATTTGGATCAGCAGTTGCTTACGCATCGTTATAGAAAGACTTAGTGATATCACTGCATGTCTTCTCATTTAGTTGTGGGTAGGATACGGGGAACATGATATCTTTGATGCAATGCACAGACGTGTCCTTCGTACACGAATTGCTCGTCTTCTTCAGTTATCACTGAACAGGTCTGTCCACGCATGAGTGTGGTGTCGTCTCCTCATCGGCGTGGTCTCCTTGCTGTCACTCAAATGCTCGGGGAAGCATCTACTGACCTGTCGGTCTAGTCTGATAGGAAGGTTTGTTAGAAAGCCGTCTCATTCCAAGTACTAGAAGCTAGGATATCACAACTAATATTGTCGAGGGCACGTCATGGTCCACCAAATCAAGAAGACAACGGTAACAAACTTTTTTCTCAACCAGTCATGCGCCAAATCTACATTATTTTGCCTTCTATTTTAGCCTAAGGGATGTTGATTCACGCGTTCGGATATGCGGTATATACTAGTCCCTTTGTTTCTAAATATTAGTTTTTTAAGAGATTTTAATATGAACTACATACGGATGTATATAGGCATATAGATTCACTCATTTTGCTCTGTATGTACTATGTACTCCATGCTGAAAGCTCTAAAAAAACTTAAATTTAGAAACGGAGAGAGTAGATATATCAAAGCAAGCTGCAAAGCAAGAAGGGCCGTCCGAGCAGAGGCTGGCTAGGAATCTTCTTGGCACGGAAGAGAAGTTCCTTGACTCGCTCCACTAATCCCCACGCACGCAGAGTCAATAAACCTGAAGCTGTCACGCCTAGCCTAGGTCGACCTTATAAAACACTTCGCCTACTGATCCACTCAACGCAAAAGTGTTTCTTGACTCTTTCCACCAGCTTACATTGAGTGAAACGCTAGCGAACCACATTGACATCGTTAGGATATTGCTGCTCGCGTAAGCGTAACCCACCGAGCCGTCGATCAAATGCTACTGTACTACCAAGTTGACCAACAGCTAACAGGCCTGACTCGGCAGCGCTAACGTACTGCCAACGGCCTAACCCACCGTACCTTTTCCAGCGCCGTGACCTGGACATCCGGTACGTAGCACGCCACAATTTTTTTTGCTTTTCAACACACACGCCACTGAAGCTCCTCCAACCCAGGCAATGGCCAGACGGCTAGCTTCTGGCACTCTGCTTGGCTCGACTCGACTCCGCTGAAGCTCCTCCACCCCAGCCTCTATAAGCACTCCAGACGAAAGAACAGATCAGTTGCGCAGGCACTCCTCGAAGACCACTGGATTTCTGACCTGGCGCACGGTGAGGCTGACTCTGGCACAGGAGGTGCTCAACCTGCATAGACGGCTGCAACCATATCAACTTGCTCTCCAGGAGGCCAGCCAGGACCAGATCACTTGGAAGATTGCAGTCTCCGGGCAGTACACTGCACGTTCAGCCTACTGCGCCCAGTTCCAAGGTTCATTGCAAACTCAGTTTCGCGAGTTGATCTGAAGCACTCGGACGCCTGCAAAACTGAAGATCTTCGCCTGGCTGCTCCACCAGGACCGGCTGTGGTGCAATGATAGGTTGCAACGTTGAGGTTGCCCAAACAACTACTTCTGTCAGCTATGCCTTCGTAATCTGGAAAGCTCCGAGCATCTGTTCTAGCTTTGCCCCCTCGCGGCGGCAACCTGGAATGCTCTTGCGACATGGAAGTGCTGCCACGCCCTGGGTCAGGAATCATGGATTGGCAGCCTCAACTCTCTGGACAAGTTCAAAGCAATGACGGAAGCAACGCCGCCAATTCACAGGAAAGCGATCAAGGCTCTTGAATGCTTGCCCTATGGGAGATCTAGCAGGAGAGGAATCACCGCGTCTTTAGGGCAAAAAGGTGGAAGACATGCTC
Organism: Aegilops umbellulata; assembly: GCA_032464435.1. Taxonomy (NCBI): domain Eukaryota; kingdom Viridiplantae; phylum Streptophyta; class Magnoliopsida; order Poales; family Poaceae; genus Aegilops; species Aegilops umbellulata. The sequence goes on from CP136055.1 coordinate 536,814,271, forward strand.
CACGCGATCAGGAGAGGACTAAGCCTCTGGCAACAAGCCTGCATCAAGTCCATTCAGAACCACTTCGGGGACCCGCCGGGAGAGTAGGCTAGTTGCCTGTGCCTTGGGCACTTTGTTTTCTCTGCTCATCTTCTTCCTTATTTCCTTGATCTCCGGATCCCCATCTTATCACTTTGTCATCTGCTCTCTGCTTATTATCAATGAAACACCAGCCTAGGTTGGTCCTTCAATAAAAAAACACGCCACTCATCATCACACTCTTCCCCACCAGGCCACCACAATCCCCAACGCGTGACACAGCTTCCACCCCCCGCCCTCGATTGGAGTCGGGCCGGCACGGAACATTGCTCCCCTCTCCTTGCACCGCACGCGCGCTCACCGTCCCTCTCTTGGCCCCAATCGAATCTCGCTACCCGAAACCATCCCGAACCCACCGAGACAGCGACGCCCGCCTCGTCCGTATCCGGCACCCCCGAGAGTCTCGACCAACACCGCCCGCCACCCAGACTTCCCCGCGGCAACGCCTGGAATACCCCACCCCAGCGCGTGCGCGACCACCTCGGCCCGATCCCCTCCAAAAAAACTCGCCACCTTCGCCGTGCTGTGCACCGCCGCGCGCGTGTGCGCTCCCCATCACTTGACTCCTCGTCTGTCTCGAGTGGAAACTTTCGGTGGTAGGTCACCACGGCTTCCGTGTGCCCTTATCCTATATATAGATGAGGGAGGCGCATGGGGGTGGCCACCCCTTCATCCTGGCCCGTTCCCGCTCCCAATTCCTCCCACGTCCCTCTAGTACGCGCTTGGCGAAGTCTTGCTGGAATTCCGCTGATGTTAACACCACCATACTACCGTGCAGGTTCTGATCTCATCTACCTCCTCTCCCTCGCTTGCTGGATCAAGAAGGAAAGGACACCATCGAGCTGAACGTGTGCTAATCTCAGAGATGACGTTCGTTCGGCACTAGATCGGATTGGATCAGGATTCGATCGTGAAGAGTACAACTAAAACAACCGTGTAATATACGCTTTCTCTTAATGGTCTACAAGGGTATGTGAAAACACTCTCCCCTCTCGTTGCTATGTTTCTCATAGATAGATCTTGGGTGACTCGTATGATTTTTTTTATTTATTTTCATGCAATGTTCTCCATCACTACCTTAATTAAATTTTGTTTTATTACAATTTACAACAACAAAGCTTATGTGACAAATGTGAGTACCTATTTGCTAGTGCCTTTTGGTCAAGTGCAGACTGCAGACGGGTGCAACTATTGAATGATCGTCATCAAGTTGTTGATGGGAATACCACTTAATGCATGGGATGAATACTCTTGTCCTAGTCTTTATTTGTTGGGCTCAACAGCGATGAACTTACGCCATTACCTTGTTGACGGTGGTGTCCACTTGTTGGTGTGCTGGTATTCATTGACTGGTCTCGGCAAACAATATGTTTTTTTTTGTACCTAGTCATCATGGCCAGACGTGGCGACGATGTACAAGGATGTTTATCTCTTCTTGAAGGCGTTACTGAGGAAGAGGTCGACTTAATCGTAGGTGTGACTTTTGCTTGTAATGGTTTAGACGGGGTTCATCTGTTTTGTACTCTGCTTAACAATAATTAATAAAAATATGGACGTGTGCATCGCAATGATGCAAAGGCGGGATGTTTGACCTCCTTTTCTTGGAAAAATGTGGTAATTGTGACACAGGTTTATATAAAAACCTTTCATGATCGGTCTAATTAGTACGAATTTCTTGATTCTCGGTGTGTGGCACAAAAAAGATATAAATAAATTTGATCAAAACTAATGAAATGTGATTGGTTAGATAACATACTGTTAGGATTGTTGGGTCATCTAGATCTACATTTTTATGAGCAATCATTTTTTCCTTTTTTTTCTTGGGTAGAGTATGTGTATATTGCTAATTTATTACCAACCCCGTGTGATTTGTAGGATGCATTTGACCATGAAAAACAAGTAGATAATTATTCCAACGATTCAATTTATACTCTATAAGTTTCTACAAATTTGCTTACCTAATCATACATTATACACCACTATAAGATCAAACCCTTTACAGATCTTTACCAGATAATTAAGGACACAAAGACATACATATATGCAATATGCAATTTATTCTAGTGTAAAACATTCATTTAGGAACCTATGCCTTTTTTTGTATTTTATTTTTTCCTCAAGAGGAAAAATGAAAACTATCACAAAATTTTTCACAAAGTATCATTTAATTTAGCATATTCTAAGTGTATTATTTTTAATAATATTCATTAAATTTATATAAAAAATAATATTGTATAAATATTTAGTTACTTTATTGTGTTCTTAACTATCTTAACTATGTGATAGAAACATATACTCGTTAAGATTGTACTTTGATAAAAATAACTAAAAGTGTAAATGTTTAGCAAAAAAGGAAAACCCGGCCATACACGACAATGACTAGAATAATATCAAATCCATTAAGATGGAATTTGATATGGCAACGTCTACGTTGGCACAAGAAATTCAGGAATGCCTACGATTTAAAATCATACCATCGATCGACCGCCAGAAACTCAAGAACGCGTACGATTTCAAATCATACAAAATGGACAAAATATATCACATTAGTGACTGATGAAGCGATTGCACATTGAAAGCCGTCAAATAATATTTAAAACTTACTCTTCATTGCCAACATCAACACCTAAAAATTCTTTATTTGAGGTATTGAAGAATTGGATTTTGTCTGTACTATTAGCAGTCCATTTGAACATCCGAAAAGGGGAATGGTGTGTTTATCACTGTGTGTGATTTGGGACATGCTCATGTTAATGTTTACGAAACACGGATTTCATGCCTCATTTGCACGGTGTTATTGATCGAATCAAGACACTACTCTTTGCAGTTCTGGTCATTTATATACCATTAATTGTCTATCACATATTAATTATTATTATATTTTTCTGGATCAACTGACTATTTGCTTATTCATGAGTTTTTTTAACACAATTTGCATGTTTGTCGAACGCATCAAGTCAAAACAGGTAACAAACAAGCCAACTCAATGTACATAGCCAACATAGCATCAACACAAGCTAGCCTAATGTACACAACCTACATGACAAGACAAAGGAATCTCTCGGGAGGTCAGCAACGGTGGGCCCCAACCACTAGTTTGTAGATCAATGTACTAAACACCAAAGCAAGGACTCTCTGTCATACTCGTTTCTCTAGATCAATGTACTAAAACTTTCAAAATGTGGACCATCCATTTTTTAGCGATTGTTTGGCCTCCTTCGTATTTGTTGTTTTATTGGTTTTCCTTTGCATATTAAATTCATAGAAATATTTCTATAGCCATCCTCTTCCAATCCTAGGTCTCAATTTTTTTATCAATGATAATACTTTGTGGGCGGAGTCGAAAAGTTTTCTTTTATCAAAATCAAATCAAATTTGTTTTTCACCCCCCCCCCCACCCCCAAATGATATTTTAACTAAAACTATTTAGTTTTCCTTCACTATAGTTCAATAAAAATCGTTTGCGGGGTATTACCTCCATCATGAATTAGTTGTCTTAGGTTTGTCTAGATATGAATATATCCAAACACATTTTAGTGTTAGATAAATTCGTATCTAGACAAATCTTAGACAACTAGTTTGGGATGGAGGGAGTATACTATATGTAAGACTAAGATTCCCTTCAAAAATATTATTTTGGAAGTTATTAATATATTTCCCTTGCTAATTTTTTTTGAAATGGCGTTTAATTGGTGTAAAACATTTATTTTCTTCCAAAAATCCCGCAAATTTCTCACAGCTACATTTCATCGTTTTTAACCTCCCACATGGTCATGTTCAGCATATTAAGTAAACCCCTCAAAAACAGATTCTGCCCTAAGGTTCAATGTTTGGTCTATAAAAAATGTTTCAAATTCTCAAGAAATTCTCATAGAAGCCTCTGCCCCCCCCCCCCTCTATCTAATCGACGTCCTTTTTTGTCCGATAATAATAAGAAGAGGAGTGAAACCCTAGGTAACCATGGCACTAAGTGCCAAAAAGCCTCTAAGGCTCGAAAGTGCTTTCTCAGCATGAGCTCAGATGGGCTTGTGTGAACAGTAAAATGTAAAAAAACAAACAAAATATTCTGAATTATTTTTGTAGCAAACATTGACAAATATTTGGATTGCTTACAACATTTCACAATGGAATGATATTCGTGAAAAAAGATGCTTCAAAATGTTACATAAGCATTTTGGAACATAAAAAAAAAATTGCCGCGTCTTTCACGAAGGTCATTTCATGCTTAAATTTTGTAAGAAATCAAAACATTTGCCAATGTTCGCTACAAAAGAAATCAGAATTTTTTTAATTTATTTTTAATTATTTCGGTTTTACTGTTCATCTGAGCTCAGATGAGCTAAGCTCAGAATAACCAATTCCTCTAAGACTTGGCTTCACCTGCTCATCTCCTGCACCATCATTTTCTTCCCTCTTACTGCACGTGGCCCACACTCTCTTCCTCTCTCTACTTCTTCCTCCTATGGTCGGCATGCCCAATTTCGCACTGCTACAAACACCGTCCAGACCTCTGCCCGGCCCAATCTTCCTCTCTGACGCACCTCCTTCCCTAGTCGACATCCTCCTACGGGGCTTTATCTTGAACCAGCAACGATCTTTATCTTGGGTAGCTACGCTGCACATTCGTTCGACTACAAAGCGCGATGCATCTTCATTCAACTACGAGACTGGGATTGATCAAACGAGCGCACGCTACGCATCCCGCTTTCCACCCGAGCTTTGCTTACTATACTTTCGTGCTTTACTGGACAAACGCGCCGTCAAGGGTCCCAAGCGTGTCAGCGTCAGCTCCGTCCTCTGGGCATGCAGCTCAGTTTGCGTCCTGAACCAGACTATTCCCCACATCAGGCAGATCTCACCCAACCTGCACGACTGGAATTTATTTCAAATAAAACAGAGGCAGTCCAGCGCACGCGATTGATGGTATGTGCGTTTTAAACTGTATCCGTGCACATTTCTTCCTTGCGTGCACACAGAACGTGTGCTCTCTGCTCCAATCTCTCCTCCAGGACGACCTCCAGATTCACACCGGCGTCTCAGTGATCCTAACGTCCTGCATTCTTTGGATCAACAGTCGCTTATGCATCGTTACCGGACAAGGCCTTAGCGACATAACTCCATGTCTCGTCATTTATGTGTGAGTTGGATATACGGGGAACAAGATATCTTTGATGTAATTGCACAGACGTGCCCATCGCATCCGAATTGCTCGTTTTCTCTAACCATCACTGAACAAACTTTGCAGGCCTCGGCGAAAATAAAGTCTTATTGGTTCAAAAAAAAACTTTGCATGCGTCGGCGAGTGGTCCCGTTGCTGTTACTTCAAATGCTCTATCCATCTATCGGTGTAGTGTAGTAGGAAGGTTAGTTAGAAAACCATCGCGTTCAAGTGCGGCCAGTAGAAGCTAGGCAGTCACATCTGATGCCGCTGAGGGCACGTCATGGCCAGCCAAATTAAGAAGACGAAAACGACAATGACAAACTTTGTTCTCAACCAGTAATGAACCAAATCCACTTTTATTTTTCCTAAGCGATGTTTGACTCAAACGTTTTGGTTTTCACTATGTAGCTATATCGAAGCCAAAGGACATCGCCCCGGGCATCTTCGCCCTTTCCAAACGCACCAACTACTGTGTCGCCAGGTCCTTGCTGAACAATGAATGGGTTAGGCACATTAACATGCATGATGGCCTCTCTGTCGCCCTCATCCAACAATCCTTCGACCTCTGGTGCAAATGTCAAGAGATCCAACAATCACCGGATTGCAGAGATGACATCCGGTGGAAGTTCACTGCTGATGGGTGCTACTCGGCCGCCACCGCTTATAGGATGCAGCTTGCTGGACTGATTAAGTCGGACATGCCGCGGTTAGTTTGGAAGATCTGCCCCCCTCCCCCTAGATCAAATTCTTTTCTTGGCTCTTTCTTCAAGATAGAATATGGACGGTGGACAGATTGCTTCGCAGAGGTTGGCCAAACTACGCTCTCTGTCAACTCAACTCTGCAAAAGGGAACCGGAATCTGCTGGTCATCTCATGTTCAAATGTCCTTACACTCTTAGCGTTTGGAACATGGTCTCCGACTGGTTAGGATTACAATTGGCGACTCCGGGCTGGAATAATCTCTAGACTTTAAAGCAATAGTGGACCTCAAATGATGGCATGCAAAGGAACTCCAGGAAGGCCAACACCTTGCTGCAGATGCTTATGTTGGGAAATTTGGAACGAAAGGAACGCTAGGGTCTTCCGCTCCAAAGCATCACTTCCTTCTAGGGTGGTCGCGACGATTAAGGATGAGGCGAAGACTTGGGATATCGCCGGGGCTAGATTGTTGGGAAACTTAATTCCGGGAGAGTGATACCAGTTTTTTCTCGGAACTGGGTGGTCCTATAATCTTTAAAACTATGTCTTACTCCTTCTTAATTAATGAGATGAGGCAAAGCTTTTGCCTCCTTTTCAAAAATAAATAAATATCAAAGCCAGCTGCAAAGCAGGGGAGCCGTCCGAGCAGAGGCCGGCAAGGATTCTTCTTCGCACAGAAGTTCCTTGACTCGCTCCACTAAACCCCCACGTACACCAAGTCAGTAAACCTGACGCTGTCACGCCTTAGCCAAGGTCGACCTTATAAAAACAGTTCGCCTGCTTATCCATTCAACGTAGAAGTGTTTCTTGACTCGCTCCACTAGCTTACATTGAGTGAAACGCTAGCAAACCACGGGAAAATATCAGGTGCTACGGGTTTAGGTGCTCCAAGAGGTTCTCGGCCATTGGATCTGAAATCCAACGGTCATCTACAGATGCGCTGGACCCGATTTGCAATACCAAATTTTTTGGGATGTTTTCTGAATAAAAGCGTGAGTTCTCTCCTCGGCCTTCGGATCTCAGATCTAATGGTTGAAAAGCTCCTGGGCACTGCTAAATATTAGGTGCTTCCGTAGCACCAGATATCCTCCCAGCGAACCACATTGACACTGCTAAAACATTGGTGCTCACGTAACCAACCGAGCCATCGATGAAATGCTAGTTGACCAACGAACCTGATTCGGCAGCGCCAACGTACTGCCAACGGCCTAACCCAGCGTACCTTTTCCAGCGCCATGACCAGGACATTCGGTACGTAGCACGCTACAATTTTCTTCGCTTTCCAACACGCACGCCACTCATCATCACACTCTTCCCCGCCACAATCCCCAACGCGTGACACAGCTTCCACCCCCCGCCCTCGATCGGAGCCGGCCCGGCACGGAACGGAACGCTACTCCCCTCCCCTCTCCTCGCACCGCACGCGCGCACCGGGTCCCAATCGAATCTCCCGACGCACGCCGCTAACCCGATCCCGACCCCACCGCGCCAGGAGCATCGCCCGAGCCGAGAACCAGAGTCCCGACCGACACCGACTGCCCGCCACCCCGACTTCCCCTGAAATACCCCACCTCAGAGCGCGCGCGCCACCACCCCTGCCCGATCCCCTCCAAAAAAAGTCGCCACCTTCGCCGTGCCGTGAACCGCCGCACCCGCGCGTGCGCTCCCCATCGCTTGACTCCTCGTCTGCCTCGAATCGAGTGGAAACTTCCGGTGGTAGGTCGCCCCGGTTGGCTTTACCCCGCCCCCAAAACCGTTCTCCTCCTCCTCCTCTTCCTCCTCGTGGAAGCCGACTCTCTTTTCGTGGGGGAGCGAAGCGGGGCGGGCGATGAGGCCGGGGGCGCCAACGCGGAGCTCACCCACCCAGTCCACCGCAAGCATGTGGCCGGGCAGGTGAACTCCACTCCACCGCTCTCCCCCCCGCGCCGCGCGGTTAAATTGCTCGCCTCCGCCGCCTCCTCCTCTTCCAGCACAGCAGCAGGAGTGGCCGATCGAGTCGCGGCGGCATGGGTCCCAACCTCAAGTACCGGGCTGGGCTCGTCCTCATCGTCGCCGTCGTGCTCATATGGGTCACCTCCGCCGAGGTCACGCAGGTATGCTCCTCCTGTCTAGCACACCTTTTCTTCTCCCTTCCTCACATGCCTGGTGTTCCTTTTCTGTACTTTAGCATTACTGTTGTTTATTCTAGGCCTGGATCTTGGCTGCTCTTGTTTGATAATGCCCGCAGGCCTTCTGTTTCTGTATTGCATTTATTTATTCTTCTCAGAATTGTTTAGTGTCATTCAGAAGGCTTTCCTGCAATAGATAATTGTTCATGGTGGTGTGATGTTATGTCAGCGTGTAGAATACGACCGAGCCTGCACATCGATATATTTTTAGTTCTTCTAGTGATATTTTTCGACCTCGATTTGGTGGTTTTTGCCACCGGGCGTGCGGGAGGAATTTGCCGTACAAACTTGTTGCGTATGCGGATGGATGTCTGTAATAAAAGGAAAAATTGCCATGAATGCTATATGTATGTGTGCATCTGTCAACATTTCAGTCCTTACCTTGCAAATGCTAGTTTGCTTGAGTTGGTTGCTGACACTTTGCGTCACCAGTACCTGCCAGAGTGCAGGTGGTTGTGATATTCTTGCTCACCTAAATGCATCATTGCAAGGAACCTTACCTCAGTTTTGGCAATCAGAACCAGTAGTTACATTTTACTGAGGGGCATTACATGGACCCGCCCTACTAGTTCATCAGGAGAGCATACATGAAAGCTTGTTTTGCATTTAACTGAAGAACATCATGTGAACTCACCATACTAGTTCATCAGGAGAGCATATGCTTGCTACTCTCAAAAAAAAGTTTGTTTTGTTCCTTTTGATAAAAAAATTGTAGTCAAATGATGTAAAATTTAACTTTACTATCTGAACTGAACTTCTGTGTGCAGGGGATATTCGCTAACTACAAGCAACCATTCGCAATCACTTACTTGGGGGCCTCCCTTATGGTGATCTACATCCCGTTGGCATTTCTGAAGGATTTTATATACAGATTGCTGAGAAGGAATTCTGGAAGCAGCAAAGCCTCAAAAATCGCGAGCAAATCTTCCTTTGGCGGTAGCGCTCCTCTGAAGAATGGTGAATTTCAGAAGATGCTGGAGATGGAACCACAGAAAACCGTGGTGATAAAGATTACTGATGTGGACCTTCCTGTACTAGAAGAGACGAAACCGCTTATTTGTGGATTTGGTGAGTGTGAGGGTGATGTTTTGAAGGAGCAACAGCTTTCCACCAAGGAGATTGCAATTTATGGATTGTATCTTTGTCCCATATGGTTTGTCACAGAGGTAAATTTCCAGTTATCTTGCCTGTTACTTAAGATCAATGAAATGGTTTGATTTCAGTCATATAGACAGTATTTTGATTGAAACGGTTACTCATCTTCTCTTATGCTTTGAATGCAGTATTTGTCAAATGCTGCACTTGCAAGAACTAGTGTGGCAAGCACTACTGTACTATCTTCAACTTCGGGACTCTTCACCCTTTTCATCGGTGTGCTACTTGGCCAAGACTCCATAAATGCTGCCAAAGTTATTGCCGTTTTTGTTAGCATGGCTGGTGTAGCAATGACAACTATGGGCCAGACTTGGGCGACAGATGAATCAGAAGTAAGCAATTCAGGGTGAGTGGGTTTACCCTGGCAATTAAGCTTCTCAGCTGTGCATTGGTACCAACTGCCAAGTGGCTGTATACTGTCCATACCTAATTTAGCTTCTCACCTGTGCATTGGTACCAACTACCCAGTGGGCTGTATATTGTCCATAATTAGCTTCTCAGCTGTGCCCTTGCTTTCTTTTTTAGTAAAGATGGTTAGCCGCAATCAAATTATTTTTCTTAAAAAGGAGAAACTAAAAACATTTGGCATTCCTATTTCATGGGGCAATTAATGAGCCTGCTTTACCAGCAAAAATAAAAATTAAAATGAGCCTATTTTAGTGAGCATGTAACTTTGGGGATGAACTAATCGCTTTGCCAACTGTCTAATTCTTGAGCCTTACAACCGCAGGGCCACGCAGAGGACTCTTCTAGGTGACATGTTTGGTCTTATGTCAGCTATGTCATATGGTCTATTCACTGGTTAGTTGTTGCACTCTTCTGTTCAGTTTGTAGTCTCTGCACTGGTTGGTTCTCGCCTGATCCTGATTGTTTCACATCATTCCAGTGCTTCTCAAAAAGTTTGCTGGAGGAGAAGGATCAGAAAAGGTTGATGTCCAAAAACTGTTTGGTTTTCTCGGACTTTTCAGTCTTTGTCTTCTCTGGTGGCTTGGTAAGATTTTTCCCTTATGCACATTTCATTGTTCTCATAGTGCTCAATATTCAGATATTCATTGATATAAATAGCATGTACTAAACATAAACTGCTGACATACAAGCCTTATGGCATTGGATGTGAGTCTCATCGAAAGCCACGGGGACTGGCTGCATTCACTCATTCATGATCCAAAATGTTCTGTATGTTGTGCATGCCAGTATTTTATTTGGCATCTTGGTCGAATTGGTCAGGAATACTTTTGTGTCAAGGTCCACATGTACTCTGTATGCATTTATAGTTTGTTCTTCTTGGTCTGAATATACCAATACGCTGAAGTGCTTGTATCTTTTCAGTGTGGCCATTAACTGCACTTGGCATTGAGCCAAAGTTTACAATGCCCCACTCAGCTAAAGTGGATGAAGTGGTGCTGGCAAATGGCCTCATTGGGAGCGTGCTATCAGACTACTTCTGGTACGCATTAAGAGACGGCTGATGTTTTTGTAATAATATTTGCATAACTGCGGTGCTTTGACAATGGAACTTCTGCGCAGGGCTCTTTCCGTTGTTTGGACTAATCCCTTGGTGGCCACGTTAGGCATGTCTCTCACAATTCCACTAGCGATGGTTGCTGACATGGTCATCCACGGCCGACATTATTCAGCGGTCTATATTTTTGGTTCTGTCCAGGTAACTAACTGTTTTGCCTTGCATCTCAGAACTGCTTATTTCAGGTTCTGTTGAAAAGCTATAATTGTAACCAGTTCTGATGCATAGACAGTGATAAAAACAGCTGTTATTATTTTGAAAGTTAAAATAGTTAGTTGCATCCCCGTATTCAGTTTTGTCAACCTCTGTATCTGCTCAAGATCACTCTTGATTTGCATTTGCCATCTGTTTTACTCTGTCTCCCTGTGCTGCTTTTGCAGGTATTTTCTGGGTTCGTCATCGCCAATCTTGCCGACCGCGTTTCACGTTTCTTAGGTCTATAGCCTTGAAATGTACAAGGTTGAATCGGAGTGTACATCTGGAAGGTTGGATAGGGTTAGTTACGAAGTGTACATTGGATGTTTGGGTTAGTTAGTTAAGGACAACTCTGTCTTCTCTGTAAATCATAAGGATGGGGGAAATGGCACTGCAGCTCTGTTTCCTTTTTACCTTCGGCCCCATTTACACGCAGGAATGGATAATTTTGGTGTGGTGGAATTGAAACAGTGAAAGCTTAAGCATACGTAAGGAACGTTATGATGTTGTGGCAGACCTTTGAAACTGTAAATTCTTAGCTTTTGCAACAAAATGCTCTGTCAACTCGTTCTGTATAGCGCTGAAATTTTCAACGCTCTCTCACAAAATATAAAAAAAACTTTGAGGACCATACTTTTTTTAGGGTAGCACCATACTTGATGTGTGATGGGACTACACTTCAACATAAAAAATCTTGATACTCAAAGGGTTTGTGCATCTCAAAATTTTTAATGAGCCCCCCCTCCCCCTTCACGTGCAAGCGACTCGGGCGGACCATGAAACCTACCGCCGGCACTAAAAAACCTGCTATCCTCTTTTGCCGTTGTTGGAGGAAGCTGCAGGGTGAGGCCACTACAGCTGACGGGACATTTATGCTTGTGTCGTGGGGGTGGCCTCGGGCATGGCAGAGCCCCTCGGTGACGGTTGTGGCGATGTTTTGGCACGGCTTCTCAGTTCCATGAAGGCCGGGCCATGGCCTTCCTCCTCGTCTGCGCGCCGAGATGCTGCCGCTCGAGCGTGGCGTTGGGTGTGCTAGGTGGTGGTGGCACGCTTTGGTGCGGTGAGACTGGCGTCAGATCACACGGTTGGGGAGCCGACTGATCCTGGGTTGGGATCAGCCGGTTGGCGCATAGCACGCCCAATTTACAGAGGGAGGATTGGGATAGAGCATGGATATGACTGGTGGGACCATTGTAATTGATTGATCCCATCCTAGATCATTGTTTTCCCGGTGCGCCAAACGAATCTAGGATTTAGTTTGACCGAGATCATGAGTACAGAGTATCGATTTCAAAGATTTAAGCGCGGTGATTCGTTTGCGTGGCGCTATACAAGCTCAGGGTTTAAACCAGACTTCACGAATAGTAGATTACAGGGAGATGCAGTCTGTTCAGATAGAACTTGAAAGTTGAGCCGTATGAATCACAACTATACGCAGGGAAATCAATCGCAACAACTCCATGCCCTACACGTACAGGATTAAAAGTTTAACTGGCTCCAGTTCATCGTCCGCGACGTCTCGAGCCAGCAACATTACTCGACCCGTACGTCGCGCAGTTCGCCCATGGCCAGGCGGCGCGGGATGGGTCGGATCTCACGCCGGCGGCCGCCGCAGGCGGTCCGCCGCGGCGGCGGCGGCGAAGACAGGATCAGCGCCCTCCCCGATGATCTCCTCCTCCTCATCCTGCGCCGCGTCGACACCCGCACGGCGCTCGGCACCGCGTTGCTATCCAGGCGCTGGTCCCGCCTCCCCGCCGAGCTCCCCGCCTTGGACTTCATTGTCTTCGACGTGCTCCCGGAGCGCTACTGCCGCTGGCTCCGCCTCCATCTCAGGATCGACGACCCCACGGATGAGAGGGTCCTGGCTAACTTGATGAGGTACGAGCGCCGCGCCATGCGCGCCCTGACCAGCTTCGTCCAGAGCCGCCTCTTGCTGGACGCTCCCCGGAGGCTCCGCCGGCTGAGGCCCCAGTTCTTCTCCGCCGACAATAGCAGCGGCCTCATCAACCGGCTCGTCGCCAAGGCCATCGACGACTGGGGGGTCAGCAATCTGGAGGCCGTCGCCGCGCCCTTCTACACGCAGCCGGTCGCCGCCCACGCCTTTCCCGGCCACGGCCTCTGCGAGCGTCCCCGCGCGTCGCACCTGCGGAAGCTCAAGCTCGGGGGCTGCGTCGCGCTCCCGCCGCTGCACGAGCACCGCGCGCTCACCAAGCTCGTCCTGCAAGACATGCCGGAGTCGGTACCCGTCGCGGCCTACGAGGCCGTCATCGCCTCGTGCCCGCAGCTGCAGGTGCTGCACCTCGTGTGCTGCGTCTGCCGCGGCACCGAGATCTTCACCGTCGACGCCCCCATGTCGCGGATCAGGGAGCTCGTCGTCGACAGGTGCGAGTTCCCGAAGATGATACGCATGGCGGCCCTTCCCGGCCTCGAGAGGCTCGCCTCCCTCGGAACCAGGGTGTCCTTCGCGGAGTCCACCTCGTTTCCCCGCCTCAGCCAGTGCAACCTCGCCTGGTTCTCCGATGCCCAGCCGACAAGGACGGTGCTGGACTTCTCCATCGGACGGACCCCGGACATTGCCAGCCTCATTATCCGATTCACCGGACCGGAGAGGTGGATCGTGCCGTGGAGCCACCCGTCGTCGCGGCTGCCGAACCTGACAAGGCTACTGGTCGCCGACGTGCCTTCGTCCTGGGACGTGTCATGGCCCCGGCTTCTCCTCGAGGCGGCGCCTTCCCTCGAGACCCTCCATATCCACGTCGCCGCCTGCGTGCAGGTGCAGGAACCCGGCGAGGAGATAAGCTGGGGGGCTGCCGTGCCTCGGCGCCATGGCCTCAAGGAGTTCGTGATGGTTGGCTTCTGGGGGACGGCGAGGCAGGTTTACCTTGTCAGGTTTGTCATGGGGGTGTGCACGGCGCTGCGGTGTGTTGCCCTGTTCAAGGAAGGGCATGTTCATGACAAGGGGTACTGGGACTGGGAGATAGAGGTGCAGCCACACTCGTGGACCGACGAGGAGAGGAACGACTTGCTGGGCCAGATCATGGATGGCGCTTCTTCCTCGGCTGCCTCGGTTCAAGTGTTTTTTGGCTGAGTTAGTTTTCCATGTGTGTTGTCCATGGCTTGAAACTTCAATATGCGTCTGGTAATTTAATATTTCCTCAGGAAATGCACTTTGGTTCCTTGTTGTATATACACCCTATATGAGAATTTTTTTAATAATTAGACAAAAAGAAAATAGTTTGGAAGTTTCTTTAAAATAAGATTGATTTGCTTTTGCACTGGTATATAACTTTTTTTACGAAAAAAACAACATTGACTAACAAAAAATTTGTAAATGTTTCTAACAAAAAATTCAGATTTTCTTGATTTTATTTTTATTTTTTTGATCTTACTATTCACCCGAGCTCACATGAGCTCGGGATTAGAACAGCCGCATCCCCCTTATGGTCATTACTTGTATTTTTCTTTCTTTTCTATTTATCCTTTTCTATTTCTTTTTTATTCATTATTTTTATTTTTCATATTACAATTCATGAATATTATTTAAAAACATGAATATTTTTACGGGAATGCTAATTTTCATCCGGATGAAATCTTTTGGCTTTCATCCGTTTTGTGAGCTGTCCGTTCTCTGTTCCGAGATTTGAGTTTTTTTTTCTTGTCCTATCAGTTGATTTGTTTTCTTATCGGGCCCGCTCAATTTTCGGGGAGACCCGTTTGCGTTTTCTCTCGCTTCGGCCCCGCGTCGTGCCTCTGTCCCATCCCCTCCCGTGTCGAGAGAGACAGAGAGAAAGAGATCCATGGCGACTGAGCTGTCCTGTCCGCTTGATTCAGAAGGGTGGTTGTCAGGCGTCCAGCGCTCTCCTTCGGGCTCCCCCACCACCTCCTTCTCCTTCGCCTTTTCCCCCGCCGGAGGTCTGCAACATCTCTCGGTTCCGCCCCATCGCCGGCCCCATTTTTCTCCGCCCGGCGTTTCTGTGCGTCGTATTCGGTATGTATTTTCGGCTTTGGCTTGATCCTCAAGTCTGATTTGGTAGTGTGTAGGGATTTGTCAGTCAGATCTGCTACTTATCCCCCTTTGGATCTCGCATGTGGTAATCCCCCGCAGCTATTTTGATGCAGATGCCTTGTTGCGTTTGTTAGTGGTATTGAATCTCATCTGTCTTGTGTGCTAGGTTAAGGATTACCTTGTAGGTTTTATTTGATCTGTTTCGGTTAGTAGTTGGAATTCTGGTGGTTGTCGTGGGCAGCTGCTAATTTCGTATATGCTGGATCGTGTTTCAGTGACTTTAGTGCCCTGCTCACCTTGGATTCTCTAGTGTTTTTGTTTGTGGCTATAGGTTATATATCCCCTGGGTCGTTTGTTGATGTAGGTTTATATGTAGTGTTTTTTGCGATTTTGCTTGTATAGCTAGTCAACAAGCTTATGTTGTCGTATGTAGTGTGTTTCGCTTGCAGACTTCAGCTCTGTTCTTTGTGTTTCTGTGAGACAGAATGTCCTTTTCATTTTCAGCTATGTAAATGTCTGATTGCTCTACTAGAAATCCCTGTTTTCTTAGTGGATTTACAGTGTGTTTTCTTAGTGTTTTACACTGTAATTCTCAGTGGATTTACAGTGTAATTTCTTAGCGGATTTACACTGTAATTTTAAGTGAATTTACACTGTATTTTTTTAGTGAATTTACACTGTAATTTTCAGTGGATTTATATTGTATGTTTATTGGATTTATACTGTAATTTGCAGTGGATCTACACTGTAGTTCTTAGTGAATTTACTCTGTAGTTTTTAGTTGATCTTTCATTGTAATCCTATAAGAATTACACTATATCTCTTGATTTTTACAGTGTAATTCTTAGTGGAGTTACACTGTAATCCTTAGTGTCTTTATAGTGACTATTAGTTTTTCTTGGATTTACCTTGTATTTGCACTGTAACTCTTGATTTTTACAGTGTAATTTTCAGTGTATTTACTCTGTAATTCTTAGTGTATTTTGGCTAGGGTCTGTTAGTGGGTTTTTACCCTTGTAATCTGCATTTGACTAGGGACTATTATGTGGATTATTCATGTATTATCTTTAGCGGATTTTATAGTGTAATTCTTATTGGATTTGCAGTGTAATTCTCAGTGGGCTTACAGACACTGTAATATTTCAGTGGATTCTACCCTTAGTGAATTTGACTAGGGCTGTTAGTTGGTTTTTACCCTTGTACTCTGCAGTTGAGTAGGGTCTATTATGTGGATTTTTTGGTCTGAGCATTTTTCAGGTAGCCTATCTCTGTCTTGTTTAATTTACTTTCATGCATTTGGTTGTTTCTTTATTTTATTTTTTACCCTGATGTCATTTTGGTTTTGCTGTGTAGGTTGCAAAAGTCTCTTGCTCTTGAATCTAGGAAGAAAGCATCAAATGATTCGTCAGTTAGTAAATCTGCTGGTAATGTTTTGTCAAACGAGGGTACAAAGGATGGTACAAATTTGGTTTCTTGTGTGTAGCATGTAGTATCAGTGCTTAGTTTTTTTAGTTCAATGTGATCTTCATAGTAATTACATTTAAAAGATCATAGTAATTCTAAGTTCAAGTGACAGTAATTTGCTGTTTTATACAGTTCCAAAGTTTCTAATATTCAATCATAGTTTCATTTTGGATTCTGAGCAGGAACAAATTGGTTTCTCTATATAATACACTGTATTTTACACTGTAGTTCCAGTGGTCTAGCACTAGAATTACAGTTTGCTTACACTGTAATTCCAGTGGTCTAGCGATGTAATTTAAACTGTAATTACAAAGGATTTTTCACCCTGGTCCACTACTGTGATTTCTATTGCTTACCACTGAAATTTTAATGGTCTAGTACTGTAATTACAGTTTGTCTGCCACTGTAAATTCCTTATCTGCCAGTGTAATTTAGTTTGACATGTTCTTTTTCTGCTCCTCTGTAACCAGTGTAAAAACACTTGTTAGATTTTGCTATTGTGTATGATCTGCTCATCTGTGTATGTTGTACTCCCTCTGTAAAGAAATATAAAGGCGTTTAGATCACTACTTTAGTGATCTAAACGCTCTTATATTTCATTACGGAGAGAGTAACATTCAGTGAACTAATGAATGCTAGTTCTTATTGCTTTTTCTGGTGATCTCTGGATTTTAAGTTTATAACGAGAGTGCTCTGTGGATTGTGATCTGCTCTTTTGCTTTGGTAGCAACCTGTTGCTGCTCAAAGTAGAACAATATTTTTTGCATTAGCTAACGAATTTTTTTGCAGGATTTCTTTCCCTGTCATCTTATATGTAAATTTCACAGTGATAGTACCTTGTACATCATTTGCGCTTGAAGTAGTTGAGCAAAAGTGTATGCCCCGCTCTGTTATTTTGTCAAGAATCAAGTTAGAAAAGGATAATTGAATATGTTTGTTCATTTTTTCAATTTTTAATGCTACAATAAAGTCATACATTAAGGAAATCAGCTTGGTCATGTTCGAGTTACAGCTCCTCCACTTTCATGCTAGATTCCATTCCCTTTGATCCCATTGCAGGCACCTGTGCATATTATTTTAAAAAAAGTATAAGCAGTGAATCGTTATTGAATAAACAAGAACTATCTACATTGTTTGTGCCAATAGTATTAGTGTGTAGCCTGATATTTTTCTAGTTTTTTTATCTGATCATTGTCCTAAATCATATGTAATGATCATTTTAGTTTCAGTGTGTACTCATTCAAAATTACAAGTAAAAGGTCATATCATTTCGAGCTTCAAGTACAAATAAAAGGTATTTGTATACAATTCCAAAGTTTATAAAATTCTGTCATAGATTCATTGCTTTTCTTCAGGAGTAAATTTGTAAACATCATCATAGTTTCTGAAAGTATAGTCATAGCTTTCTGAAAATACATTATTCCTAGACTTTTTTGTTCAAGCATTTTTTTCCTAAATGATTTCATATCTTCCTGAACATGCTCCCCTTAATCCTTTTTTCTTTTGACCATGTGTTGTAAATGAATTCATAAACTTGCAAGTAGTTTCTCTGTTCCTGTCTCCCTATACTACTTTGGTCTAGTATTCTTCCTGGTTCTAGTGTTCTTTTTGTGACACATAAGTACAGTTCCAGAGCTCAACTTTTGGTCCCTGCAGCAAGTAAGTGAGGATTTGAACTGTGTTATATTTTCTTACAGTTTTAGTAAGTTTTTTTTTCATGATTATCCCGCCTATGATCTTAGATTTGGTTTGTGAATCTGATGTGTTTCTTCAGCTATGTAATGATCCACACACTGTTGTTTCTTTCAGATGTACACGTTCATGAGAGAGATCTATTTTACTCATGCTAGATGTATGGCGAATTCAAGAGAAGGGAATGTTTACCTGTGAATCCTTTGCTTCTTCAGCCATGTTCTTCTTCAAGCTTGTGTCCCAGAACATGGAGGAAACGTCATCACTTTGTTGCTTTTCTGTCCGGGTTAGAGAAGGAGGGGGTGGACCCGTTAAGTTTCTGTTTGATATATGTGGTTTGTTTAAACGAGTGAGACAGGAAAAGGTACATACAGGGGACAAGGTACAGAAGGCAGTTGTCACATTACTAGTTAGCTGAAAAATCCGGCTGAAACCCAATTGGTTTTCAGCCGGATGTTAATTAGACAGTCCCTATTTTTAAATAGACGAACATTTTTTCAAGTTCATGAATATTTATAAAGTTCGTGCAAAAGTTTTTAGTCTATGAATTTTTTTACATTTGTGCATCCTTTTCCAAATTCATGAACATTATTTGAAATTAATGATTTTTTAAAAAATCATGGTTTTTTAATTCATGACATTTTCTAAAATCTGTGAACACATTTTTATTTAACAACTCATTCAAATTAAAAGATTGACATCCATTTTGTGTTCTAAACGAGCAGTGAAGCAAGCAAAAAAAAAAGTAAGCGGGCAAGTGGAGCCGGGAGCCGAGCTGAGCAAGTGAGTTCTTCATTGCTCGGCCCATGTGAGCATTATGGCAGTACTTTTACAATTTCAACGTAAAACAAGAGTTTTCAAGGAGGAAATACACGTGAGCACCTGGGTGCTCCACCGCCCAAAAATAGGAGAGAAAAAATGATTTTTTATTGAAATCTTGGGATATGAAACTTGCGTGCCCAATCTACTCCCGTATGATGTTTTATAGAAAAATACTAGGAAATGTATCTGTGGCGAAGAAAATAAAGTCCGAACTAAAATCCATCTAAATAGTTTTTTCTATACATAGGATTTTTTTTGGTCTTTTTGCCACAGATAGGTTTCCTGGTATTTTTTCACAAAATTTCATACAAATGTAGATTGGGCACCCAGGTTTCATATCCCAAAATTTCAGTTTTTTTTTTAAATTTCTTTGTATTTTTCTAAAACTTAATGTTCATATAGGGGTGCGTAGCGCCTAAGTGCTACCAATACTCTTCCCTTTGAAGGGGCTCACACAACCAACACAGGCTACACCAAGGCCCAAATATGTATCTTCTCAGAACAAATACTGCCTCAACTGCAGCCCATCACGATATGCAAATGAAATGGACACCAGTGGCGGCGCCAGCCTCAAGAATCTATGGGGGTCTATTCCCCTCTAGTTAGGGTTTTCTCTACTCGCGGCGGTGATAGCCTGCACGTCGAGATCGCTTCTCCCCTGCCGTCTCCCCCCCATCCCTCCCGCCGGTTTGTTGCTCAGGGGACTCCTCGTGGAGGGTTTCTTGGCGGTGACCACGGGTGCTGGATGCGTGAGGCGATCTAGGGACTCCTCAACAGCCCGATCGTTTTCTTCATCGAGTTAGGGTTTTCACAGATGGCGGACAAAGCTTCAGGGTCGAAGACAGTAGACTCCAAAGTTGTGGCAGAGATGATGGAGAGGCTTGGCCTCCAAGAGGACGACCTGCACGATGTAGTCTTCGAGGGACAGGATGCCCTCCCACCAGAGTCGATCAGATGGATGGCGCTGGCTAGGGTTCATACTGAGAAAGCCTACAGCCAATACTGGTTTTTCAAGACGATGAGAGCCGCATGGGATCTGGCACAAGAGGTAAAGATTAGACCCCTCGAAGACAATTTGTACACCTTGCAGTTCTCGTGTTTGGGCGATTGGGACAGAGTTATGCAAGAGGGACCGTGGAATTTCAAGGGTTTTGTGGTGATTATTTCACCGTATGATGGGTTCACAAAACCGTCTCAAATCAAGCTTGACACCCTGGAGATATGGGCACAGATTCATGATCTTCCTGATGGATTTTGCCCCATGTTGAAGGTCTTAGCAGAGAAGATTGGTGAAGTGGTGTTCGTGGAACCTAAGTCTCATGACTTTGAAGGAAACTTTTATAGGGTTAGAGTCAAGATCGATGTTCACAAGCCCCTGAAGAATGCTACATCAATTGTCAAAGAAAACAAGAGACATATTTTTCTTGTGAAGTATGAGCGCCTCCCTGACTGGTGTGCCGTCTGCGGTCATCTTGGTCACCAATTCAAGGAGCATGGGGACGGGATCCATCCCCCGAAGGCCCTAGTTTTTAAGGAGCTGAGAGCTAGCTGGTTCCGTGGAGCTGGAAGGGGTCCGGGAGAAGGGCGCGCCCGCAGAGGCGGCTTCGGTCGTGGTGTGCCAAGGGGTGGTACTGGTTTCAGCATTGGGAGAGGCATGTCCCAGCAGCCAAAGCAACATGTAGGAGGAGAGGACGAGGATGCTCTCATGGAGGACGCTGAATCAGCTAGGAAGAGATCGTCGAAGACAGACATTACAAAGGACAAAAACACTGCAAAAGGAGCGCCGACCAATGCTCTCATGCTTCCGGCACCTCCCATTGTTCCTCCAAGCCCATCGTCTCGACAAGAGCAGAAGAGAACCAAGGTTGCCCTTACTGACAAGGGTTTGCCAAAGAAAATCTCACCGACAAGACCAAGGAAGCGCCCATCACGGAGACCCAGAGCGGCCTCCGCGGGGTACAATGAGTATATTGTGCTGGAACTGTCCTGGGGTGGGTAGACCCGCGAGAGTTCGTGAGCTTTGCGCTTCAAAATAACATTTTTGGAGCATTGATTTTGTTTCTTTGCCATGATTTCCACGAATGTCATATGGTGATGAAATTCTACAAGCCAATAAATATTTTGTCAATGTTTCTAACAAACAAATTCAGATTTATTTTGATTTCTCCTTTTTTTATTCTACTGTTCATCCGAGCTCACATAAGCTCGGGATTAGAACAACCGCGTACCCCTTATGGTCATGTACTCTCATTCACTCAAAAAAAAAAAACACATAGCGCTCCCTAGATTAGGAGCCTCCGCATGCATAGCGGGATGTGGCGGTCACTATGGGCCCTGTCTATAAGGGTGTGTGTCATTGGTTGAGAGTAACACACACCTAGTTGTATTGGGCCGACTAGTGTTTTTTGGTTTTTTTGGAATCTATTGCTTGGTTTTTTCTTTCTTTTCTATTTTTCTTTTTCTTTTTTCTTTTTTCCTTCTTTTTATTTTTCACATTATAATTCATGAATATTATTTAAAATTATGAATATTTTTCAAATGTATGAATTTTTTTCAAATTCATGAATGCTTATAAAGTTCGTGAAATTTTTTCAGTTTATGAATATTTTTACATTCGTGCACCCTTTTCCAAATTTTTGAACATTGTTTGAAATTCATGATTTTTGAAATCATGATTTTTTTCAAATTCATGGCTTTTTAATTCATGACATTTTCTAAAACTGTGAACACATTTTCATTTAACAACTTGTTCAAAATTTAAATATTGATAGCCATTTTTTTCTAAACTAGCAGAGAGTGCAGTAAGCGAAAAAAAAAATAAGCGAGCGGGCGGAGCCGGGAGCCGAGCTGAGCAAGAGTCTTCATTGCTCGACCCATGTGAGTGTTATGGCAGTAGTTTTATGATTTCAACGTAGAATAGGAGCTTTCAAGGGGGAAACACACAGGAGCACCTGGGTGCCCCACCCCCCTATATGAAAACTAAATTCAAAAAATAGCAGGAAAATAAAAAAAAACTGAAATCTTGAGATATGAAACTTGTTGCCCAATCTACTCCCGGATGAAGTTTCGTAGAAAAATACCAGGAAATGTATCCGTGGCGAAGAAAATAAAGTCCGAACTAAAATCCATCTAAATATTTTTTCTATACATAGGATTTTTTTGTCTTTCTTGGGACAGATATATTTTTTGGTATTTTTTTCACGAAATTTCACACGAGTGTAGATTGGGTACCCTGTTTCATAGTCTAAAATTTCAGTTTTTTTTTTTGAAATTTCTCGGTATTTTTTTAAACTTAATGTTCATATAGGGTTGCGGAGCACCCAAATGCTCCGGGCGCTCTTCAGGGGCTCACACAACCAACACAGGATACACCAAGGTCCAAATATGTAAGGACATGACAATCACCCATCGAGCAACTTCCCTATCTTCTCAGAATAAATATTGCCTCATCTTCAGCCCATCACGGTATACAAATGAAATAAACACCACCATAACATAAATAAAACCCAAGCCAACGTAAATAAAAGCAAAACCGAACAACTGACTGCAATGACCTGTTAGAGAAAAGAGCTGATCCCACGAGCGAATCATCTTATGTACAGTTTCAGGTGGGTGACGGATGAGTGACTGGTTGCAAGTACCAATCGTTCCATTCAGTAAACAGTGGCTTACTACTGTAGTATTGTCCTACTCCAGTACTCCCACTTGGCCACATGTATTTCTGCTTTGCTTTGTTTGATTCAAGCTTTAATTAAGCTGCATTCATACTCAAACATGAAAGTACTTGCCGATTGTACCCTCATTTGCGAATTCGCATCAAACGTTGGACGTAAATATAATTAAATCGATCAGTTAATTATTTACGTCCGTGTCAAAACTCTGACCCTGTGTTTTCGCTTTGTTAATGCTGAGGCGCAAGTGCCGTTAATTCAGACGTGCAAGTACATGCTCGATCCGACTTTGGAGATGGGATTGTGCGGCATGTAGATAGGACCAATTAATAATGAAAAGTTGAGAACACACGGTGCTTCGGTTTGCATCTTGAAACCTAAAAACCAACTGAGTACAACGTATATTTCTTGATCGAGACGCGTGGGCATGCATTCGTCACTCGCTAGCAGAGTACGGTAACAAATAAGAAAGAATATCATATCATGTATATTCAGTATAAGCCCTTTTACAGTCTATAATCAATTTCTTTGGTACCGGCCTGCTATATACATAGACCCTCGGTCGGTATATATAGATAAAAAAAGGAATAAGAACCACATGGCAAGTAAATAATAATCATAATCAAAGGAGAATAAAAGAACAAGAAATGTAAAAGAATAATTGTACCCTAAATACAGGAATTTGTTTAGCTTCTTGAACAGTAGGTCCGTGCACTTAATCCATGATACTGCTCGTGGTCTTCTTGATGAGGTCCCATGCACTTCTCACGTGCCTTTCCTCCTGCAGCGACGATCCAACGGCGAAACGGAGCACAAATTTGTCACCGACCACCGTGTGGGCAAGATAAGCCTTGCCAGTCTTGTTGAGATTCTCCATTAGCAAGCGGCTGGCCTCGTCGGCATCCTCCTCCGTCATGGCTCCACTTGCCTTGATCCTAAAGCACACAAGAGCAAAGTTCCTCGGTACGACCACCTCAAACCTATCGTCGGCACGGACGAAATCTTCAAACATCTTGGCCATGGCAACGTCACTACGGATGTGCTCTTGGAGCTTTGCGGTGCCATAGGTGCGCATGACCATCCAAAGCTTGAGCCCACGGAAGCGCCGACCGACGCCGACCTGCATGTCCTTAAGATCGGTGACCTCGCCGGAATCGGTAGCGTCGTTCTTGAGGTACTCCGGGTTGGTCTCCAACGAGTCGCTTAGTCGGTGAGCATCACGGACGTAGAGACATGTGCAATCGAGGCATGTGAGTAGCCATTTGTGTGGGCTCATGCTAATGGAGTCCACACGCTCTACGCCATCAAGATGGTGGCGGAACTCCGGGCAGATACATGCGCTGCCAGCATAGGCAGCATCCACGTGGACCCATGCATTGAAGATGGAGGCCACGTCTGCGACGGCACCGACCGGGTCGACTGCGTTGGAAGATGTGGTTCCCACGGTCGCGCAGACATATGTTGGCATGAGACCGGCGTCGGCATCAGCTTGCATGACCTCGAGAAGCTTTGCCGGGTCGAGCCCATAGTTGGTTTCCGGCCCGGTAGGGATGGACCGGATGTTGGCGGGGTCGAAGCCTGCGAGGCGACAAGCCTTAAAGAACGTGGAGTGGGTTTGGTCGGCAGCATACACAACCAAGCGTGGGATGTCAGACACTCCGACAGAGCCGCTCCGACGTAGCGCCGCGTCACGGGCGGCGACTAGCGTGACGAGCATTGCCTCACTCGTCGTGCCGAGGATGACGCCACCGCCGGTGCCACGGCCAGTGCTGGTGCGATTCATGAAGGTGGTGGGTAGGCGCAGGAGCTGCGCAAGCCAGTCAAGAGCAAGGACCTCCATCTCGGTGGCTGCAGGTGAGGCCTGCCACGTGAATCCAACGGTGTTCATGGCCGATGCGATGAGGTCGCCGGCGATGGCAGCGGCGCTGTTGGTGGAGGGGAAGAAGGCGAAGAAGTTGGGGCTAGCCCAGTGCGTCATGCCGGGCACGACGGAGGTCCTGAGCTCCTTCATGGTGACGTCGAACGGCGCGGGGTATGTCGGTGGGGACGCGCTGAGCTCGTCTTGCAGGTACCCGGGCTTCACGTTAGGGAGAACGGGCATGGACTCGACGTTGGTGTAGTAGTCGGAGATGAAGTCGACAGCCTTGTGAAGGTATTCACGAACATCTTCGGGGTTGAGCGGCTCGAACCCCGCCTTGTCGTCGGGGATAGCGGAGAAGGACATGGGGTTGGTGCCCAAGCTGCCCATTCCTTTTAGGTAGGTAGTTTAACCCTTGATTAGGAGCAAAGGTTGGGAGGCGGAAAAAAGGCTTGGCTTAACGAAGTGGGGCGAGCTAGCTTTGCTGCCGGAGAGCAAGAAGAAGAGGCGGAGGAGCTAGTAATTAGCTGGCTTGCTTTGCTGCTTGGTGAATGGAGTTCCTGGTTGGTGCGGGGTATATATAGGTGGATCCGGGAAGCGGCGTGGCGGGGTGGGCGTTGGATGGGTCCTGGTCGCTGCTACGAAGGTTGGTGGTTGGTAGAGAACCGAGCTCGAGCCCGCGCGACACGAGTCTGATGGTCAATTCGTCTGTTTGGTCCGGATACTGCCAGATGCACCCACACCCAGGCGCACCCGTCATGGTGCCGTTCGCTGATTGGTTATCATCCGGCTGCTTAAGTGTTTTTTCTTTCTTTTCCTGAAAAATGTCTTTTTTTTCTATATACTACAGGGGGCCTGCATGCATGGATGGTTTCCGTTACCACAAAAATTCGTTTCTTTTTCATATTATTATCTACTGCATAGTAGTAAATATCATGTGGGTCATAATCATTCATGCATCATACGTACAAATAATTTTTGTGTTATATAGTTTATACAACACTACTATTAGGTTTAATAATTATTTTCATCATATGCACCAATATAAACTTCAGATGTTTTATTTTCAAACGATATAATTTTTGTGTTATATAGTTTACATTAGGGTGATAAAATTGATAACCTAGGTATACGCATAGGACTTGTAAACTGAAACAGAGGTAGTACTCTCTTTGATAAAGTTAAAAGTCTTACTAGTGAATTTTTTTTATCAAGCATAGATTGACACCATCTGAACTTAACAATGGACATACTCTGAAACATATTGAAGCCATCTTAGAAAAGAATTAGGAGACAATTATCATGCCAGAAGAAAGAAGAAGAAAAAAAAAAGTGTGCTGAAACTGAACCTGTAATTGCGCATAGCATGCAAATGTGAAAAAAATGCTTGGTAGTGTACATTCTTTTTTGTTGATGGAATTCAATTCATTATGATGATTGTACCCTCTCGGAAGTTATAGAAGTTTCAGAAAAATCATCGAAGTGCCTAATAGTAGTGCTTGCAACATACAAACTACCGAACATATAGCACAAACAGTTTTAAAAGGTGGAGAGAGGAGAAATATAATCAAGATGCCATTATCCCTTTAAAATTAGAGGATGGTTGGGAACAAATAATTATTATTTACATTAATAATTTTGATTGTTATGCTCTTCGTGATCTCAGTGCTAGTGTTTCTACAATTCTTAAATCCTTTTATTAAGTGTTGGGATTGAAACAAGTGTCACCTTTAGAGCTTAATATTCATCTTGTTGATTCCACTAAGTAATAGCTTGTGTGAAGGATTGATGCTGTTCTTATATTAGTGCTAATATAAGTTATGTTCCTATTGATTTTATCATTCTGGACATACAGAGCCATCCTTTGTGTCAAATTCTTTCTGGAGTACGGCGGTCTGAACATAATTCAGAGCTATTTAGATGAATGCCTATTCTTTTGCAGAAAAATCGTAATTATATTATATGTTAGAAATATGTATTCAACAAATATACAACTGATGTGCACATCAAGCTTCTCACAGTACCCCACTTTGTGTCCCATTTAACATCTCATGGCTCAGTTATGCAACTCAAAGCCCATTACAAGTTTCACGTAGTTGGCGGTGACATGGGGGCATCATCATGGGCTCTTCACATAGAGAGAGGAAGAGCATATGTGACGGGCTTGAGCACGAATTGGGATTTTTGGACGATCGGGGCGTACGAGGCACGGGAAGCCGCAAGGCGCGTCGTCGGGACATTGGTAACCAAGGAGTGTCCATCGGTGTGCAATGACGTATGCGTAGAGCGCTTGCTCACACTGTTCGTTAATTAATTACAACAGCTAATCTCCAGAAATTGAAAAGTCGGCTGATTCTAAAAGTAGGGTTCAAACCGTTCTTTAAACTACCATTATAAATGTTATACGGAATATATGTAGTCAATAAAGATTTTCAGGTCAATCAACGTTCGACCAAATCTGTCGTTCTGACCCCGGTCCGAGCATGCGGTTCGTAATTTAACAGTCAAGACGTGTGGTGCGGTGCAAGCCCACGTGATCAATGTCACATGGAACAAGAGCCACGTGAATGTATACATGTGGAAATTCCATCTCTAACGCCGAATTCTTTTAGTTTTCTCGTGCTATAACGCGCACGTGCATGTGGTTGATTCTGTGAAGTCGTCAGTCATCACGGGCACAACTGATTTCGTGAATTATTTTCTTAAGGCATTTTCAAAGCAGACCCGCAAACTTTTCGCAACCGTTCAAACCGTGTTGTCCGGACCGCGAAAGCCATTCAACCCCGATCTGTATCGGTCCATGGAACGGTTCGGACGTGATTTCTCCCGTAAAACATAGACAAACGTGGGGAGGTTTACGGAAGTCCGGACCTATCTCAAGCCCGTTTTCTGACCGCCTTGGCCCACCAAACCCCCTCCCCCCTCCCGCGCGCGCTCTTGCCCGGTGCCAGCTGCCCGCATTCATGCTGTTGTAGAGCGCGCCGCTCAACACTGAAGACGGCCCAGGGCGGACGCGACCTCTCACTGCCTCCGCAATTGAAGTGGCGCACTGACGCCGTCCGCACGCGTCTCCGGTGTCCGCGCCTGTTCAAAGCCGGATATCTACTACGCCCGTTCAATGATGTTGTCTGCCCATCTTCCGCTATCAAGCAGGCTAGCCAGCCGAGAAACCCACTCCGGCGCCGCTCATTGACACACTCGGACGCATGGCCTCACCGAAATCTGCTATATAAAGGCGACCACACCGGCTCTCCACACCACAACACCATCCGCTCCACATTCTCCTCCCTTGCACTGCATCCGCCATGACCAACAGCGGGAAAGCATTGTGGGACAGTCTGTCGCCAGAGATGAAGCACGCGGTGGCCGCCCTTGCCGCCGGCTGACATAGCCGCCGTGCCATGCGGATCGGAGCCGGCTTGCCGGCCAGCTCGCCCGAGGTGGCCAATGATGAGGACGACACCACGATGGGGACAAGCTCCGACGACTCCTCCCCGACTCCCACACCTCATGCGCGCGCGAGCTTCACCATGGAGCAGGCGCATGCGCAGTTCAACGCCGCTATGGAGGAGGTGCAGCCTGCGCCGGCGCCTTTGTCAGCGTTCCAGCAGGCGCAGGAGGACCAATGGTACAACATGTTCCTCCTGAAGCAGCACTGGCTGGCGGAGGGCTGGATCTACGGCGAGCGCGAGCGAGGAGGCCGTGGCGGCCATGGCCGTGACGAACCCAAATTTCATGGCGGTGCAGCGTTCCATCTACGATGCCGTCCGTGCTCAAGCCGCCGCTCGGCAAGAAGCGGTAGCCGCCGAGGCGTAGCTACAGGTGATCGCGGAGGAGAACTACGCCAACTGCGCCTCCTACGCGCCGCCGATGAACCATCAGACAAACCCAAAATTATTTTTAATCCCCTATAAAGTCAGTACATACAAGATAAGTTTGACCATTAACTTCAACACCGGGCATTTAGCTTCCTAAACTGTCAAAGCGAACTGATTGATGACACATCATTTTCTTTTGCAGATACAGCAACCTATGCAACACAAAAAGAAGTAACAGAAAGGTATTTTTGGGAATAATCAGAGTTTTAAATTTTGATTCAAACTACTGAGTGCTTTGGAAACAGTAATTCAAAAAAACTTAAAACATTCAGGTGCGCAAGGAGCATGCATTTTTTCGCGGTTTGTAGACATTTGAGGACCTCATGGAAATAAAACAAAATCAAATCCAAACAATGTTCTTTTTTAAAGTTTCTTTCACAATTTTTTTTGCCACGATCTCCTCGAATGCCCAAACACCACGGATGTTTGCATGCACATCACACATTCGACCATCTTGAATGTGAAAAAATAATCAGTTTTTTACTATTTTATTTGAATTACTGTTCATGCCCAAGTGAAAAATGCATCTGGGCATCGAATTGCTGCACTCGTGCTTTTTGCTATTTTTTGTTGCTAGTTGTTCTGGCATGTGTGAGAAACTATCAGCACACAATCCTACAATATTCCACTTTGGCTAAGGCCAATGGGAAAATTTGTCATGTACGTAAAGTTAATGGGGCACAAAATTACTATATGTCTAAAGTTTGTGGGACAAATCTAAATTTAATAAATAATTTAGAGACCAAAAGAACTTTCCCAATTTATTTTCAATTGCAAACTGACTTGGCAGTTGATATAAAAGTTGATCTCAAAGTGGAAACACTGATTCATTTTTGTTCGTCTTACTCAGCATGTTCACTCAACTTTTTTGTTTTCATTTTCTCCTTCTTATTCTTCTTCGTTTTCTTCTTCCGCGTTGAAAGAAATCCCTTACTATTAGGACATACTGTTTGGTACAACTTATGGCTACTGTATTCACTTTCTTTAATTGTGCGTCTTCTTTCAACTATTTCATACCCTCTCGCCCTGAGCAAAGTTCTTCTCAAATGCTAACTAATGAAATCCATCTCCAGAGTCAGATTTCGTGGAAGTCAGAATTCATCCCTAGTCGACCTGGACTCGGCCCAATGAGCCTCGTTGCGCCCACGACCTTACATGAGGCACGCCTACTTGCCGGTCAGATCAATGACTCCAAAGATCTCAGAATATCCACGATCAGTAGCAAAAGACCTACAACCTTATAAACCCTAGCCTTGTCCCCTTATATAGGCAATGTTAAAGCTAGGTCATAGATCATCGAATCCTCTATACACCTACGTGATCAGCCCTTACGTGCATGTCTTCCTCTCCCGCACTACTTGCCTTGCATCATCCTTCCCTCGCCCCTCTAACTGTTTATCCTACTCGTAGCACCACTCCCCCTGGTTCCCCACACCGAAACTCGCCCCTCCCACTCATAGAGGCGCTGCCTCGCTCCCTCCAAACAATCTCGCCGCTGGTTGCAGCTCCTAACCCCACGATCGCAGCTTCTATCACCGATGGTGCAACCTTTTCGCAACCTTCAGCGCGCTGGTTCCAGTATCTCCATTGGGAAGTTGCAAATTTTTCGGTCAATGGTTGCAGCTTGCCAACGGAGGTGACCATCGATTCCAACACATGGCGTCACCGTCTCCGGCGTTGGATGGTTGCATTAAATGGTGGCTGTCATTCCAGCATCGGCAGGTAATGGTTGTAGCGCCGTGATGTTTGCGTATGTCTTTTCCAGCACCGACGGGTGCCTGTTGCAAATTTCGGCACGCTGGATCCAACATCGATGCTAGGAGGTTGCAGATTTTGCCTTGAAAGATTGTAGCTTGCCGTCGGGGGTGATCGTCTATTCCAAAATGAGGTGCAGAGGGGAGGGGGCACCCCCGTGTGGGAGATGAAGGAGCGCTGAGAGAGAGAATTGGGGGGTGGGCACTGGTGCAGAGGTTGCTTTCGTCGTAATCTCATGGGGGCGAGGGAGGAGGGGGAAGATGGGCAAGCGAGAGAAGAGGAGG
This sequence comes from Aegilops umbellulata, assembly GCA_032464435.1. Lineage (NCBI taxonomy): Eukaryota > Viridiplantae > Streptophyta > Magnoliopsida > Poales > Poaceae > Aegilops > Aegilops umbellulata. The sequence goes on from CP136055.1 coordinate 536,844,679, forward strand.
AGGAGATCGTTCGGAAGAGAGGAAGATGAAAACGGGTGAAGGAGAAGGATTTGGGAGAAGATAAGGGAAATGATGAGTGGTTCTAGGCTCACGAAGGGAGACGCTCGCCGTACGTGCACCAACCGGCGCAATTCTTGGCCGCCGATTCGCAACATTAGCCAAATAATCACCACATGATTCACTCTAATATGTACACACCATATTTCTTGGATGTTTCTCGAAATTTTCAACTCAGTTTTGAAATTTCAAAAAATAGACATCATGTGCTCTGGATTCGGGAGCACAAAATATATTCTTCAGGAGAGAGGGGTAGTAGATTGGGTGTGGGAGGAGAGAGAAGTCGTGATGACTGATGAGTGGGCGACACGTTTACGAGTTGATGGGCTGGACTTGGCTTAATGTGATCTATTGATGCAAAATCTGCTTTCATAATGAAAATGGTATGAATTAAGCACTCTCCGTTGGATTCTTTACAGCCAGAATTCTTCGCATGTTTTTGTCCGTGAAGTCAAAATTAATCAACCGATACAACGTACCTGCACAGGAGTTGAACTAAAATGTCAATTAGTTAGGTGCACGCGACGAACCGGAGCTGTACAAATATTCTGGCTTCCTCACTTGAGTATGACTTGGTAGCCAGGTGTAACTATTGTATCGATGGAGGAAAACCATCGTCGTTTACCGTGGCTATATGCATACGCACGCATGCACGAATGCTACAAGAAACTTTCTCTGTCTTTTTCACTGACAAAGGTGCTGAGCTAATCCGGATAGTTAAGCAGCAACGTACGCCTTTGACCTAGGCATGCACGCATACAAACTTCTTTAATGTATTAGGGTATCTTCCGCGAAAACATATGTACTGAGGTGTTGTACATATGTAACTAAGTAGACTAATTAAACGTGATATAGTTCGAACCTGCAATGCTTAGGCCATCTCCGGTCGTTCGGCCCCCAGGACGCCTAAATAGAGCGGCCTGGGCCGAGCCGGCGCTAGTTCGGCCCCTGGGGGCGAACTAGCGCCCAGTCACGCCCCCACGCGCCGGCCCCAGGATGTAGGAAATTTAAATTTGGTCGTTCCCGCTCACAAAAGACGCCGCAAATCCGGCGATCGGACGTAGTCTGGCGTTATAAAAAACAGAGTTCGCGTGCGCAATGATTCACTCGGCGGGGTCGGCTCCAGGCGTTGGCGGAGTCGGCGTGCGTGGACTCGACGGTGCCGGAGCTGCTTCGGTGCTGGGCTGTGTCGGCGCGGCTTCGACACTGCTGGGCGGCGACGTGAAGGCGTCGTTTGGGCTTGGCGTCCGGGTGGTCGTGGGCGTCGTGGGCGTCGTCGGCGTTGCTGTCGGCAGCTCGTTCAGGATGAGGCCGCGCTGCATCAGGTACCACGCCTTGAGCTTCTCGTCGTTGCTCTGGAGCATGTCCGCTCCGCCCATCAGAAAAGCCATGTCGGTGTTCCTCTTCTTCGCGGCGACGTTCGTCCGGAGCAGGTCGAGTTTGATGGCGTTGTTCTTCATCAGCGACGGCCACCGCGCCTCGGTCTTCTCTTCGCGCAGGACGGCCCGGGCCTGCGCGTCGGCGAGGCAATGCTCGATGGACTCCTGAACTCGCGCGGTCGCCGCGTCGGCGTTTTTCCCCTTCTTCGCCAACTTGTGCCCGTCCGGCCGCCCCTCTGACGCGCCCGGAGTCGGCGTGTCCGGCTTGTATGTCTCCTTGGCCTTGTCGAGGGCACGCCGGACTTCCGCCCACTTTTCGCACTTGTCAATGCGCTTGTAGACGTGGAGGTGTTTGAAGTCGGCGTCTTGGTTGTCGCCCCGATACATGGCGAACATACGCAGCAGCTGATCCTCAACGCTGGCGCCGCTCTCCGGGCGAGCCGCGACCTCCTCGACGATTCCATGCCATTTGTTGCACGCCAACTGGACACGGCCCCAATGGTTCGCCATCGCCTTGGAGCCGCGCTGCATGTAGACGCCTTTGAAGTAGGGGTCGACGAGCTTCCGTTCGTCGAACTCGGCCTTGATGCGGTCCCAGTACGTCTCCAAGCTCTGGTTCGCGCCGGTAGTCGGGTCGAGGCAGACGACTTTCCATGCTTCGGCGAGGCATTCCTCTTCCTTGGACGTCCACTTGATGCGCGGTTCGCCTGACCTGGCCGCCCGCTTCTTCTTCTTCTTCTGGCGCCCCTTCATCGGAACAGGAGCCGGCTCATCCTCCTCCTCCTCCTCCTCCTCCTCGGGTTCCTGCGCGTCCTCGCCGTAGACGTAGCCGAGCTCGGCCTCCATGTCGCCGCTGAGATCCACTACCTCGTCCTGGGTGGCGAACCCGGGAGACGCGGCGGCCGCGGTCGATCCTGTCGCAATGATGTCGTCCATGTCGGCTCCCGTGTCGTCGGCGTCGCCGAGGTGCGAGAAGGGCAGCGGTCCACAGTGGAGATGGGGCGTTGGTGTGGTCGTGTAGGCGGCGGGCGGCGAGTAGGTGTATGGAGGGTACTGCACGCCGACGAAGGCGGGCGAGGGCGTGCGCGTAGCGGGGTGACCATGAGGGAAGGTCACGTTTGGGTTGAACCCACCGTGCGCGTCGCCGTCGGCGTAGCCGGGCGACGATGAACCCCATGGAGATCCGGCGTCTTGCTGTCCCCAGGGCGCGTACTGGGCGTGGTTGACGACGGGCGGATTCATCCCCGCCTGGTCGACCGATGAGGAAGACGCCGCCAAGCGCGCCGCGTTGTCGCGGGCCTTCTTGGCGATGGTCCTGTTCCGCCTGTCGGCGGTGAATGCTTCGCGTCGCTGAACTTCCACCCTCCACTCGGCGTTCGACATGCCCGGCGGCTTCGATGGCGGCGCCCTCGGCTTCGGCTGGACCGCGGCGCCAGTCGCGTTTGTCGCCGCGCGCGGCATGGCGTACTTCTTCGGCGGCATGGCGGCGACTGGAAGGCGAGCGGGGAGGGGTTTGGCGGGAGAAAGGGGGAGAATGGCGGGAGGAGGGCGAGCGAGCGGGAGAGATGCGAGGGAAAAGCGTCAACAAACGGCGGGAAAAGGCCCTCGGATCGCCTCCAGGGCGGGCCCACGCGCCTTTTTCGCTTGCGCCGGCTCCCCAAGCGCCCCCCAGGGCGCCGGGTTCGGCCTGAGTCCGCCGGCACCAGTTTTGGCCCGAGCCGGCGAAAATCGGGATCCTGAGGGCGCGACTGGGCCGATTTTTCGGCGCCGGCGCAAAAATAAACGCCTGGGGAGGCCTTCCTGAGGGCGCGGCTGGAGATGCCCTTAGCTACCTAGGGGTTTGCCCATCATCCATGCGTGGCTGCACGGTACCAGCAACGCTCAGATCTTCTGTCAGGTTGCATGCATCGTGAACAACCTAAGAAAATGGACGACTTAATTACTTGGTTATTTAGTCAAATATATTTGATGGGAGGAGACAGAATTAAATTTTCAAGCGAATTTGTATAAATAAAAGAAGTTAATTTGTGTTTTGACTTTTGACCGGGCATTCGGACGTGGTAAAAGTAAAAAAAATATGAATACGCTTGATGCCTGTGCTACTTTCATAGCAGCATGCGTGGCTGAGTGCGACCAGGAACACCTATAAGTTGGAGCATTTTGCTGAGGCGGAAGATCGCACCAAAACTTGATTTAAAAGTAAGAGTTAATGTAAGTTGAGAAATGTGTGATAGCTCCAGAGTGCCCCTACACCCTCTAGGTAAGTTACGTGTAATACTATTAGAATTGTTTTCCAAATATAAGTCAAGTATTATTATTTTTAAGGTATATAACTTACACAGATACGATTTTAATTGTGATACATCGGCGATTTCAACGGCGAGGGGTGAGGCCGTGATAGGGTCGTGCATAATTAGATGTTTGCAAATCAGAAGGGCAGCAGTACTTCCCAGCGTGATGGGGGAGAGACCCGAGCAGTATTGTGCGTGCGCATTGGGAGAAGATGAGGAGGGGCGAAGATGGTGGCGCACGGCGGCGATGGGACAAATGATGAAGCGCATTTTGACGTCCATGACAAAAAGATTAGTCAAATCGTACCAAATACCACGAGACTTCGAGAGGAGAGGAGCTCAATTTTCTTTGAGTGCGTTTCTGCGAGATTTTTAATAAAGAGATCAATTTTCTACCAGAAAAACAGTCAAGCCCGCATTTGATTCATACACTTCCTTGCATTTGATTCGAGAACCCTTATTTTTCTCATGTTTGAGTTAATTTTATCTACACATGGGATGACAAATAGTAGGCAAATTTTTGGACATTGAGGCAACACTTCAGACAATTTTGGACACCCAACATAGGCAACAAGCTTCCTACACTACAGGAAGAATTTTCTGCACATGATGGTGCCTTGTGGAAAGATGCGGGCAACAACCACTTAGCCAAAACATTCATTCAATCATCCACTAGTGCCCGATAACTATGGTGCATAATCTCTAGAACAGTCCTTCCGCTCCTTGAACATATGCATAGTGTCAGTCATATGACTCTTCTCTTGCTGATATATCAGTTTCGTTTTTATTTGGTTAGACTGTTGGTATTGGTTGTGTACATCTTAGCTATGTAGAGGGAGGGTATTTTTCATCTTGATTTCTATCTGCTTGATGCTACATATTTAATCAATAAATACCCTTTATAGGAAACTAGCAAAAGAGCCTTGTGTTGCAACGGTTGAGAAAAATACCACACTCCCCTAACCCAATAACCATGACTCCGGACTCCAATAGGTCCACGTCCTTTATTTTAACACGTGACATCTTATCTATGTTGCCACTTATCCTCCTTGTAACCCTCGTCGACAGTGCACAGTGTTCACAATCACAACACGTTTGAATGTTGTCAATCCTAGGGCATCTCTCTCTCTCTCTCTCTCTCTCTCTCTCTCTCTGGTCATAAGATGATGAATCTTTTTTTCCTGCAAGGTTTTTGGCAAGGCGGTGCCTGGTTATAGATGTTTTATTTTTCTCAACCTTGATTTTGTTGAGGTGTTCATTTTTAATCTGAATCAGCACCGGTATGAAAGAAATACGGATCATGCGTTATTGATTAAGGTCGCACCATAAATAGTATTTTAAAAAGCGTTATAGATAAAATCACATCATATTCAGATTCTACACATTTTTCTAATCAAATTCCATATATGGCATGATAAATTTGGAGTTAGGGTTTAAAAGATATGGATATTAAAAAAACATTTGATATGTACCGCGAGTTTATTAACCCAAATATCAGCGGGTTTCCTGCAGAAGTGAAAATCTGGCTTAAATCTGACCTGCGGATTGATTACCAGAAACATTACAGTGTTCTAAATAGAACAAAAATCTGAATTAAAAGTGAACTGCTGGTTGATTACCAGAAACATGGAGAAGTTTTCTGCAAAGTAGCATAGCAGACCAAGAATACATATTTCCAATATTAGTAGATATAGATAAAAGGTACATATGGTGCATTTTTGGAACAATGCGGGTAACAATACTTTCTAAGCAATGTTCTGGTGGTGTCCAACATCACTACTAAACTGCATTATTGTAGGCATTTTTTTGCATCCTGAGAACATTACGGTAGTTAATTAACCCACGCAATATTACGTAGGGAAATGTTTCGTTCATACTCTGTACATTCTCCAATCCCCAAAAACACGTCTTATAAGGCACGAAAAGTTTAGGTAAATGTTTTGTTGAAATCAGCATATACCGTCCATTTTACCAAAATCGTTAAGCTGACTGTTATTATATCTGTCGGGCTGATATAACAACTTTGTTAGAGTTACTCTAGATCACCAGTACCAATATATTGCATAGCTCAAGCATGAAGAAAAATCATTTGTTGTATAATTTAGATGGACCATGGATGGGGGACTGGTTGCCTACAAGTGGGAGTACTAGTGGGGCTGCTACTCCTGACGGCAGCGGTGGGTGCTTATGTCCGCCCCGCCGGCCCAGACGTGCACACCGAAGTCAGAGGCGTGTGCTGCCCGCCGTGAGAGGCATCGGGCAAGGGAGAGGGACGCGGCGGAGAACTCTGTCTGTCACCGCCGTGGGTTACTGGCATAGCCCGATGAGCACGAGCTGCTCCTCGTGTGTGTCTACCGCCGGTCGCTTACGACGGCGGAGACAGACGCTCAGCGACTCTGCCGGAAGAACACGAAGGCTCTCTGGCTTGCCATCGAGCAACCCGAGCGTCAGGCCAAGGAGAAGGTGACGGAGGCGGCTCAGCTGGCCAAGCTCAAGCGCCAGTAGAACCGGGCCGTCCGGCGCCTAAAGAGCCTCATCATCGTCTCCTCCGACAACGACGGCTCCTCGTCCGATGAATCGGACGATCCTCCACTAGCCGTCGACGGCTATAGCTGCACTGGCGACCATAAGGGGAAAGGGCCGGCCCGGAAGTGGTGAAGATCCGCTTTCTTCAATTTAATTTTAAATTTTAGATGTAGTTTGAAGTTAAGGATGACAATTTTACTCATGGACATGGATATCCATGGATATCCGACCCAAATGGATAGGGTTTGGATATGATTTTGTGTCCATAGGCAGCGCCGAAACTCGTCCCGATTGCTCGTGGGTAGGGCATGCATATAATCTTGTACCCATGGGTATACCCAAATCCGACCCGATAGTATGACTTAATGGGCAAAAATCTGCCATCCCTACCTCGTAGTCACATGTCCCACTGCAATTTTACACTTTGTTATCTAAAACATGTAAAAGAAATCACACAATCACGCTCGCAACTTTTATTAGTTGACATTCAATCCCTTCCGTAACATACTTCAACGCCTCTTCCCTTATTTTTATCTCCTTGTTAAATGACTCGTCATTCTCTTATGTCAGAAAAAAATACTAACCGATCTTTGGTTGTTAGTGGACTATGATTTAACATAAGTGAAGTCTAGCCTGCCACGAGGTGAAGAATAGAAGAGGTTATGTTAACATTATGTTATGTCTTATTTATATGTCTCGATAGGACCCAATGGATATCCAGTGGGTATGGATATCCATCGTTTGGACATGAATTTTTTCACCCATGAACTTTTTTCATGGGCGGACAAAGATTGTCTTCATGGATATGGATATGGATGATATTGTTCAACCCAATCCAAACAACGACCCATTGCCATCCTCCGTGAGAGCCAGCGGGGAAGAGAGAGGGACGCGACAGAGTACTCTGTGCGCTGCCACTAGTAGAAAAGGGGGCTTTGGTTCAGGCCGGGTAAGCCCATTAGTCCCGGTTCAGTCCAGAACCGGGACCAATGGGTGCATTGGACCCGGTTCGTGAGCCCAGGGGGCCGCCCGGGCCACATGGGCCATTGGTCCCCGTTCGTCTGGACTTTTTGGTCCCGGTTGGTGGGACGAACCGAGACCAATGGGCCTCGCTCCTGGCCCACCACCATTCGTCCCGGTTGGTGACATGAACCGGGACCAAAGGCCCCCCTTTAGTCTCGGTTCATGCCACCAACCGGGGCCAATGGTGGTGCCTATATATACCCCCTCGCGCAAGAGCAGGACACACTGCTCTGTTTTTTCTTGCCGAGGGGGAGAGGGCTTGGTGGTGCTCTAGCTCACCTCCTATGCACGCAAGGTGTTCGATGGAATGCCCAAGCCACACTATATTCGGTTTCCCTTATATATTAGTCCAGGTTATAGTAATGTAATTGATGAGTTATGCATGCGTGCGCAGGTACCACTATATTCTCCTAGAGATTAGGCTTGAGCAGGGAGTAGTAACTGTCTTGGACTCTAGACGAAAAGATCCCTAGGAGTATGCGGACATGACTGAAATCCTCGAGAAGTAAGTTAAATCGATCATTATCCACCATATCAGCAACTTTGTTCATTTCCTGATATCAAGTAATTGTTTTCTTTTGTCTGGCAGGGTTTGGAGAAAATTCACCAAAAAATCTCCGGGACTGCCGAAGATGTTGCAATTTAGATACCCAAAAGTAAGTACTATAGTAGCATGTTCCGCGCGTCTCCTAGCTATTGATTCAAGCGCTAGTTTCATCAATACCATTTGGCATTCTTGCTTATCAGTTTGATTGACCTCTATTTCTTGTAAAGTGGTTGTGGCAGGAACAAGGGAATGATTTCTGTGGATACTACGTCTGCGAGTCCATCCGCCACACGACCTGTGAGCGGGGCTACTCTGACGAACAATATGAAGTGCGTAAATAACAATATTCACAATTTTATTTTATTACCATCATTTGTGTTGAGTTTCATTCATTCATATATATATGTATTGACCCCCTTCTTCAAATTAGATGTTTCGGATGCGGAATGAACTCCAAGCACCAGATCGCATGCGAGCAATTCAAGAGGAATTGGTGGCATTCTTTCTTGACCACGTGATCGCTGAAGACGGAAAATACTATGTGGACCATGCGTCCCTAATTTAGGAGATTATATTTGTAAGAGATAATTATTGTATATATGTAGCCAGTAGTGTCGGATAGATATACGAGAACTTATTGTTCGACCAATCTCTCGGAGAAGGAGAGGTGGTCGATATCACTTCTCTCTGTATGCATATATGTTCATGACAATCTTCTGTTTCCTTTGTTTGCTTACTAGCTAGCTAGCGTGTCTAGTCCTCTCTATACGTATGTATAGTACGTAGCGTCGACCAAGCACGGACATAAGAGAGGACACTTCTCTTAATTAATTAGCTATCTAACACAATATATGAAATACCTAAATTAAACCCCCCCCCTTAAAAAAAACAAAAAACCCAGCCGCAGAAATGCTGACGCGTGAAGGTCTATTGGTCCTGGTTGGTTCCACCAACCGGGACCAAAGGCTCTCCTGCCTGGGCTCACCACACAGGCCACGTGGAAGCCCATCTGTCCCGGTTCTGGTTAGAACCGGGACTAAAGGGTCAGGGCATTAGTAACGACCCTTTAGTCCCGATTCAGGAACCAGGACAAAAGGCCCTTACGAACCGGGACAATAGGCCCGTTTTCTACTAGTGCGCGGCCGCGGGTTACCAGCGGAGCCCGACGAGGACGAAGGGCTCCTCGCGTAGGTCTACCACTGGTCGCTTACGACGACAGAGACGGACGCTCGGCAGCTCTGCCGGAAGAACACAAAGGCTCTCCGGCTTGCCATCGAGCAGTCCGAGCGTGAGGCAAAGGAGAAGGCGACGGAGGCGACTCGGCTGGCGAAGCTCAAGCGACAGCGGGACCAGGTTGTCCGACGCCTCAAGGGCCTCATCATCGTCTCCTCCAACGACGACGACGACAACGACGGCTCCTCGTCTGATTCATCCGACGATCCTCCACTAGTCGCCAATGGCTACAGCTGCGCCGGCGACCGGAAGGGGAAATGGCCGGCCCAGAAGTGGTGAAGATCTGCTTTCTTCAAGTTAATTTTAATTTTTAGATGTAGTTTGAAGTTGTCGGTCGTTTATGTGAACTTTGGTGGTCCCTTGAACACCTGGTCGTGATTTTTTTAGTGAACGTATTGTGCTTGCCTATGTCCGTTTGCGATCTACGTAGTTTGATGGAAGTTGCATGATTTAGTATTGATATACGGGATCGGATATGAAATACACGGATGTGAACGACGCGATTTGATGAGTGCTCGATCAATGCCCGTGTTCGCGCCTTGGCACATTCGCGGATGTTTGAGAAGCCAAATTTACCATGTCCGGCTATAGATGCTCTTAGTTCTGGGCTCGAGGGAAAATCCCAGCTGTTTTGATACTTTTCGAGTGGCCTCGTTCATTTTCTGACGTCAAGTAATCGGACGCTTAAAAAACCTGTACAAAATATTGCCTCTAGGAACTTAAGCGCTCCTGCGTTGGAGATGCCCAAATTAAGCCACGTTCTTTTTTTTTTGCGGGGAACTAATTATGCCACGTTCATACTCAAACATGAAACTACACTGGTCGATCGTTCCTTCCTTTGCAAATCCGCATCGAAGTTGGACGCAAATTAAATCGATCACTTAATTATTTATTACGTCCTTGCCAAATCTGTGGTGATGCTGCGGTGCGAGCATCATTAATTCAGACAGATGGAATTGTATGGCAGTTAGATAGGACCAATTAATTAATGGGAAGTTAGGAACACACGGTGACCAGCTTCGGTCTGCCATCTTGAAACCTAGAAACCAACGGAGTGCAACATACTCCTTTTGTCCCGAATTACTTATTACAGAAATGGATACATCCATTTCTTGATTGATTGAGATGCATGGGCAAGGATTCGTCACTCGCTAGCAGAGCTCGGTAACAAATAAAAAAGTATCTTGTGTTCATTCAATATAAGCCATTTTACCTTTTACAGTCTACAACCAATTTCCTTGATATCGGCCTATTATAATATACCCTCGGTCGGAATAAGAACCATATGTCCAAATAAATAATCTGTATCGAAGCAAAAGAAAAGAAAGATAAATTAAAAGAATAAATGTATCATAAATATTGGGATTTGTGTAGCTTCTAGAACTTTTGGCACCGATGGGTCCGTCCACTTAATTCATGATACTGCTCGTAGTCTTCTTGATGAGATCCCAAGCACTTCTCACATGCCTCTCCTCCTGCAATGACGACCCAACGGCGAACCGCAGCACGAACCTGTCACCGACCACCGTGTGTGCAAGATAAGCCTTGCCAGTTTTGTTCAGATTCTCCATTAGCACGCGGTTGGCCTCGTCCGCATCCTTCTCCGTCATGGCTCCACTTGCCTTGATCCGAAAGCACACAAGAGCAAAGTTCCTCGGTACGACCACCTCAAACCTGTCATCTGAACGGACGAAATCTTCGAACATCTTGGCCATCGCAACATCACTACGGATGTGCTCTTGGAGCTTTGCGGTACCATAGGTGCGCATGACCATCCAAAGCTTGAGCCCACGGAAACGTCGACCGACGCCGACCTGCATGTCCTTAAGATCGGTGACCTTGCCGGATTCGGTAGCGTCATTCTTGAGGTACTCCGGATTGGTCTCCAATGAGTCGCTCAGTCGGTGAGCATCACGGACGTAGAGACATGTGCAGTCAAGGCATGTGAGAAGCCATTTGTGTGGGCTCATGCTAATGGAGTCCACACGCTCGACGCCATCGAGATGGTGGCGAAACTCCGGGCAGATACATGCGCTGCCAGCGTAGGCAGCATCGACGTGGACCCATGCATTGAACATGGCGGCAACGTCGGCGATGTCGCCCACTGGGTCAACGGCATTTGAAGACGTGGTGCCCACAGTCGCGCAGACATATGTTGGCACAAGACCAGCGTCGACATCGGCTTGCATGACCTCGAGAAGCTTTGCCGGGTCAAGCCCATAATTGGTTTCCGGCCCGGTAGGGATGGAGCGGATGTTGGCGGGGTCGAAGCCTGCGAGGCGACACGCCTTGAAGAACGTGGAGTGTGTCTGGTCTGCAGCGTACACAGCCAAGCGTGGGATGTCAGACACGCCGACCGAGCCGCTTCGACGTAGCGCTGCATCACGGGCGGCGACTAGCGTGACGAGCATTGCCTCGCTCGTCGTGCCGAGGATGACGCCACCGCCGGTGCCACGGCCAGTGCTGGTGCGATTCATGAAGGTGGTGGGTAGGCGCAGGAGCTGCGCAAGCCAGTCAAGAGCAAGGACTTCCATCTCGGTGGCTGCAGGTGAGGCCTGCCACGTGAATCCAACGGTGTTCATGGCTGATGCGATGAGGTCGCCGGCGATGGCAGCGGCGCTGTTGGTGGAGGGGAAGAAGGCGAAGAAGTTGGGGCTAGCCCAGTGCGTCATGCCCGGGACAACAGAGGTCCTGAGCTCCTTCATGGTGACGTCGAATGGCGCAGAGTAGGTCGGCGGGGACGCGCTGAGTTCATCTTGCAGGTATCCTGGCTTTACATTAGGAAGAACAGGCATGGACTCGATGTTTGTGTAGTAGTCGGAGATGAAGTCGACGGCCTTGTGGAGGTATGCACGGACATCTTCGGGGTTGAGCGGCTCGAACGCCGCCTTGTCGTCGGGGAAGGCGGAGAAGGACGCGGCGTTGGTGCCCAAGCTGCCCATTCCTTTTAGGTAATTTAACTCTTTACTAGGAGTGGAAAAAAGGTGGGAGGCACAAAGAAGGCTTGGCTTAATGAAGTGCAGCTAGGTAGCTTTGGTGCCGGAGAGCAAGAAGAAGCAGAGGAGCTTGCTTTGCTGCTTAGTTTGGTGAATGGAGTTGGTACTTGGTGCGCGGGAAATATATAGGTGGGTGCGGGAAGCGGCGTGGCGGGGTGGGCGTTGGATGGGTCCTGGTCGCGCGGGCCTGCGAGCGCTGCTAGGAAGGTTGGTGGTTGGTAGGGTCTGATGGTCAACACGTGCTTTCAATCCGGATACGGCCGAATAGACCAGTTATGGTGCCGTTCGCTAATTGGTCACCGTTAGGCTGCTAAAGCTTTTTTCTTTCTTTCTACGCATACACTCCGGACTACTAGGGGTTGTGTGCATGGATGGTTTTCGTCACCACAAAAAGTCGTTCGTATTATTAACTGCATAACAATAATACAATATTGTGCGGTCAAGATATACCTTTTCTCTTCTATTTTCTCCTCTTCCCCTCAACGGCTACGGCAAACCCTCCCCTCAAGATTTCACCGGCGAGCTCCTGTCGGTTCACGTCTCCTCTACCTGCAGCTCCGGCGGCCCATGATGGCGAAGGGAATCTGGGTGTCTTTGCTCCGGCTAGCACTCCTAATCTGGGTGTCTTTGCTCCGGCTAGGACTCCTAATCTCCGTTCGGTGATTTATAGACATCAACGTAATTTTTGTTATGTTTGAGGTGTTTTGTACTTTCGATAAATTTTTATAATAAATTTGAATATTTCATAAAAAATAATCAAAGTACCAAATGTATCATGCATAAAACATATATGTTAGACCTATCACAGTGAAGAGTATTATGAATTAGTATCATGTTCAGTGCAGAGTATCATACACTAATATCATATTATCACTGCATTTATTGATTTATAAAGTCTCAATTTAAAGTTCACTTCATTTATTTATTTTTATTTTCAAAATCTTTTGTTGTGTCATGGTACTGTACCATATACTAGAACCTTCTCTAACATAATTAATTGATTTGAAACACAGATCCAAGGCAAAGAACGGATAATTTTTTCCCCTAGCGACTCAAGCTAGGGTTTCTCTGTCCTCCGGCGGCGCCGCCGAGAGTTCCCCTGTGATCGATCGCCCCCTGCGACCGTAGCTACTGTCCACCGTCCCGGTTCCTGGGTCCGTCTTCGCGTGACCCCGACGGCTAGGGGTTCACCGACCAGGAAGATGGCCGCACCTTCAGAGGCTAGCGGATCGCGATCCAAAACCCCTGAAGACCCTAGCGTTTTGCTGGAGCGCTTGCATCTGGAGGAAGATGAATTGGATAATTTGGTGTGGGAAGAAGAAGCGGATGAACCAGATGAGAAGCCAAAGTGGCTTGCGTTGGCTAGGGTTTTAACGAACAAATCCTTTGGGCAGGGGGCGTTGATCGCTGACATGAAAGCGGCTCGGAACCCTGCCAAGGAGGTGGTTTGGAGAAGAATTAACCCAAACCTGTTTTCGGTGCAGTTCAATTGTCTAGCAGACTGGAATAAGGCGCTCCATCAGGGTCCTTGGGACTTCAAGGGCATGGCATTGATCATTGATGAGTATGATGGGTTCAAGAACCCGGAATCAGTAAAGTTGGATAAAATTGAGACGTGGTGTCAGATCCATCGACTCCCGGATATGGTACTTAAGAGGGAGCAGTTCGTGAAGAACATGGCACAGCGCATAGGTGAAGTGGTTGAGCTACAGATTGTTCTGCCGAATGGATTTATTGGTGAGTTTGTAAGGGTTAGGGTTAAACTCGACGTCACAAAAAAACTGATAAGGTTTGTTGGTTTTACAAAGGGAGGAGAAACTGAATATTACTAAGTCAAATTTGAGAAACTCCCTGTTTTCTGTTACATGTGTGGCCTGCTAGGGCACTGGCATGAAGAATGTGGATCAGGTGAACGTGATGATAAAGATATGGAGTAGGGTCCATTTATACTTGCTACTAGAAGGGGCGCCAATGCTAACCGGAATCCGGGCAGAGGCTATGGTCGCAGCTCGGAACGGGATGCAGGTGTCTTTGGTGATGAGGGTGAAGTGAATGACTATGGCAGGGGATGGGGAGCAAACATATCCCATGGCCGTGGTTGCGGTAATGAGAACAGGAACTTTGCTACAACTGTAGACCCTACCGAAAGGGATCAATTCATGCAAAAGAGCCGGCGCTTCAATGCTACAAACGGTTTGTATGACCCTGGGGTTCAGCTGGCCAATACTAATGGTGTGACACAACTTGGACAGATAAATGATCCGCTCATTTTGGGTAAAAGGGGGGGCAGATGATTCGGGCACTTCGAATACCATTATCGATGAAGAACCGCGGAACAAGACTGTGGGAGCCCTTGTGCCGCTGGGGATCACATCAGACAGGGTGGGTACATTCGAGGGGCCTGATCCACCTAGCAGCTCTAATGGTGGAACTCCTCAAAAGAATGCAAACCGGAAGAAGTATAAGGTAGATGATGGCGCGGCCATTGACAGTACCTCAACTAAGACATCGGCGGCCTCCTCGACGGAGGACCGCCCGTCCCAATGAATCTACAAAGCTGGAACTGCCGGGGTGGGGAGAATCCCCGAAAAGTTCGTGATGTTGCAACGTTGGTGCAGTCGCATTCCCCCATGTTTGTGTTTTTGTGCAAAACTCGACAAAAAGCTAGTAAGATGAAAAGAATTAGAGGGCGTCTCGGCCTTCATGGTTTTGTGGGTGTGGACAGTAATGGTTTAAGCGGTGGCCTAGCATTGTTTTGGCACGAATCTTACCAAGTAACAGTTCTAGGAACGGATGATAGGTTCATTGACATTTCTGTTAGCTCTCCCGGCGGGGAACAATGGAGATTAACTTCAGTTTATGGTGAACCAAGGGTTGAAAACAGGCACTTGATGTGGACTAAACTACAATCGTTGAAGCAAGCTTCGGACCTGCCTTGGGTAGTAATCGGAGACTTCAATGAGGCGCTGTGGAGCTTTGAGCACATGTCCTTGACGCCTAGGCCAGAAGCTCAGATGGACGCTTTTCGGGATGTATTGATGACATGTGAGTTAGTCGATTTGGGGTTTTCTGGCATACCCTATACATACGACAATATGCGTTCGGGATCGGCTAATGTACGCGTGCGGCTGGATCGTGCAGTGGCAACAAATGAGTGGAGGAATATGTTCGCATACTCTTCTGTGCAACACCTTGCATCCCCTTGTTCAGACCATATCCCATTGCTACTCAAGTTTGATGCAGAGCAGGAGAGGCCTAGAGCCAAAGCACGGCGATATGAAATCATTTGGGAACGGGACGCAGAATTGCCAGATCTTGTAAACAAGGCGTGGTCGGCCTTCGGTGCAATGGAGAACCTGGGACAGGTTAGTGCCGCCTTGCAATCAACCATGACATCACTCCGGTCATGGAGTAATAGAAGGTTTGGGAATGTTACAAGGGAAATCAATAAATCACGCAACCAGCTTGAGGAACTAATGCGAATGAATGCTGATAGACAGGAAATAAGGAAGGTGTCTGACAAACTAAATGAGCTTCTGTACAAAGAGGAGATACTATGGTTGCAACGCTCGCGTATCATGTGGCTGAAAGAGGGAGATAGGAACACAAAGTTTTTTCAGAGTAAGTCTGTATGGCGTGCACGGAAAAACAGAATTAAAGAGTTGCATGATGCTGATGGCAATGTCTATACAGATACTAACACTATGAGTAATATGGCTACATCATATTTTAAAGAAACATTCACAACAGCTCTGTCCCTAGAGGCTTCGGGGGTTGTGGATCTGGTTAATGCGGTGATAACCGACAACGATAATGATAAGCTCTGTGCTGATTTCACTGAACATGAGATCTCTGATGCTTTATTCCAGATTGGGCCCTTAAAGGCGCCTGGGCCAGATGGGTTTCCAGCGAGATATTTTTAGCGGAACTGGGAGGTTTTGAAGGAAAGTATTATCAGGGCTGTTAAGGAATTCTTTAAAACAGGAATCATGCCAGAAGGGGTTAACGAGACTTGTATCGTGTTAATTCCAAAATTTGCTGCCCCTACAAGGCTTTCTGAATTCAGACCTATTAGTCTTTGTAACGTGATTTATAAGGTGGTCTCTAAATGCCTGGTTAACAGACCGAGGCCCCTTTTGGATGAAATTATCTCCCCTGAACAAAGTGCCTTCATCTCTGGAAGGATGATAACAGACAACGCTTTGATTGCCTTTGAATGCATCCACCATATCAAGCAAGAAAAGGATCCAACCAAGTGTTTTTGTGCTTATAAACTTGACCTATCAAAAGCATATGATCGGGTTGACTGGAACTTCTTGAGGCAAGTGATGGAAAAGTTGGGTTTTGCTCACCGATGGATTGACTGGATTATGACTTGTGTCACATCGGTGAGATACTCTGTAAGATTCAATGGAACCCTCTTGGATTCATTTGCACTGTCGTGTGGTCTTCGGCAAGGTGATCCGCTCTCCCCTTTCTTGTTTTTATTTGTGGCTGACGGTCTGTCTGCAATTCTGAGACAACGTGTTGAAGTGGGCTTGATTACTCCATTAAAGATTTGTAGGCGTGCTCCTGGCATATCACACCCCCTGTTTGCTGATGACACACTCCTATTTTTTGAGGCGTCTCGTGCGCAAGCTGAACAAGTTAAATCCTGTCTAGACCTGTATGCAAGTGCTACAGGCCAACTACTAAACTACAACAAGTGCTCTATTATGTTTGGTGAAGCCTGCCCGATGAATGACCAAGAGGATGTACGGGATGTTTTATCTGTTACAAGCATTGCATTCGAAGAGAAGTATTTGGGGTTACCTACACCTAATGGCAGAATGTCTAAAGGTAGATTTCAAAATCTACAAATGCAGCTAATGAAGAGGCTAGTGCAATGGGGAGACGGGCACTTAGCCCAACTGGGTAGGGAGGTTCTGATTAAATCAGTCGCTGAAGCCCTTCCGGTGTTTTTCATGGGAGTTTTTAAACTTCCCTAGTCGGTCTGTGATGATCTCACGGTGATGGTCAGGAACTTTTATTGGGGGCAGAACAAGGGAAACATAAGGTGCACTGGAAGTCTTGGCAGAAACTGCAACAACCAAAAAGCAAAGGTGGGGCGGGGTTCCATGATTACCGGCTGTTCAATCAGGCCCTCCTAGCTCGGCAGGCCTGGAGGCTTCTAACTAGGCCCGAGAGCTTATGTGCAAGACTGTTAAAGAGTAAGTATTACCCTAATGGCAATTTAGAGGATACGGTTTTCTCTGGTAACGTTTCCTCTACTTGGACTGCTATCAGCCATGGGCTTGAGCTTCTCAAGAAAGGGCTGGTATGGAGAGTAGGAAACGGCCGGAGTATTCGTATATGGAGGGATGCTTGGATTCCTAGTCCTTTCTCATACAGGCCAATTTTGGCACAAGGTGCATGCCGATACCGATGGGTTTCCCAACTCTTAAGGGTCTCTTTGATTCAAAGGATTTTCATAGGATCTTTGAAGGATTAGAATCCTTAGGAATTTTTCCTACGTTGATCGTTTGATTCGTAGGATTGAATCCTGTAGGATTTTTTCCAAAGGATTCATTTGTACTACATTTTACAGGAATTCTAACATCTACTCCAACCTCTTGGAAGAAATCCTTTGTTTTTCCCGTGACACAATCAAACAAACTCAAATCCTATAAGGATCCAATGGACATGCCATTCCAATCCTACGTTTTCCCTATTCCTGTGTTTTTGCAATCCTATGAATCAAAGAGGCCCTAAGAGAAAATGGATCCTAGAATAGTAACCTGCTACAACAAATTTTTCTCCCTTGTGATGTTCATGAGATTATGAAAATAAGAGCCTCTCCACGACTTGGTGATGACTTGCTTGCTTGGGGTCCAACAGAGAGTGGCACATTTACAGTTAAATCAGCATACACTTTGGCCTTCAACGAAACGTGTAGACTGACAGAAGAATCTTCTAGCATTGCTCCAGATGGCCACCGTACATGTTGGAAAATGATATGGAAGAGCCTTGTTCCGCCCACTGTGAATAACTTTGCCTGGCGCGTTGCTATCAACTCACTCCCAACATGGTAGAATAAACATAAACGGACACTTGAACTCTCAGGTAACTGTCCAATCTGTGGACGAGAGGAGGAAGACACCTTTCATGCCTTATGCAGATGCCCTCTAGCGGTGCAAATGTGGAGTTGTATGGGCACTGTATGGCGTTTGCCGAAGCTGGAAGAAGTGAGAAATACAGGTACCGAGTGGATACTTCATGTGTTGCAGCCACTATCTAAATTTGAACAATGCATGCTAATGTTGACGCTATGGCGAGTATGGCACAACAGAAATGAGGTGACTAACTACAAGGAACCCCCGCCAATGGAGGTATCAAAAAGCTTCCTTGTGAGCTATTTAGATCCGCTCTTGACACTAAAATATTCTGAGGAAGAGCGGATGAAGGGGAAACAGGTGATCCCTTACGATCATGTTTTGTTGCCTCGCGAACGAGCGGAACCAGTGGAGAATGCTCTGTGGACGGGGCCAGTGGAAGGCTGGGCAAAATTAAACACTGATGGATCCTGGGCAGCCGATGGTGGTGCAGGTGCTGGGATGGTCCTTCGAGATAGCACGGGCCAGATCATCTTTACATCATGCAGGGTGCTTTTCTCATGCAGGAACGCCCTGGAAGCAGAGCTCAATGCGTGTATGGAGGGATTATCAATAGCAATTCAGAGCCGTGAGGATGATTAATGATGGGGCCATTGATAGATCGGTACTGTCCTCGCTGGTGGAAGAAATCAAGCATCTTCGATCTCTCCGTACAACTATGTTTACCCATATTCACCGCAGCCAGAATGTTGTTAGTGACTATTTGGCAAAATATGCTAGAACGGAGAATAGAACCGTAGTTTGGCTTAACTCTGGCTTGTCAGAAGTTATTGAGCTTTGTAATACAGACCGTGAAATTATCACTTAAGTAATACAAAGTTGCAACCACAAAAAAAATTTAATTGATTTGACACATCATATTTTTGCTTATGTGGTAATGCATGATAGTCTTAGAGCAACTCTACAGACCCCGCATCCGCTCCCGACCCGGAAAGTTGATTGACGCGCCGGTATGCATGTAGATGGAGTTGAGCCCGTTCGAGAAGTTCTTGCTCTCCGATTCATCCGATTCAGACGACTCGGATGTTGAGACCATGCTTGCGAAATTTCGGCAGCAGACATTAGTCATGACACTTGCCGTGAAGGAGCACGAAGACGAGAACCGGAAGAGGAGGCGAGGATCGACCGTCGGGCATCTCTGCATTCCTCAGAATCGTCATCGGGAACAAGGTGTTGATGCAAGACTACTTTGCGGAGAATCCTACATATCCACCGCACCTCTTCCAGAGAAGGTACCGAATGCGCCGATCCCTCTTTGTGAAAATTGTTCAAGCTTGCGAGGCAAATTGCGGTATTTTACTCAAAGAAGAAATTGCCGGTATTTTACTCAAATTACCGAAGGGATTTAGTGCATATCAAAAAATCTCCGCAGCTATGCGGGTGATTGCATATGGCGTTCCGACTGACTATGCCGATGAGTACCTTCGCATTGGTGAAGATACTACAATTGAGTCAGTGCGTAGATTTGCAAAAGTGATCATCCGTGTCTTTGTTCCTGAGTATCTTCGGGCACCCAATGAGGATGACACAAAGAAATTGATGGCATCTAATGAGAGGAAAGGTTGGCCTGGCATGCTAGGTAGCATTGATTGTATGCATTGGACATGGAAAATTTGCCCGAAGGCATGGCAAGGAATGTATTGTGGCAAGTCTCGTGAAGCAACAATTGTGCTAGAGGCCGTAGCATCCGAGGATTTATGGATTTGACATTGCTTCTTTGGTATGCCGGGCACTCTCGATGATATCA
Organism: Aegilops umbellulata; assembly: GCA_032464435.1. Taxonomy (NCBI): domain Eukaryota; kingdom Viridiplantae; phylum Streptophyta; class Magnoliopsida; order Poales; family Poaceae; genus Aegilops; species Aegilops umbellulata. The sequence continues at coordinate 536,864,630 of CP136055.1, forward strand.
ATGTGTTGCAACGGTCTCATTTGTTTGCTAGGCTTGCTAGTGGTGATGCTCCTGCTTGCAACTATACTATAAATGGGCATGAATACACAAAAGGGTACTATCTTGCAGATGGTATATTCCCTCCTTGGTGCACATTTGTCAAGAGTATCAAAGAACCCAAAACTAAAAAACAGTGTAAATTTGCAATGGTGCAAGAGGCGGCCCGAAAAGACCTTGGAAGAGCATTCGGTGTTTTGCAATCTAGGTTTGACATTGTCCGTGGTCCTGCTCATTTTTGGGATAAGAAAACCTTGAAAAATATCATGACGTGTTATCCTTCACAATATGATTCTTGAAGATGAGATAGGAATGAACTTGGAATTCTTCTACGGCAATGTGGGTAGCCGTGTCAAACCAGCTAGAGACCCTAACCGCATTAGATCTTTTCTTCAGACATACAAGGAGATTGAAAATGCAAACACACACTTTCAACTTCAGGAGGATCTCATTGTGCACCATTGGCAAAGGGTTAGACAATGAGTCAGTTTTGGTATTCATTTCTATTTGTATTCATCACAAGTTTTGTATTGCATTATTTAAGTTTGATTCGGTCATTTGAATAATTATTTGTAATGTGGATGATTATTGTATTGTGTTGAATTTGAATAATTATTTAGTTTGCTTCCGTTTGTTGTATTATGTTGGATTTGATATTTGTGGGCCGATGAGATGCGGGAAGCAGCGGTGCATGAGCAGACACCGCAAAGCACTAGTAGAAAAAGGGTCAAATATTAAACTCATTAGTCCCGGTTTGTATTTGAGCCGGCACTAATGTGACCGATAGTGCCGGTTCTAACGGCTAGGCGGGCGGCGCTCATTAGTACCGGTTTGTGGCGAATGTCGGTGTCAAAACCGGCGGATCTTGCGTAGGGGGTCCCGAACTGTGCGTCTAGGCAGATGGTAACAGGAGACAAGGGACACAATGTTTTTACCCAGGTTCGGGCCCTCTCGATGGAGGTAAAACCCTACTCCTGCTTGATTAATATTGATGATATGGGTAGTACAAGAGTAGATCTACCACGAGATCAGAGAGGCTAAACCCTAGAAGCTAGCCTATGGTATGATTGTTGTTCGTCCTATGGACTAAAACCCTCCAGTTTATATAGACACCGGAGAGGGCTAGGGCTAAGCTTGCCTTCCACGCCAAGGAAAGTCCCATCCGGACACGAGACGAAGACTTCAATCTTGTATCTTCATAGCCCAAGAGTCCGGCCAAAGGTTATAGTCCGGCTATCCGGACACCCCCTAATCCAGGACTCCCTCAGTAGCCCCTGAACCAGGCTTCAATGACGATGAGTCCGACGCGTAGATTGTCTTCGGCATTGCAAGGCGGGTTCCTCCTCCGCATATTTCATAGAAGAATTTGATCACAAGGATAGTGTCCGGCTCTGCAAAATAAGTTCCACATACTGCCATAGAGAGAATAGTATTTACCCAAATCTAATCGGCTGACGTATTCCATAGCGTGACATCACACCACGGCCAAGCCTTTATTCGAATTGTTTTTACTGTCCGACCTCAGCGCGTTTAGCGAGGCGGTTTCCTTGGCACGTCTTGTCGAAGCAGAGATCGTGTCCCCTTATTCCGGGATTCTCATCAATACGAGCGTGGGTAACCCAACCGCGCCATTGATTAGGGTGCTTGGGAGATAAGCGAGTTTTACTAGGCTAGTGGGGATAAGGATCCACCTTTTCATCCATGCCTTCTTCCTCCTTTGCTCATCCATTTTCGCGCACTCGAGCTCCAGCGCCCAAGTCCGCATTCCCCACCTCAACCTTCTCCAGTCATGTCCGGAGCGGGAGGCAAGTGGATGGTCTCCTCCGTCACGGAGGGACACATCAAGAAGCTGAGGAAAGCCGGATACTTGTCTGATGACATCGCACATCGGCTCCCAGACGAGGGGCAGCTTATCCCCACCCCCAAGCCCCATGAGAGGGTGGTGTTCCTCATCCATTTCCTCCGCGGACTGGGCTTCCCTGTCCACCCATTCGTCCGGGGGCTCATGTTCTACTACGGTCTGGACTTCCACGATCTGGACCCGAACTTCATCCTCAACATATCGGCGTTCATCGTCGTGTGTGAGGCCTTCCTCTGCATCCAGCCCCACTTCGGCTTATGGCTGAAGACCTTCAATGTCAAGCCGAAGGTAGTGGGCGGCTGACAGGCGGAGTGCGGAGGCGCCATGGTGGGCAAGATGCCCAATGTCCTATGGCTCGAGGGCTCATTCATGGAGACCATAAAGGGGTGGCAATCGGGGTGGTTCTACATCACCGAGCCGCGCGACCCTGCATGGGTCACAACCCTCGAGTTCCGATCTGGAATCCCTACGCGGCTCACCTCCTGGAAAGAGAAGGGCCTGCCGTGGGGTAAAAAAGGAGAGCTGACCGGACTCCAAACATGCGTCCAAAACCTGGTGAGCAAGAGGCTCAAACTTGTCAACGTAGTCCAGGTCATGCTCATCCGCCGAATCCTCCCGTGCCAACAACGGGCTTTCAGCTTGTGGGAGTTCAATTCGGCCCAGCACCGAACTCTAAGCAGGCTCTTCGACACAACGTACGAAGATGCCTGGAAGGTGCTATTCAAGGGCGCCGAGGCTCCCGCATCCGCTACCGAGGATCGCGGATTCAGCGCGCAGCGTCAAGCCAACGCGGTAAGATGTTTTTACCTCTTACAGGATGTTTGTCTTTCATTGTTTGACTCTATGCGGGATCTAAGCCCCATGCCTTTAACAGGACTGGCAGAGGACGGCCGAACAGATCAACTGTCCGACTCCTTTTCCCGAAGACCCAGCAGACGCCCGCTTGGCAGAGCTGCTGGTTCCGGCACCTTACGTGGTGCCGGAGAAGAAGGCCAAGAAGAAGGCCACGGGAACCCGGAAGAGTGCCCGGCGCCCGGTGGAGTCGGACTCATCGTCCGATGACTCCGAGGCACACTCCTCCCACGAAGACGAGGAGGAGGAAAGAGAGGGTTCTTCCCCAACGGGTGGAGAAAAGAAAAGGAAGGCCGCCCCAACTGGGGAGGCCGGAGGGTCCAAGAAAGGGAGGACCCTCCCTGGGGACTACTCCACCAACGCCAACGATGGCGAAGAGGAGTGGCCGCTCAGGGCCAAGCCCATGGCAAAATCGTAAGTATTCGGATACCAGAGTGACTCATGGCGTTCCTTTATTACACAACTTCTTCTGATGCTGAATATAATTATGCAGTCCGCCCAAAGCCCGGCTCGACGTGTCGCCGAGCGGCTCCCTGGATTCGTCGGATGTGAATAGTTTTTCACTTCCGACCGCTACCTCCCCTCGCCCTACGGACGACGCCGAGGTGTTGTCCCAAAAGGTTCCAAGCCAGGAGGAGGTGGTCCTGGAGGCGCTGCAAGGCGACCTCCCGGACTCCAGGCGCAAAGGGGACAAAACCCCCAAGGGCTCCAAGTCCGGCCCTGGGCCGGACACCACACCGGAAACTTCAATGGTTCCGGAGTGCGGCAGGCGGCCCCCTAGTAAGAAGGGCAAGCCTACGACGCCGGTGACCTCCGTCCAACCGAAGGCACCGGATAATTTGCTGGAGGTGCTTAACGGCGCCTCCATCGACGAGGAGCAACACACTATTATGAGTGCGGTGATCCAGAAGGTTCAGTCCGCCAAGAGCGGGCTGACTGAAGCCTGTGCCAGCCTGCTAACAGGCTTTGAGGTATGTGAAAAATATGTGAAAATATTACCGCATAGACAGTAGCCCCTGATGCTCTGTTTGGCGTTCGGAAAGAAAAGCCGAATAGAGGAGCTAATAACATTCGCAGGAGTCTAACATAATTAAGTCAATATGCGTATGCAGGCTTCGCTGCTGGCCTCTGCCGCACTGACTGCGGAGGTGGATGCGCTGAAGCAGAGCCTCGAGCGGTCCGAGCAAGAGCTCGGCCTTGCCAAGAAGGAGCTCGAGAAAAAAGAAGGTAAGTAATACCTTGTGGAGTTTATTAAAAAAGATGCAGCTGCAAAAAATGACACGATCGCTATTGGTGTCCTAGGGGCCACGACTGAGGTGGCGACCCTTAAGCAAGCGCTTTCCGAGGCCGAAAAGAAGGCGGCCACGGAGCGCACCAAGCGGGAGAAACATGAGGCGCGGGTTGGCGAGGTGCAGCAAGAGCTCCAGGCTCTCGTGAAAAAACACGAGAGTCTGGAGCTTGACTCAAAGACGCGAGAGTCCGAGCTCGCGATGACCCTTGAAAGCACCAAGTCTGCCAAGGCCGAAGCCCAGAAAGCCCTCCAGGAAGTTGAGGCGATGAAGAAGATAGCGGCGGGTAAGGCATTTTTTATGCAAAGCAAGCACGTGAATGTGAATTACTTGTTACTTACCCAAGTCCGAAGCTCTCCAGGAGCATTCGCAGATTTACCCCGTATCGTGTCAGATGCCGCCGCTTTCTACTGAGGAGGGCAGCTTGACGGAGAAGGTGTTCTGGTCTCAGTATGCTGAGGCCGGACACCCGGTGCCCTTGAGTGACCAGCTGAAGCAACTGGCCGAGCTCCACAAGGTGGCCGAAAAGGCCATGAAGGGCCTTATAGTTCGGCTGTGGCCTGGAGAGGCCCTGCCTGGGAGCTACTTCGGACTGGTGAGGCGGCTGGTGGATGCCTGTCCGTGGCTTGAAGTCGTCAAGCGCTCTGTCTGCATCGAAGGTGCCCGTAGGGCGCTTGCCCGCGCTAAAGTGCACTGGGGCAAGATGGATGCGGAGAGGCTTGTGAAGGACGGGCCACCGCAGGGCAAGGAGCATCGCCACCCCGAGATGTATTATGAGGGTGTCCTGAAGGGCGTCCGCCTTGTGGCAGACGAATGTCCCAAAGATGTAATTTTTGAGTGAACTTGTTCATTTTATCCTGTGCGCTGAAAACTTGTTCATATGCGCTATGCAATGCTTATTTTAATTTAAAATATTACCTTCTATGCAGCCGTTTATAAAGTCTGAGAGATGGCGAGTCGTCGGCTTCTGCCCCCATGCCACGAGTGCTGGGGTGTTCGGGATAAACCTGAGCACTCTTTTTCCCATTCTTGGGTCCTTCGAGGGAGGTGCTCAGCACAACGAACAAGGCAATCGGACTATAATGCGTTATCACTCTCACTTAGCCAGAGAATTCTATAATTTTAAATTTCGGCGAAGCCCCTAGCGTTCGGAAGACCGAGTTCGGGGCGCTATACACGCCTAGGCCGGACAAAGCCGACTCCTCGCTCTAAGTGGCATAAGTCTTTAGGGACTCGAAACCTCTCGAACAGCGACCAGCTCTCGCCCTATCATGACAGTCAGTTTTAGCTTTCTCTACTGAGGTGCTTAGCCCAGCTCAACTGGGGCACAATCACAGTAGTTCTCCCAGTGCTACCTTAGCCGATATAGCGGAACATAAGGTACCAAAACATGGGAGCCGGGCAAACCCAACTATTGACCAAAGACATGATTCGGAGCTGATGCGTATAATGCTATAAGTTCGGAGGGCCGCACTTGTGAAAGTCTTCGGACTTCTCACGCCGTATTATGGGGTGCTTGAGCCCCTGGCGTATTGACTGTACCAAAGTGTACGGGTGCTAAATGTCATAACTGAACATATACATTGAAAAAGAAATGAATAGAGAATGCAATAATAAGCTGAAACTAAGCATTGTTTATTTTAAAAGGCTGTTGTAAAAGCAGAACGATACAAATAGTGCGGTAAGCAAGAGATGGGACTATTTGACATGTCCCCCTCCAGGGGCGAGCTGCGAGACGGTATGTAAGGTAGGTATTTTGCTCGTTATAGAGACCACCTGGGAATTTGACGTAGCTTTCCGCCTCCTTGGTTGTTGCATCGTGTGTTCGGCGATTGTACTGCCGGACAGGCCTTCCGAAGAGTGGAGTCCTGAAAGTAGGACAAAATGACAAAATCGGGAGCCCCTAGTGCGGTTGAGCCGCATTTTTGGGCATGCCGTGGTCGTGCCCCTCCCCCTGTGCCCATGGTATTTTCAGAGCGTAGTTATGTACGCGTAGTACTAATTTCGCAGTTTCGCGAGGGCTGGGGTTGGGGCTGCATTGCTATGCTTGCTCGGAACGTGCCAGGAGGTCTTGTTGTAGGTTACTCCGGGCGCGCTTGACGGTGTCCGGACGTTTAATTGCCGGACTGGAGAATTGCCTTGAGAGGCTGCTTTGTACTTCCGCTGCGAGGGCCGCCGTATGCTCCTCCGTTCGGAGAGAGCTTTCGGTGTTTCCATTGACCGTAATGACTCCTCGAGGGCCTGGCATCTTGAGATTGAGGTATGCGTAGTGCGGCACCGCATTGAACTTTGCAAATGCGGTTCGTCCGAGCAGTGCGTGATAGCCACTGCAGAACGGGACTATGTCGAAGATTAACTCTTCGCTTCGGAAATTATCCGGGGATCCGAAGAACACTTCAAGTGTAACTGAGCCTGTACAGTTGGCCTCTGCACCTGGTATGACGCCTTTAAAGGTTGTTTTTGTGGGTTTAATCCTTGAGGGATCTATGCCCATTTTCCGCACTGTATCCTGATAAAGCAGGTTCAGGCTGCTGCCGCCGTCCATAAGGACTCTAGTGAGATGAAATCCGTCAATGATTGGGTCTAGAACCAATGCGGCGAATCTGCCATGGCAGATGCTAGTGGGGTGGTCCCTTCGATCAAAAGTGATCGGGCAGGAGGACCATGGGTTGAACTTTGGGGTGACTGGCTCCAACGCATATACGTCCCTGAGTGCACGCTTCCGCTCCCTTTTCGGGATGTGGGTTGCGTATATCATGTTCACCGTCCGCACTTGTGGGGGGAAGCCCTTCTGTCCACTATTGTTCGGCGGCCGGGGCTCCTCATCCTCGTCGCTGTGCAGCCCCTTGTCTCTGCTTTCGGCAGTGAACTTGCCGGCCTGCTTGAACACCCAACAATCCCTGTTGGTGTGATTGGCTGGTTTTTCAGGGGTGCCATGTATCTGGCACGAGCGATCGAGTATACGGTCCAAACTGGACGGGCCCGGAGTGTTCCCTTTGAATGGCTTTTTCCGCTGACCGGGCTTAGAGCCTCTGAATCCGGCATTAACTGCCGTATCTTCAGCGTTGTCGCTGTTAATGCGGCGCTTGTGCTTGTTGCGACGCGACCTGCCATTGCTGTCCTTGGTATCCGAATTACCAGGGCTCTTGGTCATGTTATTGCTACGAGCCAGCCAGCTGTCTTCTCCCGCGCAAAAGCGGGTCATGAGTGTCGTGAGGGCTGCCATAGATTTTGGCTTTTCCTGTCCAAGGTGCCGGGCAAGCCACTCGTCATGGATGTTATGCTTGAAGGCTGCTAGGGCCTCTGCGTCCGGACAGTTGACGATTTGATTTTTCTTGGTTAGGAACCGTGTCCAGAATTGTCTGGCAGATTCTTTTGGCTGCTGAATTATGTGGCTCAGGTCATCGGCGTCTGGTGGTCGCACATAGGTGCCCTGGAAATTGTCGAGGAATGCGGCTTCCAGGTCCTCCCAACAACCAATTGATTCTGCTGGCAGGCTGTTATGCCAATGCCGAGCTGGTCCTTTAAGCTTGAGTGGGAGGTATTTGATGGCGTGTAGATCATCGCCACGGGCTATGTGGATATGAAGGAGATAGTCCTCAATCCATACAGCAGGATCTGTTGTGCCATCGTATGATTCAATGTTTACAGGTTTGAAACCCGCTGGGATTTGATGATCCATTACTTCATCTGTGAAGCATAGTGGGTGTGCGGTGCCTCTGTACTGGGCTATATCACGACGTAGCTCAAATGAGCTTTGTCTGCTGTGTTTGGCCCGGCCGGATTTAATGTATCCGGCATGACGGTTATCGTCTCGTGTCGTGGGGCGCCCGCACAATCCGTAGATCGATCTTGTTTGCCTTGCCCTGTCCTCCAACATATCTCGCAGGTCTAGCGCATTTCCCCGTGCCTTGGTATTTTTTGAGCGATGCCGAGGTGCAGCTTGAGTGGAGGGCCGGGAGGCCTCTCTGTCGCGGCCGCGAGGTGGCCGGTCAGCCGCATCATGCGCTGGTGATGTAGGTTTAAGTTCTTCCTCCTCTAAACGGGGTAGCAACCTGCGCTTTGGGTAGCTCTTGGAGGGGCATTCGAGTTCGTATTTGAAGGAAATATGCCCTAGAGGCAATAATAAAGTTATTATTTATTTTCCTATATCATGATAAATGTTTATTATTCATGCTAGAGTTGTATTAATCGGAAATATAATACATGTGTGAATACATAGACAAATAGAGTGTCACTAGTATGCCTCTACTTGACTAGCCTGTTGATCAAAGATGGTTATGTTTCCTAGCCATAGACATGAGTTGTCATTTGATTAACGGGATCACATCATTAGGAGAATGATGTGATTGACATGACCCATTCCGTTAGCTTAGCACCCGATCGTTTAGTATGTTGCTATTGCTTTCTTCATGACTTATACATGTTCCTGTGACTATGAGATTATGCAACTTCCGTTTACCGGAGGAACACTTTGTGTGCTACCAAACGTCACAACGTAACTGGGTGATTATAAAGGTGCTCTACAGGTGTCTCCGAAGGTATTTGTTGGGTTGGCGTATTTCAAGATTAGGATTTGTCACTCCGAATGTCGGAGAGGTATCTCTGGGCCCTCTCGGTAATGCACATCACTTAAGCCTTGCAAGCAATGCAACTAATGAGTTAGTTGCGAGATGATGTATTACAGAACGAGTAAAGAGACTTGCCGGTAACGATATTGAACTAGGTATTGGATACCGACGATCGAATCTCGGGCAAGTAACATACCGATGACAAAGGGAACGCCGTATGTTGTTATGCGGTCTGACCGATAAAGATCTTCGTAGAATATGTAGGAGCCAATATGAGCATCCAGGTTCCGCTATTGGTTATTGACCGGAGACATGTCTCGGTCATGTCTACATTGTTCTCGAACCGTAGGGTCTGCACGCTTAAGGTTTCGATGACAGTTATATTATGATTTTATGAGTTTTGATGTACCGAAGGAGTTCGGAGTCCCGGATGAGATCGGGGACATGACGAGGAGTCTCGAAATGGTCGAGATGTAAAGATCGATATATTGGACGACTATATTCGGACATCGGAAAGGTTCTGAGTGGTTCGGGTATTTTCGGGAGTACCGGGGAGTTACGGGAATACGGGGGAGAAGTATTGGGCCTTATTGGGCCATGCGGGAAAGGGAGAGGGGCTGCCTAGGGCATGCCGCGCGCCCCCCAAGGCCTAGTCCGAATTGGACTAGGGGGAGGGGCTGCGCCCCCTCCTTCCTTCCCTTCTCCTTTCCCCTTCCTTGTCTCCTACTCCTACTACATGGAAGGACTCCTAGTTGGACTAGGAAAGGGGGAATCCTACTCCCGGTGGGAGTAGGACTCCCTAGGGCGCGCCATAGAGAGGGCCGGCCCTCCCCTCCTCCACTCCTTTATATACGGGGGCAGGGGGCACCCCATAGACACACAAGTTGATCTTCGTGATCGTTCCTTAGCCGTGTACGGTGCCCCCCTCCACGATATTACACCTCGGTCATATTGTAGCGGTGCTTAGGCGAAGCCCTGCGATAGTTGAACATCAAGATCGTCACCACGCCGTCGTGCTGACGGAACTCCTCCCCGAAGCTTTGCTGGATCGGAGCCCGGGGAACGTCATCGAGCTGAACGTGTGGCAAGAACTCGGAGGTGCCGGAGTAACGGTGCTTGGATCGGTTGGATCGGAAAGACGTACGACTACTTCCTCTACGTTGCGTCAACGCTTCTGCTTCGGTCTACGAGGGTACGTAGACAACACTCTCCCCTCTCGTTGCTATGCATCACCATGATCTTGCGTGTGCGTAGGAATTTTTTTGAAATTACTACGTTAACCAACAGTGGCATCCGAGCCTAGGTTTTATGTGTTGATGTTATATGCACGAGTAGAACACAAGTAAGTTGTGGGCGATATAAGTCATACTGCTTACCAGCATGTCATACTTTGGTTCGGCGGTATTGTTGGATGAAGCGGCCCGGACCGACATTACGCGTACGCTTACGCGAGACTGGTTCTACCGTCGTGCTTTGCACACAGGTGGCTAGCAGGTGTCAGTTTCTCCAACTTTAGTTGAACCGAGTGTGGCTACGCCTGGTCCTTGCGAAGGTTAAAACAGCACCAACTTGACAAACTATCGTTGTGGTTTTGATGCGTAGGTAAGAACGGTTCTTGCTAAGCCCAGTAGCAGCCACGTAAAACTTGCAACAAGAAAGTAGAGGACGTCCAACTTGTTTTTGCAGGGCATGTTGTGATGTGATATGGTCAAGACGTGATGAGATATAAGTTGTTGTATGAGATGATCATGTTTTGTTGAAGTTATCGGCAACTGGCAAAGCCTTATGGTTGTCTCTCTATTGCATAAGACGCAAGTGCCAAATAATTGCTTTACTTTATCGCTATGCGATAGCAATAGTTGCAAGAGCAATTGTTGGCGAGACGACCATGTGACGACACATTGATATAGATCAAGATGATGGAGATCATGGTGTCATGCCGGTGACGATAGAGATCATGACGGTACTTTGGAGATAGAAATCAAAGGCGCAAGATGATCATGGCCATATCATGTCACATATTTTGATTGCATGTGATGTTTATCTTTTATGCATCTTATCTTGCTTTGATTCATGGTAGCATTTTAAGATGATCTCTCACTAAATTATCAAGAAGTGTTCTCCCTGAGTATGCACCGTTGCCAAAGTTCGTCGTGCCCAGACACCACGTGATGATCGGGTGTGATAAGCTCTACGTCCATCTACAACGGGTGCAAAACAGTTGCACACGCGGAATACTCGGGTTATACTTGACGAGCCTAGCATATGCAGATATGGCCTCGGAACACGGAGACCGAAAGGTCGAGCGTGAATCATATAGTAGATATGATCAACATAAAGATGTTCACCATTGAAAACTAATCCATTTCACGTGATGATCGGTTATGGTTTAGTTGATTTGGATCACGTGATCACTTAGAGGATTAGAGGGATGTCTATCTAAGTGGGAGTTCTTAAGTAATATGATTAATTGAACTTTAATTTATCATGAACTTAGTCCTGGTAGTATAAGCATATATATGTTGTAGATCAATAGCTCGCATTGTTGCTTTCATGTGTTTATTTTGATATGTTCCTAGAGAAAATTGTGTTGAAAAGATGTTAGTAGCAATGATGCGGATTGGATCCGTGATCTGAGGTTTATCCTCATTGCTGCACAGAAGAAATTATGTCCTTGATGCACCGCTAGGTGACAGACCTATTGCAGGAGCAGATACAGACGTTATGAACGTTTGGCTAGCTCAATATGATGACTACTTGATAGTTTAGTGCACCATGCTTAAACGGCTTAGAATCGGGACTTCAAAGACGTTTTGAACATCATGGACCATATGAGATGTTCCAGGAGTTGAAGTTAATATTTCAAGCAAATACCCGAGTTGAGAGATATGAAGTCTCCAACAAGTTCTATAGCTAAAAGATGGAGGAGAATCGCTCAATTAGTGAGCATGTGCTCAGATTGTCTGGGTACTACAATCACTTGAATCAAGTGGGAGTTAATCTTCCAGATAAAATAGTGATTGACAGAATTCTCTAGTCAGCATCACCAAGTTAGTAGAAATTCATGATGAACTATAATATGCAAGGGATAACGGAAACGATTCCCAAGCTCTTCGTGATGCTAAAATCGACGAAGGTAGAAATCAAGAAAAAACATCAAGTGTTGATGGTTAACAAGACCACCAGTTTCAAGAAAAGGGCAAAGGGAAGAAGGGGAACTTCAAGAAGAACGGCAAGCAAGTTGCTGCTCAAGTGAAGAATCCCAAGTCTGGACCTAAGCCTGAGACTGAGTGCTTCTACTGCAAAGGGACTGGTCACTAGAAGCAGAACTACCCCAAGTAATTGGTGGATAAGAAGGATGGCAAAGTGAACAAAGGTATATTGGATATACATGTTATTGATGTGTACTTTACTAGTGTTTATAGCAACCCCTAAGTATTTGATACTAGTTCAGTTGTTATGATTAGTAACTTGAAATGGGAGTTGCAGAATAAACAGAGACTAGTTAAGGGTGAAGTGACGATGTGTGTTGGAAGTAGTTCCAAGATTGATAGGATCATCATCGCACACTCCCTATACTTTCGGGATTAGTGTGGAACCTAAATAAGTGTTATTTGGTGTTGAGCATGAATATGATTTGATCATGTTTATTACAATACGGTTATTCATTTAAGTAAGAGAATAAATTGTTGTTCTATTTACATGAATAAAACCTTATATGGTTACACACCCAATGAAAATGGTTCGTTGGATCTCGATCGTAGTGATACACATATTCATAATGTTGAAGCCAAAAGATGCAAAGTTAATAATGATAGTGCAACTTATTTGTGGCACTACCGTTTAAGTCATATTGGTGTAAAGCGCATGAAGAAACTCCATGCAGATGGGATTTTGGAATCACTTGATTATGAATCACTTGATGCTTGCGAACCATGTCTCTTGGGCAAGATGACTAAAACGCCGTTCTCCGGAACAATAGAGTGAGCAACTGACTTATTGGAAATAATACATACTGATGTATGCAATCCGATGAGTGTTGAGGCTCGCGGCAAGTATCATTATTTTCTGACCTTCACAGATGATTCGAGCAGATATGGGTATATCTACTTGATGAAACATAAGTCTGAAACGTTTGAAAAGTTCAAAGAATTTCAGAGTGAAGTGGAAAATCATCGTGACAAAAAAATAAAGTTTCTACAATCTGATCACAGAGACGGATATTTGAGTTACGAGTTTGGTCTTCAATTAAAACAATGTGGAATAGTTTCACAAAATCATGCCACCTGGAACACCTCAGCATAATGGTGTGTCCGAACGTCATAACCGTACTTTATTGGATATAGTGCAATCTATGATGTTTCTTACCGATTTACCACTATCGTTTTTGGGGTTATGCATTAGAGACAGCTGCATTCACGTTAAAAAGGGGCACCATCTAAGTCCGTTGAGACGACACAATATAAACTATGGTTTGGCAAGAAACCAAAGTTGTCGTTTCTTAAAGTTTGGGGTTGCGATGCTTATAAGAAAAAGTTTCATCATGATAAGCTCAAACCCAAATCGGAAAAATATGTCTTCATAGGATACCCAAAGGAGACAGTTGGGTACACCTTCTATCACAGATCCGAAGGCAAGACATTCGTTGCTAAGAATGGATCCTTTCCAGAGAAGGAGTTTCTCTCGAAAGAAGTGAGTGGGAGGAAAGTAGAACTTGATAAGGTAACTGTACCTGCTCCCTTATTGGAAAGTAGTTCATCACAGAAATCTGTTCCTGTGACTACTACACCAATTAGTGAGGAAGATAATGATGATGATCATATAACTTCGGATCAAGTTACTACCAAACCTCGTAGGTCAACTAGAGTGAGATCCGCACCAGAGTGGTACGGTAATCCTATTCTGCAGGTCATGTTACTTGACCATGACGAACCTACGAACTATGAGGAAGCGATGATGAGCACAGATTCCGCGAAATGGTTTGAGGCCATGAAATCTGAGATATGATCCATGTATGAGAACAAAGTATGGACTTTGATGGATTTGCCCGATGATCGGCAAGCCATAGAAAATAAATGGATCTTCAAGAGGAAGACAGACACTGATAGTAGTGTTACTATCTACAAAGCTAGAATTGTCGCAAAAGATTTTCGACAAGTTCAAGGTGTTGACTACGATGAGAGTTTCTCACTCGTATCTATGCTTAAGTATGTCCGAATCATGTTAGCAATTGCCGCATTTTATGAAATCTGGCAAATGGATAAACAAAACTGCATTCCTCAATGGATTTTTTAAAGAAGAGTTGTATACGATGCAACTAGAAGGTTTTGTCAATCCTAAAGGTGTTAACAAAATATGCAAGCTCCAGCGATCCATCTATGGACTGGTGCAAGCATCTCGGAGTTGGAATATACGCTTTGATAAGTTGATCAAAGCATATAGTTTTATACAGACTTGCGGTGAAGCCTGTATTTACAAGAAAGTGAGTGGGAGCACTACAACATTTCTGATAAGTATATGTAAATGACATATTGTTGATCGGAAATAATGTAGAATTATTCTGTGAAGCATAAAGGAGTATTTGAAAGGAGTTTTTCGAAGAAGAACCTCGGTGAAGCTGCTTACATACTGAGCATCAAGATCTATAGAGATAGATCAAGACGCTTGATAAGTTTTTTTAATGAGTACATACCTTGACAAGATTTTGAAGTAGTTCAAAATGGAACAGTCAAAGAAAGAGTTCTTGCCTGTGTTACAAGGTGTGAAATTGAGTAAGACTCAAAACTCGACCACGGCAGAAGATAGAAAGAGAATGAAAGTCATTCCCTATGCCTTGGCCATAGGTTCTATAAAGTATGCCATGCTGTGTACCAGATCTATTGTATACCTACACTGATTTTAGCATGGGAGTACAATAGTGATCTAGGAGTAGATCACTTGACAGCGGTCAAAATTATCCTTAGTGGAATAAGGATATGTTTCTCGATTATGGAGGTGACAAAAAGGTTCGCCGTAAAGGGTTACGTCGATGCAAGTTTTGACACTGATCTGGATGACTCTAAGTCTCGATCTAGATACATATTGAAAGTGGGAGCAATTAGCTAGAGTAGCTCCGTGCAGAGCATTGTAGACATAGAAAATTGCAAAATACATAACTGATCTGAATGTGAAAGACCCGTTGACTAAGATTCTCTCACAAGCAAAACATGATCACACCTTAGTACTCTTTGGGTGTTAATCACATAGCGATGTGAACTAGATTACTGAATCTAGTAAACCCTTTGGGTGTTGGTCACATGATGATGTGAACTATGGGTGTTAATCACATGGTGATGTGAACTATTGCTGTTAAATCACATGGCGATGTGAACTAGATTATTGACTCTAGTGCAAGTGGGAGACTGAAGGAAATATGCCCTAGAGGCAATAATAAAGTTTTTATTTATTTTCCTATATCATGATAAATGTTTATTATTCATGCTAGAATTGTATTAATCGGAAACATAATACATGTGTGAATACATAGACAAACAGAGTGTCACTAGTATGCCTCTACTTGACTAGCCTGTTGATCAAACATGGTTATGTTTCCTAGCCATAGACATGAGTTGTCATTTGATTAACGGGATCACATCATTAGGAGAATGATGTGATTGACATGACCCATTCCGTTAGCTTAGCACCCGATCGTTTAGTATGTTGCTATTACTTTCTTCATGACTTATACATGTTCCTATGACTATGAGATTATGCAACTCCCGTTTACCGGAGGAACACTTTGTGTGCTACCAAACGTCACAACGTAACTGGGTGATTATAAAGGTGCTCTACAAGTGTCTCCGAAGGTACTTGTTGGGTTGGCGTATTTCGAGATTAGGATTTGTCACTCCGAATGTCGGAGAGGTATCTCTGGACCCTCTCGGTAATGCACATCACTTAAGCCTTGCAAGCAATGCAACTAATGAGTTAGTTGCGAGATGATGTATTACAGAACGAGTAAAGAGACTTGCCGGTAATGAGATTGAACTAGGTATTGGATACCGACGATCGAATTTCGGGCAAGTAACATACCGATGACAAAGGGAACACCGTATGTTGTTATGCGGTCTGACCGATAAAGATCTTCGTAGAATATGTAGGAGCCAATATGAGCATCCAGGTTCGGCTATTGGTTATTGACCGGAGACATGTCTCGGTCATGTCTACATTGTTCTCGAACCGTAGGGTCCGCACGCTTAAGGTTTCGATGACAGTTATATTATGATTTTATGAGTTTTGATGTACCGAAGGAGTTCGGAGTCCCGGATGAGATCGGGGACATGACGAGGAGTCTCGAAATGGTCGAGACGTAAAGATCAATATATTGGACGACTATATTCGGAGATCGGAAAGGTTCTGAGTGGTTCGGGTATTTTCGGGAGTACCGGGGAGTTACGGGAATACGGGGGAGAAGTATTGGGCCTTATTGGGCCATGCGGGAAAGGGAGAGGGGCTGCCTAGGGCATGCCGCGCGCCCCCCAAGGCCTAGTCCGAATTGGACTAGGGGGAGGGGCTGCGCCCCCTCCTTCCTTCCCTTCTCTTTTCCCCTTCCTTGTCTCCTACTCCTACTACATGGAAGGACTCCTAGTTGGACTAGGAAAGGGGGAATCCTACTCCCGGTGGGAGTAGGACTCCCTAGGGCGCGCCATAGAGAGGGCCGGCCCTCCCCTCCTCCACTCCTTTATATACGGGGGCAGGGGGCACCCCATAGACACACAAGTTGATCTTCGTGATCGTTCCTTAGCCGTGTGCGGTGCCCCCCTCCACGATATTACACCTCGGTCATATTGTAGCGGTGCTTAGGCGAAGCCCTGCGACAGTTGAACATCAAGATCGTCACCACGCCGTCGTGCTGACGGAACTCCTCCCCGAAGCTTTGCTGGATCGGAGCCCGGGGAACGTCATCGAGTTGAACATGTGCCAAGAACTCGGAGGTGCCGGAGTAACGGTGCTTGGATTGGTTGGACCGGAAAGACGTACGACTACTTCCTCTACGTTGCGTCAATGCTTCCGCTTCGGTCTACGAGGGTACGTAGACAACACTCTCCCCTCTTGTTGCTATGCGTCACCATGATCTTGCGTGTGCGTAGGAATTTTTTTGAAATTACTACGTTACCCAACAGTATTCCTCCGCCGCAAGGACTTCTGCCCATTTGTCGGCTAGCAAGTCTTGGTCAGCTCTAAGATGTTGCTGTTTTTTCTTAAGGCTACTCGCCATAGCCATAAGCCTACGCTTAAAGTGCTCTTGTTCGACGGGATCCTCAGGCACAACAAATTCGTCGTCGTCGAGGCTTGCCTTGTCTTCGGAGGGAGGCATGTAGTTATCATCCTCTTCCTCTCTGTCTGCCGCTCTCTCAAGGGGGCTGGCTTCTCCAGCCTCCTGCGCTGAATCTTGCTGGAGGGAGTTGTCTTCGACACTGTCCGGGGTGTTATTATCTCCCGTGCCAGTATCACCGTTTTTGCTTTGGCGAGACTTAGGGCGGCGCCGCTGACGCCGGCGCTTGGGTTGCTTCTTGGAGGGGTCATCCCCCGCTGTTCCGTCGTCATTGCCTTCTTTGGGAGTATCCACCATTTATATGTCATATGGCGAGGTGGCTTTCCAGTGCCCTATAGGCACTGGTTCATGTTCTTCTCCTACATCGTCGTCCATATCGTCGATGTCTTCGGAGTCGAAGTCGAGCATGTCGGTTAAATCATCGACAGTGGCTACGAAGTGGGTGGTGGGTGGGCGTCGAATTTCTTCGTCGTCCGCATCCCAATCCTGTTGGCCATAGTCCGGCCAGGGCTCTCCTGACAAAGAGAGAGACCTTAGTGAATTCAGAATGTCGCCGAAGGGCGAGTGCTGAAAGATATCCGCGGTGGTGAATTCCATGATCGGCGCCCAATCGGATTCGATTGGCAGGGGTGCGGAGGATTCGGAGTCCGAAAAAGAGTCCGGCACCTTGGAGTCACGGGCTTCGCAGAGGATAAGGCTGGTGTTCGGCTCGATCACCGTTGAGACTGCAGCCCCCGAGGCGGTGTCTAGCCACCCGTCCTCGATCGGCGCAGTTGGCTCCGAGCTACGGGTCGGAGCTGATGCGGGCGCGGCCTCCAGGGCACTGTTCGGCGGCAGAGCTAGGTCATACCCATCGTGACAGTGCGGCATGCTCGGCTGTGGCTCGAATCCGTCGAAGATCAAGTCTCCGCGGATGTCGGCCGTGTAGTTCAAACTTCCAAATCTGACCTGATGGCCAAGGGCGTAGCTTTCAATCTGCTCCAGATGGCCAAGCGAATTAGCCCGCAGTGCAAAGCCGCCGAATACGAAGATCTGTCCGGGGAGAAAGGTCTCACCCTAGACCACATCGTTGTTGATGATCGGAGGAGCCATCGGGCCTAAAGGTGACGACACATAGGAACTCTCAATGAAAGCACCAATGTCGGTGTCAAAACCGGCGGATCTCGGGTAGGGGGTCCCGAACTGTGCGTCTAGGCGGATGGTAACAGGAGACAAGCACTACACCACGACACTCAAAGCAGCGTCAAACAATCTGTCGGCATAGGTCACCTAAGGCGACACATTTGGTGGCGGTAAAGACCTTTGCCGGCAGAAAGGAGCTGTCGCCTATAGTCCTGTTGGGAAAGGTATTTAGCGACAGATAAATATATGCCGACGGACAGTTTGACGAGATTTGTGAGGGCTATAGCGACAGACATTTCTTTAGCGACAGACTGTGCTATGTCGACAGATCATTTGACAGTGTGATGTACCGACAGATAGTGCAACGGCCATAGCTACAACGACAGTTTGTCTGTCAGTATGCTATGCCGACAGTCTTTGCGACCTCCAATAATTTCGCCGACACATTTGCCGCCAGGGTTATACATTTCAGCACAAATGCAAATGCATCATATATTAACCTGAAAATAAATTGAAAACATTCAATTCATGTTCACTTTGCAGTAGATATACCAACAATTGCACTCTTCTATTCATCACAAGATGCTATTGACCAACGCATTTATTCAACATATATAGAAGATTCATTAGTTTTCCTTGCTACAACTATTAAAGAAATATTCAAGTCAACATACAAGTTGTGGCATGCTACAAAATATGGGCCAAGTTCATAAGAGACTAAATGTTCGATCACTCTACAAAACACTAGGGCAGAGCCCAAGTCTTCGATCACCAGACCGGCATCAACTTCGATTTGAAGAAAATAGAAGATGTACAAAAGCCATAATATCTTCGACTTGTTATTTCCCTCCATTTCACCATACAAAAGCACCATATGTTTGAGCAATATTATCATACTACATTTCGTCAAACTTCCGAGTTACTCAAGTCCAAAGAATCAAAAACAAAAGATGTACAACAGACTGGCTTCGTATTGTTGTTATATGTATAGGTCAAAGCCCAAAACATACTAATAATCATTTAAATGAAATAAAGAAACCTAGATACATGCACATTTATCAGGAAGCAGCCGTGAGCATATAGCCAATTTTGGAGAAAATAAAGCATCAGACCAGCATTCAACTTCTTACAAACTCACGCGTACAAGTTCAGATCCATGAGAGTATGCATGTTACATGAGAGTTTTCGTATGCTGATAAAAGAAGAGTAGCAAACAAGGGTGAGTATGCATCTACGCCGTTCAAAGTTAGCTAGAGTTTTAATAAAACATACAACTCTGAACTATAGCAATTAAGAACCAACAGGTCATTGTCAAATTGATCAGTTAGATTGCTAGACCCAGCAGTGCCTTGCAAACACTGATAACATGTTCTTCTTTTTATAGTATGGAAATCATAAAGATATTTATTTCTTTTTTGAAACGGTTAAAGTTATTTTTGACTACTAATTACCGTAACTGCAAAAGATCAAGCAATTCCTATTTTGTCAATGGACTAGATATCTGACAGAACATAATAGCAACTTGACTCTTGAGCTGAATTTAGGAACTAATAATTCCTTAATGTAAGCAGATCTTTCATCTAGCAGAAATATGCACTCTGGTTAGGTATCTAAGACCTCTCTGTTCATCCATAGTCCATTTAATTACTACATGCTCTCAGTTCATCTATAGGCCAAGTTCAAAGCATATGCTCATTTAAATACTTGGGCATGATCATGTACTGTAGTACTGCTACAAAAAAAACATTGCACACTTATGGTCGATTGTACCACTTACGTTATTTGAAAAAACATACAAGCAAAACAATCACAAATAGAGAAGCACCACACAAGTACTAAGAACAATAAATAAACTTTTTCTGCATGGTTACTTTTTCTTATCAGTAAACAAAAATATATATTAACCCACGCAAAAAGATATATATATTAATGTTGGAAATATGCCCTAGAGGCAATAATAAAAGCATTATTATTATATTTCCTTGTTCATGATAATTGTCTTTATTCGTGCTATAATTGTGTTATCCGGAAATTGTAATACATGTGTGAATAACAGACAACAACATGTCCCTAGTAAGCCTCTAGTTGACTAGCTCGTTGATCAATAGATAGTCATGGTTTCCTGACTATGGGCATTGGATGTCAATGATAACGAGATCACATCATTAGGAGAATGATGTGATGGACGAGACCCAATCCTAAACATAGCATAAGATCGCATAGTTCGTTTGCTAGAGTTTTCCAATGTCAAATATCCTTTCCTTAGACCATGAGATTGTGTAACTCCCGGATACCGTAGGAGTGCTTTGGGTGTGCCAAACGTCACAACGTAACTGGGTGACTATAAAGGTATACTACGGGTATCTCCGAAAGTGTCTGTTGGGTTGACACGGATCGAGACTGGAATTTGTCACTCCGCTTGACGGAGAGGTATCACCGGGCCCACTCAGTAATGCATCATCATAATGAGCTCAATGTGATCAAAGTGTTTTGATCACGGGATCATGCATTACGATACGAGTAAAGTGACTTGCCAGTAACGAGATTGAACGAGGTATTGGGATACCGACGATCGAATCTCGGGCAAGTAAAATACCGATTGACAAAGGGAATCGTATACGGGATTAATTGAATCCTCGACATCGTGGTTCATCCGATGAGATCATCGTGGAGCATGTGGGAGCCAACATGGGTATCCAGATCCCGCTGTTGGTTATTGCCCGAGAGCCGTCTCGGTCATGTCTGCATGTCTCCCGAACCCGTAGGGTCTACACACTTAAGGTTCGGTGACGCTAGGGTTGTAGGGATATGTATATGCAGTAACCCGAATGTTGTTCGGAGTCCCGGATGAGATCCCGGACGTCACGAGGAGTTTCGGAATGGTCCGGAGGTGAAGAATTATATATAGGAAGTGCAGTTTCGGCCATCGGGAGTGATCTGGGGTCACCGGTATTGTACCGGGACCACCAGAAGGGTCCCGGGGGTCCACCGGGTGGGGCCACCCATCCCGGAGGGCCCCATGGGCTGAAGTGGGAGGGGGGACCAGCCATTAGTGGGCTGGTGTGCCCCCCAAGGCCCACCCCCTGCGCCTAGGGTTGGAACCCTGGGGTGGGGGGCGCCCACTTGCCTTGGGGGGCACTCCACCCCCCTTGGCCGCCACCCCCCTTGGGAGATTCAATCTCCCAGGGCCGGCGCCCCCCCAGGGGCCTATATAAAGGGGGGGAGGGGGGCAAGAACACCCTTGGCCTTGGCGCCTCCCTCTCCCTCTCCAACACCTCCTCCTCCATAGAGCTCGGCGAAGCCCTGCCGGAGTACTGCAGCTCCATCATCACCACGCCGTCGTGCTGCTGCTGGAGCCATCTTCCTCAACCTCTCCTTTGCCTTGCTGGATCAAGAAGAAGGAGACGTTACGCTGACCGTACGTGTGTTCAACGCGGAGGTGCCGTCCGTTCGGTGCTAGGATCTCCGGTGATTTGGATCACGTCGTGCACGACTACCTCATCCCCGTTCTTTTGAACGCTTCCGCTCGCGATCTACAAAGATATGTAGATGAATCTGAATACTCGTTGCTAGATGAACTCATAGATGGATCTTGGTGAAACCGTAGGAAATTTTTTGTTTTCTGCAACGTTCCTCAACAATTAAAACGAAAGAAAAAATAGAACTTAAAGCATATGTACTCTAAGGTAGAATGAATGAAGGGCGTTGCTATCATCCAAAAGTAGAAATAAAACTTAAAGATATTGATGAAAAAACTTGAACACATTGTGTAGAACTTGCATTGTTTAACAATATGCAAGAACAAGTATATAGCACTGTAATTTTCAGACAACGATATGATTTGGAAACACACCGTTCGATCAATTTAACTGCATATCTCCATCTAAAATCTCTTTTGTCCTTAAGCCCTCTACAAGAGTCGTGCAGCTCCAGCACTGCCATTTGTGTGTATGGTGGTTGCCTGCATTCATGAGGACAAGCAAGAGTGGTACAATAAACATGGTGATGTTGACAAGAGTAATACCTGAACTCTGCGATGACGACAACCATGACTTGCTGCAAGGTTGGATCTACAGAAATAACCATTCATTAGTATCAGATTGCTAGACCCAGCAGTGCCTTGCAAACACTGATAACATGTTCTTCTTTTTATATTATGGAAATCATAAAGATATTTATTTCTTTTTTGAAACGGTTAAAGTTATTTTTGACTACTAATTACCGTAACTGCAAAAGATCAAGCAATTCCTATTTTGTCAATGGACTAGATATCTGACAGAACATAATAGCAACTTGACTCTTGAGCTGAATTTAGGAACTAATAATTCCTTAATGTAAGCAGATCTTTCATCTAGCAGAAATATGCACTCTGGTTAGGTATCTAAGACCTCTCTGTTCATCCATAGTCCATTTAATTACTACATGCTCTCAGTTCATCTATAGGCCAAGTTCAAAGCATATGCTCATTTAAATACTTGGGCATGATCATCTACTGTAGTACCGCTACAAAAAAATATTGCACACTTATGGTCGATTGTACCACTTATGTTATTTGAAAAAACATACAAGCAAAACAATCACAAATAGAGAAGCACCACACAAGTACTAAGAACAATAAATAAACTTTTTCTGCATGGTTACTTTTTCTTATCAGTAAACAAAAATATATATTAACCCACGCAAAAAGATATATATTAAAACGAAAGAAAAAATAGAACTTAAAGCATATGTACTCTAAGGTAGAATGAATGAAGGGCGTTGCTATCATCCAAAAGTAGAAATAAAACTTAAAGATATTGATGAAAAAACTTGAACACATTGTGTAGAACTTGCATTGTTTAACAATATGCAAGAACAAGTATATAGCACTGTAATTTTCAGACAACGATATGATTTGGAAACACACCGTTCGATCAATTTAACTGCATATCTCCATCTAAAATCTCTTTTTTCCTTAAGCCCTCTACATGAGTCGTGCAGCTCCAACACTGCCATTTGTGTGTATGGTGGTTGCCTGCATTCATGAGGACAAGCAAGAGTGGTACAATAAACATGGTGATGTTGACAAGAGTAATAAATGAACTCTGCGATGACGACAACCATGACTTGCTGCAAGGTTGGATCTACAGAAATAACCATTCATTAGTATCAGGTCATAGTTTACACTGGAACAGGAAGATGAATAAAATGAAAGCTGCTCAGTTTCAGTAGTATATCTTGATTTAGAGGCATCAGAATATTGATCAGTACATATTCTTAAAAAAGGAATATTGATCCGTGCATAAAATTTTATGCTAAAATTGGGAACTAGTGTATGTTACAAAGCAAATAACAATTGGCTACGAGGCTGCTCATGGGCATGCTCCATCTATTGATGATGCACATGGACTTCATTTTCTCGGTTAACCAAACCGATAAATTCCGGTAAATAAGATTCAGTTTTTATTTGTGTTAGGATTATCTCAGTTCTCATTTACCCACAAACCGAAATTCAAAAAACCCGAATAAACCAAACCAAACTAATAACCATATAAACCGAATGCCCACCCCTAGTTGTTCCTAGGCTCATCCGTCCACCTTCTGTCCGTGGTGCCTGCACCTTCAGTAGTGATACACAGACTACTAGTGAAATGTAGACTCCGAATATCAACTTCACTGCAAAAATCGGTATTCGCTATGAACATACATATCAAATAGACAAAAACTTAAAACACTGGGGTACCAAGGAAGATTATACAGAGATGTGAATTGCCGGAAGAGAACAAGAAACAATAAATAGCATGCACGTTTAGGGACAAACAAGATGAGAGGGGAGAGATGGGCCAGCAGGTGAGCTAATTGACCCATTACAACATACAGTATTGTTCATAAGAGTGCAAACAACAGGCAACATATATGTAATCATGTGACTGCATGAGACAGATCTATCTGTGATGAACTTACAGTTCACTAAGCTTAACAGATCACATTAAGTAAAGTTCGTACAAGCAAATCTGCAACTCCTTCAAATGTAAATGAAGAAAAAAATGAACATAATGCTTGCTGATACAGAAATAAATATAGATAGACAATGATCTGAAGGCATCATGTGAAAATTTGAGGATTAAATTTAATGAAACCAAGGCACAGTTGTGTGCTTAAATTCAGAAAACAGGGGAGACACATAAAAAGGCCAAAGGAGCTGCCAGAGAAGAAATGAGCTGATTTTGTGTGAGAAGAACCTCAAAGACCACCCGTTACAGAAGTTGCAAGAGGGTTGGATGGTTAGAACGGATGAATTGGGGGAACGTGACTGGATGCACCTGTTACAGACCACCCGTTAAGAAAAGAGAATGAATTAGGGGAACGTGACTGGATGCACCTGTTACAGACCACCCGTTAAGAAAAGAGATTCAGATCCTAAAAAAGGACTGGATGCACTTAATCATGCGACTTCAAGAGAGATCAATTTGTGAAGACCTAACAGTTAGGTAAGCATTAACATATCACACTAGTAAGGTTCATACAATCAAATCTGCAACTCCTTCGAAATAAAAGAATGAACAACATAATACAGAAACTGAAAAAATATCATGCGAGGTATTAAATCAGGTCATAAGCCATTCAATTATAATGTTAACTACAGAACATACCAGAAGACAGTTAAAAGGAATATAATTGCAGCTTACATGTTGAGTTCTGGAGGCGGGGCAGGGCAAGGGGAATCAGCCGGGATCCCAGGACAGGCTTCGCCTGTGGAGGAAGAAGAACGGCCAGCGGCTCCTCTGAACCAGCCGGCGCTGTGGACCCTTGGTGGCGGACGGCGCTGCTGCTCCTTGGCGCTGGACGGTGCTGCTGCTCCTCACTCTCAGCACGGCGAGAGGTGTTGCTGCTCGTCAGCGGATGTTGCTGCTCCTCCTCGAGGCCAGGGTCCGAGATGCCGTGGCGAGAGGGGAACGACGAGCTGATCTGGGGCGGCGGCGCTCAGATTCGGGGCGGCGGCTTGGGAGGGTTAGGTTTAGGGTATGTGTTGTGTGTGGGCGGCGATAGAGAGGGGTGAGATTGGGAACGAGTATTTAGGAATGGGGTGTTCCGCGTGCCGCGCGCTTCGCTCTCTTCCGGCGCCTTATTTTTCGTGTGGGCCTAACCAAACAACCCCGACACTTTATCGGTCCCTACGAATCGGCGACACACAAACTATCAGTGAAGGTTGTATCTACCGACAGAAATTACCTCGCTGGTCTGGTGATGCTTTGGCGACAGAAAGTGTGTAACTAACTTATGGAACACTGATAATCTGTGTGTCGGTATAGTTTGGGACAAAATGTGTCGGCGATGCACACTTATACCAACAGATGCATGTCGTCATTGTGGTGTCGTGGTGTAGTGAAGGGACACAATGTTTTTACCCAGGTTCGGGCCCTCTCGATGGAGGCAAAACCCTACTCCTGCTTGATTAATATTGATGATATGGGTAGTACAAGAGTAGATCTACCACGAGATCAGAGAGGCTAAACCCTAGAAGCTAGCCTATGGTATGATTGTTGTTCGTCCTATGGAGTAAAACCCTCTGGTTTATATAGACACCGGAGAGGGCTAGGGTTACACAAAGTCGGTTACAATTGGAGGAGATCTACATATCCGTATTGCTAAGCTTGCCTTCCACGCCAAGGGAAGTCCCATCCGGACATGAGACGAAGTCTTCAATCTTGTATCTTCATAGTCCAAGAGTCCGGCCAAAGGTTATAGTCCGCCTATCCCGACACCCCCTAATCCAGGACTCACTCAGCGAACCTTTAGTACCGGTTCGTGGCACGAACCGGTACTAAAGAGGTGGTGGCCTTTAGTACGGGTTGGTGGCTCCAACCGGTACTAAAGACCCCCCCCCTTAGTACGGGTTGGTGGCTCCAACCGGCACTAAAGGTGGTGGCCTTTAGTACGGGTTGGTGGCTCCAACCGGTACTAAAGACCCCCCTAGTACCGGTTGAAGCCAGCAACCGGTACTAAAGGTGGTGCGCTGCCATCCGCAGTGCACAATGTTTAGTCCCACAAAGCTAGTTGAGAGGAGCTCGCACCGGTTTATAAGCCCCGCCACGGCTACCGTGTCGAGCTCCTCTCTAAGCAGGCCTTTGTGGGCCTATTGCAAGTGTTCTGCCCTGTGGGGCCTACTGGGCCGTACGGGCCTGCATCCTGGCCCAACTAGGGGTTGGGTTTCTAGTCGTATGCAGGCCGTGCCGGCCCAGTAGGTGGGATGTTTTTGCTTTATTTCAAAAAAAAAATCCACCAACCGGGACTAAAGGTCCCCAAGACCACGGCGCGCCTCGTGCCACGTGGTGGGCCTTTGGTCCTGGTTCGTGCTGAACCGGGACTAAAGGGGGGGGGGCTTTAGTGCCCACCCTTTAGTACCGGTTCCAGAACCGGTACTAAAGGTCCTAACGAACCGGTACTAAAAGTCGTTTTTCTACTAGTGAAGCGGACCCCTATAAAAGCATATTCGGCGAATATTCTTTTATACGGGTCCGTTTGGGGGTCTGCATCTGCGGCCGTCCTTGCCGGCCCGCAAAAGCCGTTTTCCGCGCACTGCAAACGCGTTTTGCGGGCCGGCGGGATGCGGGGTCTGCTAGAGTTGCTCTTATGATGCTCCCGCTGTGAGAGGTCTTACACGAACAATGCAACTTGTGCTGGTGTTAGTAACTGTCATGGGCCCTGGCCAAAAGAGATTTAGCAAGGCAGTTTCGATCCCACGAGTTATGTTTGGATGGTTTGTCTCATTTAGATGACTTCTTTTAGCACTTCTAGGTGGATCCCTAGCTGAGGGCTCGCTTGTAGTCAGGGGCAAAGGTGGTGGTGACATAGGGTGATGAGACAATGGTTGAGCAGTTCAGCGGAGGTGGTGGGGGAGGGGATGGTTTTGGATGAGGAGGTGGTTTCCATCTTTGCCTCATGATAATATTAATTTTTGTAAGAAATGCAAAAGGTTTAATTTGTGAAATACTAGCCCCCTGCTAAGATATTAGAAATGCAAAACCACATTGTGGACTTTAAGTTACGTGATCATAAACATTTATCTTAAGTTCGAAAAGGTGGTAAAAATCTTAGAAATTGTCCTATATAGACTAGCTGAATGGTTAATGTTGCACACCTTTTATGTTGGATTGAACCATACATATGAATAATTGTTAGATTCATCTCGCACCTTTAGAAGCAGGACACAAGCTCAAGCTCGAAATGTTTGGACAACTTGATGGAAAATTAAGTTAAGTGACATATTGAGATGGCTCCAACTACAACGCTAAACTCTATCAAGGAGTTTCAAAGTTAAAATGCCAAACCTGGTATGTGTATGTCTATGTTTCCTATTAATAATGCATCATCTAGTACTTATGCTATTTCTAATTTCGTGAACTTGTTGAGCGAAATAAAGAACATGTTGTCGTCAAAATAACTTCAACAATAATGCATGTACGAATACTATCAAAATAATGATTATAGGACTTATCATTGATATAATTAATATGTGAGTAATAATTTGCCTACTAGATTTTGTGGGAATGATTAAGTAATGAATTTTGACTCTAATCTAAATCAAGAGCTTGAACGACTTTTTACTTTTTGGTAAACTAGCACTCTCTTTGATAAAGTTTATAGGCTTTAATTATATAGAGTTGATGAAGCATAGATTGACACCATCTAAAATTAATAATGGAGAGAATTTCAAACATATTCAAGCCATCTCAGACAAGAATAGGAGAAAAGAAGAAACAAACCATGCATGCTGAATTTGAACCTAAAATTAAGTAAAGCATAAAGATGTGAAAAGTGGTTGGTGTGTACATTATTTTCTACAGTTTGTCTAATTCACATCTAGATATTTTCTAAGAATATCACATCTAAACTTCCACAGATAACACAACAACAAGGAACAAAAAAAAACTGGGACAAAAAAAATAAACCACAAACATAGTGGACATCAGGTTAGATGTGACATAATTATGTCACATCTAGATGTGTCCTAGACATACCCTATTTTCTATTGATGTAATTAAATTTATTATGATGATTGTACGCTCTCTGAAGCTATACATGTTTTATAAGAATTATCGGAAGTGCCTAATATTAGTGCTTGCAACAAACAAATTACTAGACATATAGCGCTAACTATTCTAAACGGTGGAGAGGAGAATATAAACAAGATGCCAATATCTCTATATAATTAGAGGATGGTTTGGTACTAAATTAAATGAGTACCATTGATAATTTTGATTGTTATGTTCTTCCTGATCGCAGTGCTAGTGTTTATGCAATTCTTGCTCAGTCCACCATGTAAAAGCTCGTGCTAATATAAGTTATGCTCCCATTGAGTATCATTCTGGACACAGACCCATGTTGTGTGTCCAATTATTTTGGGAAGAAGGGCGGTCCCAACATAATTCGGGTATTTAGATGAATACCTCTTCTTTTTGGCAGAAAATTTCGTAATTACTTTATTTGTATGAAATATGTATTCAACAAATATACAACTCATGTGTACATCACGTCTACTTCTCACACTACCCCCACTTCGTGTCCCATATATCATCCCATGGCCCAATTATGCAACTCAAATTCCATTAGGAGTTCAGGACGTAGTTGGCAGTGGCACAAGGGCATCATCATGGGGCCTCTCGACGACACACACACGCACGCACAAACACAAGCAGAGAGAGAGAGAGAGAGAGAGAGAGAGAGAGAGAGAGAGAGAGAGAGAGAGAGAGAGAGAGAGAGAGAGAGAGAGAGAGAGAGAGAGAGAGAGAGAGAGAGAGTATCTGTGACAGCCACGAGTGCTTGAGTGTCAGAGGTGTCGGCGGCCATTGGGTATTTTCAGAGGATCGAGGAGGCGTGGGAAGACGGAAGATGCGCCACAGTGGCATCAGTGCCTCGAGGAGTCAAGGCGTGGCCATGAGCAACATGTGTGCGGCGGGGGTGCGAGAAGGACAGACGTGACGGGAACACATGGTGAAGGGGTAGGAGAAGACGAGCCCGTGACGTGTGTGCACATGTTTAGGTATTTTTTTCCGGGAATGAGCACATGGTTAGGTTTACGGATCCATGTGCGATAGGGCATACATCACACACATCTGTTTCTCGGAGCGTGGGCGATCTCGCACATGATTCACTTATAAGAAGAAATGCGTGCTATGAAATCACTCATCACACGCTTTGCTTTATGTAAACTGTGTCCACAACATCGCACACGATTCACTCTGACCAACCGTGTACGATCAAGCATGCCATCGCACACAAACCGTGTGCACACCAACCAATATGCTTAGAGCGCTTGTTCATACCGTTCATTCATTCCAACACAAGCTAAGCTGCAGAATTTGAACAGCCTGCCGTTTCTGAAAGTAGGGTTCAAACCATTTTTAAAAGTACCAATAATATAAATGTTAGGGCATATGTGTAGCCAACAAAATTTCCCGGCTAAACAACGTTCGACCAACCTGTCGTTTGACCCCAGTCTGAGCATGCGTTTCATAAACATATATTCAAGACTTGTGTTGTGTGCAAGCCCTCGTGATCAATGTCACATGGAACAAGAGGCACGTGAATCTATACATGTGGAAATTCCATGCCTAACACTGAATCTTTTTTCTCGTGGTATAACGCGCGCGTGCAGGTCGTCGTTGATTCCGGTCAAGTCGTCAGTCATCGCGGGCACAACTGATTTCGTGAATTATTTTATTAGCTAACCAAACTGAATGTTTAATGTTGACTATAATGTTTAAATTTCTGAATTTAAGTACGTCATCCTGAATACTTTTCTGTGCGTTCGACGGCCTTCCTTAGAAATCAAGTAGAAATGTCTATTACTGTTTCAAGTAAGCTAATTTATCACAGTTATACCAAAACATGGAGTCTAACTTCTATTCCCTAAACCTCATTATATACAGGATAAGTTTGACCATTAACTTTAACATCAGGCTTTTTTCTCCCTAAACTCTGTCAAAGCGGACTGATTAACGGCACAACACTTTTTCCTTTTTGTAGGAATGACAACCTATGCAACACAAAAGAAGAGTAAGGGTCAAGGTAAAAAATAATCAGGAATAATGGAATTTTCAATAACTTTATTTAACCATTCCCACAAATCACAAATCGATTAGAGATATTATTGAAAGAAAAAGTATGGCAAGCTTTTTATGGCGGGGTATGTCAAGTTTTATGAATGTCAACAAAATATTGCAGAGGTTCCTCAAATTCCCTAGTTTATCATGATACGTCCTACCAATTATTTTTCTTAAATGGTTTGAAATTCTCTGATTCTTAAATCCCATATTTTAGTACATTTTCCAGAATGTTATGGATATTTTATCACACTTCCATGTTCATTTATTTTACTTTTCCTCGAATTTTCATTTTTCAAGTACATTTCATTGCTATTAGCAATTAATTTTGCCATTTTTTGTGCTATATCACTGCTGGCATGTGTGAGAAACTATCGACATACAACCCTACATTCCACTTTGGCTAAGGCCAATGGACAAATTTGTCATCTACGGTCAACAAAAAGTCAATGGGGCTCAAAGTGAGAACGGGGTGTCGCTCCATTGGCTAGGAGCTTGAGTACGCAGCCAGCCCGCCCATGTTCGAGTCTCGGCTCTAAAGCGTGGTGCTCACGGAGTTCTCTTCTATTAAAAAATGCCAACATGGTTTAGCCCTGCTGGTTTCCCTTTTTGTTAATGGGGCTCAAAGTTATCAGTCTCAAGTTTGCGGAAAAAAACTAAATTTAATAAATAATTTAGCAACCCAAAATAACTTTCCCAGTCAATTTTCAAATGTGAACTGATTTCTCTGTTGATGTAAAAGTTGACCTCAAAGTCGAACTTTTGTGATTCTTTCTTGTTCCCCTTAGTCAGCATGCCCACTCCACTTTTTTTCTTGTTCTTCTACCAGATTGAAAAAAAAGCGCTTACTATTATGACATAGTATTTGGTACCACTTAGGGCTACTTGATTTATTATCTTTAATATTGCATCAGATTTGAACTATTTCATAACCTCTCGCCCAATGAAAACTTCTTCTTCTTCTTCTTCCCTACTGTCAGCTGTTGCTCAGACCACAAAGGCCACCATTTTGACAATAACTACCAGTTGCAGGACAATTGGAGCGCTTGATTTAATTGGATGCCAAAGCTCCGACAAAACAAGTTGGGCCACATAGAGGCCAATGCAGGCTAACATGCTATGAGCCTCCAACGACCAAAATGGCCGTAGCGCTAGGAGGGAGCGAAACCCATCAAGTCGTGCTCCCTTAAAAAATTGTGCTCATAACAACAATATCCAAAAAGGAAACCTCAAATATTAATTAATCAAGCTCATCTCCAGGTTCGTGAAAATCCCAATTTATTTGTGAGGTATGTGACAGTTTCGTGTGCCGGGAGTACCCTAGCCGACCTAGACTCGGCCCAACATGAATCGTTGCATCCCACGACCCGTTACTCAGCCCCTGGCATCACCAGGACACACGTCTACTTGGCGGTCAAGTCAAGGAGTTTGGCGATCGCAAAAGATCCTCGATCAGTAGCAACCGACCTACAACCTTGTAAATCCTATCCTGGTCCCCATATATACGCAAGGCTAGGGCTAGATCATAGATCATCAAATCCCTCCATACACCTATGTGATCCTTGTGATCTCACCCACTGTACGCCATACCATTAATCTCATATGAGGCTACCTCCATTAATACATCCAAGCAGGAGTAGAGTTTTAGCTTCACCGTGACAGTCTAAACCTGGGTAATCCCCTCGTGTGAATCCCCTTGCTACTTCTGGCTATCGAGGTTGCTGCCGGTATGACGAACGGACACTATGCAAGAATAACAAATTCAAACATATTTTCATAAGTTTAATTATTTCCAACTCCCCGGTTTTCTTTTCTCAGGTAGATCACAAATAAATAAATAAATTATATTTCCTCCTATCGAAACTAATTGTTGCAACTTTTGTACAATTTTCAGCTTTAGACAACTCTAAAGTTGTACTAAAACTACGACAATTAATTTGGATTGGAGGGAGTAAATAATTAGGACATGATTCACTCTAATATCTATGCACTATATTTTTGGATGGTTTTGAAAATTTTCAACTCAGTTTTGATTTTTTTAAAAATATAGACAACATGATTGGAGCAGAAGATAGTGTGATGACTGATGAGTTGGCAACACGTGTATGAGTTGGGTGGTTTATAGGAGATGAAATATGGGCGACAGTCAGAATTAATCAACCGACTACGTACCTGAACAGGAGTTGAACTAAAATGTCAATTAGTTAGGTGCACGCGACGAACCGGAGCTGTACAAATATTCTGGCTTCCTCACTTGAGTATGACTTGGTAGCCAGGTGTAACTACTGTATCGATGGAGGAAAACCTTCGTCGTTTACCGTGGCTATATGCATACGCACGCATGCACGAATGCTACCAAGAAACTTTCTCAGTCTTTTTCACTGACAACGGCGCTGAGCTAATCCTGATAGTTAAGCAGCAACGTACGCCTTTGACCTAGCCATGCACGCATACAAGCTTCTTTGATGTATTATAGGGTGTCTTCCGCGAAAACAAAGGTACTTACGTGTTTTGTACATATGTACTCCCTTCGTCGCAAAATATAAAAACATTTTTAACACTATTTTGGGAAAGATGGAGTAACTAAGTAGACTATAATTAAACGTGCTATTATTCGAACCTGCAATGCTTAGCTATCTAGGGGTACCAGCAATGCTTAGATCTTCTGTCCGGTTGCATGCATCGTGAACAACCTAAGAAAACGGACGACTTAGTTACTTTGTTATTTAGTCAAATATATTTGGTGGGAGGAGACAGAATTAATTTTTTTCAAGCGAACTCGTATAAATAAAAGAAGTTAATTTGTGTTTTGACTTTTGACCGGGCATTCGGGCGTGGTAAAAGTAAAAGAAAATGAATGCGCTTGATGCCTGTGCTACTTTCATAGCAGCATGCGTGGCTGAGTGCGACTTGGAACACCTATAAGTTGGACCATTTTGCTGAGGCGGAAGATCGCACCAAAACTTGATTTAAAAGTACTCCATGTCTAGGTGTGTAAGTCACCTTACGGAAATCAAATAATTTCAAAACACTTAGGCTGATCACAATGGACAGGAACTTAGGAGTAACATCACACACTCCAATACAAGTTTGCTTATGTGGCACATATTTAATGAAGAGAGAGGTGTTTGTGGTAACTAGCTAAGTTACCGGAACATCACACGCTTCAAGAAACAATGAGTCTATATCCTAATAAATACATCACTGCATGACACTACATACATGTTCCTACCCACTATGAAGGTAGTAATATAGTCTAGGAAACTGTGTAGGTTACTAGCTTATGTTCCTACCCATTGTGACCAGCCTAAGGCACGGTACATTAACTCCCTCCTCGTTTCTTGTTTTGTGACATATCAACCAATAAGAGATGTGTGCCATGCATACTTTCAATGACTTGAAACTACCAAACATGATATGCAGTGGTTAGTTCATTGCATGCAATGCTATTAATTAGCAAAAAAAAATTAAGCTTTCTCGTTTTCCTCTCCACCTTGATCGCGGTTCACAACGTAAGATGACTTACACACCTAGACGGAGGGAGTAAGAGTTAATGTAAGTTGAGAAAGGTGTGATAGCTCCCGAGTGCCCCTACACCCTCTAGGTAAGTTATGTGTAATACTATTAGAATTGTTTTCCAAATATAAGTCAAGTATTATTATTTTTAAGGTATATAACTTACACCAATACGATTTTAATTGTGATACATCGGTGATTTCAACGGCGAGGGGAGAGGACGTGGTAGGGTCGTGCATGATCGGATGTTTGCAAGTCAGAAGGGCAGCAGTACTTCCCAGCGTGATGGGGGAGAGACCCGAGCAATATCGTGCGTGCTCATTGGGAGAAGATGAGGAGTGGAGAAGAGCGGGGAGCAGATGGTGGGGCACGGAGGCGATGGGACAAATGATGAAGCGCATTTTGACGTCCACGACAAAAAGATTAGTCAAATTGCACCAAATACCGCGAGACTTCAAGAGGAGAGGACCTCAATTTTCTTTGAGTGCATTTCTGCGAGATTTTTAATAAAGAGATCAATTTTCTACAAGAAAAACAGTCAAGCCTGCATTTGATTCATACACTTCCCTGCATTTGATTCGAGAACCCTTATTTTTTTCATGTTTGAGTTAATTTTATCTACACACGGGACGACAAACAGTAGGCAATTTTTTTGACATTCAGGCAACACTTAAGACAATTTTGGACACCCAGCATAGGCAACAAGGCTTCCTACACTACAGGAAGAATTTTCTGCACATGATGGTGCCTTGTGGAAAGATGCGGGCAACAACCACTTAGCCAAAACATTCATTCAATCCTCCACACAAGTGCCCGATAACTATGGTGCATAATCTCTAGAACAGTCCTTCAGCTCCTTGAACGTATGTATAGTGTCAGTCATATGACTTATGTTGCCGATATATCGGTTTTTATTTTTATTTGGTTAGACTGTTGGTATTGGTTGTGTACATCTTAGCTATGTAGGGGGAGGGTATTGTTCATCTTGATTTGTATCTACTTGATGCTACATATTTAATCAATAAATACCCTTTATAGGAAACTAGCAAAAGAGCCTTGCGTTGCAACGGTTGAGAAAAATAACACACGCCCATAATCCAATAACCACGACTCCAGACTCCAATAGGTCCACGTCCTTTATTTTAACACATGACATCTTATCTATGTTGCCACTTATCCTCCTTCCAACCCTCGTTGACAATGCACAGTGCTCACAATCACAACACGTTTGAATGTTGTCAATCCTAAGGCATCTCTCTCTCGTCATAAGATGATGCATCTTTTTTTCCTGCAAGGTTTTTGGCAAGGCAGTGCCTGGTTATAGATGTTTTATTTTTCTCAACCTTGATTTTGTTGAGGTGTTCATTTTCAATCCGAACCGGCACCGGTATGAAAGAAAGACGGATCGTGCGTTATTGATTAAGGTCGCACCATAAATAGTTTTTTAAAAAGGGTTAATAGGTAAAATCACATCATATTCAAATTCTGCACATTTTTCTAATCAAATTCCATATATGGCATGATAAATTTGGAGTTAGGGTTTAAAAGATATGGATATTAAAAAAACATTTGATATATACTACGAGTTTATTAACCCATATACCAGCGGGTTTCCTGCAAAAGTGAAAATCTGGCTTAAATCTGACCTGCGGATTGATTACCAGAAACATTACGGTGTTTTCTAAATAGAACGAGAATCTGAACTAAAAGTGAACTGCAGGTTGATTACCAGAAACATGGAGAAGTTTTCTGCAAAGTAGCATAGCGGACCAAGCATACATATTTCCTATATTAGTAGATATAGATAAAAGGTACATATGGTGCATTTTTGGAACAATGCAGGTAGCAATACTTTCTAAGCAATGTTCTGGTGGTGTCCAACATCACTACTAAACTGCATTATTGTAGGCATTTTTTTTGCATCCTGAGAACATTACGGTAGTTAATTAACCCACGCAATATTACGTAGGAAAATGTTTCGTTCGTAATCCGTACTTTCTTCGGTCCCCAAAAACACGTCTTATAAGGCACAAAAAGTTTAGGTAAATGTTTTGTTGAAATCAGCATATACCGTCCATTTTACCAAGATCGTTAAGCTGACGGTTATTATATCTGTTGGGTTGATATAACAACTTTCTTAGAGTTACTCTAGATCGCCAGTACCAATATATTGCATAGCTCAAGCATGAAGAAAAATCATTTGTTGTATAATTTAGATGGACCATGGATGGGGGATTGGTTGCATACAATTGGGAGTACTAGTGGGGTTGCTGCTCCGCCATGCGGTCAGCGGTGGGTGCTTGCGTCCGCCCCGGCGGCCCAGACGTGCACGCCGGAGTCAGAGGCGTGCGCTGCCCGCCGTGAGAGGTAGAGTGCAAGGGAGAGGGACGCGGCGGAGAACTCTGTCTGTCGCCGCCGTGGATTACTGACATAGCCCAATGAGCACGAGCGGCTCCTCGCGTGGGTCTACTGTTGGTCGCTTACAACGACGGAGATAGACGCTCGGCTGCTCTGCCGGAAGAACGCGAAGGATCTCCGACTTGCCATCGAGCAGTCCGAGCGTGAGGCCAAGGAGAAGGCGACGGAGGCAGCTCAGCTGGCAAAGCTCAAGCGCCAGCAGGACCGGGCCGTCCGGCACCTCAAGAGCCTCATCATCGTCTCCTCCTCCAACGACGACGACAACGACGGCTCCTCGTCCGATGAATCGGACGATCCTCCACTAGCCGCCGACGGCTACAGCCGCGCCGACAACCAGAAGGGGAAAGGGCCGGCCCGGAAATGGTGAAGATCCGCTTTCTTCAATTTGGTTTCAAGTTTTAGATGTAGTTTGAAGTTAAGGATGGCAATTTTACTCATGGACATGTATATCCATGGATATCCGACGCGAATGGATAGGGTTTGGATATGATTTTATGTCCATAGGTAGCGCCCAAGCCCGGCCCGATTGCTCGTGGGTAGGGCATGGATATAATCTTGTACCCATGGATATACATGGGTATACCACTACTACAAAAACAGCTATAGCCAATATGGACACTAATGGCGCACTGTACATGTGGTGCGCCGTTACTAAATACTAATGGCGCACCATGTGTTGGTGCGCCATTAGTAACTTTTTTTTTCAAAACTACTAATGGCGCACCGTGGGAGTGGTGCGCCATTACTAATTTTAACTAGTAATGGCGCACTGTCCACAGGTGCGCCATTACTAAGTTTTTATTTTAAAAATCATTTTTTTTCTTTTTTCTTTTCAAAATTAGTAATGGCGCACCGTGGGTGTGGTGCGCCATTACTAGTTTAACTAGTAATGGCGCACCACCCCACGGTGCGCCATTACTAACTTGGCCCAAAAGTTCCCGAATGCACCCTCTGACCGCCTTTTCAGTTTAAAAAAAAATAAAAGAAAATGATAAAAATGTCAAAGAAATAAAAGAAAATAAGTTTCCCATGTGAAATGTGGTCTAGTTGTTGGGAAAATTTACAAATATGAATTTCGACTTTATTTGCAAAATCTCTCTGGAAATTTGTAAAATGGGCATAACTTTTGCATACGAAGTCGGATTAAAAAGTTTTATATATGAAAAATCATCTACTCGAAAAGTTACATCCGAATTTAACCGGGGGATCCCCGTTAAACATTTTCAAAATCCTCAAAAACCTAATAGAAAAAAGTTACGGGGCTTCTAAAATCTGGAGAGGAAAAAAATTCAAAAAAATTCAAACTTACTAATGGCGCAGCTACCCATGGTGCGCCATTACTATCTTCCCGCCTTCAAAATTCAAAATAAATCAAAAAAATAAAAAAAAGTTACTAATGGCGCACCTGCCCATGGTGCGCCATTAGTATTTCCCCGCCTTCAAAATTCAAAATAAATAAAAAAAATAAAAAAAAGTTACTAATGGCGCACCTGCCCATGGTGCGCCATTAGTATTTTCCCGCCTTCAAAATTCAAAATAAATCAAAAAAATAAAAAAAAATATAGTAATGGCGCACCTGCCCACGGTGCGCCATTACTATGCCGTATATATGGCTGGGTGTGGTGTGTCCTCTCCTCCTTACCTCTTCATTCTTCTCCTCCACTCCACCTCTCCTCCACTCCACCTCTCCTCCACTCCACCTCTCCATCTCTCCGGCGACCTCCTCCTCCTCTCCGGCGACCTCCTCCTCCTCTCCGGCGACCTCCTCCTCCTCTCCGGTGAGCTCCTCCTCCTCCTCCTCCTCCTCACCGGCGAGCTCCTCCTCCTCCTCCTCCTCTCCGGCGACCTCCTACTCCTCCTCCTCTCCGGCGACCTCCTCCGCCTCTCCGGCGACCTCCTCCTCCTCTCCGGTGAGCTCCTCCTCCCTCCTCTCCGGTGAGCTCCTCCTCCCTCCTCTCCTCCCATCCCCTCATGGTTTCTCCTTCCTCCTCTACAATGCTTCAGTGAACTCCTCTCCGGCAAAACGCCTCTACGGTCACCTCCTTCTCCTCCTCTCCGGCGAACTCCTCTCCGGCAAAATAACACGGCAAAAGAACATACAAGATCCAAAAACGGGAACAAATTTTGAAATAATATCGTGCAAAAAAACGAGAAAAAAATGGGCAAAAAAATCGCGATCCAGATCCAAATTCAAATTTCAAAAATAGCAATGGCGCACGGTGGGGGCTAGACGGTGCGCCACTACTATTTTCCCGCCTTCAAAATTCAAAAATACTAATGGCGCATCGTGGCCTATACTAATGGCGCACCAGTGGCCTATACTAATGGTGCACCTGGTGCGCCATTAGTATACCAGATACTAATGGCGCACCACTGGTGCGCCATTAGTAGGCAAAACTGGTGCGCCATTAGTAGGCCTTTTTCTAGTAGTGTACCCAAACCCGGCCCGATAGTATGACTTAATAGGCAAAAATCTGCCATCCCTACCCCACAGTCACTTGTCCCACTGCAACTTTACACTTTGTTATCTAAAACATGCAAAAGAAATCACACAATCCCGGTCATAACTTTTATTAGTTGACATTCAATCCCCTCCGCAACATATTCCAACGCCCCTTCCCTTATTTTTTATCTCCTTGTTAAATGACTCGTCATTCTAATATGTTAGAAAAAAAAATACTAAATGACCTTTGGTTGTTAGTGGACGATGATTTACCATAAGTGAAGCCTAGCCTGCCACAAGGTGAAGAATGGACGAGCTTATGTTAACATTATGTTATGTCTTATTTATATGTCTCGAGAGGACCCAATGGATATTCAGTCGGTATGGATATCCATCAAGTTTGGACAAGCACACAATTTTTCACCCATGGATTTTTTTCATGGGCGGGCAAACATTGTCTACATGGATATGGATGATATTGTTCAACCCGATCCAAACACCGACCCATTTCCATCCTCCGTGAGAGGGACGCGGCGGAGAACTCTGTCCGCTGCGGCCGCGGGTTACCGGCGGAGCCCGACGAGGACGAAGGGATCCTCGCGTGGTTCTACCGCCGGTCGCTTACAACGGCGGAGACGGACGCTCGGCGGCTCTGCCAAAAGAACACAAAGGCTCTCCATCTTAAAAGGCCTCATCATCGTCTCCTCCTCCTCCGACGACAACGACGGCTCCTTGTCCGATTCATCGGACGATCCTCCACTAGCCGACGACTACTACAGCTGCGCCGGGGACCGGAAGGGGAAATGGCCGTCCCGGAAGTGGTGAAGATCCGCTTTTCTTCAAGTTATTTTCAATTTTTAGATATAGTTTGAAGTTGTCGGTCATTTATGTGAACTTTGGTGGTCCTTTGAACACCTGGTCGTGATTTATTAGTGAATGTATTGTGCTTGCCTATGTCTATTTGCGATCTGCGTAGTTTGATGGATCGAAGTTGCATGATTTAGTATTGATATAGGGAATCGGATATGAAATATGCAGATGTGGACGACGCGATTTGATGAGTGCCCGATCAGTTTCAGTGGACGCGTCCGGGCGCATCTACGGGCGTTTGAGGGGTCAAATTTGCCATGTCCAACTGTAGATACTCTTAGGTCTGGGCTTAGGGAAAATCCCAGCTGTTTTGATACTTTTCGAGTGGACCTCGTTCAAGTAGTCGGACGCTTAAAAAACCTGTACAAAATATTGCCTCGAGGAACTTAAGCGCTCCTGCGTTGGAGATGCCCTAATTAAGCCACGTTCATACTCAAACATGAAACTACACAGATCGATCGTTCCTTCCTTTGCAAATCCGGATCGAAGTTGGACGCAAATTAAATCGATCACTTAATTATTTATTACGTCCTTGCCAAATCTTTGACCCTGTGTTTTCCTGTGTTAATGCTGCGGTGCAAGCATCATTAATTCAGACACATGAAATTGTGTGGCAGTTAGATAGGACCAATTAATTAATGGGAAGTTAGGAACACACGGTGACCAGCTTCAGTCTGCCATCTTGAAACCTAGAAACCAACGGAGTGCAACATAGAACATACTCATTTTATCCCGAATTACTTATTACAGAAATGGATGTATCCATTTCTTGATTGATTGAGATGCATGGGCAAGGATTCGTCACTCGCTAGCAGAGCTCGGTAACAAATAAAAAAGTATCTTGTGTTCATTCAAAATAAGCCATTTTACCTTTTACAGTCTACAATCAATTTCCTTGATATCGGCCTATTATATATATACCCTCAGTCGGAATAAGAACAACATGTCCAAATAAATAATCTGTATCAAAGCAAAAGAAAAGAAAGATAAATTAAAAGAATAAATGTATCATAAATATTGGGATTTGTGTAGCTCCTAGAACGTTTGGCACCGATAGGTCCGTCCACTTAATCCATGATACTGCTCGTAGTCTTCTTGATGAGATCCCAAGCACTTCTCACATGCCTCTCCTCCTGCAATGACGACCCAACGGCGAACCGCAGCACGAACTTGTCACCGACCACCGTGTGTGCAAGATAAGCCTTGCCAGTTTTGTTCAGATTCTCCATTAGCACGCGGTTGGCCTCGTCGGCATCCTTCTCCGTCATGGCTCCACTTGCCTTGATCCGAAAACACACAAGAGCAAAGTTCCTCGGTACGACCACCTCAAACCTGTCATCGGAACGGACGAATTCTTCGAACATCTTTGCCATGGCAACATCACTACGGATGTGCTCTTGGAGCTTTGCGGTACCATAGGTGCGCATGACCATCCAAAGCTTGAGCCCACGAAAGCGTCGACCGACGCCGACCTGCATGTCCTTAAGATCGGTGACCTCTCCAGACTCAGTAGCGTCGTTCTTGAGGTACTCCGGGTTGGTCTCCAATGAGTCGCTCAATCGGTGAGCATCACGGACGTAGAGACATGTGCAATCAAGGCATGTGAGAAGCCATTTGTGTGGGCTCATGCTAATGGAGTCCACACGCTCGACGCCATCGAGATGGTGGCGAAACTCCGGGCAGATACATGCGCTGCCAGCATAGGCAGCATCAACGTGGACCCATGCATTGAACATGGCGGCAACGTCGGCGACGTCGCCCACCGGGTCAACGGCATTTGAAGACGTGGTGCCCACAGTCGCGCAGACATATGTTGGCACAAGACCAGCGTCGACATCGGCTTGCATGACCTCGAGAAGCTTTGTCGGGTCGAGCCCATAATTAGTTTCCGGCTCGGTAGGGATGGAGCGGATGTTGGCGGGGTCGAAGCCTGCGAGGCGACACGCCTTGAAGAACGTGGAGTGGGTCTGGTCTGCAGCGTACACAGCCAAGCGTGGGATGTCAGACACGCCAACCGAGCCGCTTCGACGTAGCGCAGCATCACGGGCGGCGACTAGCGTGACGAGCATTGCCTCACTCGTCGTGCCGAGGATGACGCCACCGCCGGTGCCACGACCAGTGCTGGTGCGGTTCATGAAGGTGGTGGGTAGGCGCAGGAGCTGCGCAAGCCAGTCGAGAGCAAGGACCTCCATCTCGGTGGCTGCAGGTGAGGCCTGCCACGTGAATCCAACGGTGTTCATGGCTGATGCGATGAGGTCGCCGGCAATGGCAGCGGCGCTGTTGGTGGAGGGGAAGAAGGCGAAGAAGTTGGGGCTAGCCCAGTGTGTCATGCCAGGGACGACGGAGGTCCTGAGCTCCTTCATGGTGACGTCGAATGGCGCAGAGTAGGTCGGTGGGGACGCGCTGAGTTCATCTTGCAGGTATCCTGGCTTCACGTTAGAAAGAACAGGCATGGACTCGATGTTGGTGTAGTAGTCGGAAATAAAGTCGACGGCCTTGTGAAGGTATGCACGGACATCTTCGGGGTTGA
Source organism: Aegilops umbellulata (assembly GCA_032464435.1). Classification (NCBI taxonomy): domain Eukaryota; kingdom Viridiplantae; phylum Streptophyta; class Magnoliopsida; order Poales; family Poaceae; genus Aegilops; species Aegilops umbellulata. The sequence goes on from CP136055.1 coordinate 536,906,538, forward strand.
GCGGCTCGAACGCCGCCTTGTCGTCGGGGATGGCGGAGAAGGACGTGGCGTTGGTGCCCAAGCTGCCCATTCCTTTTAGGTAATTTAACCCTTAACTAGGAGTGGAAAAAAAGGTGGGAGGCACAAAGAAGGCTTGGCGTAATGAAGTGGAGCTAGGTAGCTTTGGTGCCGGAGAGCAAGAAGAAGCAGAGGAGCTTGCTTTGCTGCTTAGTTTGGTGAATGGAGTTGGTACTTGGTGCGCGGGGAATATATAGGCGAGTGCGGGAAGCGGCGTGGCGGGGTGGGCGTTGGATGGGTCCTGGTCGTGTGGGCCTACGGGCGCTGCTAGGAAGGTTGGTGGTTGGTACTTGGTACAGATCCGAGCACAAGCGCACGCGACATGAGTCTGATGGTCAACACGTCCTAAGGCTGGTCATAGTGGGGAGTAACTTAGAGTTGTGTCATGCATATGACACTAGTCTAAGTTACTACCTTTATAATGCAAAGTAACATAGTAGTAGTATCATAGATGGTTTCATTTATTAGCTCATAGACTCATCTTGCCTTGGAAAGCGTTATGTTACAGTATCATATTATGTTAGCACCTCTTATTAATTACTTGCCACATAAGCAGAATTTTCTCGAGGTGCGCTATGTTACTAGCTAAGTTACTCCCACTATGACTAGCCTAATAGACCAGTTATGGTGCGGTTCGTTAATTGGTCACAGTCTGGCTGCTAAAGTTTTTTCTTTTCTTTCTACGCATATACTCCGGACTACTATGGGGCATGGATGGTTTTCGTCACCACAAAAAATCGTTTCTTGTTTGTATTATTTTTGAAAAAGGAATATATTAATATCAAGTACTCCCTCCGTCCGAAAAAACTTGTCATCAAAATGAATGAAAAGAGATGTATGTAGAACTAAAATACATCTAGATACATCCTCTCTTATCCATTTTGATGACAAGTATTTCCGGACGGAGGGAGTAGATACCAATTACACCCAGCCTCTGCATCAACAAGATGCCGAAGAACACCTAGGATGCACACAGCCAAAAATAAAAATAAGAGAAAAAAACCCTGACATGGTGATCAGTAACTCGCAGTAGCATCACTCTAACCACCACCAAAGACAACACCGGACTAAAAAGAAGGTTCTCCAATAGCAACGCCTTCAGGAAGGAAACAATGCACAAGCGTTGTCGTCGCCCGATCAAAGATCATCAATTTTTGCCCTAGAGAAAGACCATGTTTCCAAAACAATGTCTCCAACAAGTCCGCTGTTAGGCACAACCAATAAAGGCCAGACATTAGGTTTTCATCCTGAAAATCACGACTCGGTGCTCAAAAGAGCACCATCAACAAAGAAGTCCTCCAATGCTGCCGCCCCCACTCGCGGAGGCTACTACTACAAGTCACTTTCCACCAGGCTCACAAGAACTCGGGCGGTCAAGATAGACCTTTTCTGTGCTAAAATAATTTATCTATGGCTAGGGCAAACTCTCCCCTTCTGACTTCACCGGCGAGCCTGTGGGTTCGCCTCTCCTCTACCTGCCGCTCCATCGGCCGGTGATGGGGAGGGGGATATGGGTGTCTTCGCTCCGGCTGGTAGTTTAGGATAGGGGTTTTTTAGTCCTCACAAACGCGGCACTCCGGAAGATGACGACGTTTCTTCCGTGTGTTTGTCTTTCAAGATCCAATCCTCCTCGAGTTTGTCCATCTAGATGTATGACGGAGCTCTGGCGTGGATTCATGATGTCTTCTTGGAACAGTGAGGTTAAGGTTTCTCATCGTGCTTACACGACGACGAGATTTGGTGTTAGTTGGTTCGTATCTATTTGTGGCTTCAATGACGACGACTGTGGCTCCAGGGCGCTGGTCCTTAGGGACAAGTGCACGAAGACTTTCCGATTGTGTCATCGACAAGGTCAAGCCGGTTTCGGTAGGGAAGTGGCGGCAGAGACGAGTCGACGGACCACTTTGGCGGCGGTAGTGGCCATTTGGTGGTCTAGAGACTCCGACATATTATTTTATTGTGTTTGAGGTGTTTTGTACTTCTAATGAACTTTTATAATAAATCAGAATCTTTCGCAAAATGTACAATCAAAGCACCAAGTGTATATTCATACAACATATATGTTAGACCTGTCACAGTGAAGAGTATCATAAACTAGTATCACGTGCTTGACAATTTTCATGCCATATGAGATAGCAGTGCTTCGCCGGTAAAAACAACAAAATTAAGTCTAACATTTGGAGATAACATTCGGTGTTCGATTTTTCTATTTTTTTGCTCAGGTCAAAATCTTAGAAATTCTCCTATATATATATATATATATATATATATATATATATATATATATATATATTAGGTGAATGGTTAATGTTGCACACCTATTATGTTGGATTGAACCATACATATGAATAATTGTTAGATTCATCTGCAGATGGCACCTTTAGATGCATGATACAAGCTCAAGCTCGAAATGTTTGGACGGCATGATGGAAAATTATGTCAAAATGACATATTGAGAGGGTTCCAGCTACGATGCTAAACTCTACCCAGGAGGTTCAAAGTTAAAATGCCAAACCTGGTATGCGTATGTCTATGTTTTCTTTTAATAATGCATCATCTAGTACTTCTGATATTTCTAATTTCGTGAACTGTTGAGCGAAATAAAGAACATGTTGGCGTCAAAATAACTTCAACAATAATGCATGTACGAATACTGCCGAAATAATGATTATAGGCCTTATCATTGATATAATTAATGTGGGAGTAATAATTTTCCTACTAGATTTGTGGGAATGATTAAGTGATGAATTTTGACCCGAAACTAAATCAAGACCTAGAACCATGTTGTTGGTAAATTAGTACTCTCTTTGATAAAGTTAAAACTCTAATTATATAGATTTGATGAAGATAGGTCGACACCATCTAAAATTAACAATGGAGAGACTCTCAAGCATATTCAAGCCATCTTAGATAAGAATTGGGAGAAATTAAGAAACAAAACCATGCATGCTAAAATTGAACCTAAAATTAAGCATAGCATAAAGATGTCAAAAATGGTTGGTAGTGTACATTATTTTTTATTGATGTAATTAAATTTATTATGATGAGTGTACCCTCTCCGAAATTATACAAGTTTTGCAAGAATTATCGGAAGTGCCTAATAGTGCTGCTTGCAACAAACAAACATATAGGGCTACCTATTTTAAACGGTGAGGGGGAGAAATATAATCAAGATGCCAATATCCCTATATAATTAGAATATCGTTTGGAACCAATTAAAATGATTACCATTAATAATTTTGATTGTTATGCACTTCGTGATTGCAGTGCTAGTGTTTATACAATTCTTACATCCTTATATAAAGTGATGGGATCTTGCTGAGTCCACTATGTAAAAGCTAGTGCTATACTATAAGTTATGCTCCCATTATAAGTATCATTCTGGACATAGAGATCCATCATGTGTGTCCAATTATTTTGGGAAGGAGGGCGGTCCCAACATAATTCATGGGTATTTAGATCAATACCACTTCTTTGTGGTGGGAAAACCGTAATTACATTATTTATATGAAATAAGTATTCAACAAATATACAACTCATGTGCACATCACGTCTACTTCTCACACTACCCCCACGACATGTCCCATATATCATCCCATGGCCCAATTATGCAACCCAAAGCCCATTAGGAGTTCAGGACGTAGTTGGCAATGGTACAGGGGCATCATCATGGGGTCTCTCGGGGGCGCTCAACAACACACACACACACACACGGACGCGCGCGCACACACACAAACACACACACACACACACACACACACACACATAGAGAGAGAGAGAGAGAGAGAGAGAGAGAGAGAGAGAGAGAGAGAGAGAGAGAGAGAGAGAGAGAGAGAGAGAGAGAGAGAGAGAGAGAGAGAGAGAGAGAGAGAGAGAGCTCTACAAGGGCTTGAGTGTCAGGGGTGTCAATGGCCATTGGATTTTTTATAGTGCGTCGAGAACATTGGTATTTTCAGAGGATCGGGGCGTACGAGGCGTGGGAGGACGGAAGATGCACCACAGTGGCATCGGTGCCTCGTGGAGTCAAGGCGTGGCCATGGCCAACATGTGTAGGGCGCGCGTGCGAGAAGGACATACATACCAATGGGTACACATGGTGGAGAGGTAGGAGAAGACGAGCCTGTGGCACGTGTGCACATGGTTAGGTCTACGGATCCGTGTGCGATAGGGCATACATCACACACGTCTGTTTCACAGAGCGTGGAGGATGTCGCACATGATTCACTTATAAGAAGAAATGCATGCTATGAAATCACTCATCACACGCTTTTGCTTTATGTAAACTTTGTTCATGACATCGCACGCGATTCACTTGGACCAACCGTGTACGATCTAGCACGCCATCGCACACAAACCGTGTGCACCCAACCAATATACTTAGAGTGCTTGTTCATACCGTTCATTCATTCCAACACGATCTAAGCTGCAGAAATTGAACAACCTGCCGTTACTAAAAGTAGGGTTCAAACCATTATTTAAAGTATACCAATATAAATGTTATGGCATATGGGTAACCAACAAAGATTTTCAGGTTAAACAATGTTCGACCAACCTGTCGTTTTGACCCCAGTCTGAGCATGCGTTTCATAAACATGTATTCAAGACTTGTTTTGTGTGCAAGCCCACGTGATCAATGTCACACGGAACAAGAGCCACGTGAATCTATACATGTGGAAATTCCATGCCTAGCGCGGAATCCTTTTTCTCATGCTATAACGCGCGCGTGCAGGTGGTTGATTCTGGTCAAGTCGTCAGTCATTATGGGCACAAGTGATTTCGTGAAATGTTTTGTTATAGCTAGCCAAACAGATTGTTTAATGTTGACTAATGTTTAAATTTGTGAAAGTAAGTACGTCATCCTAAATAGTTTTCCGTGCGATCGACAGCCTTTCTTAAGAAACAAGTGGAAATGACTGTTACTGTTTCAAGTAAGCTAATTTATCACAGTTATACCGAAAACATGGAGTCAAATTACTACTCCCTAAACCTCAGTATATACAGGATAAGTTTGACCATTAACTTTAACATCGGGCATTTTTCTCCCTAAACTCTGTCAAAGCGGACTGATTGATGGCACAACCTTTTTCCTTTTTGTATAAATGACAACATATGCAACACAACAAAAAAGTAAGGGTTAAGGTAAAACATAATCAGGAATAATGGGATTTTTAAAAACTTTATTTAATCATTCCCACAAATCACAAATCGATTAGAAACATCATTGAAAGAAAAGGTATGGCATGTTTTTTTAGCGGGGGTATGGAAAGTTTTATGAATGTTAACAAAATATTGCAGAGGTTCCTCAAATTCCCTAGTTTATCATGATACGTCCTACCGATTATTTTTCTTAAATCATTTGAAATTCTCTAATGTTTAAATCCCATATTTCTTGTACATTTTACAGAATGTTATGGATATTTTATCACAACGCCATGTTCATTTATTTTACTTTTCCTCCAATTTTCACTATTTGAGTATGTTTCATTCCTATTAACAAATAATTTTGCCATTTTTTTGTGCCATATCACTGCATGCCGGGACGTGTGAGAAACTATCGGCATAGAACCCTACATTCGACTTTTGCTAAGGCCAATGGACAAAATTTTCATCTATGGTCAACAAAAAGTTAATGGGGCTCGAAGTGAGAACGGGGCGTCGCTCCGTGGGCTAGGTGCTTGAGTACGCAGCCAGCCCGCCCATGGCTCTAACGCGTGGTACTCACGGAGTTCTCTTTCTATTAAAAAATGCCAACATGGTTTAGCCCTGGTTGGTCTGTTTTTTTAATGGGGCTCAAAGTTATAAGTCTCAAGTTTGCAGAAAAAGAATCCAAATTTAATAAATAATTTAGGGAACCAAAGTAACTTTCCCAGTCAATTTTCAAATGTGAAGTAATTTCTCAGTTGATCTCAAAGTCGAACTTTTGTGATTCTTTCTTGTTCCCCTTCGTCAGCCTGCGCACTCCACTTTTTTTCTTTTTCTTCTACGAGCTTGAAAGAAATCGCTTACTATTAGGACATAGTATTTGGTACCACTTAGGGCTACTTGATTTATTTTCTTTAACATTGCATCACATTTGAACTATTTCATAGCCTCCCACCCTATGAAAACTTCTTCTTCTCTACTGTGTGTTGTTGCTCGGACCACAAAGGCCACCATTTTGATAATAACTACCGGTTGCAGGATGATTGGAGCACTTGATTTAATTGTATGCCAAAGCTACGAGAAAACAAATTGGGCCACGTAGAGGCCAATGCAGGCTAACATGCGAAGAGCCGCCTACGACCAAAATGGCCGTAGTGCTAGGAGGGAGCGAAAACCATCAAGTGTGCTGGAGGAGTCATGCTCCCTTAAAATTTTGCACTCATAACAAAAATATCCAAAAAGGAACCTCAAACTCATCTCCAGGTTCAGATTTCGTGAAAATACCAATTCATTTGTGAGGTATCTGACGGTTTCATGTACCAGGACTACCCTAACCGACCTAGACTCGGCCCAACATGACTCGTTGCATCCCACTGTTACTCAGCCCCTAGCCTCACCAGGACACACATCTACTTGGCGGTCAAGTCAAGGAGTTTGGAGGTGGCGAAAGATCCTCGATCGGTAGCAATCGACCTACAACCATGTAAATCCTATCATGCTCCCCATATCTCCGCAAGGCTAGGGCTAGATCATAGACCATCAAATCTCGATATACCTATGCGATCCTTGCGATCTCACCCACCGTGCACCATACCATTAATCTCATATGAGGCTAGCTCCATTAATACATCCAAGCAGAAGTAGAGTTTTACCTTCACCGTGATGGTCTAAACCTGGGTAATCCCCTCGTGTGAATCCCCTTGGTATATCCGGCTACCGAGGTTACTGCCAGTATGACGAACGAACACTATGCAAGAATAACAAATTCAAACATATTTTCATAAGTTCATTTATTTCCAGCTCCCTAGTTTTTTTCTCAAGCAGATCACAAATAAATAAATAACCTATACTCCCTCCCATCGAAATTAGTTGTCGCAACTTTAGTACAACTTTCAGCTTTAGTACAACTCTAAAGTTGTACTAAAACTACGACAATTAATTTAGATTGGAGGGAGTAAATAATTAGCGCATGATTCACTCTAATATCTATACACTATATTTTTTGATGTTTCTGAAAAATTTCAACTCAGTTTTGGTTTTTTGAAAATATAGACAGCATGATCGGAGCACAAGATCTACTCTTCAGGAGGGAGGGGTAGAAGATTACGTGTGTAAGGAGAGATAAGGTCGTGTGATGACTGATGAGTTGGTGACATGTATATGAGTTGAGTGGTTTATAGGAGATGAAATATGGGCGACAGTCAGAATTAATCAACCGACTACGTACCTGAACAGGAGTTGAACTAAAATGTCAATTAGTTAGGTGCACGCGACGAACCGGAGCTGTACAAATATTCTGGCTTCCTCACTTGAGTATGACTTGGTAGCCAGGTAACACTGTATCAATGGAAGAGAACCTACGTCGTTTACCGTCCCTATATGCATACGCACGCACGCACGAATGCGATCAACAAACTTTCTCCATCTTTTTCACTGACAAAGGTGCTGAGCTAATCCGGTCGCTGACAAAGGTGCTGAGCTAATTCGGGTAATTAAGCAGCAACGTACTACTTGACCAAGTAATTCACGTACACCAACTTCATTAATGTACTCAGGTGTTGTGCATCCGTTTCATAATATAAGAATGTTTTTGACATTGCACTAATATCGAAACGCTTTTATATTATGAGACGAAGGCAGTATATTATTCCCCACTTCTCGAAAACATACCCTTTCTTTAAAATGTATAAAGTGTACATTTCGGCATGAATCTCCATACTGATATAAGACGTCTTATATAATAATTTACAGAGGAATAAATTATAATTAAACATGATCTATTCGAACCTTGAATGCATAGCTACCTATTGGCTCGGTGGGTTTGCCCATCCATATGTTGCTGCACGGTACCCCGCAATGTTTTTTCTTTGCGAGAAATCTTTCAATCTATTCATTTTCAATCATGACAATACAATGAACACCGGAAATAATAAAAATTACATCCAGATCCGTAGAACACCTAGCGATGACTACATGCACTGAAGCGAGCCGAAGGCGCGCCACCGTCATTGCCCCTCCCTCGCCGGAGCCAGGCAAAACTTGTTTTAGTAGACAGTCAGGAAGTCATCGTGCTAAGCTCCCACAGGACCAGCGCAGCAGAATAGCAACCGCCACCGATTAATTGTAGCATAGATCAGAAGGATCCAACCTGAATAAACACAAACGTAGATGAACTACAACCAGATCCGAGCAAATCCACCGAGGATAGATCCACCAGAGACATACCTTCACACGCACACCGACGATGATAGACACACCACTGGAACGGGGACTAGGTGGCGAGAACCTTATTCTATCTTCAGAGAGCCGCCGCTGTATCGTCTTCCTGAGCAAAACATAAACCCTAAAAAAATTAAAAAAACATCTAAAAACGGAGCCCTCCCGTCAGTAAGGACCGGGATTCACTGCGCCGCTATGGCCCTAATGAAGGAAATATGCCCTAGAGGCAATGATAAAGTTATTATTTATTTCCTTATATCATGATAAATGTTTATTATTCATGCTAGAATTGTATTAACTGGAAACATAATACATGTGTGAATACATAGACAAACAGAGTGTCACTAGTATGCCTCTACTTGACTAGCTCATTAATCAAAGATGGTTATGTTTCCTAGCCATGAACAAAGAGTTGTTATTTGATTAACGAGATCACATCATTAGTTGAATGATCTGATTGACATGACCCATTCCATTAGCATAGCACTCGATCGTTTAGTATGATGCTATTGCTTTTATCCATGACTTATACATGTTCCTTTAACTATGAGATTATGCAACTCACGTTCACCGTAGGAACACTTTGTGTGCTACCAAACGTCACAACGTAACTGGGTGATTATAAAGGTGCTCTACAAGTGTCTCCGAAGGTACATGTTGAGTTGGCATATTTCGAGATTAGGATTTGTCACTCCGATTGTCGGAGAGGTATCTCAGGGCCTTCTCGGTAATGCACATCACCTAAAGCCTTGCAAGCATTGCAACCAATGAGTTAGTTGCAAGATGATGTATTACGGAACGAGAAAAGAGACTTGCCGGTAACGAGATTGAACTAGGTATTGGATACCGACGATCGAATCTCGGGCAAGTAACATACCGATGACAAAGGGAACAACGTATGTTGTTATGCGGTCTGACCGATAAAGATCTTCGTAGAATATGTAGGAGCCAATATGGGCATCCAGGTCCCGCTATTGGTTATTGACTGGAGACGTGTCTCGGTCATGTCTACATTGTTCTCGAACCGTAGGGTCCGCACGCTTAAGGTTACGATGACAGTTATTATGAGTTTATGAGTTTTGATGTACCGAAGGAGTTCGGAGTCCCGGATGAGATCGGGGACATGACGAGGAGTCTCGAAATGGTCGAGACGTAAAAATCGATATATTGGACGACTATATTCGGACATCGGAAGGGTTCTGAGTGGTTCGGGTATTTTCGGGAGTATCGGGGAGTTACGGGATTACGGGAGAAGTAATGGGCCTTGATGGGCTTTAGTGGGAAGAGGAAAAGGCTGCTGCGCCCCCCCTCCCCTTTGGTCCGAATTGGACTAGGGAAAAGGGGGCCGGCCACCTCTCCTTCTCCTCCTATTCCTTCTCCCTTCCTCCCCTTTTGGTGGACTCCTACTAGGACTTGGAGTCCTAGTAGGACTCCATATGCTGGCCGCACCTTTTGCCTTGGCCGGCCTCCTCCTCCTCCATCCTTTATATACAGGGGCAGGGGGCACCCCAAAGAGACACAAGTTGATCTATGGATCGTTCCTTAGCCGTGTGCGGTGCCCCCTTCCACCAAATTCCACCTCGATCATATCGTTGCAGTGCTTAGGCGAAGCCCTGCGCCGGTAACACATCAAGATCGTCACCACGCCGTCGTGCTGACGGAACTCTTCCTCGACGCTTTGCTGGATCGGAGCCCGGGGATCGTCATCGAGCTGAACGTGTGCCAAGAACTCGGAGGTGCCGGAGTAACGGTGCTGTGATCGGTTGGATCGCGAGGAGAACGTACGACTACTTCCTCTACGTACGACTACTTCCTCTACGTTGTGTCAACGCTTCCGCTTCGGTCTACGAGGGTACGTAGACAAACACTCTCCCCTCTCGTTGCTATGCATCACCATGATCTTGCGTGTGCGTAGGATTTTTTTTAAAATTACTACGTTCCCCAACAGTGGCATCCGAGCCTAGGTTTTTATGGTTTGATGTTATTTGCACGAGAAGAACACAAGTGAGTTGTGGACGATACAAGTCATACTGCCTACCAGCATGTCATACTTTGGTTCAGCGGTATTGTTGGACGAGACGATCCGGACCAACCTTACGCGTACGCTTACGCGAGACCGGTTCCCTCGACGTGCTTTGCACATAGATGGCTTGCGGAAGACTGTCTCTCCAACTTTAGTTGAACCGAGTGTGGCTACGCCCGGTCCTTGAGAAGGTTAAAACGGAGTCTATTTGACAAACTATCGTTGTGGTTTTGATGCGTAGGTAAGATGAGTTCTTGCTTAAAGCCCGTAGCAGCCACGTAAAACTTGCAACAACAAAGTAGAGGACGTCTAACTTGTTTTTGCAGGGCATGTTGTGATGTGATATGGTCAAGACATGATGCTAAATTTTATTGTATGAGATGATCATGTTTTGTAACCGAGTTATCGGCAACTGGCAGGAGCCATATGGTTGTCGCTTTATTGTATGCAATGCAATCGCGATGTAATGCTTTACTTTATTACTAAACGGTAGTGATAGTCGTGGAAGCATAAGATTGGCGAGACGACAACGATGCTGCGATGAAGATCAAGGTGTCGCGCCGGTGACGATGGTGATCATGACGGTGCTTCGAAGATGGAGATCACAAGCACAAGATGATGATGGCCATATCATATCACTTATATTGATTGCATGTGATGTTTATCCTTTTATGCATCTTATCTTGCTTTGGTTGACGGTAGCATTATAAGATGATCTCTCACTAAATTATCAAGAAGTGTTCTCCCTGAGTATGCACCGTTGCGAAAGTTCTTCGTGCTGAGACACCACGTGATGATCGGGTGTGATAGGCTCTACGTTCAAATACAACGGGTGCAAAACAGTTGCACACGCGGAATACTCAGGTTTAACTTGACGAGCCTAGCATATACAGATATGGCCTCGGAACACAGAGACCGAAAGGTTGAGCGTGAATCATATAGTAGATATGATCAACATAGTGATGTTCACCATTGAAACTACTCCATCTCACGTGATGATCGGACATGGTTTAGTTGATTTGGATCACGTGATCACTTAGAGGATTAGAGAGATGTCTATCTAAGTGGGAGTTCTTAAGTAATATGATTAATTGAACTTTAATTTATCATGAACTTAGTCCTGGTAGTATTAGCATATCTATGTTGTAGATCAATAGCTCGCATTGTTGCTTCCCTGTGTTTATTTTGATATGTTCCTAGAGAAAATTGTGTTGAAAAATGTTAGTAGCAATGATGCGGATTGGATCCGTGATCTGAGGTTTATCCTCATTGCTGCACAGAAGAATTATGTCCTTGATGCACCGCTAGGTGACGGACCTATTGCAGGAGCGGATGCAGACGTTATGAACGTTATGCTAGCTCAATATGATGACTACTTAATAGTTTAGTGCACCATGCTTAAACGGCTTAGAATCGGGACTTCAAAGACGTTTTGAACGTCATGGACCATATGAGATGTTCCAGGAGTTGAAGTTAATATTTCAAGCAAATACCCGAGTTGAGAGATATGAAGTCTCCAACAAGTTCTATAGCTAAAAGATGGAGGAGAATCGCTCAACTAGTGAGCATGTGCTCAGATTGTCTGGGTACTACAATCGCTTGAATCAAGTGGGAGTTAATCTTCCAGATAAGATAGTGATTGACAGAATTCTCTAGTCACCATCACCAAGTTAGTAGAACTTCGTGATGAACTATAATATGCAAGGGATAACGGGAAATATTCCCAAGCTCTTCGCGATGCTAAAATCGGCGAAGGTAGAAATCAAAGAAAAACATCAAGTGTTGATGGTTGACAAGATCACTAGTTTCAAGAAAAGGGCAAAAGGAAAGAAGGGGAACTTCAAGAAGAACGGCAAGCAAGTTGCTGCTCAAGTGAAAAAGCCCAAGTATGGTCCTAAGCCTGAGACTAAGTGCTTCTACTGCAAAGGGACTGGTCACTGGAAGCGGAACTTCCCCAAGTGATTGGCGGATAAGAAGGATGGCAAAGTGAACATAAGTATATTTGATATACATGTTATTGATGTGTACTTTACTAGTGTTCACAGCAACCCCTTAGTATTTGGTACTAGTTCAGTTGCTAAAATTTAGTAACTCGAAACAGGAGTTGCAGAATGAACAAAGACTAGTTAAAGGACAAGGTGACGATGTGTGTTGGAAGTGGTTCCAAGATTGATATGATCATCATCACACACTCCCTATACTTTCGGGATTAGTGTTGAAACTAAATAAGTGTTATTTGGTGTTTGCGTTGAGCATGAATATGATTTGATCATGTTAATTGCAATACAGTTATTTATTTAAGTTAGAGAACAATTGTTGTTCTGTTTACATGAATAAAACCTTCTATGGTCATACACACCAATGAAAATAGTTCATTGGATCTCGATCGCAGTGATACACATATTCATGATATTGAAACCAAAAGGATGCGAAGTTAATAATGATAGTGCAACCTATTTGTGGCACTGCCGTTTAGGTCATATTGGTGTAAAGCGCATGAAGAAACTCCATGCTGATGGGATTTTGGAATCACTTGATTATGAATCACTTGATGCTTGCGAACCATGCCTCTTGGGCAAGATGACTAAAAACGCCGTTCTCCGGAACAATGGAGCAAGCAACAGATTTGTTGGAAATCATACATACTGATGTATATGATCCGATAAATATTAAGGCTCGCGACAAGTATCATTATTTTCTAACCTTCACAGATGATTTGAGCAGATATGGGTATATCTACTTGATGAAACATAAGTCTGAAACGTTTGAAAAGTTCAAAGAATTTTAGAGTGAAGTGAAAATCATCGTGACAAGAAAATAAGGTTTCTACGATCTGATCGCGGAGACAAATATTTGAGTTACGAGTTTGGTCTTCAATTATAACAATGTGGAATAGTTTCACAAAATTCATGCCACCTGGAACACCACAGCATAATGGTGTGTCTGAACGTCATAACCGTACTTTATTGGATATAGTACAAACTATGATGTTTCTTACCGATTTACCAATATCGTTTTGGGATCATGCATTAGAGACAGCTGCATTCACGTTAAAAGAGGCACCATCTAAATCCGTTGAGACGACACCGTATGAACTATGGTTTAGCAATAAACCTAAGCTGTCGTTTCTTAAAGTTTGGGGCTGCGATGCTTATGTGAAAAAGCTTCAACCTGATAAGCTCGAACCCAAATCGGAGAAATATGTCTTCATAGGATACCCAAAGGAAATTGTTGGGTACACCTTCTATCACAGATCCAAAGGCAAGACATTTGTTGCTAAGAATGGATCCTTTCTAGAGAAGGAGTTTCTCTCGAAAGAAGTGAGTGGGAGGAAAGTAGAACTTGATAAGGTAATTGTACCTTCTCCCTTATTGGAAAGTAGTTCATCACAGAAATCTGTTCCTGTGACACCTACATCAAATAGGGAGGAAGCTAATGATAATAATCATGAAACTTCAGATCAAGTCTCTACTGAACTTCGTAGATCAACCAGAGTAAGATCCGCACCAGAGTGGTACGGTAATCCTGTTTTGGAAGTCATGTTACTAGACCATGATGAACCTACGAACTGTGAAGAAGCGATGGTGAGCCCAGATTCCGCAAAGTGGCTTGAGGCCATGAAATCTGAGATGGGATCCATGTATGATAACAAAGTATGGACTTTGGTTGACTTGCCCGATGATCGGCAAGCAATTGAGAATAAATGGATCTTTAAAGAGGAAGACGGACACTGATAGTAGTGTTACTATCTACAAAGCTAGAATTGTCGCAAAAGGTTTTCGACAAGTTCAAGGTGTTGACTACGATGAGAGTTTCTCACTCGTGTCTATGCTTAAGTCTGTCCAAATCATGTTAGCAATTGCCGCATTTTATGAAATCCGGCAAATGGGTAAACAAAACTACATTCCTTAATGGATTTATTAAAGAAGAGTTGTATACGATGCAACTAGAAGGTTTTGTCGATCCTGAAGGTGTTAACAAAATATGCAAGCTCCAGCGATCCATCTATGGACTGGTGCAAGCATCTCGGAGTTGGAATATACGCTTTGATAAGTTGATCAAAGCATATAGTTTTATACAGACTTGCGGTGAAGCCTGTAATTACAAGAAAGTGAGTGGGAGCACTACAACATTTCTGATAAGTATATGTAAATGACATATTATTGATCGGAAATAATGTAGAATTATTCTGTAAAGCATAAAGGAGTATTTGAAAGGAGTTTTTCGAAGAAGGACCTCGGTGAAGCTGCTTACATATTGAGCATCAAGATCTATAAGAGATAGATCAAGACGCTTGATAAGTTTTTCAATAAATACATACCTTGAAAAGATTTTTGAAGTAGTTCAAAATGGAACAATCAAAGAAAGAGTTCTTGCCTGTATTACAAGGTGTGAAATTGAGTAAGACTCAAAGCCCGACCACGGCAGAAGATAGAAAGAGAATGAAAGTCATTCCCTATGCCTCAGCCATAGGTTCTATAAAGTATGCCATGCTGTGTACCAGACCTATTGTATACCCTACCCTGAGATTAGCACGGGAGTACAATAGTGATCTAGGAGTAGATCACTGGACGGCGGTCAAAATTATCCTTAGTGGAATAAGGATATGTTTCTCGATTATGGAGGTGACAAAAAGGTTCGTCGTAAAAGGTTACGTCGATGCAAGTTTTGACACTAATCTGGATGACTCTAAGTCTCAATCTAGATACATATTGAAAGTGGGAGCAATTAGCTAAAGTAGCTCCGTGCAGAGCATTGTAGACATAGAAAATTGCAAAATACATAACGGATCTGAATGTGGCAGACCCGTTGACTAAACTTCTCTCACAAGCAAAAGTCACACTGTAGTACTCTTTGGGTGTTAATCACATAGCAATGTGAACTAGATTACTGAATCTAGTAAACCCTTTGGGTGTTGGTCACATATCGATGTGAACTATTGCTGATAAAACACATGGCGATGTGAACTAGATTATTGACTCTAGTGCAAGTGGGAGACTGAAGGAAATATGCCCTAGAGGCAATGATAAAGTTATTATTTATTTCCTTATATCATGATAAATGTTTATTATTCATGCTAGAATTGTATTAACTGGAAACATAATACATGTGTGAATACATAGACAAACAGAGTGTCACTAGTATGCCTCTACTTGACTAGCTCATTAATCAAAGATGGTTATGTTTCCTAGCCATGAACAAAGAGTTGTTATTTGATTAACGAGATCACATCATTAGTTGAATGATCTGATTGACATGACCCATTCCATTAGCATAGCACTCGATCGTTTAGTATGATGCTATTGCTTTTATCCATGACTTATACATGTTCCTTTAACTATGAGATTATGCAACTCACGTTCACCGTAGGAACACTTTGTGTGCTACCAAACGTCACAACGTAACTGGGTGATTATAAAGGTGCTCTACAAGTGTCTCCGAAGGTACATGTTGAGTTGGCATATTTCGAGATTAGGATTTGTCACTCCGATTGTCGGAGAGGTATCTCAGGGCCTTCTCGGTAATGCACATCACCTAAAGCCTTGCAAGCATTGCAACCAATGAGTTAGTTGCAAGATGATGTATTACGGAACGAGAAAAGAGACTTGCCGGTAACGAGATTGAACTAGGTATTGGATACCGACGATCGAATCTCGGGCAAGTAACATACCGATGACAAAGGGAACAACGTATGTTGTTATGCGGTCTGACCGATAAAGATCTTCGTAGAATATGTAGGAGCCAATATGGGCATCCAGGTCCCGCTATTGGTTATTGACTGGAGACGTGTCTCGGTCATGTCTACATTGTTCTCGAACCGTAGGGTCCGCACGCTTAAGGTTACGATGACAGTTATTATGAGTTTATGAGTTTTGATGTACCGAAGGAATTCGGAGTCCCGGATGAGATCGGGGACATGACGAGGAGTCTCGAAATGGTCGAGACGTAAAAATCGATATATTGGACGACTATATTCGGACATCGGAAGGGTTCTGAGTGGTTCGGGTATTTTCGGGAGTATCGGGGAGTTACGGGATTACGGGAGAAGTAATGGGCCTTGATGGGCTTTAGTGGGAAGAGGAAAAGGCTGCTGCGCCCCCCCTCCCCTTTGGTCCGAATTGGACTAGGGAAAAGGGGGCCGGCCACCTCTCCTTCTCCTCCTATTCCTTCTCCCTTCCTCCCCTTTTGGTGGACTCCTACTAGGACTTGGAGTCCTAGTAGGACTCCATATGCTGGCCGCACCTTTTGCCTTGGCCGGCCTTCTCCTCCTCCATCCTTTATATACAGGGGCAGGGGGCACCCCAAAGAGACACAAGTTGATCTACGGATCGTTCCTTAGCCGTGTGCGGTGCCCCCTTCCACCAAATTCCACCTCGATCATATCGTTGCAGTGCTTAGGCGAAGCCCTGCGCCGGTAACACATCAAGATCCTCACCACGCCGTCGTGCTGACGGAACTCTTCCTCGACGCTTTGCTGGATCGGAGCCCGGGGATCGTCATCGAGCTGAACGTGTGCCAAGAACTCGGAGGTGCCGGAGTAACGGTGCTGTGATCGGTTGGATCGCGAGGAGAACGTACGACTACTTCCTCTACGTACGACTACTTCCTCTACGTTGTGTCAACGCTTCCGCTTCGGTCTACGAGGGTACGTAGACAAACACTCTCCCCTCTCGTTGCTATGCATCACCATGATCTTGCGTGTGCGTAGGAATTTTTTTGAAATTACTACGTTCCCCAACACCTAAAGCCACCGGAGACGAGGCGGACCGGCCACGACGCCGGCGTGCGGCAAAGGAACCCTAAGCTTTTCTTTCTGCCTTTCGTTCTAATCTGGGACCCTGCAATGCTTTTGATCTTCTGTCAGGTTGCATGCATCGTCAACTATAACAACGAAAGAAAATGGGCGATCGAGTTACTTGGTTATTTAGTCAAATATATTTCAGGGAAGAGACAGAATGAACTTTTTCAAGCGAACTGTTACACAATTTTTATGTAAATTTAATTTGTTTTGACTTTTGACCGGATGTGTGGACGGACGTGGTAAAAGTAAAAAAGAAAAATCACGCGTGATACCTCTTCTACTTTTCATCGACTGCGATTCATATAGAAACTCTCCATCGTCCTCGATTTCTGCCGTTTGGACGTAGTGGAGCTCTGGCGTAGATTCCTGTCGTCTCCTTCGAACGGTGAGGTAAAGGTTTCTCGTCATGTGGCAACATTTCGTGTGAGGTGCTTCATATCTAGAAAGGTTCAACGGCGATGACCGCAACTCCAAAGCACTGACCCTTAGGGGCATGCGCACGAAGACTTTCCGGCTATTCTCGCCAGCTCCAATAGGGCAGTGGCGACAGAGGCGCGACGGCGGCTCTTTCTGGCAGCAGTAGTGGTTGTTCGATGGTCTCCGAATCTCAATGTAATTTTTATTATGTTTGAGATGCTCTGTACTTTCAGTGTACTTTCATAATAGATTTGATGTTTTTTGCAAAAAACAAAATAAAAACTTATCCTCCATCTGTTAAAAATAATAATTAATTAATTATACTTCCTTTCTCGCAAAATATAGCACATGTTACTTTGAACTCATATACCAAGTAGTTAAGAGGGGCCATTTAGGGTTCATGCATTGGTCATATAGTTGTTGATCATAAATGTTTCTTTATGAATTGGCTTACTACGTCTTGTTTCCGGAATATACCTTATAACAGGGGGGAGGGGGGTGCACTAAGATGTGCTATGTTTTATGACAAAGGGAGCATTTTGTTAGTGAAATTCATGTTCAAAATTTGTGGCCAAATACAAGGGTGACTTTCAAGCATGGAAGAAGGAAGTATATAATTTTAATAAAAATGAGTCTACTCTACTATTAAATACTCGGTCCGTCTAAAACATACTACGTATGTCCCATATTAAGTGTCGCTCGAGCGGATTTATCTAGATTTATTTCAGTGCTAAATGCATCAGTTTGAGCGACACTTAATATGGGATGGATGGAGTAACATATTATGATAGAGTGTATCCAGGTTCCATGACAAGGTTACCCAATGTGTATGGCATATGCTAAGAGATTTTCTACACCTTCTCCCAAAAGTTAACTTTGTATATCACCTAATTAAACTGAAGTCCTAATAAATTGAAGTGTCTGGGAGGGTTGCACCTAGTCCTTTCCCCTAAACTTAACTCCCAATGTTTTTTCCTTTGCTATTTATTCCAACCATTTGCATATATAAAATACATTTGGCCTATAGATGCATAACATATTATTTCGGACTCCATGTTTGCAACAACATATTAGAGCCACATTTCAAATTTAATGTTTTCAACATTTCAAATTAAAATTCAAACACTACATAGTCAAAATGAAGTAAATAATCCAAAATAAGAAGATAAAAGCATGATAATTATCACAAGAATGAACTACCGCATATGAAGTTCCCACAAGTGCTTGACATGGTCATCTCGGAGTTGGTCACAAGCTCCCTGGTTCTCGATATAATGATGCACTTCAAGGGACTACTACTACCACCACAAGCAAAGCATCGGCAACCCCCCGTTTCGACCACATGCATTGCAGCATCGTTGCAGACCGTCTGCAGCTAGTCCCCGCCTGCCTCAACTGCAACTCTTCTGACAGGGTCGGTTGCAGCACACCGGCCGCGGCAACCCCGACGGCCAGCCTGCAGCACCTCCTCATACAGCGGTGAGTTGGTCACTGTTGCATAGCTCCTTACTATGGCCTCTTATGGCAGCATGTGCGGCGAGCGTGTCATTGCCCCTACTCAGTCTGGCAATGCAGATCTGCGCAAGCAAGCGCCTGGGGCTGTGGCAAGCAATAGTGGCTAAGTTCGAATTCAAGTGTTGGGATGAAACCCTTTGTGCGGGCCGTGGGCTGTGTAATAGGGTAGCAAATGTATGTCTGTGAGTGAGAAGTTGTATAAATGCTCTCCAGCATGTAGCCATCTGGATCGACAATTATGCGAAAAGAAATAGTACTCTCCTCTACCTCTCCCATGTGCTGCCTTCCTCTCCCTCTCCCGATCTTCTTTTTCCCCAAGTTGCCACCCACCTCGCCAGTCCCAAATCCTAGGGGTTCACCCCCAAGGCAAGGATGTAACAAAGCGGCGGCCGCCTTGCCACATTGTTGATGTCTACACCACTAGCGGCTGCTACACAACGACTGAATTATCTGGGCCATGTCATTTCTGACAAAGGGGTATCAACAGATCCTGAGAAAACAAAAGCAATGGAAAAGTGGCCTCAACCAACTTCCTTCACTGAGTTGAGAGGATTCTTAGGGCTGACTGGGTACTATAGAAAATTTGTTCCTCACTATGGCATTCTGGCAAAACCACTTACTTCACTACTCCAGCTCAAAACCTTCCAATGGACAGATGCAGCTCAGCTAGCTTTTGAGAGAATGAAAACTGCTATGTCCTCTACTCCAGTGTTAGCACTACCTGATTTCTCCAAGCCCTTCACAATAGAAACTTATGCATGTGACACTGGTATTGGTGTTGTGTTATGCCAGGAAGGTCACCCGGTGGCTTATTTCAGTAAAGCCCTAGGAGTGCAAAATCAGCAACTACCCACTTATGAAAAAGAATTTATGGCAGTAATGATGGCAGTGGACAAATGGATAGCTTATCTCAGTAGAGGACCATTTGTCATAAGAACATACCACAAAAGTCTCTGCAACTTGGAGGACCAAGTGCTGCACACTGACTTGCAAAAGAAAGCAATGGCTAAATTAGCAGGGCTGCAATTCAAATTCCAGTATAAAAAAGGAAGTGAGAACCGAGCAGCTGATGCTCTCTCCAGAGTGGTTTATGCATTTGCAGTACAAGCAATCTCTACTGCACAACCAGTTTGGGTCCAAGAAGTGGTGAATTCCTATGCAGTGGACACTATGGCCCAAGAATTACTCACCAAATTAGCCTTGGTATCTGAAGCAGAACCTGGGTTTTCTCTGACACAAGGACTATTGAGGTTCCATGGAAAAATCTGGGTGGGTTCCAATGCAGGGCTACATACCAGACTCATCGAAGCTTTTCATGCATCTCCTATTGGTGGACACAGTGGTATGCAAGCTACATATCAGAGGGTCAAGAAGCTCTTTCATTGGACTGGCATTAAACAGGATGTGCAGAACTCTGTGCAACAATGCCAGGTGTGTCAACAAGCAAAGCATGAACATTGTAAATATCTAGGACTGCTCAATCCCTTGCCCATACCAGCTCGAGCCTGGGAGGATGTAACTATGGATTTCGTAGAGGGGTTGCCTAAATCAAATAGATTCAGTGTTATCTTGATGGTGGTGGACAAATGTTCCAAGTATAGTCACTTCATCCCCCCTCAAACATCCTTACACATCTACAACAGTGGCTCAAATGTCCATGCAACATGTGGTGAAATTGCACATCATGCCTCTTACTATAACTTTAGACAGAGACACAATCTTTACCAGCAATTTTTGGAAGGAACTCCTTGCTATTTGGGGACCTAAGTTGCAAATGTCTACTTCTAGGCACCCTCAGACAGATGGGCAGACAGAGAGAGTGAACCAATGCTTGGAGATGTATCTCAGATGTGATGTGCATGATTCTCCTACCAAGTGGCATAATACGACTTATCATTCTCCTCTGGGTTGCACTCCCTTCCTGTCTTTATATGGGAAGGAACCACACATGGGGTAGTTCCTAATACCTGCTGAAGATGCTTCCCCTGATGTGCAACAGTGGTTGAAGGAAAGACAAGCTTATTCTGAACATTTGAAGCAACACCTACAACGAACTCAGCAAAAAGTTCAAGGCAGATGCAGATAAAAACAGATCTCCCAGAGAATTTGCAGTAGGGGAGTCAGTATTTCTGAAACTTCAGCCCTATGGACAACTTTCTTTGGTCAACAGACCCTGCCCCAAACTAGCATTTAAGTGCTTTGGATCTTTCCAAATTTTGGAAAAGATTCGCCCTGCAGCATATAAATTGGATCTGCCATCTGACGCCCAAATTCACCCGGTGTTTCATGTTTCCAAACTCAAACAGCGTGTGCCAGATCACACACCCATATTTCAGTCACTACCCAAATTACCACATCTAGACACTGAAGATTTGGCGTCGTCAGAAATTCTGGATCGACGGCTGGTCAAGAATGGTAACGCAGCTCTGTTACAAGTGTTGGTGCACCGGGGCGATCTTTCAGCTGATTTTGCTGCTTGAGAAGACTACACTGCACTGCAGAAGAGGTTTTCACAGGCGACAACTTGGGGACAAGCTGCATCTCAAGGGGAGGGCACTGTCATCGCCCCTACTCAGTCTGGCGATGCAGATCAGCGCAAGCAAGCGCCTGGGGCTGTAGCAAGCAATAGTGGCTAAATTTGAATTCAAGTGTTGGGCCGAAACCCTCTGTGTGGGCCGTGGCCCTGTAATAGGGTAGCAAGTGTGTGTGTGAGTGAGAAGCTGTATAAATGCTCTCCAGCCCGTAGCCATCTGAATCGACAATTATGTGAAAAGAAATAGTACTCTCCTCTACCTCTCCCATGTGCTGCCTTCCTCTGCCTCTCCTGATCTTCTTCTTCTTCCCCAAGTTTACACCCACCTCGCCAGTCCCAAATCATAGGGGTTCACCCCCAAGGCAAGGACATGATAGAGCGGCCACCGCCTTGCCACATTTTTTATGTCTATGCCACTGGCGGCTGCTACCCTCGCGGCCCCGTGACCCTGTCGTCACCATGAGCAACATCTCTCATTCGCAGCAACAACTCGCAATCACCATCGTCAAAGAGCGGTCATCGCAGCGTAACGATGACCCCTCGCGACAGTAGCTTCATCGATCGAGGGTGGGAGAGGGTAGAGGGGCCGTGATTTTGGTCTTCTGTTCAAGGGATCATCATCAATATTTCGAGGGACTCCAAGTACGATCTACACTGACTCATCTACTTCCGCTGCACTTCGGAATCGGTAAAGATCGTTGATCCACCAAACCCTATGCATCTTTGTATTTCTCCTGGGTGTTCGTAGGGTATTTTTTTGTTTTATACTATGTTTCTCAACAAAACGTTGTTCTCTACTTTGGCAATAGAAGTCTTGTTGCAAAACCTATTATAACTGAGATCTTATTTCGGAAATTTTTGCAACAGAGGTTGTGTTGCAGAATTTCACTTTTGCAACAGAAGTCTTGTTGCAGAACCCTTTGCAAGAGAGATCTTGTTTCAAAATTATTTGCAATAGAGGTTGAGTTGCAATTTTTTCGCAGCAGAGATCATGTAGCAAAAACATCTACGGATTTTCTTTTGCAACAGAGATAATGTTGCAGGAACTCTTATTGCGACGACACCGACAATTGCGGATGAATCTTGAGGACGCGGTAGCCATGGATGCTGGTGCTCCTCCGGGTGCGGCGGCGATGTGGATCGATGGGCGATGGCTGCGTGCCTTGCACATGGGGGCGATGGCGGAGCGATGCTGCTCGATCTATAGCTGGCAGGCAACTGAATCTATGAGAGAGAGAGAGAGAGAGAGAGAGAGAGAGAGAGAGAGGAGAATTGGATGGACCCGGGCAGCAGAGCAATTGCCCGCCGGCACCGGCGCATCGGGTAGCGATTGTCCACTACATAAGCAGCAACACGAGGGGATGAGTTGCTCAACAAACAAATACGCGTTTGTTGTTGCTTGGGAGGATAAGGATGAGAGTGCGTGAGGATGTGTTTGGTATCAGTTCCCATGATAGCATTGTTGTTCCCCTTTGAGACATGCTAGCTCTAGACATGCTGAGTACATTCATTTGTTGTTGTTTGTAGCGGTGTATGTGCTGAGACATGCTGAGTTGAGACTTTGTTTGGCAGACTGCATGTGTTTAGACATGCTGAACAATTTCAAATTTTGAATAATTTTTTAGATGGTGAATTTGTTTTGGAAAACATGAACAAAAATTCAAACACATTTTGGACTACCATTTTTTTAATTCTTTAAAAAATTGGTATTCTGATTTTCTCAAATTTTAAAAAAATCTGTTTTTTGCAAGTTTAAACAAATTTGAAATTCTGAACATTTTTTAAAATTGAAATAAAATTTGAAGTTATGAACATATTTATAGATTTTAAACAAAATTTGAAATTCTGAATTTTTTGCATTTTTCAGAAAAATGAAATTCTGAACATTTTTTAAGAAAAATTAAACAAAATTTGAAATTCTCAACATTTTTGAGAATTTAAACAAATTTTGAAATTCTGAACATTTTCTGAGAATTTAAACAAAATTTGATATTCTAAGCATTTTTTGAAAATGTAAATAAAATTTGAAATTCTGAACATTTTTTGAGGCTCGGGGCGAGCATGGCTGCCTCCATGCACCCTATCTGGTTGTCCTCAATTCAGCATGGCTGAGAGGCCTTTTTGCATGAGATGAGCACAGTCGAGGTGAGCTTATACACCCAGTCAAACAGTCAGAAGTGGGCTCTAGCTCATGCATGATATCAAACACACCCTCAACGGCGGAGCTTCGTGGGGGCGAACCTGGGCCGTCGCCCCCCCAGCGAAAATGAAAGTTTTTTACTACTCGTATGTATTACATACAGCCCACAGGCCCACCTATCAACTAGTGCTAGTCTATGATGCCTGTAGCCCTGGGATACGAACAAATCCACCCACCGGATCAGGCAGCGACCAACTCTAGAGTCCTTTTCCCCTTTGACTTGTGAGCCTGGATGGCTGAGCGTGGGTGGGGCACCGTCGCACCAGCGCCTAGCAGCCGTGGCTTGCTCGCTGTGCCCGCGGGAGCGACCGCTGGCGGGTGCCCAGCTCCTTCCTCCTCCGCTCAGGTTCATCCAGTTCTAGCTCGGCTGCGGTTGTCCGCTATAGCACCAGGCGCGCTCCGTCGACGCCGCACAGTGCCTCGGTGAGACGTGTGAGCAGACTGTCCTCACTGTATCTCTCTCAATCTCTCCCCTATGGAAATTGTGGAAAGTTGAAATATTGTGATTCTATACCTTAGTGGAGGAAAATTCTAAATAGGTCATCTGCTCATTGATTTTGTCAATTAGATTTATACTGTAATGGAAAATGTCCTTCACAGATTTGGGAATATCCACCTACTGATTACAAATGTATTTTGCAGCGAACCGGATTCTCTACTGATTAGAAATGAACTCCCTCTGTCCCAAAAAATAAGAACGTTTTTAACACTGCACTAGTGTAAAAAACGTACTTATATTATGGGATGGTGGGAGTATTTTGTAAGCTAATCTGGAGAAAATCAATATACTTATCTAAGTTACTTGATATTTGCAATATCTAACTTCTTGTATTCGTATGATTTCGCATTTGGTTTTTTTTTTAAGCTTTGCACCTCCAAAGATTTCTTTCAAGCTCCGCCACTGCACACCCTAAGTGGTTGAGCCCATGGACACGTGGCGCATGGACAAGGGGATCGATGTGATGGTGAATATCAGCCGACTGAACTGAATCTTTTGTCATAAAAAGCTTGGTCTTGCTCAATGTAAAAATATAAAAAAAACTACTTGCAATGGTCGCTAAAAAAACTTGCAATGCAAACGAGCTGGATTTGTCCGCGGCCAAAGTACATTCATCAATAAGGGCTGCCCATTTTTTTGATGGGCGACTCAAGGCGCTTTCAAAAAACACTATTGGTAATATTCGTGAGGGTGAAAGAGTGATAACATCGTTGCTCCAGTCCTATTGCAATCTCTTCACTGAAGTATTTGGAGTATTTCTTAGAGCAGAGATTGATACTACGAAAAATGTGTTTTCAAGGGAGTTCATTGTAATTCTAGTCATAGGAGTTACTTTGTATTTTTTTTGGATCTTAGGTCCAAATCAGTGTACCTATAATTGTTAAAAGTATGAATAAAGTTACATGTGTTTCTCAAAAAAAAGTAGACCTTTTCTCTTCTCTAAGCATTTTCGCCTCTTCCCCTTGGCGGCTAGGACAAACTCTCCTCTCCATATTTCACCGGCGATCCTCTGGGTTCGCCTCTCCTCTACTTGGCACTTCTGCCGTCGGTGATGAGGAGGGGAATCTAAATGTCTTCACTCCGGCTAGTAGTTTAGGTTAGGAGTTTTTCGATCCTCGCACACGTGGCACTTGGGCAGATGACGGTGTTTCTTCTATGTGTTTTTCTTCCAACATCCAATCATCCTCGAGTTTGTCCATCACGGAGCTCTGGTGTAGATTCATGATGTCTTCTTGGGACGGCGGTGGCGAGATCTGGTGTAAGTTGCTTCAGATTTATGTGTGGGTTCAACGACAATGGCTGCAGCTCCAAGGCAATGGTCCTTAGGAAGACGTGCATGAAGACTTCCTGGTTTTCATCGACAAAGTCAAACCGGCTTTAGTAGGGGAGCGGCAACAGAGACACGCCGACGGCCCATTCGACTGGCAGTAGTGGTTGTTTGGTCGTGTAGAGACCTCAACATAATTTTTCTTATGTTTGAGGTGCTTTGTACTCTGATGAACTTTTATAATAAATAAATCTGAATCTTTCACAAAAAAAATCAAAGTACCAAGTGTATCATTCATACAACATATATGTTACACCTATCACAGTGAAGATTATTATAAACTAGTATCAGGTGCAGTGCATAGTATCATACAATAGTATCATATTATCACCATATTTATTGATTTATAAGGTCTCAATTTAATGTTCGCGACATTTATTTATTTGTATTTTCAAAATCTTTGACGTGCCATGGTATTGTACCATATACTAGAACCTTCTCTAACATAATTAGTTGATGTGCCACATCCTATTTTTGCTTATGTGGTAATGCATGATACACTCATCATGCTCCTGCTATGAGAGGTCTTACATGAACAGTGCAACTTGTGCCGGTGTTAGTAACTGTCTGGATCATAACCAGAAGAGATTTAGCAAGGCGGTTTCCATCCCATGAGTTATGTTTGGAGGGTTTGTCTCATTTAGATGGCTTCTTTGAGCTCTTCTAGGTGGATCCCTAGCTGAGGGCTCACATGCAGACAGGGGTGAAGGTGGTGGTGACATAGGGTGACGAGATAATGGTTGAGTAGTTCAGCGCAGGTGGTGGGGGAATGGATGGTTTTTTGGATGAGGAGGTGGTTTCCATCTTTGCTTCATGATGATATTAAATTTTGTAAGAAATGCAAAAGGTTTTAATTGTGAAATACTAGTCCCCTGCTATTAGAAATGCAAAACCACATTGTGAACTTTAAGTTATTTGCTCATAAACATTTGTCCCAAGTTTGAAAAGGAGGTAAAATATTAGAAATTGTCCTATATAGACTAGGTGAATGGTTCATGTTGCACACTTTTTATGTTGGATTGAACCATACATATGAATAATTGTCAGATTCATCTGCATATGGCACCTTTAGATGCATGACACAAGCTCAAGCTCGAAATGTTTGGACGGCATGATGGAAAATTATGTCAAAATAACATATTGAGAGGGTTCCAGCTACAATGCTAAACTCTACCTAGGAGGTTCAAAGTTAAAATGCCAAACCTGGTATGCGTATGTCTATGTTTTCTTTTAATAATGCATCATCTAGTACTTACGATATTTCTTATTTCGTGAACCTGTTGAGTGAAATAAAGAACATGTTGACATCAAAATAACTTCAACAATAATGCATGTACAAATAGTATCGAAATAATGATTATTGGCCTTATCATTGATATAATTAATATGGGAGTCATAATTTGCCTACTAGATTTGTCGGAATTATCAAGCAATGAATTTCGACCCGAAACTAAATCAAGAGCTTGAGCAATTTTTCTTTTGGTAAACGAGCACACTCTTCGATAAAGTTAAAAATATTTAATTATATAGATTTGATGAAGCATCGATTGACACCATCTAAAATTAACAATGGAGATACTCTCAAAAATATTCAAGCCATCTTAGATAAGAACTGTGAGAAAAGAAGAAATAAAACCATGCATGCCGAAATTGAACCTAAAATTAAGCATTGCATAAAGATGTGAATGATGGTTGATACTGTAAATTAGTTTTTATGGATGTAATTAAATTTATTATGATGATTGTACCCTCTCAGAAGTTATAGAAGTTCTGTAAGAATTACCGGAAGTGCCTAATGGTAGTGCTTGCGACAAACAAAATACTGAACATATAGCGCTAACTGTTTTAAACGGTGAGGACAAGAAATATAATCAAGATGCCAATATCCCTATATAATTAGAGGATGGTTTGGAACCAATTAAAATTATTAAAATTAATAATTTTGATTGTTATGCTCTTTTGTGATCGCAGTGCTAGTGTTTATACAATTCTTATATATTTATATAAACTCATGGGATCTTGCTCAGTCCACTATGTAAAAGCTAGTGCTATAATATAAGTTATGCTCCCATTGAGTATCATTCTGAAAATAGAGACCCATCATGTGTGTCCAATTATTTTGTGAAGGAGGACGGTCCCTACATAATTCATGGGTATTTATATGAATACCTCTTATTTTTGGCAGAAAAATTCGTAGTTACATTATTTGTATAAAATATGTACTATACAACAAATATACAACTCATGTGCACATCATGGCTACTTCTCACACTACCCCCACTTCATGTCCCATATATCATCCCATGGCTCAATTATGCAACTCAAAGCCGACTTTAGGACGTAGTTGGCAGTGGCACAAAGGGCATCATCATGGGGTCGCTTGAGTGTCAGAGGTGTCGATGCCCATTGGGCTTTTTATAGAGCATCAACGACATTGGTATTTTCAGAGGATCGAGGCGTGGGAAGCCCAAAGATGCGCCACAGTGACACTGGTGCCTCGTGGAGTCAAGGCATGGCCATGGGCAACATGTGTGCGACAGGGGTGCGAGAAGGACAGACATACCAACGGGAACACACAGTATAAAGGTAGGAGAAGAAGAGCCTATGACGCGTGTGCACATAGTTAGGTTTACGGATCCGTGTGTGATAGGCCATACATCACACACGTATGTTTCTGAGAGCATGTATCTATGATGCCAGGCATGATTCACTTAGAGCATTTCTAATAGACACGCTAGATAAGCCGCGCGCCGAAAATAACGAGTAAATAGCGCGCGCCGGAAAAAACAGCTACATAGCGCGCGCGACCGAAACTAGCGCTCTAGTAGCCGCGCTAAAATCACGCGCGCGGTAAAGTAGGTTCAGCGTGTTGAGGAAAACGCCATAGCACGCTGTGTATTTGGTGCGCCAGTTCCCACACGCTGGACAACGAACATTTTGCGCGCGAGCGAGCAACCGCCGCCCTGACCTCTCCGACCACCGGCGAAATTTCACTGATGGACTGCCGCGCCTACATCCCCCCAACTCCTCCCTACACCCGCGACCCCTCCGCCGCCGCAAAACCTAGCGCGGGGTTGACCTCTGGCTTCGCCGCCGGTGCCGCACCGGCTCCAAGCATCTGTCTCGCGCGAGGCCTCTTCATAGCACCCCGGATAAATGTATACATATGGATAGCTTGATTAGTTTCTTTATCATACTTTGTAGTTTCAATGATGACACATATATGTCAACTATGGGTGTTGGCTCCAACAATTTCATTGGCCTCAAACCAATGAAGTGCATGAAGATGATCATGAATATGAAGTGGATGAGGACGGTGAGGGTTTGGTCGATGCACCGAAAGGAAGGGCGTGCAACTACACAATCGATGAAGACATTTTTCTATGCAAGACATGGTTGAATGTATCTATGGATGTCACCGTTGGGATGGACCAAACTAGGGATACATATTGGTTTCGGATGAAGGAGTTCTTTGATTCATACAATAAGAGTGTAATTGAGCGCACCAAAGATCTCTTCGCTCCCGATGGTCGACGATCAACAAAGATTGTCAAAAGTGGGCGGCGGCAATGACATCGGTTGACAAGATAAACCCAAGTGGCACTAATGATAGAGATAGGGTAAGTGTCATTTCTTTATGTTCCATGTTCATGCTTCATCTTTATGAAAGCTATTGTGAAGGCAAGAAAGGAAGCATCCGAGGAGAGGGGGGTGGGAAGGAGCAAGAGTCGGTGGCCGAGGACAGGAGGTTGGTGGCCGGGGAGAGGAGGGTGGCGGCTAAGAAGAGGAATGTGGCATTGGAGGAGAAGAAATTGGCAATGGTGGATCAACATAGTGTTGGGGAACATAGTAATTTCAAAATTTTCCTACGCACACGCAAGATCACGGTGATGCATAGCAACGAGAGGGGAGAGTGTTGTCCATGTACCCTCGTAGACCGAAAGCAGAAGCGTTATAACAACACGGTTGATATAGTCATACGTCTTCACGGCTCGACCGATCAAGCACCGAAACTACGACACCTCCGAGTTCTTGCACACGTTCAGCTCGATGACGATCCCCGGACTCCGATCCAGCAAAGTGTTGGGGATGAGTTCTGTCAGCATGACGGCGTGGTGACGATCTTGATGTTCTACCATCACAGGGCTTCGCCTAAGCACCGCTAAAATATTATCGAGGATTATGGTGGAGGGGGCACCGCACACGGCTAATAGATCTCAAGGATCAATTGTTGTGTCTAGAGGTGCCCCCTGCCCCCGTATATAAAGGAGGAAGGGGGAGGGGGCGGCCGGCCAGGAGGAGGCGTGCCAGGGAGGAGTCTTACTCCTACCGGGAGTAGGACTCCCTCCTTTCCTTGTCCAACTAGGAGAGGGGGAAGGAAGGGAGAGAGGAGAGGAAGGAAAGAGGGGGCGCCCCCCCTCCTTGTCCAATTCGGACTAGAGAGGGAGGGGGCGCGCGGCCTGCCCTGGCCGCCCCTCCTCTGCTCCACTTTGGGCCCATGAGGCCCATTAACCCCCCGGGGTTTCCGGTAACCCCCCGGTACTCCGTTCTATATCCGATAACCTCCGGAACCATTCCTGTGTCCGAATATAGTCGTCCAATATATCAATCTTTATGTCTCGACCATTTCGAGACTTCTCGTCATGTCCATGATCACATCCGGGACTCCGAACAATCTTTGGTACATCAAAACATATAAACTCATAATGAAACTGTCATCGTAACGTTAAGCGTGCGGACCCTACGGGTTCGAGAACAATGTAGACATGACCAAGACATGTCTCCGGTCAATAACCAATAGTGCAACCTAGATGCTCATATTGGCGCCTACATATTCTACGAAGATCTTTATCGGTCAGACCGCATAACAACATACGTTGTTCCCTTTGTCATCGGTATGTTACTTGCCCGAGATTCGATCATAGGTATCTCAATACCTAGTTCAATCTCGTTACCGACAAGTCTCTTTACTCGTTCCATAATACATCATCTCACAACTAACTCATTAGTTGCATTGCTTGCAAGGCTTAAGTGATGTGCATTACCGAGAGGGCCCAGAGATACCTCTCCGACAATCGGAGTGACAAATCCTAATCTCGAAATACGCTAACCCAACATGTACCTTGAGAGACACCTGTAGAGCTCCTTTATAATCACCCGTTGTGACGTTTGGTAGCACACAAAGTATTCCTCCGGTAAACGGGAGTTGCATAATCTCATAGTCATAGGAACATGTATAAGTCATGAAGAAAGCAATAGCAACATACTAAACGATCGGGTGCTAAGCTAATGGAATGGGTCATGTCAATCACATCATTCTCCCAATGATGTGATCCCGTTTAACCAAATGAAAACACATGTCTATGGTTAGGAAACATAACCATCTTTGATTAACGAGCTAGTCAAGTAGAGGCATACTAGTGACAATATGTTTGTCTATGTATTCACACAAGTATTATGTTTCCGGTTAATACAATTCTAGCATGAATAATAAATATTTATCATGATATAAGGAAATAAATAATAACTTTATTATTGCCTCTAGGGCATATTTACTTCAGCTAGATTATTGGAATATGAGAAGTACTTGTTCTTTATGGACACATCTAACCTCGATGATAGGCAAAAGGAGTACATCAACCTTTGTCGTGATCAAATCTTGGTCCAAAAAAGATTGATGGGCAAGGGATGCATGGGAGGCATGGGAGGTAACATGGGAGGCTTGGGGGCATGGGAGCTACCATGGGAGGCTAGGGGGCATGGGAGGTACCATGGGAGACATGGGAATAAGAATGGGAGCCATGGGCGCCATGTGCGGCATGGGAGGCATGGGAGCACCTACGGGGGGCATGGGTGCACTAGTGCAGAACCGGGCTTTACCGCTGGTTCGTAAGGGCCTTTAGTGCCGGTTCTGCAACCTGCACTAAAGAGTGGGGACTAAAGCCCCCCCGTTTAGTACCGGTTCGTCACGAACCGGCGCTAAAGGGCCACCACGTGGCACTAGCCAGGCCCGGGTGCTGGTGGACCATTAGTACCGGTTGGTAACACAAACCGGTACTAAATGTTTGGGGGGTTTTTGGTTTTTTTTCATTAATTTTTTGTTTTCCATTTAATACTTTTTGGTTTGCTGGTATTTTACGATACTACATATTGTACACGTTATGAATATATATAAATAGATTTTCTCGTAGAACCGCATATATATATAAATATATATATCAGGGAATGTCTCACAACCACCACCATTACTTATTCACACATACACATGTATATATATATATATATAATATATATATATATATATATAATATATATATATATATATATATATATATATATATATATATATATATATATATATATAGGGAAAATGCATCCTACTACCGGGTGTAGCTACACCCATTTCTTATATACTACCATGTGGTAGTATATATATATATACAATTTCTCCTACATGTTGCCCTGGTGCCTTCGGAGCACGATGACAATTGGTTCATGGGGGCTGTAGCGGGTAATAGTATTCTCCTTTGGGATCTATGACCCGGTCGAGCAAAAATCCTGCTATTTCCTCTTGAAGTGCTCGTATGCGCTCCATTGTTAGGAGCTTCTCCCGCACGTCATGGAACTGTTAAGAAGGAGATCAATATTGATAATCATGTAAAAAATTGTGAATAGTGTTCTGTGAAACGTACCCATTGCAGTCTATCAGATCTGCTCCTTTCGGACGCCATCATGTGAATGTTCTCACAAACGTAGTATGCACGCAGATCATTCCCTGATGCCTGCTTCAGGGCCTTTACGAGAATGAAATTGAATCAGATAATGATTAATCAAGCATGATAATTAATTAATGGTACTGAAACAAGAATTAAAGAGATGGTAGCTAGCTAGCTAGTACTAGCTACTTAATTACTTACCTTGGGTCGATACCAAAATAGCTTTTGTGGCCAATTTCCTGGAGTCACCTTGATGTACTTTGCCCAAGCCGTGCCTGCCGGCAAAGAAAATTAATAAAGGGGTTATTAAAAATAGTTCATATCAGGAAATGACAAACTAAATAGGTTGAGATATAGTTAATAATGATTGAAATTACCTATTGACTATCCCCTTCACGATGTTGTAGTCACTATCTTTTTAAGTAGTGAGTCCAGTACTTCAACTTTTGCATCCTCAACTTTAATGTCTAACAAGATCTAGTGAAACCTGCATGCGCATACGTTTGCATGTATAAATTAAGCGGGCATGTGCATAACACTAATCAACTATAACCCTAAACCCTATACACTTATTAACATCTAGCTACTAAGCAAAAACAGAATTTGTAGTACAAGACAGTGTGACTCACTCGAAGTTGTAAGGAAGTAATATAACTTCATTGCTATTGAGGCGCTTCAAGAACTCTAGCATGCTATTCTCTACATCTTGTTTACAGTATTCCAATTTCCATGTGTATTCATTAACGGTATTTGGGTCAATGAACCCAATGCCATAGCGTCCACCTTTTTTCATTTCATACATCTTCATCCTGCATAATACCACAGAAAAGAATATATAGTGAGGATATATAATTACAGGTAATTAATGATCAATCAATTAGCACTAGAGCTAGCTTGAGACTTAAATTACAGAAAGAAATCACTTACAGACAATAGCAATTGATGATAGATTTGTCGAGTGCATCTTGATTGAATAACTAAAATAGTTCTGAATACTCAACGGACAGAGCTTTCTTATGGAAGTAATGATCTTCCTTGACTTTCACCATGAGGGACTCTCGATTGGAAATATTGGTAATGTTCATGTACCATTGATGAAATTCATACATTCTCGTTGGGAGGTTCTTGACCTCGTCTGGCTCGACCAAAGGTTGGCCCGGGACATATTTCCATTTTATTTCCTCCTCTCTAAGCGGAGACATGGGCTCGTTCTCGAGGAGTTGTCCAACAGTGATATTGAGAATTTCAGCCCGCGTTATATGCTGCTCGGTTATTACCACATTGCCCACCTCGAGAACGTAAACTGTTTGCCCACAATAATATTGGGCGCGCGTACGCTCACGTGTTGTTGGCACAACAAGCGGGGGGATCTATTGCGCCGCCTGTTCTCCCAGCTGGGGAACGATTTTCCCGCATTTTTTGACAGCTGCTTGTTGGCTCGAGCTCGAGCTCTCTTCTTTCTGTAGTCGTGCTAGATGTGCCTTCCTGATTTGGCGCTCATAGTCTGAGTGAACAGGCTTGGGAGCTGGTGGTCTAGCCATACGAATGAAGTGGTCAATCTTTTCCTCAGACACTTTCTCCCTCGGCGGCGTTGCCGGTTTCGGTCCAAAATGGGCGTCCACTTCTGCCCGCACTATGGCATTGTTTTGCTCCTCGGTCATGTCGTAAGGCCTCTGAGGAAGAGGAGCGAGGCTGCTTGGACCATATTTATATCGCTTGCCTCCGCCTGTACTCCCTGTACTACCTCGACTCGTACCACTACGCACCATAGCTGCGGCGTGTCTCTTCTGCGATTGCTGAGCCGGCGGAGAAGGCTGACGTGGCTGAGTTGGAGCAGGAGGAGTGGCCTGACTCTGTGCCGGACTTGAAGCAGGAGGTGTGGCCTGACACGGTGTCGGACTTGAAACGGGAGGAGTGGCCTGAGGCGGTGCCGGACTTGAAGCAGGAGTCTGCTCACGCGTTCATGGACTTGGAGGAGCGGGACTCTGCTGACTCGGTGGCGGACTTCGAGGAAGAGTCGGCAGACACTGTGTTGGTGGACTTCGAAAGATGATGCAATCCTTTCTCCATAGGATGATACGATGTAAGGCCTCTCCCAGTGTGTGCTCGTCGTCACCTCCAGGAATGTCAAGCTGTAGCCCCGAATATGGGTCTACCACCTCATCAACCAAGACACGAGCATAGCCCGCTGGAATCAGGACGCAATGGAAGGTTGCTTCGGGGGTAATTGTAAAAGCAACTGCGTCCGCCACCTTCATGGATATATTCTTCATTTTGAAATGTAGCTCACAGTTAGTGTTCTCTATGAGGGTATATATCGAGCAGTGCGTCGCCCGGGGCGGAACCAACCCTGCTTCTCGGCATGGATGGGACGGTGCTATCCAATGCTGGATGATCATCCGCTTGCTGCTGCCACTGCTGAGACCCCCTTTCCTGGCTAAGTCAGTCGATCTGCTGCTGCTTCTGCTGGAATTTGAGTGCCAAGTCCGCGTGCCTTGCTTCTAGGCCTTGAAGGCGTTCCCCGTCCTGCTTCCTCTGCTCCTCCTCCAGCTTCCTCATCTTCTTATCCTCCATCTTCTTTCTTGCACGGGTCCTGTAGTCATCGTTCCATTGCGAAAAGCCCTCATACCAGGGAATAACGCCCTTGCCTCGTGTTCTTCCCGGGTGTTCATGAAAGTGCATTATATCGACTAGAGGGGGGGGTGAATAGGCGATTTTTATGAAATTCTTCACTGAGGAATTTGCTCGTGAGGAAATTCCTTAGCGAAGAACTACTAGCAGCGGAATAAGTACTCAGATGAAAACATAACAGAATCCTAGCATAGTCATCATGATGAAATGAAGACAAACACTGAGTACAGAAAGCGTAAACACAGGATAGCACAAGTTGAAGGCAAACAGACTGAAGAAATTGAACTTAGGAAATTGAGAAAGTCTTCAGTTAAGGTCTTCAAACACAGATATGATACACAAACAGCACACTACTGAGGAAATGAAAGAGTTGAGGAAATAGAACCAGTAAGCTTGGTGAAGACAATGATTTGGTAGACCAGTTCCAACTGCTGTCTCAGTTGTACATCTGGTTGGAGCGGCTGAGTATTTAAACTCGAGGACACCCAGTCCCGGACACACAGTCCTCACCGTATTCTCCTTGAGCTAAGAACACACAGTCCTCGCCCAATCACTCGTGGTAAGTCTTCAGGTGACTTCCAAACCTTCACAGACTTGGTCACTCGGCGATCCACAATTCCTCTTGGATGCTCTAGACCTTGACGCCTAACCGTCTGGAAGAAGCACATTCTTCAAAGGTAACAAGCATCGGATCCACGCAGGATCAATCTCTTCAGTGATGCTCAATCACTTTGGGTTTGTAGGTGTTTTGGGTTTGGGGTTTGGATTTTCCTCACTTGATGATTTTCGCTCAAAGTCCTCGGAGGATGGGTTGCTCTCAAATGACAAGTGCCAAGTTCTCGCGGAGCAGCCAACCAGCTAGTGGTTGTAGGGGGCGGCTATTTATAGCCTAGGGAGCAGCCCGACATGATAAGACATAAATGCCCTTCAATGATATGACTGTTAGGTGGACAAGATATTTTAGGACAGCTGGCGCGCAGCACAACAACGGTTGGAAATTTTGAGGTACAAATTCCTCAGGGCTATCATGTTCCTCACTGTGTAGGCAATTCGCACTGGCGAATTCCTAACTCCTCAGTCAGAGCAAAGTCCTCAGTGACCAGAAGAACTGCGTCTTTGTCACTGAAGAAATTGACTGAACTGTATGAGATTTCCAATGGCTTCACTCGAAGGGATTGGTAGGTGTAGGATTTGAGTTGAGCATCACATGGAAATTTTCTCCTTAGTATTTCCTCGACCCCCTTTAACAGTACGGTGTTTCCTATGACTCAAGAAAGAGAAAATGAAACTACGAAAACAAAAGTCTTCAAGCTTCTTGTTCCTCGAATGAATACCAAGTCTTCAAGGTCATGCCAATTTCTTCACTTTAAAAGTCTTCAGAAAGTCTTCAGTATATCAAAGTCTTCAGTCGAAGAACTTAATTTTTAGGGGTCGACTTTCTCTGTAAATATCAAACTCCTCATAGACTTATAGATCTGTGTACACTCATAAACGCATTAGATACTTAACCTATAAGTCTTCAATACACCAAAATCACTAAGGGGCACTAGATGCACTTACAATCTCCCCCTTTTTGGTGACTGATGACAACATAGGTTAAGTTTTCAACGGGGATAAATATATGAAGTGTAAATACTGATATTGAGGAATTTGATTGCAAGATATAGAAGAACTCCCCCTGAAGATGTGCATAGTGAGGAATTTGCTATTGAAGCAATGCACACTTGAAGAGTTGAATCATGGAGATCTCCCCCTATATCTTGTAATTCATACACGCATTTGATATATAATATGAAGAATTTGAAATGCATGATGAAATATGGTGCCTGATGTAATTCAGCATGCGTGCAATAATATTAGTGAGGAATAAGCATGCAGAATAGCGCATCAAAGTATCAAAGCATAGTGCAACAAAAGTATCAGCGCACCATCGGACTTAAGATTACAACTCGATCCAATAAAAGTTGCGGAAGAACGAGAGTTGTAACTTAAAAAGAACGAATAAGCCCTTATTATAGACCCGCTTGAAGACTAACTCAGATTTCTCCCCCTTTGTCATCAAATGACCAAAAGGATCGAAAATCTAAGGACTAACGCCCCTGAAGATTTTCAAGTTGATGAAGGAGCGTCAACGTTGTTGGGGTCGGTCGTTGAAGTAGGGCCTGCTGCAGTGTCGTCCAAGTCTTCATTTTCATCAGTCTCACGCGATGAAGAATATGAACTGGCCACCAAAGAAGGAACTGGGACCTTCTTGTATTTCTTCGGAGGAGGTGCAGACCAGGCAAATTCTTCGTTGAGACCCATTTGCTTCAAATCATCAGCACTGTATACTTGAGATAGAACAGCCCAGGTGCGGTTGAGGGTTTCATGTAGGTAGTAGTGGTTTTTCTTCACTGCATTGTGTGTGGAAGTCATGTTGTGAAGAATTGAACCAAACTGACGCTTGACCCATTTGTGATTGCGATCAACCTTTTGATGAAGACTGAGGAGTAACTCATGGTCAGTCATCACCCTGGGTGCTGTGGCTTGAGGATTTGGCTTGGCAGTGTTAGCAGAAGAGTCATGTGTAGCAGAGTCATCATTGGTGGAGTAAGATGCAGCTTTGCGAAATTGGCCATCTAATGGACGAATGCCTTCATCTATCACAGCAGTGGCCTTGCCTTTTTCTTCAACCAAGGAAAATGTCCGTTTGAGGACTTTAATGGGAGGCAAGTAGCTGCAGTGGTTGAGCGTTTCAGCTTTGTAGTTGAGTGAAGACCTTATCCTGATGAATTTCATTATCCAAGGTGCATAAGGCTTCAGCTCAAATGGTGACATAGCAATGTTGGCCAGAGTCCTCATGAAGAAATCATGGAAGTTGACGGGAACGCCATGGATGATGTTGAAAAGCAGATTCTTCATGATGCCAACGACTTCTTCATCAGACGAGTCGTGGCCTTTGATGGGACTCATTGTCTTCGTCAGAATGCGATAGACAGTCCTTGGCACATACAGCAATTCCTTGACGAGGAAATTGGTTCTAGGAGCTTGCCCTGGCTTCAAAGGCTTCATCAGCACTTGCATATAATGATTTGAAAGCTCAGGTTCATTGTACACACAGCGAGCATCTTCAGTGGGTGGACTCAGAGGAAGGACCCGAAGCAAGTCAGATGCAGGGGCCTTATGGTGGGTGTTGTCAGTCATCCAGTCCAAAACCCATGAATTGATATCTTCAGAGTTGCCGGTGATGTGCAACGTTGCATAGAATTGAAGAATAAGTTATTCATTCCAATCGCATATATCTGTGCAGAAATTGAGCAGCCTAGCGTCGTGAAGAACACTGAGCACTGGCGTGAAGCACGGCAAAGACTCCATATCCACGTGAGGAATATGAGCATGGTCGAAGACTTTGTCTTTGTTGTAAAGCACTGAGGAATAGAAATTTGCTTGGCTGGCAGTCCAGAAACGCCTCTTCCTTATGCGAGCAGAGTCATATGGGTTGTATTCAGTGAAGAACACGTGCTCGCCATAGAAGTCTTCAGCCTTGAATTTTTGTTTTCGTGAGAACGGATCCTTTGGCCTTGGCAGAGGAGTGTCAGTGAGTTGCATCACGACCTCAGGAATCACGATCTCAGGTTCTTCAGGCTGAGGAATTTCAGGATTTTCCTCAGGTGCAGTTACCTTGGCTATTTCAGCAGCAGTTTCTTCAGCACTAGTGGCTGGAATTTCTTCATGCACAGATGCAGTGGGATGAGTTTCTTCAGAGCCCAATTGTACTATTGGTGAAGGAGAGTGAGGAATTTGCTGCAGGGGAGTGAAGAGTGGGGAATTGGGATGCTGACTTTCCCAAAAGTCGTCATTCATCACTGGAGTGGTGCTTCCAATATCCACATCTTCATCAATTTCTTTAACACCAGCCTCTTCAGCATCAAACTGAGGCATTGGTGATGAGACCATTGGGGTTGAAGGGATTGCATCCGCTTCAATTTCTTCATCAATCTGCTCTGACGAAGCAGCAGATTGAGTTTCTTCATCTGATCCACTAGGGATCTCATAATCTTCACGAAAAGGAACAAGGTCCTTTGATGGCACGGAGGAGATAGGAACGGCATCAATGGGATTTGCAAAAGAGCTTGTCATCGGCTTCATCTTCTTGGGAGCTGAAGATTCTGAAGCATTGGATGCCTTCCTTTTCTTCACAGCAGCTCGTTCTGCAGCCTTTGTTTTCCTCACATCCAATGCAAATGGAAGAATTGGAGTTGGCGTAGGCGCAGGTGGAGCTGAGGAATCAGGTTGATTTTCCTCAGGCGCAACTGATGCAGTTTCC
Source organism: Aegilops umbellulata (assembly GCA_032464435.1). Lineage (NCBI taxonomy): Eukaryota > Viridiplantae > Streptophyta > Magnoliopsida > Poales > Poaceae > Aegilops > Aegilops umbellulata. The sequence continues at coordinate 536,945,925 of CP136055.1, forward strand.
CTGGTTTCTTCAATTTCTTTGGGCGCACCACTAGTGGATGCCCTGGCAATTTCATCAACGGCTGGAGCAGAGTCATCAGCCTTGGAACTAGCATTTTCTTCAGCAGTCTAAACTTCATCAGCGGTGCTGGCATGTTCTTCAGTTTGCTGAACAAATGCTTCAGCTTGAGGAATTTGTTGTGTTGAGGCTGCACCCTTGGTGAAGGTATCAGTCAGCCTTACAAATCTGACCTTGGCTCCTTGCCAATCAGCATAGTAGGAGTCAAATTTGTCGCTGAGGGCTTTGATGTCAGCCTGCATCTTGATGAGTTCTTCAGGCTTCATTGTGAGAGCATTTTTCTTCAGTAGCTTCTCTTTGCGGTACTGCGATTTCTTGATCTCTCTGGCCTTATCATATTTCCACTTCTCCCCTTGGATGAAGTGAGTCAACATGTGACTTTGACCAGGTGTCAGCTTGAAATCAGGCATAGGTGTGTGAGGATCCTTATGCCAGAGATCAATATAATCTAGGATCGCCTTTGGATCCAATAGCAGGGGCACAGGTGTGCCTTTGGCTTTAGCAGCCCATTCTTGTCGGTCCCTAATGATTTCAGTAAGTTCTTCCTCATCAGCTTCATCATCATCAGATGGCACAGTGAAGACTACCTGCTTCTTCTAAGGACTTGTGCGAGTGACGCGTCCAGCAGTAGCCTTTTTCTTCAGCAGCGAGGGTCGTGCTGAGGAATTTGGTGCAGCTGAAGAACTAGCTGAGACACCAGAGGCAATAGAGATGCCAGTCGTCCTTTGGCATGAGGCCAGATGCACCGGTGCTGAGGACTTTGTCGGGATAGCTGAGGACTTTGGTGGAGCAGGAGCAGCATGAGGAATTTGCTTTGAAGATTTTGAAGATTCTGGCCGTGAGGGCGCAGCTGAGGAACTTGCCCGTGAGGGCATTGAAGATGAAGCACTTGGCTTGCGAGCGGGCTTCTTTAGCATCGCTTTCTTCAGCTTGACCGAGGCCTCAGTGGCAGTAGCAGCAGCAGAGTTTTCATTGAATTTCCTCACAGCTTCTCTGGCTTGCCTTGCCAGTTTAGCTTGGCGCTTGGCCCATTCTTTAGGAAATTCCTCACCACGCTTGATGCTGGTGGGACCAGCCACTTGGCCAGGTGCCAATGGAGGTCTTTGGCATGGAGGGTTTACAGCGAATTTCTTTATGTACTTTGGAGTAACATATCTGTATTCCCTCCATTCACGTGCCCATCTTCTTTCAATCCTCTGGATTCGCACCTTGCGCTGATTTTTATCTTCTTTGCCAAACTTGGCTTCATCAGGCGTGCAGTACTCATCATAGATGTCCTCAGGTATTTCAAAAGTTGTCATAACCTCAGGCTTCTTTCCTCCTTTCTGTGGCCTTTTACCTTCAGCCATTTTCTTCAGATGAGGAATTTGAACAATTGAATTCTCTGAAGAAATATGCAACTTTTCTTCGAGGAACGCTGCAAACGAGTTAAGTTGATGAGAACCTAAAGATTCAGCAGCGGACATGTGTACCTGTGAACAGAGTATAGTTGCGAGGAATTTGAAGAGGTCATATGCGTTCTCAGAGGGTTTTTCATAAAGAACAAGTTTGAGGAATTTGACCAAATTCGTCTTGAGGAATTTCACTAAGCGCTTTATATCTTAGGTTCCAGAGTTGTATAGATCGAAGATCCACACAATTGAGGAATCTTTGAAGAAATTGAGGCTTAGGAAAATAAATCAAGAACAGATAACATGTGAGGTGTTTTGTGTGTGAGGATTTGAAGAATAAAACACCTTTGAAGATTTTGTAGAAAAATTTCGCATCAACGAGGGCAGTAAAATTAGCTTTTAATTACCCTGAGCGAAGAACACGACGAACTGGGAGTTGGAACAGTGAAGTTCGTCGATGCAGATCTTCCACGCCCTAACTTGGCGGAGGAAGACGTCTACGGCGGCGGCGGAGGTGAAGATTTCCGCGGTCGGCACGAGTACGACGGCGACGAGGTCGAGGCAGTGAAGCTCTTCCTCACCGGCGACGATGGAGTAGCGACGGCGCTAGGGTTTGGAGAGCTCGAGCGAGGGAGTGAGATCGAGCGGGGTAAAAGAAGTGAGAATGGCGAAGGGGGTATTTATAGCCGCGGTGAAAAACTGTTTGTCCGAAGATTTGGGACGAACGTGCCCCTGGCCGTTCTCCTTCTTGCGACATGTGTCACCCACGTACTGTGTGGTGGAGATCGTGTAAGATCGTGGGTGGATAAAATAATCCATCATGAGATGCGGAACAGTTTGAGCGGCAAAACCGAAAGTTTGGATAAGATTAGTTTTAAGTTTCCGTTCGCAATTTCTTCAGCTGACAAGGACACAGTGAAGAATTTGAACGAGTTTCAAATAGGACGCACATGAAGAATTTGTGAATAGATTGGATTGAGTATAGCATAGAGGGGAAGGGTCTGATCACATTCACTTAGCAGAAAAGTTCCAACTTGAAGAAATAGCTATAAGTGAATGCTGTAGAGGACATAAACTCATATATATATATATATATATATATATATATATATATATATATATATATATATATATATATATATATATATATATATATATATATATATATATATATAGCCAATGAAGAAAAACGACGGCACAAGTGAAGACTTTGTAAAGTTTGAAGAATTTGAAAAACTGAAGAATTTCAAAAGTTGAGGAAAAACACAAATTGAAGATTTTCAACTTTTGTGGTGGCGTGACCCACCGTGTAAGAATGATGATTTCAGTCACCGCGTACAATTGTCGTAGGGTTCTGAGAATCAAATTCTTCATTAATTTCTTCACACTTAGAGTTTTATTCTTCATTGATTGAAGAAAAACGTTTCTTCATGTGTTGCACATCTAAGTCATCAATTTTGCATAAGTGTTAGGATGAGTGCCTTTTCAAAGTACATTCGAAGATTCTAAGATATTTAGCTCACACTGCAACTTGCAAAATGTGACGCCCTTGATTCAATCGTACACTAATCATACATGCAAATGTGTACGATCAAGATCAAGGACTCACGGGAAGATATCACAACACAACTCTAGACACAAAATGAAATAATACAAGCTTTATATTACAAGCCAGGGGCCTCGGGCTCGAATACATAAGCTCGAATACGCAAGAGTCAGCGGAAGCAACAATATCTAAGAACAGAAATGAGTTAGACAAGTTTGCCTTAAGAAGACTAGCACAAAAGTAGCATCGATCGAAAAGGCAAGGCCTCCTGCCTGGGAGCCTCCTAACTACTCCTGGTCATCGGCGGCCTCCACGTAGTAGTAAGCATCGGCGGCGGCATCTGGCTCCTAGGCTCCGACATCTGGTTGCATCAACCGGAAAGAAGAAGAAAGGGGAAAAGGGGGAGCAAAGCAACCGTGAGTACTCATCCAAAGTACTCGCAATGCAAGGATCTACACTACATATGCATCGGTATCAATGAAAAGGGTAGTATATGTGGACTGAACTGCAGAATGCCAGAAGAGAAGGGGAAAGCCTAGCCTATCGAAGACTAGCATCTTCTAGAAACAACCATCTTGCGGCAACAGGAGGGAGTAGAGTAGCATAGAGTAAAGTAGTAGTGGTGTTATCAACCTCGGCCAGAGATCCTTTCTCGACTCCCTGCGAGAAAGAAATCCCAGAGCCATACTATCTAGTTATCATCACAATCCAATCCTCATCACCATCCAGTTCTCATCACAAGTATCCAATTCTAGTTGTATCGATCGGGATACAAATCCAAGTGTCCGTTACCGTAGGACAGGCTATCGATAGATGTTTTCTTCCCTGCAGGGGTGCACCAACTTACCCACCACGCTCGATTAACTCCGGCCGGACACACTCTCTTGGGTCATGCCCGGCCTCGGCCAAACAATACGCTGCAACCCGACCTAGGCTTAATAGAGAGGCCAGCACGCCGGACTAAACCTATTCCCCCAGGGGTCATGGGCCATATCCTCGGGAACTCCTGCACGTTGCGTACGCGGCCGGTGAGCAGACCTAGCTACCTCCTTCAACAAGGCAGGCGCTTACGCAGTCCAACCCGGCGCGCGCCACTCAGTCGCTGACGTCTATTAAGCTTCGGCTGATGCATACGACGCAGAATGCCCATACTATGCCCACGTGATGGTTAGTGCTATCAGGCCAGAGGCCCCCGGATCAAATATCCAAATCGTAGTGGATTTGGAACGTGCGGTAACAAGCAGAGACTCACGAAAGATGTGACCCCGTTGCCCCGTCTCGAGGACTTGCGGCAAGGGCGAGGAATGCCCGGCCACGCCTCGTAATTATCTCACGGGCACCTTTCAGGTCCGCCCGACTCCACATCACTCGCAATTAAGCTCGCGCGGGTACCCCTCAGGGCCAATCCGTCTTTAGTGACAGGGTCCAGTGCAAATTCATAGTAACCATAGTAACTGTGTGTCTAACACCAAGGGGAAAACCTGAGGAATCACCCTTGACGGATTCCACTCAATGTAATCATCAAGGTGAACATAAGAGGAACCACCCTCGAGGTTCACACTTGAGGGGTTGCACGACAGAGCCATATCGGAAGTGGTTAAGGAGGAAATCACCCTTGATGACCACGAACGAATAGCTACACTACAGGCTAACATCAGAAGTGCTGTAGAGGACTCACCCTCGGCACTCGATAGTAACCCAGTAGTGTCGAGCAACTAAGGGGAAAGTGATGTGCGGTGTCGGGGCCTGGTCTTCGATCCCGTTGATCGGGTCTTCAATGATGAAGCAGGGGCAACAAGGACAAGGTGGGGTCACTGAAGGATCACTAACCAACCTATACTAAGCAGTTTAGGATAAGCAGGTAAGGTACAACAGTAGATACAAAAGCAGGCTATGCATCAGAATAGGAGCAAACAATAACAGTAGCAAAATCTAATGCAAGCATGAGAGAATGGAATGGGCGATATTGGGATGATCAAAGGGGGGCTTGCCTGGTTGCTCTGGCAAGGAGGGGTCGTCGTCGACGTAATCGATCACAGCGGCATCGGCAGTCCCACGGGGTCTACCGAAGAGAAGAGGGGGGAGAAACAGTAAATACATAGCAAGCACGTGCATAACAGGACCACAGGCAGAGCTAGACGTGTTCTAACGCGGTGCTACACGATATCGGTGAAGGGGGATAACATCCGGGAATGTTTCCCCAGGTTTAGCATTTCCGGACAGATAAAACGGAGGGGAAAAATTGCATGTTCAGATAGTTAGAGGCATCTGACAGATGAACGGACCGCGTATTCGGATTCGTTGGATTTTTCTGAGCAACTTTCATGTATAAATTTTTTTCATCCCAGCTACGGATTAATTTATATGATTTTTTAAAGTTTTAACAATATTCTGAAATTATTTTAATAATTAAACTCGAATTAAGTAAAAGGCAGAATAGGCTGGGTGCACCCGGTGCAGTGCACCCAGAGTTGCGCTAGTGGCTGACAGCGGGGCCAGTCATCTGCCCAGTCAGCAGTTGACTGGTCAGTTTGACTAGTCAAAGGGGGGGGTCTAGTGGGACCCGCATGTCATTATCTCTCACTGTAGTAGGTTAGGTAATTTTGTTTAATTAACTGCGGGGCCCATCTGTCATTGAGTTAGTAGTCTAACTAATGTTGACAAAAATAAGTTAATTACCCTAATTAGTGGGAGGGGTTATGCTAATGGGGCAGTTAGCACCCCCAAATTATGCAGGGCCAGCCTGAGTAGGCAATGGCCAGCCGGCCAACGAGGAACCACGCACGCACGCACACGCGTGGGTGGAGGAGCCCAGCCTGGCCGGCGATGAGCGGCGGCGGGGGCGCCGGCAGGTGGATGCAGGCCACCGGTGCGGCCCAAGCTCGGCCAGGCAAGGCCTTCGGCGCGGACAGGCGAGCGATGCAGGCAGGGCGGCTGGAGGCGGGCTTGGTGGGGCGAGATGCGGCGAAGCGACGGCAACAGCGGCAACGGCAGGAGATCGCCGGAGGCAGCAGGTGACGAGCAGCAGCTGGGGGCGGTGAGAGCGGGAGTGGCAAGCGCGGCGGCCGACAGTGGTAGTAGGCAGCGCAAGGGGCAGCAATACACGATGCAAGCGCGACTCGGCGCGGGGCACGACGCAAGCAGCAGCAACGAAGAGAGCGGCGGCGGCGCGGGGTCGTGGGTGGCTGCAGGGGAGTGCGTGTGTGGACGGCCGCAGCGGGCAGTGAGGAACGACAACGGGCGGGACGGGGTGCGACATGGACGCAGGCGAGCGCACACGGAGCAAGGCTCCGGCCATGGCGGACTACAGAGTCGAAGCTCGCGGGTAACGGTGCTATGGCACGAATTTGACGAGGAAACATAAGGGAAAGGTGAGGGTGCTCACATCGACGCCGTAGGGAGGTTTAGCGGGCTCGGGGAGGCTTTGGTGCGGCCGGAGCGACGACGGTGGTCGTCAACCATGGCGGGGAAGAAGACGGCTGTGATGAGCGTACGAGGACGCCCCACTCGATACGACGCACGTAGGCGAAGCAGATGACGGCGGTGAAGCTCCTGGTCATCCTCCCAAACGCCGGGGAGCATGGTGGCCATGAGGACGAGATCGACCATGGCGTTGGCAGTGTGTGTGTGTGTGTGTGTGCGTCCGCAAGAGAACGGCGCAAGGAGGGGATGAGAACTAGGGTTTCCTAGGAGTGGGGTGTCGGGGTAGATGTAGGGGGAGGAGCCGGCGGATGGCCGACGCGTGGCCAGGCACGGCCATGGCCGGGGGATGCCTGCCACGACCCCTGCCTCCTGTACAGAGGAGGGAGCTGAGTCAAGGGAGGTGGGCTGGGCCTTCCCTTTTGCCAGATGGGCCATAGCGCCCAATAGATTAGGTCCTCTTCTTCCTCTTTCTCTCTTGTCTTTTCTTTTTTTTAAATTAAAATAGAGAGAGGAAAGATTTATTTGAGCATCCAAAGGATTTAGGAAAAATATGGGACTTTGCCCATTAATTCCTCCACATTTTTAGGTATTGCCACAAATAGTTTGGAGGCAAGAGGAATTGTCTAGGAATTTTGGAAATTGGGAATGGCATATTTAAATGCTGCTGGAACACTAATTAATTTCCAGAGGCAATTTGGGAACTCCAAAGATTTTGGTTTTAACATGAAAAATACTTAGTGAATATTTGTCATATTGTGAACTATTTTGATTGCATGAAAGAAGGAGCAAATTTGACATGAAATTTTGAATTTGAATTTGATTCTGATTTTTCATCAAGTGATAAATAGCTCAGTAAGCATGGTGACCTGGCACCATTAACAGGGGATTACTGTAGCATGACACTAGGGGTGTTACAAATCTCCTCCACTACAAGAAATCTTGTCCCGAGATTTAAGTGGGGAAGAAAAGAGTAACTTCGGGATAACTGACCCTTATAGGGTTAATTATCTGGTGAACAATTCAGGGAATGAGGCAGAAGTATCTCTCGAGTTGAAACTTAATAAAACATCAAGAGCAAAGTATGAAGGTACAATAGGAAGTTTCAAGAGAATGGAAAAATGATTGATACCTGATCAGAGTGTGAGAAAGGGGTTCAGATCATCGTGAATAGATCATCTCTCGAAAGGTGGCTCATGACATGATACGAAGCCAAATGCAAGAATATTTCAGAATCAAAGATATACAGGAGAGTCAGGTTCCGATCCTGTGGAACTGTGGGTTATGGGCCCACCTGGTGTATTCGGAGTAGGAAAAAGGCGGCGACATCTTGCACGGATATGATAGCAAGGCATGTCACAGGATAGCCTGTCAGTTATGTTGGCATCATCGCTGGTACCATGGGCGAGGGATGAAGAGAACCATTTTCCTACTCGTTGGAACGAGGCGGACCATTAGGCAAAGTTCTCGTCCATCGGTGGTTACCAAAATGTCAGCAACAATAGTAACAGGGTCTCACTGACAAGGTTGTACATCGGGGTGCTTACTTAAGCAGGGATTTATCTCTACTCAAACAAGTTAGATTACAAGAAATGTGAAACGGAACAATGGAAAGGAAAAATGTGTTTACACACAAGAATGGGGAGTATATCCTTCCCAAGGGGAAGCGGAGCAGGATATACATGATACGACAGCAAGTTCAATAGCATTTAGATAAAGGGGGCGAGGGAAGAATCATGATATTACCCATACAACGGTGTTTGGATAATAGATCAATAAACATTCGACAATGTGCTCCCAATGTTCTTGTTGACATTCGGAATACCTTAGTCATGCTTCAAGGTAGCATTAATATGGTGTTCCAAGTAGGGTTTGGAGTTGAAGATCACAAGAAATACTCAAAGAACAATTGCAGGAATAGCAAGAAGTCCAAGGTATAACCAAGACATGATCAAACATGTGTTGGAAAGAAGACAAGGGGGTTGTCGATGATAACTCAAATCATTGTAGGTCAAGGATGGTATTTTCTCACCATGAATTCAATTGTCATCTCAACAGAAGTCAAAATGTTGATGTTGATCACGACACATTTGTCGAGAGGCTCAATGAAGATGCCATCAAGAAGCAACGACATCAAGCAAAAGGAATGATGAAGCGAAGGCTATTGGAACCACGGATATGACACAGGCTCGAAATCAAGCTTGTTGTTCGAGGTGAAATGATAAGATGAAGAAGATCGACGTAAGCTTAGCTCGTCGTCGGAAGTTGTGCTCCAGCATAAGGACCGGATAGCACAGTTAAAATTAGCTCGATAAGGTAGGAATGATGTGATGGAGTATCATTCCAATGAGAATTCACAAGAGTTAGTGCAATGACACAATATCCTCGAGATAACAGGGGGCAACACTCGAGGTAGGTCGAAATAGAGGTTGGACAGATGAAAAGATCTATAGAAGACAAGTATTTTAACTTGTCCGAGAAATGGAATCAAAGGGGAACAATCATGGTCAGAACCACGGTTGCAAAGGACCAAACATTGTTACCAGATGAACTTATAACAAGGGGATTATTATTATCACAAGAAGCTTCCATGATAAGTTCCACATCGGGTCCATGGGCATGAACACAAAGTTCAAGGTCGACTCCCACTTCTTCAATGCATAACCTTTCATTCACTTCTCGCGTTTAATGAAGTTATAGTGTTGAAATGTTATCTGGCAAAACACCAGAAGAGTATGACTTGTGAAAACTCTCGGGTTCACATGGATTAAGGAAGGCATAGGTTCAACCCATAGGGGCATCTTGGGAACATATACCACAAATCTCAGGGGTAATATAACACCAGCTCGAAGGCAGAGCATGGTTAAGAAGGCAGAAGATACAAATTACCAAAGGCATTATGTATCCGAGGAAAGGCTCAAAAGGTTATTGAATATGAAGGATGTTGTCGGATAAAATCCAACAAAGGATCTGGCGGTCCACATAGGATCTGATGTGAGTATCGGTACTCAACCAGAAGGAGAAAGAATGCAAAGGCTTCGGATTATAGAAACATCTGAATAATTCAATGCTTAAATGCAAAGACATCATGATTTCAAAAATAGAAGATCAGAAGCAGACGCTCTGATCAAAAGATAAGTAAGTTGAATAGCCCTATTGATACAATTGACGACAATTTGATTGGTCGAGAAACAACTCTTGGTCAAATGACGTCCAAGCCGGAAGGATGAATTTCTATGATCCGACTGAGGATTGCAAGCATCCGCAACATATTGAATCAACAGACTCAAATGATAATGACAAAGGATGCCAATAAGATTACTATACTTATGGGATTTAACCATAATGCAAGCAAGCAAGAATTTCAAGAGCAATAAGTTGCTAAGGATTTTCAGAAGATCGAAAAGGATTCCGAAGATTTTTGTGAAACACTCAAACAACTGGGGATGAAGAATCTTCGTTAATTGATAGGAATTATTCGTAGGGGTATTCATGTGGCAAAGAACTTCGAGGCAATTACAGAAGGGGTTCTCGGGACAACGGAGAGTATTTCGGGGCATCTTTTAGAAACAAGAGCAACTAGGGGCAAAGGTATGAACGAACTCTGTATGTACTTATCCATAAGGATATATCGGTGGCAGGGAATTGCAAAGGCGGTGGGAACAAGGGTCTCGGGAAAACATCAAAGAGTATCTATAGAATCTTCTCGCGAAGCAAGCGATCATCGATAATGTCGGGGTTCTCCGGGAGGAAGTGGGTACGAGAGCCTAATGTCAGAGTTAGTAAAATGTTTAACCCGAATAGAAGAGAGGTCAGAATCCCAGAGTAAAGGCGAGGAGTAAAAGATCCTAACACCACCCAATGGCGACGTGGGCCCGTGAGACACACAGCCAATGTTAGTAAAAGGGTTTCAGTGACTAGACTCAACTTCGGCCAAGGAGCTGGAAAGGGGGCTACCTACAGGCAGTCGGCTCTGATACCAACTTGTGACGCCCTCGATTCAATCATACACTAATCACACATGCAAATGTGTACGATCAAGATCAAGGACTCACGGGAAGATATCACAACACAACTCTAGACACAAAATGAAATAATACAAGCTTTATATTACAAGCCAGGGGCCTCGAGGGCTCGAACACATAAGCTCGAATACGCAAGAGTCAGCGGAAGCAACAATATCTGAGAACAGACATGAGTTAGACAAGTTTGCCTTAAGAAGACTAGCACAAAAGTAGCATCGATCGAAAAGGCAAGGCCTCCTGCCTGGGAGCCTCCTAACTACTCCTAGTCATCGGCGGCCTCCACGTAGTAGTAAGCATCGGCGGCGGCATCTGGCTCCTGGGCTCCGACATCTGGTTGCATCAACCGGAAAGAAGAAGAAAGGGGAAAAGGGGGAGCAAAGCAACCGTGAGTACTCATCCAAAGTACTCGCAATGCAAGGATCTACACTACATATGCATCGGTATCAATGAAAAGGGTAGTATATGTGGACTGAACTGCAGAATGCCGGAAGAGAAGGGGAAAGCCTAGCCTATCGAAGACTAGCATCTTCTGGAAACCACCATCTTGCAGCAACAGGAGGGAGTAGAGTAGCATAGAGCAAAGTAGTAGTGGTGTTATCAACCTCGGCCAGAGATCCTTTCTCGACTCCCTGCGAGAAAGAAATCCCAGAGCCATACTATCCAGTTATCATCACAATCCAATCCTCATCACCATCCAGTTCTCATCACAAGTATCCAGTTCTATTTGTATCGATCGGGATACAACTCCAAGTATCCGTTACCGTAGGACAGGCTATCGATAGATGTTTTCTTCCCTGCAGGGGTGCACCAACTTACCCACCACGCTCGATTAACTCCGGCCGGACACACTCTCCTGGGTCATGCCCGGCCTCGGCCAAACAATACGCCGCAACCCGACCTAGGCTTAATAGGGAGGCCAGCATGCCGGACTAAACCTATGCCCCCAGGGGTCATGGGCCATCTCCCCGGGAACTCCTGCACGTTGCGTACGCGGCCGGTGAGCAGACCTACCTACCTCCTTCAACAAGGCAGGCGCTTACGCAGTCCAACCCGGCGCGCGCCACTCAGTCGTTGACGTCTATTAAGCTTCGGCTGATGCATACGACGCAGAACGCCCATACTATGCCCACGTGATGGTTAGTGCTATAAGGCCAGAGGCCCCCGGATCAAATATCCAAATCGTAGTGGATTAGGAACGTGCGGTAACAAGCAGAGACTCACGAAAGATTTGACCCCGTTGCCCCGTCTCGAGGACTTGCGGCAAGGGCAAGGAATGCCCGGCCACGCCTCGTAATTATCTCACGGGCACCTTTCAGGTCCGCCCGACTCCACATCACTCGCAATTAAGCTCGCGCGGGTACCCCTCAGGGCCAATCCGTCTTTAGTGACAGGGTCCAGTGCAAATTCATAGTAACCATAGTAACTGTGTGTCTAACACCAAGGGGAAAACCTGAGGAATCACCCTTGACGGATTCCACTCAATGTAATCATCAAGGTGAACATAAGAGGAACCACCCTCGAGGTTCACACTTGAGGGGTTGCACGACAGAGCCGTATCGGAAGTGGTTAAGGAGGAAATCACCCTTGATGACCACGAACGAATAGCTACACTACAGGCTAACATCAGAAGTGCTGTAGAGGACTCACCCTCGGCACTCGATAGTAACCCAGTAGTGTCGAGCAACTAAGGGGAAAGTGATGTGCGGTGTCAGGGCCTGGTCTTCGATCCCGTTGATCGGGTCTTCAATGATGAAGCAGGGGCAACAAGGACAAGGTGGGGTCACTGAAGGATCGCTAACCAACCTATACTAAGCAGTTTAGGATAAGCAGGTAAGGTACAACAGTAGATACAAAAGCAGGCTATGCATCAGAATAGGAGCAAACAATAACAGTAGCAAAATCTAATGCAAGCATGAGAGAATGGAATGGGCAATATCGGGATGATCAAAGGGGGGGCTTGCCTGGTTGCTCTGGCAAGGAGGGGTCATCGTCGACGTAGTCGATCACAGCGGCATCGGCAGTCGCCACGGGGTCTACCGAAGAGAAGAGGGGGGAGAAACAGTAAATACATAGCAAGCACGTGCATAACAGGACCACAGGCAAAGCTAGATGTGTTCTAACGCGGTGCTACACGATACCGGTGAAGGGGGATAACATCCGGGATTGTTACCCCAGGTTTAGCATTTTCGGACAAACGAAACGGAGGGGAAAAGTTGCATGTTCAGATAGTTAGAGGCATCTGATAGATGAACGGACCGCTTATTCGGATTCGTTGGATTTTTCTGAGCAACTTTCATGTATAAAACTTTTTCATCCGAGCTACGGATTAATTTATATGATTTTTTAAAGTTTTAACAATATTCTGAAATTATTTTAATAATTAAACTCGAATTAAGTAAAAGGCAGAATAGGCTGGGTGCACCCGGTGCAGTGCACCCAGAGTTGCGCTAGTGGGTGACAGCGGGGCCAGTCATCTGCCAAGTCAGCAGTTGACTGGTCAGTTTGACTAGTCAAAGGGGGGGTCTAGTGGGACCCGCATGTCATTATCTCTCACTGTAGTAGGTTAGGTAATTTTGTTTAATTAACTGCGGGGCCCATCTGTCATTGAGTTAGTAGTCTAACTGATGTTGACAAAAATAAGTTAATTACCCTAATTAGTGGGAGGGGTTATGCTAATGGGGGAGTTAGCACCCCCAAATTATGCGGGGCCGGCCTGAGTAGGCAATGGCCAGCCGGCCAACGAGGAACCACGCACGCACGCACACGCGCGGGTGGAGGAGCCCAGCCTGGCCGGCGACGAGCGGCGGCGGGGGCGCCGGCAGGTGGATGCAGGCCACCGGTGCGGCCCAAGCTCGGCCAGGCGCGGCCTTCGGCGCGGCCGGGCGTGGCCAAGCGAGCGACGCAGGCAGGGCGGCTGGAGGCGGGCTCGGTGGGGCGAGATGCGGCGAAGCGACGGCAGCAGCGGCAACGACAGGAGATCGCCGGAGGCAGCAGGTGACGAGCAACAGCAGGGGGCGGTGAGAGCGGGAGTGGCAAGCACGGCGGCCGACAGTGGTAGTAGGTAGCGCAAGGGGCAGCAATACACGATGCAAGCGCGACTCGGCGCGGGGCACGACGCAAGCAGCAGCAACGAAGAGAGCGGCGGCGGCGCGGGGTCGTGGGTGGCTGCAGGGGAGTGCGTGTGTGGACGGCCGCAGCGGGCAGTGAGGAACGACAACGGGCGGGACGGGGTGCGACATGGACGCAGGCGAGCGCACGCGAAACAAGGCTCCGGCCATGGCGGACTACAGAGTCGAAGCTCGCGGGTAACGGTGCTATGGCACGAATTCGGCGAGGAAACAGAGGGGAAGGTGAGGGGTGCTCACATCGACGCCGTAGGTAGGTTTAGCGGGCTCGGGGAGGCTCTGGTGCGGCCGGAGCGACGACGGTGGTCGTCAACCATGGCGGGGAAGAAGACGGCTGTGACGAGCCTACGAGGACGCCCCGCTCGATACGACGCACGTAGGCGAAGCAGATGACGGCGGTGACGCTCCTGGTCATGCTCCCAAACGCCGGGGAGCATGGTGGCCATGAGGACGAGATCGACCATGGCGTCGGCAGTGCGTGTGTGTGTGTGCGTCCGCGAGAGAACGGCGCAAGGAGGGGATGAGAACTAGGGTTTCCTGGGAGTGGGGTGTCGGGGTAGATGTAGGGGGAGGAGCCGGCGGATGGCCGACACGTGGCCAGGCACGGCCATGGCCGGGGGATGCCTGCCACGACCCCTGCCTCCTGTACAGAGGAGGGAGATGAGTCAAGGGAGGTGGGCTGGGCCTTCCCTTTTGCCAGATGGGCCATAGCGCCCAATAGATTAGGTCCTCTTCTTCCTCTTTCTCTCTTGTCTTTTCTTTTTTTAAAATTAAAATAGAGAGAGGAAAAGATTTATTTGAGCATCCAAAGGATTTAGGAAAAATATGGGACTTGGCCCATTAATTCCTCCACATTTTTAGGTATTGCCACAAATAGTTTGGAGGCAAGAGGAATTGTCTAGGAATTTTAGAAATTGGGAATGGCATATTTAAATGCTGCTGGAACACTAATTAATTTCCAGAGGCAATTTGGGAACTCCAAAGATTTTGGTTTTAACATGAAAAATACTTAGTGAATATTTGTCATATTGTGAACTATTTTGATTGCATGAAAGAAGAAGCAAATTTGACATGAAATGTTGAATTTGAATTTGATTCTGATTTTTCATCAAGTGATAAATAGCTTAGTAAGCATGGTGACCTGGCACCATTAACAGGGGATTACTCTAGCATGACACTAGGGGTGTTACACAAAATCTCTTCTCATCCAAGGGCTTAGTGAAGATATCGGCTAGCTGTTCTTCAGTCTTCACATGCTCAATAGAAATGTCGCCCTTCAACACATGATCACGAAGAAAATGATGACGAATCCGAATGTGCTTTGTCTTCGAGTGCTGAACTGGGTTTTGAGCAATCTTGATGGCACTCTCATTGTCATAGAGGAGAGGCACATTCTTCACGTTGATGCCATAGTCCTTGAGCGTTTGCTTCATCCATAGCAATTGAGCACAGCAAGAACCAGCAGCAATGTACTCAGCTTCAACAGTAGACAGTGATACGCAATTCTGTTTCTTCGAGGACCAACAGACCAAGGATCGTCCGAGGAAATGACAAGTACCAGATGTTGACTTGCGATCCACACGGTCACCAGCATAGTCAGAGTCTGAATATCCAATGAGATCAAAATCCGAGCCCTTGGGATACCATAATCCTAGTGTTGGTGTGTGAGCTAGATATCGAAGAATATGCTTCATAGCCTTATGGTGTGATTCCTTCGGTGCAGCTTGAAATCGTGCACACATGCAAACACTAAGTATTATATCTGGCCTAGATGCACATAAGTACAATAAAGAACCAATCATGGAGCGGTATACCTTATGATCGAAGTCAGTACCATTTTCATCAGTGCATAGTTGACCATTTGTGGGCATAGGAATTTTGATGCCTTTGCAATCTTGCATGCCGAATTTCTTCAGGACATCCTTGAGGTATTTCTCCTGAGATATGAATATGCCATTGCGCTGTTGACGAATTTGAAGACCTAAGAAGAATTTCAACTCTCCCATCATAGACATTTGATATTCTTCTCTCATCATATAGGCAAATTCATCACTATAACGTTGGTCAGTACATCCAAAGATAATATCATCAACATATATTTGGCACACAAACAGTTCACCATCATATGATTTAGTAAAGAGAGTGGGATCGAGTGAACCGGGTGTGAAGCCTTTCTTCATGAAGAATTTCTTCAATGTATCATACCACGCCCGTGGGGCCTGCTTGAGGCCATAGAGGGCCTTGTTAAGTCTGAAGACTTTGTCAGGATGCTTTGGATCTTCAAAACCTGGTGGTTGAGCAACATATACTTCTTCCTCAAGCTTACCATTGAGGAATGCACTTTTCACATCCATTTGGTGTAAGATGATATCATGATGGTTAGCATAAGCAAGCAATATGCGAATAGCCTCAAGTCTAGCAACAGGTGCAAAAGTTTCATCGAAATCAATTCCTTCAACCTGTGTGTAGCCTTGAGCTACTAGTCGTGCCTTATTCCTCACCACAACACCATTTTCATCTTGCTTGTTGCGGTAGATCCACTTTGTGCCAATGATGTTATGCTTGCGAGGATCGGGACGATCGACTAATTCCCATACGCTGTTGAGCTTGAACTGATGTAATTCTTCTTGCATGGCCTGAATCCACTCAGGCTCCAGAAATGCTTCATCTACCTTAGTGGGCTCTGTGATAGAGACAAAAGCAAAGTGCCCACAAAAGTTAGATAGATGTGAAGCTTTTGAGCGTGTGAGAGGACCTGGTGCTCTAATGTCATCGATGATCTTCTCCACTTGCACTTCTTTTGCAACGCGAGGGTGAGCTGGTTGTCGTTGAGGAATTTGATCAGCATTTTCTTCACCATCAATTTCCTCAACATTTTCTTCAGGTGCATCAGATTGACGTTCTTCACGTTCTGGAATGAATTCTTCAGCAGATTCTTCAGTAGGAATGACATCTTCAGTAGCCTTGTGCTTGATTGAATCCTCAGGTGCAGGTTCATCTAACACAGAAGGTAGGTGCTCTCTTTGCGAGCCATTAGTTTCATCGAACCGCACATCTACAGTTTCAACAATCTTGTGAAGAACATTGTTGAAGACTCTGTAGGTGTGCGAGTCCTTTCCGTAACCAAGCATAAAACCTTCATGTGCTTTCGGTGCAAATTTAGAGTTGTGATGAGGATGTCTAATCCAGCATTTAGCACCGAAGACTTTGAAATAACTCACATTGGGTTTCTTGTCAGTGAGGAGTTCATATGCAGTATTCTTGAAGAATTTGTGAAGATATACTCTATTGATGATATGGCACGCAGTATCAATTGCATCAACCCAGAAACGACGAGGGGTTTTGTACTCATCGAGCATAGTGCGAGCCATCTCAGCAAGAGTCCTATTCTTGCGCTCCACGACGCCATTCTGTTGAGGAGTATAAGGAGCAGATAACTCATGAGTAATACCAAGTTCATCAAGGTAGTCATCGAGACCCGAATTCTTGAACTCAGTGCCGTTGTCACTTCTGATGTGCTTAATCTTCACACCAAAGTTGGTTGAAGCCCTCGAGGCAAATCATTTGAAGACTTCCTGCACTTCAGTTTTGTAAGAGACAAGGTGTACCCATGTGTAACGAGAGTAATCATCAACAATAACAAAGCCATATTGAGATGCTTCATTTGAAACAGAGGAATAATGGTTAGGACCGAAGAGATCCATGTGAAGCAATTCAAATGGACGAGTAGTAGTCATGATAGTCTTTGCTGGATGCTTGTCCTTTGTCATCTTTCCAGCTTCACAGGCACCGCACAAGTGATCCTTGAGGAATTTGACATTCTCAATGCCAATGACGTGCTTCTTCTTTGCAAGCGTGTTCAAATTCCTCATGCCTGCATGACCAAGTCGTCGATGCCATAGCCATCCTTCTGAAGCTTTTGCAAGTAGGCACACGGCTGGTTGTGAATCTGCAGAGAAATCAACAATATACAAGTCTCCTCTCCTAAAGCCTTCTAAGACTTTGGAATTGTCAGCTTCCATAATCACAACACAACGATATTTGCCAAAGACAACAACCATATCAAGATCACAAAGCATTGAGACAGACATAAGATTATATCCTAAGGACTCAACAAGCATGACTTTGTCCATGTGTCGATCCTTTGTGATAGCAACCTTACCAACACCCAATAACTGACTTTTGCTTTTATCAGCGAAGATGATATGCTTCATGTGTGACGCTGATAAGGGAGCATCCATCAACAGATTCTTGTCACCAGTCATGTGATTTGTACATCCACTATCAAGTACCCATTCAGTGGCTTTGGGTTGATCATCCTGCAGATGAATTAGTGCAACTTACAACCTCATATACTTCAGCAGTGAAGAATATGATATCACAATTCATCAGATCAATTTCATCAAGTAGTAGACAGATAAAACAGAGGGAGGACATGTGAAATGAAAGTTCATTTCATCATGGTTAGCCTGCGTCCTTTCAGGCACTTTTGTCAGGTCCCCATCAAATTCTTCAGACGTTATTGCACGTCTGGAGACCTGACCCTGCAGAAGGGATTAGTTCTTTTTCTTCACCACCCACGTCTGAAGGGGTGGCAAAGAGTTCATC
This sequence comes from Aegilops umbellulata, assembly GCA_032464435.1. NCBI lineage: Eukaryota > Viridiplantae > Streptophyta > Magnoliopsida > Poales > Poaceae > Aegilops > Aegilops umbellulata. The sequence goes on from CP136055.1 coordinate 536,964,097, forward strand.
ACTCTGCGAGCTCCATATGAGAATGGTGGCAAAGCAGCCAAACCATTTCGTTTCACATAAGAGGGGTTAGGGTAAGCATATGCATAAGCAGAGAAATTCTTCGAGGACTTATGAACATAATAATTTGAAGAATAATGCTCATATTCATAGCCCTTGGCTCTTCCCTGCGAAACAGAGTTGTTAGCACGATGATGTTCATATGAGGACTTTGATCCATGTGAGGAATTTGATCCCCTTGAGGAATTTGGTCCGTATGAGGACTTGGATCCATATGAAGAATTTGGTCCATATGAAGAATTTGATCTGAGGTTTCTTTTCTTCGCAGGTGGTGTCATGAGGACATTCACCTGAAGACTTTCAAGGCGCCTTTTGGGAACCCAGATTTTCTTCACAGGGGAACCGTTCCTGTAGTTAGTGCCAACATATCTAGCAAATACTTCACCATTCTGATTTTTGAACAGTTTATAGTTGGAGTCAAAAGACTCATCAGAAGAATGAGAAGATTCACATGTATAGCCAGATAAATTAGATGGATCAACTGGAGGTCCCTGTGCAGCAACCCATGAGGTTTTGGGGTACTGCTCAGGCTTCCAATATGTACCATCAGCATTGAGTTTCCTCTCAAAGGCAATACCCTCTTTCCTAGGGTTCCTGTTGAGGATCTACTTTTTAAGCACATCACAAAGAGTCTGATGCCCTTTGAGGCTTTTGTACATGCCTGTTATGTACAATTCCTTCAGTCCTGCATCATCAGTAATACTAGCAATGTCCTCAGATGAGGAATTAGTGATAGCAGAGGCAGGTGAAGAATTTGTAACATTTGAAGCATTTGAACATTCAGGTGAGGAATTAGCAGATTCTCGTTCAACGCATTTTAAACATGGAGGAATAAATTCTTCCTGAGCAGCGCTGATTTGTTGAGCAAGTAATGAATCGCGCTCCTTCTGAAGATCTTCATAACTCTCTCTTGGCTTCTCAAGATCTTGCTTCTTTTGAAGATATTCATAAGAAAGCTTCTCATGATCAGATAAGAGAGTGTTATGATGATTTTGAAGGTTGTCAAACCTGGTTTAAAGTCTCTGAAGATTTTCAGTTAAGGCCTTAGTGCGATCCAATTCTTCACCCAACATATCATCACTATTGTCTAGCATGTTTTGAACCTTTTCAAAAGCCTTTTGTTGTTGCACAGCAATCTTAGCAAGTTTAGAGTAGCTAGGCTTAAGATTTTCATCAGATTCATCATCGCTAGATTCAGAGGAGGCGTATTTGAGTACCTTGGCACCCTTTGCCATGAAGCAATAGGTGGGAGCGTAGTAATCACTGCTTTCATCAGCCTTGTTGGTGAGTTCACTTTCTTTAGAGTTGAAGATGGATTTGCTGACGAATGCAGTAGCGAGGGCTAGGCTTGCCACACCAGGCTCAGAATCTTCAGATTGTTCCTCTTCCTCATTTTCTTCAGATTCAGCCTCAGAGTCCATTTCCTTGCCAATGAATGCCCGAGCCTTCTTGGAGCTGCTCTTCTTGTGAGACGAAGACTTTGAGGATTTTGATGATGAAGATTTTGAGGACTTCTTCTTTTTCTTCGCATCATCAGAACTGTAATCCTTGTATTTCTTCTTCTTTGATTCCTTTTCCCACTGAGGACAGTCTTGGATGTAATGTCCTGGTTTCTTACACTTGTGACAGAGCCTCTTCTTATAGTTGCGGTTAGCGACGACTGGATGAGGAATCATTGCTCCTTGAGGGTTTTCCAAAGCGACCACGTCTTGAGAACTTCTGGAATTTCTTCACAAGCAGTGCTAGATCATGACTCAGTTCTTCAGGATCACCAAGGCTGCTACCAGAGTCTTCATCTTCGGACTCAGATACTACCTTGGCCTTTAGTGCACGTGATCTGCTATAGCTTGTACCGTAGAGATCTCTCTTCTCAGCAAGCTGGAACTCATGAGTGTTTAGCCTCTCGAGGATATCAGCGGGGTCAAGTGACTGGTAATCACCACGCTCTTGTATCATCAGTGCCAGAGTGTCAAATGAGGAATCAAGTGATCTCAACAATTTCTTCACCACCTCATGGTCGGTGATGTCAGTGGCACCAAGTGCTTGAAGCTCATTTGAGATGTCAGTGAGGCGATCGAAGGTTTGCTGCACATTTTCATTGTCGAGTCTTTTGAAGCGATTGAAGAGATTGCGAAGAACATCAACTCGAGAGTCAGGCTGAGTTGAAACTCCTTCATTGACCTTGGATAGCCTATCCCAGATAAGCTTTGCAGTCTCCAAAGCACTTACTCTACCATACTGACCCTTACTCAGATGGCCACATATGATATTCTTTGCTTGGGAGTCGAGTTGCTTGAATCTCTTCACATCGGTAGCGTTCAGTGAGGGAGTGACGGAGGGAACACCATTTTCCACAACGTACCAGAGATCGTTATCAATTGCCTCAAGATGCATTCGCATCTTATTCTTCCAGTAGGGGTAGTCCGTCCCATCGAAGGTAGGACACCCAGCAGAGACTTTGATCATACCTGCGGTCGACATAACTAAAACTCCAGGCGGTTAAACCAAAATCACACAGAACAAGGGAGTACCTCGCTCTGATACCAATTGAAAGTGCGTTATATCGACTAGAGGGGGGGTGAATAGGCGATTTTTATGAAATTCTTCACTGAGGAATTTGCTCGTGAGGAAATTTCTTAGCGAAGAACTACTAGCAGCGGAATATGTACTCAGATGAAAACATAACAGAATCCTAGCATAGTCATCATGATGAAATGAAGACAAACACTGAGTACAGAAAGCGTAAACACAGGATAGCACAAGTTGAAGGCAAACAGACTGAAGAAATTGAACTTAGGAAATTGAGAAAGTCTTCAGTCAAGGTCTTCAAACACAGATATGATACACAAACAGCACACTACTGAGGAAATGAAAGAGTTGAGGAAATAGAACCAGTAAGCTTGGTGAAGACAATGATTTGGTAGACCAGTTCCAACTGCTGTCTCAGTTGTACATCTGGTTGGAGCGGCTGAGTATTTAAACTCGAGGACACCCAGTCCCGGACACACAGTCCTCACCGTATTCTCCTTGAGCTAAGAACACACAGTCCTCGCCCAATCACTCGTGGTAAGTCTTCAGGTGACTTCCAAACCTTCACAGACTTGGTCACTCAGCGATCCACAATTCCTCTTGGATGCTCTAGACCTTGACGCCTAACCGTCTGGAAGAAGCACATTCTTCAAAGGTAACAGGCATCGGATCCATGCAGGATCAATCTCTTCAGTGATGCTCAATCACTTTGGGTTTGTAGGTGTTTTGGGTTTGGGGTTTGGATTTTCCTCACTTGATGATTTTCGCTCAAAGTCCTCGGAGGATGGGTTGCTCTCAAATGACAAGTGCCAAGTTCTCGCGGAGCAGCCAACCAGCTAGTGGTTGTAGGGGGCGGCTATTTATAGCCTAGGGAGCAGCCCGACATGATAAGACATAAATGCCCTTCAATGATATGACTGTTAGGTGGACAAGATATTTTAGGACAGCTGGCGCGCAGCACAGCAACGGTCGGAAATTTTGAGGTACAAATTCCTCAGGGCTATCATGTTCCTCACTGTGTAGGCAATTCGCACTGGCGAATTCCTAACTCCTCAGTCAGAGCAAAGTCCTCAGTGACCAGAAGAACTGCGTCTTTGTCACTGAAGAAATTGACTGAACTGTATGAGATTTCCAATGGCTTCACTCGAAGGGATTGGTAGGTGTAGGATTTGAGTTGAGCATCACATGGAGATTTTCTCCTTAGTATTTCCTCGACCCCCTTTAACAGTACGGTGTTTCCTATGACTCAAGAAAGAGAAAATGAAACTACGAAAACAAAAGTCTTCATGCTTCATGTTCCTCGAATGAATACCAAGTCTTTAAGGTCACACCAATTTCTTCACTTTCAAAGTCTTCAGAATGTCTTCAGTATATCAAAGTCTTCAGTCGAAGAACTTCATTTTTAGGGGTCGACTTTCTCTGTAAATATCAAACTCCTCATAGACTTATAGATCTGTGTACACTCCTAAACGCATTAGATACTTAACCTATAAGTCTTCAATACACCAAAATCACTAAGGGGCACTAGATGCACTTACAGTTCAGGATTTCCCAGGGTGCGCGTAAGCTTGTCGTTCTCTCTGTTGGGCGTGAACACCCCCTTTTTAACATCTTCTATTGCGTCAAGTAACTTTTGAGATGCTCCTTTTAGACTTGCCTTCTTTGAAACCAAGCCTGTCTTCGGGTCCAATGCCGCCCCATGTGCATAGAACCAACTTCTGCACCTGGGGGGCCAGCTCCTAGTAACCGGAGTGACCCCTGCATCCTCCATCTCTTGCTCAGACTTATCCGACTTAGGCATTGCCACCGCGTAGCCACCTGGACCCAGCCTATGGAACTGCGTCTTTTTTGCGGCATTGTCCTTGTTTTTTCTCGACCATTCTTTAGATAATTCTGATTCCTTGAATTTCACGAAAGCGGGCCAGTGTTCTGTTTGCTTCTCCAGTGTTCCCTTGAATTCTAGAGTCTTCCTTTCTGCAGCGAGGTAGTTGGCCCATACAGTTTTCTTGTGGGTGTTGAATGCAATTGCCATCTTCTTAAGAGAAGCGTCCTTGACTTTCTGCACATCTGCATTAGTGAAATGATCTGGTAGGGTGAAATGTTCCATCAGAGATTCCCAAAGCTTTTGTTTTGCTCTGTCGTCGACCCAAGTAACATCTGGACGTTTAGTTTTTGGCTCTTTCCATTCTTGAATGGAGATCGTGAGTTGGTTCCTCACAAGAACTCCACACTGACGAGTCCACTTGTTCGCAATGTTCTTAGGCGTGAGAGGTTCGCCATTAGTTTTGATGGAGTCGATGTTGTACTTTACACCCTCCTTCAACTTTTTGCCCGGGCCTCGCTTTGTCCTGCTGTCTGTAGAAGCAGATTTTCTCGATCCGGAGGGCTGAAAGAAGAAAGATCGATTCGTTAATATATATATCTTCAAATAAAAAAACATGTGATGATCACCAGATGTCTGCTTATATAAATATACCTCGCCGGTAGTCTTTGTTATTTCAAAATCAGCATTGTTTGTGTCATCATAAACATTGTCTGCATCATCATAATCATAATCCTAGTTCATGACCTCATTAGCTTGGTCGTCGAGATCGAATACGTTATCATCACCCTCCCCGGTATTGTTCAGATATTGGGAGCCGTCATCTGTTTCATTCATATCCCTCCGAGGGCTGCGTATGATCTCAAACAATTCTTCTTCTCTCTCTGCCGGTATTGTCCGCCATAGCTTTTACTTAACTAATACAGAAGAAATATAAAACAATTTAGTATTCAAATTACAATGCATGGATGCAACCAATAAGGAAAAACTGAATCATATATAGTACATAATATGCATCGTCTCAAATGATATATAATCTCAAGTACATCGTCTCGAATAATATATATAATCTTGAATACATTACTGGTTAGGTAGCTAATGAAGATCGAATACTACAGAAGAATCTAGGCCACTCGCTGTTCCTAGGTGCGCGAGCGCTGGACACCCAAAGAGAAGGAACCATCACAGGATCATATCTCCGGTCATCTGCCCAAAGAACCTGCCAGGTATTGGAGAACCTGACGTCCATAGCAGCCATGTAGGATGGACGTGCTCGTCCTCCTCCCTGACACGACGACGCACCACCTCCGGCGGGGCGGCTCCCTCTGCACCGAATGTGGCCCACGCGAACGCCACCATAGGAGATCAGGGTCGACGACGGGACCCGAGGCTGGGTTCCTCACCAAGCGGCGCGCCCCTCCAGGTACCACCTCCCAATGCCAGCCCCGTGGAGCCCAGTCCCAGACATGGGTCAGCCGGACGTCGTGGCGAACGGGTCAACGGCAAGGATGCGGGCCGGGCATCGTCGAGAACAAATACTATATGCCCGCAAAATGTAATATTTTTTAAATGTGATTGGATTGTGATAACTAAAATTTATAACATTTCTATATATATAACTAAAAAACAGAAAAAAATTATAGCATTTCTATACAACTAACATTTCAAATATTTCTATAACTAAAAACAAAAAAATTGCTAACATTTCTATACATATTTCTATTACTAAAAGTAGAAAAAATTATAACATTTCTATATAACTAACATTTCTAATATTTCTATAACTAAAAAACAGAAAATTGCTAACATTTCTATAAATATTTCTATAACTAAAAAACAGAAAAAATTTATAACATTCCTATAAGTAAATATCAGTATGTGTGTGTGTATGTGTGTGTGTGTGGACATGGTGGCTGCGAGGCACAGGAGCTCACCGGGGGGCGGCGACTGGGGGCGGCGACGGCGACGGGACGAGGCGCGGCGACGGGGACGACGGGGACGGGACGGGCGGGGACGACGGGAGGCCGGGGCGGGGTGCGGCGACGGGGACGGGGACGGCGACGGCGAGGCGACAGGACGGCGACGACGGGGACGGGACGACGAGGCGACGGGACGGCGACGACGGCGATGGACGGCGACGACGGCGATGGACGGCGACGGGGGCGGCGACGAGGGGCGGCGGCGACGGGGCAGAGGAGAAGAAGTAGAGAGAGAACAAAACTGTCGAAATTTTTTGAAGGGTTTTCTTATATAGAACACACCTTTAGTACCGGTTGGAGCCACCAACCGGTACTAAAGTTCTGTTTTGGCCAGGCGAAGCAGCGGGAAGCGCCCACCTTTAGTACCGGGTGGTAGCACAAACCGGTACTAAAGACCCCCCTTTAGTACCGGTTGGAGCCACGACCCGATACTAAAGGGTGTGCGCTGCCAGGCGAGGGGCGCAGAAGTTTAGTCCCACCTCGCTAGTTTAGGAGCGCTAGGACCAGTTTATAAGCCCCAGCGCGGGCACTGCTTTGAGCTCCCTCTCAATAGCAGGTCGTCTGGGCCTACCTCTCCTACTCTTCCTGTGGGCCTACTGGGCTTGCGGGCCTGCATCCTGGCCCAACTACAGGTTGGGTTTCTAGTCGTATGCAGGCCGCTCTGGCCCAATAGGCGGGCTTTTTTATTTTCTTATTTTTTTGCTTTATTTATTTTTGTTTTATTTATTTTTGAGTTGTTTTTTGCTGTATTTAGAGTTTCTTTGTGAATATTTTTTATTTAGGTACAAAAAATTACAAAATTTCTATTAGTGCCGGTAGTTTACAAATTTGAATAGTTTACATATTGAATTATTTGAAATTTGTGTGAATCACTAGTTTGTGAATAACTTTAACTTTGAAAATAGATTTTTCAGTGATACTTTTTTATGTTTAATATTAGTGTATTTTATCATTATATTCAATTTGGTAATGCTTAGGTTATTTAAAAAATGAAATGCCTTTGTAACAGATGAGTTTTTGTCTGAAACCCTGATACTTCGAAAAAGATTGTCCATTTTGTACACGAAGTGCATCCAGTTTTTGCGGTAACCCTCTCTACTTTTTTGCACATGCTATGTGGGTGAAATTATGATACCATGCCAACTTTCAACCTTTTCTGAGTTCATTTGAAATGCTTTTCAATTTCTAGGTCATTTAGCTGAAAACATTAGTAAATGCATGAAAGAATTGGCTTGCACATAAAGTTTCTTCGCGTTTCAAATGCCAAAACACATAACTAGCTACCCTAACTATTACAGAGATTTCCTCCTGGGTGTGAAAACACAGAACAAAGTGATGATAGTGAAGCCGATCACATCCCAGATCTTTGGGTGTGAAACTTTTTCTTCACGTGTGTCCCTTTGTGTCGTAGCCATGGAAAATCTTCATCATTTAACTGGATGCTCGGGTCAATATTCACTCTGAATGGAGCAATTTCATCAAACTTTTCATAATCTTCTGACATGTTTGTCTTGTCATCCACTCCCACGATGTTTCTCTTCCCAGAAAGAACTATGTGGCGCTTTAGCTCATCGTATGATGCATTCCCTTTCTTATATTTTCTTTTTCTCGGCTTGGTAGACATGTCCTTCACATAGAAAACCTGTGCCACATCATTAGCTAGGACGAATGGTTCGTCTGCATACACAAGATTGTTGAGATCCACTGTTGTCATTCCATACTGCGGGTCTTCCGTTACCCCGCCTCATGTCATATTGACCCATTTGCACCGAAACAAAGGCACCTTCAAACCACTTCCATAGTCAAGTTCCCATATCTCCCCTATGTAACCATAATATGTTTCCTTTCCCATCTTGGTTGTTGCATCAAAGCGGACACCACTGTCTCTTCTTATCTTGGGCGATCGTGTAAAATGTATTACCATTTATCTCGTACCCTTTGAAACTCATTATATTCGAAGATGGTAACTGGGATAGCGAGTACATGTCATCTTCAATAGAGGCGTCATGCATGGTACGTGTCTGCAACCAGACGGCGAAAATCCTGGTTTGTTCACGTGTAATCCAGTCATCAGACCACTCCGGGTGTTTGGAGCGTAGAAAAATCTTGTGTTTGTCCATATACAGAGCCACCAAGGCGGAATTCCGTAGAACTGTGTAGTGTGCTTCAGTGAGAGAATGTCCGTCCATACATATTATTTGATCCCCTCCTAGCGTGCCTTTTCCATCCATTCTGCCCTTATGCCGCAATTCAGGAACACCAATCGGCTTAAGGTCAGGAATATAGTCATACAAAACTCAAACACCTCCTCATTTTCATGGCCCTTGGTGATGCTTCCTTCTGGCCTAGCACGGTTATGAACATATTTCTTTAAGACTTACATGAACCTCTCAAAGGGGAACATATTGTGTAGAAATACAGGACCCAAAACGTTAATCTCTTCGCATAGGTGAACTAGGACGTGCGTCATGATGTTGAAGAAGGATGGTGGGAACACCAACTCGAAACTGACAAGACATTGCACCAAATCATTCTCTAACCTTGGTATGGTTTCTGGATCGATTACCTTCTGAGAGATTGCATTGAGGAATGTGTCGTGGTTCTAAGTCTGACAGTAGAATGGGGGTAGGAATGGAGAGGCAAGATCCTAGCTTTGGAGTAGTTGTGCACGCAAGAATTTTACGATGTCAGGCCCTTCTCAGAAGAAGTAATAGCCCTACGTCTCGGAGCCCGGAGGCGGTCGACTGGATTATATGCGTGTGTGTTACAAAGATGCGAACCCTTCTTCCTGTGGAGGGGGTGGCTTATATAGAGTTCGCCAAGACCCCTGCCAGCCCGCGCAATGAAGGATCTTAAGGTACATTAAGGCAGGCCGTTACTGGAATCGCCCTGTATAAAGTGCTATTAAGGCTATAAAGGCTATTTAACTTCAGACCATTTGGATGCGGTGTGGCTCCTGTGCTTCCCATGGTCGAGTGAAACTTCATGGTCGAGTGTCTCTGCGCTCGTCGAGTGTTATTGTATTTGTCGAATGGATGCTTATCAGGTCGACTGGTAAGCAGCCTCTTTTAGTCAGTGACCTTGGGGAGGGTATCCTTGGGCAGGCCCATGACCCTACCCTAGGTACGTGACTTCATCATTAGCCCCCGAATGGATCGAGGTTTGAGTGAGGAAGGAGTTGATAGCCTTCCGGCCTGTTTCTTGCGTTGCAAGTGTGTCTTGCTCTGGATCAACGGCCTTTTGGCAATGGCTTTCAAATTCTCTTTCAGTCGCCTTGATCTATTCTTTGCGTTTGTCGAGTGAACTTCGTGGTCTTGAGGATCTCCGAGTGAAAGATCAATGGAGACTAGCTGTCTGGCTGATTGCTCTGCGGTTAGCGGATTTCCCGGGATCCGAATTTTGGGAAGCGCGCGAAGCGGAGAAAACCGCGGCACTCGGATGGGACGAGACGATGACGCCTCGATATTCGCGCCGCCTTTTTTGCCACGTACCGCTCGCGCGCCTGTTGCGGGATTTGATGGATTTCCTGGGCCTACCGGTCAGCCACTCGGAAGTGGCCTTATTTAAGGCGCCAGGCGGGGGTATTTTGAACAGTGCCAACACAATCTTCGTCTTCCTCCGCCCCCAAATCTCTCTGTAGCGCCCGTAGCTTTCTCAGTGCCGCCGCTTCGCACCGGTCTCGCCGGCGACAATGGGGAAGGAGAAGACTACGGCTCTGGAGCGGGCGTAGAAGGCGACGGCGACGACGAAGGGGAGGGCGTCAAGCCGGGGCGGATCCTCATCTCGGTCCCAGCTGCCGCGGGGTTGGGTCCAAGGAGATTGGATCCGCTCGACGATCACCGAGAAGGATCTCGCTGATCTGGCCGAAGAGGGACTGATCCCCCACGGGTCGGCAAGGCTCCCGGGAACGGAGACGCAACCGCAGCCGAAGGAGGGTGAGTGTGTTCTTCTGGCCACTCATGTAGATCGTGGGTTTTCTCTGCTGCCGAGTCCTTTCTTCCGGGGGGTTTCTGAACTTCTTTGGGGCGCAACTCCATCATTTCACTCCCAATTCCATCGTCTACCTCACTTCCTTTGTTTCGCTGTGTGAAAATTTCTTGGGCTGTCGGCCGCACTGGGGGCTTTTCAAGCACATATTCACCTGTCGCTCTAAGTCGGTGAAGAAAACAAATCCAGACGACGAGAGAACTCAAGTGATCCAGATGTGCGGGGGACTCGGAGTCCAGACGAGAGGCAAGAGCGCCTTTCCGGCGATGACTCTGCCCGACTCGGTTAGAGGATGGCAGTCGACCTGGTTCTACTGCCAAGACCAGTCGACGCCGGGGCAGTCGACTGGGCTCCCCCCTTTCTCCATGAGTCAATTAGACAAGCCATCTTCTCTGAAGGTGGTACCGGAGGAGAAGGCCCAAGTGAAGTTGTTGATGGGGCACGTAGTCCAGCTTATTCAAGACGGGATGACTGACATGGATCTTCTGGAAGTTTTCCTCCGATGGCGAATTCAGCCACTGCAATACCGAGGCCATCCGATGTGGATGTACTCCGGTACCGAAGACGCTACTCGGGTTCATCCAGAGGAGGTCGACGATGCCACGCTGGAGAGGTGGATGACTGCCATCACTGGGAACAAGGACAATCCTCGAGGTGCCAGGAGAGTTCTCCATTCGACCAGTCTCGTCAACCAGATAAGGTACGAACACTTTTCTCCGACTGATCTGTAATATTCAATCTGCTTGTTTCCTCTTCCGAGACAGTCGATTGACCTTTACCTTGTTTGTTGTTCTCCAGGAAATTACTGAAATGTATTCGACGCCCAATGGAGCGTAGGAGCAGGCTGTGGAAGGAGAGGCGAGCGGAGGCGAGAGCGAAGACGAGCCAGAGGAGTGGGAGTCCGACGGCGAAGGGGAGGGAAGCGGTGACGCCTCCTCCAGTGAGGAGGGGGAGGAGGAAGCTGAACCTCCTCGCACAGAGAGGCGGTCCAAGCTTACACACGACCCTGCGCGGGAGCGGGGTAAGGCGACTGCTCCTGTGGGGCAGTCGTCGAAGCGTCCCAGGACTTCTTCGCCCGCGCCGACTGAAAAAGCTCCCAAGCATCCGCGTGCGACGCCGTCCAAGCCCCCCAAGGCCTTGCCTAGGATGAAAATGACTATTCCCACCATTTCTGGGTAAAGAGTTGAACTTGTCTTCTCTTGCTGAATGTGACAGATTTTGGTCGACTCATTGACCGAGTCGACTAACTCTTGAAATTTGCAGTGCTGCTACCTCGGAGATTTCCGCCAAGGGTGATGACCAGGAGATGGAAGACGTTGTTACCTCCAACCCGGGTATGATTACTGATGCTTTATTCTGGGTCGACTACTGATTTCTTATCATTCCGGTCGGTTGAACTTTTCTTGCAGCTCCTCCTCATGTCATTGACCTCCCTGATGACGACGACGAAGAGCCGCTGAGGGCAGGGAGGAACAGGAAGGCTCTGGACGGCAAGACTCCACAAGCTACCCCGGCGCCTGAGGTCGTGGTTCGGGATGGAGGTGATGCTACTCGGACTTCGGTGACTTTTGCTGTACCGCTGACGAGTGCTCGACCCACTTCGTCGACTGTTGCTCCACCATCTCTTTTTGCTATCCACCGCGTCTCGGAAGACCCAGTGAGCGCTGCTAAGGAAGCCATTCACCAAGAAGGGATTATGATGGAACAAGTGAAGGTGGTCCGAGAGGCCGGTCAGGCGGCTTATGATGCCAGTTCGGCTCTTCAGAATAATGTTCAGGTAAGTCGACTTGTCTGTTTCGTTATGAAACGCCACCTGAAAATTGCTTCTTTCTGAAGATTTTTGCTGTTTGTACAGCAACTGGGGTGTGAGTGTCGATTGAATTTCTGTGGGGGCACGCTGAGTGCACCCAGTGGGTGTAGTCCCTGAGGCTATGGTGGACTGCTGGCAGTCGACTATAGTCTGTATACTTTCAAACCTCTTCACTCGGCCTGGACGGACCAAGTCGAGTGGAACCAACAAAAAGCCTGTGGGGGCACGCTGAGTGCACCCACTGGGTGAGTCCCCGAGGCTATGGTCGACTGCTGGCAGTCGACTATAGTCTAAAGAACTTTGTGCTTCTTAATATATATATATATATATATATATGTATGTATATATATATATATATGTATATATATATATATATATATATGTGGCTGACCGCTGACTATTAGTCATGGCACTAGAATCATATTTGGTCGACTGATCGATCAGGATTTTGAAAGATTACCGGTGGGGGCACGCTGAGTGCACCCACTGGGTGTAGTCCCCGAGGCTACTGTCGAATGTTTTGATTCGGCTGTAGTCTTAGAAGTGCTACAACTTTTCCTTTAGTCACTCGGAAGTAACTTGTCTTTAACATCTTTTGTCGATTGACTCTTTGCAGAAGTCTTGCGAGCTTGTTGCTCATCTTGCTGAATTGAAGGAGAAACAGGTCCAGCTTAACCTCGACTTGAAGTTTGCCCAGGAGAACTTGCAGAAGGCGAAGGACGAAGCAAAAGGTATGGCTGGTGAGGATTCGACGGCTGTCTTTGTTTTTCTGCCTATTCTCAACTCCGTTCTCATTATTGTTTTGCAGACCAACTGGAGGAGGCTCTGAGGAAGAAAGATCTTGACCTTGCGGAAGCACAGAAGGCGGCTTCGGAGAAAACGAAGCTCGCTGAAGAAAAGCTTGCTTCAGTTGGTCAGCTTGAAGACGAGAATGCCAAGCTGAAGTCTGCTCTAGACGCGGCCAACAAGGAAGCAAGTCGATTGAAAAACGACAAGATTGCTCTGACTGACAAGGTCGGCGATATGGCGGGGAAGCGAAAGGATCTGGAGGCTTACCTCGGAGGGTTCACCAAGAAACTATTCCTCATGCTTGAAGGTAATCCCCTTACTCGATTGATTTGTCGTTGTCGACTCATCATTCAATTATAATATAGGACTGTACCTTTCAGAATTCTGTCAAAACTTTGAGGAAGAAACTGGTCGAGTGGAAACCAATCTGGACCCCATCAACTCTCCTGTGAAGGACGAAGCTGCCATGAATGTCCTCCGGCTGGAGTCTCGCATCGCCAGTGTGGTGGACTACCTCGCTTGACTGAAGGCTGCAGTGTCACGGATCGACTCTGCACTCTGGCCAAATCAGATACTTCAGAATGACCTTGAATCCTTGGTCACTCGGCTGAAGGAAGTGCCAAGTCGAGTGCATGAATGGAAAAAGTCTTCTGCCAGGTGTGGTGCCGATGTTGCTCTGTCGCTGGTTCGAGTCCACTGCAAGGAGGCGCGAGAAGAGAAGCTGGCCGCCCTCCAAGTTGCCAATACCAAGAAGCATAATTTCCAGGACTTCATGGAGACCTTCATTGTTGCTGCCACCCGTATCTTAGACGGGATTGATTTGGACGAGTTTGTTGCCCCATCCAGTCCTCCACCGGAGGAGTAAAAAACTACTGTGTCTCACTTTAAATTTGCCTCGGAATGCCGAGTGGTTTTTGTAACCGATAAACTCTGTCGAGCTGGACCTTTTGATCTTTATCCGAACTTGATTTATCGTTGAATATCTTCGTGATTTATCCGTCGAGTGAGACTTGACTTTTACTCAAAATGACTTAGGCGAGCACGGAGCTGCAGCTAAGCCTCCGAGTGGGAGGTTTGCTCTCCACTTGATAGGATTTTTAAACACTTAGGCAAGCACTAGGCTGCAGCTAAGCCCCCGAGTGGGAGGTTTGCTCTCCACTCGGTAGGATTTTAATTACTTAGGCGAGCACTGGGCTGCAGCTAAGCCCCCGAGTGGGAGGTTTGCTCTCCACTCGGTAGGATTTTAATTACTTAGGCGAGCACTGGGCTGCAGCTAAGGCCCCGAGTGGGAGGTTTGCTCTCCACTCGGTAGGATTTTAATTACTTAGGCGAGCACTGGGCTGCAGCTAAGCCTCCGAGTGGGAGGTCTGCTCTCCACTCGGTAGGATTTTAATCACTTAGGCGAGCGCTGGGCTGCAGCTAAGCCTCCGAGTGGGAGGTCTGCTCTCCACTCGATAGGATTTTAATCACTTAGGCGAGCGTTGGGCTGCAGCTAAGCCTCCGAGTGGGAGGTATGCTCTCCACTCGGTAGGATTTTAATCACTTAGGCGAGCACTGGGCTGCAGCTAAGCCTCCGAGTGGGAGGTTTGCTCTCCACTCGGTAGGATTTTTTAATATAGCTTCTGAAGGAGAAGGAGGCAGTCGACCTGCGCCTTGTCGTCCTTGCGAAGCGTTCATTATATTGAGAGTTTAACTAAATCCTTGGACTGTTATTAAGCCCTCGAGCGGGAAGCTGGCTTTTCGCTCGGCAGGAATTTTAAATACTTAGGCGAGTACTTGGACTGCAGCTAAGCCCCCGAGTGAGAGGCTGGCTCTCCACTCGGTAGGATTTTAAATACTTAGGCGAGTACTTGAACTGCAGCTAAGCCCCCGAGTGGAAGGCTGGCTCTCCACTCGGTAGGATTTTAAATACTTAGGCGAGTACTTGGACTGCAGCTAAGCCCCCGAGTGGGAGGCTGGCTCTCCACTCGGTAGGATTTTAAATACTTAGGCGAGTACTTGGACTGTAGCTAAGCCCCCGAGTGGAAGGCTGGCTCTCCACTCTGTAGGATTTTAAATACTTAGGCGAGTACTTGGACTGCAGCTAAGCCCCCGAGTGGGAGGCTGGCTCTCCACTCGGTAGGATTTTAAATACTTAGGCGAAACGGATTCGCAGCTAAGCCTCCGAGTGGGAGGCTGGCTCTTCAGTCGGCAGGACTTTTACAAACTTAGGCGAAACGGATTCGCAGCTAAGCCACCCACTGGGGGAAATTTCAACAAAAAGAAATAGCAATCTTCTGTGAAAATTATAACATTCTTGCTTTAGATAAAAGAACTACAGAGGTACTTTTATTACATCTCAACCAAGTGAGTTTCTTCTTTCAAGTGTAAAAAGGACGGAGTAACTCCGCATTCCAAGCTCGAGGCTCGTCGATCTGGCGATCAACGTTGTAGAGGTGATATGCTCCGTTGTGGAGGACTTTGGTGACGATGAAGGGGCCTTCCCAGGTTGGAGCGAGCTTGTGAGGTTTTTGCTGATCCACTCGGAGGACCAAGTCTCCTTCCTGAAAGGCTCGACTCTTCATGTTTCTAGCATGGAACCGACGTAAGTCCTGTTGGTAGATAGTCGAGCGGATTAGGGCCATCTCCCTCTCTTCTTCCAAGAGGTCGACTGCATCTTGCCGAGCTTGTTCCGCTTCTGCTTCAGAGTATAGTTCGACTCGAGGTGCATTGTGGAGCAGATCACTCGGCAGCACTGCTTCAGCCACGTAGACCAGAAGGAAGGGCGTTCTTCCAGTCGACCGATTAGGAGTGGTCCTTAATCCCCAAAGAACTGAAGGAAGTTCGTCGACCCAAGCTCATGCCGCGTGTTTGAGATCACGCATCAGTCGGGGTTTCAGTCCTTTGAGGATGAGACCATTTGCACGCTCTGCCTGCCCGTTCGACTGAGGATGGGCAACTGAGGCATAGTCGACCCGCGTGCCTTGGGAGGCGCAGAAGGCTTTGAATCTGTCGTTATCAAAGTTTGATCCATTGTCCGTGATGATGCTATGTGGAACTCCATATCTGAATATCAGCTCTCTGATGAAACTGATAGCAGTGCTTGCATCGAGGTTTTTGATGGGTTTGGCTTCTATCCACTTGGTGAACTTGTCGACTGCAACCAGTAAGTGAGTGAAGCCGCTTCTACCAGTTCTCAGCGGTCCAATCATGTCTAGCCCCCAAACAGCGAAGGGCCAGACGAGTGGAATGGTCTTCAGAGCAGAGGCGGGCCTGTGCGACATGTTGGAATAAAACTGACACCCTTCGCACTTGTCGACTATGTCTTTTGCCATTTCATTCGCCCTCGGCTAGTAAAATCCCGCTCGGTATGCTTTAGCCACAATGGTCCGAGAGGACGCATGATGACCACAGGTCCTCGAGTGGATATCCTCAAGAATTACCTGACCTTCTTCTGGCGTGATGCACTTCTGGCCAACTCCAGTCGCGCTTTCTCTGTACAACTGCCCTTTGATTACTGTAAAGGCCTTGGATCGACGGACGATCTGTCGAGCCTCTTCTTCATCTTCTGGGAGCTCTTTCCTCATAATATACGCGATGTAAGGCGCTGTCCAGTCGGGAGTGATGACTACAACTTCCATAATCAGGTCGACCACGGCTGGAATCTCCACTTCAGTCGGATCGTTGGCGCTCCTTGGCTGTGGAGGTTCTTCTGTGAAAGGATCTTCCTGTATTGATGGCGCATGAATGTGTTCCAAGCACACATCAATGGGGATGGCTTCTCTCTTGGACCCTATTTTCGCCAAATCATCCGCAGCTTGGTTTTTCAGTCGGGGTATATGATGGAGCTCTAACCCCTCCAATCTCTTCTCCAACTTTCTTACTGCATTGCAATAACCCGTCATGGCTGGGCTTCGAACATCCCACTCCTTCATCACTTGATTAACAACCAGATCTGAGTCGCCGTAGACCATAAGGCGACGGACGCCGAGTGAAATGGCCATACGCAGTCCATATAGGAGTGCTTCATATTCTGCCTCGTTGTTGGAGGAATCAAAGTGAATCTGGAGGACGTATTTGAGCTTGTCTCCTCGGGGGGAAACCAATACAACCCCCGCACCGGACCCATTCAGCATCTTGGAGCCATCGAAGAACATAGTCCAGTGCTCCGAGTGAACTTGAGTCGGAAGTTGTTGTTCAGTCCACTCGGCGAGGAAATCGGCTATTGCTTGGGAATTGATAGCTTTCTTTGCCTCGAACTTCATATCAAGGGGAAGAAGTTCAATCGCCCATTTTGCCACTCGACCAGTTGCATCTCTGTTATGAAGGATCTCTGATAACGGGGCGTCGCTGACGACTGTAATGGAGTGATCAGAGAAATAATGAGCAACCTTCTTCGTGGTCATGTAAATCCCGTAGACAAGCTTCTGATAGTGAGGGTATCTTTGCTTTGATGGGGTCAGAACTTCAGAAAGGTAATAAACTGGGCGCTGAACTTTGAATGTTTTTCCTTCCTCTTCTCGCTCGCCCGTAAGTACGGTACTAACGACATGTCCAGTGGCTGCAATGTAAAGCAATAATGGCTCTTTGCTGACAGGGGCAGCAAGCACCGGCTGGGTGGAGAGCAGAGCTTTTAGCTCTGCAAATGCTGCATCAGCTTCCGGAGTCCACTCAAACTTGTCTGACTTCTTCATCAGTCGGTAAAGAGGCAATGCCTTTTCACCGAGTCTGGAGATGAATCGACTTAAAGTGGCCAAGCATCCAGTAAGTTTCTGAACATCGTGCACACGCATAGGGCGTTTCATTCGGAGTATGGTGCCAACTTTTTCAGGGTTAGCGTCGATTCCTCGTTCGAAACCAGAAAACCGAGTAACTTTCCTCCAGGAACTCCGAATGTGCATTTTGATGGATTAAGCTTGATATCATACCTCCTGAGATTGGCAAACATTTCAGCAAGGTCAGTGAGTAGGTCGGAACCTTTTCGCGACTTGACCACTATATCATCCATGTATGCTTCTACATTCCGACTGATTTGAGTGATCAGGCACTTTTGAATCATTCTCATGAAAGTAGCTCCGGCATTCTTGAGACCGAAAGGCATGGTGACATAGCAGAAGCACCCGAACGGGGTGATGAAAGCTGTTTTTATTTCATCTGGTCCATACAGACGGATCTGATGGTATCCGGAGTAAGCATCTAAAAAAGACAACCTCTCGCATCCTGCGGTCGAGTCAACTATTTGGTCGATGCGAGGAAGAGGGAAATGATCTTTCGGGCAGGCCCGATTGATATGTTTGAAATCGATGCACATGCGCAACGACTTGTCCTTCTTAGGGACCATTACAACATTGGCGAGCCACTCGGAGTGGTAGATCTCGCGAATGAACTCTGCCGCTAAGAGTCGAGCCACCTCTTCGCCAATGGCCTTTCTCTTCTGGACGGCGGACCGTCGAAGATGTTCCTTAACTGGTTTGACTTTTGAGTCGACTCGAAGGCGGTGCTCAGCCAGTCCCCTGGGAACACCCGGCATGTCAGCAGGCTTCCATGCAAAGATGTCCCAGTTCTCACGGAGGAACTGGATGAGCGCTTCTTCCTATTTAGAGTCGAGCGTAGTGGAGATGTTGGTCGGAGCCGCATTGGGGTCAGTCGGGTGGATGTGAACCTGTTTTGTCTCACCGGACGACTGAAATGCTGACTCTGTGGCGGGCTTCTTGGCTCGCAACAAATCACTCGGGTCTGCGGTCTTCTGGTACTCTTGTAACTCCATTTCGGCCATCTGAGCATCAGCAATTTTGGAGCCCTTCTGGAAGCACTCTTCTGCCTTCTTCCGATTACCCGTGATAGTGATCACACCTTTGGGACCGGGCATCTTCAATTTAAGGTACACGTAGCATGGTCGGGCCATGAAACGAGCGTACGTTGGCCTTCCAAGTATGGCGTGGTACGCACTCTGAAAATCCACGACCTCAAAGGTCAACTTTTCCTTCCGGAAATTCTTCGAGTCACCAAAAACTACATCGAGAGTGATTTGGCCGAGTGACTCAGCCTTCTTTCCAGGAATGACTCCGTGGAAGCTCATGTTACTGGTGCTGAGTCTGGACATCCGAATGCCCATACCTTTCAGCGTCTCTGCATACAGCAAATTCAAGCCACTGCCACCATCCATCAACACTTTGGTCAGTCGAGTGCCTTCAATGACTGGGTCGGCCACCAACGCTTGCCTCCCTGGGGTAGCAATATGAGTCGGGTGATCGGACTGGTCGAAAGTGATGGCAGTCTGAGACCATTTCAGATAATTGGGTGTCGTCGGAGCGACCATGTTCACTTCCCGATTGATAACCTTCAATCGACTCTTGCTTTCGACATCAGCGAAAATCATCAGGGTGGAGTTGACTTGGGGGTACTACGCACCGCTATCTTCTTTGTCCTCAACTTTGTCTGACTCTTTCTCTTTGTCTTTGGCCTGTTTCCCTTGAAACTGCTGAATCAGGAGTCGACATTGTCGAGTGGTATGCTTTGGGTAAATGAGTTTACCCTCTTCGTCTTTCTTCGTGTGAATGTGACACGGTAGGTCCATCACATCGTTCCCATCCTGATCTTTCACCTTCTTGGGGTTCCAGGGACCCTTGGGTTTCCCCTTAAACTTTCCTGGGGTCACAGCCAAGGTCTCTCTAGGAGCAGCTGGCTCGGCTTTGCGCTTTTGCTTCCGACTGGAGTTTCCTCCGCCAGCCTCATTAGCGGCTGCTTTGTACTTGCCACTCCAGAGCCTATCTTCTTCTTCACCGTTTGCATACTTGGTGGCAATTTCCATCATCCGACTCAATGTCATATCTCCGGTTCGACCGAATTTCAAACTCAGTTCTCTGTTCCTGACGCCTTCCTTGAAGGCACAAACTGCCTGGTGATCAGATACATTCTCGACTGTGTGATGTAAAGTGATCCACCTCTGGATATAATCCCTCAGAGTTTCACTCGACTTCTGAACACACGACTGCAATTCTGTCAACCCTGCTGGTCGCTTGCAAGTCCCTTCAAATGTCCTGACAAACACTCGGGCAAGATCTTCCCAAGTGTAAATACTGCTGGGTGCCAACTAGTTCAACCATGCTCTGGCTGATCCCTCCAGCATAAGAGGCAAATGCTTCATGGCTACTTCGTCGTTGCCGCCGCCAATCTGAACAGCCACTCGGTAATCTTCAAGCCATGTGTCAGGCTTGGACTCGCCGGTGAACTTACTAACTTCAGTCGCCAACCTGAAGTAGGGAGGAATTACAGCGGCCCTGATCGCTCTGCTGAAACATTCTGGTCCTGATACATGAACCCTGCTGCTGGAGGGAACGTCTCTGTCATGGCCTTCTCTGTGAGCTCTATTCCTGTCGACCAGACCTTGAACGATAATGGATCTCGCATCAAAGCCTGGCTCCCTGGGGTCGACTGGAAACCTACGCCCAGCACTGTGCTGGCGTCTGTCATCTTGCTGCCGAGGGACGTACGATCCACCCCTTGGGGGAGGAGTGGGCACTCGACGTCGATCATTGCGATCGAATTGGTGTTCATACCGCTCACGGCCTTGATATTGATCATCATGCCGGCTTCTACGTTCCTCACGCCTCTGGGGCGATCCTGGACTGTGAGCCGACTGTACAGAATTCACAGAGACGGATCGGCTGTGAATCCTGTTACGCGACTGCGATACAACTGAGTTCTGATCCCCTGCTGCCCGGAGTAAATCTCTAATCTGTAGCAGACCTCTCCCTGCCTCTGACTGAGAAGGCTGGATCGACTCTGCTATGCGGGCCGCAGCTGCTAAATTCTAAATCGGAGTTCGGTATACCTGAGTTGGTGGCTGGAAGAGACGACATCGACTGGATTCTGGAACTGGCAGTCGAGTGCGCTTGTCGAGTACTCTCTGGAGATTCTCCAGTCGAGTGCGTTCAGCCAGGTTGGCCAAGCGCGCCTCCTCCAAGGCGCGTGCCTCGGGGGTTTCTCCAACGATAGGAGTGTGAAGCGTGTCCATGTTCCGGTGACGAAGTTCCTCCCTCTGCAGCGAGTGAGAGGCTCGGGTCTGTACTCTTCGTGGCCCCGCGCCAGAACTCCTCCCCCGGCAACCTCTTCGGTGTGGGGGAATCCGGGGGGACTGCGCGGTCCGTCGACCATCAGTACCTCCGCCGCTGGATCGCTGCTGTCGCACTCGGACGCAGTCTCTACGGAGCCAGTCGATAGATCGAACAGGCCGTAGAGTGATTCTTTGGGCTCAATCGCCGCGACTTGGGGGATGGCCGACTGGCGGGCCAATGCATGCCTCACCCACCGCTGGAGCCTCGACCGACCGGAGCGCTTGCGCCGGCGGGAAACTGGGAGCGAGGACGAAACGAGTGCCGACCCGTACTGGGCCGACGGTTGCCGCAGGAGGACGCCACGAATGTACGCACGAAAGTGCGTTGCTCCGCGGGCGGGAAGCGCGTCCACGTCGAGTGGAGCCTCCTGGAGCCAAGCAGAGTCATCGACGACGAAAGTGAGGGCGCCGAGGCGGATCTCGCGCCCCTCGACCAGGACTCCGCTCGACGACATGATGGGATATGTCAAAAGAATCCCAACTCCTCCAACAAATCGCTAGAACACCGGCCCCACTGTGGGCGCCAACTTTCGTGGTTGTAAGTCTGACAGTAGAATGGGGGGTAGGAATGGAGAGGCAAGATCCTAGCTTTGGAGTAGTTGTGCACGCAAGAGTTTTACGACTTCAGGCCCTTCTCAGAAGAAGTAATAGCCCTACGTCTCGGATCCCGGAGGCGGTCGACTGGATTATATGTGTGTGTGTTACAAAGATGCGAACCCTTCTTCCTGTGGAGGGGGGTGGCTTATATAGAGTTCGCCAAGACCCCTGCCATCCCACGCAATGAAGGATCTTAAGGTACATTAAGGCAGGCCATTACTGGAAACGCCCTGTATAAAGTGCTATTAAGGCTATAAAGGCTATTTAACTTCAGACCGTTTGGATGCGGTGTGGCTCCTGTGCTTCCCATGGTCGAGTGAATCTTCATGGTCGAGTGTCTCTGCGCTCGTCGAGTGTTATTGTATTTGTCGAGTGGATGCTTATCAGGTCGACTGGTAAGCAACCTCTTTTAGTCAGTGACCTTGGGGAGGGTATCCTTGGGCAGGCCCATGACCCTACCCTAGGTACGTGACTTCATCAGAATGCACATAGCTTCACAATGGCTAATCGAACGTTATCCGGTAGAAGCCCCCTCAATGCAACCGGAAGCAGTTGCATCATAATCACATGGCAGTCATGAGACTTTAGGTTCTGGAACTTTTTCTCTGTCATGTTTATTATTCCCTTTATATTCGACGAGAAGCCAGACAGTACCTTAATACTGAGCAGCCATTCAAAGAAGATTTCCTTCTCTTCTTTGGTAAGAGCGTAGCTGGCATGACCCTGATGTATGCCGTCTTTTCCATGCATACGTTGCTGGTCCTCCCGTGCCTCAGGCGTATCTTTTGTCTTTCCATACACGCCCAAGAAGCCAAGTAGGGTCACACAAAGATTCTTCATCACGTGCATCACGTCGATTGTAGAGCGTCCCAAAATATAGATTTCTTCTTCCACATGGGTGCGCGTCTGTCAGTGTCATTCGGAACAGGTTGTCCGCCAGGACCCTTTCCAAAGACTACCTTCAAATCCTTGACCATATCATGTACATCAGCACCAGTACGGTGGCGAGGCTTCGTCCGGTGATCCGCCTCACCTTTGAAATGCTTGCGTTTCTTTCTTACGGGATGCCTGCTCGTAAGAAATCGACGATGTCCCAGGTACACATTCTTTCTACAATTGTCCAAATATATACTGTGGATATCATCCAAACAGTGCGTGCATGCGCGATATCGCTTGTTCGTCTGTCCTGAAAGGTTACTGAGAGCAGGCCAATCATTGATGGTCACAAACAGCAAGGCCTTTAGGTCAAATTCTTCCCCCGTGTTCTCATCCCACGCACGTACACATGTTCCATTCCACAGCTGTAAGAGTTCTTCAACTAATGGCCTTAGGTACACATCAATGTCGTTGCCGGGTTGCTTAGGGTCTTGGATGAGCACTGGCATCATAATGAACTTCCGCTTCATGCACAACCAAGGAGGAAGGTTATACAAACATAGAGTCACAGGCCAGGTGCTATGGTTGCTGCTCTGCTCCCCAAAAGGATTAATGCCATCTGCGCTTAGACCAAACCATACGTTCCTTGCGTCATCTGCAAACTCCTTCCCGTACTTTCTCTCGATTTTTCTCCACTGCGACCCATCAGCGGGTACTCTCAACTTTCCGTCTTTCTTACGGTATTCTCTGTGCCATCGCATCGCCTTGGCATGCTCTTTGTTTTGGAACAAACATTTCAACCATGGTATTATAGGAGCATACCACATCACCTTGGCAGGAATCTTCTTCCTGGGGCGCTCGCCCTCGACATCACCAGGCTCATCGCGCCTGATCTTATAGCGCAATGCACCGCATACCGGGCAAGCGTTCAGATCCTCGTACTCACCGCGGTAGAGGATGCAGTCATTAGGGCATGCATGTATCTTATGCACCTCTAACCCTAGAGGGCAGACAACCTTCTTTACTTCGTACGTACTCTCGGGCAATTCATTGTCCTTTGGAAGCATATTCTTTATCATTACCAGCAACTTTCCAAATCCCTTGTCAGATACACCATTCTCCACCTTCCATTGCAGCAATTCCAGTGTGGTGCCCAACTTTTTCTTGTTAGCTTCGCAATTCGGGTACAACAATTTCTTGTGATCCTCTAACATGCGCTGCCACTTCTTCTTCTCCAAATCACTTGCGCATTTTCTCTTTGCATCAGCAATGGCCCAACCTAGATCATCAGCGGGCTCATCTGATGCCTCTTCTTCAGCTTCTTCCCGCATTGCCGGCTCAGCTTCTTCCCCCATTGTTGTATCATCGTATTCAGGGAACCCATGGCCAGGATAGCTGTCGTCGTCCTCTTCTTCTTTATTGTCTTCCATCATAACCCCTCTTTCTCCGTGCTTGGTCCAAACATTATAGTGGGGCATGAAACCGGACTTAAACAGGTGGACGTGAATGGTTCTTGACGTAGAGTAATTGCGATCATTCTTACAGACAAAACATGAACAAGGCATAAAACCATCCGCCCGCTTGTTTGCCTCAGCCGCAAGCAGAAAAGTTTGCACACCATTAATGAACTCGGGAGAGTATCGGTCATCATACATCCATCGTCGGCTCATCTTCATTACACAACACAGAAAAGACCAAATTAATACAAGTTCATACATAAAGTTCATACAAGACTTAAATGCAACAAACAAATAACTCTCTAGCTAAAGCATTTAAATGCAACAACAAATGTGATCAGGATCGCAACTAAGGTAACAATTGATCCAACAGCATAATGATACCAAGCCTCACTATCAATGGCATATTTTCTAATCTTTCTAATCTTCAAGCGCATTTTCTCCATCTTGATCTTGTGATCATCGACGACATCGGCAACATGCAACTCCGATTCCATCTTCTCCCCCTTAATTCTTTTCAGTTTTTCTTTCAAATACTCGTTTTCTCTTTCAACTAAATTTAACCTCTCGACAATAGGGTCGGTTGGAATTTCCGGTTCACAAACCTCCTAGACAAAAATATCTATGTCAACTTGATGGGCATAATTTGTCGTAAACACGAAATGCAACTACTACTTTTAAAAGAGAATATACCACATCCGAATCATAACAAGGACGAGGGCCGACGGGGACGGATATCAAAACCATGGCACTATGTATAACAAACAACGTACGGGTAAGATAATTATACGAGTAACTATATATCCCAATCACACAAACATCAATTTGGTAATGTAAAACATTCATGAACAAGAGGCTTACCACAAGGTGGTGCCGGCGACGGAACGGTGCGGGCGGTCGACTGTGGTTACGACGGAGATTTAGAAGGCACTAAGTAAACCACACCTACATATGCAAACTAAGTGTTATTTTTGACCTCAAATTGCATATAAATCAAATACTAGCACATATATTTCCTCCCAAATTACTAAACTCATAAATTAATCACTATACAAAGCATTGCAAGAGCTAATCTAGCAATGAGAGATGAAAGGGCAAACTTGCTAACCTTTTTGATCATTTGAATGGATGGGGGCCTTCAAATCTTGACAAAATTTGGGCAAAATGTGTGATGAGCTCGAGAGGTAGAGGGGAAGAACAGAGAGGAGAGGGAAAAGGGGAAGAACAGAGCGAGCTCGGGTGGACGAAGGGTTTATGTACGACGACCTTTAGCACCGGTTCGTGCCACGAACCGGTACTAAAGGTGCTGGAGGGGCCCCGGACTGACAACATGCTGCCACCACTCACTTTAGTACCGGTTCGTGGCATGAACCGGTGCTAAAGGTCGGCCACGAACCGGTACTAATGAAAGTGGCCGGCTAGCCGTTGGAACCGGCACTAATGCACACATTAGTGCCGGCTCAAAAGCAAACTGGCACTAATGTGCTTGATATTAGACCCTTTTTCTACTAGTGGTGGCTCCGTGCTACCATGGGAGGCATGGGAGGCATGAGTTTTGGGTCTCTCATGGGAGGCATGGGAGCACCTTCGGATGACATGGGGGGACGCATGGCTTTCGGTGTGCCGAACATGCCTTCGATTGATGCCTTTGGAGATAGTGCGAACAACGTTCAAGTTCCCAATGATGAAGAGGAGGAAGAAACGGATGAAGAAGAGGAAGAAGAAGATGGGGCATGATTCTTGATGTTTCATTCGTCTGTGTGAACTTGTTTGACATGAACTTGCTTGTGGTTTCATGAATTTGAATTATGCCATGAATTTGAATTATGTTACGATCAGCTCATGATTTTGCATGTTTTGTAATGTTTGAGATCATCTTGTTTCATATCGTGGTCAACAGCCGGCTCGGCGCGCGCTGGATTTTATCGCGCCTAGTGAAGCGCTACATCGCCGCGCTAAATTTTGCAGCATCTGAAAAAGCAACCACCATCCCCGCGCGCTAAAACGCTATTTCGGTGCTGCAAAAAAAATTAGCGCGACGCGTGCGCGCGTGTGGGAGATGCTCTTATAAGAAGAAATGAATGCTATGAAATCACTCATCGCACGCATTGCTTTATGTAAACTGTGTTCACGACATCGCACGCGATTCACTCTGACCAGCCGGGTACGATCAAGCACGCCATCGCACACAAACCGTGTGCACACCAACCAATATGCTTAGAGCGCTTGTTCATACCGTTCATTCATTCCAACACGAGCAAAGCTGCAGAAATTGAACAGCCTGCCGTTTCTAAAAGTAGGGTTCATACCGTTATTTAAAGTATACCAATATAAATGTTATGGCATATGTGTAGCCAACAAAATTTTCTGGTTAAACAATGTTCGACCAACCTGTCGTTTGACCCCAGTCTGAACATGCGTTTCATAAACATATATTCAAGGCTTGTGTTGTGTGCAAGCCCACGTGATCAATGTCACATGGAACAAGAGCCACGTGAATTGTTTCAAAAAAAAAAAAAAGAGCCACGTGAATCTATACATGTGGTCATGTGGAAATTCCATGCCTAACGCGGAATCCTTTTTCTTGTGCTATAACGCGCGCGTGCAGGTCGTCGTTGATTCCGGTCAAGTCGTCAGTCATCGCGGGCACAACTGATTTCGCGAATTATTTTATTAGCTAACCAAACTGAATGTTTAATGTTGACTATAATGTTTAAATTTCTGAAAGTAAGTATGTAATCCTAAATACTCTTCCGTGCGATCGACGGCCTTTCTTAGGAATCAAGTAGAAACGGCTGCTACTGTTTCAAGTAAGCTAATTTATCACAGTTATACCGAAAACATGGAGTCTAACTTCTGTTCCCTAAACCGCAGTATATACAGGATAAGTTTGACCATTAACTTTAACATCAGGCCTTTTTCTCCCTAAACTCTGTCTAAGCGGACTGATTGATGACGCAGCACTTTTTCCTTTTTGTAGAGATGACAACCTATGCAACACAAAAAGAAGTAAGGGTCAAGGTAAACAAAAGGGAATAATGGATTTTTTATAAACATTATTTAATCATTCCCACAAATCACAAATGCAAATTAGTTAGAAACATTATTGAAAGAAAAAGTATGGCAAGTTTTTTCAGTGGGGGTATGGCAAGTTTTACTAACGATAACAAAATATTGCAGAGGTTCCTCAAATTCCCTAGTTTATCATGATATGTCCTACCGATTATTTTTCTTAAATCTTTTGAAATTCTCTGATCTTTAAATCCCATAATTTTAGTACATTTTCCAGAATGTTATGGATATTTTATCACACCTCCATGTTCGTTTATTTTACTTTTCCTCCAATTTTCATTTTTTCAAGTATGTTTCATTGCTCTTAACAAATAATGTTGCCATTTTTATGTGCTATATCACTGTCGGCACGTGCGAGAAACTATCGGCATACAACCCTACATTCCACTTTGGCTAAGGCCGATGGACAAATTTGTCATCTATGGTCAACAAAAAGTTAATGGGGCTCAAAGTGAGAACGGGGCGTCGCTCCTTTGGCTATGCGCTTGAGTACGCAGCCAGCCCGCCCAAGTTTGAGCCTCGGCTCTAATGTGTGGTGCTCGCGGAGTTCTCTTCTATTAAAAATGCCAACATGGTTTAGCCCTGGTTGGTCTCTTTTTTTTAATGGGGCTCAAAGTTATCATTCTCAAGTTTGTGGGGAAAATCTAAATATAATAAATAATTTAGGGACCCAAAATAACTTTCCCAGTCAATTTTCAAATTTGAACTGATTTCTCAATTGATGTAAAAGTTTATCTCTAAGTCGAACTTTTGTGATTGGCTCTTGTTCCCCTTAGTCAGCATGCCCACACTTCTTTTTTCTTGTTCTTCTACCATCTTGAAAGAAATCGCTTACTATTAGGACATAGTGTTTGGTACCATTTATGGCTAGTTGATTTATTTTCTTTAATATTGCATCAGATTTGAACTGTTTCATAGCCTCCCGCCCTATGAAAACTACTTCTTCTTCTCTACTGTGAGCTGTTGCTTGGACCACAAAGGCCACCATTTTGACAATAACTGACGGTTGCAGGATGATTGGAGCGCTTGATTTAATTGGATGCCAAAGCTCCGACAAAACAAATTGGGCAACATAGAGGCCAATGCAGGCAAACACGCGAAGAGCCGCCAACGACCAAAATGGCCGTAGCGCTAGGAGAGAGCGAAAGCCATCAAGTGTGCTCGAGGAGTCATGCTCCCTTAGAAAAATTGAACTCATAACAAAAATAAGCAAAAAGGAAACCTCAAATATTAATTAATCAAGCTCATCTCCAGGTTCAGATTTTGTGAAAATCCCAATTCATTTGTGAGGTATGTGACGGTTTCATGTACCAGGAGGTACTCTAGCCAACTAGACTCGGCCCAACATGACTCGTTGCATCCCATGACCTGTTACTCGGCCCAACATGACTCGTTGCATCCCATGACCCGTTACTCGGCCCGGGCCTCACCAGGACGCACGTCTACTTGGCAGTCAAGTCAAGGAGTTTGGAGGTCGCGAAAGATCCTCGATCGGTAGCAATCGACCTACAACCTTGTAAATCATATCCTGGTCCCCATATATATGCAAGGCTAGGGCTAGATCATAGATCATCAAATCTCGATATACCTACGTGATCCTTGCGATCTCACCCACCGTACATGATACCATTAATGTCATATGATGCTACCTTCATTAATACATCCAAGCAGGAGTAGAGTTTTACCTTCGCCGTGACGGTCTGAACCTGGGTAATCCCCTTTGTGTGAATCCCCTTGGTACTTTGGTCTATCGATGTTACTATCGGTAACGAACGGACAGTATGCAAGAATAACAACTTCAAACATATTTTCATAAATTTGCTTATTTCTAGCTCCCTGGTTTTTTTTTCTCAAGCAGATCACAAATAAATAAATAAATTATATTCCCTCGTATCAAAGTTAATTGTCGCAATTTTAGTACAACTCTAGAGCTGTACTAAAACTGCGACAATTAATTTGGATAGGAGGGAGGATGTTTCTAAAAAAATTCAACTCAGTTTAATTTTTGTGAAAATATAGACAGCATGATCGGAGCACAAGATCTACTCTTCAGGAGGTAGGGGTAGAAGATTACGTGTGTGAGAGAGAAGGTCGTGTGATGATTGATGAGTTGGCGACACGTGTATCAGTTGGGTGGTTTATAGGAGATGAAATATGTGCGACAGTCAAAATTAATCAACCGACTACGTACCTGAACAGGAGTTGAACTAAGTCTAAAATGTCAATTAGTTAGGTGCACGCGACGAACCGGAGCTGTACACATATTCTGGCTTCCTCACTTGAGTATGACTTGGTAGCCAGGTAACACTATATTGATGGAAGAGAACCTACGTCGTTTACCGTGCCTATTTGCATACGCACGCACGCACGAATGCGATCAAGAAACTTTCTCCGTCTTTCTAGTTGACAAAGGTGCTGAGCTAATCCGGATAATTAAGCAGCAACGTACGACTTGACCTAGTAATTCACGCATACCAGCTTCGTTAATGTACTGAGGTGTTGTGCATATGTAATTAAGTACTCCCTCTGTCTTAAAATATAAGAACGTTTTTAATACTATGCTAGTATTGAAAACGTTCTTATATTTTGGGACGGAGGGAGTAGATTAGAGCATCTACAACCGGACCTCTCAAACCTGCCTCATACGTCTGGACAAACCGCCCGGTCGGTGTCCGGTCACGATTTTTTGACCCAGACGGACTCCTTAATATAAACAGATCTCAAACGCCCGGACTGACCGGAACCTCTCATATCCAGCCCAAATATGGAGCGGCTATGGGGGCATCCGGGCACGCCCAACCCCACCCCAAATTGCACTAAATCCACCAAACCCTTCCTCCTCCTCCCGCCACCCTCCAACCATTCCCGCGCTCGGGCCCTCACCGACCTCCACCCTTGCTCCCGATCCTCACCTCCAGTCCTGATCCATCACCGGAGATGTCTTCCAGCCTGACCCACACCGTTGCGACGGAGACGCAGTCCGCCTTGTCCGTCGGAAGCCTGATTTCGTCGGTGGCAACTTGCAAGGAGGAGAACTTCGCTCGCAAGTTGCGGCGACACCGGGAGAGAGGGAGGCGGCGGCGGCGCAGGGAGGTTCGGACATGGTGGAGTAGTTGTCTCCTTTGGCGCGCCCGAATCCCCGTACCCCTTCCCTCCAAGCGCCTACGGGATTAGCTGTCTGACCCTCTTGGGACACAGGATGGTCCGAGCGCCGGCTGGGCCATTCCGGACAGCTTTCCGCCCACGCAGATGCCGACGGTCGACGTGTGTGACTCGCCGCAGCTCGTTCGGGCGCGGATGAGCACGGGCTCCGGCAGTGCCCGGGCTGCCCTCAACATGTTCAACGGAATGACCGAACAAGAGTCGGTGCGTTTTCTTTGCTCTTGTCCGGTCATATTTTAGCATAGACCACTAGTTCATTTCGCTCATGATGAATGCTTGCAAATCTTAATCATGTAGGGGGCGTTCTTGTCGAACATGATCAATGACAATGAAGAACCGAGGCCATCCGTCTGGAGCAGGACGCATTCCGCTCGGAGCAGGCGTTCAGTCAGTGATCCGAGGCCATCCATCATGCTCGGACATTTATTTCATTTTTCCTTGTCCGGTTTGTTGAACTACGATTTTTTTTGCTTTGTTTCAAACTTTGGCATTCGGACAGTTTGTACCATATGATCGACGTGCATGGATTGCATGGATTTGAGGATCAAAATTTGCGGTATGTGTATGTGCCCGGTCAATACCTGCGGACGCGTCCAGACGCGTCCGCGGGCGTAAGAGGGGCCGGATTTGCCAAGTCCGGTTGTAGATGCTCTTATACCCGGAAAAAAATTAAGCACTCCCTCTGTAAACTATTATCATACAATTTTTATCACGCTGAGTTGTGATCTTTTGTTTTTGAACCGGGCTTTACCCCTTTCCATTGCAAAGAACGAAAATACAACCAGTTCAAGCGAGAAGGACAGGAGGAGGGAAAGAGGTATAGCGAGTTCTAGCACTACCAGGAAACCCACCATACTCGCTCGCCGTCGAAACGAGTATCATGGGGCGAAAACCTGGATAGCACGACATTACATCTATCATATTATATTCTCAAAAGATCAGATCAAGTATCAAAACACAGTCGCATTCCAAGTAGACGGAAAACAATCTTCTCTGGGGAAAGCAGTATCGAAATCGCGCGCCCGTCATCTCCTCATCCAGTGCATCTTCAGAGAACATCAAGCACCTTGGATTGGTTGCTTGACAGCACCACACATCTTCATCAGCTGCATTGTGCCAGTCCTGATCATCTCAGCTCCAGTGCGAAGCTCCTTGGCGTCCTCTCCTCGTTGTAGCCATGTCCAGTAAAGTAGAAAAGAGCATAGAGAAAACACAATCTAAAAAGGAGTCTTGATTTGTTTCTTTTCAAAAGTAGCTCGATTGCGTGCCAACCAAATGGCCCAACATACGGCCGCTAAGCCCACTGAATAAAATTTTTGCTTCCCAGGAAGGAATTCGTGGCACCACACGAAGTATTGCCAGTAATTCCGCTGAGTAGTGATCTAAAGCATCTTATAATAGTTTACAGTGAATAGATTATAATTAAACATGATATAATTCGAACCTGCAATGCGTACCTACCTATCGGCTCGGTGGGTTTGCCCATCCATACATGGCGACACGGTATCCTGCAATGCTTTTGATCTTCAGTCAGATTGCATGCATCATCAGCTATAACAACGGAAGAAAATAGGCGATCTAATTTAGTCAAATATATTTGGAGGGAAGAGACAGAATAAACTTTTTCGAGCGAACCGGTACACAATTTTTTATGTAAGTTCATTTTTTTACTTTTGACCGGGTACGTGGACAGACGTGGTAAAAGTAAAAAATAAAAAATCAAAAGCGTGTCTACTTTTCATCGCAGCATGCGTGACTGACTGCGGCCAGGAACACCTATTGATCATGTCAAAAAAAAAATCTGTCTATTTGAACTGTCCAAATGACGTTATATCTAACCAAAACAACACCACAATCTTTTGCAGGTCATCTTCCGGGCGTCTAGATGGATCTGTGCATGGGTGTTACTCAGGAGTATGGAAGTGGCAAATTTGACAAATTTGACCCGTGGACGAAATCAAATCACAAAATGAACTGTTCATGAAACTATTTCACGTGGGTGACCTTTTTGTGTGACGCCCGACACGAAGGCGTTACACTACATTGTGCAACGCCTCACAGATAGGCGCTACACGCCTGGCCAACGTTGCATCCCAAACTGCCTAAAAATTGCTAAGTCATTGTGCAAAGCCTACGAGCTAGGCGCTGCACTGTATAGTGTGGCGCCTAGCTCTCAGGTGCTGCACTAGTGGTTGCACTACAAAATGAAGCAACCACTAGTGCAACGCCTAGAAGCTAGGCGCTACACTGTATAGTGTGGCGCCTAGCTCTCAGGCGCTGCACACTGACTTAGTAATTTTCGGATCACATGGGTGTGATGCTGGCCAGGCGTGTAGCGCCTATCTGTGAGGCGTTGCACAGTGTAGTGTGACGCCTTCGTGTTGGGCGTCACACAAAAAGGTCAGCCGCGTGAAATAGTTTCACGGGCAGTTCATTCTATGATTTGATTTTGTCCATAGGTCAATTTTGTCAATTTTGCCTATGGAAGTCAAGAAGCGTGTTACTCAGGAGTATGGAAGTCAAGAAGCTTATGGCCTATGGGTGCAACCGGTGAAAAACGGTACCGCAGGATACGTACAACTGATTTGGATGGCAATTCAATAGTAAGATAGGTGTTTTCATAATGAAATGGGGGCCGCGTGGCCCCTTCGATCAAATAATAATAAGATAGGTGTTTAGTCATCTAATCCTATTTTTGCTAGTTTTTTTTTCTAAAAAGGAGGATGCCCCCGGCCTCTGCATCTGGGAGATGCATGCGGCCACTTTATTGATTATTCTTAAGGACCTTACAAAGTATTACAACAATATGCCTGAATCCTTCATCTTGACATCATATGCCACTACTCCTATTCATATGATGAAGGGGCACTAGCTAGGCCAAATACCCAGTCCACTCACCTAAGTCTATCGTCAAAAGTCAAAAGCCCCAGCCGAGCCACATACCGGGTCTGGGGCATAAACTGGTCTGATGCACTCACATGTGTTGTCGCCGCCATCTTCCACTGGTCCGTCTTCAGAGTAGATATTGAGGCTTCTACCTTGTCAAGCCACTCTGCCATCGACGCCACCATGATGCCAGACAGCAACCTCCTCCTGCACGAGTCCATCAACGCGCATCGGGCGCCGAGTCTCCACTGCACCACGCCGCCGAGATCCGCCGTCATCAATCTGTGGGATGAAGCACCGCTCCACCAAAAAAGCCGCCCACTGGTCCCTCGAACCCGTGTACGCCTCCAAAAATGACGCCCCCAAGGAGGAAACGACACCAACATGCCGCCATCATCTGATCTACTGATCTAGGATTTCCCCCGGAGGTAGCGGATAGAGGTCTGGAGCTTCTCCACGGCGATGCCTTCAAGAAGGTAATGACACAAAAGAGTGCCGCCAACGCCGGTCTTGGCATCAAGCCGAGAACTAGGTTTTCACTCGGATCCGCTCGACAAACCTCCATCAAGTATCGTGTGCACGGGTCGCCGCCGATCTGAGCCGTCGCACATTGAGCAGGTCGCACCGGCCAGATCAGATATGTCCGGAGGGCAAACCACACAAGGCGCCGACCCAACCACCAGGCCCTCCATGCCGCCACCGCCGAACCGAGGTCAGATGGTCCATCGCCGCCGATCCGGCCGCCGCCGCCGAACGTAGCCAAGGCCGCTGCCCGAAGCAGGGCCAGCCGCCGACCCGGCCGTCGCCGCCGAACGCAGCCAAGGCCGCTGTCCGAAGCAGGGCCAGCCGCCACACCCGCCACCATCCTCCCTAGGTCGAGGCGGCCCCCGCGCCGCCGCTGGAAGGCAGGCCCGCCACGCCACCAAGGCCAGATCGACCGTGCCTCCACACACCGCGGGGCTCCGCACCACCCCCATGGCGCAGAGAGAGGGAAGGCCCCTGCCGCCGCCGTCAGCACCCGGGCTATAGGCCGGCGGCGTCCTTCGGCAGCGGTGGAGGGAGGGGTAGAAGGATGGAGAGCCCCCGGCGGCTAGGGTTGCGTCCTGCCCGAGTCGCCCGAGCGAGGGCGACGCGGTGGGCGTGCAGGGCCTTTTGTTTGAGTTTGCTTGCGAACATTTGTTGAACTTCCTACTTCGATGCTACTTTGTTTAATAAAATAGTTGTGTACATCACTTAATGCAGAGACTGGGGGGCGATTCCCCTGTTCGAAAAAAAGAACACCTATTGATCATGTAAAAAAAAGTAACATCTGTTTTCTAACACAAGAGTAAATATAAGTTATGTGTAATATCATCAGAATTTTTTTCCAAATCTAAATACAATATTTATGGTATATAACTTATACTCCATTCGACTTCCTCTCGTTTTCGTCCCCTAATCCTACACGGCTAGGGCAAACTCTCCCCTCAAAACATCATTCGTGAGCCTGTGGATTCGTCTTCTCTATGCCCACCGCTCCAACGCCCAGTGGCGGGGAGGGGAATCCCGGTGCCTCCCTTCGGTTATTTGGTGGTCTCCGAATCTTGATGTAATTTTTATTATGTTTGAGATGCTTTGTACTTCCGATGAACTTTTATAATAGATTTGATGTTATTTGCAAAAAGGAAAAACATATCCTCCATTGGTTTCTAACAAATAAAAACTTATACTTCCTTGACCGCAAAATATAGGACATGTTACTTCGAACTCACATAGCAAGTCGATAAGAGGTGCCATTTAGGGTTCATGCATTGGTCATAGAGTTATTGAACATAAATGCTTCTATACGAACTGGCTTACTATGTCTTGTTTTCGTAATATGCCTTACAATATGGGGAAAACTAAGATGAGCTATGTTTTATGACAAAGGGAGTATTTTGTTAGTAAAATTCATGTTCAAAATTTGACCCCAAATTCAAGGGTGCCTTACAAGCATGGGAGAAGGATGTATATAATTTAAATAAAAAAATGGAGTCTACTCTAGTATTAAATACTTTGTCTGTCTAAAACATACTACCTCCATCCCATATTAAGTGTCGCTTAAGCGGATGTATCTGTGACAGATGGAGTAACATATTATGATAGAGTGTATCTTGATTCCATGACAAGGTTACCCAATGGGCCTGGCATATGTAAAGAGAATTTCTAGACTTTCTCCTAAGAATAACTTTATATATCACCTAATTAAACATAAGTCCCAATAGCTTGAAGTGTTTGGGAGGATTGCACCTAGTCCTTTCCGCTAAACTGAACTCCAATGTTTTTTTCCTTTGATATTTCTTCCAACTATTTGCATATAAACAACATTTGACCTATACATGCATAACATGTTATTTCGGACTCCGTGTTTGCAACAACATATTAGAACCACATTTCAAATTTAATGTTTTCAACAAGGTTGTTAGAATCGCGATTCTGTTATACGATTCTATGACTTTACGATCCAAACTTACCCATCTGATTCTACGATTTTAGTTTATAAAATCTATGTTTCTACGATCCTGGTAGTGAAGATTCCACGATTTACGAGTCTACCATCAGAGCTCCGACCCGATTCAAAATTGTGATTCTGACAACCTTGGTTTTCAACATTTCTAAAATTCAAATACTATATAGGGTCCAAATGAAGTAAATAATCCAAAATAAGAAGATAAAAGCATGATAATTATCACAAGAATGAACTACCACCAATGAAGCTTCCACAAGGGCCTTGCATGGTCATTTCGGAGTTGGTCACAAGATCCCTAGTTCTGGATCTTTTGATGTACTTCAAGGAACTACTAGTACTACCACAGGCAAAGCACCGGCAAACCCCCGTTGGGACGCCATGCATTGCAACGCCGTTACAGACCATCTGCAGTTGATCCCCGCCTGCATCAATGACAACTATTGTGATGGGGTGGGTTGCAACATCACCGAATGTGGCAACCCCGACGGCTAGCCTACAACACTGCATCGCCCCACGGTGAGTTGGTCAATGTTGCGTAGCTCCTCACTGTGGCCTCGGATGGCAGCATGTGCAGCAAGTGGCGACTGCCTTGCGACATTGTTGATGTCTACGCCACTGGCGGCTACTACCCTCATGGCCCCGTGACCCTGCCATCACCATGAGTAACATCGCCCCTTTGCAGCAACAGCTCGTCGTCACCATCGCCAAACAACATCGTCACAGTGTAGTGATGATCCCCTCGTAGCAGCAGCATCTTCCTCGACTGAGTTTGGGAGAGGGTACTGAAAGAGGGGAGGTTCTGGGGGGAGATAGGACAGCAAGGTTGTAGACGGATTGGGAAGAGAGGAGAGCAAGATTTTCTCGATTCAAGGAAGATGACGACTCGATCGAGAAAAGGGTATAAGGTTTGCGGGGATGAGCGTTGAGAGGACGAGCGGTGAGTAGGGCCATAGGGACGCGTGTGATGGCTGGGAAAGACATGGAATCAGTCATGGAAAATAAAATGTTTCCCTTTAATTAATTTATCTTACTTGCAACCTACACAACAATTATCGCCTCCCCGCAAAAAAAACAATTATCGCAGATTGTTTTCAGATAACATAAAGCATAGGCTCGGTCACTTTTCAACATTGTCAATGGGAAGCAAATAGGGTGGCGCATAAACAGAGTTTTGGGATTCCAATCCTTCTATTTTATCATTCCTGATGCAACAAACAGAGTTTCTATTCTCGAGTTGAAATAAAGTGCGCCACTAAGCTTTCTCTATTTCTTTTTAGGGTCTTAAGCTTTCTCTCTGGGAGCCCCTATTTGACGCTCTTTGCAAGAAACGTCAAATAGGCAGCACCACTCACAGTAGGCAGTCCGAGTGGGCTGGCCCATTGGGTGGCATCATTCACATCGAGCAAGCCACGCTGCGTGGATTTGAGCGGGCGAGTAGCCGCTGAAGCTGACTAGCGTCGCTGATTTTATACCAACGCAAACCTTAAAGAACCCATTATAGCCGTAGAATCTGACTGCTCTACTATAGCAAATTGGAATCAGTTACTGTCTAGTGAACATATCTTTCAACAAATTGAGAAATATTTTTTCAAAATGTATATTTTGAAAGGTGCGAAGAATTTCTGAATCTGTGAACAACTTTGCAAAGACAGAAACATTTTTGAATATCTTAACAATTTTTTTGAAAAAAGCACAATATTATTTTTGAAAAAAACTGAACAATTTTTGAAGTTGTGTTTTTTATGAAATTCCAAATAATTTTTTAGTCCATAAAGATTTTTCGAATTTGTGAACAAAAATTTGAGAATTGAAACGTTTTATGGAATTCAAAACAAAAATATGAAACCGCAAACATTTTTTTGAAATTCCTGTGCATTTTTTAAACGTGGATATTTAATTCATGAAAAAATTTAAACGCGAACATTTTTTGAATTTGTTAACAAATTTTGATTTTTTTAATTCCTCCTCATTTTTTGAAACACAAATATTTTTGGAATTTATGAACAAATTTTGAGAACTGAAAAAATAAAAAATAAAATTAAGAACTGAAAAGCAACAAAAAAATGGTTTAGGAACCTTCTGGAAGGTTCCCAAAACTAGTCAGGAACCTTCCAGAAGGTTCACGCGCTCAGATGGGCCGGCCCATTTTTGTCTTTGTCTAGTGATAGCTGTTTTTTGTGAGAAAATAAATTTACTCTCGTTCTTTTGGCAGTGACATGAGATTAGAGAGTTCTGTCCTAGCAAATCCGATTATTCAGATTTATTGAGTTTACGTTGGTATGCCAAAAAAAATGTTGGTATGATTCTTTGTGGAGTTGAAACCTTTCATGGACAACATGATGAAGATATTGTGATCCGACGGCGTGCATTTCTAGGGGGTCATCCTCAGCCCACGTACGTTCATCGATCAAGGCTTCACATCTTTTTGGATGGGCGACTGGCGCTTTTAAAAACCATTATTGGCAATGTTTGTCCGGGTGAAAGAGTGGCAACATCGTTGCTTGAGTCCAATTGCAGCGTTTTTACTGAAGTCTTTGGAGTATTTCTTTTAGCAGACATTGATACCGCGAATAAGGTGTTTCTAAAAGATTTCAGTGTAATTCTAGTCATAGGAGTTACTTTATATTTTTCTGAAGATCCAAATCAATCAGTGTACCTGTAATTGTTGTGATTATGAACAAAATTATACGTGTTTAAGAAAAAAAAAGAAAATTCCCTCCTCTATCTAAAAAAAACCCACTCTATCTTACTTTCAATGCAACTGAGCTGGATTTGCAATTCGGAAGTACAGTGTTAAGTGAAAATGGCCCACATAAGAAAAAAGAGGAATCGCCGCCTAGTGTAACCCTAATGAGGCCGCCAGA
This sequence comes from Aegilops umbellulata, assembly GCA_032464435.1. Taxonomy (NCBI): domain Eukaryota; kingdom Viridiplantae; phylum Streptophyta; class Magnoliopsida; order Poales; family Poaceae; genus Aegilops; species Aegilops umbellulata. The sequence goes on from CP136055.1 coordinate 537,002,567, forward strand.
GTTCGACGCGATAGACGGCGAAGTCGGAGGCCTGGGTGGGGTCGCGCAGCAGCGGCCTGGTGACCCTGTCGACCTCGGCCACATCGAAGCCGTGCTCCCGCAGCACGTCCACGCAATCCTGCACGCCACACCGCACCTCGCTGGCCGCCCACCCCACCGTGCCGTCCCGCCACAGCCGGCGCAACGTGGCCGCCATCGCCGGCATCTCCTCCGGATCATAGAACACGTCGGACATGAGCACCACGTCCACGCGCAGGAGCTCGCAGTCGGGCAGGTCGGCGTCCTCGCCCCAGCGCAGCTCCCGCACGTCGGCCTGCGCGGGCGTGAGCCCGTTGGCCTCGGCGTTCGCCCTGAGGCCCGGCAGGAGCGGCCCCACGTCGGTGAGCACGCAGCGCGCGGCGCCGAGGCACGCGACGGCCGCGATGCCCGGGAGGCCGGTGCCGGCGCCGAGCTCGAGAACGGTGGCGCCGTGGATCGTCCCGGGTCTGGCCGAGGCAAGGTGGGTGGCGAGGACGACGGCGGAGTCCCAGAGCCAGGAGCCGGTCAGCGCGCGCCCCGTGGCCGGGTCGTGCGCGCCGTCGCGCTCCACCACGGCCAGGGCGCGCCCGGCCACGTCGACGTGCAGCACCGCATGCATCACGTGTGGCTCATCTGCTTGATCGCGTTGGGCTCCAGGTTTAGACAGGAGGTATCAGATCGTAAGGCTTTATTAACCGAAAGCTTCCGAACGAATAGAAGGTTCAGGATAATGCCGGACCGCCGCTTGGCTGTCTATTTGGCTCGATCTATCCATACCTGACCTGGATGTGTCCGTGTTCCTTACAGACTAGATTTGTATGCCGTGTTCAATTCACAAGTCGGGGCCTCTTGCATTGTTATCTGTATAAGCAAAAAAAAGGGCGCCACTATGCGTCGGCCGGCAGATGTATTGAAAATATCCGTCGCACGGAGCTCCGTTCGATCAGTGCCCTGACAGCCATCGGATCTGACCATCGCGCGCGTGACCACCTCTTACTTCCTGCAACAACCCATCTGTTTCGAAAAGAGATTCCCCTGTCCGTCGTCCTAATCGGCGCTTCTTTGACGTTTTCCTACAACCGGAGCTATATTTCTAAAACATGTTGTCATGTTGCAATGTTCGACAACTCACTCTCTAACGCCGGGCACTCAACCGAAATATTTCTTTTCTTTCTGAAACAAAAGACATGTTGCAGAAATCTTTTGAAACAAGACCTCAGTTGCAGAAACAAAAACCTTCACCATTGAATCATTTTTTTTCTGAAACTAGTCATATGTTGCAGAAATCTACTGAAACAAGACCTTGCAACAAAAAGAAAAAGACTGGCCGCGCGGGATCCTGCAACTTTAAGTTTATCATAAGCTATGAGCTTCAGAGAGAATCACGGGGAATCCTATGCAAACTATGAGGTTCAGAGAAAATCATAGGGAATCCTAGGGAAACTATGAGCTCCAGAAATTTAGAAATAATACAAGGATCTTGCAGCTTCAAGTCCCTTTGCATGACATTACCAGTGCAGAAATTATGTAAAAAATCCTGCAGCAGATCCAAATCATGCAACCTAACTACACCGGCGACCTACAACGCCACTGAACTACCTACACCGGCGACCACTCTCCAACAAACCAATCATCTCCCTCCTAGTCGCACCGTCCTCGTCATCTCGGTGGTATGGATCAAGCCGCCCCGGGGAGAACCGCCATGACCACCTACAAAATCGCTAGAAATGCGGGGAAAGGGGAGGGGAGATCTCAGATCCATACCTGCTGGAGTCGACGTCGGCCACCGACGAACCCGTTGTCGTCGCCACCGCGCTGGATAGGCCCCGTCGCCCGTCGCCCAACGCCCTGCGCCGCTAGCCCTGCCGCCCTCCCAAATTCAGAACCGTCGCCCTCCCAGTTGACGGAGCTGCCAGTTGTAAGAATATTGGTTCCGAAACAAGGGTTCTGTTTCAGGAAAAACGGACGCGCGTGACGCGGAAGCAGGGACGCTCTCGTCCATCCAATCAACAGACGATCCAACGGACGGGGAGACGGCGGACGCGGCGTGTGTGATCGGTCAGGTGAAGGTAAGCTTTTCCCCCAAAAAAAATTGAAAACGATTAGATCTATTATAAAAATTCATCAGGAGAGTAGAGACGATCTCAAACAAAATAAAAATTGCATCAAAATTTCAAGACACCGAATGAAAAAAAATTATTGTCAGAACGAGCCGCCGACACGCCATTGTTGCCGCTCCCGTATCAGAGCCAGCTAGAACTTGTCGATAACAACCGGGAAGTCTTCATGCACGTGCCCTTAAGGATCAGCGCCCCGGATCCACACTTGAACCCTTGCATAGATTTGAAGCACCTGACACCAAATTTCACCACATGACGAAAAATCCTAACCTCGCCGCCCTAAGAAGACTGCACAAATCAACGTTGGGGCTCCGCCGACTACATCCATGCATGTTGGTGTTCTTCTCGACTATATATGTGCCTAACAACGCATCTAGGTTCAAGTCGTACCCCTTTACTCGTTCCTAGGGACACCCAGAGCTAGGGTTTCTCGTGCCTCCCATCGGCGGCGCCGGTCTGCTTCGTCTCTTGTGACTTCAGGGCCATGGAGGCGTATTGGATCCGGGCCCTCGTCAAGAGGAGGGCTTCGTTTTTGGATGTCTTCTTGAGTTTTGTTAGGGTTTTCGTCCTACTCAGAAAGGCTAGGGGGCGCCGGCTGTCTGAAGATGAAATAAAGTTCTCCTTGCACTACTAGGGAAAACCCTAGCAGTAGCGCAGGTTTAATGCCTATCACTAGCACGGGGAACCGCGCTACTAGTAAGGCGCTACAGCTAAAGGTTAGCAGTAGCATGGGTTAGACCACGCTACTGCTATATCGACTTAGTAGTAGCGCTTTCTACAATGAGCGCTACTGGTAATTAGTAGTAGCGCTTTTCCATGTACGCGCTACTACCATTATTCCGTATTTTACTTATTTTTTATTTCATGTTGTATTCATACACGTTCATACAAGTTTTCGTACCGCAGCAATTTAGAGATTGTTTTTACATCATAATGAGTTATTACATCACTGGGAGAAAGAACCGTGGACTAGTTTCAAGTGGATGGACATCCACTTGAAACTAATCCGCGGTGATATAATAAATATCATCATCATCATATCATTAACAACTTATTATCATAATACAACATTGTCATATAACACCTCCTCATGATCATCGTTTTCATCAATGAGACATCACATAGCAAGTTGGTCACTAGCCATAATCATAGCTACTCCTTATCATAAACATATTGTACCTCATAGGACCTACTACATTTTCTTAGGACCTACTATATTCTCTTAGGTAAAATAGCATAAAACAAAATAGCCCCTGACTCTCCATTATGGAGAATGGAGATTATCTTGTCTTCAGTTCTTGCCTTTCGCACAATGTTGCTTCCAAAAACCTCCTTACGATTGTCCATACATTTTTTTCCATTATTTGATTATCATGTGTTCACCGGTTTTAGAAATTCGGTATGGACAAGTGAGATTCGTAGGATGACCTGGCTGTATGTTCAAAACATCAAGGCGGCCATTTTGATACATCAAATGAGGCACACAATTCATCGGGATTTTCTGTTGAAAAACATAGTAATAACTTCATAGTTAGCAATGATGTACTAGTTTTAGAAGTATGCAAAAGATGCATGGATGTCGTAATAGTAAAAAATCTTACCAGGGCATATCCATCGAAATTACCGTGGTTCAACACGTGCACTAGTGGCACGTATTGACCATAATTTGGAGGAGTATGGTAATAGGTATTGTAATTCTCAAGTTCAGTACAAAATGCGATCAGATGATTTTTCTCCTTATAAGTTAATTCGAAGCCATCGGTGTAGTGGGTTTTGTCTACCATCTTCCGCACATTGTTTGAAGAATGAAAATAAGCTGTCAACTATTTTGAAATAAACAATATAAATTATTTAATAACTATGTTTGAGAAACTCACATAGCGGTAGAACCGGAAGCGTATCAACAAGGACCCAAATGTCCATATTGTCTTGCTCGATTTCGGGATCACCAAGATCCATGGTGACAATCATATCCTCATAAAACCATACATCTTGCAAAGTGCTTCCCAATTTTGGCAACCAAAATGGGTTACGCTCTGAGAATTGTACAGATTTACTTCAAAATCCATATCATGATAGGTCCTTAGGTGTATTTTCTTTGTTTTGAAATTTTTATGGTCTTCAAAACCCATCATCTCCAAGACATAGCGTCTTGCATGGCATGGGATAAGGTAGTCGAATTGTAAAAGATGAAAATTACACGTTGAAATAGTTGAAGTCGTGCTTAATTATGAAAAAAGAAACACTTGTCGTCATTGCGTACCGTTTCACTATCGAAGGTCTCCTGGAGCTTAATGTTGAAGCGCCGATTTTCATCCAGGTGAGGCCTGTCGCACAGACCTCGGTCGTTGTTGCACCAGTCGCACTCCTCCAGGAGACTTTCGTCGTCTGAGTACGACATTTCCTATGTTCATAATTCAAAGATTAAACTTGTATAATTAAATATATATACAACAAAAACAAAATTAGATCATTATTATTCATCACGGCTTGACTATCGGTTTGTCGAGTATTTTCTTGAAAACTCTCGGCTCACGTGGTGTATACATTTGACAGTTGATGATGGTCGCCCCTCCTCTCCTTCCCAAGTGCATTACACCAAAATGTCTAGCACACGGGAGCGAAGGAAAAGCGACCCCCACGACAACAGTCGGGATTCTTCGTCCTCTCACATATGATGGAGACTCTCCCTCACTGATTCGTCTCTAACATTTGCGACCGTCAGTGATGGTCGTTACTCCTCCTTCCCCTAGTGCATAACAAAGGTCTAACACAAGGAGAAGAAGGAGAAAGGACCCCCACGACAACAGTCGGGATTCTTCGGCCTCGACAGACTTAAAGTCAACCCGAAATATCGTTTAATTATCTTTCTAGAAAATTCAGGTCACTCGATATTTCCTGCATATTCTAGCACAAGTCATGCCAAAATTCACGGAAAATTCCAGCATGACCTTTGCTAAAAAAGGACATATCGAGCGCCTGAAATTTGTCGGAACGGAAATTAATCAACACTCCGGCAAAACATAGGCCACTCGGAGGTGTAACCTGCAAACATGACCGGCCACTTGGGCAACCACATATCTTGTTTGAGCAAAACAAGATATACATGTTTTTATCTACATCATGAGTGTGGCGAATTTGCACCCAGGCTTAGCTGCACCCGCGCTCATAGAAAAAATCAAAAAAATACTAGAAAAATTCAAAAAATTCCAAAAAACAATTGTGTGGTAGATAATTTGACGCGTGAGGTTCGCTCCAAATTTCAACTCATTTGGACATTTGAGTAGCTCTAGGCAAAAAAGACAAAATCGAGGTCTGTAAAATAGTTTACTGTTCAGGAACTGTTTTGACCTGATTTGTCTTTTTTGCCCAGAATTGCTCAGATGTTCAAATGAGATGAAATTTGGAGTGGACCTCACGCATCAAATGATCTACCGCACAAATTGTTTTTAGAAATTTTTGACTTTTTCTAGTATTTGTTTTGAATTTTTTTCTAAGCGGGTGCAGCTGAGCCCGTGCTCAGATGCAGATTTTCGCTACATCATATCTTATAGGACTCATATTGACATGGAGATTTGGCTGGTCTCACCTCGAGGTCGGAGGGGGACGACGGCGGGGATGATGGAGGGGCTCCTAGATTTCTGCAAAAACAAAAACCCTATAAGTTATCACTAATACATCCCGAATAGTATCATACACATAACATCACTAATACAACTAAAACCCTAGCGAATGACGGGTATCGACGACGAGGATGCGGGATAGGCATCGTCGACGTCGATGCGGGAATAATTGCTGAAACTAAAAAAGTAACAACAAATGTGACATGTTCAACTAGTTCTATTAATTCAACTAGTTCTTTCTAAAAATAAACTTACTATAAATAAAAATAAATTAGTTCTTTCTAAGAATAAACTAGTTCAACTAATTATATTAATGTTCTTACTAAAAATACATTAGTTCTATTAATTCAACTAGTTCTTACTAAAAATAAACTAGTTCAACTAGTTTTATCAATTTTCTTACTAATTATTTTAAACAATTACTAAAAAACAGTAAAAAAACTACATTATACAATAGTAAAAAAACTACAGTAAAAAACAGAAAAAAGAGATGGAGGGAGGAGGGGGAGGAGGCCGGTGGGATCGGAGGAGGGAGGGGGCGGGGGGAGGAGGGGGAGGGGGGAGGAGGGGGAGGGGCGGCCAGATGAGGAGAGAGGGGGCGGCCGGAGGAGGAGGAGGGAGGGGCGGTGGGAGGAGGGCGGTCGGAGGAGGAGGGAGAAAGAGGGAGGGAGGAGGAAGGAGGGAGGAGGAGGGACGAAGGGAGTACCTCGGTGGAGGAGCAGCGCGGCGGCGGCAGCAGACGACGGGTTCGGCGCGGGCGAGAGTGAGTGAGAGGGAGAGTGAGTGAGAGGGTCGGGCGCGTGGTGAGGATAAGGTAAGTAAGTAGTAGCGCATTTCCGCGATACGCGCTACTGCTATGGAACGTAGCACTAGCGGCGGTTGCAGATACGCGTTACTGCTAAGTGGGGCTAGCCATCTGCGTCCAGTACAAACATAACAGCAACGCGTTTTCCTAGCACGCGCTACTGCTAAAGTAGTAGCAGTAGCGCAGTTTATTTAAACACGCTACTACTAAGTAGCAGTAGCACACTTTTTTGTCCAGCGATACTGCTAAGATGTTATGTATAAGGTTTTCCCTAGTAGTGTTGCCTAGCCCCCGCCCTGGTGGTGCTTCTAGCTTTGTTGGAGGGCGTCTCCAATGGGTCTCATGGGATTCGATCGACATTTATCTTCGGTCGATCCATGTAGATCCAGTCTTCATTCGTATGTGTTTGTGTATCTAGAGGTTGGATCCTTCCATTCTATGCTTCTCTTCATCGCTGGTGTTTGTTGTTCTGGTGTGCTAGTCCTATAAGGCCTTAGCACGATGACTTCCCGACTGTCTACTACAACAAGGTTTGCCCAACTCAAGTGACCGGGGAAGGGAGGTGGTGGTTGCACGCCTTCGGCTCGCTCAAATGCGTGTAGTCGTTGCTAGGTGGTCTATGGATCTGGATGTAATTTTACCTCTGGTGTTTATACTACCTTGATAGTGGTTGAATAGATCAAAAAATTTCCCCGCAAAAAAAAACTATATATGTGCCTTAAAAAATCTCTTTGACTCTAATTAGTTCTTTCCAAAAAGAAGTATGTAGGTTTCATGCTCACTACCAATGAATACATCATGAACTCTAGCATTAGCCATTGCCCATGAAATTTTGGCACCGGCCGCTGTCAATGTTGAATGAGCGTACATTTTCATTTCTTCCCTTATGTGTCCATGAGGTAGTGGCATCAACGCGGACCGTGTAAGGCTATACCTACTGGTTGAGGCACTGGCTTCAATATATCAATATTAATCACGGTGAATAGCTCTTGAGGAGTAAGTGGTGTTGATGAGGAGGTAGTGCTCGGCCTTGTGGAGGAAGAGAAGGCAATGGTTGGCCATGTGGAGGATGAGAGGGCAATGCTCGGCCTTGTGGAGGGGGAAATCCACTTAATGAGCCATCATCTGTTGCTAGCCCACTCATCAATGTCATATGAAGATCAGAGAGCAGAGTGGGACAAGTAAGGATGGCGATGGGTACCCGTTACCCACGTACCCAGTGGATAAAAACCCTATTAGGGTAAGGACATGGGACAAAAAGTTACCCATGGGTATATAAAAAGGAAAATCTGAAACCCATCGGGTAGCTCAAGTACGGGTATGGGATTGTACAACCCATACCCACATACCAATGCATCCATATAAAATTTGACAAGTATGGCTAAATTATCTCTACACTTTGTCCTAAATTTGTGAACTAAAAATGTATAAAACTATGTAATGTTGTTTTGATGTGTTGTTGTTCACAGGAAATTAATGTTGTTTATGATGTGTTGTTGTTTATAAGTATGTGTTGCTGTTATAATGTGTTCTTGTTTATAAATTATGATTATATGTTATTTTTTATGACTATAAGTTGTTCAAATTGATGCTTTGCAAACATGGGTAATCATCATATTAGCTACCAATTACTTTGTGTCTATGACTAGTGGGGCCCTATCATCGTATTCGTGTTCAACCGGTAGATTTGAGGCTTTTTGTTGCCGATTAGTCCTAGAATTGTGGATTTTTTTTTATTGTATAGAGTTGTGGTTTTGTCTTACCCCTAAACTTGTGTATTTGTGAAAGAAAAGATCTTGAAGCCCTGGTCCCCGATATGTTCATCTGCTTCGTCTACGGCCATTCTGCTCACCTGATCTCTCTGCTTGTTCATTTCTTCCACAAGCACCATCGGATCGTCCCTTCCCGAAACAGATCGAGTGGTTTTAGGATTACCATTGCTCTTCCCTTGCCTTTTCGCTGGTGTATCTCCTATGGTCCCTGAATCTACTCCTACTCACGTGCTTGCATAGTCTGTGTTTGATAGTATGCACCTGAGACAACTCTATGTCATCATGCTCTCATGTTTGATCTGAGGAATTGTGTATTTGAGTAGATCTACCTTTATCTCAATACTGAATTGTCTGTTGAAACTCTCCTTGAACCCCTAGGTGATTACTCGAATACTTAGATCTGGAGCTCATATCTGGTGGAGTTGTTTTGCTAGACCTCTGTTTTGGTTATTCAGGTACTGATTCGTTTGATTACTTATAATCTAATCCATGTGGAGAACACGAAAACCTCTATACCTAGCATTGATCAGCCACCAATCAAATTACCGTGGAAACTGACGAGAACCGGATTTATCATGCATCTAAATATTAGTACCCTTCTTGACGTCCTTCCTAACTTTGACGTTGTTTTCCTTTCAGCTAAACTTGAAACAATAAAAAATAAAAGCGTTTGTATTCCTATTTCCTACGCAAACTTGTTTTTCAAATACTTGTATAATCCTGAGAAAGGGGGTACAAAACATGATAGCCTACACAATCCGGATTTCATGTTGAATATCATTGGCAGTGGTGTCAGGAGTAGTAGATGAAAGTGAACCCTTAGATCTTGATCTTGATGACCTTGATGATCTAGATGATGCCGTTGGCGAACTGTTCTTGGTAGATTTCTTCCTTCTAGCCTTTCGGGGTGGCTTTGGTATGTCAGGGTACGGTGTTGATCCCGGACTACTATTTTCTGGAAGTATACCATAGGCTGATATATCTCGAGGATGGTCAAAATCTGCCAAAAAACTTGTACAAATCAGCCGGTGGTTCTCAAAACTGTTTGTTGTAATAGCACATTTTCAAATTACTTAATTATTTTTATGGAAAGTTTAACGTTTACTTATCCATTAATTAACCAGAAGAGAATAGCCCGGTTAATTAGCGAAAACCCCGCTGAAATCTGGGTACTATAGCTATATTATGATACCATAAGTATTGAGTTAAAGTTTTATAACTTATCCATGATGCACCCATTAATCCCTTTACCCCTCAACTCAGTTGTTTAATACCAATCATGTGTGCCTGCAGCTCTGATGCCCCATCATGATTATTAATGAAATAACAGAAGATTGCTAAGCATAAACGGCAACATGGCAGCACGTCCCTAGGATAACGATTAACGAACGGCAAGTATCCTTCCCCATTTACACATTCCACTATAATAAACAAGACACGATCTTATTGTAGAAAAAAAAACATGACAGAATCTTCTAACATGATGTCAACATAAGGAACTGAGACCAAAACATGTGAGCCACTACCAGAACTGAAGATCTGAAAAATACCTTGAGAACTCCAGGAGGTACCTGTAGACGGTCCGGAATTGCTCAGCGTTGAAACTTCCGGCGTACCCTTCATGTCGTTCATCTGCAAATTAAGGACAAATTGAAACTATGTCAGTTTCCCATTAGATCATGACCAATGGGGATTATCGAGAAGAGGATGAGTCACAAGAGATTTGTAGTCCTGTTCTGAATTCTGTGAGTTATGCATATACCCAGCTAGGAGTAGGAGAAGTAGCAGCACTCCCCGTTGGGCTATCCCAACCGATATGCGCGACATGCTTCACGTCTATGGGATGACCAATCTCCATCTCTTGCTCCTTCACCACTGCTAGCATGGCATACACCAGGGAAGGGTGAATAAAGATAAGGAAAAGGAAGTTTGCAACTGAACGCAATAAGACATGAAGAATATTGCATACCAAAGATTTGAGTAATAACCCTGAGGCCCTTGAAGACCCCCTTCATCTTGTAAGCCATCAGTGGATGTTGTGCACAGATACCGGCTGAAGCCTTTCAAATGCAGAAGCAGAAGACACCAAGGTGAGCAATGAGCTCTACTTCCTGAAAGAATTTTCATCAGCGATGGTACGACCAGAAGCTAGATCGATTTCCCGTATCACACACGACACAGAAGGAGAAGTGGTAGATGTGTAAATTGATGGTGCGCATACCTCAACATAGAAGGTGATACGGCCTCTCTTCTTGCTAGTTCAATGAGGCGTGTCTCCTCCCATCCTTCAACAATGGCATTAAAGACATCATCCACAGGATGGCCTTATTTGCCAGGACATATACAAGCTGGCAGCACATTTCGTATAAAGAAAGGAGCTGTCAAATTATATGAATATTCTAATGCTTACTCTCGGAATAAAGACAAATATGAGACTATATGGATCTGTCGACCAGAAACTCTTGTCTCCATACATTAGTACTTTGATTTGAGTTGTCAGTAAATGATTGGGATGCAATTTGAAACAATAAACAAACACAGGTGAATAAGATATTCATTCGCAATCTAACTGTAAGGAGTACAGTTGCATTGTTTTGATGTTCTGGGCCACTCGTTCTTCCGCTGTATACCGGCTATTGTTTGACAGACGAGAGCTAGGATCTGAGTTGGTGGACTACATTATACGAGATCGATGCAGCCACGTTGAGGACACATGGCTCTTAATCAGTCAAGAAGCGCGTTTCTTGGATACTGCCAGATCTCGAAAGCCCATGAAACATTTTCTGGGCCAACTGATCGGGCATTCGACATCATTTACGTTACTACGCATAGTGCAGCTGAAAAATGACAACGTCCATACACAAAGTCTTAATTTCTGTTACTTTGTTTTATGTACATGTAAAAAAAGTTATTCTTATCGGTCAAAACATGTCTAGCGTTGGTATGGTCTCCAAAACACAATCCTGACTCTATTTCTTTGACAAGACATTAAATCTAACAATATATAGATACTATTTTTTCGGCCAACCAGAGAAAGCTTTGAGTTCCTAATCAAGATTGATCCAAAAGACAATTCGGATACTAGATACCACATTGGAATTATGAGTATGTCAACATCTATCGAACATCGAAGAACATTGTCACATCCTAGCTAGTTCATGCATTAGAGTGTTGCATCATGTTTGCTTTTTCAGAAAACTTGAAATGGGGATGACAGAACCCCCAGCACCCCCCCCCGAAACAACTAGGGTTTACTAAAATTATTTTCAATGAACCTGAAATGCCCTTCTAAAAAGTCCACCCTTTTTGTTTTGGGTTAGAACCTCTGACAAAATGGGTTCACATTTTTCTAGGACACATAAGGTCATTGGATTAAATTATTACCTATTTGCGTTTGGGCATTTAAATGCTATAAAATATTTTAAATGCCTAAATAATTCTGGAAATAAGTGTGGGCAGTTGGAAATAATCTAAACAGAGCCCCTGATTATTTTCAAGATTTTTGAAAGTGCCCAACTATTTTTAATAAAGCCACACGGTTACAGAAAAATAGAAAAACAGAAATTAAAAGAGAGGGAGGGAACTTACCTGGCCGCAGCCCACCAGCCGGCCCACCTGGCGGCCCAGCGCTATGCTGGCTCATGCCAGCCAGCTGCTCCGTCCCCTCCAGGCAGGCAGAGAGGTGACGCCGGCGAGCACGAGCTCGCCACGGCGCCACCTGCTTGCCGCCCGCGCCCCTGGACACCTGGGCGAGCCCCACGTCGCCGCCCCGACCCCGCGGACACCTCACTCGCTCCCCTGCCTCTCTCCCTCGCTCCCCCGCACCATGGCCGACGCTGTCGTGCCCGCGCCACCGTAGTTCTCGCGTCCTCCATCGTCCCAGTGCCGCGCCACCGTGTCCAGAAGCTTCGCCGCCCTCCTCTCCTTCGAGCAAGCCGAGCCCCGAGCGCTCGCTTGCCCCAAAGCCTTTGCACCGACCTCACCCGACTCCGCCACCGCCGGAGATCCCCTTCGCCGTCACCGCCACAACAGTTCGTCCCCGGCCGCGCCGTCTGCTCCTACGTGATCGCCGTGAGCTGCTGCAACTCCCCATCCTCTCCATTCTCTCTCTCGAGCACCGTAGCGACTGCACGAAGCATCACCGCACGCGTCGCCACCGAGCTCGTCGCCGACGTGACTCCGGCCACCCACCGGCCACACCACCATGGCCAACACTCTCACCGCATCACGAGGAGTCCGTAGCACCACTCCACGCGCCTCACCGTGCCCCGTAGCCTCGGGTTCGACCTTGCCCGAACTCCGGCGACCGCCAAGGTCGTCGCCGGCGACGTTCCCGGCCACCCCGAGCTCCACCACTGCCACCAAACGACGCGGCTCGCTCCCCGCGTCCCGTAGATGCCCTCCGCCGCCCTTTTGGTCGCCGGAGCACGAAACCGCACTCCCACCGCCGCGTCTGGCCTCGCCGACGGCTAAATGCTGGCGGGTTTGACCCCGTTGACCTTGACTGGGTGGGCCCAGGTTGACTCCCCCTGAGTCTATGACAGGTGGGGCCCGCCATGCAACTAACCCAGGATTAGCGCTAACTAAATTTAGTTAGTTTAACTAACTACTGACAGACGGGACCCACTGGTCAGTTTGACCTGGACCAGCTCCGTTGACCGCTGACGTCACCCTGACGCATTAATCCTTTTACTGGAATTATTCTTATACAGGAAATTCTAGAAAATAGTACAAACTTCAAAAATTCATAGAAATTAATCTATAACTCCAAATGCAAAGATTTATATATGAAAAATGATCAGAAAAATCCAATCTTTCCATCTGTACTGGTTTCATGCATGTCAGAACACTTTAACCCTGCTGTTTAGGTGAAACAAGCTAATGCACTAATATGACCTTTTACTTTGGGCTAGCATTTGAATCCTTGATTCAAATGGACTCAAACCATTCTGTCCCAAGTTGCATTAGACATAACACACACCATTTTGCCATGTCATTGCATGCATCATATTGTTGCATATTGCCATGTGGTGATTGTGTTTCGATGTGTTCTTCGTGGTAGGTTCTGCCTCCGAGGATATTCTCGAGTATCCAACTGAAGGGCAGTATCCCACTACCACTCCGCCAGGCAAGCAACCCATTGATCATTTCGATACAAACCCATCTTCCCGCTTCTGCTCTCGTTTACTGCATCAAGACAACGCGTTTCAAACTGATGTGTGTTGCGGTAGTTGAACCCACTTCCTCTGCATGACCTGTCATTGCCACATTAACTAGATGAAACCCACTAGCATGTGTAGGAGTTGATTGAGCCATGTTTGTGTTTCCTACTGTCGGTGTCAAAATCGGCGGATCTCGGGTAGGGGGTCCCGAACTGTGCGTCAAGGCCGGATGGTAACAGGAGACAAGGGACACGAAGTTTACCCAGGTTCGGGCCCTCTCGATGGAGGTAAAGCCCTACTCCTGCTTGATTAATATTGATGATATGGGTAGTACAAGAGTAGATCTACCACGAGATCAAGGAGGCTAAACCCTAGAAGCTAGCCTATGGTATGAATGAACCCTCCGGTTTATATAGACACCAGATAGGGTTAGGGTTACACAAAGTCGGTTACAATGGTAGGAGATCTTAAATATCCGCATCGCCAAGCTTGCCTTCCACGCCAAGGAAAGTCCCTTCCGGACACGGGACGAAGTCTTCAATCTTGTATCTTCATAGTCATGGAGTCCGGCTGAAGGTATAGTCCGGCTACCCGGACACCCCCTAATCTAGGACTCCCTCAGTAGCCCCTGAACCAGGCTTCAATGACGACGAGTCCGGCGCGCAAATTGTCTTCGGCATTGCAAGGCGGGTTCCTCCTCCAAGTCCTTCATAGAAGATCGTAAGAACCAAGAGTAGTGTCCGGCTCTGCAAAATAAGTTTCCACATATTGCCATAGAGAGAATAATATTAACACAAATCAAATCTGCTGACGTATTCCGCAGTGCGTCATTACACTACGGCCAAGTCCTTTACTCGAATCGTTTTTTCTTTTCCACCTCAGCATGTTTTGCGAGGCGGTTTCCTTGGCACGTCTTGTCAAAGCAGAGATCGTGTCCCCCTTTTACGGGATTCTCATCAATACGGACGTGGGTAACCCAATCGTGCCCGTTAGCACGTTTCGTCGATTAAAGGCGAGTCCCAAGCGGTTACGGGGAGGGCTCTTGGTATTCAACCTCTTATAAAGAGACCAAGGCCTTACTCCTTTCAATCTCAAGCGAGTTCGCCCGTCGCCTCGAGTTCCAACACCCTAGGCTCCAGATTCCAGGCGCTTCGGACCTTCGACAATGTCCGGCTCTGACCTTCAAGGCCGATGGACGCCTTCCTCCGTCACGGAGGAGGACGTGCTAAAGTTGAGAGAGGCTAAGTTCTTGACCGGCGAAATTTCGCACCGGTTGCCTGCTCAAGGGCCGGCCATTCCTAGTCCCCAGCCCGGCGAGAGCGTGGTGTTCATGTCTCACTTCCTTCGGGGGTTAGTGAGGGAGTCCTAGATTAGGGGGTGTTCGGGTAGCCGGACTATACCTTCGCCGGACTCCTGGAGTATGAAGATACAAGATTGAAGACTTCGTCCCGTGTCCGGATGGGACTTTCCTTGGCGTGGAAGGCAAGCCTAGCGATGCGGATATTCAAGATCTCCTACCATTGTAACCGACTCTGTGTAACCCTAACCCTATCCGGTGTCTATATAAACTGGAGGGTTGTAGTCCGTAGGACAATCATCTTCATACATAATCATACCATAGGCTAGCTTCTAGGGTTTAGCCTCATTGATCTCGTGGTAGATCTACTCTTGTACTACCCATATCATCAATATTAATCAAGCAAGAGTAGGGTATTACCTCCATCGAGAGGGCCCGAACCTGGGTAAAAACATCGTGTCCCTTGTCTCCTATTACCATCCGGTCTTGACGCACAGTTCGGGACCCCCTACCCGAGATCCGCCGGTTTTGACACCGACATTGGTGCTTTCATTGAGAGTTCCTCTGTGTCGTCGCCTTTTAGGCCCGATGCCTCCTTTGATCATCAACAACGATGAGGTCCAGGGTGAGACTTTTCTCCCCGGACAAATCTTCGTCTTCGGCGGCTTCGCTCTGCGGGCCAATTCGCTTGGTCACCTGGAGCAAATTGAAAGCTACGCCCCTGGCCGTCAAGTTAGGTTTGGAAGCTTAAACTACACGGCTGATATCCGCGGAGACTTGATCTTCGACGTGTTTGAGCCACAGCCAAGCGCGTCGCACTATCTCGAGGGGCATGGTCTAGCTCTGCCTCCGAACAGTGTCCTGAAGGCCGCACACGCGCCGGTTTCGACCCTCAAATCGGAGCCCATTGCGCTAATTAAGGATGAGAGGTTGGACGTCACCTCGGGGGCTGCAATCTTGAAGGCGATCGAGCCGAACGCCAGCCCCGCACTCCGTGTGACCCATGACTCCGAGGGTCCGGACTCTTCCCCGGACTCCGAAACCCCCGCGCCCCTGCCAATCGAATCCGATTGGGCGCCGATAATGGAGTTCACCGCCGCGGACATCTTTCAGCACTCGCCTTTTGGCAACATCCTGAATTCTCTCAAGTCTCTCTCTCTATTAGGAGAGCCCCGGCCGGACTACGGTCAGCAAGGATGGGATACGGACGATGAAGAAATTCAAAGCCCACCCACCACCCACTTGGTAGCCATCGTCGACAACCTTAACGACGTGCTCAACTTCGACTCCGCAGACATCGACAGCATGGATGACGATGCAGGAGATACCGATGAACCAACGCCCATAGAGCATTGGACAGCCACCTCATCTCACGATGTGTACATGGTGGATACCCCTAAAGGAAGTGACAACGAGGAAAAAGGGGATGGAACGGGAGATCGACCCCCCGGAAAGCAATCAAAGCGTCGGCATAAACGCCGACCCAAGCCCCGCCTCGATAAAAACCCAGCCATAGAGCAGGACAAGCCGGTAGACGACGAGCAGGCTTAGAGCAGCCATCCGAACAGGGCAACACGGACAGAGAAACCGAAACACCCTCCCCCGGCAAAAACGGCATTCCGGACGGCCTTACGCCGGATAAATACATGGAGCAGAAGAGTCTCCACAAGAGGCTCGTCGCAACTGCACGCAGCCTGAAAAAGCAGAAACAGAAGCTAAAGACAGCGGAAGATGCACTCCGGATTAGATGGAGTAAAGTATTCAACACCGCAGATAAATACGGCGACGGTCGCCGCACTAAAAGCTATCCGAAAAGAAAGCTACTGCCTGAATTTGACGAAGAGGCCCTAGAGCCCTCACATTCAAAAAATAAGAATGCCACACGGTCGGATAGACGACCCCATAAAGCGGCAAATGGCGCCGCACTTAAATCGGTATGCGACCTACCTAAGGATTCGCATCATGGCCCTGCTAGGTCCATTTATGGGCCAAGAAAGCAAGCTCTTGTAAGCAATGCAAAAAAGCCATCATTAGAATCCGGCACACCCAAATACAGGGGCGCCGCACATCCCCTATGTTTCACCGATGAGGTTCTGGATTATGAATTTCCAGAAGGATTCAAACCCGTCAACATAGAGGCATTGAAGGAAATATGCCCTAGAGGCAATAATAAAGTTATTATTTAATTCCTCATATATCATGATAAATGTTTATTATTCATGCTAGAATTGTATTAGCCGGAAACATAATACATGTGTGAATATATAAACAAATAGAATGTCACTAGTATGCCTCTACTTGACTAGCTCGTTAATCAAAGATGGTTATGTTTCCTAACCATAAACAAAGAGTTGTTATTTGATTAACGAGGTCACATCATTAGTTGAATGATCTGATTGACATGACCCATTCCATTAGCTTAGCACCCGATCGTTTAGTATGTTGCTATTGCTTTCTTCATGACATATACATGTTCCTATGACTATGAGATTATGCAACTCCCGTTTATCGGAGGAACACTTTGTGTGCTACCAAACGTCACAACGTAACTGGGTGATTATAAAGGTGCTCTACAGGTGTCTCCAAAGGTACTTGTTGGGTTGGCGTATTTCGAGATTAGGATTTGTCACTCCGATAGTCGGAGAGGTATCTCTGGGCCCTCTCGGTAATGCACATCACATAAGCCTTGCAAGCATTACAATTAATATGTTAGTTGTGAGATGATGTATTACGGAACGAGTAAAGAGACTTGCCGGCAACGAGATTGAACTAGGTATTGGATACCGACGATCGAATCTCGGGCAAGTAACATACCGATGACAAAGGGAACAATGTATATTGTTATGCGGTCTGACCGATAAAGATCTTCGTAGAATATGTAGGAGCCAATATGGGCATCCAGGTCCCGCTATTGGTTATTGACCGGAGACATGTCTCGGTCATGTCTACATTGTTCTCGAACCGTAGGGTCCGCACGCTTAAAGTTACGATGATAGTTATTATGAGTTTATGCATTTTGATGTACCGAAGTTAGTTCGGAGTCCCGGATGTGATCACGGACATGACGAGGAGTCTCGAAATGGTCGAGACATAAAAATCGATATATTGGAAGCCTATATTTGGACATCGGAATGGTTCCGAATGAAATCGGCATTTTACTGGAGTACCGGGGGGTTACCGGAACCCCCCCGGGGGTTAATGGGCCCATATGGGCCTTAAGGGAAAAGAGGAGGGGCGGCCAGGGTAGGCTGCGCGCCCCCTCCCCCTAGTCCGAATAGGACAAGGAAGGGGGGGCGGCGCCCCACTTTTCCCTTTCCCCCTCTCTCCTTCCTTCTCCTACAAGGCAAGGGAGAGGAGTCCTACTCCAGGTGGGAGTAGGACTCCTCCTGGCGCACCCCTTTGGGGTCGGCCGCGCCCTCCCCTCCCCTCCTTTATATACGGGGGCAGGGGCACCCTAGAACACACAAGTTGATCTTCGTGATCGTTCCTTAGCCGTGTGCGGTGCCCCCCTCAATAATATTCCACCTCGGTCATATCGTTGCAGTGCTTAGGCGAAGCCTTGCGTCGGTAGAACATCATCATCGTCATCACGCCGTCGTGCTGACGAAACTCATCCCCGAAGCTTTGCTGGATCGGAGCCCGGGGAGCGTCATCGAGCTGAACGTGTGCTAAGAACTCGGAGGTGCCGGAGTAATGGTGCTTGGATCGGTTGGATCGGGAAGACGTACGACTACTTCCACTACGTTGCGTCAACGCTTCCGCTTCGGTCTACGAGGGTACGTAGACAACACTCTCTCCTCTCGTTGCTATGCATCACCATGATCTTGCGTGTGCGTAGGAATTTTTTTGAAATTACTACGTTCCCCAACAGTAGTATCAGAGCCTAGGTTTTTATGGTTTGATGTTATATGCACGAGTAGAACACAAGTGAGTTGTGGACGATATAAGTCATACTGCCTACCAGCATGTCATACTTTGGTTCGGCGGTATTGTTGGATGAAGCGACCTGGACCGACATTACGCGTACGCTTACGCGAGACTGGTTCTACCGACGTGCTTTGCACACAGGTGGCTGGCGGGTGTCAGTTTCTCCAACTTTAGTTGAACCGAGTATGGCTACGCCCGGTCCTTGCGAAGGTTAAAATGGAGTCTATTTGACAAACTATCGTTGTGGTTTTGATGCGTAGGTGAGATTGGTTCTTGCTTAAGCCCGTAGCAGCCACGTAAAACTTGCAATAAACAAAGTAGAGGACGTCTAACTTGTTTTTGCAGGGCATGTTGTAATGTGATATGGTGAAGACATGATGCTAAATTTTATTGTATGAGATGATCATGTTTTGTAACCGAGTTATTGGCAACTGGCAGGAGCCATATGGTTGTCGCTTTATTGTATGCAATGCAATCGCCCTGTAATGCTTTACTTTATCACTAAGCGGTAGCGATAGTCGTAGAAGCATAAGATAGGCGAGACGACAACGATGCTACGATGGAGATCAAGGTGTCGCGCCGGTGACGATGGTGATCATGACGGTGCTTCGGAGATGGAGATCACAAGCACAAGATGATGATGGCCATATCATATCACTTATATTGATTGCATGTGATGTTTATATTTTTTATGCATCTTATCTTGCTTTGATTGACGGTAGCATTATAAGATGATCTCTCACTAAATTATCAAGAAGTGTTCTCCCTAAGTATGCACCGTTGCCAAAGTTCGTCGTGCCCAGACACCACGTGATGATCGGGTGTGATAAGCTCTACGTCCATCTACAACGGGTGCAAGCCAGTTTTGCACACGCAGAATACTCGGGTTATACTTGACGAGCCTAGCATATGCAGATATGGCCTCGGAACACGGAGACCGGAAGGTCGAGCGTGAATCATATAGTAGATATGATCAACATAATGATGTTCACCATTGAAGACTAATCCATTTCACGTGATGATCGGTTATGGTTTAGTTGATTTGGATCACGTGATCACTTAGAAGATTAGAGGGATGTCTATCTAAGTGGGAATTCTTAAGTAATATGATTAACTGAACTTAAATTTATCATGAACTTAGTCCCTGATAGTATCTTCCTTGTTTATGTTAATTGTAGATAGATGGCCCGTGCTGTTGTTCTGTTGAATTTTAATGCGTTCCTTGAGAAAGCAAAGTTGAAAGATGATGGTAGCAATTACACGGACTGGGTCCGTAACTTGAGGATTATCCTCATTGCTGCACATAAGAGTTACGCCCTGGAAGCACCGCTGGGTGCCAGGCCTGCTGCTGATGCAACTGACGACGTTAAGAACGTCTGGCAGAGCAAAGCTGATGACTACTCGATAGTTCAATGTGCTATGCTTTACGGCTTAGAACAGGGACTTCAACGACGTTTTGAACGTCATGGGGCATATGAGATGTTCCAAGAGTTGAAGTTAATATTCCAACAGAATGCCCGGATTGAGAGATATGAAGTCTCCAATAAGTTCTATAGCTGCAAGATGGAGGAGAATAGTTCTGTCAGTGAGCATATACTCAAAATGTCTGGGTATTGTAATCACTTGATTCAACTGGGAGTTAATCTTCCGGATGATTGCGTCATTGACAGAATTCTCCAATCACTTCCACCAAGCTACAAAAGCTTCGTGATGAACTATAATATGCAAGGGATGGATAAGACGATTCCCGAGCTCTTCGCAATGCTAAAGGCTGCGGAGGTAGAAATCAAGAAGGAGCATCAAGTGTTGATGGTCAACAAGTCCACTAGTTTCAAGAAAAAGGGCAAAGGGAAAAAGAAGGGGAACTTCAAGAAGAACAGCAAGCAAGTTGTTGCTCAAGAGAAGAAACCCAAGTCTGGACCTGAGCCTGAAACTGAGTGCTTCTACTGCAAGCAGACTGGTCACTGGAAGCGGAACTGCCCCCAAGTATTTGGCGGATAAGAAGGATGGCAAGGTGAACAAAGGTATATGTGATATACATGTTATTGATGTGTACCTTACTAGAGCTCGCAGTAGCACCTGGGTATTTGATACTGGTTCTGTTGCTAATATTTGCAACTCGAAACAGGGACTACGGATTAAGTGAACACTGGCAAAGGACGAGGTGACGATGCGCGTGGGAAATGGTTCCAAAGTCGATGTGATCGCGGTCGGCACGCTACCTCTACATCTACCTTCAAGATTAGTATTAGACCTAAATAATTGTTATTTGGTGCCAGCGTTGAGCATGAACATTATATATGGATCTTGTTTGATGCGAGAGGTTATTCATTTAAATCAGAGAATAATGGTTGTTCTATTTATATGAGTAATATCTTTTATGGTCATGCACCCTTGAAGAGTGGTCTATTTTTGATGAATCTCGATAGTAGTGATACACATATTCATAATGTTGAAGCCAAAAGATGCAGAGTTGATAATGATAGTGCAACTTATTTGTGGCACTGCCGTTTGGGTCATATCGATGTAAAGCGCATGAAGAAACTCCATACTGATGGACTTTTGGAACCACTTGATTATGAATCACTTGGTACTTGCGAACCGTGCCTCATGGGCAAGATGACTAAAACACCGTTCTCCGGTACTATGGAGAGAGCAACAGATTTGTTGGAAATCATACATACAGATGTATGTGGTCCGATGAATATTGAAGCTCGTGGCGGATATCGTTATTTTCTCACCTTCACAGATGATTTAAGCAGATATGGGTATATCTACTTAATGAAACACAAGTCTGAAACATTTGAAAAGTTCAAAGAATTTCATAGTGAAGTTGAAAATCATCGTAACAAGAAAATAAAGTTTCTACGATCTGATCGTGGAGGAGAATATTTGAGTTACGAGTTTGGTCTACATTTGAAACAATGCAGAATAGGTTCGCAACTCACGCCACCCGGAACACCACAACGTAATGGTGTGTCCGAACGTCGTAATCGTACTTTACTTGATATGGTGCGATCTATGATGTCTCTTACAGATTTACCGCTATCGTTTTGGGGTTATGCTTTAGAGACGGCCGCATTCACGTTAAATAGAGCACCATCAAAATCCGTTGAGACGACGCCTTATGAACTATGGTTTGGCAAGAAACCAAAGTTGTCGTTTCTTAAAGTTTGGGGCTGCGTTGCGTATGTGAAAAAACTTCAACCTGATAAGCTCGAACCCAAATCGGAGAAATGTGTCTTCATAGGATACCCAAAAGAAACTGTTGGGTACACCTTCTATCACAGATCCGAAGGGAAGACATTCGTTGCTAAAGATGGATCCTTTCTAGAGAAGGAGTTTCTCTCGAAAGAAGTGAGTGGGAGGAAAGTAGAACTTGATGAGGTAACTATACCTGCTCCCTTATTGGGAAATAGCACATCACAGGAACCAGTTTCTGTGACGTCTAAACCAATTGGTGAGGAAGTTAATGATGATGATCATGCAACTTCATATCAAGTTACTACAGAGCCTCGTAGATCAACCAGAGTAAGATCCGCACCAGAGTGGTACGGCAATCCTGTTCTGGAAATCATGCTACTAGATCATGGTGAACCTGCGAACTATGAAGAAGCGATGGTGAGCCCAGATTCCGCAAAATGGCTTGAAGCCATGAAATCTGAGATGGGATCCATGTATGAGAACAAAGTGTGGACTTTGGTTGACTTTCCCGATGGTCGGCAAGCAATTGAGAATAAATGGATCTTCAAGAAGAAGGCTGACGCTGACGGTAATGTTACTGTCTACAAAGCTCGACTTGTCGCAAAAGGTTTTCGACAAGTTCAAGGGATTGACTACGATGAGACCTTCTCACCCGTAGCGATGCTTAAGTCTGTCCGAATCATGTTAGCAATTGCCGCATTTTATGATTATGAAATTTGGCAGATGGATGTAAAAACTGCATTCCTGAATGGATTTCTGGAAGAAGAGTTGTATATGATGCAACTAGAAGGTTTTATCGATCCAAAGGGAGCTAACAAAGTGTGAAAGCTCCAGTGATCCATTTATGGACTGGTGCAAGCCTCTCGGAGTTGGAATAAACACTTTGATAGTGTGATCAAAGCATTTGGGTTTGTACAGACTTTTGGAGAAGCCTGTATTTACAAGAAAGTGAGTGGGAGCTCTGTAGCATTTCTGATATTATATGTCGATGACATATTACTAATCGGAAATGATATAGAATTTCTGGATAGCATAAAGGGATACTTGAATAAGAATTTTTCAATGAAAGACCTCGGTGAAGCTGCATACATATTGGGCATCAAGATCTATAGAGATAGATCAAGACACTTAATTGGACTTTCACAAAGCACATACCTTGACAAAGTTTTGAAGAATTTCAAAATGGATCAAGCAAAGAAAGGATTCTTGCATGTACTACAAGGTGTGAAGTTGAGTAAGACTCAATGCCCGACCACTGCAGAAGATAGAGAGAAAATGAAAGATGTTCCCTATGCTTCAGCCATAGGCTCTATCATGTATGCAATGATGTGTACCAGACCTGATGTGTGTCTTGCTATAAGTTTAGCAGGGAGGTACCAAAGTAATCCAGGAGTGGATCACTGGACAGCGGTCAAGAACATCCTGAAGTACCTGAAAAGAACTAAGGATATGTTTCTCATATATGGAGGTGACAAAGATCTCATCGTAAACGGTTACGTTGATGCAAGCTTTGACACTGATCCGGACGATTCTAAATCGCAAACCGGATACGTGTTTACATTAAACGGTGGAGCTGTCAGTTGGTGCAGTTCTAAACAAAGCGTCGTGGCGGGATCTACATGTGAAGCGGAGTACATAGCTGCTTCGGAAGCAGCAAATGAAGGATTCTGGATGAAGGAGTTCATATCCGATCTAGGTGTCATACCTAGTGCATCGGGTCCAATGAAAATCTTTTGTGACAATACTGGTGCAATTGCCTTGGCAAAGGAATCCAGATTTCACAAGAGAACCAAGCACATCAAGAGACGCTTCAACTCCATCCGGGATCTAGTCCAGGTGGGAGACATAGAGATTTGCAAGATACATACGGATCTGAATGTAGCAGACCCATTGACTAAGCCTCTTCCACGAGCAAAATATGATCAGCACCAAAACTCCATGGGTGTTAGAATCATTACTGTGTAATCTAGATTATTGACTCTAGTGCAAGTGGGAGACTGAAGGAAATATGCCCTAGAGGCAATAATAAAGTTGTTATTTATTTCCTCATATATCATGATAAATGTTTATTATTCATGCTAGAATTGTATTAGCCGGAAACATAATACATGTGTGAATATATAAACAAATAGAATGTCACTAGTATGCCTCTACTTGACTAGCTCGTTAATCAAAGATGGTTATGTTTCCTAACCATAAACAAAGAGTTGTTATTTGATTAACGAGGTCACATCATTAGTTGAATGATCTGATTGACATGACCCATTCCATTAGCTTAGCACCCGATCGTTTAGTATGTTGCTATTGCTTTCTTCATGACTTATACATGTTCCTATGACTATGAGATTATGCAACTCCCGTTTATCGTAGGAACACTTTGTGTGCTACCAAACGTCACAACGTAACTGGGTGATTATAAAGGTGCTCTACAGGTGTCTCCAAAGGTACTTGTTGGGTTGGCGTATTTCGAGATTAGGATTTGTCACTCCGATAGTCGGAGAGGTATCTCTGGGCCCTCTCGGTAATGCACATCACATAAGCCTTGCAAGCATTACAACTAATATGTTAGTTGTGAGATGATGTATTACGGAACGAGTAAAGAGACTTGCCGGCAATGAGATTGAACTAGGTATTGGATACCGACGATCGAATCTCGGGCAAGTAACATACCGATGACAAAGGGAACAACGTATATTGTTATGCGGTCTGACCGATAAAGATCTTCGTAGAATATGTAGGAGCCAATATGGGCATCCAGGTCCCGCTATTGGTTATTGACCGGAGACGTGTCTCGGTCATGTCTACATTGTTCTCGAACCGTAGGGTCCGCACGCTTAAAGTTACGATGACAGTTATTATGAGTTTAAGCATTTTGATGTACCGAAGTTAGTTTGGAGTCCCGGATGTGATCACGGACATGACGAGGAGTCTCGAAATGGTCGAGACATAAAGATCGATATATTGGAAGCCTATATTTTGACATCGGAATGGTTCCAAATGAAATCGGCATTTTACTGGAGTACCGGGGGGTTACCGGAACACCCCCCCCCCCCCGAGGGGGGGTTAATGGGCCCATATGGGCCTTAAGGGAAAAGAGGAGGGGCGGCCAGGGCAGGCCGCGCGCCCCCTCCCCCTAGTCCGAATAGGACAAGGAAGGGGGGGCGGCGCCCCCCTTTTCCCTTTCCCCCTCTCTCCTTCCTTCTCCTACAAGGCAAGGGAGAGGAGTCCTACTCCCGGTGGGAGTAGGACTCCTCCTGGCGCACCCCTTTGGGGCCGGCCACGCCCTCCCCTCCCCTCCTTTACATACGGGGGAAGGGGGGCACCCTAGAACACACAAGTTGATCTTCGTGATCGTTCCTTAGCCATGTGCGGTCCCCCTCCACCATATTCCACCTCGGTCATGTCGTTGCAGTGCTTAGGCGAAGCCCTGCGTTGGTAGAACATCATCATCGTCATCACGCCATCGTGCTGACGGAACTCATCCCCGAAGCTTTGCTGGATCGGAGCT
Organism: Aegilops umbellulata; assembly: GCA_032464435.1. Classification (NCBI taxonomy): domain Eukaryota; kingdom Viridiplantae; phylum Streptophyta; class Magnoliopsida; order Poales; family Poaceae; genus Aegilops; species Aegilops umbellulata. Next base: position 537,028,003 of record CP136055.1, read on the forward strand.
CGGGGAGCGTCATCGAGCTGAACGTGTGCTAAGAACTCGGAGGTGCCGGAGTAACGGTGCTTGGATCGGTCGGATCGGGAAGACGTACGACTACTTCCACTACGTTGCGTCAACGCTTCCGCTTAGGTCTACGAGGGTACGTAGACAACACTCTCCCCTCTCGTTGCTATGCATCACCATGATCTTGGTTGTGCGTAGGAATTTTTTTGAAATTACTACGTTCCCCAACAGGCATTTGATGGAACAACAGACCCCGGAGTCTGGATCGAGGACTATATCCTCCACATACATATGGCCGGAGGAGATGATCTCCACGCCGTTAAATAGTTACCCCTCAAGCTTAAAGGGCCAGCCCGGCATTGGCTCAAGAGCCTTCCCGAAAACACAATTGGAAGTTGAGAAGAGCTCGAGGATGCTTTCCGAGCAAATTTTCAAGGGACCTATGTCCGCCCTCCGGATGCAGACGATCTTAGTCACACAACTCAACAACCCAGAGAATCAGCTCGGCAGTTCTGGAATAGATTCCTCACTAAAAAGAATCAGATAGTCGACTGTCCGGACGCCGAAGCCTTAGCAGCTTTCAGGCATAATGTCCGAGACGAATGGCTCGCCAGACACCTCGGCCAGGAAAAGCCAAGAACAATGGCCGCACTCACAAGACTCATGACCCGCTTTTGCGCAGGAGAGGACAGCTGGTTGGCAAGGTGCAGCCCCAGCGACCCAAGTACATCCGAAACTAGGGATGGAAACGGAAAACCGCGACGCAACAAGGATCATCGCCGGACTAAAGAAAAAAGTCCGAAGAGCACGACAGTCAATGCCGGATTCAAAGGCTCACGACAAAATCAGACAAGACCACCCCTCCAGGATAACAGGGATGATCCGTCCAACTTAAATAAAATTTTGGACAGGATATGTCAGATACACAGTACTCCTGGGAAGCCTGCTAACCATACCCACAGAGATTGTTGGGTTTTCAAACAATCTGGTAGACTCGACGCCGAACACAAGGGGCTTGACACATCAAGCGAAGACGAGGACGAACCCCAAAAGCAGAGCACCAGGAAACAAAAGAACTTCCCACAAGAAGTAAAAACAGTGAACTCACTTCACATAAGAAAATGTGCGGCGCCCATAAAGGTACGCATCACGAGACCTATCCCCAAAGGGTCCCGCCACTGGTTGTTAAAACTAATCATCTTCGATCAGCTAGATTATTCTAGAAATATCAAGAACGCAGGCTGGACTGCCTTGATACTCGATCCAATAATCGGCGGATTCCAGTTTTCAAATGTCCTTATGGACGGTGGCAGTGGACTAAACCTGATATATCAGGACACAATCCATCACATGGGGATAACCCAGCAGGAATCCGCCGCAGCAAAACCTCCTTTCAAGGGGTAGCACCTGGTCCGGACACCCATTGTATGGGTTTTCTCCGGCTCGAAGTTATATTTGGCTCTGCCGATAACTTCTGTCATGAAAAGCTGACCTTCCATGTCGTCCCGTTCTCAAGTCGCTATCAAGCACTACTGGGACGCGAAGCTTTCGCTCGCTTTAACGCAATACCGCATTACGCATCTCTCACGCTTAAGATGCCCGGCCCACGAGGCATCATCTCTTTGAAGGGGAAGCACTAAAGTGCACCTCCCCCAAGCGGAGGACTGTGCGGCCGCTTTGACAGCCCCACAGTAAAATGGCCTCACCGGCCAAAAAACATCGAAATAGGTCATTAAAGACCACGAACGCGGATAGACGAGTTCGGTATAAATTCATCATTAATGCAGGCTTAATGGCCATATACCCCCGCACTAGGGGCTACATGCAGAGACAATAAAGCTCAATTTTATATATTATACTTCATTTATTTTAAAAAAAATTTGTTCAGCACGACCCGTTTTCAATTTAGTTCCTCTCTTTTACAGATGAACGTCGTGCGGCGCCCGTCCAGGATACGGCACAACGGAGACACATGCGCAGACGTGCAGTCGGGACCCGTCTTAAAGGATTCTTTTTAGATTAAGACCCTGTGTAAACCTTTTTACTGTCTCTTGTTGCTACACATCCCCTGGTTTTTTCCGATATAACCAAGGAGGAGGCTGGCGTCTTGGCATGTGGCCACGTCAGAATTTTTTGCACGTACCTGGACACTAGGGGCTTTTTTAGCAAAGAGTGTTGTTTCGCCCGCACTCATAAAGACCGAACACCTTAGGGAGTGTTCAGCGTCGCGAGTTTTGGCATTATATGCATCAGCTCCGAATCATGTCTTTGGTCAAATGTTGGGTTGCCCGGCTCCTGAGTTCGGCTACCTTACGTTCCGCTCTATCGGCTAAGGTAGCACCAGGAGAACTACTGCGATTGTGCCCTGGTTCGGCCGGGCGAGCACCTCAGTAGAGAAAGCCGAAAACTGACTGTCATGATGTAGCGTGAGACTGGTCAGCCACTCGATGACCTATCAGAATCTATCGGATTCCTCCGCTTTAACGAAGGGCCGCTTCCCGGTCAGGCACATACGTGCCCCGAACTCGGGCGAGCGCAGTCGCCACTAATGGGCTACCTAAATAGTCCCACTGTCAACCTCCTATGGCTAAGTGAAAGTGTTAAAGCATTATAGTCCGGTTGCCTGGCCCGCTGCGCTATCACCTCCTTTGTAGGACCAAGAAGTTGGGTTAAGTGTGAAAATGCATATTCTGCGAGCACCCCCGCACTATGTGCGTGGGGGTTGAAGCCAACGACTGCCATCTTTCAGATTTTGTATATATATTTTAAACGGCAGCACAGGAGGTGTTCACAATAAAAAGGCCACTACAGTTTATCAAAATATTACTTCATCATTACATATGCTATAATAACATAGCATCCTTCGAGCACTGCGTCTCTATTACACGAGCGCCTTCAAGGACTTCCTGAAAATAGTGCTTGGAGGACACTCGGCTTTTATCCGAATCTCGGGACGCAATAACGATGGTCTACATCTCTGTCCAGTATGTCTTGACACGGGCAAGAGCCATCCTTGCACCCTCTATGCACGCCGACCTCTTCATTGCATTAATGCGCGGCACCGCGTCAAGGAATTGCTGCACCAAGCTGAAATAACTCTTCGGCTCCGACCTCCCCGGCCACAGATGACCCATGACGTACTTCATGGCGAGTCCGGACAACCTATTAAGTTCGGCCCATTGAGCCAAACGATCATCCACTGCCAGTGGACGCTCCGGATTGTGAAATTGCGACCAGAACAGCTTTTCCACTTCGCGATCTTTCAGATCTCGAAAGTGTTCGGTCGCATCAGCAGCACTCGCTGCCAAATCCGGATAGGTGTCCTCCACACTCCACATCTGGTCCAACGGAGCAAACTTCGGATCGCAAAATTTTCTTCGCAGCATGAAGGGCTTTCCAGCCGCATTCTGTTCGGCCTGACGCAGCTCCTCCTTCACAGCTCTCATCGCAGAGCGCGCGTCCTTGGCATCAGCAATGGCCTTCTCTAGGACCGTCTGTCCACTACTAGGGAAAAGCCTAGCAGCAGCGAGGGTTTTGGGCCTCTCAGTAGCGCGGGTAGGCGCGCTACTGATAAGGCGCTATAGCTAATGCTTAGCGGTAGTGCCTACAGGCACTCGCTACTGCTATATCTACTTAGTAGTAGCGCTTGCCTAGTCAAGCGCTACTGCTAATTACTAGTAGCGCTTTCGAGAACAATCGCTACTACTATCATTCCCTATTCCATTTCTCTTGAATTTTAGGTCGTATTCATATACCTGTATACAATTTTTCATACAGTAGCAATGAGATTTTTTTTATATAATAATGAGTTATTAAATCACTAGGTGAAAGAACCTTGGATTAGTTTCAAGTGCATGGATCCAAAGTAACCAATGGTCACTTTGGATCCATCCATTTGAAACTAATCCACGGTTCTTTCACCCAGTGATATAATAAATATCATCATCGTCATCATCATCATCATATCATTAACAACTTATATATCATCATCATCATCATCATATCATTGGTCACTAGTCGTAATCACAAGTACTCCTCACATCTTCAACTCTAACACATTGTATCACATAATAAACATATTGTACCTCATAGGACCTACTACATTCTCTTAGGACCTACTATATTCTCTAAGGTAAAATAGCAAAAAAACAAGATAGCCCCTGGCTATCCATTATGGAGAATGCAGATTATCCTGTCTCCAATTCTTGCCTTTCGCTTAATGTTGCTTCCAAGAACCTCCTTACGAATGTCCAAACATTTTTTCCACTCTTTGATTAGCATGTGTTCACCGGTTTCAGAAACTCGATATACACAGGTGAGATCCGTAGGATGACCTGGCTGTAGGTTCAGAACTTCAAGGCGACCATTGTAATACATCAGATGAGGCACACACTCCATCGGGATTTTCTGTTCAAAAACATAGTAATAACTTCGTAGTTAGCAATGATGTACTAGTTTTAGAAGTATGCAAAAGATGCACGGGTGTCGTAACAGTAAAATATCTTACTAGGGTATCTCCATAGAAGTTATCGTGGTTCAACACGTGCACTAGTGGCACGTATTCACCATAATTTGGAGGAGTTCGATAATAGGTATTGTAATTCTCAAAAAAAGTACAATAAGCAATCAGATGATTTTTCTCCTTATAAGTTAATTCGGAGCCCTCAGTGTAGTGGGTTTTGTCTACCATCTTCTGCACACTCTTTGAAGATTCAAAATAAGCTGTCAATGGAAATAAGTTGTCAACTATTTTGAAATAAACAATATAAATTAGTTAATAACTATGTTTGAGAAACTCACATTGCGGTAGAATCGGAAGCGTATCAACAAGGACCCAAATGTCCATATTGTCTTGCTCGATGTCAGGATCACCAAGATCCATGGTGACAAACATACCCTCATAAAAACCATACATTTTGCAAAGTGCTTCCCAATTTTGGCAACCAAAATGGGTTACGCTCTGAGAATTGTACAGATTTACTTCAAAATCGATATCATGATGGGTCCTTAGGTGTATTTTCTTTGTTTGAAAATTTTTATGGTCTTCAAAACCCATCCTCTCCAACACATAGTGTCTTGCATGGCATGGGATAAGCTAGTCGAATTGTAAAATATGAAAATTAGACGTTGAAATAGTTGAAGTCATGCTTAATTACGAAAAAAACACTTGTCGTTGTTGTGTACCGTTTCAACGTCGAAGGTCTCCTCGAGCTTAATGCTGAAGCGCCGATCTCCATCCAGCTCAACGAACCTGTCGCACATACCTCGATCATCATGGCACCAGCTGCACTCCCCCGTGAGACTGTCATCGTCCTAGTACGACATTTCCTACGTTCATAATTCAAAGATTAAACTTGTACATATTCTAGCACAAGTCATGTCAGAATTCACAGAAAAATCCGGCATGACCTTTGCTAAAAAAGGACATATCGAGCGCCTGAAATTTGCCGGAACGGAAATTAATCAACACTCCGGCAAAACATAGGACACTCGGAGGTGTAACCAAAATATAGAACACTAGTTCTATTAATTCAACTAGTTCTATTCATTCAACTAGTTCTTACTATACTAGTTATTAATTTACTTACTATACTAGTTATTAATTTACTTACTATACTAGTTCAACTAAAACTTAACTAGTTCAACTAAAATTAAACTAGTTCTATTAATTCAACTAGTTCTTACTAAATATAAACTTAGTATAAAATGAAAAAAACTAGTTCTTTCTAAAAATGAAGTAGTTCAACTAGTTATTAATTTACTTACTATACTAGTTCAACTAAAACTTAACTAGTTCAACTAAAACTAAACTAGTTCTATTAACTCAACTAGTTCTTACTAAATATAAACTTACTATAAATAGAAAGAAACTAGCACATCTACTACTACTAATTAACATCTAACTACTACATCTACTACTAATTAAGATCTAACTACTACATCTACTACTAATTATACAACTAGTTTACCATCACTACTAGTAATTAATATCCACTGCTTCTAAAAATCATTATCTATGAACCCTAAATTAACATCTAATACTACTAAAATCATCTACTAACTAAGCAAAGAGAGAGGGGGTGGGGGAGGGGTGGGGGCTTACAGAGGGAGAGACGATGGCGGGGAGGTGCTCGGCGACGGAGGGGCGGCGGGCTCGGTCGAGGGCGGCGGTGAGGTCGAGGGCGGCGACAGTTTGCATCGAGAGCGGCGGCGGTGAGGTTGAGGGCGGGCGGCGGCGGCGGCGGTGAGGGCAAGCGCTCGGGCTCGGGCGGGGGTGACAGGGGGAGTAGGAACAGGCCGGTGGGGGGGGGGGAAAGAGGACTTAGCGAAATTTTGATGCGGGGGGGGGGGGGTGGTTAACTCGAACTAGCAGTAGCGCGCGTACAGAAAACGCGATGTAGCTAACATATCTACATCGCGTTTTAGGAAAAACCGCTACTGCTAATGGAAGCAGATATTTCTTTTGTTTAGTAAAAACATCAAAAATATACATTGGTAATCATTGATCTTTTTGTGTATAATCTAAATAGTCAACATGAATCCTCACTGTACCTGTATAGGTACAGGCAAGGATTCATATTGCAACCACAAACCATACACATATAGGTCAATGAAGACCAAGTGCTCGAGATAGGTTGAGAAGCAACATATTTAAGGTGGTAAACACCTTGTTCGCCTAGCAGTATGGGACTAAACTTAATTAGTTGCGGTCTTACTTAGCAGTAGCGAGGTTTGAGCAAAACCGCTGCTACTAAGTTCTTTAGCAGTAGCGCGTCCACTGGAAGGGCGCTACTACTATATCTAGCCTGGAGGCAACACCGTGCCAATTATAGTAGTAGCGCTCTTTTCACCTAGAGCACTACTGCTACTAGGTCATTAGCAGCGTTCTTTTCTAAAGCTCGTTGCTGCTAATTAGCAGTAGCGCCTATTTTTAGACCGCGTTGCTGCTAAGATTCTGTGTATAAGGTTTTCCCTAGTAGTGGTCTCGCCTGGTCTTCTTTCTCAAGAAGTCTGCAACGGTCTGCAGTGCTCTTTCACTTTTCGGCCATCCCGGCCATCTCTTCCTTGCTTCGGCAATGAGCATCATGTTCGGCTCTCAGCTCTTCAAGGGCTTTCTTGGCAGCCGCATCGCTTTTACTGGCTTGATCTTTAGGTCGGGCAAGTTCTGCCCTAAGACTCTCCACGGCGGCCGCACCATCTGCGTCAAGCACACACATATTAAGACACTGGCATAAAACTCTTCTTAATTAATGCTGCCCGAGGAATCACATACCTTGAGCCTCATCAAACCGCTTGTTGACAAGCGCGATGTTGGCATCTGCCACGTCCAGTTGCCGCTTTAGTTCGGCAAAACCAACAGTTCGGCTTGATTCCGGACACCCTGCAGCCTACATTAAAAGGCGACATTTTAGACCTGGGATTATGATCCTCCGCGTGCCGTCATTTCTTGACGATGCGCAGAGTCTCAGGGGCTACTATCTACATAGGGCGCATCTTATTTATGCGCAACTAACAAAAGTGTACATTCTCTAATGTACCTCAAAACCCGTCAATAAACTTTCGACGGCCTCACGCAATCCGCTCTCTGCGGATGAAATCCTTCCAATCATTGTGCCCATCAATGCACGGTGCTCCTCCGAAATAGAAGCTCGCCCCAGCAGAACCTTTAGCTCCTCCGGCCGAGCACCAGACGGTGCCGGACTTGTCCCATGACCTCTTTCGAAGGCCGGACGCGGAGAACCTCGGGGGGGGCCATAGCTATCTTCCGCCCCTGCCGGACTCGGAGAAACCCTCCGTGACAACACCTCGGGGTCGCCCGCCTCGTTAGGCGGCACAGCAGAAGGAGGCGTCCCGCTCTCCATCATCTCCGAAAGAAGCTCCCCCGAAGACGAGCTCTACTGAGAAGGGCTGAGGTCCGAACTACAAGGTAAAAATTCGGTTAAACTTCTCAGATATAAATCACAGATTTCTCTCATCCCTCGAAAGGAAAATCTTTCTCTACTCACGGCTCGCTGGAGGGCTGATCTCCTTGAGTACGTAGTTCGGCCGAGGAACTCCCCGGCGTAGGACCCTCTGACGAAGACTTTTTCTCCCGCTTCGAGGCCATGGTCTCCGGGTCGTCAGAGGCGGCTCTCTTTTTCCCTTTAGGAGAGGAATTGTCGGTTCCTCCCTTTGGAGCGGGCTCCTTCGAGGAGGCCATAATTTCCTTGTCCTCCCCCTCGCTTCCCTCCAAAGGCATTATCTCCAGCATCCTGACTAGCACGGGATCCAGCCTGGTTTCGGGAAGGGGAGCCGGACACCTTATCAGCTTTGCCTTCGCTATCCACTCCCGTTTAAAAGGACAGCTCTTTTAAGGGCAAGTTTATGACGATTATACGAATAGAAGGTCCGGGCACAAGGTTACTTACTTGAGTATCCGGGCGATTGCAGCTTAGGCCTGCGTCCTCGGTTAAATCCGGACACGCTTCTTGTGATCCGAAGAACAGTTTATACAACTCCACGGGCGTTGCGCCCATGAAATTCTGGAGAGCTCGCGGTCCCTCCGGATTGAACTCCCACAGGCGAAGGGAGCGACGTTTGTCGGGCAATATTCGGCGAATCAGCATGACCTGCGTCACCTTGACCAGGCTGAGGTCTCCTTCCAAGAGATCCTTAATGCGGCCCTGCAACAAGGGCACGTCTTTGGGCAAACCCCAATCTAACCCTCTGTTGACCCATGACGCTAGACGTGGTGGGGGACCCGAGCGAAAGGCAGGAGGCGCCACCCACTTGGTGCCCCGGGGAGCGGTGATATAAAACCACTCTCGTTGCCACAATCCTAGCTCCTCTTGAAAAGAGTCCTCGGGCCACCGAGCATCGGCATTTTTGCTTATAACAGCGCCTCCGCACTCTGCGTGACGTCCCTTGACCATCTTCGGCTCCACTTTGAAGGTCTTGAGCCATAATCCGAAGTAAGGGGTGTCGCGGAGGAATGCTTCGCACACGACGATAAACGAGGAGATATGGAAGATGGACTCCGGAGCTAAATCATGAAATTCTAGCCCGTAATAAAACAACAGTCCCCTCACAAAAGGATCCATTGGGAAGCCCAACCCTCGGAGGAAGTGAGACATGAACACCACGCTCTCACCGGGCTGGGGACTGGGAATAACCTGCCCTTGAGCAGGCAACCTATGTGAAATTTCACCGGTAAGGAACTTAGCCTCCCTCAACTTTAGCACGTCCTCCTCCGTGACGGAGGAGGGCGTCCACCAGCCTTGAAGGTTAGAACCGGACATTGTCGAAGGTTCCGAAGCGCCTGGAATCTGGAGCCTGGGGTGCTGGAACTCGAGGCGACGGGCAAACACGATTGAGATTGAAAAAAGAAGTAAGGCCTTGGTCTCTTTATAAGAGGTCGAATACCAAGATCCCTCCCCGTAACCGTTTGGGACTCGCCTTTAATCGAGGAAAACGTGCTAACGGGCACGGTTGGGTTACCCACGTCCGTATTGATGAGAATCCCGTAAAAAGGGCACACGATCTCTGCTTTGACAAGACATGCCAAGGAAACCGCCTCGCTAAACGTGCTGAGGTGGAAAAGTAAAAACGATTTATGTAAAGAACTTGGCCGTAGTGCGATGATGCACTGCGGAATACGTCAGCAGATTTGATTTGTGTTAATATTATTCTCTCTATGGCACTATGTGGAAACTTATTTTGCAGAGCCGAACACTATTCTTGGTGTTTACAATCTTCTATGAAGGACTTGGAGGAGGAACCCGCCTTGCAATGCCGAAGACAATCTGCGCGCCGGACTCATCATCATTGAAGCCTGGTTCAGGGGCTACTGAGGGAGTCCTAGATTAGGGGGTGTTCGGGTAGCCGGACTATACCTTCGCCGGACTCCTGGACTATGAAGATACAAGATTGAAGACTTCGTCCCGTGTCCGGATGGGACTTTCCTTGGCGTGGAAGGCAAGCCTGGCGATGCGGATATTCCTCTCCTAAGGAGGCTGCTCCGAAGGGAGGAACCGACAATTCCTCTCCTAAGGGGAAGAAGAGGGCCGCCTCTGACGACCCGGAGACCATGGCCTCGAAACGGGGGGAAAATCCTCGTCAGAGGGTCCGACGCCGGGGAGTTCCTTGGCCGAACTACGCCCTCACAGGGATCAGCCCTCCAGCGAGCCGTAAGTGGAGAAAGGTTTTCCTTTTGAGGGATTAGGGAAATCCTTGTTTTTATATCTGAGAAGACTTAACCGAAATTTTACCTTGTAGTTCAGACCTCAGCCCTTCTCAACAGAGCTCGTCTTCGGGGGATCTTCTTCCGGAGATGATGGAGAGCGGGACGCCTCCCCCTACCGTGCCGCCTAGTGAGGCGGGCGACCCTGAGGTGTCGTCGCGGAGGGTTTCTCCGAATCCGATAGGGGCGGAAGATAGCTATGTGGCCCCCCAAGGTTCTCCGTGTCCGGCCTTCAAAAGAGGCCATGGGACCAGTCCGGCACCGTCTGGTGCTCGGCCGGAGGAGCTAAAGATTCTGCTGGGGCGAGCTTCTATCTTAGAGGAGCACCGTGCATTGATGGGCGCGGTGATTGAAAGGATTTCATCCGCAGAAAGCGGATTGCATGAGGTCGTCAAAAGCTTACTGACGGGTTTTGAGGTACGTTGGATAATGTACGCTTTTGTCAATTGCGCATAAATAAGATGCGCCCTGTGTAGATAGTAGCCCCTGAGACTCTGTGCGTCGTCAAGAAATGACGGCACGTAGAGGATCGTAATCCCAGGTCTAAGATGTCGCCTTTGAATGTAGGCGGCAGGGTGTCCGAAATCGAGCCGAACTGATGATTTTGCCGAACTAAAGCGGCAACTGGACGTGGCAGATGCCGACATCACGCTTGTCAACAAGCGGCTTGATGAGGCTCAAGGTATGTAATTCCTCGGGCGGCATCCGGTAAGAAGAGCTTTATGCCAGTGTCTTATGATGTGTGTGCTTGACGCAGATGGTGCGGCCGCCGTGGAGAGTCTCAGGGCAGAACTTGCAAGCGCTAAGGATCAAGCCAGAAAAAGTGATGCAGCTGCCAAGAAAGCCCTTGAAGAGCTGAGAGCCGAACAGTCTGCTCACTGCCGAAGCAAGGAAGAGATGGCCCAGATGGCCGAAAAGTTAAGGGGCGCTGCAGACCGTTGCAAATTTCTTGAGAAAGAAGACCGGGCGAGACAGACAGACTTAGAGAAGGTCGTTGCCGATGCCAAGGACGCTCGCTCTGCGATGAGAGCTGCGAAGGAGGAGCTGCGTCAGGCCGAACATATTGCGGCTGGAAAGCCCTTTATGCTGCGGAGGAAGTTTTGTGATCCGAAGTTTGCTCCGTTGGACCGGATGTGGAGTGTGGAGGACACCTATCAGGATTTGGCAGCAAGTGCTGCTGATGCAACCGAACACTTTCGAAATAAAAAAGATCGCGAAGTGGAAAAGCTTTTCTGGTCGCAGTTTCACAATCCAGAGCGTCCACTGGCATTGGGCGATCGTTTGGCTCAATGGGCCGAACTGAATAGGTTGTCCGGACTCGCCATGAAGTACATCATGGGTCATCTCTGGCCGGGGAGATCGGAGCCGAAGAGTTATTTCGGCTTGGTGCAGCAAGTCCTTGACGCGGTGCTGCGTATTGGTGCGATGAAGAGGTCAGCATGCATAGAGGGCGCACGGATGGCTCTTGCCCGTGTCAAAACATACTGGGCAGAGATGGATACCACCGTTGTTGCGTACCGAGACTCGGACGAAAGCTGAGTACCCTCTGAGCACTATTTTCAGGAAGTCCTTGAAGGCGCTCATGTAATAGAGACGCAGTGCTCGAAGGATGCTATGTTAAGATAGCATATGTAATTATAAAGGAATATTTTGATAAGTTGTATTGGCCTTTTATACTTGTGCCTTAAGTATTTTGAACACCTCCTGTGCGGCCGTTTTAAGATATATATATATATATATATATATATATATATATATACAAAATCTGAAAGATGGCAGTCGTTGGCTTCAGCCCCCACGCACATAGTGCGGGGGTGCTCGCAGAAGATGCATTTTCACACTTAACCCAACGTCTTGGTCCTACAAAGGAGGTGATAGCGCAGCGGGCCAGGCAACCGGACTATAATGCTTTAACACTTTCACTTAGCCATAGGAGGTTGACAGTGGGACTATTTAGGTAGCCCATTAGTGGCGACTGCGCTCGCCCGAGTTCGGGGCACGTATGTGCCTGACCGGGAAGCGGCCCTTCGTTAAAGCGGAGGAATCCGATAGATTCCGATAGGTCATCGAGTGGCTGACCAGTCTCACGCTACATCATGACAGTCAGTTTTCGGCTTTCTCTACTGAGGTGCTCGCCCGGCCGAACCAGGGCACAATCGCAGTAGTTCTCCTGGTGCTACCTTAGCCGATAGAGCGGAACGTAAGGTAGCCGAACTCAGGAGCCGGGCAACCCAACATTTGACCAAAGACATGATTCGGAGCTGATGCATATAATGCCAAAACTCGCGACGCCGAACACTCCCTAAGGTGTTCGGTCTTTATGAGTGCGGGCGAAACAACACTCTTTGCTAAAAAAGCCCCTAGTGTCCAGGTACGTGCAAAAAATTCTGACGTGGCCACATGCCAAGACGCCAGCCTCCTCCTTGGTTATATCAGAGAAAACCAGGGGATATGTAGCAACAAGAGACAGCAAAAAAGGTTTACGCGGGGTCTTAATCTAAAAAGAATCCTTTAGGACGGGTCCCTAATGCACGTCTGCGCCTGTGTCTCCGTTGTGCCGTATCCTGGACGGGCGCCGCACGACGTTCATCTGTAAAAGAGAGGAACTGAGTTGAAAATGGGTCGTGCCGAAAAAAAAGTTTTAAAAAAAGGTATATAAAAAATATATAAAGTTGAGCTTTATTGTCTCTCATTGTATATGTGCGAAGCCCCTAGTGCGGGGGTGTATGGCCATTTTACTGTGGGGCTGCCAAAGCGGACGCACGGTCCTCCGCTTGGGGGAGGCGCACTTCAGTGCTTCCCGTTCAAAGAGATGATGCCTCGTGGACCGGGCATCTTAAGCGTGAGGGATGCATAATGCGGTATTGCGTTAAAGCGGGCGAAAGCTTCGCGTCCTAGTAGTGCGTGATAGCGACTTGAGAACGGGACGATGTGGAAGGTCAGCTTTTCGCGGCGGAAGTTATTGGTATAGCCGAATATAACTTCGAGCCGGAGAAAACTCATGCAATGGGTGTCCGGACCAGGTGTTACCCCTTGAAAGGAGGTTTTGCTGCGACGGATTCTTGCTGGGTCTATCCCCATGTGATGGATTGTGTCCTGATATATCAGGTTTTGTCCACTGCCGCCGTCCATAAGGACATTTGAAAACTGTAGTCCGCCAATTATTGGATCAAGTACCAAGGCAGTCCAGCCTGCGTTCCTGGTACTCCTAGAGTAATCCAGTTGATCGAAGATGATTGGTTTTGACAACCAGTGGCGGGACCCCTTTGGGATAGGTCGTGTGGTGCGTACCTTTATGGGCGCCGCACGTTTTGTTATGTGAAGTAAGTTTACAGTTTTTACTTCTTGTGGGAAGTTCTTTTGTTTCCTGGTACTCTGCTTTTGGGGTTCGTCCTCGTCTTCACTTGGTGTGTCGAGCCCCTTGTGTTCGGCGTTGAGTCTGCCGGATTGTTTGAAAACCCAACAATCTATGTGGGTATGGTTAGCAGGCTTCCCGGGAGTACTGTGTATTTGACATATCCTGTCTAGGATTTTGTTTAAATTGGATGGATCGTCCCTGTTATCCTGGAGGGGAGGTTTTGTCTAATTCTGTCGTGAGCCTTTGAATCCGGCATTGACTGCCGTGCTCTTCGGACTTTTTTCCTTTGTCCGGCGACGGTCCTTGTTGCGTCGTGGTTTTCCGTTTCCATCCCTGGTTTCGGATGTACTTGGGTCGCTGGGGCTGCATCTTGCCAACCAGCTGTCCTCTCCTGTGCAAAAGCGGGTCATGAGGCTTGTTAGTGCGGCCATTGTTCTTGGCTTTTCTTGGCCGAGGTGTCTGGCGAGCCATTCGTCTCGGACGTTATGCCTGAAAGCTGCTAAGGCTTCGGCGTCCGGACAGTCGACTATCTGATTCTTTTTAGTGAGGAATCTATTCCAGAATTGCCGAGCTGATTCTCCGGGTTGTTGAGTTATGTGACTAAGATCGTCTGCATCCGGAGGGCGGACATAGGTCCCTTGAAAATTTGCTCGGAAAGCATCCTCGAGCTCTTCCCAACTTCCAATTGTGTTTTCAGGAAGGCTTTTAAGCCAATGCTGGGCTGGACCTTTAAGCTTAAGGGGTAAATATTTTATGGCGTGAAGATCATCTCCTCTAGCCATATGTATGTGGAGGATATAGTCCTCAATCCAGAATCCAGGGTCTATTGTTCCATCATATGCCTCTATGTTTACGGGTTTGAATCCCTCTGGGAATTCATAGTCCAGGACCTCATCGGTGAAACATAGGGGGTGTGCGGCGCCCCTGTATTTGGGTGTGCCGGATTCTGATGATGGCTTTATTGTGTTGCTCACAAGACCTTGCTTTCTGGGCCCGTAAATGGACCTGACTGGGCCATGATGCGAATCCTTAAGTGGGTCCCATGCCGATTTAAGTGCGGCGCCGCTTGCCGCTTTATGCTGGCCATGGGGTCATCTATCCGACCGTGTGGCTTTCTTATTTTTTGAATGCGAGGGCTCTAGGGCCTCTTCGTCGAATTCAGGCAGTAGCTTTCTCTTCGGATAGCTTTTAGTGCGGTGACTGTCACAGTATTTATCTATGGTATTGATTACTTTGCTCCATCTGATCCTGAGTGCGTCTTCTGCTGTTTTTAGCTTCCGCTTCTGCTTTTTCAGGCTACGTGCTGTTGCAATGAGCCTCTGTTGGAGATTCTTCTTCTTCGTTGGTTTATCCAGCGTGAGGTCGTCCACAATGCCGTTTTCGCCGGGGGAGGGATGTTCGGTTTCTCTATCCGTGTTGCCATGTTCGGACGGTTGCTCTAAGGCCTACTCGCCGTCTACCGGCTCATCCTGCTCTATGGCTGGGTCTTTATCGAGGCGGGCCTTGGGTCGGCGTTTGCGCCAATGCTTTGATTGCTTTTCGGGGGGTCGATCTCCCGTTCAATCCCCTTTTTCCTCGTTATCGCTCCCTTTAGGGGTATCCACCATGTACACATCGTGAGATGAGGTGGCTGTCCAATGCCCTATGGGCGTTGGTTCATCCCTATCTCCTGCATCGTCATCCATGTTGTCGATGTCTGCGGAGTCAAAGTTGAGCACGTCGTTTAAATTGTCGACAGTGGCTACCAAGTGGGTGGTGGGCGGGCTTTGAATTTCTTCATCGTCCGTATCCCATCCTTGCTGACCGTAGTCCGGCCAGGGCTCTCCTGATAAAGAGAGAGACTTGAGGGATTTCAGGATGTCGCCAAAAGGCGAGTGCTGAAATATGTCCACGGCAGTGAACTCCATTATCGACGCCCAATCGGATTCGATCGGTAGGGGCGCGGGGGGTTTGGAGTCCGGAAAGGAGTCCGGATCCTCGGAGTCACGGGTCCTGCAGAGTGCGGGGCTGGCGTTCGGCTCGATCGCCTTTGAGATCGCAGCCCCCGAGGTGACGTCCAACCAATCATCCTCGATCGACGCAACTGGCTCCGAATTGAGGGTCAGGGCCGGTGCGTTTGCGGCCTCCAGGGCACTGCTCGGTGGCAGAGCTAGATCATGCCTCGCGAGACAGTGCGGCGCGCTTGGCTGTGGCTCGAATTCGTCGAAGATCAAATCTCCGCGGATGTCTGCCGTGTAGTTTAGGCTTCCAAACCTGACCTGATGGCCAGGGGCGTAGCTTTCGATCTTCTCCAGGTGGCCAAGTGAATTGGCCCGCAGTGCGAAGCCGCCGAAAATGAAGATCTGCCCGGGGAGAAAAATCTCACCCTGGACCGCATCGTTGTTGATGATCGAAGGAGCCATCGAGCCCAAAAGTGACGACACAGAGGAACTCTCAATGAAAGCACCAATGTCGGTGTCAAAACCGGCGGATCTCGGGTAGGGGGTCCCGAACTGTGCGTCAAGGCCGGATGGTAACAAGAGACAAGGGACACGAAGTTTACCCAGGTTCGGGCCCTCTCGATGGAGGTAAAACCCTACTCCTGCTTGATTAATATTGATGATATGGGTAGTACAAGAGTAGATCTACCACGAGATCAAGGAGGCTAAACCCTAGAAGCTAGCCTATGGTATGAATGTTGTATGATGGAGTTGTCCTATGGACTAGAACCCTCCGGTTTATATAGACACCGGATAGGGTTAGGGTTACACAAAGTCGGTTACAATGGTAGGAGATCTTGAATATCCGCATCGCCAAGCTTGCCTTCCACGCCAAGGAAAGTCCCTTCCGGACACGGGATGAAGTCTTCAATCTTGTATCTTCATAGTCCTGGAGTCCGGCTGAAGGTATAGTTCGGCTACCCGGACACCCCCTAATCCAGAACTCCCTCACCTACCATGCTATGCTTGCTATGCTTAGAGTCGTGTCAGGTCTGGCTCATCGGGGTGATGAACTAGAGTGAAAGGTTGTGTCGGTAATGAGAGTGAAGTGTTGAACATGATTTGGTAAAGGTATCGATGAGAGGCCATGTAGGAGTACATGGTGGGTTGTTTCATTGAGGCCGTCCTTAAGAACTGAGATCTATATGTGTGAATTAAGATCAGCTACTACCACGCGTTGGGCCCGAAACCAATGGACCCTCTCGACTTATTAACCACTTTTGTCCTTTGTCCGGGAGTTGCAAGTAGTTTCGGGTGTTTGTAGTTGCTGGAGGCCGTGCGCAGCGCTGACCTTAGGGGTGGGCTGTGATGCGGTAGGCTCATGGCCTGGTGTACCGATTTGCCCGTTTGGTGTCTCGGGAACCCTGCACACATCGTTTGGGGCCGTTGAGGACACCCCGGACGGATTTCCTTGCGGATGGAACCCGAATAGGCGATAAACCTGGACTAGGGACTCGTGTGTTTAGTCAGGTCGTGGCCGACACCCTCGCTGGGCTTCCGCTTGAAGGTTGCCGAGTACATGTCGTGTAAACGACGGTAAGTGGTGAAAGCGTGTGTGAAAAAGTACACCCCTGCAGGGTATAAAACTATTTGAATAGCCGCGTCCATGGTAAAGGACTACTTGGTCGCTTATGCAGTTCATAGACAAGTTAATGGGTTACTACTAAAAGCCTCAAGATAAGTGTGAGTGCCGCGGATGGCCCTCTCATAGGATGACAAGGGAGGATCCACGGTGGAATATTGTGATGGTGATTAGTGGACTCGTGTGCGAAAACTACTTTACAAGTGGTGTCTCATAGGATAGCTTAGCCAAGAGTCAAAGCTGGCTTGCTGCAATAACTCCACTACCTTCTTGAGAATGTGCATGTATAGTACGATCTATTGTAAGACTTGCTGAGTACCTTTGTACTCATGTTGCTTTAATTACTGTTTTCAGACGACAACACCGCTCCCTCGGATGGGTTCTATGTAGAACTCGACGTTGATGAGTAACTTGCCACCCAGGTGGTGATCCGAGCTTGTGAAGGGCCTATGTAGATAGAGAGGCTTCGTCCAGCCTTCTTTCTTTCTAGTGTCTGTACTCAGACTAGTTTGCTTCCGCATGTGCTTGTATGTTTGTATGACTTGAGTGTCGGGTCATGTGTCCCCTATCTGTATGAACATGTTATGTATGGCTCTTCGGAGACTTTAAATAAAGTACTTTGAGTTGTAGAGTTTTGTTGTGATGCCATGTTGTATTTACACATATCGGGCATATTGTGTGTATGATTGAAATGCTTGGTATGTGTGGGATCCGACAATCTAGTTGTTTATCCTTGGCAACCTCTCTTATGGGGAAATGTAGTCTAGTGCTTCCATGAGCCATAGTAGTCCGCTACAGCCTGGTTCACCGGAGTCCTGCTAGCCCAGCACTACTGCTCAGGACACTTGACTGGCCGGCATGTGTTTCACTTTGTTCTTGTGTCTGTCCCTTCAGGGAAATGTCACGTGGTGACATCCGGAGTCCTGCCTAGCCTGCTATAGCCCGGGTTCCCGGAGTCCTGTTAGCCCAGTGCTACAGCCCGGATTCACACGCTGCTGACCGACATGCTCGATGTTGATTCATGTATGCCTGTCCTCATAGGCTAGTGCCACTTTGGGTTCATGACTAGCCATGTCGGCCCGGGTTCTCTGTCATATGGATGCTAGCGACACTATCATATACGTGAGCCAAAAGGCGCAAACGGTCCCGGGGCATGGTAAGGCGACACCCGTGGGAATACCGTGCGTGAGGCCGCAAAGTGATATGAGGTGTTACCGGCTAGATCGATGTGACTTGGAATCGGGGTCCTGACAAACACCATCTGGATATTACAGTAATAACGATTAGTGTGATTTCTCCCTGCGCGGACCAACGCAGATTCGCAGACGTTGTCTGCATTCCTAGTTGGTCCTATTGGACAACTAGTACCAGGATTGTCTCCGTTAATATATTGTTTTCCTTTTTTATTCTTATTTCCTTTTTATTTTATTTTCTTTTCTCCCAATTCTTAGTTTTTAGTTCAACGTGCATAAAAAATGTTCATCATATTTTTAAAATACTCCCATCATGTTATTCAAAAATGTCCATAGCACATTTTGAAAAACATTAACCATGTACTCCCTCTGTTTCGAATTACTTGTCGCAGACATGGATGTATCTTTTTTTTAAAGGAGGCAAAAGACGTGCCTCATTCATTAATTAAGAGGGGGACAAGGAGTTTAAAGTTTGTGTTACAACACCCATCATGTTACAACAACACTACAACAGGCCTACTCTCGCGGCATGATAGATCCCAATTTCTTTGCACCCGCAGTGACCCAAGTTTGAGCCTCAATCTTGATGTTAGCTAGTAGAACCATCGGTGGGGCACTCTTGAGTTTGAAGATGCGAGCGTTCCTTTCATTCCAGATTGTCCAAGAGGTGAGCATAAAGAGGGTAGCCATGGCCTTCCTATTCGATATGGTAGAGTCGGAGAGCCCGATCCACCACTCTTTGGTTGACCGTGCCAAGTGCCAAGTGGAAGTGTTGATGCTTTCGAGCTGGAGCCAATCTTTTACCATTTCCCAAAGTCTAGTAGTGTACCGGCATCTGAAGAGGAGGTGGTCGATGGACTCTTACACACGCTTGCAAAGAGGACAAAGCCCACAATTGGGCCACCCCCGGTTGGCCAACCGGTCAGCAGTCCATACCCTATTTTGCATGGCCAACCATGCAAAAAATTGACCTTGGGCGGGCCCAGGCCTTCCACACTGCAAGCGAATGATCCCAAAAAATTGGGCCAAGTAGGCGGACTTGGCACTGTAAATCCCGCTCTCTGTGTGTTTCCACACAATGTCGTCTTCGGCGTGCACCTCAAGAGGGAAGTCGCGGATGGTGGACCAAAGCTCAATAAACTGTCGAAGATGTTCGAAGGTGAAGTTGGGAGTGACCTTGATCTTGCAAACCCAAGCATCATCTTGGAGGGCTTCCTGAAGTTTCCATGTCTTCCGAGAGGAAGCGGCGTAGATCAGCGGTGCGATGTCTCTTGACTTGCGGTCCCGCACCCAAGGGGATTCCCAGAAGGGCGTGCGCGCACCGTTGCCAACGGTTATGGTCGTTGAAGCATAGAAAAGATTTTTGTCCATCTCATCGCATGGACTGTCGGTCCCAACCCATAGCTTGGTGGGTTCCTTCCATTCAAACCAAAGCCAATGCAAGCGAAGTGCCCTTGCAAATTCTCCGTGTTTAGCACCCCAAGACCTCCATATTCGACCGGTCGACATACAGATTCCCAATTAACTTTGCACTTCATGCCGGTAGTCTTATCTGTTCCCGCCCAAAGGAAAGCTCTCTCAAGCTTGTTGACATTGTGGAGGATGCTTGGTGGAACTATCAATGGGGTGATGAAGTAGATGGCTTGTGAGGATAGCACAGACTTGACAAGGGCAGCCCGACCAATGGATGTGATATTTTCCCATCCCAAGGAACAAGTTTGGAAGCGGTCTTGTCCACGAGGAATTGGAAATCCCGAACTTTTAGTTGCCAGACCGAGAGAGGTAGCCCTAGATATTTTATTGGGAATGAAGCCCGGGCAGCAGGAAAGTTCTGGAGGATGGTGTCAAGGTGTAGGTGCCTGCACCGAATAGGGACCACCGAGCTCTTTTGGAAGTTAGTGCATAGTCTCGTGACGTCACCAAACGCATCGAGCGACACGGAGAGGTTGTCAATATCTTTCTTGATGGGTGCAATGAAAACAGCCGCATCATCGGCGTAGAGGGATGTTCTCGTGATGGGCCCACAATCACGAATTTTGTGGAGCAACCCCTTCCTAGTAGCCAACTCGAGGATCTTTTGAAGGGGATCAATGGCAATGACAAATAGCAGGGGCGAAAGACGATCCCCTTGCCGGAAGCCGCTTCCATGGGCAATGGGGCTGTCGGGGATGCCGTTGAGGAGAACCCGCAAGGAGGACATGCATAAGAGGGCGGTGATCCAATTCCGAAAGGTGCTCAGGAACCCCCTCTGCTGGAGGATGTCAATGATATACTCCCATTTCACAGAGTCGAAAGCCTTTCGTATATCAAGCTTGAAAAGGAGGGATGGAGTTTTGCTCTTGTGAAGGCGACGCGCGAGATTTTTCACATACATGAAATTGTCATGGATACTCCTCGTCTTGATGAAAGCACTTTGCGCATTGGAGACAAGCTTGTTCATGTGAGGGAATAGCCGAATTGCTAAAACTTTTGCCACAATCTTCGCAATCGCGTGGATGAGGCTAATAGGCCGGAAGTCGGTGATCCCCTCAACACCCTCCTTCTACAATGTTTGCAGAGTTGAGCCAGTGGATGTTTGCCATGTGCAGGTTGCCGAAAAGAGAGACTACCCTCATGATGTCATCCTTGATAATGTCCCAACAACTCTTGAAGAACAAACCGGTGAAACCGTCTGGCCCGGGGGCTTTATCGGATGGCGAAGACATCACCAAGGCTGCATTGGACAAGTTCGCGGCAAAGTTCAAAGATCAAGTTCCGGGTGAGGTGCTGGCGATGATGCACGCACTATTCAAGCTCGATGACCCACGCGCAAACGACGTTGAAGACGCACTCATCACCCATGGAGGCGAGGACGCACTGGACCATGAGGCCAGCGCGGTCTAGGCTACCTGATGCTGCTGTTGCACTGTGTTAAACACAAGTCTCCAATGATAGTACAACCTATAAATGTTATGTGCTAGAATGTAAGAGGTCTCAACTACCCCAAGCGACATGCTACTGTCAACGAAATGATCACTGCCTCTTCATATCAAATCATGTGCATTCAAGAAACGAAGCTCGACAATATTGATCCCTTCACCGCTAGGTTCCTTGGAGGGGGTAGACTAAGTAGTTTTGCTCAAAGGCCGGCGAACAGAACTAGAGGTGGTATCCTCATGCTTTGGGATGACCAGCTCCTCCACGTCACCGACATCAACACCACTCCATACTGCCTCTCTGCCATGGTTCTAACCAAAGCGTCCAATGTGCATTACAAGATCAGAACTGTGTATGGCCTGTCGTGGAATTGTCACGGCAAATGCCCTCTTGCAAGGACTTAGTCGTGGAGCCATCGCAACTAGGAAGCTTAAAGGGGTTAATCGGGACAAAGGACACGAGAGGTTTATACTAGTTCGGCCCCTTACGGTGAAGGTAAAGCCTACATCTAGTTGGGTTGGTATTGATTGATGTTTCGATGACCAGGGAGCGAGATACGCTATGCCCGGTTCCCGATTGGTTGTTTCTTGCCCTAAGCCGCCAGCGGGTCGTCCCCTTATATACATGGGTTGACGCCCTGCCGCTTACAGAGTTCCAGCCGGCTCATAAACAGTGTCCGGCTCGGTGACTAGTTACTTCTACCTTATGTTACAATTCATGCCATCATGGCGGTTTGTCATGACAGGCCTTAAGTCGCCTGTGGGCCTTTAGACCCTTTATTGAACCGTCATCTTCATGCTTGGTCTTGGTCTTCTGATGAATCTCTCTTTGCGTAACCCGGCCCCTCGTGGGCGGCTTACACAAATAGTTATATCCCCAACATTAGGCCCCAGATTGATTTGAACCGGTTCATGTCAATCTTAAAGTACCTTAATAATCAGTCCTTCTGTCTTCTATCCGTGAAAAAGTCATAACCCGTTGTGACATCATCGTCTGGATCCGAGTTAACCCACCGTGACATCATCTTTTAATTAAATCTCTATTTTATTCCATCATATCTTCAACAGATCCTTGCTTTTACTGACCATCCCGAAAATCGAGGCGTCGGGGTCGCTGGATAATGATACTCCGTCTCCTCATTTCTCGCGCCGTCTTGGTTGGCCCCTCCTTATAAATAGGTGCGACCTAGGTCTTCCATTCTTCCCTCTTTCAGTCGTCTTCTTCCTCTTGCTGCCTTTCTGTCTCTCGAGCTCTGCCGCCGCCGTCGTCGAACCCCTTGTCTTCATCGACTCAGGTCGCTGCATCAACCTGACTCTGACCAGAAATCGACGGCGACCCTCCGCAGCTCGTCCGCATCTGTGAGTTCCTCTTCTTCCCTTCCTCAGATCTGCATTGGAACTGTCTTGAGTTCGTCGGCGTTCATCGCCGCCCGATGCCAACCCTTGCTAGTTTTCACCTCCAATGCACTATTTAGATCGTAAAAACAACATAGAACTGCTGCGGTAATTGTTTGTGCCTATTTTGTATACAAATAGATCTCATTTCCCTTGTCTGGAAGCCCTCTTCAAGTGCATGAACTTCTCTGCCCTGTTTTAGGTCTAGAAATTTTTCTTTCCAGAGCTACCGTTTGATCCAAAATAATAACTGCGACTTGTGAAACCTGTTTGTTCCACCCTTAGCCAAAAATTGCATCTACTGAATCTATTTTAGCCATAGTAGTCCATGTGACCGGTTTAAGACAACACCGGCTGTCAGCACCGCTTGCTTCTGGCGACTTAAGAAAATTTTAATTACCTTTGATACCTGCAGCGGTTTAAACATCACTGCATAGTCACCTATATGTCATTAGGCCCCTTTTTAAGCCGCCACCTTGAATACATCAAAAATGCTCTCCTCCGGGTTATGGGTTAAACCGGAAATTTTTACTTTGTCATAGGCTTCCACTTACACCATGGCACCTAAGGCTCCCAAGGCTCCTGTGACCTGCAACTGGGTTTCGTCTATTGTCACAGAAAGCAAACTGTCTGAATTTGTGAAGTCTGGCCATTTACCCAAGAAGGAGGTCATGTCTTATCGTGCTCCTGACCCGTTCGAGGAGAAACCTCATCCCAAAGAAGGGGAGGTAGTAGTTTTTACGGATCATATGAGCCGGGGATTTGCTCCACCCGGTTCAAAATTCTTTAGAGATGTTTTGCACTTCTTTGACTTAAGACCTCAAGACATCGGGCCCAATCCCGTGTCAAATATCTGCAACTTCCAAGTCTTCTATGAGGTCTACCTTGGAGAAGAGCCCAGCCTACTTTTGTTCAGAGAATTGTTCTATTTAAACCGGCAGAATGAACGTGCCAACGGTCCCAGTCTGGAACTTGGTGGCATATCAATTCAAAGGCGGAGAGATTGCCTGTTCCCTTATGTTGAACTGCCGAGTCACCCAAAGGACTAGAACCAGACATGGTTCTACTGCCAGGACACTTCTCCGGCTGGTGAAAACCCGCTGCCCGGCTTCCGCGCCTTGCGCCTTGAATCCAACCATCCGCTGCCAGACAAGTTGACTGCCGTTGAGCGTCGGCCACTCACCTCCACTATTAAGAAGATCAAAGATCTTTTGGGGAACGGCTTAGATGGCATCGACCTGGTCCGAGTCTGGGTTGCTTGGAGAGTGATTCCGTTAAGCCGTCGTCCCGGCTTAATGTGTACTTACTCAAGCAAGAAGGATGATCCTCAGCGTCATAGTTCTGACGACTTACCAGATGACGTGGTGGAGGCTACAACCCAGTCCTTATTGAAAGAGGGCACGGTGACCAGTAATGCCTTCGGCTTACTGCCCTTCTGCAAGAAGAACCCGGCCCCTGCAGTAAGTCAGCAGCCTCAATAATTACTTTTTATTATGATATACCTTATCTTTACTCATAACCCTTTGCCATCATTCACGGGCAAATGACAACTTCTGGAGGGTCCAGTATGACCATGAGGCAGCCAAACAAGCCAGGGCGGCTAAGAGACCCGAAAGAGAAGTCGCCAAGCCTACCACTTCAAAGAAAAGGAAGCCAAGCGCCTCAGAGATGTTCCAACTTGATGACTCTGATGACAATGAAGAAGAGGTAACTTTTTAACTTCCCTTACTCATTTTATCATCACCTTACTGACATTATTCCCCTTTCAAGAAGACACAGGAAACAGCCAACCCGTCGAGGAAGAGGTAACTATAATCTCCTCCGACTCCAAGCTTCGGCCGCGTCAGAAAATTCGAAGAGTAACCCGGAAAGTAAGATTTTCACACCCTTTGGCTTACCAAGATCCTGACTTTCTTTTGAAGCGACAGCAAATTGAAAGCCGGAGGCAGACCCTGACCAGTAAAGATGCAGAGCTCTCCTCCGGCTTACCTGACGTAACCAGGAAGCACCGGAATGAGGTTATCTCCGACTTACATTCTGTTTCACCTTTGGCGGGTTTAATCCGTCAACCTCTCAATTCATCTGACTCCAATTATCAGGATACCTCTCCTTCCTTCGGCGAGTCTATGCAGTCAAACATGCCGGCTTTTAAAATTGCCCCTGGGTAATGTCGATTTGTTTACCTTATGCATTATCTTACTCATGTTTTTGTACTCACTTTTCTGCCTTGTCCACAGTGTACAAGTAAAGCCCGGGAAGAAAGCAAAGAAGGATAAAGCGGCTCAAGACCCTGTAGTAACTGAGCCGGAACTGGGCCCGGCTGCCCCCGACTCTTCCACACATCAGCCACCGCCTGAGCCGGCTCATGACATTCCAGCACCAACTTCTGACCCGCCTGCTGAAGATACTCTTGATGGTTCTGATAACCTGGAAGCACCTAGCCCGGCCAAGACGACTGATCCAGAAGTGGAGATACTCAAGACTCAGTTTGTTGAGCCGGCACGGCCCACTGTACTCAAGTGTTCTGCTAAGGAGGAGTTGTTAGAACGCCAAAAGGCCAAGATGGACATCACTTACTATACTCATTTGAGTATTGGAGAGATCCTCTCGGGCTATATCAACCAAGTGCATAGTAGCCGTGACCTGGAAATTGACATGGTGAAGCAAATATAGCAAAAATCTGAGGTATGACTTATGCTACCTTCCCTTAGCCATACTTACTGTACCAGCCCCCAAGTCTATTGCTTATAAGTAAATATGATGTAGACTTATAAAACTGTCTAGCACCGCTTGTCCGACTTAGAAAAAATACAATTAACCCGGTTGTAGCAAGAAATGTTGAACTTGCGATACACATTAGCCCCCAAGTACCACGTACCTTTGCTTGCAAAGTGCTTGGGACTTAATCTGCTTAAACCTGCGTAGTTATGTAGAATTCTTCAGCATACATTAGCCCCCAAGTGTCAAGTATCTTTTGCTTGCAAAGTGCTTGGGACTTAATTTTATCATGATCCTGACTATGACCCGGTATCAATGCAGGCCACCATAAGTCAATTTGAGTCGGAGATTGTTGACCTGAAGAGCCGCCTGGCAGCCTAGGAACTTGAAATTCAAAAAGCCAACTCCAAGTTTGAATTCAGCGTCT
Source organism: Aegilops umbellulata (assembly GCA_032464435.1). Taxonomy (NCBI): domain Eukaryota; kingdom Viridiplantae; phylum Streptophyta; class Magnoliopsida; order Poales; family Poaceae; genus Aegilops; species Aegilops umbellulata. The sequence goes on from CP136055.1 coordinate 537,053,789, forward strand.
CTGAACAAGAGAAGTTGAAGAAGAATTTTGAGGCGGAGAAGAAAATCTGGGCTGGTGAAAAGGCCTCATTGGTGACCCGGGCCGAGACAGCCGAAGCATCACTTGCAGAAGCAAACACCGAGCTGTCCGGCTTAAAGCGCCAGATATCTCAAATGGTCTCAGCAATCTTCGGTAAGTTACTTTATATGAACCTCAAATATTGCAATCCTTCCTTTGATGACTATGTTAATTATTGCCTCCGGCTCACCCTTTGTTTAATAACACAGGCCCCAGGAGCACAAACCTCAAGCAGAACATGGTGGTCAAACTGAAGGCAGTCTACACTCTGGTGGAGCAATTGTACACCGGGTCACAACGTGCTTTGGCCGTTGTGGCTTTATCAAATGATGTCCCCCATCTCCTTCAAGATATCCTAAAACGGCTTGCTATGCTGCCTCAGCGGGTCCAAGAGCTAAGACGAGCATCGGCAAGAGCCGGAGCTATAGCTGCCTTGAGCCGGGCCAAGGCTTGGATTCCAAAGCTAGACCCGGCCGACCTCAGTCTTGGATACCCGAGTCTGAAGGAGGATGGAACCTTGTTTGATGAGGCAGACTTCACCGCTTGTGTAAAAGACATACGCCCTGTGGCTACTCTCATTGGGAACGATACTGATCTTACCAAGTATCAGCCGGGTTATGACAGCGAGAACCGGAGGATTCCAACACCTCATTATGATGATGTCAGCATGATCCCTCCAACTCGTAAGCATACCTTTGCCCCTGAAGTCGACCCAACCGGTTTAATAGATGATGAAGCTGAGTTTGAAGCCTTGAGCGGCATTGACTGGGCCTCATCAACCTTCCAGGACAGGGCAGCCGACGAAGAGGTGGAGAAGGATAAACCGGAATCGTCAAGCCAACCAAAGGAGTAAAGACATCGGGCGTCATATGTTTATGTCTTTGTGAAAACAATGCTTCATTATTCAGACTCAGGGAGTCTTGTAATAGGGTAGAAAAACTCTCTGTTTTTGTCATGCCTTCGCGCATGTTTATGGCGCTCAATACTTCCTTAAGCCGCCATCGCTGTATATTTCCAGCTTTTTATTGATCTTCTAGTTCCTTTATGTTAAACAAAAGTTACCTGCCTTATCATGCATAGGGGACAAACAAAGAATCCTCTGGCGACTTACCGCCTCGGGGGTCACATAAAGGTATTGATAACCCGGAGTATACACCAAACAATATTAGGAAAACCAACTTACGATTAGACTTAGTAGACATAATCATAATGATATACCTGTGATGCTTGTGGTTATCTCTCCGGCTTATATAACCTAACCCCTGAGGGTAAGTTTAACTCCTGAAAATTGGTATATAAAAGTTCACCTGGTACGTAACAACCCGAGGTAACCAATATTAACCCGGAGGAACGAAATCCACTCCATAGTACTTTCAAGAGGGTCTCCAGATAGTCAGACATTGACACTTATAAAATATGATGAATAATAAATAAAATTAAAAGGCCTCTGATTCGAATACGATCAGTGAACCGTTCCAAAGGGGTTAAGCTAAGATTCGGATACAATCATATAGCCCCCAGTGGCTGTGGCGATGCCGATCAAGTCAGTATCGACAGCTATGTTCTCTTTGGTTCGAATACGACCTATGTTTGAACAGGAAGCCCCCAAGTGACCATAAGAGTTGTTTAATGACGCTGATTCGAATACGATCCACGTCAGACCCAAAGGGGTTAAGCTATGATTCAAATATGATCAAGAAGCCCCCAAGTGGGTTTGGCAGTATGCCGATCAAGTGGGTATCGACAGTTATGTTCTCTTTGGTTCGAATACGACCTATGTTTGAAAAGGAAGCCCCCAAATGATCATGGCTAGATTCAGATATGACCATAAGCTAGACCAAAGGACAAGCCAGATTCAGATGTGACCCGCTCCCTGTTGGTTGTTTCCACCACATGACAAAGAAGACACATAAACTTGTTTAGGGTGGAAAAAAGGACAGAGGTCCTGCTTTATTACTTTATCTAATATATACATTGTCAAAATATATACATATTATAGCCGGTGGCTCAAGTATAATAAGGCCGAAGATGAGCGATATTCCACGGTCGGCGGGTCTCCTCCTCCGACTTACGTGAGTCTTTGTGCTCTCAAACATTGATAAGGTAGTATGACCCGTTGTTCAGATTCTTGCTGACCACAAAGGGTCCTTCCCAAGGAGGGGATAGCTTGTGCATGTCAGACTGATCCTGGATGAGCCGGAGCACTAAGTCGCCTTCCTGAAAGGTTCTGGATCTAACCCGGCGGCTGTGGTAGCGGCGCAGGTCTTGCTGGTAAATCGCTGAGCGGGCTATTGCCAAGTCTCGCTCTTCGTCCAACAGGTCAAGTGCATCTTGACGAGCTCTTTCGTTGTCAGCCTCAACGTAAGCCGCCACACGGGGTGAGTCATGACGGATGTCACTTGGTAGGACCGCTTCTGCTCCATACACCATGAAGAAAGGTGTGTAACCCGTAGATCTATTAGGTGTAGTATTGATGCTCCAAAGTACAGAAGGTAACTCCTCCACCCAACAACCCGGCGTCTACTGTAAGGGGACCAAGAGCCGGGGTTTAATGCCTTTCAAGATCCCCTGATTTGCTCTTTCTGCTTGACGATTGGATTGAGGATGAGCAACAGCCGAAACATCAAGCCGGATATGTTCCCTTTGACAGAACTCTTCCATGGCACCCTTGGAGAGATTAGTGCCATTATCAGTTATGATGCTGTGTGGAAAACCAAAATGAAAGATCACCTTTTTCATGAATTGAACCGTTGTGGCTGCATCACACTTACTGACCGGCTCTGGCTCGACCCACTTTGTGAACTTATCCACTGCCACCAGGAGGTGTGTCTTTTTGTCTTTAGACCTTTTGAAAGGTCCAACCATGTCAAGCCCCCAGACTTCAAATGGCCAAGTAATTGGAATCATTCTCAATTCTTGAGCCGGCACATGAACTCGTCGTGAGAATTTCTCACATCTATCACATTTACTGACCAGATCTTCTGCATCAGCATGAGCCGTCAGCCAATAAAACCCATGACGGAAAGCCTTGGCCACAAGGGATTTTGAGCCGGCATGATGACCGCAGTCCCCTTCATGGATCTCACGAAGTATCTCCTGATCCTCCGCAGGTGACACGCAACGTTGAAATGCTCCAGTGACGCTACAGTGATGTAACTCGCCATTAACGATTGTCATGGACTTTGACCGCCGGATGATTTGTCTCGCCAAGGTCTCATCCTCAGGCAGCTCTCCCCGGGTCATATAAGCCAAATAAGGCACTGTCCAATCCGGGATGATGTGGAGAGCTGCTACCAGCTGCGCCTCCGGATCTGGTACTGCTAGATCTTCTCTGTGGGTAACTTGACAGAAGGGTTATGAAAGGCATCGAGAAAGGTGTTAGGCGGCACCGGCTTACGTTGAGATCCCAGCCAGCTTAAGGCATCAGCCGCCTCATTCTTCCTTCGATCAATGTGCTCCACTTGATAACCTTTGAAGTGTCCAGCCACCGCATCAACCTCACGACGGTAAGCCGCCATTAAGGGATCCTTAGAGTCCCATTTGCCTGACACCTGTTGAGCCACAAGGTCTGAGTCGCCCAAGCACCTTACCCGGCTCAAATTCATCTCTTTGGCCATCCAGAGACCATGTAGTAAGGCCTCATACTCAGCTACATTGTTAGTACAAGGAAACATAAGCCGGAGCACATAACAGAATTTGTCACCTCGAGGGGAAGCTAAAACTACTCCAGCCCCCGAGCCTTCTAACTGCCTGGACCCATCAAAGTGAATAGTCCAATATGTGTTATCCGGCTTCTCCTCAGGTGCCTGCAACTCTGTCCAATCATTGATAAAATCCACCAAGACTTGAGACTTAATAGCAGTACGCGGCATGTATTTGAGACCGTGAGGCCCAAGCTCAATGGCCCACTTGGCGACTCGTCTCGTGGCCTCTCTGTTCTGGATTATGTCTCCCAAGGGGGCAGAACTTACCACAGTGATAGGGTGACCTTGGAAGTATTGCTTCAGCTTCCGGCTTGCCATGAACACTCCGTAAACAAGCTTCTGCCAATGTGGATATCTTTGTTTATACTCAATGAGCACCTCACTGACGTAATAAACTGGCCGTTGAACCGGATGCTCCTTGCCAGCCTCCTTGCGCTCTACCACGATCGCAACACTGGCAGCTCGTGAGTTAGCAGCCACATATAGCAGCAATGGCTCTCTATCAATGGGAGCTGCTAGGACCGGCGGCTCAGATAACTGTCTCTTTAAATCCTCAAATGCAGTATTAGCAGCATCGCTCCAGACAAAAGTGTATGTTTTCTTCATCATCTGATACAGCGGTAGGGCCTTCTCACCTAACCGGCTTATGAACCGGCTTAAAGCAGCAACACGACCCGCCAGTCGCTGAACATCATTGATGCACGCCGGCTTAGCCAGAGAGGTAATCGCCTTGATCCTCTCCGGATTAGCTTCAATGCCCCTGTTCGAAACCAGAAATCCCAAAAGCTTACCTGCGGGTACACCGAACACACACTTGTCCGGGTTAAGCATCATCTTGTAAACCCGAAGATTATCAAAGGTCTCCTTTAAATCAGATATCAAGGTTTCCTTCTCTCTGGACTTCACCACTATGTCATCCACATAAGCATGAACATTGCGCCCAATCTGGTTGTGGAGACAGTTCTGTACACACTGCTGATAAGTCGCCTGGGCACTCTTAAGCCCAAAAGGCATAGATACATAGCAGAAGGCTCCAAACGGAGTGATGAAAGCCGTCTTCTCCTGGTCCTTAACTGCCATCTTGATCTGATGATATCCAGAATAAGCATCCAAAAAACTCAAACGCTCACAACCTGCCGTAGCATCAATGATTTGATCAATACAGGGGAGAGCAAAAGGATCAGCCAGACAAGCTTTATTTAAGTCCGTGTAATCCACACACATCCGACAGGTGCCGTTCTTCTTGAGTACGAGCACCGGGTTAGCCAGCCACTCCGGGTGAAAAACTTCAACAATAAACCCAGCCGCCAAGAGCCGGGCAACCTCCTCTCCAATAGCTTTTCGTCTTTCTTCGTTGAATCGCCGAAGAAACTGCCTGACCGGCTTATACTTCGGATCAATATTAGGAGTGTGCTCAGCGAGTCCTCTCGGTACACCCGGCATGTCAAAAGGTTTCCATGCAAAGATGTCCCGGTTCTCACGGATGAACTCGATGAGCGCGCTTTCCTATTTAGGATCCAAGTTGGCACTGATGCTGAACTGTTTAGATGAGTCGCCTGGAGTGAAACCCACAAGTTTAGTTCCAGGTGTCGATTTAAACTTCAACGCCGGGTCATGCTCTGTAGTTGGCTTCTTCAGAGAGGTCATATCTGCCGGGTCAACATTATCTTGATAAAACTTTAGCTCTTCCGCTGCACAAACAGACTCAGCATAAGCCGCGTCGCCCTCTTCACACTCCAAGGCTACCTTTCAACCCCCATGCACACTGATGGTGCCCTTGTGACCCGGCATCTTAAGCTGCAGATAAACGTAACACGGTCGTGCCATGAACTTGGCATAAGCCGGCCGCCCAAACAGAGCATGATCTGGACTTTTGATTCTGACCACCTCAAACGTCAATTTCTCAGCCCGGGAATCATATTCATCTCCAAAGGCCACCTCCAATTCAATCTTACCGACCGGGTATGCCGACTTACTAGGCACCACTCCATGGAAGACAGTGTTGGATGTCTTTAAATTTTTATCAGTCGAACCCATGCGCCGAAAGGTCTTGTAATAGAGAATGTTGATGCTGCTACCTCCATCCATGAGTACCTTGGTGAATTTATATCCACCGACCTGAGGTGCCACCACCAAGGCTAACTGACCCGGATTATCAACCCGGGGAGGGTGATCTTCCCTCCTCCATACGATGGGCTGCTCTGACCACCTCAGGTAACGAGGAACTGTCGACTCAACAGAATTTATGGCCCTCTTATGAACCTTCTGGTCACGTTTGCATAAGATAGTGGTAAACACATGATACTGCCCACTATTCAGCTGCTTCGGATGGCTTTGATAACCCGATTGCTGCTGCTACTGTCCTCCTTGACCAGACTGCTGTTGATTATAGCCGCTTTGATTTCCCTGAAAGCCCGAACTTGAACCGCCGCCCGGGCCATGAAAGCCGCCGACACCTGAACCGCCACCCGACCCATGATTACCATCAAACGTATTGGAATTCTTGAAAGCCTTCATGATGGCACAATCTTTCCACAATTGGGTGGCGGCTCGCTCCCGGGTGTCGTGTCTCAGGCAGGGCTCATTGAGTAGCTGCTCAAGACATGGACCTGACCCACCAGATCGAGGGGGCGGTTTTCCCTTACGTCTCTGATTGTTACCCTGCTCATTGGCGTTCACCACAAACTCTGGGTTACCCTCTGCCTTACGCTTATTGCCTCCTTGATTCGTCGGGTTATGCTGCTGACCCTTTCCATTGTCGTTCTTCTTTCCCTTCCCTGTCTTTTCCTCATCAGACGCGGCATCCTTGGTACTATCAGAGTCGGCGTATTTGACTAAAGCTGCCATCAGCGTACCCATATCATTGCAATCACGCTTAAGGCGCCCCAGTTTCTGTCTCAGCGGCTCAAAGCGGCAATTCTTATCTAACAAGAGGACTGCAGAGCCAACATCCATCTTGTCAGATGAATGTATAATCTCCTTGACCCGGCGCACCCAATGAGTTGTGGATTCACCCTCCTCTTGCTTACAATTTGTTAAGTCCACAATTGACATATATTGCTTGCAAGTATCCTTGAAGTTCTGGATGAACAAAGCCTTTAACTCTGTCCAATAACTAATGGAATTGGATGGTAAACCCTTTAACCAAGACCGGGCCGTTCCGTCCAACATCATGGTGAAGTACTTAGCCATTGTTGCGTCGCTGACTTCCAACAGCTCCATGGCCATCTCGTAACTTTCAATCCATGCTCCGGGCTGTAAGTCGGCTGTGTAATTTGGCACCTTCCGAGGCCCCTTGAAATCCTTGGGTAGACGCACATTACGTAGAGCCGGCACTAAACAAGGGACACCGCCGGTTCGGGTGGCTACTCCTGCCTCAACGGAAGTCATCGGGTAATCCAGAAGGTCCTCCTGAGCTGTCAGCTGAGCCGCCAGTTGAGCCGCCCGCTCGTCCTCCTGACGTATTTGGTCCTGCACCGGGTTATAACCGTCGGGCTGGTTACGGCGATGAGCGTTGCTTGATAAAGCCTCTGACTCCATGTGCCTGCTGTAACTCGGGCTCCGGTTTGGACGATCCGGAGCTAACCAGGGCGGTGGGGTTGAATGAATCATGTCCCGGCTATAAGAATAGGTCTCTTGCTGAGCCAGGCCGTCTGAACGAGATCTCTGATCCTTCGGGTCTCCACTGCTGTCGGATCATCACCGGCCACTGGAAGAGCCGCCAAACGTGTTGACGCTGTAATTAAGTTCTCCATGGGGTTGGAGAAGTGACCCGGTGGTATCGGTACATAACGGGGCGGTGCCATGTTCCCGTGAGGGGGTGCCGTCACCTGAGGCTGAACCGGACCCCCGGCTGTCATGAACTGATTGACCTCCGGCGGGTTACTTGGACCGGCGTCGGGCGTCGCGAAGAGGTTCCGTGGATCATAAACCGGAGGTAAACGGGATTGAGTTTTCTGATGCCTTCTCCTCATCACCTCATTAGACGCGTTCAGGCTCATTGTAAGCTGGAAAGCCTTGGACTGGAGCTGCTGCGCCCGAGCATCCAAAGCCGCTCGTTCTGTGGCCAACCTGACATCCTCATATGCCAAAGCCTCCTTAGCCCGAGCTATCTCTGAAGGAAATATGCCCTAGAGGCAATAATAAAATTATTATTTATTTCCTTATATCATGATAAATGTTTATTATTCATGCTAGAATTGTATTAACCGGAAACATAATACATGTGTGAATACATAGACAAACAGAGTGTCACTAGTATGCCTCTACTTGACTAGCTCGTTAATCAAAGATGGTTATGTTTCCTAACCATAGACAAAGAGTTGTTATTTGATTAACGGGATCACATCATTAGTTGAATGATCTGATTGACATGACCCATTTCATTAGCTTAGCACCCGATCGTTTAGTATGTTGCTATTGCTTTCTTCATGACTTATACATGTTCCTATGAATATGAGATTATGCAACTCCCGTTTACCGGAGGAACACTTTGTGTGCTACCAAACATCACAACGTAACTGGGTGATTATAAAGGAGCTCTACAGGTGTCTCCAAAGGTACATGTTGGGTTGGCATATTTCGAGATTAGGATTTGTCACTCTGATTATCAGAGAGGTATCTCTGGGCCCTCTCGGTAATGCACATCACATAAGCCTTGCAAGCATTGCAACTAATGTGTTAGTTGTGAGATGATGTATTACGGAACGAGTAAAGAGACTTGCTTGTAACGAGATTGAACTAGGTATTGGATACCGACGATCGAATCTCGGGCAAGTAACATACCGATGACAAAGGGAACAACGTATGTTGTTATGCGGTCTGACCGATAAATATCTTCGTAGAATATGTAGGAGACAATATGGGCATCCAGGTCCCGCTATTGGTTATTGACCGAAGACATGTCTCGGTCATGTCTACATTGTTCTCGAACCGTAGGGTCCGCACGCTTAAAGTTACGATGACAGTTTCATTATGAGTTTATGTATTTTGATGTACCAAAGGTTGTTCGGAGTCCCGGATGTGATCATGGACATGACGAGGAGTCTCGAAATGGTCGAGACATAAAGATCAATATATTGGACGGCTATATTCGGACACCGGAATTGTTCCGAGTGGTTTCGGAGAAAACCGGAGTGCCGGAGGGGTTACCGGAACCCCCCGGGGAAGTATTGGGCCTTAGTGGGCCTGAGGGGAGAGAGAGGGCAGCAGCCCAGAATGTGGCACGCCCCCCCTCATGGGGAGTCCGAATAGGACTAGGAGGGGGGCGCGGCCCCCCTTTCCCTCTCCCTCTCCCTCTCTTTCCTTCCCCCTCTGTCTTCCTAGTTGGACTAGGAAAGGGGAGTCCTACTCCCACTAGGAGGAGGACTCCCCCCTCCCTTTGGCGCGCCCCATAGGGCCGGCCGGCCTCCCCCTCCCTCCTTTATATACGGGGGCAGGGGGGCACCCTAGAACACAGAAGTTGATCTTCGTGATCGTTCCTTAGCCGTGTGCGGTGCCCTCCTCCACGATATTACACCTCGGTCATATTGTAGCGGTGCTTAGGCGAAGCCCTGCGACGGTTGAACATCAAGATCGTCACCACGCCGTCGTGCTGACGGAACTCCTCCCCGAAGCTTTGCTGGATCGGAGCCCGGGGTGCGTCATCGAGTTGTACATGTGTCAAGAACTCGGAGGTGCCGGAGTAACTGTGCTTGGATCGGTTGGACCGGGAAGACGTACGACTACTTCCTCTATGTTGCGTCAACGCTTCCGCTTCGGTCTACGAGGGTACGTAGACAATACTCTCCCCTCTCGTTGCTATGCATTACCATGATCTTGTGTGTGCGTAGGAAATTTTTTGAAATTACTACGTTCCCCAACAGTGGCATCCGAGCCTAGGTTTTATGGTTTGATGTTATATGCACGAGTAGAACACAAGTGAGTTGTGGGCGATATAAGTCATACTGCCTACCAGCATGTCATACTTTGGTTCGGCGGTATTGTTGGATGAAGCGGCCCGGACCGACATTACGTGTACGCTTACGCGAGACTGGTTCTACCGCCGTGCTTTGCACACGGGTGGCTAGCGGGTGTCAGTTTCTCCAACTTTAGTTGAACCGAGTGTGGCTACGCCCGGTCCTTGCGAAGGTTAAAACGGCATCAACTTGACAAACTATCGTTGTGGTTTTGATGCGTAGGTAAGATTGGTTCTTGCTTAAGTGCAACAAACAAAGTAGAGGATGTCTAACTTGTTTTTGCAGGGCATGTTGTGATGTGATATGGTCAAGACATGATGCTAAATTTTATTGTATGAGATGATCATGTTTTGTAACTGAGTTATCGGCAACTGGCAGGAGCCATATGGTTGTCGCTTTATTGTATGCAATGCGATCGCCCTGTAATGCTTTACTTTATCACTAAGCGGTAGCGATAGTCGTAGAAGCATAAGATTGGCGAGACGACAACGATGCTACGATGGAGATCAAGGTGTCACGCCGGTGACGGTGGTGATCATGACGGTGCTTCGAAGATGGAGATCACAAGCACAAGATGATGATGGCCATATCATATCACTTATATTGATTGCATGTGATGTTTATCTTTTATGCATCTTATCTTGCTTTGATTGACGGTAGCATTTTAAGATGATCTCTCACTAATTATCAAGAAGTGTTCTCCCTGAGTATGCACCGTTGCGAAAGTTCTTCGTGCTGAGACACCACGTGATGATCAAGTGTGATAGGCTCTACGTTCAAATACAGCGGGTGCAAAACAGTTGCACACGCGGAATACTCAGGTTATACTTGACGAGCCAAGCATATACATATATGGCCTCGGAACACGGAGACCGAAAGGTTGAGCGTGAATCATATAGTAGATATGATCAACATAGTGATGTTCACCATTGAAACTACTCCGTCTCACGTGATGATCGGACATGGTTTAGTTGATATGGATCACGTGATCACTTAGAAGATTAGAGGGATGTCTATCTAAGTGGGAGTTCTTAAGTAATATGATTAATTGAACTTAAATTTATCATGAACTTAGTCCCTGATAGTATCTTGCTTGTTTATGTTTGATTGTAGATAGATGGCCCGTGTTGTTGTTCCGTTGAATTTTAATGCGTTCCTTGAGAAAGCAAAGTTGAAAGATGATGGTAGCAATTACACGGACTGGGTACATAACTTGAGGATTATCCTCATTGCTGCATAGAAGAGTTACGTCCTGGAAGCACCGCTGGGTGCCAGGCCTGCTGCTGATGCAACTGACGACGTTAAGAACGTTTGGCAGAGCAAAGCTCATGACTACTCGATAGTTCAATGTGCCATGCTTTACGGCTTAGAACCGGGACTTCAACGACGTTTTGAACGTCATGGGGCATATGAGATGTTCCAGGAGTTGAAGTTAATATTCCAGCAGAATGCCCGGATTGAGAGATATGAAGTCTCCAATAAATTCTATAGCTGCAAGATGGAGGAGAATAGTTCTGTCAGTGAGCATATACTCAAAATGTCTGGGTATTGTAATCACTTGATTCAATTGGGAGTTAATCTTCTGGATGATAGCGTCATTGACAGAATTCTCCAATCACTTCCACCAAGCTACAAGAGCTTCGTGATGAACTATAATATGCAAGGGATGGATAAGACAATTCCCGAGCTCTTCGCAATGCTAAAGGCTGCGGAGGTAGAAATCAAGAAGGAGCATCAAGTGTTGATGGTCAACAAGACCACTAGTTTCAAGAAAAAGGGCAAAAATAAGAAGAAGGGGAACTTCAAAAAGAACAGCAAGCAAGTTGCTGCTCAAGAGAAGAAACCCAAGTCTGGACCTAAGCCGGAAACTGAGTGCTTCTACTGCAAGCAGACTGGTCACTGGAAGCGGAGCTGCCCCAAGTATTTGGCGGATAAGAAGGATGGCAAGGTGAACAAAGGTATATATGATATACATGTTATTGATGTGTACCTTACTAATACTCGCAGTAGCACCTGGGTATTTGATATTGGTTCTGTTGCTAATATTTGCAACTCGAAACAGGGACTACAAATTAAGCGAAGATTGGCTAAGGACGAGGTGACGATGCGCGTGGGGAATGGTTCCAAAGTCGATGTGATCGCGGTCGGCACGCTACCTCTACATCTACCTTCGGGATTAGTTTGGGACCTAAATAATTGTTATTTGGTGCCAGCGTTGAGCATGAACATTATATCTGGATCTTGTTTGACGCGAGACGGTTATTCATTTAAATCTGAGAATAATGGATGTTCTATTTATGGTCATGCACCCTTGAAGAATGGTATATTCTTATTGAATCTCGATAGTAGTGACACACATATTCATAGTGTTGAAGCCAAAAGATGCAGAGTTGATAATGATAGTGCAACTTATTTGTGGCACTGCCGTTTAGGTCATATCGGTGTAAAGCGCATGAAGAAAGTCCATACAGATGGACTTTTGGAACCACTTGATTATGAATCACTTGGTACTTGCGAACCGTGCCTCATGGGCAAGATGACTAAAACATCGTTCTCCTGCACTATGGAGAGAACAACAGATTTGTTGGAAATCATACATACAGATGTATGTGGTCCGATGAATGTTGAGGCTCATGGCGGATATCGTTATTTTCTCACCTTCACAGATGATTTAAGCAGATATGGGTATATCTACTTAATGAAGCACAAGTCTGAAACATTTGAAAAGTTCAAAGAATTTCAGAGTGAAGTGGAAAATCATCGTAACAAGAAAATAAAGTTTCTACGATCTGATCGTGGAGGAGAATATTTGAGTTACGAGTTTGGTGTACATTTGAAACAATGCAGAATAGTTTCGCAACTCACGCCACCTGGAACACCACAACGTAATGGTGTGTCCGAACGTCGTAATCGTACTTTACTTGATATGGTACGATCTATGATGTCTCTTACAGATTTACCGCTATCGTTTTGGGGTTATGCTTTAGAGACGGCCGCATTCATGTTAAATAGGGCACCATCGAAATCCGTTGAGACGACGCCTTATGAACTGTGGTTTGGCAAGAAACCAAAGTTGTCATTTCTAAAAGTTTGGGGTTGCGATGCTTATGTAAAAAAACTTCAACCTGATAAGCTCGAACCCAAGTCGGAGAAATGTGTCTTCACAGGATATCCAAAGGAAACTATTGGATACACCTTCTATCACAAATCCGAAGGCAAGACTTTTGTTGCTAAATTCGGAAACTTTCTAGAGAAGGAGTTTCTCTCGAAAGAAGTGAGTGGGAGGAAAGTAGAACTTGATGAGGTAACCATACCTGCTCCCTTATTGGAAAGTAGTTCATCATAGAAACCGGTTTCTGCAACACCTACGCCAATTAGTGAGGAAGTTAATGATGATGATCATGAAATTTCAGATCAAGTTACTACTGAGCCTCGTAGATCAACCAGAGTAAGATCCGCACCAGAGTGGTACGGTAATCCTGTTTTGGAAGTCATGCTACTAGATCATGATCAACCTACGAACTATGAAGAAGCGATGGTGAGCCCAGATTCTGCAAAATGGCTTGAAGCCATGAAATCCGAGATGGGATCCATGTATGAGAACAAAGTGTGGACTTTGGTTGACTTGCCCAATGATCGGCAAGCAATTGAGAATAAATGGATCTTCAAGAAGAAGACTGACGCTGACGGTAATGTTACTGTCTACAAAGCTCGACTTGTCGCAAAAGGGTTTCGACAAGTTCAAGGGATTGACTACGATGAGACTTTCTCACCCGTAGCGATGCTTAAGTCTGTCCGAATCATGTTATCAATTGCCGCATTTTATGATTATGAAATTTGGCAGATGGATGTAAAAACTGCATTCCTGAATGGATTTCTGGAAGAAGAGTTGTATATGATGCAACCAGAAGGTTTTATCGAACCAAAGGGAGCTAACAAAGTGTGCAAGCTCCAGCGATCCATTTATGGACTGGTGCGAGCCTCTCGGAGTTGGAATAAACGCTTTGATAGTGTGATCAAGGCATTTGGGTTTGTACAGACTTTTGGAGAAGCCTGTATTTACAAGAAAGTGAGTGGGAGCTCTGTAGCATTTCTGATATTATATGTGGATGACATATTAATAATCGGAAATGATATAGAATTTCTGGATAGCATAAAGTAGCTGCTCAAGACATGGACCTGACCCACCAGATCGAGGGGGCCGGTTTTCCCTTACGTCTCTTATTATTACCCTGCGCATTGGCGTTCACCACAAACTCTGGGTTACCCTCTGCCTTACGCTTATTGCCTCCTTGATTCGTCGGGTTATGCTACTGACCCTTTCCATTGCCGTTCTTCTTTCCCTTCCCTGTCTTTTCCTCATCAGACGCGGGATCCTTGGTACTATCAGAGTCGGCGTATTTGACTAAAGCTGCCATCAGCGTACCCATATCATTGCAATCATGCTTAAGGCGCCCCAGTTTCTGTCTCAGCGGCTCAAAGCGGCAATTCTTATCTAACATGAGGACTGCAGAGCCAACATCCATCTTGTCAAATGAATGTATAATCTCCTTGACCCGGCGCACCCAGTGAGTTGTGGATTCACCCTCCTCTTGCTTACAATTTGTTAAGTCCACAATTAACATATATTGCTTGCAAGTATCCTTGAAGTTCTGGATGAACAGATCCTTTAACTCTGTCCAAGAACTAATGGAATTGGATGGTAAACCCTTTAACCAAGACCGGGCTGTTCTGTCCAACATCATGGTGAAGTACTTAGCCATTGTTGCGTCGCTGACTTCCAACAGCTCCATGGCCATCTCGTAACTTTCAATCCATGCTCCGGGCTGTAAGTCAGCTATGTAATTTGGCACCTTCCGAGGCCCCTTGAAATCCTTGGGTAGACGCACATTACGTAGAGTTGGCACTAAACAAGGGACACCGCCGGTTCTGGTGGCTACTCCTGCCTCAACAGAAGTCATCGGGTAATCCGGAAGGGCTTCCTGAGCCGTCAGCTGAGCCGCCAGTTGAGCCGCTCGCTCGTCCTCCTGACGTATTCGGTCCTGCACCGGGTTATAACCGTCGGGCTGGTTACGGCGATGAGCGTTGCTTGATAAAGCCTCTGACTCCATGTGCCTGCTGTAACTCGGGCTCCGGTTTGGACGATTCGGAGCTAACCAGGGCGGTGGGGTTGAATGAATCATGTCCCGGCTATAAGAATAGGTCTCTTGCTGAGCCAGGGTCGTCTGAACGAGATCTCTGATCCTTCGGGTCTCCACTGCTGTCGGATCATCACCGGCCACTGGAAGAGCCGCCAAACGTGCTGACGCTGCAATTAAGTTCTCCATGGGGTTGGAGAAGTGACCCGGTGGTATCGGTACATAACGGGGTGGTGCCATGTTCCCGTGAGGGGGTGCCGTCACCTGAGGCTGAACCAGACCCCCGGCTGTCATGAACTAATTGACCTCCGGCGGGTTACTTGGACCGGCGCCGGGCGTCGCTAAGAGGTTCCGTGGATCATAAACCGGAGGTAAACGGGATTGAGTTTTCTGATGCCTTCTCCTCATCACCTCATTAGATGCGTTCAGGCTCATTGTAAGCTGGAAAGCCTCGGACTGGAGCTGCTGCGCCCGAGCATCCAAAGCCGCTCGTTCTGTGGCCAACCTGACATCCTCAGATGCCAAAGCCTCCTTAGCCCGAGCTATCTCTGAAGGAAATATGCCCTAGAGGCTATAATAAAGTTATTATTTATTTCCTTATATCATGATAAATGTTTATTATTCATGCTAGAATTGTATTAACCGGAAACATAATACATGTGTGAATACATAGACAAACAGAGTGTCACTAGTATGCCTCTACTTGACTAGCTCGTTAATCAAAGATGGTTATGTTTCCTAACCATAGACAAAGAGTTGTTATTTGATTAACGGGATCACATCATTAGTTGAATGATCTGATTGAGATGACCCATTTCATTAGCTTAGCACCCGATCGTTTAGTATGTTGCAATTGCTTTCTTCATGACTTATACATGTTCCTATGACTATGAGATTATGCAACTCCCGTTTATCGGAGGAACACTTTGTGTGCTACCAAACGTCACAACGTAACTGGGTGATTATAAAGGAGCTCTACAGGTGTCTCCAAAGGTACATGTTGGGTTGGCATATTTCGAGATTAGGATTTGTCACTCCGATTGTCGGAGAGGTATCTTTGGGCCCTCTCGGTAATGCACATCACATAAGCCTTGCAAGCATTGCAACTAATGTGTTAGTTGTGAGATGATGTATTACGGAACGAGTAAAGAGACTTGCCGGTAATGAGATTGAACTAGGTATTGGATACCGACAATCGAATCTCGGGTAAGTAAGATACCGATGACAAAGGGAACAACGTATGTTGTTATGCGGTCTGACCGATAAAGATCTTCGTAGAATATGTAGGAGCCAATATGGGCATCCAGGTCCCGCTATTGGTTATTGACCGGAGACATGTCTCGGTCATGTCTACATTGTTCTCGAACCGTAGGGTCTGCACGCTTAAAGTTACGATGACAGTTTCATTATGAGTTTATGTATTTTGATGTACCGAAGGTCGTTCGGAGTCCCGGATGTGATCATGGACATGACGAGGAGTCTCGAAATGGTCGAGACATAAAGATCGATATATTGGACGGCTATATTCGGACACCGGAATTGTTCCGAGTGGTTTTGGAGAAAACCGGAGTGCCGGAGGGGTTACCAGAACCCCCCGGGGAAGTATTGGGCCTTAGTGGGCCTGAGGGGAGAGAGAGGGCAGCAGCCTAGGAGGTGGTGCGCCCCCCTCATGGGGAGTCCGAATAGGACTAGGAGGGGTGCGGCCCCCCTTTCCCTCTCCCTCTCCCTCTCTTTCCTTCCCCCTCTCTCTTCCTAGTTGGACTAGGAAAGGGGAGTCCTACTCCCACTAGGAGGAGGACTCCCCCCTCCCTTTGGCGCGCCCCATAGGGCCGGCCGGCCTCCCCCCTCCCTCCTTTATATACGGGGGCAGGGGGCACCCTAGAACACAGAAGTTTATCTTCGTGATTGTTCCTTAGCCGTGTGCGGTGCCCCCCTCCACGATATTACACCTCGGTCATATTGTAGCGGTGCTTAGGCGAAGCCCTGCGACGGTTGAACATCAAGATCGTCACCACGCCGTCGTGCTGACGGAACTCCTCCCCGAAGCTTTGCTGGATCGGAGCCCGGGGTGCGTCATCGAGCTGTACGTGTGTCATGAACTCGGAGGTGTAGGAGTAACGGTGCTTGGATCAGTTGGACCGAGAAGACGTACGAATACTTCCTCTACGTTGCGTCAACGCTTCCGCTTCGGTCTACGAGGGTACGTAGACAATACTCTCCCCTCTCGTTGCTATGCATCACCATGATCTTGTGTGTGCGTAGGAAATTTTTTGAAATTACTACGTTCCCCAATAATCTCCTCACGAACCTGTGCCACCTCTGCATTATGCTCATCTTGATTTGCCGGGATAACTGTGGCAGTTAACAGGGTCGTAAGCTTATCCATGAGATCCAGCAGCACCTGAGCCGGTGGGTGCACGGGGCCTCCTGCCCCGGCTGCTCCTGACCCGGACGTTATGGCTGTTGCGGCTGTGGAATTTTGGCCGGGTTGAGTACCAGCCATGAAGACTCCTGCCCAACCTGGCGGCTCATAGGGGTCTGGAATACTGGAGCCATCGGAACAGCCCCCAAGCCCGCCATCTTGCACTGGATACAGAGAATCTGTTGAACCGGCGGACGAATCACCATCAGAGAGGACGGCCGTCTCACCACCACCTTCAGATCCTTCAGAAAGTTCCCCTCCGTGGATGCAGCCCACGAAGGCACGCTTCATGACGGGTTGAGCTCGGGCGGATCTCGCGCGCTGAGTCGTCTCGATGAGGTCGCTGCAGTTGTCCGGCTCAGGGCCCGGCTCACCAATCCGGCCGATGAAGACGTGGATTCCGCTGAAGGGGACCCGATACCTGTACTCAATTGAGCCGGCGTCGGGGCCCCAGCCTTCGTCGTCGATGTAGATCTTGCCGCGACGACTCTTGGTCATCCGGCCGACTGCGTATCCCTTGAGCCCTTCGAAGCTGCCCTTCAAGAACTCAAATCCACCGTGTGCTGGCCCCATGGTGGGCGCCAATTGTCGTGGAATTGTCACGGCAGATGTCCTCTTGCAAGGACTTAGTCGTGGAGCCATCGCAACTAGGAAGCTTAAAGGGTTTAATCGGGACAAAGGACACGAGAGGTTTATACTAGTTCGGCCCCTTACGGTGAAGGTAAAGCCTATGTCTAGTTGGGTTGGTATTGCTTGATGTTTCGATGACCAGGGAGCGAGATACGCTATGCCCGGTTCTCGATTGGTTGTTTCTTGCCCTAAGCCGCCAGCAGGTCGTCCCCTTATATACACGGGTTGACGCCCTGCGGCTTACAGAGTCCCGGCCGGCTCATAAACAGTGTCCGGCTTGGTGACTAGTTACTTCTACCTTATGTTAGAAGTCATGCCATCATGGCGGTTTGTCACTATAGGCCTTAAGTCGCCTGTGAGCCTTTAGACCCTTTATTGAACCGTCATCTTCATGCTTGGTCTTGGGCTTCTGATGAATCTCACTTTGCGTAACCCGGCCCCTCCTGGGCGGCTTACACAAATAGTTATATCCCCAACATGGCCCGTTCTCTCGCTCTCTCAAGGATGCTTTCTTCGCCGAGCTCATCACTCAGAGGCCTCCCACTGGTACCCTCTGGCTTTGTCTAGGAGATTTCAACCAAATTTACAGAGCACGTGACAAAAACAAGAGAAACATCAACACTAGGCGTCTAAATCATTTCCATGCAACGCTCCAAAGTTGTGGTTTGATGGAGATCCACCTCCAGAATAGACGTTTCACATGGTCAAACGAGAGGGAAAACCCAACCCTTTGCAAGCTCGACTCGTTCTTTTGCAACACGGAGTGGGACGATCAGTTTGGCAGCCACATCCTTCATGCACTCTCGCCCTCACTCTCTGATCATTGCCCCCTCCTCCTCGCCGAGGTTAGGGGACCCCGGAGACCGCGCAGCTTCAAGTTCGAGAATTTTTGGGTTTCCCTTCCAGGGTTCAAGGAGGTCGTCCTCAAGGCATGGAATGAGCATACCGACCATACCGAGCCGTACCAAATCCTACACTACAAGCTCAAGAAGACCGGTACCCGCCTTTCCGAGTGGAGTAGGGGGTTGTTCTCCGGAGCGAAGGTCCAACTCCACGCCGCCCTCTTGGTGATTTTGCACCTTGACATGGCCCAAGACAACCGACAACTCTCTGTGGGGGAAGGGGACCTCCGCAAGCGGCTCAAAAGATGAGTCGTCAGCTTAGCGGTCATGGAGAGGGCCCGTAAGAAGTAGTGCGCAAGACTGGCCAACATCAAGGAGGGCGATGCAAACAGCAAATTTTTTCACCGGAGGATCAGTGGAAGACGCCGCAATAACTTCATCTACAGGCTTAAGCATAATCAGGGATGGATCACCGACCTTGATGTCAAAGAGAAGGTTGTCCATGACCACTTCACCGAGGCCATGGGAAAGGGGCGCCCGCGGGTGCGCGACTCCAATTGGGAAGAGCTCGGCTTAGAGGTACACGACTTGGACTCCCTCGCGGACCCCATCACCGCGGAGGAGGTGCACGAGGCCATTAAACATGGATGTATCTAGATGTATTTTAGTTCTAAATACATCCATTTCTGCGACGAGTAATTTGGAACGGAGGAAGTACTCAAAGAAATGTTCACCTTGTATTAAAAAAGGTTCCTCATGTACCTTAAAAAGGTTTATCGCATATATAAAAAATATACTTAGCATGTTTAGAAAATGTTCAGCGCATATTGAAAATGTCCTCGTGTACTAAAATTCATCCACTTGCTGCTAGGAACTGTTCATGATGTATTTAAACATTCAAATTTTTTCCAAAATTTTCTATCATGTATTTTTTTATCCATGTATCTAGAAACTTTCCATCAAGTATTTCAAAAACCATTACCGTTTGTTCGCAAATGTTAGTTGTGTAATTAAATATTCATTGTGTATTTAAAATATGTGGATTGATTTTTATAAAATAATTGCATGCAAATTTTATATACATGCAAAAAAATCATTTTTAAACATCCGTCCGGAATGAATTGTCGCTGAAATGGATGTGTCTAGACATATTTCAGTGATACAATATATCCTTTGAGCGACAGGTAATTCCGTATGGTGAGAGTACATGATTAACATTTTTTTTAAATACATGATGAACAGGTTTTGAATATATAAAAGTTTTCTAACATTAGTCAAAATAAAGAATCATTCAAATATGTATGCTTTAGAATATTTTGAAATATAAAATGATTAGATAAAATTTTGTTTCGTAGGAGAAAAACATGGCGTACTTCCAGGGACGTGGTGTGCCAGCCTCGTGAGATAAACCTGTGCGCTTCTGAGGCCAGGCTGAAGACATATATTAGGGAAGGCGATCATCGCGCTCGCTGTAAGCAAAATATAGAAGCTCCGCCTAAGCAGACCAACATGATTTGGGCATATGAATGCACGCGGGGGCTATAACGCTAGATAGGCTGGCCCAATATGCCTTTGTGAGGAGTAAATTTATGCGCCTATTTTGTCTTGTATGTTTTTTGTGCCAGTTTTTATCATTTTTCTGTTTGTTTTCGGTTTTTTGTGTTTCTTTTACACTTTTCTTCGGGTTTTCATTTTTTCTGTTTCGCTTTTTTATTTTACTTTTTTTAATATATGTCTACCTTTTTTTTTCAAATACATGTTGCATGTTGTAAATTTTCTGTATATCTAAAATATTTTTCTGTCCATGCTGAACATTTTCAAACACAGGATTAACATTTTGTTAATACATATTTTGAATATTATTAACGTATAAGTGTCAAAACGTTCGGATAGACACCGAACATTTTTCAATGATACCTTACATTTTCTAAAACTATGCAAATATTTTTCCCATTTTATAACATTTTCTTTAAATGCACATAAATTATCCTGAAAAGCATGAATATTGTTTAAAAAATATGAAGTCTATCAACTATTTTAAATTTTTAAATACCACGAACATTTTTAAGAATGCGATCAATTATTATTTTTAAAGTATGTGGACTGTTTTTTTTACATTGCATTAACATTTATCAAATTCGCGGTGAACAAATTTAGAAAAACGAAGTAAATTAGGTTTTTTGGAATATGTGTATTTAGATTTTTCTAAAAAAAGAAAATATTAAAAGAAAAAATGTATGGATGAAGAAGGGAGGAGAAGGGGAGACGTGTGGCTTTGATCGTGTTGGTGGGCCTGGCCAGTACCATCGCACCGTAGGCCATGCATCCTTAGAACTCGTTACAAGTTCTTCTAGCTACAAGTAAGAATTAGATGCACCCTATGAATACATGTTTAGCATAGGCCTGCCTCGGCTCTAGCTGTACCAAGCCCACCCTGGAAATGCCGAGCTTGGGCCCAGCCTGTCCCAACTTAACAACTTGTGAAACTTCTATGTTTATATTTAATAAATATATATGCATGAGGTTCATCATCACTTGAACTATTGTCGAAGAAGTTCGACACAGGTGTAGAAGTGCATGCGATGCCGGCCATGCCTGAATCAAATTCCTCTTTGGATTCTTCTTCAAAAACTTCTTCAGACTTAGAGAGTTCTTCCTCGGAGTCCATTTTTCCCCAATATATGCCTTATCCTTGTGAGAGTTGTTCTTCTGGTTGGAGTAGTCTTGGAGGAATTTCGATGAAGACTTTGATGAAGACTTGAAGAAGGAATTATCTTTCTTCTTTGAGAACTTTTCTTCTTTTTCGTCTCAGCATCAGAATCATAGCTCTTGGTTTTTGCTCTTGAAACTCTTGCTACCGCCCACGATGAACTTGCCACTTCCTCTAGCCTCAACTTCCACATCGAACAATCAGAGATGAAATGTCCATGTTTATTTCACTTGAAGCATGTATAGTCTCTAGAAAATTTTGAGCTTGACAAGGACTTTAAGTTACTACTCAAGCTTTTCTTCTGGAACTGATTCTTTTTCCAAAGTGCTGAAAATGCTTAGCTACCAACTCGAGATCTTTGCTGATATTGTTAGGGTCCCAGAATCTTCATCAGCATATTCTTCAGCGTCTAAGGAAGAATTAGTTGCAACGTTGAGAGCATGATTCTTTCGGTAGCTAGTGCCATATAGACCTGTTTCTTCTTGTTGTTCTTTATGGGTGTTAAGCCTCTCCATAACATCAGCAAGATCAAGACTTTTGAAATGGGGTCTTTCGTTGATCATCAGCAAGAGGGTATCGAAAGAATTTTCCAGGGATCGAAGCAACTTCTTCACAATCTCATGATCGATAATATATTCAGCACCAAGACCTTGCAGCTCATTTGCAATATCACTCGGACGATCAAAGTTTCTTGACATATTTCATTCCCGGGCCTCTTGAAGCAGTTGAACTTGGCCCAATAATATCAATTCATGTTTCTTTCTAAGTTGAAACACCTTCATTGATCTTCTCTAATCTATCCCAGATTTCTTTCACTAATTCAAGTCTGATGTAGCGAAGGAATTGCGCTTAGAAAGATGATTGCAGAAGATGTCCTTTGCTTGAGCATCTAGTTGCACAAGCCTCTTCTCTTATGGTGTGAGATAACCAGGAGTCTCAATCATGTATCTATTATGCACAACCTACAACATATCATTATCAATGGCCTTGCTACAAATCCCCATATATTCTTTCCAGAAAGGGCAATCTATCCCATCAAAGACATACATCTTCTCCGTAGACTTGAAGTTAACTGCGGAAGACATACTCAAACCCCAAGGTGGTTAGACCTTGAAAAGAAAAGACAAGCAGTATATTGCTCTGATACCAGTTATAGGATAGGAGTATATCGATTAGAGAGGGTGAATAGGACATTTAAAATTTCATTTGAAACTTTGATACTCTCAACACAGCATAATGGAAATAAAACTAAGCAAAGCTATATCGAAAGTATTGTCCAAGGACCGAAGCAACTTCTTCATAATCTCATGATCGGCAATATATTCAGCACTAAAAGTGCATTAAGTCGACTAGAGGGGGGATGAATAGGCGATTTTTATGAATTCTTCACTGAGGAATTTCAGGGTGAGGAAATTCCTAAGCGAAGAACTACTTGCAACGGAATAAGTACTCAGATGCAGACATAACATAATGTAAGCACAGTCATCATGATGAAATGAAAACAAACACAGAGTAGAGAAAGCGTAAGCATAGGATAAGCAGGCTGAAGACAAACTGACTGAAGAAATTGAACTGAGGAAATTGAGAAAGTCTTCAGTCAAAGTCTTCAAACAGTAATGATCAAGTACACTACATAGTAATGAGGAAATGGATGGGTTGAGGAAATAGAACTAGTTAACTCGGTGAAGACAGTGATTTGGTAGACCAGTTCCAATTGCTGTGAGAGTTGTACGTCTGGTTGGAGCGGCTCGGTATTTAAACCTAAGGACACACAGTCCTCACCGTATTCTCCTTGAGCTAAGGTCACACAGACCTCACCCAATCACTCGTGGTAAGTCTTCGGGTGACTTCCAAACCTTCACAACTCAGTCACTCGGCGATCCACAATTTCCTCTTGGATGCTCTAGACCATGACGCCTAACCGTCTGGAAGATGCACAGTCTTCAAAGCTAACAAGCGTTGGATCCACACAGGAACAATCTCTTCAGTGATGCTCAATCACTTTGGGTTTGTAGGTGTTTGAGTTTGGGTTTTCCTCACTTGATGATTTTCGCTCAAAGTCCTCGGAGGATGGGATGCTCTCAATGACAAGTGGCAGTTTCTCTCGGAGCAGCCAACCAACTAGTGGTTGTAGGGGGCGGCTATATATAGCCTAGGGAGCAGCCCGACATGATAATACATAAATGCCCTTCAATGATATGACCGTTAGGTTGATAGATATTTTGGGACAGCTGGCGCGTAGCACTGCAACGGTCGGAAATTTGAGGTTCAAATTCCTCAGGGCTATCATGTTCCTCACTTGTAGGAATTCCGCACTAGCAAATTCCTAACTCCTCAGTCGGAACAAATTCCTCAGAGACCAGAAGATCTTCGTCTTTGTCACTGAAGAAATTGACTGAACTGTAAGAGATTTCCAATGGCTTCACTCGAAAGGATTGGTAGGTGTAGGATTTTGAGATGAGCATCACTTGGAAATTTTCCTTAGTTTTACCTCGACCCCCTTTAACAGTACGGTGTTTCCTATGACTCAAGAAAGAGAAAATGAAACTATGAAAACAAAAGTCTTCACGCTTCATGTTCCTCGCATTAATATCAAGTCTTCACAGTCACACCAATTTCTTCACATTCAAAGTCTTCAGAAATCCAAAGTCTTCGGTTGAAGACATTCATTTTTAGGGGTCGACTTTCTCTGTAAATGTCAAACTCCTCATAGACTTATAGACTTGTGTACACTCACAAACGCATCAGTCCCTTAACCTACAAGTCTTCAATACACCAAAATCACTAAGGGGCACTAGATGCACTTACAAGCACCAAGACCTTGCCGCTCATTTGCGATATCACTCAGACGATCAAAGGTTTCTTGACAGTTTTCATTCCCGGGCCTCTTGAAGTAGTTGAACTTGGCCCGGAGAATATCAATTCATGTTTCTTTATGAGTTCAAACACCTTCATTGATCTTCTCTAATCTGTCCCATATTTCTTTCACTGATTCAACTATTATCTAGCGAAAGAATAACGCCCTGGAAAGATGATGGAAGTTGACGTCCTTTGCTTGAGTATCTATTTGCACAAGCCTCTTCTCTTATGTTGTGAGATAACCAAGAGTCTCTATCATGTATCAATTCTACACAACCTGCCACATATCATCATCGATGGCCTTGCTACAAATCCTCATATTTTCTTTCCAGAAAGGGCAATCTGTCCCATCGAAGACAAGTATCTTCTCCATAGACTTGAAGTTAACTGCAAAAGATATACTCAAACTCCACGGTGGTTAGACATTAAAAAGCAAAGAGAAGCAGTACATTGCTCTGATACCAATTGTAGGATACGAGTATATCGACGAGAGAGGGTGAATGGGAGATTTAAATTTTCATTCGAAACTTAAATACTCTCAACACAGCACACCAGAAAAAAAGTGAAGCACATGTAGTTCGACAAAAGAAAACTATTACAGAAAGAAAATAAGACAACATATACTGAATATCTTTTCGAAAAGTGACCACCAGAACTCAGGTAGAAAACATCGACATAAAACACTACTGAAAGGAAATAGTTAGCACTACTACAAAATACTAGTTAGAACATTTCTAAGAACAATAATTAGGTACCAGTAGATAAAGAACCAGCTAACATAGAAACAAATCACCTTCGGCACACCAAGTTGAAATACAAAGATGAACATGTCAAAGTGCCAAAACTAATGTGTACTAACATATGATATAGAACAACACAAATAGAAAACTAACCAGGATTACTAAAAGAAATGTTATAGATAGAAATGACCAGTGTTGCTCAATGGTGATAGGCGATTTGGTAGATCATTTCACTCTTATGCAAAAGAGTTATGTCTAGTTGGAGCGGCTTGTGATTGAACACATGATCAAACCTCTTTTCGCCCTATTCTCCTCAACTTGAAGTTCTCGAACTTCAATTGATTTCACTCAAGGTAGTTTCTTATCGACAATCTCCAAACCATGACTTATCTTCGCAAATCACAATGACTCTTGTTGTAGACTTTTCTTCGGTGACCACAATTACTCTTAGTCACTTAGACAGACACCTAATTGTCTAAAGGAGTAAATAGCATAAAACTACCACTTTTCATGCTAGGGTTCCAAAAAACCACCACTTTTTTGTTTGTGACTGATACCTACCACTTTTCTCGTCGGCTGTCTCAAAAAACCCAAATCGCCCGTTGCTAGTGTTTTGAACCGTTTTCTGACAGTCCGGGCCCGCCAGTCAGGCCACGTCAGCGCTGCGCGTGATGGCGAGGCCGTTAACGGCTGTTACTCGGACCGACCGGTGCGGTCGGACCGCACCCGCTCGCTCGCTGCCTTAAGTCGTCTCCCTCCCTCTCTCTGCTCTCACTCTGCTCCTCGGCCCGCACTCATCTCTCTCTCGCTCTCGCTCTCCTCTCCTCTCTGCTCTTCGATGCCGACGGCGACTTGCGCTGTGGAAGCTCCACCGCCGCCATGCCTTCCTGGAATGACGGGGATACGAGCTTAGAGGATGAGTGCGACATCACAAGCATGGACATGGCTCTTTGGGTAAGTTTTTCGATCTGCTGAGCTAGGGTTAGGGTTCATCTAGGAGCTAGATTAGGTTAGTGTTCATCTTGCTGAGCTAGGGTAAGCTTTTGTTACTGTTATTTAGTAGGCAGGTTATGGTTGCTGTTTGAGCTATGTTTATGTATGCTTGAAAACTAGGGTTAGGGTTAGGGTTCTTGCTGGATTGGGGAAATAATTTGCGATCTATGTCTGGTTGTGTGAGCTAAGGTGATTTTGTTGATGTGTTCATGCAGGAGCTCCCTGACACCACCGTGGAGCCTCTTTTCTATGGCCAGCTGGAGCTTTCTGAACCCACCTGCATGATGCACCACATGAGGCCAATTAAGTGTGTGGCATTTGAAGGAACCTTAACTGGAAGGCGTTTCTATGGTTGTCTAGTGTCGCAGGTATAGTACCTTAATTGGAATCATTTTCTTCTGAACCCACACATGTATTTACAAGGATGACCACACAATATTATGTTGACAAGTTGTTGTTCTGAACCCACACAATATTGTGTTGACAAGTTGCTCTTCTGAACCTACACTGTATTATTTAGGATGAACTGCAATATGCCTTGTATTAAGGTATTGAGGGATATGGTTACTATCAAAAATGCTTATGTATAGGAAGCATATATCTGTGAATGTACTTGTACAAGCAGGTTGGATTTCAGTTATAGTTTGAGTTATATTAAACAACATATTCAGTTTACTTAAGCCTCACCTT
Organism: Aegilops umbellulata; assembly: GCA_032464435.1. NCBI lineage: Eukaryota > Viridiplantae > Streptophyta > Magnoliopsida > Poales > Poaceae > Aegilops > Aegilops umbellulata. The sequence continues at coordinate 537,080,531 of CP136055.1, forward strand.
CAGTTTCTTAGTCTGATATGATTTGTTGTTATGAAATTGAGTGCACTTAGTGATGTATATTTCAATTTCCAAATGTAGACTGAAGGTGTTAACTGTGGTGTTACTGAGTGGGTTGACAAGCCCTGGCATCCAATTCTTCAGAATTGCTTGTCCAGGCTGTGGGACATGTACCATGAACAGAATTGTGGTAGAGTAGTTGATAAGCAGAAGTATGAGAAGCATTTGGCCAAGCTTAAGACTGAAAATGACAAGTTGTGCATTGAGTACACAAAGCTTGTCCAAGATGTATCCAAGATGTTTGATTGGCAGGATGGTAGGGCAGACCACATGGATTACCAGAAGGCAGTTGAGGAGGAAGAATTTGAGAAGAAGAAGAAGAAAGAGGTAGAAGAGAGTGCTAGGTTGGAGGTTCAGATGGAGAAGCTCAAACTTGCCAAGGAACAAAGGTGCATTTTACAGAGTCAAGCTGACATTATCAAGAATACCAGGAAGGCAATAAAGGAGGTTGAACAGGATAGAGATTTTCTTAAGATAGAGAAGGCCAAGCTTGAGCATGTGGTGAATGAGCTGCTGAATGATGGGCATGCAAGCATGAAGAAACTTGAGAAAATCAAGGCCATCCTTGATTCATGAAGTGTGTTCTGCAGATGGTGAAGTACATCCAAGGCCTTTATAAGTATGTGGCCTGACAATCTGATGTGAAGATATGGGGTGTACATTTTGGGGAATGTGAAGCTAATCTAGTCTATGTCTATGCCAATGTTAAGAACTGTAGTTTATGCTGCTAGAACCTTTAATGCTAAGTTATGAACTAAGTTGTAATGAATGTTCTGCCTGTATTTGAACCTCTTATGCTATGTTATGGAGTCAGTGATAAGCATTGCTGGACTATGCTTGTGTGTTTTTTTATGTTTAAAAGGTAGTTATGTTTATTACTACTTTGTACCTGGGCTTTGTGGCCCAGTTATATTTACAAACCTAGGCCTACTCCACCCACCCTCCACTGCTCATAAATAGCCTACTCCACCCACCCTCCTCCCTCCAGAACACAGCCGCCACACCCCACCTCTAGAAACCCTAGATGGATCCAGAGCTTGGGGAGGTGACAGATGAGGAAGAGGAGGCAGTGCAAGCAGTCGATGTGAGGAGGCAAAGGGCTCGCAGAGAAGATCTTGGAGAAGTGCAAGAGTGGGAGTTGGAGTTCAAGAGGAGGCTGGCAGAGAAGATCCTGGAGAAGTGCAACTCAGATGAGTTCACAGTTCTTGTCCCTGGCGGCAGGCGCAAGAGCTCAGGGAAGATCATCAGGTGGGCTAGGGCACAGGTAGTAATCGCTCCCCACCCTTCTACCAGAGCAAAGTGGCGCCGTTTCTTCGATCGTTACGATTGAGAGTTGTTGCTAGTAGTTTTTTTTAAGTATGAATGAGAGTCTGAGCTATGTATCCCTTCCCTTTCTGTACAACTCTTTGTATGAAAGAATGTTTGGATGGTGGAATCTATGAATGTTTGAATAAATGAATCGATGTTTGAATAAATGAATCAATGTTTGCATCAGTGTCACAAACAAGCAGGTTTCATAATGCAACCACTTAGGTTTCATCAAGCAAATACATAGGTTTAATAATGCAAACACTCAGGTTTCAGGAAGCAAATACATAGGTTTCATAATGCTAACACTCAAGTTTCATCAAGCAAATACATAGGTTTAAGAATGCAAACACTTAGGTTTCAGCACTCATACAACAAGACAGCTTTCTCAAATGTTGGTATCTTCAGTAGTTTCATAATGCAAACACTCGGGTTTCATAATGCAAGCAAATACATAGGTTTCAGGAACCAAATACTCAGGTTTCAGGAAGCAAATACATAGGTTTTAGGAAGCAAACACTCAAGTTTCAGCAAACAAATACATAGGTTTCAGCAAGCAAACACTTAGGTTTCAGCACTCATACAGTGCAAACAGGACAACTTTTCAGAAAGCTCAATAGTTACCACTAGCAGTGAAATATGCCTTCCACTTTCCAGTTGGCTTCCTAACCCTCTTTGACCCAATCTCCATCTCAGAGTGAGCAGTTTGCCTTGGAGCATTGAAACCTGTGTACCCCCCTCCTCTGCTAGCTGTTGATGCTCGGGTGTTCTTTGCTAGAGAGGCAATGGATGACCTTGTGTTCTTGGCTAGTGAAGATGTGCTAGGAGCCCTTGTCTTCTTGGTTGCTTTGGTCTTCTTGGCAGGTGCTGATGTGGCAGGTGTTGGAGTAGCAGAAGGAGCTACCTTGTTCCTCTTTGCTGGTCCTGGAGTAGTTGTGGCTGTTGCAGGCCTCTTCCTAGATGGTGCTGATGGTGCTGGTGGTGCTGATGGTGGTGGTGGTGGTGGTGGTGGTGGAACCACACCTGTAGTAGCTCTGGTAGATGAAGAGTAGTCTGACCTATTCTCCTGCACATTTAACAAAGCAAATTAGAATTAAACCACCTAGCCTATGAAACATAAATTTCTTTATCAATAAGCATGCCTGGTGATTATTCTTTCTCATCTGCAGTTTGGGCTTCAGTGGAACACCACATGTGGTATATCTGTGACCTTGCATATTGCAATTGCTACAAGTCACTATCCCAATTCTTGATGTATCCTTCTTGGCACGCACCTCAAAATGTCCGTTCCTCCTAGCTGTCTGCTTTTCACCCTTCTTTTCTTTGAATACTGGAGGAGATATGTCATCCCCCATGGTGTGTGGCCAGCAATCAGGGCCTGGAACAGGGTATATAATATGCTTGTAGGTTTCATAGTAGAGGGGCTTCTTGAAGAACTCATGGACAAAATCTCCAGGGTGTAGCTTGACCTTCTGCATTGCTGCTATAGCATGACTACATGGAACAGCTGTCATATCCCACCTCCTGCAGTCACAAGTGTAGTTGATTCGGTTTACACAGTAGGTCTTCTCTGAACTACTTGTAACTTGCCAAATGCCTGGTCCAGCCATATATGCATCACAATATTTTGCCCACTTCTTGGCCTCCTCCAATATCTCAGAGTAAGTGGGTGTGATATCCCACCTACATGTCTCTGTCTTCTCCCTAATCTTCTGAAACTTGATCATGAGTTTTGTCCTCATTCCTTCAAGCATTGTCCTTATGGGGTTGTTCCTAACATCCAGAATCATCCTGTTGAAAACTTCACTAAGATTGTTTACAACAAGGTCTCTCTTGCATATAGTATCCATTCTATGCCTAGCCCAAGTATGGACTGGTATGTTGGACAACCACTTCCATGCCTCCTCACTCTCTTTCTTCAATGCTTCCATGCCCAGATCATACCCATGCTTAGTGAAAGAATATGCAGCCTGGTCTAGATGTTTTTTCAATTCATCCCCTCTAAACCCAGCTGATTAGAAGTTGGCATATATGTGTCTTAAACAAAATCTTTGAGGGGAATCAGGAAATACATCCTCTATTGCATTGAGCAGACCCTATTCATTGATTTTGTATTAATAACTAGTGAAGTAAGTAGGGAAAGCATTACATACTGCAAGGAAAAGCAGTACATAGTGAAAGGAAAAGTAGTTAAATCATAAAGAGTAGTTGTACCTTTTTCCTGTCTGACATAATTGTCTAGGGCCCAAACTTGTTGCCACTACCAATTATTGTCCTTAACTATGTAAGAAACCAAGTCCAACTATCTGTCTCCTCCTTGTCAACAACACCAAATGCAATAGGGAAGATGTTGATGTTGCCATCCCTCCATGTTGCTGCCAGGATTTGCTGCCCAGTGCTTAGTTTGATGAAGCATCCATCAAGACCTGCATTTTAAGCCATTAGTAAGCAGTAACATGTAATGCAATCCCTATTTAAGCACTATACAGACTAGATTTACCTATGAAAGGCCTGCAACCATTTAGGAACCCCTCCTTACAAGCAAACAGACAGTAAAACATGTAATGAAACCTTGGGGTAGGTGCTAGGTGGAGTTCAAATTCCTTTGTTGTCACAACACACCTACTACCAGGGTTTGTGTCCAAAACACACTGCAGATAGTCTCTTAACCTGTAGTATTGTGTCTTGTGATCCCCTTGCACAACATCAACTGCTTTACTCCTTGCCCTGTAGGCCAAACTTTTTGAAACATGTACTCCAAATTTCTTTTTTGTATAACTCAGTATAGTCTCAACACCTGCACCATGATTGGATCTTACAGTATCCTCAACAGCCTTTGCAACCCACTTCATGGTAACCTTTGTGTTCTCTCCACTTGCTCCACAGGTGTGATCAAGATTCATCTTCTTGATGCTAAAGGTTGACTCATGGGCAATCTTATAAGAAGTAATATAAAACTCACAACCATGCTTTCTATCTGAGCACCAGGCTATGATCCTACTTGGATCATTCCTATGGTACTCAAAGTTCCTAACTATCCTAACATGGTAGTTTCTCAATGCTTCTCTGAACTCTACCACATTCAGAAAGCACAAATGAATCCTAAACTGTTCATGTGCATCAGGCCTAGAGGAATCATACCATATTCTCTCCTTCTTCTTCTTCAATTTTCTCTTCCTGCCACAAGGCAACCTAGGTGCATCATCTTCTTCATTAGAAATGCCTTCATCACCTGGAAAGCAGAACTCATCAGCTTCTGGCATGAAATCTTCAAACTTTATGTGATCTGGCTCACTGTGTGATCTGCTTGTTGGGCCTTGTTTCCTCACAGGTATCTTCTGTGCCATAGTTTTCACATGATCTGAAGCTTCTTCTTCATCATCTTCTTCAGAACCAAACTCTGAGGGTTCAAAAGCAGCCCCAAAATAATGCTCAGCCATCTCTTCCTCTTCCCTGTAGTGCTGACTTGTTCCTTCACCACCTTCATCTTCTCCCCTAGCCCAAGACTTGTATGAAATTTTCTTCCCTCTGTAATCACCCCTGAAAAACTCAAAATCTGAAGAGGATTTGTCCAACTCATCATCATCTTGATCTTCTGCTTCAATGCCTTTAATTTCCACTGCCTCTTTTCCCTTGTTGAAATTACAGCAATGCTGTGTGTTAAAATATGGATCAACAGGCACAACTGGAGGCTATGAAGAATTTGAGACAGGGAAAAGGACACCTTCTTGGGAAACACTATACACAATGGGATCACCAACTTGACTCATTGGAATCTGCTCTTCAAGCAAGGTGTGGTCCATGTTTGCATCTGCTGGATTTGGGTCAGTAGCCTCTCTCATTGTTATGTTCAATACTTTATTCTCAGCAAACAAATCTAGCATCTCCTCCACCTTCTCATCACTTTCCAAAACCTCAATCCCCTCCAGCCCCTTACCCTCATCCTTAACATATGACAGATAGGCATCCAACCCATAGCCCTCAAGTTCAATAAGTGCTAACAATAACAGGTAATTCATTTCTGATAAGGAAAACTTCCTTTCCATGTTGTCTCTACCCTGAAAATGCAGCCTCAGTTCCCATACTTCATCATCCAAACTATGCAAAGAAAGAAACAACACATTCAGATTTCTTCAGATTTTCAAGTTAAAAAGTATGCAACAGTTTCACTTGCACAACATATCATCCAAACCTAAACCCTAATTCAAATATTGCTTACAATGTATACATAATAATATACCACAGAAACTAATTCATTAACAATCTAAGAAACAAATCCTAACCCTAGTTCATAAATAAACTAAGTAAAATAATTAAAACAATTCGAGTATAACTTACTCCACGCCACCAAGTGAGGAGGCCCACTGGTGCCCGCCTTCTGGATCCGCGTGGATGGATTTGGCCACTGCCCTGGCCGCGCGCCAGGCTGGCGAGATCTGGAACTCCTGCGTCGGTGGCCCAGACGAGTGCTGGGTCGGGAAACTTGCGCTGCCTAGCCACTTGTTGACCTCGGAGTGAGCACCACCCTCGCCGCTGGCTGTCGCCCCAGGCTCGCCGTCATCCTTCTTCTTCGTCGCCGCCATCGTCGGGAGAGACAGAGAGCACGGGGGAAAGGAGGAGCGAGAGAGAGATGCTGCCGACAGAGAGAGAAAGGCAGCGAGCGAGCGAGTGCGGTCCGACCGCACCGGTCGGTCCGAGTAACGGCCGTTAACGGCCTCGCCGTCACGCGCGGTGCTAACGTGGCCTGACTGGCGGGCCCGGACCGTCAGAAAACGGTTCAAAACGCTAGCAACGGGTGATTTGGGTTTTTTGAGAAAGTCGACAAGAAAAGTGGTAGGTATCAGTCACAAACAAAAAAGTGGTGGTTTTTTGGAACCCTAGCACGAAAAGTGGTAGTTTTATGCTATTTACTCTGTCTAAAGAGTTAGCAGCTCTCAAGAGTAATAGGTTCAAAGCTCTCCACTTAGATCCCTGTGATGCTCAACTACTATCTAAGTTTTGGGCTCTGGGTTTTCTTTCAGTGGATTTACTCAAATCTCTCGAAGAGGGGTTCTCAAACAATCTTATCGGAAAATCAAACGGAGCAACCGACCACAACGGTAGGCGCGAGGTGGCTATTTATAGTCGGGGCAATCCAGAGGATGAAATGATCAATAAGGGTATGCGGCCCAGCGAATGGCCAACCGACACATTTCCAACGATTGGATTTCAAACTCACATGACAACTTTACTTGAGGAACAAGTAAAGTTGACTCCTCTGCTAGAGCATTTCTCACATGGCCTAAAGGAACTTCGTCTCTAGCTGACAAGTAAATGATTTGATGCATGAAGAGATTCCTCTCCACTCATTTGGGATAAGTTTCAGTTAAGCATCATAAAGACAAAAGTCTTGAACCATTGATCCCCTCTTAATAGTATGGTCAACCTATGATTCAAAGACAGAAATGAACTACCAAAGAAAATAATACTTCTTCTCTTCGTCTTCATTCTTCTTTGTTGCGGTCATTTCCTCTCGGACCGCACTCCGTAGCAATTGCTTCACTTCAGCAATATTTTTGTGGGTTGTCTCTGACACGCAATCTTTTCGGTAGTAAACTTTTTGAAGCTTAGCAATCTTCTCTACTGTGTAGATAACTTTCGCAGAAGTTTATAGCAAACTTCTCGGAAGTAGCAATCTGCTCGGTAGCAAACTTCTCAAAGCTTAACAATCTTCTTTGCTGCGTAGATAACTGCCGAAGAAGTTTATAGCAAGCTTCTTGGAAGTACCAATCTTCTCAGTAGCAAACTTTTGAAAAGATTATAGTAATCTTCTCTAAACTCTAGGGACCTATTCTCTCTGTGTGCACAGGCCCGACCCATAAGTCGGGCAAACGGGGCGCCCGCCCTGGGCCCCGAGGAGGCAGGGGTCCCGGCCCAGGTAGTATAGCTTCATAGAGCCCAAAGAAAATACATGAAAAACAAAACTTCTAAGGAACCGTGCAAGGAAAAGCCCATTGGGCAAACCTCGCAAAGGATTTGATCAATCTGCTTGCACGCGGCCCCAGACCAGCGATTCTTCTGCTTTGCCAAATCCCAGACTCAGCGCCGCCCCTCCGATGCCACTCTGATTCTGAAGTCGTGGCCGGCCATTAATGGATAGCCACGGCGCAAATCATTCCCCAATCAGCTCCCCTTCCTTTCTGAACGCGCTACCGGTTTCCTAGACTTTGGAGAGACCGAGAAGGTACTTACATGGCCTTCTTTCCAGTAATTTCGTTCTTCAATTCCAAGATTCGTTGATAAGTAGCTCTGCGCACGATTCAACGTCGTACATCCGCTACATCTGCATGGATCTTCTTCTGATCTTCATTGGATCCAAATGGGAGAGTGCTCAGGCAGGAGACTTGGGGAAGGGAGGAATTTATCCACTTCATTGTGTCATCTTCTTTGTTCGTGCTAACTACTGCGGCGTATGGATCAAGCCATGTACATCCACATCAATCAATATCCAGGTGCTTTGGTCCCTGTATTACCTGTTTTTATGCAGCTTGTTCAGTGACATGTTTTCAAGAAATTATTTGACTGGTAGTAGAATCTCAAAAGGGATCAATTAATGTTAACTCTTTCAAAACTAGAACTCTATAGGGAATCTCCAAGGTTTGGTCATCATAGTATAAACATGAAATACTCACAGTTTGCTTTGCTATGCCTTATGCAGGATAGTTTGGAAGAGATGAATTATTATTTGGGTGAAGAATTTTGGAGTGAAGAAACATGGCAGATTGGGGGAGGATCCAGAACAAATGTAAGTACGCATTAATTTTATGTCTCATGGTAACACAAATGTTTAAGTAGCAACCAGTTTTTACAAGGACATATGTTGTGCAAAAAAATTGATGTCTCTATTGACAATTAGGAGATCGATCTTTTGTGGAGCTATATTATTTCATTACTATCCCGATGCACTTCTCTTGTAAATAGTGGTACTGCCAGTCTAAGAGTCCAAAGATCGCCAATATATGCTATGTACTGAATATTTACATTACTTTTGAAAAAAAAGAAGAGCTTTTGTATTTCAAGAAGGCCCCTTTGTTTTTGTCTTGCCCCGGGGCCCCATTATATCTGTGGGACGGCACTGTGTGTGCACTAACAAACACATTAGTCTCTCGTTGTTTCTGTCCAGCAAGGCAGCAATCTCCAAAACTCTCAGGGCACTCGATTGCACCAACAATTTTGTAATGGTTCATTCGTTTGTGTCTCTATCTATAAAGTGGGATGAAAGCATGTTCCATGTAACTATTGGTTTCAGCTCTTAGCAAAGGATGGACATTAAGACGAAAACCAATAATTGGGTCACCAATCATGCAGAGCACTTGAGTTCCATAATACCATGAGTGTAGGCCTTTGTGTTCCCATTTTTGTTGATGTGTAATGAACCTTGCTCGAACCTTTGCTAGGGCATCTCCAACCCCGTGTCGCAAAGCGCCCACAAACATTTGGACCGACACGTTCGTGTGTTTGAATTGTTGCAAACCGGCACTAAACTTGGGGGGAGGTTTGCCAATGTCCGGACCCCCGCCACGTATGCGTCCAACCGCGTGGTCCCACCCATAAACCTCCAATTCCATTCGTCCCTTGCTCATAACGTTCCTCCGATAAAATGTGAGCAGTGCTCTTGTCGACGCGGAACCATGAGATGGTGCCCCCTGCAAACGGCTAGTAGACCCAATGTGCACGACACATCAGTCCATACTACTGTCGAGTTCATCGGATGAAAGCTTGGAGGACAATGACCGAATGAATGAGGAGGCGCCCAACAACTAGCCCGAGCCCGTGCCAGTTGCCGGCTTCACCATGGCGCGAGCATAGATGCACTTCGAGGCTGTCATGGCGACGGAGGAGGAGCCTGCACCGGCAGTCTCCGCGTTCCGGATGGTGCAGGCTCCTCAACCAGCACCGGCTGACGTAAGGACTCCCTAGCTTTTGCCTCGGTTTTGAAAAAAAGGGTAGCTAGGTCTTGGTCGGCTGAAATTTAACAAGTCTTAGTCAAGTGATTTAAAGTGTAAAAGAGATAAAAGAAAGAGAAAAGTATACTCTTCATCCCTTAATTCTTCGTGAAGTCTAGATTTGGTCCCTCAACTCCAAAACCGGATAACTTGCACCCTTAACTACTGAAACCGGACAAGATTCATCCCTGATCATGGTTTTGACCGGTTTTGGTGCTGTCCCACGCAGGTTTTGACCGTGCTAACTCAAATTCGCGTACTTTTCCAATTCCGCTTAATGTTTTCAAATTCGCGTAGTTTTTTCAAATACGTGAACTTTTTAAAAATTTGTGTACTTTTTCCAAATCCGCGTACTTTTTCTAAGTTCACATACTTTTCTTAAATCCGCGTACTTTTTTAAAGTTCGTGTGGTTTTTTCAAATTCATGTAATTTTTTAAAATTGACGTACTTATTCATATTCGTGTACATTTTTTTTTCTTTTGAAAATTTTATGTGAACTTGAAAACGTACACGGATTTGAATTTCTTTAACCAAAAGTAGAAAAAAAAATGTGTGGAGTTGAAAAATTATGTCAACTTGAAACAAGTATCTGAATTTCAAACAAAGTTCATGGATTGGAAAAGGAACACGGAATTGAAAAAAAATACACGAACTTTACAAAGTATGCGGATTTGAAACAAGTACGCGAGTTTCAAAAACACTTCATGGATTTGAAAAAAAATACTTGGATTTGATAAAATTACACGAGCTTGAAAAAAATAGACTGATTTGACAAAAGTACACAAATTTTAAAATAGTTCACGGATATGAAAAATGTATGTTTATTTTTGAAAAAATTGCGAGAACTTGAAAAACTATGTGGATTTGAAAAGAGTATGAGAATTTCAAAAAGTTCATGGATATGAAAAAATTACGCGAATTTGAGTCAGCACCGGTCAAAACCGGTTTCAGTTAGCACCAAAACCGGTCAAAATCAAGACCAGGGATGAACCTTGTCCGGTTTCGTTAGTTGAGGATGCAAGTTGTCCGGTTTCGGAGTTGAGGGACAAAATCTAGACTTCATCGAGAGTTGAGGGACAAAAAGTATACTTTTCTCTAAAAAAAATTTGGACGGCTCTCTATGTAAGAAGATCTCACGGATATAGCATCGTCTCAGACTTAATGAAGCCTCAATCGACTACGACTTAGCAAGACTGTTTGGAAAATATCTCCAAATGCAACAACCAAAATAGACCTGCACACACACACCCCTCTCTCTCTCCATGAGCCGAGTGAGGCTGTGGCTGGTTGGCCGCCTACGCGCATGGCGGATCGACACATCGGCTACATGCATTGATGCATGCCCCCCGACAAGGCATCCACGTCTCCCCGTGATCGACCGATCGATCGATCGATCGATGGAGCCATGGACGGACGTTACGGGACAACTGGACCTCGCGCGCGGGCCCCCTTCCCCGGCTGCGTCAACTTACGTACGTGGATCTAGCCCCATCCTGACAGCCTGACAGGTCAGCCGAGCTCCCCCCGCGCACGCCCGATCACGCGACACCGGCCCCGGCCAGGAGCGCGCGCTCCGCGTGGCGCGGCCGCCGTCGCCATCAGCCCATACCTCGCCGGACGCGGCGCAGCTGATCCGCGCCCCAAGCAAGCACACCTGCACTGCACACCTTCTTCTTCCCCCCACGCAAGCCCGCCCGGCCCCCGACCCGTCCGCCTCCCCGGCCGGGTCCCCCGCACGCGCGCCCGTGACGCGCCAGCCCGCCGTCGACGTCCATCTGATGCACATATATTCCGAATTCCCGATGTGTACGTGCGCTCTCGGTCTCAGTACGCCAAGTGACAAGAAAGAAACGCGTCGAGGGATGACTTTTCTCTTCTTTTGCTTTGCGTGCAGTACATGATGATTAATTAGCCCGATCGAGTGTACTGATCAATGATCATCAGTGGCAATGACGGGTTATACACGCGCTATGGCATGGGTTATACGCTTGCTCACTGACGTTAACAGAGCAAGTATAGTAATTAATGAATACTACTACTCTACTGTTCTATTCTTTCTTACATACGCAGACGTGAACAGCCATGGATCCGCACTTGGCTCGTAAGATACGAAGTACTACGAGCAGGTACAGTGCACTGTGCAGTATGCTGTACCCGCTGGGCGCAACGGTTAAGCCAAGCAACCGGCCTGGCTCACGCTCAGAGCCAGGCGTATACGGTACCGCATGCATGCCGGCCGGCCTCCCTCGCGCAAGCATGTACACCGTGGTCTATACTCCACGGGCGCCGCTCGCCCGGCCGTCCAGCCAGGCGGACACCGCACTGCAGCGCACCGGCCTCGCTCTGTCGGCACGCATCTAGCCCAGTGCATGCGCTGATGACCCTGTACTATACCTCAAGGGTGAAGAAGCCTCATGAGACAAGAAGAAGCGACACCACCATGCTCCATGTTCATATCAACGGACCTCTCGCCGCGCCGTATAGCTTTCGTACGCGTGCTAGCTAGCTTTGCGCCTATGTGCACGCCTCATGGACCAGGCGAAAAGATGCATCCTTCTGCACCATGCACATGCGTGTACATGCATGTGGCCGGCTGGATCCGCGACGGACGATGGATGGATGGCAAGTCATGAGCAGTCGTCGTCGTCGTCGTCGTCGTGACATCTACCACGTACTCGACCATGTACGTACGTACGTACGTACCACATGCACGCACGGCAATAAAGAGAGGCAAAGGTTGGGAGCTCGCAGAAAGAGAGGGAGAAAAGACCCTCGTCCTACGAGCGATGGGGTGGATCCCTACGCGCTTTAATGCGCCCTTTCTGTCCCTTAAAAAGGCAGCCAGCCGGCGAGCGGAGCCCTTCCATTCCGTTCTCCCCGCCCTCGCATGTGCTGCCACACACCGCCTCGCCTTTCCTGCCGGCCGCCCGCTTCTTCTTTAGCCAGGTAGGTAGCTTAGCTAGCTTGCTCGGTTGTTCTCATGCCGTCGTCGTCGTCCTCTCGCGCGCCGGCGCCGAGCAGGGGCGGTGGCTCGGCGGCGGCGAGGGGCTGCGTGGACGTGGACGCCAACACCACGTTCGTGCAGGCCGACCCGGCCACGTTCCGCGCGCTCGTGCAGAGGCTCACGGGCGCGCCGGGGGGAGCTGCAGCGTCGGCGGCGCAGGCTACCGAGATGCAGCACGCCGCCATGGCACCGGTGGTGCCGATGAGGCGGCCGAAGCTGCAGGAGAGGCGGCGGGCGGCGCCGGCCAGGCTGGAGCTCGCGCGGCCGCAGCCGTTCTACTACCACCACGGCCACCAGCACCACCATCACCACCACCAACACCACCACGGGCTCATGCAGTACTCGCCGGTCTCGACCATGGACTACGCCCGCGTCTCCTCCTCGTCCTCGTCGCCCTCCCCGTCGCCGCCCTCGTCGTGCTCCTGCGGGGTGGTGATAAGCAAGGAGGAGGTGGAGAGGGAGGAGAAGGCCATCGCCTCCAAGGCCTTCTACCTGCACTCGTCCCCAAGAGCCGCCCCCGGCGCCGGAGGCGACGCCGCGGAGAGGCCCAAGCTGCTGCCCCTGTTCCCCGTCCACTCCCCACGGAGCTCCTCCTTCGCCTAGCTCTTAATTACTACTTAGCCATTACCTCTAGGCTGTAGCTAGACTCCGGTCAACCCCGCCATTAATCCCCACGACCGACATGCCGCGTTTAATTCTCTGTACCACCTAGCTGTTTCACATTAGATGATCCATGACCAGACCAGTGTTGCTTCCTAATTATGCTTGATTTCATTGCTCAACTCTTGCTTTCTCTACATTTCTATTTCTCTACTAATATTACATCCACTCGTGCAAGTCTTAATTTCATTTCTTTACACACAAGTTCTGCAAGTATCTTAAGCATAAAAACCTGCGGTCAAAGCTACTTATTGCCTTGTTTCATTTCTACGTAAATATAGAAACTGATGTCAAAGTTGCTACTTATTGCCTTTTTTCATTTCTACGCATACAATTGCTAAACATAGAAGCTGAGGTCAAAGTTGCCACTTATTGCCTTTTCGAAAGAAGAAGAAAAAAATCATCGTCTAAGAGAAGTCAACAAACTTTGGGTGAACGTACGAGAAAGGCATCTCATCATCGGCCATTTGCCCGAAAGGCGCATGCGATCTTTCAACGGGAGCCTCGCGTAAGTTTCGAACATAATCTATCTGCCCATGCATGAACGGAGCTGATTGATATCTTGCTCTTGCGATCGTGTTGTTGGTCGCGAAAGTTGGGTAGGAATCGGATGCCGACGTCAATTGGTTATTCGATCTCCGCTCTTGGCCGCCTGTGGAGAGAGGGCAGCAAACATATAGATCTGTCCGTATCTTGCATGTGGGGGCCCGTGGAATATATTTCGTGGGTGCCTAGAAGATTTAGTACACTGCTAGCAGTCACGGACACCATGCCGGAGGGTGGTCTACGTACGCATGTTGTTATGAATCGGATGCGTGGTGGGTCGGATAGGGTTTGTGCGTCAAACGTAGTATTCATTTGGAATAGATGTTTGACGATTGTTGGAGCATCTTCAACCACACCCTCAAACCCCTTGTATGTTCGTGTGGACAGCCGAGACATTGTCCGGACGAATAAACACTATCCAACTGACTCTCATATTCAACTCATACGTTTGGGGTTGTCAACACCCCCTCAAACACAACCTATACCTGGGGTGAGTTTAGGGTCATCGGGATGTGTCCTCCATGTCGGATCTGACTGGATGGATACACCACAAATACCCCAAATTGACCAAATCGACCCCCCCCCCCCCATGTCCGTCCTTCCTTTGTCACATTTGCGCCGCCGATGTCCACCTTCGCCCTGGCCATCGACGCCCACTCCGCAGTTTGCCCCGCACCATGGACAATGGCTCCGCGGTGTCCGTGGGGTCCCAACAGTTGGGAACAAAGCGGAGACCATCATCTGCAAGGAACGGCATGCCCGACAGTGCACCCGTGAGAAGGACGAAAAGGAAGTTGCGCCGAAGGACTTCCTCAACATGGAGCTCGCTGCGTCCGCTCTAGCGTCTTCCGCCACGACCGCACTCGGGTTCGCGCCCTCGGCCACAGCCACGCCCTACGTCGTTTTCGCTTCGCAATGGCCGGGCATTCTGGATGCCATCATGCAATAGTCGGACGCCTCCCCGGAAAATGGTGTATGAGTCTCTAAAGCTCCAATGTATGCAAACAACGTTGGAACTTCGATGCTGGACATGACCACCAACTATTCGAGGAAATTCCCCAACCAAATACATAGTTTTTTTTTTGCCCCATTTCCATTTATCGGACCAATTTTAGGGTGATAGTTTCCTTGTGATTCATATTTACAACTCATTCGATGAGAAGGAGGGGGTGTGCAAACTCCTCTTAAATGCGTGAAGCGAGAGGATGGAGCTCGAACAGGAGAGGATGACCATTAAGAGGGAGAGGGTGGAGCTTGAGAAGACGAAGACATATGAGCAATGGAGCTTGAGAAAGAGAACATGAGGCTAGTGAGGGTCACGAAGGAGTTGAGAATTCTGTTGGCCGACGCTCGCATGCTCATATGGCGACTATGGTCACGGAGTTATTATGGTGATGTGCGCTAATATGATGATTCTGCTGAAGATGCACTTAGGTTCCATGTCTTCTTTCCGCAAAAAAGAAGAAGAAAATGTTGCCATCATGCGTACGTGGTTTTCATTTAACACCTATAGTGAAGAAAGTCAAAGAAATTTATCGAGACGTTATTATAACATATCACCTAAACACTTTTTCACACCAAACGTTAAAAGCTACTCCCTACGTAAAGAAGTACGAGAGCGTTTAGATCACTCAAACGCTCTCGCATTTCTTTGCGGAGGGAGTACATGAGAGTGTGATCTTGGTGGACATTGATTCGTAGGCATGGTTAGTTGTGACATGTCGCACTTTCTTATGCGGTCCCTCTTTTTCGGTCTTTTTGACACAAGTTCATCCATACAAATTTCGAGGAAGCTGGGCTACGGCTAGTAAGAAAGGATGCCCTATTTCTACTTGGGGCACCACCGCAGAAATATGACAAGCAGTGTGCTGGCCTCTTTTATTCAAATGATTTTTAAAAGAATTCCGGAGGATTGAAATCCTAATGAAGTTTTCCTGTGCGAGTTGTTTGTTTTCTAGGATTGTAACCTAGGTATTTTATTTTTCTACAATATATGTTCACTACATTTCTTATAGAGTTTTCCATCCACTCAGATCTCTTGGCAAGGATCATTTGTGTTCTTGCGCAATGCTCAAGCAGTTTCCACCAACAGTTTGTACGCAAACAAAGCCTCTGTGTTCTCATATCCTTGCGTCTCTAGCATCCTAGGGATCAAAGAGGCCCTAGCCGGCTCCCTCGCTGTTTCGTTCTTGCCGAGCATGCACGCCCCGTTTCACGGTACGCGCACACGCCGGGGCACGCACAGGAGCCCACCGCCCACGCGTGCGTGCGTGCGGACACTGGCGTAGAGCATATACGAGCACAGGATACCGCGAACCACCTGCAGTCACCAGCGCGTTTCTCGTCGCTCGATCAATCAGAACAGAGCCCCGTCGCTTTCCGGTTCGTAGCATCTCCCCTCCCTCCCAACCGGATTCCCGTGACTAGCCCCCCTCTCTTGCAGCCTGCTGCAGAGCAGCAGCACCGTTAATTAATACGTACGTAAGAGTTCACGCTGCCACGCCGGCCCTGCTGGCCTCTCTGGTCTGATCTGGCCTGAGCCGATCAGCCTGGCTGGGAATCAATGAACGTAGCATCCGGCGTGTGCAGTGCACGGCGTGCGTACGCATGCATGCATGCGTAGCGAGAGGCAGGCACAGCCGGCCGGGCAGTGTACAGCACAGGGTCAGCGAAGCGCGCAGCTGGTCCGGCCCGGGAGTCCAGAACGGGCGGCACGGGAGGGCCATGAATGCGTCCGGTCCGTCGCGCATGCGTGTGCAGTGCTAGCCGCATGCACGGGGGAGGCGATGGCGATGCCATGGCATGGCGCGGCACGGGCACGGGGTGGGCATTGGCCAGGGCGCGGACGCATGCATGGGGTTGACCTCGCGGGGCATAGGGTGAGCAGGATGGGCGCATGCAGCGCTGTGGGTGACTGCGGCCTGCTGCAGCTGCACGGCAATGCGTGCGACGGCTTAACTGTAAGTGCAGGCCAAGTGATGCCCACTGATCTCTCTGCATGCTCTGCTCTGCTCTGGTCCGCTGCTCTGCAGCTGCAACGGCTTATTAACTGTGGAACCCAGGGGAGAGGTGTCGCCGGCGAGGCATCCGAAGAGCGAACCCGCATTGCATTTGGCTGATTTCACTGGTTTGGGCAGGGGAAGTCGTCAGAACCATAATCAGTGGCGGAGCCAGGTTTAGAAAAATGGGTGTACGTACGACCTATTTGTTTCAGCTTTGATTGGATTCCAATCACATGTGGATTCGCCTCAATAGCGAAGCTGAATCTGCAGCCCTGTTTATTTCAGTTTTGGTTGGATTTCAATAACCTCTGCATTCACTTTAATGTCAAATCTGATTTGCAGAAAAAACTTTACCACCGAAATGCACTTTGAAATAGCTATTTGTTTCAGCTTCCAAATTCAGCTTACTAGCAAAGCTGAATCTAATATCTAAATCTCGAATAGTAGATGTTTGTTTCAGAATCCAGATTTAACTTCACTGGCATAGTTGAGTCTCATCCCTCGAGCTCAAACAAATAAGGCCATAGATAAAGACCAGTGTTAGCTTGGTTAATTAAAATAGACTAATATCCGCTAAATAGTTTCACTAAGTTTTTTTTCTTTTTGCATGGTATTTCACTAAGCTTACAACTACACATTCTTACAGTGAGAACCAAAAATAATGGGTGTACATCTCTTTTTTTAGAGGATAACGGGTCTACATCTGTACACCCATATCTTGGTGTGGCTTCGCTCATCATCATAATGTGCCACGAGGGTGCGCTTATACCTCGCCTAATGCAAGTTGGAGTGCAGTCGCCTCAGGACTTCGCGAAATGGGCCGGCCCAGGTAAGTTTTAGGTAAGTGCGTATTTTTTCCTTTTTTCCTTTATTCATTCTTTCTTTTTTATTTTATTCTTATTTTCAAAAATATTGTGAACATATATATTTCAGAACATAAAAACAAATAGTAATAAAATAAAATAAAATCATCAAACTGAATAAATGTTAACACAATGTAAAACAACTGTTACCTCAATTCAAAAAATTGTAGATAGCATGTTAAACAAATGTTTTGTGATATTTTCAAAATGTTCACGTGTTTAAAAAATGTATGAGACATCATAAAAATTGATAGTCAACTTACAGAAAAATTAAACATAATATATATATTCATCACCCAGGGTGCAGAATAAGTTATTCTTCATCCGAGGAAATCTTATGATCATTTCATAAATAAATTACATTTGAAATACAAATATTTACATTCATATTAATTTACTGCATAAAATTTGGCATAACAAAAAATATAGGTCAAAATTGTATTTTATGTACATTTTACATTATGTTTTTACATTTGTAATTTTATGTAACATAAAATATTTTTTATGACAATTATAGGTCATAAAATTTAGGACGATATTCACATAGCGTCTTTTATGCTAGCAACATTTTTCTTATATATTTGAAACACTTCTGACATTTTCAAAAGACGCTTCTGACATTTTCAACACTTCTAACATTTTTCTTATATTGCTAGCATAAAAGACGCTTCTGACATTTTCAACACTTCTAACATTTTTCTTATATTGCTAGCATAAAAGACGCTTCCGACATTTTCAAAATGTCACACGTTCAAAAAATGAATGTGCCATTATATAAAAATGTTAATCAGGTATTTGCAAAATCTTAAATTTATATCAAATAAATGTTTCAGACGTATATAAAAATGTACAATGTTTATTAAACAAGTAGACATCAAACATATATTTAAATAAATGTTAATCATTATATTTAAAATGATCATGTACTCCCTCCGATCCATATTTGTTGTCAATCAAATGGGTGTATCTAGACATAAATCAATGTTAGATACGTCTATTTGAGCGACAATTAATATGGATCGGATGGAATATAAAAAATTTATTAAACATGTATAAAAGCGTTCTTGATGTATATGAAAACTGTAGAAATCAAAACATTTTTTTAAATCATTGTGCTTTTAAAAAAAATAACATGTATAAAATAATGTTTCACACGTACATGAAAAATGTACATAGACAATCAAGAAAAAAGATGCTAACAACAAATGGAAAGCAAAAAAAGGTTAATAAAAAGGTACTAAAACCAAAGAAAAACGATGAAACCCATAAAGAAACACACTTGAAATTAAAGAAAAAACCAAATAAAGCCGGTGAAAAGAAAGAGAAATGAAGGAAACCGAATAAAATCAATGGAAACCAAAGAAAAAACAAAGGAAAATGAAAAAATATTGAAAACCAAGTAAAAAGAAAGAAAACAAAGGAAAACAAAGGAAAATATAAAGAAGGGAAAAACAAGTGAAACACAGGAAAAAATCAAAAAAATCAAAAAATCGGTGAAAAAACAAAAGAAAACCCCAGAGAAAACTGAACCTATAGTGAGAGAACCCTACACTTAGGTCGGCCAGCTCACGTGCGCTTGATGCAAGAGCTGCTTCCATCTTTATAAGAGAGATATAGCTCTCGCGGCGCTAGGAAGCTTCCTCGCGCATGCACACGATCTTTGTGGCCTGGGCCCAACAGTTGCTAGCGCACGCCCCCTAGTGTCTTAGAGGAAAAACCAGTCACCGTTTTTTTTCTGAATTTTTTGTGAATATCGTCCTGAATTTCAAAATATTTGTGATTTTATAAAAATTACATTGATATGATTTTTTCTTCAAAAAATGTACGTGAGTCTGAAATTATTCATGATTTTGTGAAATATGTTTATGAAATTGAAAAAGGTCATGAATTTGATAAAATATTCATGAATTTGAAAAAAATTCACAAATTTTATTTAAAAAGTTCAACAATTGGAAAACAATCGTGAATTTGAAAAATGTTCAGAAATTTAAAAAAATGTTTACAATTTGCAAACTATTCATAAGATAACAAGAAAAAAAGGGGTGCTATGCATCTGGTGTCATCCAACAACTCGGCACCGTCAATACAACAAACTTGGTGTTGTAGAATCCTTTGCAACAGAGGGCCTTGTTGCAAAACATTTACCACAGAGGTCTTGTTGTTGAAACATTTGCAACAAAGATTGTGTTGTAGATATTTTTTCTATTTATTTTTACAACATAGATGATGTTGCGGCAGGACTTTTTGCAACATGGATGATGTTGCAGTTTTTTTCTGCAATGAAAGATGGTGCCACAACAGCAACATCGTGATGATCGAGGACGGCATGGATGAGGTCGGTGGCAGCCATTCCGAGCTCGGGCGCACCGCGACGGCCAACGTTCACGGTGGAGGCAGGCGGCAGCGGCGACGCCCACACCCGACACGGCTGCAAGGCATCGATTCCCAGGTAAACGACACCAATTCCTATGGCCGGCTGCTCCTCGTCCATTCGTGAGAGAGAGAGAGATATAAGAGGGAAGAAAGGAACCGGCTGTTGGCTTATCCTTTCGTCAAATAGGAGGGAGAGATAGAAGAGGAAAAGAAGGAACCGCTCGCTATCTCTAGTGCTGAGTGGGCTCACACATGACACGGGTCGCACGGGCGAGACGACGGATGCTCTTGTGCGATCCGTTGGGTGAAGCCAAGCCTTTGCCAAAGAAAAATGAGGAGATAAAAAATAGAAATGAAAACTCAAAAAAACTTTGCCTAAAAGAACATAAACGAAAAGTGAAAGGAAAAACGACCAAAAGTTTCTGAAAGCTTCCCAAAACCGGTGAAAAGAATGCTACTTGGGCTAGCCCACTATGAAACAAGCGATGGATTAGGGTGTCAGATGTCTACCAAATGCACTCTATTTACTTTCGTCAAAAAAAATCCGTTGTTTAGCAACACTAATGCTAACCCATATTACATATTCTTTACTAAAATGGACCATGGGGGTATATAGGAAACTCCAACGTGGATCACCAAATCGACCACAAATGTCTAGATTGGACGGTCCGCACATTTTTAGCCATCCAATGCGGGTCACCTGGTTTATCCAGATCAAACGTCCGAAATCACAAGTCGACCCCAAACTAGGAATTGTTCAATAATTCAATTAATTATTCAGTTAGCGGGCCCGTTAATCACTGCTCGTAGGGTAGCCGACTCGATTAACACCTATTCATCGCATTAACATGCCAGGCCGATTAAATGAACTATTAGACATTAATCGGTTGTTAGGTTGATTAACCCTTGTTGACCCGTTAACTGGTGGCCAAACAAAACCCGATTATTTGGCCCAGAACCCCTCCCAGCCCCCCTCCCCGCTCCTAAATAGCTAGGGTTTGGCCCTCCTCTCGTCCCTCCCGCTCCTCTCATCTCCTCCTGTCCTAGATGGTCTGGCCAGGTCCTCCTTGGTGCGTCGTTGCTTCCCCTCGTCCCTTTGCCCGCTGCTACTTTCTCTCCTCCTTTGCGACCTGCCACCTCCCGCAACCGACGTGTTTTAGACGCCCCGTGCGTCTGCCATCACCTACCCTCTGCGTGTCGTAGTCGCACAGCAGCCATCTCTCGGAGTTGCAGACCAGGCGAAAGTCAACAAAAAAATGGTGGTGTATACATGTTTGTTGATGATTATCAACGCCCATATGGATGTTTGTTGATGATTGTTGTTGTATACATGTTCGTGATCTATTGAGAAAAGAAAAAAAAGTGCCATTTGACTCATATTAGCAATGTAGATTTTTTATAGCATTCAAGTCCTATTGTCTTCATTCAATTTTTGGTAGGCTGATTAATCCAGTTAATAGGCTGATTCATTGATTAATCGCTACTCCCAAGCCTAGTGAGCTGGTATCAGTTAATGATTTCCTCAACATTGAAACTAGGAGAGGTTTGAGGGAGTCTGGACGTTGAACTCTGACAACGGTCAGGGCGGAGCTCCTAAGCAAAAGTGCACTGCCAGGCCGGTGTCGCTCGGACAATCGCAACCCTAGCCCTTCCAGCTGAAGGGGTCCTACTACTACGCAACCCAACACCTCGGTCCGCCTGACATGCAGCAGTCGCCCAGCAGTCAGCATCCTCCTTCACCTCAAACCCTAATAAAACTCAAAAAACACCTAAAACAAAGCCCTCCGGCCGGCAAGGACCGGGATCCACCGCGCCTCATGGCCCTAAGATCATAAGAGACGAGGTAGACCGGAGGCGGCGCGAGAGACACGAGAAATCCTAGCGTTTGGGTGCCCTTGCGTACGAGCGTGAAGGGTACGAGTTGTCGCTCCTGGCAAAAACTACTTAACTTGGCAACCACACTATAGCTAAACCTCTGATGTCTCCGGCCTCGCACTCTGCTCTGCAACGGCAACTTGGCAGTGCAGACTAGCAAAGGAAATTCAGGATAACCACTGGAGTTTTGGATGAAATGGATATTTCCTTATATCATATGGTTCTGTCATAATAACATACTCCCTCCGTCCCATAATGTAAGACGTTTTTTAACACTACACTCTTACATTACAGGAAGGGGAAAAACATTTTATTCAGCACTATTGCTACCCTAAGTTATACTACTCTGTCCCATAATATAAGACGTTTTTGCAGTTCAATTTGAACTGTAAAAACGTCCTATATTATGGGACGAAGGGAGTACAATTTATTCGAAAATGGAATTGAGGAAATCTTTGTATAGTTTGACTACATGCTCGCTCATCTGCAGCGGCAACTTGAGAGGTGCAAATCATCAAAGCAAATTCAGGAGCACCATTGGAGTATTGGAAGAAATGAATGTTTGCTACTATATCCTATGATTTCTGTCATAATAACATAGTACATCCATAGGAAGGAGGGGAAACCATTTTATTCTGCTACCTCAAATTACAAAAAAATTATTGGAAAAGGGGACATCAAAAAACTTTGTACAGTTTGACAACATGCTCGTTCATCTGAATATAGGGCAAAACTCTGCTACCAAGCGCCTAATAAGAGCAAAGTAAGCAATACCATCTTCCAACACATTGCACTGCTTGCAGATCTCAGGGAGCGCAGCAACCTCATCAGCTGACCGAAGTGCAGATTGACTGCTGAGAGTAGAGACCGTTTATGGGGTTCACGAAGTGCTGCTTGCTTTTCCTACGCTTTGAGACTACTGTGAACCCCTCTGTATCCTTCTCGCTCTTGGGCACCTCGGCGGCCTTCGGTTGTTTGTCGAACTCTTTCGAACTTACGGCGGTCTTGGTTACGTTGCTGCTCTGTTCATTACTAGCTTCATCTGACCCGCTTGGTTTTCTGTCCGGTTGAGGCCGAGTAGAACCTAAGCTGTCATGGACCGACTTGACAATGAAGCTGAGCAGAATCTGCCTTGCAAGTTCTGCTTTGTATGAATCTCTCGTCGCGTCTTTCGCTCGTTCCTTCCCTTTACCTGGAGCTGTCTTCTCCACTTGACCTGCCTTGTCTGCCTCAAGAACATCGACTTTCACTTCATCTGAGGCATGTGATGCCAACTGCTGATCTGCTGGGTCAGTCACAGAATTAGCTTGTTCCCCTGCAGCCAAATCAGTTTGTTGCACAGTTTTTCCAGGTACAAACTCAGCAGCATGGGGATTCATGGTTGGGGGGGAGGTGCTGCCCCTCAGAATAGTGCTCTGGCTCTGTGTGTAACCCTGTTTCCTTTGGAAAGAATGCCCAGTACGATAGTACAAGGTGGACCGAGGACCACGGGGTACTCTAGTATCGACAGCATGAGGGAGAATCTCCATTGCTTGACTTGGAATCGGCTGAAGCACAACGCTAGCATCATATATTGCCACTGTGCTGTAAGGATGGGACACTGATAAGAGAGATCCAGGTTTGAATGGAGGTGCTGAGGCCGAAAGTTTGCTTCCACTTGTTTTCTTGCCCGGAGATGAGCTTCCGTCACTATTGCTGTCAGAAGCTTTCTCTGGCTCTGGCGGACTGCTTTCCTCTGGCTGACTCGAGACAATCTCTTTGCTGCTCTCATCACTTGACTTCTCCTTCTCTTCATCTATAAGCTTTATATCCCCTTCCTCGGATGAAGGTGCTACATCAGTATCTTGTTCGTTATCCTTCTCCTTTGTTTCCTTCTGTTCCAAAATTGGTTTCCACACTGTGCCAGGCGGTGACACTGCCACATCTTTGTATGATACCAGCTTTGAAGCTATGCTAGTTGGCCTCTTGATTCCTGTGGGCTTTACCTTCCATTCTGATTTAGACGTGCCCTTAGAAGACTTCTCTTCGGTAATGACGGGATCCCCATTCAATTTGTCACTTCTAATAAAGTTGCCAAATGATAGTTGGCTGGGGGAGTTTACAGCTTCCTCTTTATGCTCTTTTGCTTGTGGTTGTACACCACTCCTATGAGCAGAAGCAGTGCGACCATCTTCTGTACGATCAACCACTAATTTGGTGAGAGATGACCTTCTGCGGATGCTTTTCTTCCGCACATTTGCAGATCTCCCTTTCAATGTAGCTGCTTGCCAACCTTCATCAGAATACTCTTCAGGTGACAAAGTATCTACCTGCTTCAGCTCATCATGGACAGCATAAGTTTCTTCTGCTACTACTGCTACTACACGAGGGCTTGCTTCCAGTTTTGCTTCTTGAAAATCCTTTTTCTCTGCTTCAACAAGAGATCCTGAGTCATGCTGAAAGTTCTCCTTCTCTTCAACTGGTTCACCTTGGTGTGCTCTGGTATTATTCTGCATTTAATATTACAAATGGTGAAAAAAAGGAAAAGTAAGAGGCAATATGAGCAACATGGAAGTTTAATATAATGATTTAGGCAGTAGCAGCAGAACCTTTAAGCAACCATTCACAAGGAAGAGAGCAACTCATGAATCTTTTAATTCTACAATGAAGAATAAAATGTGTGTACACATGCAGAGAATTTCTATTTAAGAACAAAATGGACTTATACTTGGTTCGTAAGTTCATGGGTGGACCTTGAATATTTTCAAGTAGATGGCACTAATCAATCAGGAAGCTTAGCCAAATATATGTCAGTATATGTCCACAGGATTTTTTTACCAAAATAAAATGGTATATCCCGATTAGATTTTGTGTTCCTGCGGTGATTTCTGGTTAGTACCCAACTTACCGAGATCAGCTGGTACCATTGTAGTGTCTATTATGGCAGTTGTAAGTCGTAACTTTAGACCTATACTAACTTCATAAGCTGCCTAGGGATCACTGACTAGCACATGTTCATTGGTCCATACATAACACCCCTACAAAAATTATTGTACTGGCCCTGTTCTGAACTTTCCACTGCGCGCCAATCTCTTATCTCAGAATTCTTCAACAGATATAATCTTGAAAAATAATCATATCTCTGCTAACTCATTTTAACAATGATAATCTTGAAAATTATACATATACTATAATCACCTTTGCACGCCTGCACTTCTTTTGCATATCCCTCTCTTTTCTTTCCTGATCCGGGCTTATGTAGTCAAGTAGATCTGATACACTGGAAAGATAAATGTTTCAATCTAGATTGAGACAGTTTACAATTGATAATACACAATTTATTCATACCTAAGATGCCCTTTACTTGCAATAGAAGAATCAGGTTTTGGGATTCCTCTGCGAGCGGCCTCTTGTTGTTCTAATGCTTTTGAATCGAAATACTCTAGCCAAGCAGCAGCATCCTGAAGCAGGAAAGTAACGTTTAACAATCCAAGAGAACATTAAAATATTTGGTCTTCAGCTTCATATGTTCACAGAAAAAGAACCTGAGTTCGAAGGTCATCGTCTCCTAGTTTCTCCTGAAGTATCTGTAAGGTGGTTTGTTCATGTTGCACGCTTAGGGAGTACGCATCCATCATGGAGAGGGCTATGGCTATGGCATGGTAGCTTGCAGCAGTCTGATTGGTAAAAAAAAGTGATACTAATTTAGTAACCGGATTTTGTGCATATTGTGTACATCACTTGAATTCAAATGTGCATGCATACCAAACAAATTGGTGTATTTCTCCAATATATAAAGGGGCATATTTTGCTAGATGCATTTCAACGATACATGACAGCACAGAGCTACAGCAATACAAATCTTTTTCTGAACCAAAGAACAGCATGGTGATATTGGCTCTATGTAAAAAAATGTCGTTTCAAAACCTGGAAGATGTTGAAGAGTTTTGTTGAGAAAAACATGAAAAGTTAGGCATGCCTTTGATGGAGAGCAATAGGGAATATCCAGAAACTTGAGAAGCTACACCACAAGTTGGATTTTGCATGCATTGTTGTAGCCTAATATGACATGTCTAAATACCATAGGTGTCTATGCACATTATGCTGTAAGACAAGCATTTTAGTACAATAATGCCATTTCTAAGGAAATATTGGTGCAAGAGCGCTTCTGGAAACGTTGTTTGGGTTAGACAAATTTAGCTATATGAAGAAATCGATCCCGTACTGATTGTAAGTGGTGTCTTACATACCCATTGTTATAAGGTAAGCATTCCGACTCCAGTACTGCTATTTAATCCTAGAGAAATATTACTGCAGGAGAAAGCTCAAATAACGTATTTTATATTAAACAGATAAGTACAGAGCTGATCTCTACAAGTGTTGTATCCTAGAGTACGTCGACCAATTCGAAGGAAAAAAATCGTCGTTTACTTGTGTCAGCCTTAGGTGGACTAATTGAAACATGGTAAGAAAAAGTACAAAAAAATACCTGTATGTGATCAGCTCCAAGCAATCTCTTGTTGCATTTTAGCGCTTCATGCAAATACCTTAGAGCAACATGAACATTTCCCATACCTTCTTCCATCATAGCCACATTTATGTAGGTGGCAGCTGAATTTGGATGTGAAAGCCCACAAGAAAATTGAAGTAGATAAAGTGCACGGTTGACATACCTTCAAGAGGAAAATATACCATTAGGAATACAAGTCAACAAAAATAGAGAATAGAAATGAAAACAGGTGGATGATATGTGAAAGATGATTGTTATCCAACAAACAGGTAACCATAGCCACTTCATGAGTGACATACCTCCAGTCACACAGGCTATTTGACAAAACAACACACACACTGGCTAGTACAGCAGAACAAAAGCTGCAATGGCCACATCCTACTTGCAACATATATGCTGCTTAACCATTTTATGGGGAGAAATATATCAGTACAATAACATTGTGGATTGCAGTAGACTACCTAAGAGCCAGAGTCATAATTGTAATTTTCATGTTTCCACAAGCGAACGCCTATAACAACACTTACTTTAGAGCCATCTCAATGTGTTGGAGACGGTAGTAGAAAACTGACAAATCACCATAGCTCTTCATAGTTTCCGGATGGTCAAGACCAAGCTCCCTTTCATTGATATCAAGTGCCTTCTGTTGATATATAGTTGCCTACAACAAAAGAACAAATAGTAGTAAAGAAGTGCAACTTCCAATATTTTCACAAAGTGCTATCCGACGTGTCTCTATTTGCTTGCAGAGTTCTATCAATGACAAACTATGCGGCTCACTGCAATAAATAATAGCAGAGTGGTTTTTGAGCAAAACAGAATTGCGCAAAGTAGAGCATCCAACAGACAGATTACAGCAACCTAAACCAAGTTCATTTAGGTACCTGATTAAAATCTCCAGTATGGTAAAGAACTACAGCAAGAAGACTGTATGCATTAGCAGTCAGCCGATGGTATGGACCACAAACAGCTATAACTTTGGACAAGGCCTTCAAAAGAGAAGAGAAGAGTATATTAGTACATAAAGATGATAAGACAATGACTTCACTAAAATTAAAAAATATGCAGGAAGAACTGTAGCACAGCAGTTAGATGATGTACAGAGAAGACGTGAAAAAAGGTTGACCACTGCATACCTTTGCTCCATAGTTAACAGCATCATCAAGCTTTCCTTTATCCAAAGCCATTTTTGATGATTCTAGTAAGTTTCGACTATCAATAGATGAGTAGACGACATGCTGGAAGAGAAGACAATGCCAAAGCAAACTTAATCCACAATACATCCAATTGACGAGACATAAATAGTTCTGAACTTTCAGTAATATGCTACCTTGCATATAGGAACTATGTTGACAATGTCGGATTTTTCAAACGGGTTTGGGCTATTCATATCATATTCTCTTGCGACTAACTCAAGGCCAACCTGATCAACAGATATATTAGTATGCTGTTCAGGAAACAAAAAGCTATGAATGTTTGCAAATCTCACTTTACAGTATGTACCTTGCTGCAAAGGCCTCTCAAAATGATGGGCTTCCGCAAGTGCGCAAATTCATCTTTCAGTTTCCAACAGTATCTTTTAGAAAGGAAGCTCTCTACCCATTTCAGCCGCAAGTTATGCTCATTAGCATCTGTATCAAGGTCATTTTCTAATCTTGGAGATCCCAGTAAAATGTTCAAAGTCTCAGCTATAACCGCAGACATATTTTGCATGTCATCAACAGCTGCAATAACAGCTCGAATGACGTGCTTAAAGGCTCGAATGACCATTTCATGGATGCATATTGACTGGATGTGTGGGAGCTTCTCTGCTAGCTCTACCTGATATTTTGAAGAAAAAGAACATGAGTTTATCCTGCTAGCATAGAAGCAAAAGCAATTAAGACTAGTATTTACACCCACCACACGGCCTAATGAGCACATATTTAGTCCCCTTGTATGCATGAAATCAGTCATCGTTCTTCCATCCACTGGAGAAAGTTCAAGGGAAGCAAAATCAGCCACCTGCGGAAATCAGTCCCAGAGAAAAATAATTATTCAGTTTGGGAATCAAATAGTATGTAAGAAAGTGTCAAGACAGCAATATCTTAAATATGGACTCTCAGTCTCTCAGAACTGTGGATTTTAGCTAAGGTTTTCCAAATACATAAGACTAGGAGTAGCGAACGCTTACCAGCTTTGGGAGTGCAGTATCATCATAGAACTTATGGGCCATCTTTGTGAGCTCTTCAAGGGACTAGATTAAGAAAAATGAAGTTAGGTAATAGTGCATCAGAGTTTCACCAACATATTCATACATAGAACCGATTGTGCTCTGTCAATCCAGATCAAATAGCATCGGGCATAAATTTAGTTCTTTTAAGACAGAACATGTCAACTGATGGCACTTGGAAAATCTAAAACAAGTGTGGAATCGTATAGTTAAATCACCTTTTGATGAAGGCCAGCTTCCAAACTCTTCAAGCGGCAGAAAGCATCCTCTGTAATCAGGTTCCTTATTTCGGTAAATGCTACATTTTCAGACTTCTCCGTACCATTTGTCAGCAGGCAGTTGCTATCAGATTCTTCCTTAACAATCTTAGCATCTTCAATAGTGCTTTCTTTCTTATTAATTTTTCTTAATTGTTCAAAGTGCTTGCCGAGACCTTTGACAGATGAATCTTTTTCAGATTTTTTTGCATTCTTCTCACTGTCCTCAGAAACGGAAGCATCTTTTTTCTGGAAGTGCTGGAGCCAGGAGGACCCAAGTTCCCACCTGATACGTCTAGGATTTTTGTTCGGGGTGTTCTCCAGCTTCCTCAAGCTGGTTTCAAGTACTGTACATGCTAGTTTCCTCGCATAATTATCAACATGTGGTTTAGATGCAAGGTGCTGGTTACTGGCAGCGATTTCTGGGTTGATAATTTTCGGCAGTGGTATTCTTAGACTGAAAAAGAACACACAGAGAGAACAAGGTTTGTTAAACAACACTGAGTGTGGAATGTGGAAAATTTCTCTAGTGCTGAGCAAGTATGTGAATAAAATCTTGAAGCTATCAGCCTATCACTAAGCAAGCATGTAAGTAAGAAAAAAATATCAAACCTGTGAGGATTCAAGGCATTAGAACCTCCATCAGGATGATCATCCACATCGATGTTAGGTATTTCATCAAAATTATCAGAGATATCACTGGTTTGTTTGCCATCGCTGCTGTTCTTTGTGCGTCCCGAAACCTTCACTGTTGCCGTATATCCGCAATGCTTAACAATCACCACACCTAGCGTGGAAGAGTCCTGCATGGAAATCGTGTTGACAGAACTTAGCAGTCAATATTAGAGCACACAGTTTAAGTGTGTAAATCATAAAGGTAGCAAGCAATCACCTTAGCAACGACACTCTCATCAGAAGTTAAACCTTTCAGAAGATTTCTTTGTGATATATCCATAGCATCCGTCTGGTAGATGGCAACTCCGTCAACTTTGTCCTCCAACTTCAAACTAGCATCAGCCTCATCCTTTTTTACAGTTATATACAAGTCCCCAACACGTTCCTCAAATACTAACGAACCATCCGGACCAGTTTGTGGACTAGTATCAACCAGCCGCCGTATTGTCGACGCAGCTCTGAAAATTGCTGTATCTACAAACAGATTGTGTAAAAGGAAAGCCTTCCGGTCTCTGATCACCCTCTCTTCCTCGGTCTTGGATGGCATTCTAGCCAAAATAGAAAATTCTCTTGCCCACCGTCTCCGGTCGTGTTTTCCATCTCGTCCGCAGCCGCCTCCATTGCCACCCCAGTTCTCATCCTCAGCCGGCAAAGCTGGGCTCTTTGTAGCAGAGTCCACATATATAGGAGGAACAAGCCATGTGTTTGCACGAAAGCCGAATGGTAGGTTCCCAAACTAAGGATGCAAGAGACGTATCAGCATCAAAAGTTCAATAGATTTAACATTGATTCAGTCTTCAGTACAACCAGGAAAAATGAAAGTATTTAAGACAATCACCTTGTTGTGGTCCACAAAAGCTTTCATCAGTGCCTCGTACGCCTGTATGAAACAAATAGTAGCTACCAATATTAGATAAACACACGACATTCGAAATGTAGGGTGCCGAAGTGTACTCGGCAAAGTTAAAGATAAGAATAGAAACGAAGCAGGCAATGCTGGTGATAATCGTGTAGATCGCGCTTACTAACATTGGCAAATCCACTGCTGAGCGGCTGTAGCAGGTCCACCAAGGACCGGCTTACGGTGTGCGGCTTCCCCACCAGGTAGAATCCCTTGACCGAAGCAACTATGTGTAGAAGCTTCCCGTTGCAAACCTTCACCTGCGTCACATGTCAAAATTCTTTCAGTGAGGTGTATTATGCCTATGCTCACAGATTCACAGTGGAGTTGCCATTTCAGAGTTGGATCAATTCAAAGGGCCAATCAAACAAACTGTAGTGTTTTGAGAGGGGGAGGGGGAGAGATCACACACCTCGATTTCGAAGTAATCTCCGTCCTGGGCGGCGCCATTCCTCTCCTTCCTCCTGATAACTGCACACCCGGAGTCAGTCAATCCCCCACACACAAGCAGGCTCCATCAGAGAATCGACGACCGAGCAAAATGCGGCTTACAGTGGAGGGGCGGGGTGAGGTGGGCGAAGGAGAAGAAGTCGTAGAACTCGCCGAGCTTGGGCGGCGGGCCGATGGCCACCATGTCGTGCGCCTCCGAAATCGCGGGCGCCTCGCCGGCGCCGGCGCCATTGGCCGCGGGGGAGGAGGCGGGCGCGGCGGGTGGAGGAGACGGGGGCGTGGCGGGGCGCTGCGCGTGCTTGGACGACGGCTTGGGATGCTTGGCCTTGGCGAAGGCGGTGGTGCAGGCGACGATGTCCAGCAGCCGGCGGACGTGCGCCACCGCGGCCTCCTCCGTCGCGTACTCCTCTGCACAGAATGGGAAGACGTTGATGGGCCCGGTTAGTACCAAAGGCATAGTAATGATAGTTGCGCTTGGGCTGGGCCAGATTGGTAGCCTCCAAATTCTAGCCCAACATCGACTAACCAAGTCTCAAAAAAACATTCTAGCCCAACACTAACTAAGCAATGCTTAAAAAAAATAGACGAACATTGACTAAGCAGTCTAAAAAATTTCCTAAAAAGAGCACTGGCTAACCAATGCTTTTTTTTTCTTTTCTGAAATGTTTAAGGGGGGAAATCGATTGAGGGTTGAAAATGGAGGAAGTTGCCAACTGAAGTTTCAAGCAAAACGAAGAAGCTAAATGAGAGCAGGTAGGAGCAGATTAAACACGGGAAAAATTACATAGAAGAAACAAACCCGATAAAAATGTGCCAAGTCTGCAATGAGATATCTAGCTTTGTCAACAAGCTAGAAATGCACCAATTTTGATTAACCGGCACTGAACCCCTAAGATTAATAAGATACCCGACGTAGTAAACTTGGTGAATCATTGCAAGCTAGTGCGTTCTCATCACAAGATTAAACTTAAATTAGTGGCCACTGGAGCTAACAGTCCAACACACCGACCGCTGATTCCAAGAGCCGCCCAGCTTTGTCTTGTCCTGTGCGCACCAACGCCGGGCAACAGCAACCAGATACCACTTCCTTTATTTTTCAACAATGAGAAACGCACAGCTAGATACGTACTTGCTGGATAGGTTAGGGAGGACAAAGGAGCTGCACAAGGCTGCATTTTCCACACCTGATAGTATATTCTACTATGATATGAATCATATGATGATGATGCTAGCGTCAGATAAGATATAGCAAGCACTGTGCGTGATTAGTCTGCTGCTGCTGCTGCTGCTGCTTAAGAGAAGAAGGTGGACTTGGCATCAGGCGGAAAATATGCCCTCGCCAGTGCGTCCAAACGCCACCTCCCTCCCAAACTAATCGGCACTTGACGGCAGCACAGCACCTCATGAACATGGAGTACTGCCGGTCGCTCTCGCTGATGGGGAAAAAAGGAGGCGACCTTAAACAATGGCGTTTTTGACCAACCAATCAGCACACTAAGAACAACCGCGCACACTAAACAGGCGTTAAGTACTATGCTGGTCAGACCACTTAAGAAGAACCGCGCGCCGTCCAACCACTGGATCCTACTGTGCTACGTGCGTGAACTCGATCGGCATCGAGTGCACTCCCGAGGCTATCGGAGGCTGCTATCTCTCTCCGTACGCCGTGACGCCATGGGGGCGACCGGAAAGGGACGCCGGTGAAGAAAAAGCTACCATCGCACGACTGGCTTTGGTTGGTGTGGTGGAAAATTGCTCTCCCGACCCCCCGTGCGTAGCCGCCCCAGTGGGAGCTCGAGAGGGCGGCACCGCGATGGCAATGACCTCCCCGGGCTGCCGGGAGAGGCATGCAGACGAGACGAGACGAGACGAGACGCGCGGCGCCGGCAATGCACCGATCGACCTTTTTCCAGTGGAATGTGAGGTAGTAAGATTTGATCTACCGGCGAGTCAAACCCTACACAGTCCAGCAAAACCGGCTCGTGCTTTCTCTTCCTGCTCACACGCATGTGCGGCAGAAGACACACGTCCGCTGGTTGATCGGCGACGGACCGTGGGTCTACGACAGACACACCACATGCGGCACACACGAACCTCTAGACGCTACGTCCATGGCAGCAAGCAACAACGGCGCCTATGCGCGTTTGTCCACTTGCACCCTTGCACTCTTCTTCTGCACAAGCATTAAACGTATGTGCTCCTGCTGTAGTAACGCCAGCCAGCCAGGCAGCTACGTACGTACGTGCGTGCAAGCCCCCGTGTTCGGGCTAGAAGCCGGATCGAGCGCGAGTCCATGTGACGCCTTTCGACAGCGCCAGAACAAAAGAACCGTAAAGGAACAAGAAACAAACAGCAGCGTGCGTTCAGTTCACCGCTGCTGGCGTCTGTTTCTGAAGATCAAAACAGAGTGCAGCAGGTAGTAGATTGTTCGTTCCGGCGGCCACCTACCTTCCACGATGGTGAGCGCGCAGGGCTTCAGCGCCACGATCTCCACGCCCTCCTCCAGCCGCTGCCCACGCACCTGCAAAAACACAAAATGCACCACCGTTAGGCATACAAAATCAAGCCAACATTGCGTCCCAAGCCAAAAGTAGGTAAGTAAATAATGGTACAAGACAATTGAAGAAGCTGCGGCTGGTTAATTTGCTTAGCAGCGCAGTGCAGCTTGCCGCCAACAATGTTGGAGCAGCGCCTAGCTAGCTAGCTAGTACAGCCTACATATGAATGGATGAATTTGGGCCGTCCAGAGCTAGCAGCGGAAGGGAAAGGGAGGAGACAAGTGAAGCCAAGGAAGCATTACCACATGGGAGAGTGAATAGTTCGTGAGGTGACACGTCTCCACGTTCGACGCCAGCAGCTTCCGCACGTCCAGCACGCGATCCGTCGATATCCCCTGCACACCCACAATCAGCCACACGAATCACGCGCACGAATGTAGTAAGAACAAAAACCGTATATATTTCTCGAGATATTCACTGCTCTTCTGTTGCTGGATGCGCATTGTGAGGCGTGTGTAAACAATGCTAGTATATTTTCTTATAACTAAAAAAGTCTAAACTACAGAACAATACTGGGAGGGAGGGAGGGAGCATCTGGGCATGGAGATTGCTGCAGAGAAATTTGTAAGCATCGGTGTGCTCGGAATCAGGGACGTGTCAGCCAAAATCAGCTGGGAAATATTCAGCTCGCGTTTGTCCTGTTCATTGTCGTGCTGAGGAGCTTTCCGAGTGGGAGAAGAAGAAGCCATGGCAATACATACATACCTTGAGTGTCACCTGGGACTCGTAGGGGGTGGTGACCGCGACGTCCACCACGCTCGGCACCACTGCAAAACACACGAGGAGAGACGGAGAGTTTCAGACATCAGCAACAGCAACAACAAGAATGGTTGGAATTAAGGCGGTCAGAGGTCAGAGGAGCCATCACGGCCGGCCGGCCGCGCGAGCGCAATTCACTGCGCGCCCGCGAACCGCATGACCCAACTGACGTCGCCCCCACGGCGCGCGGTTGCACCAAGAAACGGAACCGGCATCGTAATTCGAAGCTAAAAAAAGAGGGACGAGCATGGGGCGCGGCGAAAACTAATCATGAGCAGGAAAAGGGGCAGCGTATCCTTCAATTCAGCGCAAAGCGTCGCAGCCAGGAATCGAAGCAAACGATTTGGAAAAGCGAAAGATGGGAGATGGATGGAGCAAAGAACAGACAGGATTACTGTTTCGCCCGTCTTTTTTTACCTTTTGTACGAGCGCAAAATTGTAAAGCAGTGGAACAAATATGGGCATACGGCACCGTCAAAAACAGCAATTCAATGCCGCCGAGGACGACGAACTCGACGAGGGGCGGCAGATAATTATCGACGCAGCAACGGAGAACGGCCATGGATTATAGCCGGGAGGTTTCATCGTTGCGTCCGTACCTTTCTCCTCCTTCTTCTTGCGGTCGCCCTTGCCGCCGCCGCCCCGGCCCTTGCCACGGCCGGCATGCTTGGGGGCCATTGCCGCCCTCGGTCCCTCCCTCCTCTACTCCAACAGAGCACGCAGAAATGGAGGGTGGGGTTTAAGATAAGCCGAACTCGCCGAGGTGCAACGGTGCAAGGGACGGACGAAGAAGAGACAGAGGAGGAGGGAGGAGGAAGAAGCAGGGGAGCTGGACTGGAACGCGGGCGAGGGGGGGAGAGGATATAGGATGAGCGGCCTGGGTGGCCGGGCCGAGGCTCATCCCGTCATCCGATCGAGCCCGCGCGATCCTGGCCTCTCGATCGCCCGCCCGCCCGCGTGACCTCCATCCCGAGGCCTGACCTGCGGGCCCACGCCCCCAGTCACATGCACTAGGGGCCCCGCCGCGCAGCAGCACGCAGGACGGACGTGGTGGTGGTACATGGCTTGACGCATGCATCGGGGCGACACGTGTGGCGCCCTCGCATCGTCCGCTCAATCAACGGCCCAGCCTAGCGCCCTAGCCTAGCTACGCCCGGCCTCATGCGCAGCCGAAGGGAGTTGCACGCAACGGGGTGGGGCGCGCGAGTTGTTGCACGGGGAGGGAAGGTGAAAGGAACGGGACAAGGCAACGTCTCGCCGGCGTCCGCGTCTGTACTGTCTTTCTCGGACGAAAAAACAGCGTCCGGCGTCGGGCGTGGAGAGTGATTCCAGCACAGCACACCACGGGCGTGATCGTGCACCCCCGGTGAGGTACGGGACAAGTCGTGGGAGCTGTGGCGTGCGGGGGTGGTCTGGTCTGGACGGTGGCTGGCACGGCCAGGCCAGATGGAGGGCACGGGCACGGTCTCTACAAGGCGGCCGGAGGTGTCCCATTGGGTGCCCGCCCGGGAGCGGTCCGAGGCAGTTCGTTTGCCAGGTTTCGTCCCTCTGTTCGGCGGCGCATTGGGTGGCTCTTGTGCCAACTTGGGCGTTAATCAATTGCGCCAGCGACAAACGCAGTTTGCGTCCTTTGGCAATTTGGAGGCAACTTCCGTCACTGATGGTGCAACGATTTGGCAGCGGAATCCGGCTGAATATTCCGGCGTTTAGTGGTGAAATAAGTGAAATCATCATGATTTGGCTGGAGAAAGTAGGATGGGTTGCCAATGTTCTTGTCCGCGCTCTGCCTGGAGAACGCCGACAGATGTTTCGGCCCGATCGGGACGTGGACGGAGGTACATGGATGCGGGAGAACATAGTGGCATGACGCAAGTGTAGTGCCGTGAAAAAAAGCATCCGGTGTACTCCCTCCGTCCGGAAATACATCCCTTTTTGTTCATTTTGATGACAAGTATTTCCGAACGGAGATACATCCCTTTTTGTTCATTTTGATGACAAGTATTTCTGGACGGAGGGAGTATATGGTAGGGGAGTGATTTGCCTTGCCGCCCCCTGTGTGAACATGTATGATGAGACTGCGGTGATAACCAAAGGCTAGTGGTAGATGCCTAGTAATTCCACATCGGACACGAGTGCAGCATTGCTTGAAAGCGAGCAAATGACCCTTGCTGAGAAGGACTACCTCTTGGTGAGATTGTAGAGTCGTGTTCTACTCCTGTCCGCTAGAGTTCAAATGACAGAGTTCACGTACACACACACTCAGACGATACGCCCGATGAGAATCCCTGTCAAATTTAGCGGTGATTAGGAGACGCACTTTCATGGGCGTGTGTACGTACGTCCGGTGTGCCTGCATCAGTGGTGATGTACTTTTTTTATTACCGGAAGTGATGATGCATATGCATTCATGTGTCGTCATCTTTGCAATTGCAAAGAGAAAAAAACAACAATGATCCCTGGTTACTAACTGGTCACGAAATTTCGACCCAGACGAGCGCCTTAAAGAGGCCGCAAACATCTGGGATGACCGGCACCCCTCCTATCCAGTCTAAATATAGGGCAAATATGGGGCGCGCCCGGGCGCGTCGGACGTGGCTCATGCTGGCCCACCCGACCCCACATATATTCATCCATATCCGCTCGCCGGACCAAACCCTAGCCACTTCACACTCCACTCTCCTCCACTCCCTCCGCCATCCAAGCTCACCTCCGACCGCCTCCGGCATGGCGGGCAGCAAATCTGACTCCGACCAATCCAGATCCATCTACTGGGGTGTTACTCCGTGCGGTTGGAGGAGGCAATGATTGTCTGCATTGCACTCCGCCGTTCCTGGGAGGAGAGCGCCCGGCCGACGGCAGGATCTGTCCAGCGCGACTCCATAGCGTCGGCTCAACGGACGCTCAGGTCCTCTGGGGCTGGATCATCGCGGTCCCGGCAGCCGGAAAATCACTCCTTCCCCATCACTGGTCGGGCGGACTATGAGTTCCATCGGGACCGATGTGCCCGCCGTGGGAAGGAGAGGATAAGGGCCGCCTAGGCCCGCATCGCAGCCGAAATGGCGGCGGAGGCGGCTGATGCGGCGGCGCAGGAGCCGCAGAGGAGGAAGCCATCCGCGCTCGCGTTGTGAAGAAACGACATCGGAGGAACACGTGCGCCCTCGCCCGAGAACAGAATCGGATGGTCTGTGCCATGGTCGGACTGCCAACGAACGAGGAGGAGGACAACAACGGTGAGGACAGCTCCGGTGACGAGCAGATCGTCTTGATCCCTACTGTGTATTCGACCGGTACTTCCGTGAGAAGGGCGGCAAGGGCTCCGGGAAGGGCAAGGGCAGTCGTGGATGATCTCCACTATAGCCAAACATACTAAATTTTGGTAGTCCGATGACATGTTAGTAGTGGAGTAGCCGGACGATGTGTGTAATGCATTGACATAATTGTATGAGTTTATATGGATTCGAGATATGATAATTGAGGTGTCCGGTTGTGAGAAGACAAATTTAAGGCTTTGACTTCCGCAAACATTTGAGAGGTCAGATTTGCAAAGTCCTCTAGAGAGAATTTTATCATTTTATGTGCTCATAGTAACCCTGGCGCGTGAGCCTGCAAAGATGCGTGAAGTTAGTTTACTCGACGGCAGCACCGCCGTCCCCGGGCCTCTGGACGATACACCTTGTGCGCCGCAGTACGGCACTCCAGGTGGAGCACACGGACAGAGACGACAACGATCGAGCAAGAATCCAGCGAATCCACACGGTTTAGGAATTTGGACTTAGGGTTTGTGCGTGTAGATCGCCGGTTAACGACATGGGCAAAGCAGCAAAGTAGTTTCGCCCGTCCTGTCACTCACATTCGTTCGTTCATTCCCCTGCGTAGAGTATGTTTTTGTCTCCTCTCCTGGGCATTGTTAACGCGTCGTGTCCACTACCACTCTAGCCCAGACTCATTCCTGATGACTGCTCAATTAATAATAACAAACTGGAGTAGTAATGTAATGCTTGAAGCCGGAGGTATCAAGCGTTTGACTTCGTGGGCATGTTTGATGACCGAATCAAATGGAATTTCCAAACACATGTCCTTGACCAATTTTCGTGTGGCTATGACTACTGGATCATGCTCCTTTGCTAACAGATTTTGGTCAAACAGCTCCAAATAGTAACCAGGCACTGTTTGAATTCGAGCTGAGACTGAGATGGCTTACTAGGGAAAGTTTGGGTGAGGCAACCCTCGGACAATACGCCTTGATCCAACGATGGAACTACAGAATCCCCGCCTTGTGACGATTCCTTTCTGGATGGGCTAAACACACCGTCGGTATATACAAAAAAGTTAAATAAGAACACGGAGGTGAGGTCTCTATCTGCTTATGAGATTGAGCAAAAAAGCCAGTTAAGTGAGCAGATTAGATGGTACCAACACTAGAAGGCCTGGTTCATGGTCCAGCGAGATGATAATGCAAAATATTTGCATATGTTGGTCAATGGTAGATATAGAAAGAAACGAATATACGTTCTCGACCGAGATGAAGGTTGAATCAAGCGGGGCGTCCCACTCAAAAAAATCATTACTAAGTATGAGTGGAAATTATCCCACTGCCCGAAACTAAGGCTGCAACTAAACGATTGAACGGGGTGGCGGACCATGTAGTGGCGGAGCCAGAAAAATAGGATGAGGAGGGCCGAGTCTTGTTCAACCTTGTTGGGGTGGGTCAATCCATCAAAAACACCCATTTTAGCAAAAAAAGGTCACTGCTACTATTCATATATTAGGCCTAAATCACAGATGTTAGGGGGGGCCAGGGCCCTGGCTGGCACCCCCCTGTCTCCGCCACTGGGACCATGTGGTACACCCCACTTAAAATGTGTGCATGCAAGGCCGTAACATTCTCGATGGAGTTGTTCTGTTGCATGAAACCTTACATGAGCTTTAACGGAAAAGGTTGAGCGGAGCTATCTTAAAATTTGACTTTGAAAAATCATACAATAAGGTCAAGTTGTTATTTCTTATGCAAACTCTTTGCATGGGGGTTCTCGCCAAAATGGTATAGGTGGGTAGAGAGTTTCACCTCTGGTCCCATGAAAGTTGACGAAGACGTTTGCAGCTATTTTCCAGACTCAGTGAATGCGTTCAAGTAGGAGCGGACGCGAAGAGAGGGATTTTGGATGGGCCCATATTGTCGGAGTCCGAACTTCTCCAAACAATTTGATGCCGGTTTGTCGGATTTCCGACGTCTGGACTGGTCCGGATAAATAGGGCGACCGCCGTTGGATGATCAAAAGTATCCAGACCATTCAATCGAGACAATTGCGGGCGATTTGGTGATCCGCGTTGGAGGTACCCTTACAACTCTTACAACTCGGGTTTGTTCGTGTAGATAGATAGTCGGGTTAACGACGTGGACAAAGCAGCAAAGTACTCTTGTCCGTCCTCTCACTCAAATTCGTTCATTCCCCTGCGTATGTTTTTGTCTCCTCTCTGAGGGCATTGTATAATGCGCCGCGTCCGCTACCAAAGGCCAAAGCCCAAACTGATTCGTGACTGCTCAAATAATAATGGAAACATGTCAAGGCGGAGGGAATCTATCGCTTGCTTATTAGGGTTACAATCAGTTTATCTCTAGCTAGTGATGGAAGGAAGGAACGAGGATGCTCGTGCGGTAGCGTCCAAAGCCGCAGAGCGCATCTTCCCAAGGAGGAAACCCTGGGATGCTCGTGCGCTGATCCCTTCTGCCGCCTTGGCCGTAATGGGATGCTTACAAACAAACATTTTTGGTGTTTGGTAAGTATACAACGAGCCCGTTGACCAGAGCTCCGTGGAGAGATTACTCTACTGCGTTTGCAGCGGCCGTTCGTTGGTGGTCTGAAAACTGAAAGGAGCGGCAGGTCTGCGGCACTTTGTTTCATCGTAGTAGTACAAGCTAGTACAGATTCTCCTTCAGATTCCGTTAGTTTGTCTTTTCTTTTAGCAAAAGATCCTGCGACTGGATCATAGGAGTATCCGCTGCACAACTGCTGACCTCTATTTCTTACCTCTAGGAATGACACTACTCTTGACCTATAACCTTACATCGTGCTGTATACTAACCACACAGCTGCTGAATGTTAACCTCAGACAACAAAAGCAACTGGAGCCAATCGACACGACCTTTTTTATGAATCGCGACCCGACACCAGAAAAAACAGGGCACAAGGCCAACAACTTTGCATGATTTTGCATCTACCCGCAAAAAAAAAAAAAACCTTTGCATGATTTTGCATCTAATAACAAGGTTTTATCCTCGTGAGAGTGAAAAAGCATCCACGATTGTCCACAAGAGCTGAATTTGTTTCTACTGCATTTACAGATGCGCTTTGAAGCATGGCGTTACAAGAAAGAAATTAAACACGGCTTGATCACTGTCACTGCCATTGCAGAATTCAATCTATCGACACCATGACCCTGCCGCGACAATACGATGGAGACAATTTACACCTGAAAATTGATGACCAAACCCCAGCTTGTTTTCGAAAAAGAAAGCCAACCATGGCCAACAGTCAACCCAATAACCACCCACAGCAACCAGAGGCGCATATTTGGCTTGAATGGTCTGAAAGTTAAGCTGCTTCTCCAGAATCACGCTTGATTGACTGTGGCGACCACTTCAGATGCAACTTCAGCTTCCCGGTCTTTGCGCCCTGCAGCGGGAAGCTGTCGGTGTAGTCTTCTTCGATCAAAACCTTAGTCAAGGTCAGGATGCACCGTCCCATGTAATCCTACAGAAAACATAGATTGACATACAAACATGAGATCATATCGCAGTTGAAAAATTACCCTGGTCAGCAATACGATGAAAGCTTCGATAGAACTTACTCTACTGAAAGTGTCGTGGTCATAAACTTCCAGCATGAGCATGTCATGTAAGCCATCTTCGACAACAAAGTCAAAAGTTTGATTCCAGACTGGGTTCAAGCTTTCATTCACAACCTGCGATCAGCACATGATAGGAACAGTGAAGGCATGCTTTAAGTAAAGCAAATTCTGAATGGTAACACATTATATAGCTAACCAGAGGCCAACATTGCAAAATCATTGAAAAATTAACACTATGATACTAATACTATTTAAAAACTGGCAATGCTATATCTGAAAGAAATTACCCTTGTCTTGTGCTTTGTTTTTGTTTTCTTGAGAGAAACTACAACATATGGGTCTGACTTTCCATTCATATCCATTGCTGGCAGATCTTCACCAGATATCACAGTTACTTGGAGAACCCCTCGCAGGATAATTTCCTTTCTCTTCCTTGATGACAACCTGCCATAATCTTTGTTTGCTGATCCATTTCCATTACTTGTCATTGTCCTCTCTAAGGAAGTCATCGAAAAATGTTGTTTAAAAGGATTTGGAGCCTCATCCTTCATGTTATATGGATAATAGACTAGCTCAAGGTGCACCTGTTGGGGTCATGCCACACAACAACAAAAGGTTACATCAAAACAAGAAGGTTATGTACGCAATTTTGCAATATGCCCCATGAAAAATGATAATATGGAAAGCTAAAGCTATTTTGAGGGTCAATCAATTCAGATTACAGGAAAGCAAAAAAGTTCTCTCCAGGAGAACTAGGCTCACCTGACCCCGGTCTTTCCTGTCTCGTTGAATCTCCAAATCTTTTACAAGCTTCAGCCAGACATCCTTCACTTTGCCAGGTTGAAGATCCTTCAGGCTAACTTGAGCACAGCCAATCAGATCAGATTCCTGAATACCGTCATCGTCATAAATCTTGACTGTCACGCTCTGAGTATCAGCATCTTCAACAATAAACTCGAAGTGTTCATTCCAAATGGGATTGAGATCATTGTTCTGTAAAGTTGATGACAAAAGTTAGTGGAATCCCCAAAAGGCAAAGCGCCCAAACAAGGAATGGATTTAGTAGACTTACAATTGTTTTACTTCTCTTGGTTTTGTCTGGCAATGGTCGGATATACAAAGTGGCAAAAGGATCCGATTTTCCTATCAGATCCTTGTTTGTCAAATCTCTTGCTTGCACAAGCTTGACTTCCAATGTGCCGACAGGCTTCAGTTCCAGATCACTGGTACACAATCATTATAGTCATTCCACTGTGATTTAGTGACACTATTATGTAACCAGGAAAAATTAACCAATACTCACCTGTAGTCCCCAGGTACTATAGGAATGACTTTCCTTACTGGCCATGTTATCGAGTCTTCAATAGCATTTTTTATAGTTTCCTGTAAAAAAGATTAAGGATATTACATCAACAAACTCAACAATAAGATTTGTAAATTCCAACTCTCCACTATTAAACACAAGCGTATAGCCAAACCTCAAGAGCAGCTGAAATGCCAGGAATAGCAGAAAT
The DNA here is from genome assembly GCA_032464435.1 of Aegilops umbellulata. Lineage (NCBI taxonomy): Eukaryota > Viridiplantae > Streptophyta > Magnoliopsida > Poales > Poaceae > Aegilops > Aegilops umbellulata. The sequence continues at coordinate 537,122,869 of CP136055.1, forward strand.
GTCGCCACCAATGACCTTCAGTTTGAAATCCAGTTTTTTCTAACATAATTTTAGGAGAAAAAAATAGTAAGGAGGCTAACAAAGAGATAGCTTCAACAACCAGAGAAAAAACAATGATGGGCAACAAATTAACCTTCTGTCTTAGAGAAAAACAAACAGCTCCAAAGCAAGGCAGTTGTTCAACCAGCGGTTTGAAAATCAAGCGGAAAACTCCCGTGAAGCCAATGTCCTTCACCTATATGGCAGGAGAATCTTAGAACTATGGAAGAAGTGATAAGGTTCATTTTGGTGTATGGAATACATGATACAGTAATTAGTTGAAGTTTTAAGGATTAACACTATCACTATCCAACCGAAGCACATGGACCCTCAGAACTCACAATGTCATGCACAAATTGCACATAAAATTTTGCACTGCAGAAACTAATGAGTTGAATGATGAACTAACACCATATGCCCCTTGGTCAATTATGAGTAAACCAGAGTAGAATTTGATCAACAACCTTTTACCTACTTGACTACTTACTTGTTAGACATATAAGACGACTGATTCATAATTCAACCGGTCCAAAAATAAAAGGTCAGTTGTGTAAGTTAGTTATGATTCCTTGCGCATATTCCATCAATTCATAGTTTCATACAACATGACCAAAGACAAAGACATGAAATAGATCACCTGTATTGGTAACCCCACCCCAAGTCTAGTTTTTACATCCAATATGATACTTGGATTGGCATCCCAATTCATCTCTAGCTCCATAACAACACCTTCTTCATTACTCTCAATGATCGAAATACCTGCACCAAGATGAGTAGGGCATATTGGGTAAGGCTATATGAAATGAAACTAAAATAAAGCACCACACAACTGAAGGAACTACTTCAAACTCGTCAGAATATAACTATTTTTTTTACAGAAAGTGACATTTTAAATGGATAAGTGGAGTGGTGCACCTTAAATGAACAGTATAAAGATCATTAGAACAACCTTATTTCCATTAGGATGAAAGTTTATTTGTTGATAGTCTTGTGTATCCAAAATTGGTATTCATCCACACCCTCAAGGCCTCAAAACCATTTTACTACTATTCTGAAGTATGGGCAAACACCATGTACACAATCTAATATGCAGCAGCAGCAGCAGCAGACTTAAGGGGTTAATGTCTCCCTTGCTGGTGTCATACTCATATTATTGCTTAAAGCATGCAAAATTTGTGCACGATGAAAATGCTGGCGACAATAAAGAGTGAGTTCACTGTAATCAAGAATATAACAAGATAGAGGAAACAGTGAGAGGTAGTTTGAATATACCTACCAGTAAACTGCGGTGCAACAGTGCCAAGAGTGAGTTTTGAGAACTTGAGGGCAGCAAAGACCACTGGCCTATATTGTTCAAGAACAGGCTCAACGGAGGCTTTGATGAGTTCTGATGCTGCCTGCACCAACAGATGACCAGAGAAGAAGATGCTCAAGAAGAGGGTGTTTACAAAAGAAGTAAAATAGAAAGAATTCTGGTGACGGTTTCAGGACACATGGGATGAGATGCATACCTCATTCACAAAGGGCCATATTTTGTTGAGCTCCTCATTAAGCCATTTTAACTGCATAATTGCACGCATGAATACATGATCATTCGCCTATAGTGTGAAGGAGAGGTAACCAGAGATTGCTAAAGGAGTGTGCATACCTTTTGCTGCGTAGAGAAAACAACCCAGGACGGGTACAGGGTACCTGGAAGTAACTTGCGTGAGTCTTCGACCGTCATTTTAGAGAAAGTGGCAACCGTGGCAGCCTGCACAAATAACCAGCGAAAATTCCTGTTAATTCAGGTATGGCTGCAACCCGGGGATTCAGTCACAGAACGAGGCGTTTCAAGTTTATGATGGACATGAAGGCCTATCTCAGCTGGGTGGGGAAGTGGGTGGACATTCCACTACCTGGGTTCAAGTACTCTGCCCAAAATTGGGCGCCAATGCCTTCTCTATTAACAGAACATGTAATTTCTTCAACAACAAAAAGGGGATGCTATAGAAGTGATCCCATGGACTAAAGCTGGCCTGGCTAAACTGTCATATGCACGGTGAAAGGGAGTGGCCAGCACTGCAACTACAAGAACCATATGGCATGACTGGAAGCACTTGCCTTTGAGCTTATCTACAATATCCATATGGCTTATCGAGGGCCCCAAAATGAGTAGTACTGCCCTACAAGCTAATGTAGTAGTATATGTGACAAAATAAAATGCTACTGTACCATTGTAGCAAGCTGCGAGCAGAGCGTGGTAGCAAGTTGCGACCCACATAAGCCAAAACCTATGCCGGCACCGACGCAGTTAAGCAAAGGCGACAGGGATGATGATGCCGAGCGTCGTCTACCTAACGCGAAGGCAACAGTTGAACAGCCCCACCGCAAAAGGTAAGAACAGATTCGGGCCCGCTTCGGCTCCTACGCCACGCTGTATTCCTCCAATCCCCAGCCCAGGTATCGCGCGTCGGTAAGATTCTGGGGGAGAGGGAGGGAGGGGGGCGCGCGGGCTCACCAGCTTCCGGCGGCGCGCGCCGCGGGAGTTCTCGCAGCGGGCGAAGGCGACGACGAGCGCGACGCCGGCGGCGACCCCCATCGCCAGGCCCATCCAGAACCCCATTCCGCCTCCGCCTCTCCGACTCCAATCACCACCACCGCGCTATCCTCCGCGAGGCAACGCGCATCTGGGGGCGGGCAGGCAGGGGCGGCCCGCGAGCGAAAGCGAAACGCCCGAGGCGGTCCAGCTGGCGAGGTGGCGGGGCCCGCTGCGGGCTCGGGCGACGCCGGCGCGGGACGGGGGCGGGCGGGCGGGCGGGGAGTCCAAGTGGCGCCTGCTTGGCTGGGCGGCGCTGCCGACGTGGGCTGGACTGGCTGGGGAGAGGCGAGGAGTTTGAAAGACCACGGGGAAGGAAAAAATAATAGGCGGAGAAATGTGGAGACCGGGGAGCGGAAACCGGGAGAGGGACGGAAAGCGATGCCGGTTTTGGGTTGGGCTGAGTGGGATGGAGATCTCGGCAGGCGAGCGACCGGCGAGAGAACTGTTTTTTCTTCCGCTTTCGCCAGGTGGGATGGGATGGGATGGCGTGTGGGTGGTGTGAGCTGGGGGTGGGGTTTGGGGTTTGGTCGCTGGCGGGTGGGGCAGGGAGGGGCGTGGGGGCCGCGGCGAGGCTGGGCGGCGTTGATGGGGGGGCGGCGGTCTGGTTTGTGGGGTGGGGCTTGCTGTTTCTGGGGGGCGACGGATCGGTTCTGGTTACGTGGTTCGTAGTTTCCTGGGGTTTAAATATTTTTGGAGGAGGATTGTTCGGCGTGCGCCGTGCACGTGCCTCGTGGCCGAGCCGCGTCCGTCGCTCCCCGTGCTGATCCCGCCGGATTGGTTCGACCGCAGCAACCGGGAGACTATAGCCACTGGTGTATGATCAAACACGGGGATTTACTCGCTTTGCTTCGTCATGAAGGGACGAGCACCTGTCGCTCGATTGGACCTAGGGGCTGTGGCGCAAGGTTCACATCATCACGACGAGTCGACGAGCACAAAAAGGTGCCGTAGTCCGTAGTATATCGAGTGTTCCCGATGGAGTGTCTACTAGTGTTTTTCAACCGTGGTCTAAACCATTACCTTGCGCGCATCATCTTTGCTACAGCAAATTGTGATCGAATGAGATTGTTAGTTAAACGAGGAAAAATAAGCAGCAATTACAACATTTCCACCGGTGTACCGGGCCATCCGGATTTGTTTTCGACGAGGTCTTTGCTCGGGCAAATGGGACATCCTTAGATCTCGACAGAGTCTCTCGTTTAGTAGATACGGGTCATCAATATTTGGCTTTCATGTTAAGTTACTTTTGTGTTTTCGGTGGCGGTGTAACGGAGGTGCAGACAGTGTTGCACAAAATAAAGATTCACGAATTTTATTCTCGTCTTAGTATGGATGTTGATATCGCGTGACTTGTACTTGTTCCGTCTCATGTATCGACCGCTCTTTATCCAACCATATTTGCTTTCGTTGTGAACCATATTTGCTTATGTAGGGGAACCATATGTGCACGTGCTGTGAACTAGAGTGTATTTGTTTCACACGTTGAAACTTGATTAGCATGTTGTGACCAATATTTGCTTATGTTGTTAAACCGTATTTATGAACTGACACATATTTGTCTATGTTGTTGACCATGAGCATGGTTCACATGTTGTGACCAATATTTGCTTATGTTGTTAAACCGTATTTATGAACTGACACATATTTGTCTATGTTGTTGACCATGAGCATGGTTCACATGTTGAAACTTGATTAAATTGTGACAAACATTTGCTTATGTTTTAATTCTCGTGTAGATGGATGCAAAGATGAAAGAAGTGGACATAAAGGGGCAAGAGAGAATGAGACTTCTAGCTGAACTTGTGAAGCATGTTGTTATCATGGGAAACCTAGATAAACATCTATGTTGAGCGGTACTTGAGCAAAACATACAGAGATGCTCAACAAACTGGACTTGAATGGGCCATGGAGTGTCATGGTAAGCCCAAATGCTTTTATCACATGGGCACTGGTGTTTTCATGGCACTTCATGATTTGCTTGTTGCTACATATGGTTTGGAGTCAACTACTCCCTCCGTCCCATAATATAAGAGCGTCTTTTACACTAGTGTAGTGTAAAAGACGCTCTTATATTATGGGACGGAGTGAGTAGTAAAGAAGAACCGAGGCAGACCCTACTTTTAGCTATGAGCATGAAAAGAGTAAAGAAGAACATGTTTGGCCTCATTTTAAAGACGCTATTGGTGCCATAGATGGATCACATGTGTCAGTTACAGTGCATGCAGATGTCACGGTTAATCATAGATGTCGACATGTCATTACATCTGAGAATGTGCCTGCAATATGTAACGGTTTCTTTTTATGGTTGCGGGTTGGTCAGGCTCTGTAAAGAAGAATATGTTTGGCCTCTTAAAGATGCTATTGGTGCCATAGGTGGTCACATGTGTCAGTTAAAGTGCATGCAGATGTCACGGTTAATCATAGATGTCGGCATGGCATTACATCCGAGAATGTGTCTGCGATATGTAACTTTGACATGAGGTTTCTTTTTATGGTTGCGGGTTGGTCAGGCTCTGTACATGACACAATGGTCCATGAATCATGCATTAGCACATTTCTCTTCATTTCTTCTACCTCCCAAAGGTACAAACATAATTTAAAAAATGCCATATTCATTATATTCTTATGTGCAATGCTAACTTGGTGTTCATTTTCAGGGAAATACTATCATGTGGACTCTAGGTATCCAGACCGGCGGCGGCGTGGTCGTCCGGGACGGCGGCGGCGCGGCCGGATCTGGGCCCAGGCGTGGGCTTGGTATCCGGGCCACGGTCGGCCCGGTGGCGGGTGCGACACGTCGACAGCTGGGCGGATCTGCGAATTCCATCCTTGTTTGGTCCTTGACAGCGTGGGCAACTCCGGGGGAAACCCTAGATCTCCTTGGGATCGAGCGATGGCGGTGCTTTTGCGTCGTAGTCCCTCTTCAGGGCATCGTTTTGGAGTTTGCTTCGGCTGAAGGGACCAGCGACGCCGACGGCGCACACTCGGTGGTGCAAGTGCCGATGAAAATCGCGCCGACTACGGTCGGCTGAATAGGCTAGTAACTATTTTTTTACTTCTTTTATAAATTTTAGGCTCAACAATAAAATAGGTTCTCTAGATATGTAACTAAGTGGACAACCTATATGACAAGTTCAACAACAATAAATGTAAACTAAGGAGTAACCACAATATAACAAGCTTATACAACGAAAGTAAATGATAGAAGTAACCGCAAGCGGAGATGAGGATGTGTTAAATTCCCTCCTTTGGGGGGGGGGAGGGGGGGGGGGGGAGTACGTCTCCGTTGAAAGGGTGTGGAGGCATGATACACACCGGGCGCCACAATGGATCTTCCTAGTCTCCTCACGCCCTCACATAATGCAAGGTATCGTGAATCCACCAGCAGTGCCCTTGTAGGCGGCAACCGAAACCTTTGCAAACAAGGTTGGAACTATCTCCACAACTTAACTGGAGTCTTCCGACACCATCACCGAGCTTCGCCACAATGGAATGTGGCTCCGAGATGACCTCTTTCATGTAGGGTGTCCAAGCACTCAAGAGTAACAAGATCGACAGTAGAATGTAGGAGGTATCAAATTTGCTTGGATGGAAGTGTAGATCTAAGCCTCCTCGCTCAATCCTTAACAAATCAACAAGTTTGGTTGGATAAAGAAGGAGATCGGACAAAAAAAAGCTTCAAACATTAATGGAAAAGAGAGAGGGGCAATAAATAGGTGGGAGGAGGAAGAACCCCCTCCTTAAATAGCCCGTCTCCAAATTTAACTGTAATGCACAAAAAACACACAAACAACACAAGTCAACTTGTCAGAGGCAACTAAGTCAACCATCATGGTCGTGGATGCTGCCCTAGCTTCCAACCCACTGGTCGATAGCATGAGCACAGAGGCGTGCACCTCATGAGCACACGCTGGACATCGGCAACGAACGCCAAGATCCCCACCTCCTGTAGGACCTGACCCACCATGTTCTTCTGAATTTTAAAAAAGTTTAGTGATTTAAAAATATTCGTAAAAAAATGTTTATGCATTTTAAAAAATGTTCTTAAATTTCAAAAAAATGTTTTTTGATTCAAAAAATGTTCGTCAATTTAGAACCATGTTCATGAGTTTCGAAACAAATGTTCACAATTTGAGAAAATGTTTCTGGATTTGTAAAAAAGACGACTTCAAAAAATGTTCGTGAATTTAAAAAATCTTCATTGATTCAAAACAATGTTCCTGAGTTTAAAAAACATTCGAAAATTTGAAAAAACAGTTTTTAATGAAATAAAAAAATGTTCATGAATTTCAACAAATTGTTCCCAATTTTCAAAAAATATTGGTTGGATATAAAAAATTCACAAGTTTTAAAAAATGACTAAATTTTTGTAAAAAATGTTCACGAATACGAAAAACATTCATGATTTCAAAAAATGCCATGAATGTAATTTTAATGAATTTTAAAAATGCTCACAATTTAAAAATTACAATTATGATTTAAAATATATTCACGTATTCAAAAAATATTTATGACATCAAAAAATGTTCATGCATTTGAAAGATGTTCGCAAACTGGAAAAAGAAAAAGAAAAAGAATGAAAAGGGGAAATGAAAGAAAAATGAAACCTAAAAATAAAATAAAAACCAAACGTGAAAACAAAAAAGGGAATGGTTTTTTAAGATAAAGATAAAATAAAAACCTGAAGAAAAAACATAGAATAGGCCAGGTCATACAGAGGACATGCCCACGGGATGGCACGTGCTACCTATAGTGTGTAGCAATGGGCTCGATGGTCAGATGGTGGTAAACTTTCAAACTTAGAGGCAACACTATGTGTGGCAGAAATCACTAATTAAAGAGTACTCGTTTTAAAGAGCACTCTCACTGTCATTTGTCGCAACCTGAAAGTTTTTTCTTTTTTGTACATCCGATTATTCAAAACGTTTTACCTCTTAAAACGTGCGTCCAAATCTCGAACCGTTTTGACCTTTGGACTCCTTGCGTCGAGATCTTAAAAACTAGATCCCATGTTGAAAGGTTTTGACGAATTTTTTCACGGAAAATCAGACAGAAAAACCGAACCGGAAGCACATTTTTCCTCTTTCCAGAAGAGGCACGACGATGCCTCTTGCGTAAGCACAACCGTGCCTCTTGCGGAAGGAAAAGAAAATATAAAATGCTTGTTTTTCATTTTCGAGAGGCTAGGCCTCTCGCGGAAGAAAAAAAAGAAAATGCTATTTTTTTTTCGTTTTCGAGAGGCATGGCCGTGCCTGTCGTGAACGCACAACCGTGCCTTTCGCGAAAGCAAAAACGTGTCTCGTGAAAAATTTATTTTTGAAACTTTTTGTCCAAAATCTAAGGAAGACCGGTGAAAAACCAAAATGCAAAAGAAAACCCAATAAAAAACCCGTTTAAAAAGCCGAAAACGCGTGCGAAAATAAAAAATAAAATTTGAAGGGAGCGCCCAGAGCGCGACATGTGGCGATGGCTGAGAGGGCGCCAAGTGGCACGCTCTCAGTCCATCCCAAGTGATCATTGGGAGGCTCTTGAAGGAGCGCTCGCCACCTCGTTGCTCCCAACAGGCTTGTAGCGAGACGTATTGTGCCCTCCCGTCAGGCCCCTCCCTAAATTGGCCGGCCAAGATGCGCGTAAGGCCATGACCTCATTTTTTGTTTCTTTTTCTTTTTTCTGTTTATTTATACTTTCAAATATTCTAAACAAATCTATACTACAAAAACCACTGTACATATTTTGTTTTTGAAAATGTAAACCAAGCATTTGAAAAATATTAAATGTCTATAAGGAACATGTTTCTCATGTAGACAAACAATATACAATCTGTGTGAAAAAAATTCATGATGTATTTCATAAGTGTTAATGAAGAATTTGAAAATAAATATTTAGAAAATGTTAATGAAGCATTAAAAAATATTGAATATGTATATAAATTTTTTGATGATGTATTAAAAAATTAGTCTTGTTTTTATATATATTAATTAAGCATTTAAAAATGTGTATAAAAATGTAACCATGGTTGAAATTGTTTTTAATCCTTTATTTAATTTTTAAAAAAATGTGTATACAAAAAGTGTTAAACATGTATTTCAAAATGTTAAACTTGTATTTCAAAATCTTAAATGTGTATTAGAAAATGTTCTTGATGTACATGCAAAATATAGAATAAAAACCACAAGAAACAAAGAAAAAGCAATTGAAAAAAAGAAAACCAAAAAGAAACAAAGGAAATAAAAAAGGAAACCAAAGAAATAAGTGCAAAAAGAATGAAAAACTGTGGAAGCCGACAAGGAAACAAAGGAATAAAAAAACATTGCAAACCAAGAAAGAAACCGAAAAACCAAAGATAAAATGAAAATGGAAAAAAGAAAAACCGATGAAAAGCATAAAGGATACAGTAAAATGAAAGAAAATAAAAAAGCAAACGTATAACAACAAAAAAGAAAACAAAATAAAACTAAAGAAGAAATAAGAAAACAAAACAAAAACAATAAAAAATGATAAAAGGAAAGAACAAAAGAACAAAAGAAACCAAACAAACACACCAGTGAACGACTGATGAACGAATGAAACGAATAAGATACTATTCGGCCGGTCCATACCCGCGCTATGCAGGAAAGCTTCAGCGAGACGGATGCTAGTCTTGCTATAAGCCAAACATAGCAGGGCAATTAGTAGGATAGTGACATCCCTAGCCCACCGGGGGTTCAAGTCCTGGTGCTCGAATTTATCTTGAATTTATTTCAGCATTTCCGGCGATGCCGTTCAGTGCGAGGAAACGTTCACGTCGACTATGAGGCGCCTACGGTGACTTCGTAAAATCTCAATATAATATGACGGCTCAGTCTCTCGAAGGTGTTCATAGTGGTAGAGTGTATGTATGTGTGCTCATAGGGATGAGTGTATGCACGTGTATACGAGTGCTTGTGTCTGTACCATGTTGAAAAAAACATTGAGGGATACCCGTTGCAGGAGCCCGCTGAGAGTGCGCCACTTTGGAGCTTCCTCGGGATTTTGTTTTATTTTATGTATGCCTTTTTTTAGTTTTAGATGATTTTGTTTTGTTATTAGATTTTTCCCAGTTTTTCCAAGGTTTCGGACAAAAAAACAGAACTTTGTTTGCGCAAAAAATATCCTTATTTTTTTTTGAGAGGCATAGATTTGCTTCCGCGAGGCAGAGTCATGCCTCTCCGAAAAAGAAAAAAACATGTTTTTTCCTCTCGAAAAATAAAATAAAAAGGTTTGCTTTGCTTCCGTGAGAGGCACAAATTTGCCTCTCATGGAGACACATATTTGCTTCCGCAAGAGGTATAGTTGTGCCTCTTAAAAAGGAAAATAAAAGTGTTTTTCCTACTAAAGACACAAGTTTGCTTCTCGTGGAGGCACATATTTGCTTTGTGCCTCTCGGAAAAGAAAAAAAATGTGTTTTTTTGCTCCCGCAAAAGACACATATTTGCTTCTCGTGGAGGCATTGTTTTCACGAGAGGCACAACTGTGCTTCTTGGAAAAGGAAAAAAATACGGTTTTTTTTACTTTCACGAGAGACATAAATTTGCTTCTTGTGGAGGTTCAGTTTGCTTTCGCTAGCCGTGCCTCTCAAAAAGGAAAAAAAATCGGATTGATTTGCTTATCATGTATGCACTTCGCAAGAAGCACAAATGTGCCTCTCAAAAAGGATTAAAAAACGCAAATTTGCTTCTCGTCAAAGCATAGTTTGCTTCCGCGAGAGGCGACTTCTGGAAAAGAAAAGAAAAACATGTGTTTTTTCTTTTGTGAGAGGCACAAATTTAATTTTCATGGAGGCATAGATTTGCTTCTTGTGGAGGTATAAATTTACTTCGCAAGAAGTAGAACTGTGCCTCTTTGAAAAAGAAAAAAAAGATGAGAAAAACCATACTTCCTTTTCAGGGGTTTTCATCCTTTTTTTCATGAAAATGGTTGTCAACACGTATAACATGAGATCTAGTTTCGAATATCTCAAAGTCATAAATTCAACACTAAAGAATAAAGATGATCCGGGATTTGGACGCACGGTTTAAAATATAAAATGTTATGAATAAGTGAAACTATAAAAAAAGAAACTTATAGATTGCGACAAGTGACCAACATACCGCAATTTGGGAAATTTGGAGTGCGATTTATAATCTAGTACTCCCTCCTTATCATAAAAGCAGTGCTATGAGAATGATAGAGTTTGGATGACTCGTGCACAATGATTAAATCCAGCCGAGGAATCTGGAGCACAGCCGAGTAACGGCCGCTGGATCCCTCGGTCGTGCAGTTATCGTCCCAACAATGTCGTGTGTGGAGCACTTTCGGTATCATAATACAAGATCTTATTACATCCAATTTGCCGGTGGGAGAGAGTAGTGTTTTCGCAGACATGGCATTCACGCAAACCTAGATAATTTTTCTAGGGTAAATAAACCTAGATCAGAAAGTGCTAAACTTTCATAGCACAGTGATTTGGCCCACCATCGAGGAGTTGAACTCTGCGGAACTCCTGGCCGAATCCGGCTCGTCCCTTTAATAGGCCGCCACGACGCCAAACGCCAAGTTTTTCTCCACCGCAATACTCTCGAAAACGTTGGTCACTATAACCATGGCGTTAAGTTCGGCGATCATGGCCTCGTCGCTCCGCCTCTGCCCCACAGGCGCTCTCGTCTCCCCCAGTGCCACGCGGAGCCGCCGCTCCTGCGCTCCCAGCCTCCGGTTCACCAATCGCCAGCGAGGTGCTGTGCCGAGGCTGTGCAGCGCGCGCCCTAGCGCTCCGGCCCTGAGCCGGTGGTGGGCCACGGAGCTCACCCCGGAGGAGCTCCCCACGGAGGAGACCGACGCGCCGATCACCGGGCACGGCCGGGAGGAGCTTGAGGCCATATGGAACGCGCTCGTGGCCGAGCCCCTCCGGCCCGTCCTGCTCGCCCTGCGCGAGATCAGGGACCGCGGCCACTTCTTCCGCTGCCGCAGCTACCACGCCGGGATCGTCGCCGGTATGTGCGTGTGTATGGACATATTTCTTTTTGGTTAATTTGTACAGGTTCTGATGCGAGAGCTTTCACTGTTTTGTTTGTGCGAGATTCGTACTAACCATCAAGCTGTATTTAAAAAAAAAAATCCTTTTCCGACCATCAAGCTGCAGGCTCTGGGCAATGTAATCAAGAATCAACTTGTTCTACTAACACTGAATGGCAATGCAAAATCACTAATAGCCGCTTTGATGTGTCCAACTATTTGACTCATCCTGTCTCTAATCATTATGTACCGGAGGAAAATTCAGTATTAACTACTGCACCTTCCAATAAAAATCGGTATCACTGAATTTTCACCTGCCCAAGTATGATCTGAACATGACCAGCATTATCTAGTTTGATTTCATCCGTTTTCACACACTATACTACTACTAGTTTGGTTTCATCGCGATTTTACTCTTCATTGAAGAAATAGCAAATTACCTAAGGAAGCATTGCACACACAGCTGAATTATGTATTCATTCTTTTGCAGGCCCATTGTTGATGATTGCTGGTTTGTGCCAGCTCACAAGATTAGCACCGACCCTGTCCGTGGATATGATTCTTGGATATATATTCTACAAGTTAAGTGTTTTAGAAAATATTTTTACCATTTTAGACGTGCATATGTATATTTCTCCCGTGGCAATTATGCACCTTTATGAATAATGAAATATTAAAGGACGCCTTCATTCCCAATGCAGCAATGTCACTTATTTTGTTGTACAAGGATAACAGAGCCTTTTCGGTGAGTCTTTTGTTACAGACATGAGTTCGTAAACTTTAACATGATTGTGAACATATTGTTTACTAATTGGTTTCTGTTGCTTATTATGGTAGGGTTTGTACCGGCTCATCACGGAAATTATTTGGTTAGTATTCGGTGTCTGAAGCAATTATTCGTACTATGCAGTTCTATTCCCAGCACATCAAAAAATATTTTCTCTAAACAATTGTCTGTTCATCTCAGGATGCTTTGGGTTCAAGTGTACTTTGGAGCTGTATACTATGAGATTGCAGGCGATAAGGATCCGAGATGCCACCTGCTAGGAATGTACAAGATACTAAAAACTAAAGGTGGCTTGATGAGGGTGATCAGGAATCTGATGGAAGAATAGCTTTCTGGCATTCAAGCATCATACTTGTTCTAATTATATGGACAAAATTCATATGTAACTTTGTACAGAGTTTTAAAACTCCTAAACTCTATTCGTCCCAGACGAGGTTCCCGGACTCGATACATTGTAGTAAGATCTATGAGACTAGTATTTCCTTCTATGTCTGATGACTGATCTACTGTATCCATCCCTCATATCTCAACTGTAGGATATGGTCACTGCTTCTTGGACCTGTGCAGAGCTAGGAAGTAAAGGAAGACCTCTGACACCTCCTTGGTCTCCTTGAAGAGAGTGTAAAGAGACGTGGTCAAAGCGAAGCCCTTGACCGACGCATCGATCAGGTCCGGGCGTAGCTTGAGTCTCTGGAGAAGGAGCTCACGAACGCCCAATGCTTCTGCAACATTGGGTGCAATTCTACTTGCAAGGATCAGCCAAACCACGGCAAGATGAAGCAGTTTCTTTCTCTTTGCTGCGTCCATCCGCTAGACCCTTTTGGAAATGGAGGTATACCCCCGGCCTCTGCATCATGATGATGCATGCAACCCTTTTATTAAAAATCCAGAAATTATCATCATAAAGGTCTTACAGCTCGCAAACGGAGCACATTCATAGCACAAAGATCTGAAAAAATAAAAGGGCCTAAAACATAAGACAACCGATACGGTGATAATAAGGACAAGCTCTAGCCCTCTATCCTGTTATGCGACCGCCATCCGAACCGGTTGAATATAGCCCGAGCTATCATCTCCCATTGGTTGCACCCAGTAACCATAGGCTCCCTGGAGTCCATAGGAGTGAGTAAGGACCACGTACGGATCTAAGCTGTAGCTCTGAAGATAACCTGCAAAAAAGTTAAGTTGTGTTGTCTGTTAAAAATCATATCATTTCTGCAGTTCCATATAGCCCATAGTAACGCACATATTCCAATCCGAATACGAGCTGCCGTGATCTGTTCAACCCCAGCTAACCACGTCCCAAACAAAGACGCGATATCTACTGGGGGATTAATATTAAAAGCTATATGAATCGTTCTCCAAAGTAACTTGGCAAGGGGGCATTCAATGAATAAATGTTGTATTGTCTCATCTTGAGCACAAAAACAGCACCGCTAGACCCTGTCGGGGGTTGGTTGCTCCGGTCACTCGACGCCCACGTCGAGGCGGGTGTTTTGTGGTTGGTTTGGCGGCGGTCGCATGTTATGGCGTCGGCAATGAGTTCGTCCGAGGATGCCAGGGAGGAGGTCCTGGATGGCGGGTTCCATGGTTGGCTTTCCTCCGTGGTGGCGGTAGTGTCTCCACCTCTTGATAGTGTGGATGGCAAGGGGTGTAGTGGCTAGAGGCTCTGATCTATTTTCATGGTGCGCAAATCAGGTGTGGATGGGCTGGCTCTCGTTGTGGTGGTGACCGAGCCTCCTACAGATGGTGCAGGTGAGTTCCAGAGTGAAAACTTCACGCTATCCGGCATCGATGATGATGATGGTAGCGCCCGCGGGTGTCACTTCTTGAATACGTCGTCGTAGGTCTCGTCCCTGTGTCAAGGCTTCATGTGAAAACTGTTGTTTGTTGTTCAGACTCGGCAGCGATGCTTCATGCCGTCACCTTCTTGGGGGCGTTGTTGTGGTGCTCGGGCGGCATCGGTCTGGTCCTAGTGAGGTGTTAGGCTCGTTCTAGGATTCATGTTATATCTTTAGATTTGCTTTGTAAGAGGGCCCCTCATCATATTGTATCGTCGGTCGTGTACTCTGTTATGTTGCTTTATATATAATAAAACGGGGCGAAAACCTATTTTGAGAGTATAAATTGGGATCGGTTTGCCTAGTTGCTTGCTTCCTTCAATTCTCCTTTTTTTTTGAGAAATGGGCAGCTGGTTTTCATACATTCAAAGTTGTTCATTACAGATGATGGCCCTGGTCATATCAGGACACTCATGAAACCAACTGGAACAAGAATCTTGTTCACCGATTTGGCAAGTACATGAGCAAATTGAGAATGCGATTGAAATTGAAAATTGAAAATCCGATTCCAAATGGTATTGACAAGATTTTGATTGGCATGAAACAGTTTCAGGTTTGTTCTCAAGTTTTGTTAGTGACTTTCATGGTGTGCGGCCTACAACATGTGTGAATTTCTTGTATGCATGTTGTTTTCCGGTATCACATTCATAGAGTTTATACGCTTTGAAGAATCATTATTTTTTGAAAGAAAGGGGGTTCCCCTGGATCCATTTTATTGAATGAAGCCACAACACCAACATAGTTCTCGGGCCAAGCAGGGTGACTGGCCAGCAACTGATCAACAACCAAACGGATGTGTCTGAAGAAAAATGATAACCTACTCTTTATTTGTCTTACATACCCATGCAAAAGGGGAACCAGCCAAACAAAATAATACTCCCTCCGTCTGGAAAAACTTGTCCCTCCAATAGATATATCTAGCACCAAGTTAGTGCTAGATACATTCATTTGAGAGATAAGTCTAGGACATGCTTTTTCGGACGGAGGGAATACAACTAATGAAAGCGCATCGTCTACTGGAAGCCCGCAGCATAGGGGAAGTTCACTTCCACGCATTTCCCCATGGTGCCTGTCCAGCAGAAGGATACATCATTGCAAAAGCACCGCATGTGTGTTGTCGCGGAGCACCTTCCATTGATGAGGATAACCACTTTTTTTCGCAAGGATGCAATTCACGCTTCTCCAAGCCCTTCTCTCAAAGCAAAATTCATTCCTCAGTGTCCACAAACTCCACAAGGAAGCCGCTGCGAGTCTGCGACCAAATTTAATACAATTTTACTTTTGTGTAAACGCCACAAAGCCCAAATATTCTCAAAACAGGTAGGTGTACCAACTTGAAAGAAGTTTGAATCAAAAGACCAAACATGTTTGGCAACAACACATGCAAAGAATAAATGTTGAACTAATTCTTTATTACTATAAAACAAACAAGATGGATCCTCGAGAGGCACATATTTGCTTCCGTGAGAGGCACAACCCCGTCTCTCGGAAAAGAAAAAATAAATTACATTTTTTGCTTCCGAGATAGGCACAACTGCCTCTCGGATTTTTTTTTACATTTTTGCTTCCGGGATAGGCACAACCGCCTCTCGGAAAAGAAGAAAACACATTTTTTTACTTCCGTGAGAGGCATAGAAAAGAAGACACGTTTTTTTATTTCACGAGAGGCATACATTTGCTTCTCGTGGAGGCACAAATTTACTTGCAAAGCACAATTGTGCCTTTTCAAAAAAGGAATAGAAAAAAAAACGTGCTTCTGTCTTTGGATATTTTCCGTGAAAAATGTTTGTCAAAATCTTTAACATGGGATCTCATTTCGAAGATCTCGACGTGAGAAATCCATCACTAAAAACGATTCAAGATTTAGATGCATGGTTTAAAAGATAAAACGATGTAAATAATCGAATCTACGAAAAAAGAAAAAATCCCAGGTTGCGACAAATGGCGCACATATGGCAATCTGAGAAGGTGGGAGCGACCTTTGTAATCTATTTTTTATATAGGGGAACACCTTTGTAATCTAGTGATTTCGCACACAGTATTCGCGCATTCATAACACAGTGTGATTTTCGCCGGAGGAATTTGTTGAGAAGTTTATTCACTGTCAGGAGGAGAACCCGAAGGCTTGGCTCTTTGCTTTGCATGAAATACTAGACACAGACGAGTTTACCCGCTTAGTGGTGACGGCTTGGGCAATCTGGGCTGCAACAAGAAAAGCTGTTTATGAAGACATCTACCAATCCCCTTTTGCAACAAACAATTTTGTAACAAGCTACCTGACAGATATTCAGCAAGCTACCTGCCGAGTTCAAAGAGCAATGACTGCTCCAGTTCCGAGAATGTCACGCTGGCTGCCTCCAATCCAGGGGTGTGTAAAGCTAAATGTAGATGCAGCGGTTTCTGCTGGCCGAAGGTTTGGAGCAGTGGGTGCAGTTTGGAGGGACCAGCAGGGGGTATTTCTCAGAGCATCGGCCATTGTTGTCAAGCATATTAGCGACCCAGCAACACTTGAGGCAATGGCAATCAGGGAAGCCCTATCCCTTTCAGCAGATCTATACGTCCAGAACATACATGTTGCATTAGATTGTAAGGTGGTGGTAGATGATGTGAGGAATGACACGTCTGCATCTTATGGATCAGTCATCAAAGAAATTGTAGACAGGTCTTCAGATTTTCAGTTTTGTAAAATAGTTCATGAATTTAGGAGCTCAAATTTTGAAGCTCACAAACTAGCAAAGCATGCACTTTCTCTCGGGGTTGGCCGTCATGTTTGGTTAGGTCATCCTGGGAACCTTTCCTTCGCCCCTATAAACATTGTGTAGAATATGTGAATTGCACGATGTATTACTCTTCGTGCATAGGCACGTATATATAATGTACAAAGGTGGGCCACGGACCTCAACTATACAAGGAACTAGGAGGCGGGCCCAATACACAATATGCACATAACACATATACTCAACACCCCCCGCAGTCGAAGCGGCACCGCGGCTGACGCAAAGACTGGACCGGAACTCCTCAAATGACGCCGTAGGCAAGCCCTTGGTCATGATATCGGCAAATTGTTGGGAAGTAGGGACGTGTAAAACACGAATATGACCAAGGGCCACCTCTTCCCGAACAAAATGAATATCCAACTCAATGTGCTTGGTCCGTCGATGATGCACCGGGTTAGCGGAGAGGTAGACCGCCGAGACGTTATCGCAGTAGACCACCGTGGCACGGTCAACAGGGCAAGAGAGCTCCTGAAGCAGCTGGCGAAGCCACGAACACTCGGCGACGGCGTTGGCCACCGCACGATACTCAGCCTCAGCACTGGAACGAGAGACCGTAGGCTGCCGCTTGGACGACCACGAGATAAGTGAGGGTCCAAGGTAGACACAATAGCCCGAAGTGGAGCGACGAGTGTCAGGGCAGCCCGCCCAGTCGGCATCGGAGTAGGCGGTGAGGGAGGTGTCGGCGGAGGCGTGGAGCGTGATGCCAAGATCCATAATGCCATAGATATAGCGGAGAATCCGCTTGACGGCAGCCCAATGAACGTCTCGAGGAGCATGCATATGAAGGCACACCTGCTGCACGACATACTGGATCTCCGGTCGAGTCAGAGTGAGGTACTGGAGAGCACCAACGATAGACCGATAGAAAGCAGCATCTGAAGCAGGAGAACCATCCATGGCAGAAAGCTTGGCCTTCGTATCAACAGGCGTAGCGGCGGGCTTGCAGTTAAGCATACCGGCGCGCTCCAGGAGCTCATGAGCGTACTTCCGCTGATGAAGGAAGAAGCCATCCGAATGGCGCACCACCTCGACACCGAGGAAGTAGTGCAACGGACCCAAGTCCTTGATGGCGAACTCAGCGCGAAGACGAGCCGTGAGCTGACCGAGGAGACCAGCCGTACATGCCGTCAGGATGATATCGTCGACATAGAGCAGCAAGTAGGCCGTGTCAGAACCCTGATGATAGACGAAGAGCGAGGCGTCTGAGCGGGTAGAGCGGAACCCAAGCTGGTGGAGAAACGCCGCGATGCGCTGGTACCAAGCGCGTGGAGCCTGCTTGAGTCCGTACAAGGACCGCGAAAGCAGACACACGTGGTCGGGAAGCGCCGGGTCCACAAACCCGGTGGGCTGCTGGCAGAAGACCTGCTCCTCGAGGTGACCATGGAGGAAGGCGTTGGAGACGTCCATCTGGTGCACCGGCCAAGCACGGGAGACCGCAAGGTGGAGAACCGTGCGTATCGTGCCGGGCTTGACGACCGGAGCGAAGGTGTCGGTGAAGTCGATGCCAGCACGCTGTCGGAAGCCACGAACGACCCAGCGCGCTTTGTAGCGATCAAGGGTACCGTCAGGACGGAGCTTGTGTTTAAAGACCCACTTCCCGGTAATCACGTTGGCGTGCCGGGGACGGGGAACAAGCTGCCATGTCCGGTTACGCAACAGGGCGTCAAACTCCTCTTGCATTGCAGCCATCCAGAGCGGGTCACGAAGAGCGGCTCGAACGGAGGACGGTAATGGCGATGGCTCAGAGTTGGACGCTGCATGGACGTAGTCATCCGAGGCGTAGCGCGAGCTCGGGCGAAAAACGCCCGTACGGGCGCGGGTGACCGGACCGGCCACAGGCGCCGGGGGGACCGCGGGCACCGGGGTCGCCGCGGGGGCCGGGGGCGTCACGGGGGCCGGGGGCGCCGTGGTGGTCGCGGGCGCCAACGTCGGGGGCGCCAGCGCCGCGGCTGTAGGAGGTGCCGCATGAGGGGGGCGCGCCTCAAAGCCAGGGGGCGGGCCAAGAGAGGCGCGCGAGCGCCCTGGGAGAGGCGTCGAGAAGCCCGCGTCACTGGTGGCGGAAGGAACAGCTGGGGGTACCTGGTGAAACGGAAACACATGCTCATCAAAGTAAACGTGTCGGGTAGTGAACACACGGTGGGAGACGGGATCGTAGCACCGATATCCCTTGGAGTTGGAGGGGTAGCCGATGAAGATGCAAGCGACGGAACGAGGTGCGAGTTTGTGAGGAGCGGAGTCGGCAATGCTAGGGTAGCAAAGGCACCCGAAAATACGCAAGCTATCGTAAAATGGGGGCGTACCGAAGAGAAGATGGTGAGGTGCATAGTTCCACCGAGGGCGGCAAAGGCGAAGGTTAAGGAGAAGAGAAGCAGTGGCAAGGGCGTCCGACCAGAAACGAGGCGGCACATTAGCATGGAACAGGAGCGTGCGAACGCAGTCGTTCAGAGTGCGAAGGACGCGTTCGGCTCGACCGTTCTGCTGGGAAATATACGGGCATGTGAGACGAAAAACTGTGCCGTGATGCGACAGAAAAGTGCGGAATGCAAGGTTGTCGAACTCTTTCCCATTGTCAGTTTGAAGAGCAAGAATAGGACGCCCAAACTGCGTGCTGACATAGGAGTAAAAATCCATCAAAGTGGAGAGTGCATCGGATTTTCTGCGCAAAGGAAAAGTCCACACATAATGAGAATAATCATCAAGAATAACCAGATAATATAAATAGCCCGAATTACTAGGAACCGGAGAGGTCCACACATCGCTATGAATCAACTGAAAGGGAAAAGAAGCTATGGTGGTGGAGTTATTAAACGGGAGGCGAACATGTTTGCCGACACGACAGGTGTGATCCTCTATCTTATGACAACTGAAACTGAAACTCCTAAGAATATGACGAAGTGTGTCGGGGTTGGGATGACCCAAACGAGCGTGCCAGAGATCGATGCCGGCGGAGAGAGCAACCGGTGCGGTGGTGGAGGTGGACGGCGAATGCACCGGATAGAGCTCGTCGAGGCTGTCAGATCGGTGAAGTACCATCCTGGTTCGAGCGTCCTTGACACAAAACCCAAGCTCGTCAAATTCAACAGTAACAGGATTTTCACGAGTTAAACGACGAACGGAAACAAGGTTCTTAATAAGATGAGGTGACACAAGTATGTTAGACAAAGTAATAGGCATGGAATTAGAAGGAAAAGAAGTGTGCCCGACATGTGTGATGGGGAGTGTGGAACCGTCGCCGACAATGATGCGGCGGTCGGTGGTGACGGGAGTGAAGGAGGCAAGATTACCAGGATGAGCAAACATGTGAGCCGTAGCCCCGGTGTCCATGTACCAATCAGCACCTCCGGTGTAGTTGTTCGGCGTAGGAGCAGCATGCAGTGCGGGAAGGAGCACCGGGTCCCAGGGCGCCGGCGAGGGGGACGGAGACGCCATGGGGAGGCCGAAGCCACCGTTCGGCAGCGGCGGCGGGTACTCTCCGGACGGTATAGGAAGTAGCCCTGGCTGCGACTGCTGTACCGGGTAGGTCGGAAGGCCCGCCGGAAAAATCTGCTGGCCTGCTGACGACCCCCACCAGTACGCGGGAGCTTCGTACACGGGCGCGTCGAACGCCCCGTGCAACAGCAAGGGGTCGACGGGCAGAGTCGGCGTCGGCGGCGAGGCGGCGACGGACTGGTCGGAGAGCGCCGGCGGTGAGGCGGTGACGTATGCCAGCGGGGGCAGCGGAGCCGAGTCGAGCGGCAAGTCGGGACGGGTTGGCGGGGCGACGCCGAATGCACCGTAGGTAGCGGCCGCTCCGTACGGCGACGGGACGGTGGACACCATCGGGGCTGGCGGGCGGCCGGACTGGCGCGCGGCGACTCGGATGCAGCAGACTAGTAGCAGACTAGATGGATGGATGGCTCACGTGAAGAAATTATAGATGTGTACGTGAAGAAAACTAGCAGCAGACTAGATGGATGGATAAATTGTAAAGATAAACAGCGGCTGGAAGATGTACGTGATAGTAGTAGTAGTGCTAGGATAGATAGATTAGGCAGCTAGCGGGTGGAGCAACGCGGCTGCGGGTCAGAGCAGCGAAGACGCAATTTGGCAGGGCAGCTACCGCGGGAAAAAGCAGCAGCTGCGGCTCGGGTCAGGGAAAAGCGGCAGCAGCTGGTCAGCGGATCGGGGCGAAGCAAGCGGCAAGGCTAGCGAACGGGTGCAGCGCGGGCGATCGGATGCAGCAGCCGGCGATGCAGTGCTAGCGAGGCGATCGCATGCAGCGGGGAAGGACGGGCGGGCGGCTAGGGCAGCACGCGCGCAGGGAGGGGAGGAGCGGCGGCCGGCGCGGGTGGCGCGCGAGCGGCGGCGGCTAGGCGCGAAGGAGGCGCGCGGCGGCGGCGGAAGGTTAGGGTTAGAACCCGGAAACTGATATCATGTAGAATATGTGAATTGCACGATGTATTACTCTTCGTGCATAGGCACGTATATATAATGTACAAAGATGGGTCACGGACCTCAACTATATAAGGAACTAGAAGACGGGCCCAATACACAATCTGCACATAACACATATACTCAACACATTGTGACGGATTAATAAAGGCTTTACGAGTTTGTCTAATAAAAGTGACCCGACCGAATTTGTCTAAAAAAAAAGTGACCCGACCGAACTCCTGGCCGAATCCGGCTCGTCCCTTTAATAGGCCGGCACGACGCCAAACTCCAAGTTTACGTCCACCAATTCTAAATATACTAAACCTGGTCAGGTTTAGTTTACCACGTTTTTTGATTTTTTCTTATGAGTGAAAATCAAACCAATCAAGAGATGACACGTTATTTATTGGAGGATATGGCCGGGTACGCTCTTAGTAGATCTAGCAGTTCTTGGTTAGATATACGTACGGGGCATTCCTTCTGCCCCGCATGAGCATGTGCCATGCATGGATTGGATCTGACCGGATTTGTCGCGTGGTGGGTTTCCATGTGCCTTGTTTCGACTGGTTGTGATCTGCGTGATTGGTTCATGCGGCTGTAGATATTTTTTCGTTGGTGTGTGCTGGCTGTTACGGACATTGAGTCATTGACACGTATTTGCCTTTCGAACGTGTACTAGGTGCGCGTTCTATCCGGAAGACTCCAGCGAAAGCCTCCACCGTCTTACGCAGCCGTGCAACCGCTTCTCATCGTATGCGCCTGTATAAAAAGGCTTTTCCCCATAGCTTTTGGACCTCACCAATGCGTTTGCTGCACCTCTCCAATCTAGGCGAGTCCACGTCCGGCCTCGCCGCCGGACCGTGTCTTGCCGGAGCTCCCACCGTCGCGACTCCATCTTCGCTGCCATCGGCCCCAGGATGGCGTCCACAGCATGGCGAGGCTCGCGTGCAGGGCACGACGGAGAGGAGGCAATGGTGGCGTGCATGTGGGGGTAACGCAGACCTCAGGCCATGGCGTCTCTGCTCAAGCTCGCCCCCGCCCAACAGTCCATCGGCCCCCTGCCGTCGCATGTCGGCTGGGTGTACGTCGATCCGAGCAGCTTTGGCAGGTGTGCCCCGCCGAGTGTTGTGCGCCTGACATGGCGGTGGCGTTTGTAGGAAGCTGGTGGCTGCGAGTACCAACATGACCATGGCGTCCACGGTGACTCTGGTGATCACGTAGTGCGTGGGGGCGTCAGGATCCATGGGCGCCTGCACCAATATCGCGATGGCGTCCACGGCGAGGTGGTCCTGTAGTGCGTCGGGCGGCAGCGTCCATGAGCGCCGAGGCTGCGGAGTGCAAGCAGCCGAGCACCTCGCCGCCACCGTCGGCGATAAATGCCAGGGCCCCGGCCGGTGACATCCTCACCATCTCCGCCGCCGCCACCACCGGTGAATTCATCGTCTTCACACAATTCATGATCACAATGGCCATTAGTGGAAGACATGGACATGCGCCCGTCATCGGAATCATTCCCCTGGAAATCGGATTTGGGCTGCTGTTATTTGTCGTGTGCGATTCTGCTTCATGATCGGAGTTGTGCTGATGGACAGGTTCGTCGGGCGGTTCTGCGGTGTTTTGTTGCTGGCCCTGCTTTTTTCGGTGCCTTTTTTGTCGCAGGCGGGTGCGCCCTGTGCGCCGTCGGGGCGTTGTTCGATGGATTCTTCCGTTGTTGTTAAGTTTGATTTGAGTCGTGCTATTAGTTGATATTTATCTAGATGTTGGAGTCGGACAGAACGTGCCGTCGACACATTTTTCAGTACTCCAGGTTGAGGACGCCAGTGCAGTCGAACAGGCACGTGTGCGAGTTCTTCGTGCAGCGGTTCCGGCGGCACCTGCAGCGGCACAAAGTGCCATGGCGGCTGGTGAAGCGGGCTCTAGCGGCGAGAGGGGAGGACGACGCAACGATGCCTCTGCCATGACCCGGCTCATGCGCTATGTCAGCTGCACGGGCACGATAGGAGAAGGCGCAACGAGAGGTCTGCCATGACCCGGGCACAATGAAAGGGGGCGCAACGATGCCTCTGCCATGACCCGGCTCACGCGCTATGCGACCTTGTCGCAGTTCCGGTGCAAGCATGGCAGTCGCCATGGCGGCCGGCAGTAGGTGTGCGTGGGCATCTTCTCCTGATGCTACATCCATCGAGCCGGAATTTCGTTTTAGAGAACTGTCGCATGTATGTAATCAAACCACGCATTCAGCCACCGCATGCACGCATGTCCCCATATTCTATAGAAACCCGGCAATTCTGGTCAAACCAATTAATGCATGACGTTAGTCACATCATCTCCACGTGCATGCAGTCGACAACAAATACAAAAATTCCAACCGCGCATGCACAAGCGGACACCGATAATTCCTCTACAAACCTTCCCCCAAAAAAATTCCTATACAAACCCAGAGAGAGTACCCAGCCAAATCAAAAGTAAAGCACATGTCAGCTCTACACTAGCACAATCTGCGCCTAAAAAACCTTCTAAAAATCTACAAAACAGAAATCCTCAGATGGACACTCAAAAAAAAAAAAAAACTCTGATGGAGTACCGTGGGATGCTCTCTGGCTGAAGTACGAATTCTTTTTTTTATAGTGCGTCAATGACGTATCATATTTTTATAGAATTTACAAGACGATAGGGTGCGATGCGAACAAGGGCTCGATAACACACCCACACCAACCATGGCACACAATACTACTTTCTCAATTACGAATTCCTTTTCTTTATTGATTTGCCAGAAAGCAATATATGTTGGCGGAAAAAAAATAACCATCAACAATAACAATTTTGATTAGCATACGCATCTATGTTTTTCTTTCCACATGGGTCTTGAGCTCATACATACTCTGCTTGAAAGTTTCCCTGGATTGCAGAAATGACCATTTATGCAAAATCTCACCTGCATTATTGCTTTTTCAAACCATAAGAATCTGCTGCTTACGAAATGAATTACGAAATATCCTTGGGATCATTATTTTCTTAATTTTTTTACAGGTTTTCTTGCAAACAATTACTCACAGATGCATCCAGTATTTGTTCTTTTACACCTAAAGTCATACCATCATATTGCAGGAGCATAAAAAATACGAGGCCAACATCTCTAGAGGTTCTCTTCCTTGCACTCTTTTAAGAATACCTACAACTCACAATAATTCAACACTAACATTAGTACATCATAGTAGTTGTCTAGAGCAAAAAAAGAAAAAAAATTACGTGAAGTTGCATCAATGGTTTAAAAGTTTATTGCACAAGGACTAGCAAACCCTTCCTAAAAGATGCAATTTAAAGAGTACTATTTGCCAAATCTCATGATGTTATTTGTAGTACCAAATTTGCTTTTCTCTTTTGGGAAATTATTGTCTAAAATGGCAGCATGAGACCTCTCTACCAATAATACAATTTGCAAAATATTTATTAGCAAAGGCAATTCAACATGGCCTGTCAGTAGGTACCCCACAGGAAAATAAATTCACAAGACAGACCCAGATCCTGGCAAAGACATGTGATAATTTCTATGAAATAATACCATTGTGTGTACCCTCAGCGTCCGCAAACTGATGATCAAATTATTTCGTTCACTGGCATGAAGCTACATGCAGGTCGCATGCAACAATTTGGAAAGGCTCTGTATCGTTGTATCGCATGTAACAATCCCATCCCACGACGGGCTCCGCTAGAATGATATAAGCTACAAATGAATGTAATGTGTTCAGCCTGCTAAAAAAATGGCAATGTGCATTTTTCATCTTGCAAGATGTAGCAGACATGATGATAAAAAATGAATAATTTTTAAATTGTTCCTGTGCATGCCATCCTTTTTTGTGACTATAGAGTTATGACTACAAACTTATGCTCATAAAACTCTTAATTTTAAGACTGAAAATAAAAATAGCACATATACGCATAACATATCGACGGAGCGCGGCATGCTGCCGCACGGGCATGGCTAGTATACTCGAAAAACGACCGTAACAATCGCCATGGCGATGAATTCGGCGACAATGGCTTCCTCCCACCGCCTTTTCCCCGCAAGCGCCCTCGTCTCCCCGAGTGCCACGCGGAGCCGCCGCTCCTCCGCCTACTCCTGCGCCCCTCGCCTCCAGCTCACCAAGCGCAACAGATGCAGCGTGCTGAGGCTGTGCAGCGCACGCCCTAGCGCTCCGGCCCTCAACCAGTGGTGGGCGTCCGAGCTCACCCCGGAGGATCTACCCACGGAGGAGACCAACGGGCCGACGACCGGGCACGGCTGGGAGGAGCTGGTGGCCATATGGAACGCGCTCATCGCCGAGCCCCTCCGGCCCGTCCTGCTCGCCTTGCGCGAGATCAGGGACCGCGGCCACTTCTTCCGCTGCCGCAGCTACCACGCCGGGGTCGTCGCTGGTATGTATTTATGGACAGGTTTCTTCTTGGTTAATTTTGTACAGGTTCTGATGCGAAAGCTTCATTATTTTTCTGCGCAATTCGTAGTACTATCCATTGAGTCAAGCTGCTTTCCCCCAAGCATCAAGCTGCCTTTTTCTGCGCAATGCAGTCAGGAATCGGCTTACTCATTCTACTGACCGCGAGTAGCAGTGCAATCACAGATATCCAGCTATTTGACTCGTCTTCTTGTCTCTAATATGCATTGAACAAACAAAAAAAAGTACCCCCTCTGTGAAAAAAAATATAAGATACTAGTTCTTAACAGATGGAGTACAATATTAATTACCTCTTCACCCCTCCTCCTCGCCACCGCCAATAGCCCCCGCCGGGCGAAGCCCGCGCGGATCTGGCGGCGGGGGACAGTAATCCCCCGTGTGGCGCGCTGATGGGCTGGGGGAGCTCCGCGTGGCGGCGGCCGGCACGGCGTGACTAGGGCGTGCGTCGGTTCTAGCGATGGTGGCTGGTGACAGTGGTGAGGATGCGCCACACGGAGCTCACTGCTCCCTCCCGGTGGCCTGCCGCGCTCCGGCGGGGGTGGTCTCGGTGAGGCGCGCGTGGTGGTGCTCACCCCCTTCTACGTGTTTCAACTGGTGCTTCTGCCCGCTGGCGCGTGTAGGCGCTAGGCATGCCTGCCGGCAACGGCTTGACGAGTTTCTGGTGGGGGCAGCGTGGGCAGGCTGGATCGCGCCGGATCTGGCTTACGGTGGCCCGGATCTGGTCACGTGCGGCAGCGGGCTGCAGTGACCACTGCTCTGCGGTGGTGCACGAAGCAGCTTCTTGCGGTCTACCGGTGCTCCTGAAGGTGGTCTGCTCACTTGAGCGAAAGCTCGGAGCCGGCGATGGGGACGCCCGCGGGTGTCGCTTATCTCTTTGGAGGTGTCACGGTGTTGGTGACGTCCCCTTTGAAGCTCCAAGGGAAACCCTTGTTCATGGTCCTTCCGGAACGATCGATGGCGGCACATTTTTGCATTGCATTCCTTCTTGAAGGCATTAGTTTGGTGGATTCGTGTAGTCATTGCTCTCTGCGGGTTGGATGGTGGTGCGGCTGGCTGGGGGTCGACGGTGGTGTGTTCGGTGTCGGTGAGGAGGTGTTACTCTGCCAGCGTCATCTTGGCTTGACCATTCCTTGGAGTGGGTTTGTTTCTGCCATCCGAAGCCGGGTTAGCAGGGTATGTTCCTCTCTGGACCACCTTGTTCCTGTATGACACCTCCTCCCTCTTTGGGGTGTTGTTGGGTGGCGACCAAGCGACCAACGTTCAAGGCTCACCTTGCTTGGTCAGATGAAGACGGAAGTTGAGACCCCGGGGGAAACCCCTAACCCAGGTCCTCCTAGTGCGGATGATGGCGGCGTGTCCGACGTCGCGACCCTTCTTGAAGGCATCATCTTGGGGTCAGCTTGGTTGATGTGGGGGTGTTGCTGCGGGGATGTTGGTGGTGGTGGTGCGGCCGGATGGGTTGACGGTGGTATGTATTCGTCTGTGGTGGTGTTCTTCGGTGTCCTCCTTATTGCTGTGCATGCCCAAGACCTCCATGGCTGCCGTTGTTGTGCGGCGAGCTTCGTGCTCTTGGCGTTGTCTCGGTTCATCTTTGCTCACTGATGCCGCAAGATGCCTCCCCAACTTGCTAATCATTCCCGAATCTCCATGGCTGAGTTCCCAGTCAAGGTTCGTGCTAGTCACACCGTGGTGCTCGGTACGCACGCTGGTGTGGGGCGTTAGGCTGCTTGTCAAGTCTTGGTATTATGATCCTTTGACGACTCCCCTATATTGTGCCTCTCGTGGTGATGCCCTTCGGTTTGCTAGCTAGGCGTGCCTTGTCTTGGGCGTCCTTTGTTTTGGTTTCTCTTCTTTTACCCTCTCTTGTATGGTTTTCGGCCCGGTTTCCTTCATAAATGGGGTCAACTTGTTTACGTTTTTGATCTGATTTCCCTTATAAACTGGATCAATCTCATGGCATCAAGGCCACTTTAAAATATATTCAGGTGGGGAGTCTCCCCCCCCAGTGACCATTTAAAAAAAATTATTTGTTCCTCCAAAAAAAATTAAGCATCACTGAATTTGCAAATCTTTGCCCTTCCCAAATATAATCTGAATATGACACCGTTGGTTGCTCTTATTCATGCGTTCTTTGACACTGTACTAGGTTCATCTTATCTTGATTTAATGTCAATCAAAGAAATAGCAAATGGCCTACCTGCAAAGTATCTGAGGAAGCATTGCGCACAACTCAAATCATATTTTCCTTTTGTTTGCAGGCCCATTCTTGATGATTGCTGGCTTCTGCCAACTCCGTAAATTAGTACCAACCCTGTTCGTGGATATAGTTCTTGGATATATATTCTACAAGTTAAGTGTCCTTGCAGCAGAACTGAGAAGAAATGGGAAGGCGAACCATTTGTGTGCTCGTATACAGCTCCGTGAGTTTTGGAACTCAAACTATATTGTTTGTGTTTATTATGGAAAAGACAAATATATGAAATTTTGTACTCTGGACCGGTGACGGAGCTTGGGTCAAAATCACGTGGGGTGGTGGTGGTGGTGGGTGGGGGGGGGGGGGGGGGAGGCGCTGGATGGAGGGCCGAACATAACCACTTTGGGGTGATTTCTAGTGGAAAAACATGCCTACTACTAATGGATGTGCACGTATTTTCCTATGGTTTGGCGGGAACATGCCCCAGATTGGCCATCATGAAGCTCCGCTACTGCTGTGGACCCTACTAAAAGATTTGTTGGTGCCTTGAGATTGGAACGGAAGAGTTGTCTTTTCATAACTCATTTTGAAACTTATGAATGAGCGATTTTATAGAAAACATTGGAGAAGTGGAAGGCACTTGCCTCTTAGAAAGCACTTCTCCATTCTCGAAGTAAATATTTTTGCATGGTGTGCCCCTCCCCCCCCCCCCCTCCCACACACACGCACACACAAATTGTTAGAAAAAGATTATGCTTATTTTAGGTATGCAAATGTATATATTTCTTCAGTGGCAATTATACACCTTTAGCTGCCTCCAAATACATGTCTGTCTTTCTGCGTGCCTACTACAACAAGTTTTGCCCGGCTCCGGCGGGGGGCGGGGGAGTGGGCGATGACCGTGGCGCGCCTTCGGCTCGCTCAAGTGATTATAGTTGTCGCTAGGCGGTCCATAGGCTTGGATTTAATTTTTATCAGTCTAATGTTCTTTATGCTGTCATGATTGATTATGAATATACCTGAAAAAAATATACACCTTTATGAATAATGGAAGAATTAATATATGCCTTTTATTTCAAATGCAGTTCTCTTACTTATTTTGTCATTCAAGGATAACAGCGCTTTCTGGGTAAGTCTTTGTTAAAGAGCAAGGGTGCCTAAACTTCAACTCAATCATGAAGATATTGTTTACTAATGGCTTGTTGTGGCTTATGGTAGGATGCTTACCGCCTCGTCACCGAGTTGATCTGGTTAGTATTTGGTGTAAAGCTATTATTGCTATGTTGTTCCATACCACACAAATAATCTTGTCTAAATAATATCTGTTCATCTCAGGTCCATTGCTCTGGACGTGTACTTAGTAGCTGTCACCTTTGAAATTATCGACGAGGAGGATCCCAGACCCGAAATGCTAGGAATTTACAAGATACTAAAAACCAAAGGGGGCCTGACGAGGGTGATAAAGAATTGGAATTTGAAAGATGAGTAGTGTTAGCAATACTAGTCAATGTGTACGTGCAATGCACGTTAATTTAGAAGTATATTAAGTGCATGTGGATATTAAGTAGGATATTAGTTGCTTGTTATTATATGATTAGCACTATATTTGGCATGAAATCAACTGCACGCTAAACGTGTTGAGCGCTCGACATTAAAGCAGTCTAGGTCGTTGGATTGACATGATTTGATGGTCGAGATTAATTGGATCTGCCCCTTTGGGTCTTTTTATATTGGTATAGATATTGATTAACTGTTAACACGACTGACAACAAACTCTCCTTTTTTTTAGATTTAAAGAAAACTCTCCTATTTTTTGTTGGTGTTGGTTAGATCCTGTCATGTATTTTTTATTCTGCTGGTTAAATTGACTATTATTCGTCTATAGCTTGCTATGTTATACATCAGCATGTTGCGCTCAACAAAATTAACCACATCTGTCATGCTGGTTCTTTTAATAATGGGGAGGACCCGAAAGTACCATTGACACAATACTATAGAAAGGACCCTAAAAATTATAAATTACAACTAGATCCTTCCTCTTTGCAAGGACCACAAAGATGCCACTAATAATGCAATCTCGTCCTGATGCAAACGACTTCACCAGTGACACATTGATCGCCGCCTCCAATCAACACCTTGCCAACAACGGGTAGGTTGAAGAAGGTACATCAAAAACTTATGTTGAGCTGATCTTCATTTTTAGTGGCCGACATTGATGCATGGCCGAAAGGAGGATGAAGAGCCACCGAGCCCGCTTACTAACCCCATAAAGGAATGGATCTGAGAGGGTTGAGCATCCATTGCTCTCTTTCCGGTTGAGCATCCATTGCTCTCTTTCCTTTTGCCCATGGCATTATAGACAGAGGGGAGATGACGCCGAACTTGCCTGGTCTGGTGGTCTACCCGGCTTATTGGAGGTGTTTTCACTAGATCGACCTTCCTCGCCATTGTCCTCCATGGGTGACTAGAAGAAGAACCAAGCCTCATGTTGATGCCACTAGCATCAGAGGCCAT
The DNA here is from genome assembly GCA_032464435.1 of Aegilops umbellulata. Taxonomy (NCBI): domain Eukaryota; kingdom Viridiplantae; phylum Streptophyta; class Magnoliopsida; order Poales; family Poaceae; genus Aegilops; species Aegilops umbellulata. Next base: position 537,153,478 of record CP136055.1, read on the forward strand.
ACCTACATGACATGAAGCCATACGTCATATGGACAACCCTAACCTAGACTCAAACATAAGCCTACTACCAACAACGATGGTGCGACTTCCTCTCCTACCACTTATTCAGCCAACGATGTCGAGGGAGGAGGGGAGAGGGATCGAGGATCTTGGGGAGACTCTTTAGTATGATGGAGGAGAGAGAAGGGAAGGAAAGAAATGAGATTCCATCTCGGACATTTCATGAAGTCCGTCACCACATGGGAAACCCTAGCCTATAGCTAAACTTTTTTTTGCGCAGAAAGCCTGGAAAAACTAACGTTACTATCAACAACAACGGAAGAAACCTCGTCTCCACCCTGATCGTGGGCAGCCCGACCAGAAGCCAACCCAAAAAATAAGGATGGGTTGAGTCGAGCTTGCCTGTCAACTCGGGCCTAGGCTTTGATATGCATCCCAGAAGAGATAACTTTATAATGTATAACGACCTGCGTGTCGACTTGTGATTCTCTATAAAATTCATTACTAGTTGTAGTGTTGGAGGACAGAGATCAACTTCGTTGTTTGGTGTCCCAGCATGACGAACAGGATGGAGTTCCGCCCTAGTCATCGGAGCCGGAGCCGGACTGAAAGGACGTCCATGGAGGAGCCAAACTATTTCACAATATGTTTATTTGTGATTGTTATGCTTCTTATTTCTATGCATGTTAAAATGGTAGAAAGATCCCTCATTAATATCAAGAGAATTGCCATTCCCGATGTTTCACCTTCGCACGTCAAGTATGTCTAGTAGTGGACTCATAAAACTGGGGTGCTACTAGGATTCCAGTCGCTCTCCATGATCTTGGGTACTTGTAGGGATGAAGAACATCGATGAGACAAGAGACATCTATGGAACAACTTTATTTCACACATACGAGATGTTATTTCAAAGAACATCTATTGATCCTCACAAAAAATAAAGAGGGTTGCAAGGCCTATCACTACTGCAGGAATGCCCAGCAGTGGCGGGTGCAAAAATCCTAGTAGTGGCGGCTAGGCTCTCAGGGTCACCCGCCACTGACCTCCTGCCACTACTATTATGGCATCAGTGGCAGGCCGCCACCCGCCACTGATGATAGTGTTGTAGTGGCGGGGAGAAGTTATCGCCCTCCACAACTATAATCTTTGCCCACTACTGTTGTGTGTATTAGCAGTGGGAGGCACCTTTGCTGCCCGCCACTGGTAGTGATGTCGGCATATAGAGAAATTGCTGCCGCGACAGCGTTATTTTCCTGCCATGGCAGCATTTTAATGGCGCTGAAGCAGTATTTTGCACTCAATCATCCCATTGCAGTCAAACAATCATATTACAACGGTGTTACAATAATTAAAATTATAATGAAGTAAACATACAGTATAAGAAGTGTAGGGCAACAAATAAACATGTAAAATTCTCAACTCATAAAATGAACAACAAATCAAGATGCTTTGAAGCACTGTGTTGCTCTCAATCGATTACCGCAATATTTCTTTGACTCAGTGAAGTCGTTATTCATCTCGCTCTAGCTGGGAGTGAAACCTCCCATCCTCATTTACAACCTCTTTGTTGATGATTGTGGCCAACACCTTTTGGAGACGACCATGCTCTATTAATAGTTCCCATATGTCCACGTCCCTCTCCATCTCTTTGGACCACTTGATGATCTGGCTATGGTTACGCAAATATTTGCTTTTATTCAAAAACTCGTCCATGATAGCCATGGCATAGTATCCAGACCTATGAGTGGCTTCCACATTTTGTTCTTGATAGCAACAAGCACTAGTGAAGAACTTGAATTCTGTATGTTCTGTTATAGTCTCTCTGACGTTCTTACACTTGGCGAGAGCATCATTTAGAACCTTCTTCAATCTGGTCCATTGCTTTTGAGGGTGTCTCTTCGAATCGAAGAAGTAAGCCAAGCCCTGCGTCGGCAATAGTGCGATTACAATGCAATGTCGGCCGCTGCGCAAAAAAATGAAGAAATCAACATTGATGAGATCAGACCACAGGGCCATTTCTATGTTTCAAAATAAATTAGTGAACATTAACGACTTCCTTGTCATAGTATGGCACTAGAAAGGTGTCCGCATGTGGATGTTTGACAATAAAGAATGGGAACAGGTAGTCCGAGAAGACCTCCTGGCCTTCTGTGGTTTCCAGGTTGTGGCAGTGCATGTAAAAAGGATCAGGTAAGGAAACTTTACCATGCAGGAGTAGGGATCTGTAGCTCGATGAAGTACCCAGAGCCTCATTAACTCTAGGGATACTGTGCTGACAGAGAGAGAAGATATTTGCATGAATGACCTCATTAAAGGCCAGGTCAATTTTGTCTGCCGGACACTCCTAGACAAAACTATAACCTTCTATCACCTTGGCCGTTATCCATCTTAACCTTTTTTTATTCCTCTACCACATGGCCGTGTAGAATTTGAAGATCAATCGAGAGGGTCTCCAACATAGAGTTCGATAGAAGCGGTTCCCCGGGCTTATACATGTTCATTTTCCGCCTTTCGGGGAGGACAACATGCATATGTGGTTTGTCTGCGGATGGTTCACAACTGTCATGTGCATTCTTTTCCCCTGAATGCGGACTATCTAGCACTACGTCTCCGGTGCCGGCATATCCTTGGGGAATCTCCTCTATATCATTCATTAGCCAGTTAAGCAGGTGGCTCCGGGTCACTTACCATAACATAGTGACGCCATCGTGCCAAGTGGCAAGACGACCCTATGCATAATTCTGCTACCATCGGTAAACGTGATGATTTGACCCTTGGCAACCCTTGTCTTCACCCCATCCACATTGGCTTGCAGCCAACATGGAATAAGGTGGGATGCACGTGGCTGATGGGTGATGATAGGTGTATGCTGCTGGGTAGGACTTGACAAGTTGTGCGGAAACATTTCCGCTAACTGATACGTCTCCAACGTATCTATAATTTTTGATTGTTCCATGCTATATTATATCCTGTTTTGGATGTTAATGGGCTTTATTATACACTTTTATATTATTTTTGGGACTAACCTATTAACCAGAGCCCCAGCCCAGAATTGCTGTTTTTTTGCCTATTTCAGTGTTTCGCAGAAAAAGAATATCAAACGGAGCCCAAACGGAATGAAACCTTCGGGAACGTGATTTTCGGAACAAACATCAAGAAAGCAACCAGGAGGGCACAAGGTAGGGGGGCGCGCCTACCCCCTGGGCACGCCCTCCACCCTCGTGGGGCCCACGTTGCTCCACCGACGAGCTTCTTCCTCCTATATGTACCTACGTACCCCCAAACTACCAGATACGGAGCCAAAAACCTAATTCCACCGCCGCAACCTTCTGTACCCGTGAGATCCCATCTTGGGGCCTTTCCAGCACTCCGCAGGAGGGGGCATTGATGACGGAGGGCTTCTACATCAACACCATAGCCTCTCCAATGACGTGTGAGTAGTTTACCTCAGACCTTCGGGTCCATAGTTATTAGCTAGATGGCTTCTTCTCTCTCTTTGGATCTCAATACAAAGTTCTCCATGATTCTCGTGGAGATCTATTCGATGTAATCTTATTTTGCGGTGTGTTTGTTAAGACCGATGAATTGTGGGTTTATGATCAAGTTTATCTATGAACAATATTTGAATATTCTCTGAATTCTTTTATGTATGATTGGTTATCTTTGCAAGTCCCTTTGAATTATAAGTTTGGTTTGGCATACTAGATTGATCTTTCTTGCAATGGGAGAAGTGCTTAGCTTTGGGTTCAATCTTGCGGTGTCCTTTCCCTGTGACAGCAGGGACAACAAGGCACGTATTGTATTGTTGCCATCGAGGATAACAATATGGGGTTTATATCATATTGCATGAGTTTATCTCTCTACATCATGTCATCTTGCTTAAAGCGTTACTCTGTTCTTATGAACTTAATACTCTAGATGCATGCTGGATAGCGGTCGACGTGTGGAGTAATAGTAGTAGATGCAGGCAGGAGTCGGTCTACTTGTCACAGACGTGATGCCTATATACATGATCATACCTAGATATTCTCATAACTATTCTCAATTCTATCAATTGCTCAACAGTAATTTGTTCACCCACCGTAATACTAATGCTCTTGAGAGAAGCCACTAGTGAAACCTATGGCCCGCGGGTCTATTTTCCATCATATTAATCTTCCAACACTTAGTTATTGCTTTTGCCTTTTACTTTACCTTGCATCTTTATTTCTCTTTATCATAAAAATACCAAAAATATTATCTTATCATATCTATCAGATCTCACTCTCGTAAGTGACCGTTGAGGGATTGACAACCCCTTTATCGCGTTGGTTGCGAGGTTTTTATTTGTTTGTGTAGGTACGAGGGACTCGTGCGTGATCTCCTACTGGATTGATACCTTGGTTCTCAAAAACTGAGGGAAATACTTACGCTACTTTACTGCATCACCCTTTCCTCTTCAAGGAAAAACCAACGCAGTGCTCAAGAGGTAGCAAGAAGGATTTCTAGCGCCGTTGTCGGGGAGATTCGCGCCAAGTCAAGTCAAGACATACCAAGTACCCATCACAAACTCTTATCCCTCGCATTACATTATTTGCCATTTGCCTCTCGTTTTCCTCTCCCCCACTTCACCCTTGCCGTTTTATTGGCCCTCTCTTTTCCGTTCGCCTCTTTTTTGCTTGCTTCTTGTTTGCTCGTGTGTTAGATTGCTTGTTTGTCACGATGGCTCAAGACAATACTAAATTTTGTGACTTTACCAATACCAACAACAATGATTTTCTTATCACTCCGATTGCTCCTCTTACCAAAACTAAATCTTGTGAAATCAATGCTGCTTTGTTGAATCTTGTTATGAAAGATCAATTCTCGGGCCTTCCTAGTGAAGATGCCGCTACCCATCTAAATAGCTTTGTTGATTTGTCTGATATGCAAAATAAGAAAGATGTGGACATTTATATTGTTAAATTGAAGCTATTTCCTTTTTCGCTTGGAGACCGTGCTAAAGTTTGGTTTTCATCTTTGCCTAAAACAGTATTGATTCATGGAGTAAGTGCAAAGATGCTTTTATCTCTAAGTATTTTCCTCCCGCTTCTCTCTTAGAAATGATATTATGAATTTTAAGCAACTTGATCTTGAACATGTTGCACAATCTTGGGAGAGGATGAAATTAATGATACGTAATTGCCCTACTCATGGTTTGAACTTTGTGGATGATTATACAAAAAATTTATGCCGGATTGAATTTTGCTTCTAGAAACCTTTTAGATTCGGCCGCGGGAGGCACTTTTATGGAAATCACTTTAGGAGAAGCTACTAAACTCCTAGATAATATTATGGTTAATTATTCTCAATGGCACACCGAAAGATCTACTAGTAAAAAAGTGCATGCAATAGAAGAAATTAATCTTTTGAGTGGAAAGATGGATGAACTTATGAGATTATTTGCTACTAAGAGTGTTTTCTGATCCTAATGATATGCCTTTGTCCACTTTGATTGAGAATAATAATGAACCTATGGATGTGAATTTTGTTGGTAGGAATAATTTTGGTAACAACGTGTATAGAGGAAACTTTAATCCTAGGCCGTATCCTAGTAATTCCTCTAATAATTATGGCAATTCCTACAACAATTCTTATGGAAATTTTAATAATATGCCCTCTGAATTTGAGACTAGTGTTAAATAATTTATAAGTTCACAAAAGAATTTCAACGCTTTGCTTGAAGAAAAGTTGCCTAAGATTGATGAATTGGCTAGGAACATTGATAGAATTTCTCTTGATGTTGATTCTTTGAAACTTAGATCTATTCCACCTAAGCATGATATCAATGAGTCTCTCAAAGCTATGAGAATTTCCATTGATGAGTGCAAAGAAAGAACCACTAGGATGCGTGCTAAGAAAGATTGCTTTGTGAAAGCGTGTTCTTATAGTTTCTATGAGAACAAAGATGAAAATCTAAAAGTTATTGATGTATACCCTATTAAATCTTTGTTTTGCAATATGAATCTTGATAAATATGGGACTGAATATGATCCACCTTTACCTAGAAGGCGTTCCAAAACTTCGGAGGTTTTAGATCTTGATGCTAAAATTGATAAAAGCGAGATTGAAGAAGTTAAAACTTTAGATATCAATGAACCCACTATTTTGGATTTCAAGGAATTTAATTATGATAATTGCTCTTTGATAGATTGTATTTCCTTGTTGCAATCCGTGCTAAATTCTCCACGTGCTTATAGCCAAAATAAAGCTTTTACCAAACATATCGTTGATGCTTTAATGCAATCTTATGAAGAAAAACTTGAGTTGGAAGTTTCTATCCCTAGAAAACTTTATGATGAGTGGGAACCTACTATTAAAATTAAAATTAAAGATCATGAATGCTATTCTTTGTGTGATTTGGGTGCTAGTGTTTCCAGTATTCCAAAAACTTTGTGTGATTTGTTAGGTTTCCGCGAATTTGATGATTGCTCTTTAAACTTACACCTTGCGGATTCCAGTATTAAAAAAACCTATGAGAAGAATTAATGATGTTCTTATTGTTGCAAATAGGAATTATGTGCCCGTGGATTTTATTGTTCTTGATATAAATTGCAATTCTTCATGTCCTATTATTCTTGGTAGACCTTTCCTTAGACGATTGGTGCAATCATTGATATGAAGGAAGGGAATATTAGATTCCAATTTCCGTTAAGGAAAGACATGGAACACTTCCCTAGAAATAAAATAAAATTACTTATGAATCTATTATGAGAGCCACTTATGGATTGCCTACCAAAGATGGCAATACCTAGATCTATCATTGCTTTTATGCCTAGCTAGGGGCGTTAAACGATAGCGCTTGTTGGGAGGCAACCCAATTTTATTTTTAGTTTTTTGCTTTTTGCTTCTTTTTAGGAATAAATATTTGATCTAGCCTCTGGTTAGATTTATTTTTATATTTTAATTAGTGTTTGTGCCAAGTTAAACCTATAGGATCTTTTTGGATGATAGTTATTTGATCTTGCTGTAAATTTCAGAAACTTTCTGTTCATGAAAACAATTGTTAAAAATTATTAGAACGTTATATGATATTGATTCCAATTGCAGCAGATCAATAAACAAAATTTTCAGGTCTTCCTATTTTGGATGAATTTTTAGAGTTCCAGAAGTCCGCGTTAGTTACAGATTACTACATACTATTCCGTTTTTGACAGATTCTGTTTTTCGTGTGTTGTTTGCTTATTTTGATGAATCTATGGCTAATAAAATAGTTCATAAACCATAGAGCAGTTTGAATACAGTAGGTTTAACACCAATATAAATTAAGAATGAGTTTATTACAGTATCTTGAAGTGGTGTTTTGTTTACTTTCGCTAACGGAGCTCACGAGATTTTCTGCCAAGTTTTGTGTTGTGAAGTTTTCAATTTTTGGGTAAAAGATTTGATGGATTATGGAACAAGGTGTGGCAAGAGCCTAAGATTGGGGATGCCCATGGCACCCCAAGATAATCTAAGGACACCAAAAAGCCAAAGCTTGGGGATGCCCCGGAAGGCATCCCCTCTTTCGTTTACTTCCATCGGTAACTTTACTTGGAGCTATATTTTTATTTACCAGATGATATGTTTTTTGCTTGGAGCATCTTGTATTATTTGAGTCTTTATTTGTTAGTTTGCCAAAATCATCCTTGCTGTACACACTTTTTGAGAGAGACACACATGATTCAGAATTTATTAGAATACTCTGTGTGCTTCACTTATATCTTTTGAGCTATATAGTTTTTTCTCTAGTGCTTCACTTATATCTTTTAGAGCACGGTGATGGATTTGTTTTATAGAAACTATTATTATCTCATGCTTCACTTATATTATTTTGAGAGTCCTAGAAAACAGCATGGTAATTTGCTTAAATTGAGAAATTAGTCCTAAAGTAATAGGCATCCAAGATTAGTAAAAATTATCTTATGAGTGTGGTGAATACTATGAGAAGTTTGATGCTTGATAATTGTTTTGAGATATAAAAATGGTGATATTAGAGTCATGCTAGTTGAATAGTTGTGGATTTGAGGAATACTTGTGTTAAAGTTTGTGATTCCCGTAGCATGCACGTATGGTGAACCATTATGTGATGAAGTCGGAGCATGATTTATTTATTGATTGTCTTCCTTATGAGTGGCGGTCGGGGACGAGCGATGGTCTTTTCCTACCAATCTATCCACCTAGGAGCATGCGCGTAATACTTTTCTTTGATAACTTGTAGATTTTTTCTTTGATAACTTGTAGATTTTTGCAATAAGTATATGAGTTCTTCATGACTAATGTTGAGTCCATGGATTATACACACTTTTCTTCCTTCCACCATTGCTAGCCTCTCTAATACCAAGCACTTTTCGCCGGTATCATACACCCACCATATACCTTCCTCAAAACAACCACCATACCTACCTATTATGGCATTTTCATAGCCATTCCGAGATATATTGCCATGCAACTTACCACCGTTCCATTTATTCTGACACGCTCCATCATTGTCATATTTCTTCGCACGATCATGTAGTTGACATCGTATTTGTGGCAAAGCCACCGTTCATAATTCTTTCATACATGTCACTCTTTATTCATTGCATATCCCGGTACACCACCGGAGGCATTCACATAGAGTCATATTTTGTTCTAAGCATTGAGTTGTAACATCCCAAAATTCTATGTTTTGGAATGTTATATTAAGTAAATAAATAGGATTGTTTGTTTGATTGTTGTGTGATGGATTGTGTGAAATTATTTTATTTTCACGAGAATTAAAACCTTCTGAGTTCTTGTTTAAAACCTTTTCTATTCATGTTATAAAAGTTGGGTAACATTTTTTCCAATAAAGAAAACTATGGTTGGGGAAGTTTATTCAAGAAAATCAAAGGGCTTTAATTTTTGTTTGACTCTTTTTGAAATATTGGAAACCACAATCACAATTTTGGAGTGAGAATAAGATGACTTTCTCAAATGTGGTGGATGAATGTTTCATATGGAGTTTGTTTGGATTTTGGAGTTCCAATTGAAATATGATATTATTTGGAGTTTTACTGTCGTTTAAATATTTCCAAATTAATCAAATAAAATTTAATGAGAGGAGACAATGTGACTTCTCCAAAAATATATCTGGAAATATTTAATATGGTACAATTGTCCTTTTGTTAATTTACAATTTTCCTTATGTCCATAAAAAATGTATTCTAGCTTGTGCACACAAATAATATTTTGTAGGCATCAATTTATA